>OZ002743.1:48417961-50817961 GCA_963924295.1 Dioctria rufipes
GTATGGGAGACCGGCAGCAATGCCTCGCTCCAATATAAATTCAACGATGTCTCGACTTGATGTAGAGAAGGCCTCGATATTTTCCTTGAGATTTATTGAATATTTTTTCTTCAGAATTTGTATGATTTGAATGCATTTGGCTGACAACAAGTGCTTGGGGGCGGCTAATAATTTTTACAAGTGCAGACGATAGTTAAGCAATACGCATTCATTTCTTCTTAGAAATTTATAGAAAATATTTCGGCAGAATTTTTATTCATGTAGTCAGTGTTGCCAATTTAGCCACTTTTTGAAGCATTTGGCCACATTTTTTTACTTTTAGCTATTAGCCACTTTTTTATCCAACTTTTCTTTCCAAAGCTGATTTTTCATCACAGGCATTTTTAAGAAATTTCCAACTTTCTACCCAGGGGTTAGGCTTACAGTCTTTAGAGAAATTCAAACAGAATATACGGGAAAAAATTCAGGGGTAAACAATAACACATATAACCACTGTCGCGTTTTTAAATGAATTATTTCAGTATGTAAGAACAGGACAGGTAGCGCTACCAAAACTGCAAAACCCGCACTTTCAGGTGGGAAGCTTCAACTTTTCATTATTTTTATACTGTAGTCTTTGGGGATATTCGTACTTCTAAACCAATGAAGAGAAGCACAATATTCAGGCATATTTCAGTAGTTTTGAACTAATGAAGGGAATCACACCATTCAAGCGTAATTCAGCAAATAGATTTTTTCCAAAATAATTAAATCTCCTTTCTTTTAATATATTTAATAAATATACTTTACTAATTAAATTTAGTAAGTTAAGAACCCTTTTCACAACAACAGTACCTCTTCAATTATAGTCTTTTAACTGAGTCAATATATATATATAAGTCTTGTCAATTTACTTTAGTGAACCTTTAAAACGATAGATTTTTTTGAAATTGTAAAGCTTTTTTTTATTTTTAATTAAAAATCTGTTTCTCAATTCTTACCAATTTATTACCGATATGTGAAATCTGTGTCACTCAGACGCACTTCCAATCGATTTAACTGGAAACGAATTCTGAATTTCTTCATCCAATGTACTTCAAAACTACTTTACGAGCCATGAAGAGATGTTAACCAATTAGAATGAGACAAATCTATCAATATACTTTATCTTTCTATAAATACTGAACTATATCGCTGCTGTGAGCACTGAATCAACCCTTAAAAGATGCTAAAATAATGAGCGAGAGGGAATATATCTCGATTTTCGCTTTGTTTCATTTCATGCACAGAACTTTCCGTAATGATTCAGTGTATTTTACGGGCTGAAGTACATGCAGTTTCACCGATAGAATAAAAGAATAATTGTAGTGGAAACCCCTGAAGTCATGCTATCAGGGATTGTTGTTACACATATACACATAGGAAAAGTAGCGAAAACTTAAGCTTCAAACTTGAACGAAGCTTTATTTGATTTCTGTACTGAGGAAAAAATTCCATGCTTACTGTGTGTAGTAAAAAATGTGTAAAATCGGTATCGTACAGGATATTTTGGGTATACCGCAATTTTTTCCACGAAGGTCAAATGCTGGTTTGCGTTATTAAGTCGAAATAAATCAAGGATCATAAAAGTGGAAAATAGCCACTTAAGATTTTAAAAGTTAGAATGTGATACTCGTTGGCTTTATCGTTACATTTTCAATTTAGTCGTGAGAAAGATAATTGTTATATTTTATACTCAATGTACACGGACCCAACAAATCAACTTTATTTAAATTACTTAAAAAGTGTTCTTTCTAAAGTACAAGTAGATGTGAAATTACTCGAAGGTGGTAACATGGATCCCTCAAAACTTTAAACTTACCGTAGGTCTTCAATTAAGTCGCTTTATGGAAAAATCCTGATTTATTGAAATCATCGGATTGGCTTATTTTCGTTAAATATCATAAAGATTGAAATTAATAGAAGAGCTGCAACGAAAGCTACTTACAAATATTGAAATATTGAAAAAAAAAAATTGCAGTATTTTTTGTAGTAGCAGTCTTGAAAGTTGTTAAGAGGAGTCAGTATCAATATTTGCAAGTTTCGTACATTTTCATTTTTCAATGCGAATTTCTGTAGCAGTATAATTATTTATAACTTAAATTAAAGGTAACGAAAAAGTCTAGTAAATAACGTCAGCAAAAATTAAAAAAAATTATTGGAATTGAGATATTAGCTCGGAAATTTGTAAAAAATTTGAGTTTTTTAAATCAAATTCCTTTCAGTAGGAATTCTCATTTCTTTAGATCGTGACTATTTTAGAAAAATAAAGCTAGATCTAGTAAATATCATCGAATTTTTTCATTTTTAGTTGCGTTTTTTGTTTTTTTTTTTTTATTTGACTCTAATAGTACTTGTTTTTTTTCTCGATATTTCACCGACGAGACATTGTAATATTTCATGGAAAGTTGTTGGAATACAAAATAAGATGGTTTAAGTATTTAACAATTGTGTGAAAAAAAATTAGGAGAGTTAATTTTCGTTAAAAGTTTTGAACTGCAAATATTAATTTTTCGTCTTAAATTGTATAATTTTATCGCATGATGGATATCTGTCGTTTACGCTAGATGTCTCTAACGTAGTCCGTGGTCTAGGTCTAGGCTAATTTTATATGAATTTTCTTACTTTTAGGACACAAACCTACGGATAGTAAATTTTATTGTCAACAGGCTCGCTGGTATCTAAATTGAAACTTTTGCTGAGTACTGACTCTTCTTAAAGGTAAAGAAATAAAAGTTATGGAGACCAAAAAGAAATAATAAAGAAGATTTTAACTCAATGGACTAACATTAATATTATGACGTAGGAAAAACGTCAATAATATAAGCCTCTTTTGGATCGATTCGAGGTATCTAAATATAAAGATGTTGCACACAAAAATCAATTTAACGAATTTACTGCGTTAGCTATTTCACTGCTAAAGATGGTATTCAAATACAGAACATGATGAATTTGAAGACACTTAATTCAATAATAAGAGTGAAGACTTCTTTAAAATTGTTTAGTAAAGAAGATGTCGTTACGGTTAAAGATACAAACGTTCCTTAGTTACTTTTTAGACACAAATTATTAAAATTAGCTACTTCTAGCTAGATTGTAGCCACATAGCTTAGCCAAGAGTTTGCAATTCTGCATTCTCATGAAAAAATATCCAGTAAATTTCTAAGAAAAAATTGAGGGCTTCCCTAAGAGGATTTGTTGGGTGTGAAACACTGTGGAGTTTCAGATATTCAATTCTATTTTAGAAAATTGAATTCTATAGACAGACTATACCATATACCTGCAACATTTTTGTATTATAGAGTCTTTGGTTCAATTCTTCTATCCGGCTCAGTATTGCCACTCTTCCACAATTGTGGAAGATCTTTCATAAGTTTTCAAATATTTCGATTCTTCTACTTCTTCCACGTGCAGGTCAAAATCTACCACAATCTTTGTCTTTAATTTATTATAGCTGTGTTCTTTTGTGTACCATTGTTCTAGAACTCCCATATACTAGAGAGAACAAATTGCTCTGCCAATTGAAGCGCAAACTATTTGTTCGCTTCATTTAAATCTTTCTATGAAAATGTATGAGGCGTTCTTTTATGTATCTTTTGTTTTGCTCTGTTCTGCGGACACAACAGAACACAGTTTATGTTAATGGATTGCCTGTTCTGTTCGCAACGCACTAGTATACAAAGTTTCAGCGATTTTTATGTTTTATTTTTTTTCAGATTTTTCTAGTTGGCATAAGCATAATTATGCAGACTGTGGTTAACGGCACTGAATATATCCCAATTAAAACATAAGAATATATCCTAGTAGTTAACAACACTCAAAGGCACACATGCTCAATTTTCTATTCTAGCGTAAATCATTAAAGATTAATTGAATTTGTTATTTAAAGAGTATAGTTTGTGGTTATGTTGTAATTTGTACTAAGTTTATATGGAATAAATGTCATTTGGAATAATTTGAATTGGTGTTCCAGAATTTATTCAACTATTGGTGTCAAGACGCTACACCGGCAATAACAAAACTTCTCCATGTGGGGGGGGGGGGGGGATTCATTTACTATGTATTTACATATGTATTCTTTGATTTCACACATGTTTTAAAATTTTGCAAAATATGATTCAACATGAAAACGTTAAGATTTCTGTTAATTATAAAGACTCAGTTGTTCATCTACCATTTTCAAATATTTTCTTTGGATTATATTTTGAGGAACATATTAAAAATTAGCCAGATAAATTAAATATCGGTAAGATAAAAGAGAATATTCTTTAGTCCTATATTAAACTGTCTGTCGAGTTAAAGGGACGATTTGATTTTGCACATAGCCAGCTGCGTCTACTAGAGTACACAGATCCTCAAAAAAATTAAAAAAAAAAATCTTAAAATACTGATCTTCCCTCTTTGGAAGTATGCCCATTTAATGAAGCCTCTTCAGAAATACTGAACGATCAATGGAGGTCTTCAACAATTTTTTCAAAGATAGAACCCAAGAATATTTTGAAGGAGAATGAGTAAAAGGCTGGGAAAAGTTTGCTGAAGAAATTGACATCTTCGAAGAACTCAACTAATATAATGTGTATTTTTTCATCCTCAGCTCATAACAGTGTTACTGCTGAAAGTATATTTCCCTCTTAACAGGGGCGGATTTGATCACTTGGCCGCCCTAGGCCTATGGAAGATTGCCGCCCCCCTACTCCCTGTAAAACACGAAAAATTGAATGATCTATATCCAGTGAAGGGACCCCAGGCTAGAATTAGCGGAGTAGGTTGCCTCATAAATCGGAGTAGATTTGAAAAAAATGGAGTAGAATTAAAAATAACACTTTCCAACGAATTATTTTATTTAAAAAAACGAAAAAGTATAAAAATGTAATGAAATACCCACAACTACAAGAAAAAATCGCCGCCCCCTAAATCTGCCGCCCTAGACCCGGGCCTACTCGGCCTATAGGGAAATCCGCCCCTGCCTCTTAAAACGAAAAGAAAACAAAAAACAAATCGTATGGAAATAACAACCGTAGAAAGTACAGATTATTATTCTGTAAAGAAATGCACGAAGTAAGAACGATTTTTGAGCGGCCATTAAAATTAATTAAGTTTTATAAAAACTTTAAATTTCCAGATGGTTAATATTTTTCTATTATGTAAGACAAGTTTAGTTACTAAAATCAATTTTTTATTTTTTAGGTACATAATTGGAATTCTTATTAATTTTACTTTTATGTTAGAGTATTTTTCTGATCACTGGGTTTGTTCCCTCTTTTTGGAATTAGTGTTTATTTTTCTTATTGTTCTTGTTATTAGAAATAATATCTCTAAAATGAGGTTCGCTTCACTTTTTGCTTTTCTACCGCGCTTTTCTCCTTTCCTCCACTCGTTTCCAATCAAATCTATCACCGGTTTTTCAAAAGAATTGGCAACACCCTTGTTAGCGTCCATTTAATTTCTTTTCGAGTTGTTTTATTCCAGATTTAAGTGTTATTAGATTATAGATATTGAGGATCGTCATAAAGTATACTTTGATCATGGATATTAATTTTTCTTATTGCGAATATACAGGGGAGATCTATGATTAGTGACAGTGTGTTGCATTGATCTATGCATTCACGACCTTGTCTGAATCTAGCTTATTCTTCTCACAGATTTTCCTCTATTTCACTTTTTGTTCTGTTAAGAAATATTAAAGGCGGTAATATCTTGTTAAATGAGTTCAATAGTGTAATGCCACGCCAGATAGATCTCATAGATCTCCTATCTTTGACAGTTTCATGAGGATTGCTTTCTTCGAGTAAATTTGTCCATATCTGTAATAGACAGTGTTGTTAGCTACAATCATAGCAAACGGCTACTTTGGGCAACGTTTGGCTACAGGGATACCCGCTAATATTTTAGCTACGCTAAATAATTTTTGAATACGTGGCCAAAATGCTTTAAATAAATTTTAATTTATTTTAATTCTTAGCACTGTACAAGTGTAAGTGTAGTATCATTATTTATGCTACCTAAGCCCACTGAAGGCAATATCGACTTTGGCTTATTCAATGCTTTGGTCCCATAGCAGTTCAGGTATTGAAATTTTTTTTCCCTTTTATAATGAAAAAAAGGGAGCCGATTAAGCTGTGATGTTATTAATTATTCTTAAAAATTATATGAAAGAAAAAACTAAGTTTACAAATTTCGATCCCACTACAATATTTGTAAACAATTTTTATACAGATAAATTTTTAAAAATATTTTCAGTTAATTACTCTACGCGCTGGCGCAACTAGGTAGGGGCCAGAATGTAAATAGCAGAATTACCATTTTTGGATGAGCGGGTTAAAGTTAGAATTTTTTTCTTTAATTGGAACACAAACTATTCTCTAAGTCTATTAATAAAATCTGTATAGCAATTTTCAAAACTCAAGGAATGTCGAAAAAACAATAATGCAATAAAATTATTAAATTTATCATATTGAGCTCCATGGTAATTACAATTAGTAACAAATTAAGATATGTTTAGTTAGTATGCAGCGCGGACACTAACTCCAAGTCAATCACCTCAAAATTACAACGAAACAAATTATTAACTACAGAGATTGCTACTTACATAAGTCTTGCGGTTAAGCTATTTCCTGCTAGGTATCGCTTTTGGAAATTGTATTTTTCCCTTTTTTATGTTTTTACAAATTAATAAAAGATGGTTGCCTTCTTTTTTTATTCACTATAATACGAATCTACCTTGACAATAATTATTCCGGGTTATCGTAACTGTATAACTATATTTGACATATTCAGAATGCTTTCTTTTAGCATGTTTTCAAAGCGGTCATTATGTACGAAATTGCCATTGAGAGACGAAAATACTGCTCCAATTTGAAAATCCCTTTTATGAAAATTAAGGAACTTTATCACATATCCAATTCAATTTATACAGAACTTGTCTAGATATAACCGTTTATTAAAAATTTTTCTTGCTTTCTTTTTTTTTCTTGAAACATTGTCGTAATTTTGAAAAAGTGTACATTGTTTCTGATATTATTAAGGTCTGATTCGATATCTTCAATATAATATGTAACATGTCTACTTTCTTTTAACTGTATAATTAGCTAGTGTATGACACATACAATTTTTCTTCATAACTTCTCTTTACTGATCACCACAGTGCTGGGTGTTGGCTAGTATCGTTGTGTTTACCTCCCGAGCAGACTGTTAGTGTTCAGCACAGTCTTGGGAGCTCCAGGTTTTACATACAGTGTGGCCAATAGACACTATATATTGATCTAGAGCTCTTACATTTGTACCCGAACTTTAACTATAAAATTAAAAACTGCTATCTCAAAAAGAAATTTATCTAAAATACTTCCTTAAACTATTTTAAGAAGTTTTTTGTATAAGAAAACATTTGTGGTATGCATCAATATTAAATTTATATACAAAAGTAAAAAAAAAATCTTAGCATAGATATATTTCTTAGGAGCATTTACTCTTTGTAGTCCTGAAAAGGACTATAGACTGCAATATCTTTTACTCTGCGTGCAGATGTATGTATTTGCTTTAGGGTACGTAGATATACAACGAACCAAGGCTTCCTCGCGAGTCATCAAGATTTAGGAGATAAAATGATTGTACGCTCATTCTATTATTTCACGAAGTATTTACTGCGTGCTAACTTTGATAACCGGTATTTTTTTATAGGTTTGATATAATCGAACGTTTCTTGACTCATTCCCATATGCTACAAGAAACTATTAGAGTCAGTATATAAATCGCATATAGATGATAAAATTCTCCCGGTTTTAATCTCTTCTTATTTATAGAGTCATAATCAAAACTGCGAAAACTACACTTATTTGAAAAGTTTCATATTATTATTATTAGTATGGTGAGGGCGGGGTAACGCAGACAGAGTTCCCGCATTTCATCTAGTCACTGTCAGCTATAGTACCTTTTGTGACATTACCTCTAAATACCTTTGGGTGTCCATTCGAACTTAAGGTTTTTTATAAACCCTATGACGCTCTTGGGGGCCATCTTTGCGACATCTGCCAGCAGTGGGAATGACTTTTCTAGATATCTTAGCCTTATGCGGCATAGAGCTTCATAATCACACAGGACTTGTTTAGCGATTTCATCGTATTCCATACAAAAGCGGCAAAGCTCATCACCGACCTTACCCATCTTTTTAAGATGATATTTAATTGGGTAGTGCTCCGTAATTAGGCCCATTATGAGCCTCAATTCCTTTCTACTGAGTGTAAGGAATACTTTTGTACTCTAGTTGCGAATACTTAAGAAACTTCTTTGCTTGTCTCAGCTCCGGGATATTTTCATGGTGTGCCTTTTTAATTCTGTCCTCCCAATGCCTGATCTGAGCTGGGAGGTGACTTCTTTGGGTGTCCAAAGATGGGCTTAGGATCAATAAACAGATATCAGGCTCCTTCCGTTGCAATGTGGTCCCCGAAATCTCGATGTGCCTTAAATGCATTCATGTCCTGGTACCCAAATCAGTGTTACCTTCTTTGCTTCGGCCAGTTGCTTCCAAGCAGTAAGACAGTCCCACACCAGCTTAAACTCAAAGATAAATAAGTTTAACGCTTTAAGTGTGATTGGCTGTCTGATATATTTTAGCTCCACGCATATTCTTGTGAACTATTTCGAGAGCGCAGAGTTCTATGGTGTATAGTTCTGTATGGAAAATGGTTGGTAAGGCCCTCGGTGCCTTTTCAAGATGGCACTTCGACCCATATATGCCCACGTCTGGTCAACCTTCCATTTGGTCGTATCCACGTACCATTAAAGAGATAGTTTTTCATAGGATAGGTTCCCACCGTTGACGGTCCCCTAAAATTAAAGCAGTGCTATAAGTGGAACTCACTTTTTGTTATTCAATTTTAATGAGAATTCTAATAGATTCGCGTTTCACTGTATTCTATTGGCGATGTGAAGCATAAAATCATATGCTGTTGATCCTGATGGGATTTCACCCAATTCATTACTAGTGCCGAATGTATTACCAGTCATATCCCACTTACTTAATCATATAATAATTTTTTTTCACTTTCCTAAAAAGCTCTGTTGCTCTGTTCGCTCTAACTTCAAACCTTACAGCATATTATGTTACCTTTAAAATTTTTCGAAAAACTCATTAGTCATAACTTACGCATACCTTACTCAATGGCAGTCGAAATATCGCCGAAATCATTCGTGTGAGTCTGCCTTAGTAATAGTCACTACAAATTTGAGATTTGCTTTGGACCGAAAAGAGGTTTGTTACCTAGTTCTCCTTGATTTTTTCAAGGATTTCGATAGTCTTACTCAGGAAATGCTGCTTAATAAATTGTATTCTAAATGTGATATGTCATCATCTACTATCATCATCTACTATCTACTATTAACATTCTCTCTGGCAGGACACAACAAGTGTAATCTGACGACCGATTATCTAAGACTGCCAGAATTCTATGCAGTGTTCCCCAGGCCTCGATTTTAGGGCCAATGCTGTTTGGATTGCATATTAATGACTTGCCTTCTATAGTAAGACACTCTTATAACTACCTATATGCTGATGATTTACCCAACCTTAAGAAGGCTTAGAACTGTGTCTCTGCTACCAACAACAACATAAAGTTAATTAAGGCAACCATCTTTCCATTTTTCCTGTATGGTCTCGTAAAATGTATCTCGATGTTAAATTATTGTGTTTTCTCCATAAAATAATTTATTATAATGGTCCTGAGTATCTGTCGTCATCTCTCACATTCCTTCGTTCACAACGGCGAATCAATATACTTACACCCAAATTTACTACTCTGATTGGTGAACGCTCCCTTTTGGTTTAAGTTGTTCGACTTTGGAACTCACTTCCTACTCATATTCAAAGATTGTCTGTACTTGGAGCTTTCAGCAATGCCGTGATAGAGCACTTTGTGATTTGAATTGATGTAGGGTAGGGTGGGGCTGCAAGTGCCACTTTTTGATTTGTCATCCATATATCATAAACTTTTAGGTCAAATTATATGATAATTTTAACATACAATCTTTAGGGTTTCATGTACCTATGCCAAAAAATATATATGCAAAAAATTTTATTATTTTACGTTGTGAATTGATTTTAAGTGTGCAAGTCATTTGGTACTTTTTATACCTCTTGCGGGTAAAAAGTTCCACCTGTTGCAACCTGGTAAGGAAGAATAAAAAAGCGGAATCTATATTTAGTTTTTGGAAAATATTTGTAGCCGAATTGCAATTGAGATTATTATTAATATTTAAACAGATAACTATAACCTTTAGTCTTTGTTATCTGCTTTATACCTAAAATTTACTCCCACTGTACTTTTTACCCCGAACGGTACAAGAACATGTTTTTAGATAGAACATGTTTTTAGACAGATAGAAAACAATGACAACAAAATATTTATAGTAGTATCAGAGTGCTCACAAAGAAAATAGTAATATAAGGATCCTTACTTGACTTAACCATGATGAGCACATTCAGACAGAAACTAAAATGTCCGACATGATGTTTTTTTACTTTTTGCCAAATTAATACCACTAATACATGTGCGCTTTTACCTAATATCTGGCAGCGACTGCCTATGTGACATTGCACGTACGTTCTTTTTTTCCCCTTTTATTCTACGAGATATTAAAGATGGCACTTCTTACCCGCGGCACTTTTTACCTCACCCAACCCTACTACATTTATGATACTTTAATTTTTGTTTATATTTTTTTTTCTGTCTTATTTTACTTAGAGTATATAGGTTTTTTTCTTTTCTATGTTATTTATTGCTTGTATTTGTTTTTTGTACCTTTATCCTCTTATAATCTTTTCTTTTCTCTTTTTCTTATTATTAATATATTCCGTTGCTTTAGGTACAAAACAAAAAGATGTGATTTGTGCTTACCCAAATCTAATTAATAAATAATAAAATGTAAATAGTCACCTTAAATGATGCTCCAAAGTAATGATTTTTCGGCATAACGTCTGTATTTGGGTTGGCCATCGGGTCCTCTTGGAATTTTTGGAGGACTTTCAGGTGACCAACCAAAGAGATTTGCCCTCTGAAGTCTAATTGCACTGAGGATGGCCGCCTGTCCAACAGACAAATGTAAAATGAGTAGGTCCAACATATCCTTTAAGACTGTAGTTGGGCAGGCATATCATGTAGCTGTACTATGTATTTGCCAAATTCAAGATTTCTTCTTCAGAATCTTACGATTTACCACGAATCTTATTGTAAACACTACACCTCACGATATATGTTCAACTCGCCCCGCTCAATTCTTGATAAAACCTTCCGTAACATCGCCTTGCTTAGTTGTGTACGTTCCCTTACATGTCATCCAGAAGAGTGATAAGCGGATCTTTTTACACTTTTTTGTACTATACTCCTCCAATGAAACTGCTACCGTTAACCTAACCTTGAGTTGACATCAACTAGGGGCTCTGGGCGGGCTCTGGATCAACAAAATTTTACGAATAATTTAGAAAACTTTTCACTAAATTTACATATACATATATCCTTTCCAACAGTCAGAAAGGATATCTCTTCCGGGATGTAGAAATATATTTTTTGATCAATTCAAGAAGTATTTCCATACGAAATTAGAACGAGGGTTTTTAGAACATATCTCTGGCCTATATGTATAAGTATGTGTCCCTTTCAATCATTCCCAAAATCCAATTTTCTTCCAATTTTGGTTTGATCATTTTCTTCATATTTGCTCTCCAATGCCAACATGCGGCTCGAAATTACTTAGAATCGGTACTTAGCTCAAAAAAGGACAAAATGGATTTATCGGCTCCTGCTACACAATTGTGTTTTTAATTTTTAGTGAAGATTTAAAAAATAATAATATTCTGTACAAAAAATCAGTTAAACTGCATTTGTAAAAATTTTCTAGTCCAAATTTACATACACAATCCAATTGGCAACTGAGTGAGTCCTTTGGGACACCCTATATATCCTGCATAATACTTTTTTCTTAATAGATATCCATGTGAAGTATGAAAAACTATAAAAAAAAAACTCCTTGATATAAATTAGATTTGCTTAAAAAAAAAACATACATACATAACGTCACCAGCATGAATCTTCAGATACCGATTTCCTTTTCCTCATACAATGAGAGTAAAATCTTTTGTGACCTATAAATGAACCTGAAATGCAGAAGGAGAATTGTCTGCATTTTAACCAACCATCACCGGATTCGTTCCGTCTAGTTATCTATCTTAAACAAATTAAAAATTCTTCGTTGTGGTTAACCGAAAGCACCACTCTGCAGAGTACAAACTTCAAAAATGTCCAGTGCTAATGAAACTGCCGCCACTACACAAAGGGAGAACCTCTTTGAAATTGCTCGAAGTAGAATGATCGTTTGTTTGCTCAAGCTCTGCAGAATTTCTCGGCCATCCTTCTTAGATATCTGTGGAAACACTTCCTGGTGGAAGTACCCTAAGAACTGTCTACAGTTTTTTAGATTAAAAGTGACGCAATATATGTGTATGTATTGTATACTATAAGCTCAGTACTGCATATACTGTTTTAGGAACAGAGGCATTCATACATACATACATACTACGCCCGAGACCGACGAACTCATTCACAAAAATAATATTCGCCATTCATTCCATGCATACACGCAATCACACAAACATATTTATCTGGGCTTGTTGTTTGCTCCTCGTAGGTTTTCGGATTAAAATTTTATAAGTACTGGAGGCTCGTTATGAAGTACCCCCGTGTTGTAAATCTTTAATGACAAAAATGTGGTTTCACAGTGGCGAAGCTTTCGGGCAGTAGAACACTTCTACTGCTGCTACTGGGGCACCAGGAAGTGCATTACTGCTGTAACATTAAGGATACGCTTAAAGAGGTAAGTGTTACATTAGGCCAACTCTGACTTTCAGCTGCTGGTATACCCATTTACATGCATACATACATTTATTCCTTATACTAGAATCGTTTCACAATTTAGCGCCTTCGTGGAATATATAGAAAGGATTCGTTCCTTGTCGTCGTCGTCTCCTTCCTTTCATCCTTCCTTCCTTCCTTACTTCCTTCCTTCCATACTTACTTACTACTATTATGCTCTCCTAGATATGATGACATATGATGCAAAAAGGTATTTTTGTGCCATATACTTGCCAGAGCGGAAAATATAATGTAATGCAAAAAAAAAATCTACTCATAATTAACTTTACAGTTAGCGTAAGATATATGCCATCCCTGCATGGCTGGAGACTAGTTGACTTTTCTTCAAGCAGTCTTAATTAAGAGAATTCAACGTAATTATAAGGTCTGTTCCGGATGTTTGCAAGTCCTTCGCGAGATTGTCGTGGAAGCTTTATATAGTTCAGATTTGCTTGTGAGTCTGGATAGAGGAGGTTATTGAAGCGATAAAAATGGAAACGAAGTAATCAACAAAACAATTTTGTATTCAGGCAAATATTACATTTTTTTTTCTCTTAGTCTAATGAGAAACTTGAAAAGGACATTCTTCTACAATATCTTCATTAAAATTCTCTTTTCCTCTGGGAAATACGCACATTTATGTAACTACAGTGATGTGGTACCATAATAGCTTTTCTTGTGTATACAGGCCTCATATGAGACTATATTATGTGGTCAATCTTGTAAATTTGGTCATTAACATTGACGAGGCAGTATAATTTTGGGTAGTTATTCAAAATTGGGTATTCCCCATGGTTTCGGATCATTTTGAAATATGCTGTAGAAGAGGTCAATGTCATGAGTAATTTTATTTTGAATTTATTTTAGAAGTTATATTTACGCAAACCGCATTTAATCTTACAAAAGAGTTAAACCTTTTCATTATTTTGAAACGAGCTATATGTAATAGATTTTGATGACCTTGAAATATTTTTCTAAGGCTAATGTCATGAGTAATTTGATATATGGATAATTTTATGGAAAATAATCAAACGATTAGGAATGATATTTCTCCAATATTGACAAGAGAAATTTCTTGAATAGTTGTGTGTAATAGTAGACGGCATCAAGTTTCAAAAGCTGAAACTATGACATATAACTTTTGTTAAAACCTCTTGTAGATATTTTCAAAAAGAGTATTTTGAGCGGACTATAAAAATTTATAAAGTTTTTTTTTTTCAAAAACACTTGTTTCTAGTTCCATAATTTTTTTTTAATTATTCGTTTGTTAACAAACAAAGCTGACGCATTTCGCCTTCTTAGGGTATCCTCAGAGCTACTAACTATGTAAACTAATCTATGTGCAAATTTCAAAAGCGATCAGCTGCATATTGCAACTGCCGTAACGGATCATAAAAAATTAACAACAAGTAGGTATGTATGTGACAATGTGACGAACTACTGATATAAATAAATAAATGAATAAATAAAGCACAAAAAACACAATTACAATTTCATTAAATCTGGCTCAAGAAGTGGACTATTATTAGAAAAATCGATCTGATCGTTCAACAAGATCTCGCCATCAATTTTTGATTTTTTGATTTCATAAATTTTCATATTTATTTAATATACGTTCGACGCGCAATCCTATCTAAATTTTCCACCTTGCACTTATGTCCTGTGTCAATTAAATGTTTTTGCTAAGCCAGAGGTTTGGTTTACACACACACAGTCTAGCTTATAAGCTCCACTAGATTTTAAAATATCTGTTTTTTCACCAATTTTATTATTAACTAATAAGTTTTTCAAATTTCGAATATAAAAAAATGCTGGTTTAATATTTTCTTTCCTCAAAAGTAGTATTAAATTGGGTGATATATATATTTGGATTTACGGGATTCTTCTCCACCATTTCCCATCCATTTTCTCAAATAGTGCGAAAACTTCATTCATATTCATCCTTCGTTATTTTCTATTAAGCAATTTATTAATAATTCTAGTATCATACCCGTTATTTCTTGCAATTATTTTTATAAAATTGAATTCTTTCTTAAAGTCTATTTATTAAGGAATAAAAAACTGCAATTTTTGTATTCCATGGATGGCAGGAATGACTAAGAATAACCGCGTCTAGAGATATCAAACCTTAAGCTATTGTCATTTTCCATCTTAATGAACAAGTCAAGAAAATTTAAAGTTTTATTGACAACCTCCACAATAAATTGAATATTGCTATCAATTTTGTTTAGGAAAGAAACAGCGAAAGTTATCTATCAGATGCAGAAAATATCGTCAACATAACGATATCATCTGAAAATGTATTTAATTTGTTGATTATTTGAAGAAAACATTAGTTCCTCAAAGCGATCCATTAAAAAATCTGCACAAAAGGGTGAGAATACAGAACCCATTGCAAAACCATCACTCTGTTCATAAAATTATTAAATCGATTAGCTGTGAGGAACTAACTGGGTTGGAAATTTCAGTAATAATTCTATCTTTTACGATATTCGACAGTTTTTCAATTGGAATCGAAAGTAAAAGACTACAAACGTCATAAGTATCCAAGAATTAACTAATGACTCATTAGTCTATAATGATTCATTATAAACTGCAGACACACAGCCATTTCTTTAATTAAGTTGTTCTGTCCAATTGGTTTTGATAAACTTATGACATTAAAGAAGCGATATGAGTCTAATTAACTCGATAATCTTTGTTTTTATTTATTTTATTTTTCAATTTAATAATTTAAAATTGAGAAAACTTTATATTAAAAGGAATAAGCTTGTGATTTGCATCTCTTCTTCTTATTTTTCAAATCGGCAGATGCATTTATTTTATATGCCAAATCTAGCACATTTTTCGTCATTCTAGCTATAATGAAGGAAGAAAACACTTCATTAATGTACTTCATTATGATCTGATTTTCGAGCCATAATGACGTATACTATGTGACACACGGCATTTAAATGATTCATTAGATCGTGCTGTGTGTCTAGGGTATTAAGGTATATAAATTTAATGATTAATTCAAGAGAGTTCTTAATTGAAAATTTGCTTTTGAAATTGATCATCGCCGGCACTACACTACTTAACTTTTTACACAAGTATTGAAATTGAGTACAGCATGCAGAAACAAAGGGGCGGCTTGGTGTATTTTCTTTATGCAACTTTGATAATCCATATAAGGATGGTATCGACGGATTACTATTTTTCAAAGAAAAATAGTCCCTGGGCATCAAAAATTACACCAGCGTTGTTTATAGCACTAATGATATCTCAGTTAAATCATGCTGCTGGATCATTTTTCATCTCCCCAACCTTCATCGTACCAAGAGACACTGATAAACTTTATCCAAATAGAATTCTTTACTTAAAGTGATAATGGAATTGACCTTATCAGCCTTACATAAAATTAATTCTTTATCTTTAAGTTTTTTCCTAAAAGAACCAAATACTTCTTCATCAACTCTATTCTAACTAAATTATTTTTTCCACAATTAATTGCACTTGAACATTCAAACTTTGTGGCTACATCACTTTCATCTAGAGCGGCATCTACGTGTGCAGCGAGAGTTTAAACTTCTTTGCCGTTAGCAGAAAAAAAACAAAAGCATCTGTTAGGTTCACTAACCTCGGGTAAAATCTGAAAGAATTAGTTTGATGCGCATTTAGTAATTAGTAATTTAGTAGTTTGTCCAGCAATACTTCTAGTTTTTTTTGCGACTGTACTGCGCAAATTCCAGCATTCTTTTTTTCTCATGGCAGGTTTCCATGAACACGTCCAATTCCAAAGAATGCAAACACACTGAAAGTTAGGAGAATATCACTTTCATGTGTGCACTAATATTATCGCGAGTCTTGTAATGTGATTAAATTTCATTATTCCCACCAATTGATACGATATCGAATCGAACACGATTCGTTAAGGTGAATTGAGACTTCGATTTCGAAGTCGTTTTCGATTGGATATCGATCCGAAAAAGTAAAAAAAAGGAATGCTATATCGAATCGTAAAAACGATTCGATTCCGAGTCGTTTTATCGAAATTATCTCGAACTTTTTGAATGTATATTGGTTGAATATAATAGCCTTATATACTAGAGTTTTCTTTGAAAAAATGAATCGATATCGAAACGGGTCAACGAGCTATTACCTGTTAGTATTACACACCTTAGACAAAATATCTTCATAATGATTTCATCTATCATTTTCTTGGAGTAAAATTAAATTAAATTGTTGTTGTCTTTGACGGAGATAGCATGATTTTTGCTGACAAAAATAATATCATTTAACCTCAGATGAAAAGCACCACTATCGACGAGAGTCAGTCAGAAATGAAAGAATTTTCTGAAATGCGCATAAATTTCGCATCGTAATAAATTCTCAGAAATGAAGTTTCTACTTGACTCTTCAGTGTAGGCAAAACTTTGAGTAGATTTAGTTAAAATGTAAAATTATCGAAAAATCAGATCAGAAAATTGTTTTAAGTCAAAACTTTGAGTTCATCTTGGAAAAGCGAAGTATTCTCAAATGATGGATTTTATTTACTTCTGGAACTATTTCTTTCCTACTCGAGAGTTCTTGGCAAAAGCAAAACCTCAAGAAATTGTTTGCTGGGAAACATTATGATTGGGGATCGAATGGGAATCGACCCCCTCAATCGAAGTCATTCTCGATTTGATCTCGAGCAGACAATGAAGGAAAAGGAGCGCTAATTCGAATTGAAATAACGACTCGATATCGATTCGTCTTTTCGAAACTCTTTTGAAGATTTTTCGTGCATTGGTGCTATATACAGGGGTCATATGTATTCGAGATTTCTTCGTAAAACCTATTCGATCTCGAATTGGATAAACGATTAAACTATGCTTTATGATAACTACTTGATATCCAATTGAAAATAAACAACCAAACTATGCGAAACATATTTACCAAATGCAAATTTTAATTTCTCAGCACTCACTTCACTTTTTTCCGGCCAAATGCTTGAAAAGAATGCTGTTGGCATTGTCATGCACAATCTGAAAAATCATGTACTGATAATTCTTTCGAAAGACTTCGGAGATTCGTAGATATGAAAAATTCTTGGATTATACTGCAAGTCCTCTGAAAAATTCATAAATACGAAAAATTATGGAATTGTTGCTCTTCGAGAATTACTCGCAAATGCGAAAACCCGAGAAAATGTTTGCTGGGTTCAGCCATGTTATTTTGGTCTTGTGTATTAAGCGTTTTGAGAGATTGCAATTTATGCACTTAGAGTTTATAAAATTAGGGAAAACTTTATATCGTTTGCACATAGAGGTAAACCAAATATGATTATGTTCCTTTCGTTTTTATTAACAGTCTCTGATATAAAACTACCAGTTTGTCAATTGACACGTTTTTGATTGATTTCATCGAATTTGAAGTTTGTACATAGATTATTTTACATAGTTAATAGCTCTCAGGATACCCTAATAAGGCGAAACGCATCAGCTTTGTTTGTTTAACAAACGAATAAATAATTAAAAATATAAAATTATGGAACTAGAAACAAGAGTTTTTGAAAAAAAAATATTATCAAGGCAATTCCACGAAAAAATCAATCAATTATATAAAAATTTATATCTCTTGTGTTTCACTATTTTACGTAGTTTTTAAACTTGTCTATCTCGGGCAAATCTTACATAAAATCAATTTCGAATCTAGGAATATTTCGAATCGATTTGGTTGAAACTTGGCACACAAACGAAATTCCGATGGTAATGTAATATTTCCAGAAAAAGGAAAGGAGTCTCTAGAACAATAGATAGAATGAGTGCATTCTCTATATGAAACCTCTTCTTCTTCGTCCAATTAGCTCGAACAAACGAACAACAGAGAATCTTCTTCAGTAGATGTGCTGGACTTGTTAAAATATTCTTGCTGAATCAACTAAGAAATCAAATCAACGGATGCTTTGCAAAGAAATCTGTTTTAGTGGATGAATTAATTATAGTCGTTGGCGGTTTAAGCGTGCACACCACCTTGAGATTATTTATCATCGATCTTCTAATCACTGGTGTATTACCATAGACTACAAATTACTTTAAGGTCATACATCGTGATAATCGATAAGATATCAATAGTCTCATTTCAAATGATGTACATGATTAATTCACAGCTTAAATTGCTAAAGGATTAAAACAATAAATTCTTTGGCGGTTTCCATGTACTATTCGGCAGAGATTTGATGCAGCTACCAATAATAGGTTAAGTTTAGAGTAGGTTGTGACGTTATTTACTCGTTCGGGGGATTTGCTCGGGTGCCAATAATTCGGTGGGTAGTAAAACTTGAAATTTGACTCTGGGTAGTTTCAATAGAGTAATAAGTCCAAATGACAGCAGCTGATTTGAGTTTTAGTTCTCGCTTACGTCCCTAATATAAATGTAAAATATTTAAAGTAAGTATTACAATGACTAAAACTAGCTGAGAGGTTGCACATGTACCGACTAGTTACTTCCGTTGCTCATGTACTACCATTAGTTGTCCGTTTTTCATATACTGGCGACAGCAGAAGGGCTATTCGTTGCACACGTACTACTACTAGTTCCCCATTTTTCATGTACTGGCGATTGAATAGGCGGGAAGGGATATTCTAGGTTTCTCGGGTATTCCAGTTCAACTTCTCCAAATATTGATTGAACGGGCAGCAGGGGAGGGGAGGACAGTCCTTAGTGAATCTTAATTATCCTACTTATAATATTGATTCAAAAAGTAACTATGAATTATAACCGAGGGAAAAATTCATATGGAAAAACTTCACAAATAGTTCTGCACAAGGCAGGCAAAATATACAGGTTCATTAAGACCTTCTACCGAAATCCTTATGATCAACCACACTTCGACCATCGATGGTCCATTGTAGTTCCACACCTCATCCGAACCCTACCTTAACATGATTGCTACGGCTGTGGCGATGAGTTCAATCTAGCGACAAGGGTTGATAAACTTATTAGGTACCAAAACTCGTTGTCTGCTATTTCCCCTAATTCGAGGGATTTTGAGCGTTCTCAACCTTTTTATTGAAGAAGACCCCTATATTCTTATGGATTCTTGCGCTAAGGGTGTATTCATCTATGAGCCATTCTTGACCAGCGCACTAGCTTGCGAATTTCTTGGTATATAATTTTGATCAGGCAACCAACGGAGAATAAGTCTATTACTATTACCTATCAAGATATCTGGAACTCCTGTATGTAAGAAGTTAAAGGCTGTTTAATTTTTAATTGTCATCAATATTTTGAATGAATGCATTGCAGTTTCGGGAAATGACACCTGAAGACTTTGCCCTATTTACAGAGAAATTCGCAATTAATAAATAATTCGTTCTCCGATACCTCATTAAGGGAACAAGATCTATTAGTAGATGTAAGACATAACATCGGTAATACAAACATTAATGTGGCGAATGTTACCAATCTTACCCGACTGCCATTGATTACAAATGTAAAAAACGAATATAGAATAAGTTCGCATTGACTTAGGTTGAGGTGGCAGATACATGTGATTCCTCTAAAACCGATTCAGTTTCCTGAAAAAAAGAATGATTCTACTGATTCTATCATGGTCATCAATAGTACATAATATATAGTAGAGAATGCTATAGTATATTTAAAAACGAAGCTCTTCGAACAAGGTCCAGCATATGTTGCACTAAGTCGTGTAAAAACATTAGTTGAAGTTCGATAGAAAATTTGAACTGATTTAAACTTGTAATAATAAAGGCTTAGCAGAAATAGACAAAATGAGAAGTTACTTAGCGTCAGCTAACATCCAGAAGTGAATGCAACAACATCTAGGGGAATTCAACATAATTGTTTGAATATGTCAAAAGGGAATCGCTTGACATGCCCCTTATCCCAAACTGAAGGCGTGTCCACCACATAACAAACATTCCCCAAATATTTGACACATATTTGACAAACATTTGTGAAACATTTGTTTGGCCAAATATTCTTCAAATATTTGTAGAATGTTTGATGTGTGTGGACGCAAATTTTACATTAATGGATGTTTAATAAGTTCCAATTTAATCCAAATGAAATGTAAAGCATTAGATGTTTGTAAAAGTTTGTCCAGTAATTTCAGTCAGTTTTCAACAGCTGTAGATAGTGAAAGTTCATTTTGGAATTTTTTAATATCATGAATCATGAATTAGAAATGGGACAAGGTAAATATAATAAAATTATTAGATTCTTACGGAATTTTGAAAATCGGAAAAATCGTCAATTCTGTCTAAAAAATTTCTGTTCCACGATTTCCCCGTTCCGAAAATTTTGTTCAAACGTGGAGATAAATACGACGAAAAATGCTGCAATGCACGTTTCTTCACTCGGATTAAAACTAAAAATTTGGAAAACATTTTCACAAGGACTTCCCATTATATGCTTGAAAAATATTTCACAAATATTTGTCAGACATTTGTCAAACATTTATTATAATAAATAACAAGGAATAAAATCAAGAGAGAAGACTCATCGGCGGGAATACCATCAGGATCCATACAGGGTCTCTCATCTAGTTTCAAGATCTCATCCAACACCGTAAATGTTGCCTATAAATTGTTTGTCAAATGTTTGAAAATTTTTTGTTTTTTTCAATATTTGTTATGTGTGGATGTACCTTAAGAGAAATTTTTTTGGAACTTAAACAACATGCTCCATGTTTGCCATTTGTCCAAACATCAAGAAAATCAGAAAATATTGTGTCATCATCCCAATTATACGCATTCGTGCCAAACTTAAAAAATATCGACGAGGTTATTTATTGCAAATCAATTTTACATGGTTTTTTTTTAATTTATTATTGCAAATTTTTGTTTGTTTCATTCAAAAATAAAAAAAAAACTTGTAATAATTCGGTCAATAGCTGGTCCGGCTTGCGTAATCAAGATTTCGTATCGAAATAAGTGCGCGTCACAAAGATCTAACATTCTGTTAAATTTCGAATTCTTACGTCATGCACAGTGCGTTTTCGAATGGATGCAAATGCTGTCTTAGAAGAGTTCCGTTGTTTTCCTTTTGAGGTACAGATCCCTACAAAGCAATAAATATATGAAAAATGCCCTAAAGATAGAAAATATTTTTTTAATTACTTATAAATTTTAACATTTATATAACTCAAAATAAGAACATTGGACGCTAATAGCATTGAATAATCGTAGAAATCAGCTCTACACATCAACGACCAGTACCTACCAAAAACTATCTGAAACACTTGTTGTAAAACGCAATTTTTTTTTTCAAATTAATTTCTGACCTAAAAATGTGTTTTGGATCCAAGTATTCGTCCTCGTCTTGTAATAATAAAAAAGTGACGTCTGACGTCACAGAGAAAGTTCAGCTTTCATAACAATTAGATGAAACGACGAAGTTTACCTGTCCGAATTCGTGCGCTTTACTTGATATTTTGCACTTCATTATGAACTAGTGCAGTCTTACATGATGTTTGTATTTCTTGCTCCGTGCATTAATCAACTTGAAAAAAAAACATGCTCTCTTGTTCTTCAAATGCAAAATGTGTTATGATTATATTCACAATGCAGTTAAATTCACCAAAAACTTATAACGTTTTGGAGACAAAAATTATATTGTTGTACAATAAGCTATAATGCAAAGAAAAACGACTAATTTAATTACAGTCACAAATAATGGTTCCTATATGAATATGAGTCTAGCAATTTTGTCTCTATAAGAACTAAAAGATCCTATAAGCTTGTCGATTCTAGTGCCTAATTTTTTCAGCGGTCACTATATTTCCGACAAGCTGAAGGTGAAGCTAACCCATCCGAATACGTTTATTTACCTTGACTTTGAAGACAG
The DNA here is from genome assembly GCA_963924295.1 of Dioctria rufipes. NCBI lineage: Eukaryota > Metazoa > Arthropoda > Insecta > Diptera > Asilidae > Dioctria > Dioctria rufipes. The sequence goes on from OZ002743.1 coordinate 48,440,713, forward strand.
CAAACAAACATAACCTCAAAACATGTTACATAGTATATGAATGAATTAACTCGATTCTTGATTCAGCAATCAAGCTTACCAGATTTATAAGCCGTTATACAAATTAGCAAATTACGGATGAGTTTGACTAGGTGTTAGTCAGTAGCTGTTAGAACAAGACGAAGACGAACGTGAAGACTTTGATTTGGAGAGGACGTAAGAATTTAAAGTGGAAAGTGGAATCTTTTACAAATGAAAAATCTTTGAAAAACAATTTTCTATGCAAAATAACGCGTTTCGTATCAGCAGGAACCGTATATTCATCAGTACGGCTTGGTTCTTGCCTGCCGAATACACCAAAGTGAACAGCCAAAAAATTTTCATGTGTAAAAGAGTTTTTTCCGTTCAATTCTCGAGCTGCGGATTTTATATATTGACTAAATTCGTTATGAATTTATTTCATAGCAAACCTCTTTTTAAAGTGTAAAGCCAGGAAGAAGTACTCGTTGACAAAGTCTTCCGATGATAAATATATTTTTTTTTTAATTTACTGCATTTGACCTCGTAATCTGTACCGACTCTGTGATATAATATATTTTAAAATTTAACAAAGATTGTTTCCATCCGCTGAATGAGATGGTATCATGGCAATCATCTAAGCATTGTAATAGTTCATTAGCTTTGATTATCAAGTTGTTTATTTAATTTATAAAAACGAGAGTCGTGTTGGTACGTCGAATTTAAATAAAATAATAAAAAATAAAATAATATTTATGCTTCCGCTGAAGTTCCTCAGGGTCCTTTCTTATTTATTATATATGTAAATGACCTTAGCTCTGTTATTTCTAGCTCAAAAACCTTAATTTATGCTGAAAACGTTCAAATTTATCGTAACATATCTTTGATTGCTGAGTGCTCTGATCTGAAAGAAGACTTCACTCGCCTTGTTTCGTAGTATAATAAGACCATTTACAAATAAATATATCATAATATATTGAAATGTAAAATTTGAGAACAAGAACTGCGGACAGATTCATTTCGGAGTATGTCAAACCAGTCTGGAACCCTTAGAGTACTCTTTATATCGCAGGTTTAGAATCGACTTAGTAAAGGTTTTTGAGTTTTGCGCTTCGGTTCCTTCCATAAGATTTTGTTTGTTTGTTTTTATTTCAAAAGGCAGAGGAACGATCCCAAGTACGAAGGTCAAGGTGACCTATTGTGCTAACCTGATAAAACCGCTTTCACCAAAAGCTTTCTGTCCTTCTATTGAAACGTATCAGATTTAGGTGGGGTAAGTTTTCAGTTCACACAGATAGGAGGGCAGATCCAAATGCATCCAGTCTGCTCCGGCCGGATAAGTACACAGACATTTTTCGCTTGTCTCAGACTCTCCTTCCAGGCAGGACAAACACTCAGAGCTGTCAACAACTCCCATGCTTGTTAGATGAGTGCGAAGTGAGCTCCGGCCGATGATAAAGCCAACCACAGTTCTGTATTGCTTTTTTCCGAGCCCCAGGAGCCAAAGAAATTTCTATTAGGCCCATCAAGAAAAACCTTTATACACCTGCAAGTGCTCAGATTCGCCCATCGTTGCTAGTGTTTCATGCGAACATCCGTTTTGAAGAGAGACCTCATCACCGAAACGGCAATGCCTACAGCGGGTTCCGGTCTAAGAAAAGGAGAATCAGAGCCAGACCTGGCTAGGACGTCAGCCCTTTCATTCCCCCTAGGAATCCACTGAAGGGCCACCTTGATATGGATACACAGTTTATTAGACGTCCTCTAGTCCCTCAGTATCTTAGATATTATCCGAGGGCCATTTAGAGCCATCAAGGCTGCCTTCCAATGATTTGATCCTTTTCGTCTTAAGACAGACCTGCATTTTGTTTATTCATCTAGATACTCATCGTTCCAATGCTATGTGCAGAGCATTTACTGCCATCTTGGATTACATAGGTTTCAGTTTAAATAAATATCAAGCTAAGTACTGCGTAATTAGCTAATTAATTGATAGTTTACTATATTTTTTTTTTCTTCGTAAGGAATTGGTACCAACAACCTGTTTATGATGAATTAATACAAAAATGTCATGACTCACCGTTTATTCTTAAGAAATTTCCATATCTGCTCCTGAATGAGTAGCAATGACCTCCATCCATGCACGATTTACGTTCACTCGGAAATCATGATGATGAGGCAATTACAGTCTGTCTTTATGTTGAAAATAAAATTATGTCTGCACGTTTTTACCTGTTTACTAAAATGTGACTTATTTCTAAGAATTTCGTCTGAGAATTTATTACTAAAATGATGAAAATGCAATTTTGACGAGAATTTAATGCTTATTAAATTAGAATGAATAAAGAATGAATAGGCAATAAATGTACTATATATACAGGAAGATATGCTTAGCAAGCGTAACTCAGACGTATGACATTCAATTCATGCTGTTTTGCCATGCAAGAAATCTATATAGTTAACTGCCAGTATTCACTTCATATTCCAATCCGTATCCTTTACCTAAAGGTAATAAAGTCCAACTAGCAGTAGTTCAATCATTATAAAAGAAGTTTTGAAATGATAAATTATACCCTTACCTAGCCTTCTGGTGGTGGTTTATCTCCAGACCACCACCTTTAATTTCGAACCCCAGATGCCTGACAGAACAGACGCTACTTCAATGAGCTCAATATACGTTGAAACGTAGTAGCAACCTTCCCTCTTCCAAACTCAACTTCCGAGAGTGTATCGCAGCAACTCTCAAAATAATTGAACGTTATAGATCCACTCAACGCAATTAAATAGCACAATGTGAGCAATAAATAAACTGAAAAGATTTCACGAACATTGAAAAAAAACAGTATATATATTTCCAACATGACAAATTATAGCTTTGACTCATTTAAAGTCCAACAGCAATTAACTCTGTTCAATAAATTAATTATGAAAAAATGGAAAAAATTGTAATCTTTATGAAAAAGTTGTTAACATCGAATAAAAATATGCCCACCACTCATCGACCGCTACCTCTTCGACGCGCATAACATAAACAAGGCAAATTAAAAATTAAAATTAAAAAAAAACCCTTCAATTTCAGCGCCTGGTTTTTGAGTTATTCGCTGCACAAAGAGCCTTCAGAAGTTTTAAATTATCCCCGATAAATTGCATTGCATGCGTAATTTATAATTTGTTTTCCATCCAAAAATAATTTCATCAGGTCCGACTCCAAACACGAACAAAGCAAACTCATACCCGCGACACTGCGTACAAAATTATGTTAATGTCGACATTTTAATGTGCACAAAAACGAATACATTCAGCAGATCTGGAACGGAGTAATGAGACCCAGAGTGTATATTTGGGGTAGGACTAGGTCCATCCATGTCGCAAAATATTTCTGAATTGGAGCTTATGTAATTCCACTTAATTCTAGGATTATTGCAAGCAAATGAGATAGCTTCGACATGTCCTGAATTTTTTATTGCAAATAATTTATAAATTCGTTTAAAGCGTACTCAGCTTTGGAAATGAATAATTTGACCAAGTCCTTTACAGACAGAGTTTGGACAAGGACAAGCTGGAAAAGTTCTACGTTCTATGTTGACGAAAAGGAGATACTTGATATTCGGCAGGATGAGTAATTGAAAGATACTCCTAATAAGGCAAACTGTATAATATTCTACAAAAATTAGGTCAATACTTGACCAGAGCTACGCGTTTTTCATTTATAATAAAGATTTTTTGAAAAGCTTGTTCTGAAATATTTCACTCTTTATCTCTTCTCCTATCTTCCTCAACTCTATCTAATCATAATTCCTCTCAAATTCTAATTTGAAATATAAGGAAAGATATTTAGTAGACAGGTACTACTACTAATTTTGGTTGTTTTTGACGGGGGGGGGGGGGGGGGGGGCGTATAATAAAAATCACCGCAACTTATTTCATTCAGATTCCAACTTATTTCATTCAGATTCAGCAGAATGACATCGGATCTGATCCATCCCATAGTTCAAAAAATATTTTTAGATATATGTACCTTCTTTAAAGCTTTTGATGACGTAATAACTGACAAGAAACTTTTTAAAAAGAGTGTAAAACCTAGTTGATAATATCCTTATTGAAAAACGCTGATTCATCAACAGCTAAAATTAGCGCAATATAACCACAGTATCAACACCAATACTGATGGATGAATAGATTGAGACAAGGTTGCAACTCGGACTGGGTACCTGGAACACAGCCCACAACAAGCTCCATTATTCTCCCTCCAAACTTATGAGCAATTGTTCATAAGTCCTAACCGGACGTTCTAACTAAATTCAAAACTGGTCCACAAAATCCACCTTACCGGCTTTTTGCAGTTCTTCCAGGAGGTGTGAGCCAAGGAATCTGTTATGTTTTCCTGAGAGAGCCGAACAGTTACAAAGAAAATTATTCACTCTTTCAGATTGCTCTCCGCATTCTCTGCATACCGGATCGTCAACAAGTCCCATCCTGTGTAGGTGACTCCTGCGAAGAGAGTGTCCAGTGACACTAGATTTCTCAGGGTTGACTTGTTCAGTTCCAATAGCTTTTACATTTATTTTGGGTTAAGTCTGTCTCACAGCTCCTTTTTTATTCCACCTGTAGCGTCATCTAACCAAAGGCGACTGCGTTGAAAGTCGGCACAGGCAGACATATTAGTGGCAAAGTGTTTGATTCGATCACATTTAGGGAGAATGATGCTTCCGAGGCTGCACCAAGCCGAGCAATTTCGTTCGCATTTTCGTTCCCGCTAATAACGCTGTGATCTGGCTCCAGAAACGCTAGAAAGAGGGAGTTCCGTGTGGTTTTACACTCCAATACAAATTTGGAGGTTGTAAGGGGTCTTAATAAGGCCTTGACAGCTGCTTGGCTGTCCGAACAGATTGCAATCTCCTTGTTCTCACAGTCTGAGTCAAGGAGATACCTTCCCGCTTCAAGGATGACCTTGACTTCCGCCTGAAATCCTGTGATATGGCTTTCCAGGTTTATGGCGATATGGCGATTTCCGGAGGATTCATGTTGAGCTCTTATTCCAATGTGAATCCAGCTCTGATTGAGATGATTGATTTATATATCTTGAGGATGACCTCAAGAGCTCCAGAGCTGGTTGACTTGAGAGCGCCACATACACTGATGAGGTACAATCTTTGACTCTTTTCCAATATCTTACGACGATTGGTGAACTCCATTGCCTTCCACCAAACCACAGAACCGTAGGTTACCATAGGTCGGATGATGCCAGTGTAGATCCATAGGATAATCGGCGGTTTAAGTATCCCAATTTCTGCTGTGTAGTTCAGTTTTTCGATATTTCTTATTACGGTGTCATACAACTGCAATAGGCAGGCAGACCAAGCAATCGAGCTTTCAAGAATAATGTCTCAGAAAAAAAGTTCCTGAAAATATACATGAAATAAATGCAGAACATTACCAAGCCGTTACGTCACTACTATAAGTTCGCAAGGTCATACATCATCACGACAAAATAAAAAAGTTCGTTTCAAGCTTTCGGGTTATCAACTTTGATAAAATACAGCTTTAATATTTTTCAACTGGATTTGATGTGGCACAAGGTGTGTATAGAAATAGTTGCAGATTAACATCTTATCTGAAATCATTTTGAAATAAATTATTCCGATGCAGAATAATTTATGCGTCTTGAATTATTCGCTGGGTTAAATAAAAAAATCTTTTGAATTCCCTCCCAAACAAACAATTGGTCAGGCCCAAATCAGGAACAATTCCTAGAACAGGGTAACCAATTTTTCCCATTTCTTCAAAGATTTCATGTAAATTAGCTGCAGTGATTTTTGTATCAAAATTGTAATAGTATAAGTTCAAGGTTAAAATTAGGAGTAGGAAGCGACCAGGCCGCTAGAACCCTGCGGATACTACAACCAGAGATTTTCTATTGTGTCCTCCCTTAAAGAGGTTGGACTAAATCTAAACTTTATTTGGAGTGTTAAATACTTTTCCAGTGATTTGTAACCTTAAAGCAGCAAATGCAGGACACTCGGATATGATGTTTGAATATTTCGTCTTTCTCTTCGCTTAGTCGACATAGTTCGCTATTGGATTTGTTTACCTTCTTCATTAATAAACAGTCTGAGCGATTGTCTACTAAGGCCAATTAGTCTACGCAATTGGTAAGAAGATAGGATGAAGAATTTCCTGTCTTGCCACATACTCAATTCAATTCAATTTAATTTATTCCAAGGCATTGTACAATTAAGATATAATCTTTTGTATTTGTACAAGTTAAATCTATCAAAAGCAAAAAAAAAAAAAAAAAAAAAAAATTTATATGTATAAAGGTATATGTATAAATGGAAAAAAAAAGAGACATGAGAAAAAAAAAATAATAAAATAAAATAAAATAGGTAAGATACAAAAAATAAGCCCCTAAATTTACTGCTAAAAACTAAATCAAAAACATAAGGAAGAAAAAAAAACAGAAAAAAAGAAAAAAGAAAACAAAATTAATCACTACTTAACTTAACCTGCTACATCTGCTATACTATAAAGCAACCTCTAACTATTTAGCTCCTAAGTATTCAAGCACTACTGCCTGAGCACATAATCTCAAAAATTCTTTCCTTGGTGCTGGCGAAAGATCTCGACTCAACCGATAACTTAATACTGGGCGGTAAGGAATTATAAACTTTGATGGCATGACTGAAAAACAGGCGTTTAGTAATTAAGTATTCAGATCTGGGCAGAATGCAATTGACTGTTCTATTAGATCTCGCGAATTGAAGAATGCCAGGCCCACTACGCCAAAGCAGACCTGATTACCTGTCTACCACTTTTTAATTCCCCTTTAAGAAAGGTATTTTGGTAGGCCAAATTTTGAGTAGTTGTTGGACAAGTATACGAATTGTTGGTTTTTGATAAAAAGTATTTACATATATGGGCAATTGGGTGACCTTATTATAGAACTTCTATGGTAGGCGATCAGAGATACCCTTACTGATGAGACCTCTCTGATCGTTGGGTCGAAAATGCACTGAACATATTTTCAGTGAATTTTAGTCTATAGAGACGAGAAATTGTCCACCTGGTTTTTTCCCAGATCGTCCACTTTTCGATTTTCCTGTTCAAAGACCCAAAGCAAGATTACTTTGCCCTAGACATCAGCTGGAGATTCGTGGGCAGATCAATATCAAGCGTAATGGAGAGTCCATTTTTGGGTATATCGGGTGAGCTATAAATTTTTGCACGTCTGTAGTTGTGCTAGTGGGAATACCAAATGGGGAGGGAAGCAGGTCCACCCAAGCGCGATTCTTCACTTCTTTGAAATTTAGTCACGATGGGTCGGTTCAAGGGAGAAGAACGTGCGTTCTGTGTAAAACATTTTTACAAAAACAATGATGGCGTAACCTGCCATATATCCAACGAAAGTATACCCTTGGTAAAAGAAATGTTCCCTAACAAGCTGATTTCGAGCAGAAGAGATATTCCATAGCCTCCACGCAGTCCGGACCTCTAACTCCACCTGATTTTTTTTTATGGAGTTATCTTAAAAGTCGAGTCTACGTAAATAAACCAGCGACAATACTCCAATTAAAGGAGAACATCTATCAAGAAATGTGTGTCGAAAAGTTTTCGAAAATCTAAGGGCCAGATTTGAGGAATGCCAGCAACCAGATTACGGTCATTTGGACGATATGATTTAAAAAAAATGATTTTCCAGTATATTTTTTTTTTCGTATAAATAAATATTTATTTGAATAAAATCTGTATTTTTTTCCATGGCTATTTCAAAAGTGCAAAAATTTATGGCCCACACTGTATCATAAAAATATAATAGTATATGTATATGTTGTTTGCAATTATGAAATGGTCCTCTCCCTATTTATAATTTTATTGTATTTGCATCTCATCAAATGTTAGGATTCATATTTTTTTTTCTATTGTCTTTAGACCGTAATTTTTCATTGAGTTGAGGACTGTTTTGAGAACTTTTTTAAAGAATATTTGGAGAACAGTTTTCAGGTTTCCATACTTAATTAATTTCTTATCTTGACGAGCAACCACATCCCTTGATTTCTAAAAAGTTTTTTTTCCAAATCCACATCTGTCTAATTTTTCAAATAAAATTTGCAAATGTCCGATAATCCTCTAAATAGCTTTTATCTTTTCCTAATCCCGGTTAGAATTATTGTAGCGGTTGGGTATCCTCGTAGCTAATCAACTTACGAAAAATAATTGTTGACAATTGTTATTGTAAAATTCAAAACCAAACAAATTTTACATACACTTCATTTATAAGTTTCTTACAATGCCGTAAGTCTGTCCTTGTATAAATTGTACATAGCACATGCAAGAATCCACTTGTTTCTTGTGTTCAAGTCTTTTGTAATGCAACAAAACTTCGTTTTTTTTTTTTTTAATATATATTGTTTTTATTTTTGCTTTTATCGCACATAACATTATTTTTATAAAAAAAATTATAGCAGTTATTGACTAAGTGCGAACCTTTTATCCTAATGCCACTGACAATTGGCGTCATTTTAACGTTAAATAAAGCTTAAAACTTTCAAAACAGGTTCAGTTCGAGCATACCTTATGCTTATGGTAGACATGGGGTACCGATATCTAGATATTCGAAATACTCCTTTTATACACCATTTGTGTAATCAAATACTCCCAGTATACCTAAAAAACTAGTGGGTATAAATGAGATATCAATATCCTGAAAAATTACTGGGTATAGCCTGATTATCGGCATTTCTTATGTTGCGCAACGTCATCTAGTTGTTGACAACAATATGATAATGTGTCAAATTAAGCAGAAAAATTTCTGCGCTTTCCTAAGAGAGCGAAAAAGAAGAAGAACAACCAAACATTTTTTGTCAACATGGAGTCGAAAGAAGCAAAAAATTCACTTCCCGGGAAAGCTAATGACAAAAAAACAAAGGAAAACATTAAACTCCGTGGAACCAATGCTTATTATTGAAGTACGGAGAAACAATAATAGTGTATTCAATTATTGAAGTTACAAGGCCTGCACACTCCTTTCACGAACTCCAAAACAATTTCTCTAACTGTCGTTCTACCGACTCCAAAAAAGCTGCCGATAATTCAAGAGCATGTAGGGCAATTGCTATCCTTTTAACAAGAGGAATTAAAAATCGCCAAGTCATGCTCTTCGTTGTATTGTTTTTTTTTTTTTTTTTGCATTTTGAAGACGAAGAATTTAAATGTATTTCTGTTGACACGAACACATGTTTTAAGTTCTTCCTCATCGAGCCGCCGCACTTACTTTTCCCAAAACTGTTAATGCTCCACCTTAAAAAGAAAATTCTTTCATTTCATTACAGTTTTGTTATTTTTAAACAAACTTTCGACAACACTTTTCTTCGTTTCAGAAAAAATTGTGAACTGAGACACTACATCCGCCGATATATTTTGCACCTCAAACAGGATCTTATTGCAAAATAACGCATTTCTTTCCTTTTTCACTTCAAGTCTTGAATATGTCGTACCTATATTTACAATTAATTTTTTCCGTTTAGCCTATATTAAAGCTAATATATTTGTCACTTCCATTTTCAAAATGTCAAAGTACGATTTATCACATCAATATCCGCTTTTATGTTTGTTAGAGATACTTTAATATCTAGATATTTGTAATATCTAGATATCGATACCCCATGTCTGTCATAAGCATTATATTCTTTGTACTGTGATCCAACCGACAAAAATGCTGTTTACATATTTAGTCCGAAAAGCTTTTTTTTAAAGAGAAAAGCTTTAAAATAGGGATTTTCTGCTAATTGCTGAGAGCTTTTGGTTGATGCAGTGACTGAGGCAGTAGTGGCTCTCTCTATGCACAATAGCTTCAATTCTGAACACTATCTTGAGTCAGACGAAGTTTGTTGCTCACCTCGTCGTTTCTAAACAAAAATGTTGAAAGAAACTTTTCATTCATTTACCAAGATTAAATATTCTTTGTTGCAGATTTTTCAATTTTCCATTAACTTGGTGTTTATTTTTAATAACTTTAAGTTTGCTATTGGGAGCAACATACTTAATAATCTGAAAAGTCTTGAAAATGTAACGAAAGCTTGACCTTATTTCCCATTTGGCATTCTAAACTAAAATCTTAATTGTTTACTATTATTCGCCTTTTGATAGAGTTCTAGAAGGCTTAAAGTTGATCTTCCATTAATATCGATAATTCATAGAACAATTCATAAAATAATAATCGTTTATAGAGTTTTATCCTATTAACTGTAGAATTACGTTTCAAAATTCTCACAAAAAAAAATTTCTAAAGAAACATAGTTTTGTGGAAACGAGATATTTTGAAAAACCAGATATTATAAAAAACAAGCACTAGTTTTCTAATAATTTTCTGTTGGACTTATGTTTAGTTATTTTTGTATTTTATTTTGCTAATTAATTGATTGATTGATTGATAAATAAAAATATTTATTATAGAAAATGAAATTTAGTTCTACAACAAGAAATGCTGAAAATGTGCCAATGTAAACCAGACACACTAGAGTACCAACCAATACTAAATTGTAAACAAAACATTTTTGCAAACACCTCTGCTTCCAGTAAAATGCGCTCTTTAAATATTCTCATCTAAACCCTTGAATTGAATGAACTAAAAATAGAAGAAAAAAAATATATTCTGAATACAAAAAATACCTTCCCTCAAGTTCGGGTACAACTTAAGCATACTCCTACGTATTCGGAGAGGAGAAAAAAATCGAAATTTTTGATTTGGTTTGGCCTCAATTTCCTGTCTTATCTCAATTTCCCTCATCCCTAAGTATTACTTATCTTTCAGCTGATGGGAAAAGTTGGGAAGATAACAAAAAGAAATTTGCATAACAGGAAATTCTTGATATTTTCGGGGGTTGTAAACATCGGTATCATAAGTATAAAAACTAGAAGAATATCTAAGTCCAATAGATTTCTCTATGGGCTCATTTTTTTTCAAATTTTCTCGACAATTTTATACAAAATTAAAGTCCCAAGGGGGTGCATAAATATGTATGTGCTCATGACCCCGATTACTTTAATTTTATGTATAAAGTTTTTGAATAGGCATTTAAAAAAATAAAACTCTGAATTCCGTCAATTAAAAATGTCTAATAGAATTTCTTAGCTCAGTAAGCAGATAAATTGAAATTAAAACAAGTAATAAAGCTAGAATTGCACTAAGATCAATCAATCCTTACGATTTAGGTACTTACTGAAAAGCAAGATTTCTATTTGCGAGTTATATGGCTATTAACAAATTTAGATGTTTGTAATGTTTGAGCTACTGAGGAAGTGCCAGAAAATGAGATTCAAAGGGTGAACAAGAAGAATTATCGGAATGTTGTGATCCGTTTTTTAGTAAAATTTCATCATTCCTAACACCTGATAAAACAGACTGGCAAACCCATTTCCGGCCAGGATCGTTATAATAACTATTTAGAATTCGGCTATTTAAGTGACGTTGGAATTTTTTTTCAATCTCGACAGGGACTCCAGACTCTGCACGATATGGTCACAGAATAAAACGGGAAGGCTATTTTTTTTATATTATTAAGCTAAGTTCAAGGCATACTTTATGATGGAAAGCACAGCATGGCAAAAAGGATTTAGGGAGATGATTAGGGAACAAGAGAAGACTGATAGAGGGAAGATGGTAAACTGTTCCACATTCACACAGATCGGGATAAAAACGCATCACGGAGTTTTACTGTAAGGCCAAAAGTAATTTGAAGGGTGAGAGAATGTGCGTGGCTTGCACCGCGGGAACTGCGTGCAGGAATTACTCTACTAGGGATCAGGCTAGATATTTCATCGGAACATTGACCAAGCGTGTAGTGATATAGGATCGAAAGACATCCAACATTGTGGCATAACAAGTTATTTCCAAATCACCAATGAGCTTAAAGGTTCTCTTTTGGACAATGTCCAATGAAGCTAAGGCTGTACGACCAGCCCCAGCTTAGATGTTAGAATTGTATTCCATTCTAGGTCTGATATTGGACTTGTAGAGTGGCGCTATATTTGATGGGCTGAAATATTTCTTACACTTTTTTAGAAGTCCAAGATATGTCGATGCTTCTTTGGCAACAGAGAAGCTGTGGTCTGTCCAGTTTACTGAAAACATTAATGCCAAGAATGCTCAGTGACGGTGAATCTGAAATTAAAGATTCATCAAATGAAATGGAAGTGGTTAAACGGTGATTTTGTTTTAAAGAGATGAAACAGCTTTGGGTCTTAGATGCATTGAATTCGACGCAATTCACTTTGCCCCAAAGCGAGGATAATATCGAGATCGTCATTCAATTATTTAGTCATGCAATCTCATTTTACATATGTGCCATTCCTTCTGGAGTCCGCATAGATTATCAAAGGAATAAGCGAAATCAAGTGTACTATCATCGCAAAGCAATGAATTAATGGAAATGAGCAAGATAGACGGAGAACCCTGGGAATCACAGGCATTTATAGTGTGAGGTTCAGATGTAATGCCATCTAATACAACACGAATTAAGGGACCAGATAGAAAACTTCCAATCCATAATAGAAGAGGAAGAGAGAGACCAAGTGCTTTAAAATCTCTACGTACTTATTTCATATAAAAAAAAAAACAAAATTTCTGAGAATTAAATTCTAACAGATGAAAGACAGTAGATGGTAGACTGTTCCATATTCACACAAGCATTAGGGAATCTTACTGTAAGGTCGAAAGTAATTTGAAGTGTAAAAGAATGTACGCGGTTTGGAGCACGAGTATTTCGTGCAGGAAACATATTGACCATGCCACCATGTAGCGATAAAGGAGCGAAATCATCCAATATATATATTTGGGACAATATCTAATGAATCTAATACCGGAGACAGACTTGCAATTATAATATTGCAATTTGTGCTAAACCGCAAGTCTGTCTCTATAAACTGAGAACAGATCGCTTTACACTCGGTGTAAACTCAGTATGTAGTAAATTGGAACTCAATATTGAAATTGCGAAAAATGTACACGGTATACGAGTTTATTACAATATTACTCTAGTTATAAACCATAATAATTTAATACACGAACCTTTTAGAACCGAATTTTATACCGCAATGTTGGCTGCAATATTTTCTGACATTTAATATTTGACACCTGTCAAGTTGAGGTGTCTATTTCCTTTTATTTTCCATATCGGCAAGTAATTTCATAATATTTGCTCGCATTTTGTATGTGCGAGGAGCTTTCTTAAGTCAAATGAAAAATTAAATGACAAATCAAGCGCATCGACCCAGATATAGGAATTGTATTCTATTTTACGTTTTGAAGTAGGGCTTAAAGAGGAGCACCAAATTTTACGGGCTGAAATATTTCTTACACCTTTTCAGATATCCAAGACATTTCGGCTCTCCTTGGACAACAGAGAGGTGTGGTCTGTGCAGTTTAACTTACTGGAAGTATTTATGTCACAAATGATTAGTCACAGTGAATCGGAACAGGAGTGGTTCAGTGATAATCTTGTTTTAAATAGATGAGAGTTTTGGATCTTAGGTGCATTGAATTCGATGCAATTCGCTTTACCTCAAGCGAGGATATTGTCAAGATCGTTACTCAATGATATAATCATGCAATCTCGTTTGACATATCAAAATAATAAACGAAATTCAGGGTACTGCCATTGGCAAAGCTTTGGATGGGATTGAAAGTAAGGGAAAACCGATCATTAATGAAAATTAAAAAGAGTGGTGGAGAAATAACGGATCCCAGGAGTATACCGGCATTTATAGTGAGAAGTTCATATGTAACGCCATCTAATGCAACACGAATTAACGGCCAGTTAGAAAACCTTCAATCCATAACAGAAGAGAGAAGAAAGACCAAGTGCTTTAAGTTTGGCTAAAAGGGCAGAATGCTAGACTCTATCAAAAGCGCTTGAAATTTCCAGGGAAACAATTTTTGAACTCACCAAAATTGTAAAAAATTCGGTTCCAACGTTCCGTAAGAAAAATCAGCAAGTCTCCAAACGAGTGAACCTTCCGGAAGCCATTTCGGCGATAGTTGATGAGTTAATTGATTTCTAGATAATTGATTTATTTGACATTAACTCCAAAATTCAACCACCTTTGAAAAAATCCAAATATATCGATAATTTGAGAGATCTCAACCCCCTCCAACTTTCTTGAGATTAGGAGTTTTAAAGTAACTAGTTGGAAAGTGTCCTGAAGAATTAGATAAGTAGAATAGTTTGCGCAGAAGTTCAGCCAAGGATGAGGCACAGTTTTTAATTAACAGGAGGCGAGAAACTGTCAGGACCTGTGGCTTTAGAGACGGTAATCGTTTTAAGGACCTTAAACATATCTCTCGTACGGATGTATATTGGACCTGTGAAGTGGGTGGAAAACGAGAATTAGAAACAAATCCAACAACCATTGTTAAGTAGTGAGGATATAAAGGAATTGGTGAAGTTATTCCTAATAGTTTTGACCAGTGACCAGAAACCTTTCCTACCTCGGGGCTTCTTGTGAAAAAATTGTCTCCCTAAATAATGGACTTACAGGTGTTCCGTTCAGTTTTGTGGACTTGGTTCAATTCTGGACATGGATGCAATTGATATGCGTGAAATGCAGACTCTTTCGTCTGTATAACGTGGTTACACTTATCGTTAAACTCTAAGGGATTTTGGTGTTGTTGAAATTTGCTTTAAGAATATGTAATAACGCTTACCAAGACTTTGTATGTAGTAATATAAATTAATAAAGTTCTAATTAATGTGCATTCATCAACATCCCTCGAAGCAAAACAGACCGAGCAATCAATTTCTCTAACATACTGATTGAGACCATCCCAATCGGCATTCTTATAGTGCCACAGAAGCGTACTTGTTGGTGGAGAAGTTGGAGGGCATAGGTTTGAGGTGATAAATAGATCCGTGATTAAACAATGGTCTGAATTTATTAGAGGCAACTGAGATGGAATATTTTTCGGGGTAAAATAATAAAAACAAATCTACTAAATTAGCTCTATCTCCAACTGCATCAGGGAATTGCGTGGATGTATCTGCTAGCTGTTGCGAGTTGAAAGATTCACGGAAAAGTTATACGAATCTGCCGCAGGGCTTGTGGTGAAGAATGTCTGAGCCGCGATATGTTAAGGACGTTAAAATTGCCTGCTAGGACGATTTCGAAAAAGGAGCAGACATAGATAGCAAATGGTCACTGTTATTGGAAATATTGTCAAATATTGCTACGGTGTCGTCATTAGATATATTTAGGCTAGGCTGCGATAAAGGAAGCAGAAGTACATGTTGTGCCTGTGAAGTTTGAACTCTGAATTGCAGAAGGAAATCTGAAAGAATGGTATGGCCACATCATTCCGAATATATATATATTGCCATCCCTGTATGCAGAGAAAAAGAGACACCAAGCTGTAACCAGGGACGTTATACTGATTAATATCAACATCAGAGATGAGTTACGGTGGCAGTACACCAAAAAACGATTTGCTCTTAATCCGCGAATAATGTAGACGTTTAAAATGAAATTCTGCATCCTCAAAAGCAAAAGAAAGAAGATATTTAGGTGCCAGCGAGGTAAAAAACACATCAATATAGTGTTATGACTATTTGTTGCTTTTTTTTCAGTATCCCAGACTATGCAATTCAATTGCGGATAAAATACCAAGAAACGACAAGAATACTAATGGACCTGCAACCATTTCCCCACAGAGTAGGAGCTGTTTCTTATTAAAATCGAAAACCCGAAAACTTGAAAGGGAGATCTTTTACTCTGTCGCAGTGATGTTCTTGGGAAATGTGGGAATACTTATTTTTAAGTGGCTGGTGGTGGATTATATAGGAAGGTACAGCCCTTCGACATTGATTAAGAATATTATATATATATATATATATATATATATGTAGAAGTATTAGTACCTGTATGTTTGTATAAGTATAACTATTATAACACCCTTAATATAGTTGTCGACTTATCGAAGTGACAAGCTCCGCAGTCACTCACACTTCACTTCACTTTTCGTATTGTCGTTGTCGAACGATGTGACGTGAAATTTTTCTTCGAAGCCTTATAATCGTTGTCACTTAAAGTGACAGATAGCATCGGGCATGCGTCAGGGTATGAATTACATTTGTAGACAAAAGTGAGGTTTGTCTTATTTCGTGGTATTGTTGTTATTTTTCAAAGTCTAAAAGAAAAAAATCATAAATGCGATAAATTTCAGCCCTTTAGCTATAAAAGGATGCTTCACCATAAAATTTGTTATGATTTCAAATAATTTTTTTGTTCTAATTTTTGCACTAAAAATGCAAATAAAAATTAATTTAATTTATTAAAAACTATTTACCTTTTTCTGCTTGCATTTTCCTTTTCCTTACACACATCTAACATCTGTCACTTACAAAAACCAAGTAAGTGAAACTGCCACTTAATTATCACTTACATCGAGATTTGTCTACTTAATACAACACCAGTAATACGTTCAAACTTGTATGTTTTCGACAAATGTCACTTTAAACGACAATCATAATACCAGTTTTGCGTCGTAACGCCATTTCTCACTTAAAGTGACAACGATAATAAGGGTGACAACGATAATAAGAGTGTAATTGATTTATGTATATACTTCTTACTCAATGCCTTTTCCCATGGGCGATAGAATTGCGAAGAGGAGTAGACCCATGGTTATGGTAGTGTAGTGGCTGGAAAATGATCCAAACAATTTTTGGAACCACTATCATAGAAAGAGAACCTAGTTTCATCAGGATGGTCCTACATACTTAACAGCCACTGCCACAATGCAATCCTTAAGGGAGTACATAATTTCCCGGTCGAATTACCTCTAAGAATTAGTATTTAAAATAAACCCTCACCGGCAGCTGTTATAACAGCGCAAGACATTATCCTTTGGGGCTACCTAAAGGAAAAAATCAAAGTGATCAGTGCAAGACCTAACGGGCAATAGTATACCGTTTAAAATTTTTTTAATTCATTTCAGGGGCGGATCTACCATTGAAATTAGGGGGGGGGGGTCATCTTACTACAATTAAATTTAGAGATAAAAAAAAAACATTAAATGGGGTACCACATGTCCAGCGCCATAAGTCGCTTAGTTTTACAACCGCAGTACTGTAGAGAGGTACTAGGAAGGTTTCCGCATTAAACGGTCTAGATGATGTGTCACTTTTTAATAGAATAGTAGATAGGGGTGCAACCTGCTGGAGTAATTCAAACTAAACTTTATGACTAATCGATATGCTATTTCATGCAGGTACAATTTTCTGTGTCAAAAATAGTTCCTGCGTTAGTGCCAACATTGAAAAAAACATTGGCGAGAAGTTGAAAAGTGATTCTAATAAAAAATTTCGAATTTCTGTTGAGTATCTATGAATATATTGCCTTTGGTAAAATACTTTTTAACACTAATTAACCCAAATAATTAATTTAAAAACAGTTATTTCGACGATCCCACTTGTTTACAGTTCTCTATTAGTAGGTACTTGGTGCTTAGACTGAAAGTGAACGATATATAGAAGTGAGCCCACTTTCTGCAGTGTATTTCTATGGACATAGTCAGTTCATATGATACATGTCAGTGGTTTTTCATAAGTACCCTGCAAATATTTTAGAATCATAGGAATTAGGACTAAGTTACGGCTCTGATTTGGTAGTGAGGGAGTCTGTTTCGTGGCTTGGAAGTGTTGCTTGAGGGTTTTGGATCACCAAATTTGGGTTCCTAAACTGAAATTCTGAGGAAAACCAATACACATACATCGCATGCATACAATAATATTCATTGAAATATATTTTTATTTTTTTAAGTTTTTGAATAAAAATATTTTGTATAATTTTTTGAAGTTGAATTATGTCAATAAGAAAAATATAAAATAAAAAATATATTTTTTCAAATAATTCAATTAATTAAATATTTTTTAATTTTTAAGGGGAAGAGGTCATGCCCCCCCCCCCCCCACCCCTCACCCACCCCCGAATCGGCCACTGATTTATTCTCTTCGGAAGTTATTTTTTCGAGAAGAGTATTCTGAGGTACACAGGGTGTTTCCAACTAGGTGGTGAATAGAGCAGGAGGTGATAGTACTCATCTAGGCAAACAAAAAATTGTATGGTATCTGATACAATGAGCTGACCATACACCCTGTATTTTTTAAGATACTAGATTTCTTTCTTAGTCACCCTGTAACTCCGAAACGGTTCATATGGACCCCCTGCCATACAATTTTTTTTTTTTTTTGCTAGGTCAGTACGATCACCTCCTGCTGTATGGACCATCTAGGTGGAAACATCCAGCATACATATGTATGCAGATGGTGGAGACTGAGATATTATCTATACAAACTTGGAGGAATGAATCGTACGACATCTTCCAACATCAATTAAACGTCATTAATTACATTCTTAACTCACAGTCTAGGATGACTTTGGAACGTTTGTAAACTGATTGTGGGTGGGATGTCAAAGTTGGTTATCGAAAGAAAGCGCAAAAAGCCGCCTATACATATGTAGAGAGTAATTTTCTGATACAACATGCTTCTTAGATCTCACGCTTATTTGAACTTTACTTAACTCCACCGTTCCTTTTATACTCTAGATAAAATCATAGGGTATACCGTAATTATATATATATATTGTCATTCCGTTTGTAATGCACAGAAATAATGCTAGTAGGAAAAATCGGTTGGATACCCACCAGAGCTGGGCAATACTTAAGTAAAAAAATACTTAAGTACTATTTAAAGTACATTTTCGTTACTTAAGACTTATTACTCAATACTTTTGAAATGCCCCTACTTAGTACTTGAACATAAGTACCTGCTTCCATTTACTTGTACTTAAGACTTAGTGTTTTACTTAAGTATTTCTGAATCTATTAAGTACCTACAAATATCTAACTCTTCGTAGAAAAGCAAAGACAATCTCTATCGCAACTCCTTTTTTGTTGAGTTTTAAAGCACGCAAAGAGGCAAACTAATAACGTACAAACAAGACTGGGCCAGTAACGTCTCGCTAGAATATAAAATCGACGATGCCTTGACTTGATGACATCATCAAGGGTAAGCAAGCAATGTCTCGCTCCAATATCAAATCAACGATGCCTGGACCTGATGTAGGGAAGGCCTCCAATTTTTCTTAGAAATTTACTGGAAATATTTTCCTTAGAATTTTTATGCTCTTTAATAGTTTTTATGAGTGTAGCAATGAGAACAGTTTTCAAAAGTTATTTATTTATTAATATCTATTAACTGAACCCTATAAACTTCATTATAATACTGCCAATGAACAAAGATTATAAAAAAGTACTTTAAAAAGTACTTCAAAAAGTACTCAGTACTTTTTATAGACTTATTACTTAGTTACAAGTACATTTCATACATGTGGTACTTGCACTTACGCTGAAGTACTCAGGCTTTCGGTACTTGTACTTGTACTTAGGTACTTTTTCTTTGGTACTTGCCCAGCTCTGATACCCACGCATAATATGAAAAGTTATTTCGATTTTTGCATGTCCGTCTGTCCAAAACGTAAATTTAAGTTTGACAATGGGAAAAATCGGGTAAGTCGTTCATGCCATACAAAATTTTCGGTTTTTACTCTATATTTGAACACTGTCTGAGAACTACGTCGACGTAGAGAACTGAAATTTGGTATACTGTGCTTTCATAGAAATAGTAAATAAAGCTTCAAAAATGAATTGAATCGGGCAATCCCTTCTTGGTGTCGCCATATAAAAATTTAAGTTTTTTACGTACACTGTAAAAACGATCAGTACTAGACGTTTTTATTGTATTGAAAAGTTCTTCAGAATATAAAATCCTTTGAAATTGGTTATAACCATTTTTACTTTTTGATGAACCGTTCTAGAGATATATACGAAAAACCACTTCAACAATCAAACTTGCACAGATGGGTGACCATACGAAATTTCATACGGACATTCATCTAGGGTATCATAAGGATGGGACCAATTCTAGTTTTTTTTTCTTGTCTCACTACACTTTAACCTACAACGACAATTAATTACAATTAAATATTTTCAAATTAATTGTTTACGTTCATTCTATCCCTTGTAATTTAAATTTTTTTTCTATCCATTTCTGTCTCTTTTTCAATAGCAAAAAAAAAAAAAAAAAAAAAAAAATATAAAACTATACACACAAACACTAAAGCCATTTCAGAAGGGAAAAAAAACCAAAACACTCAGGTATCCTTCAAAACTAGTGTTGTCCTACATTATAAAGCTTTTTGTGGACCGTACTAAAAAATTTCCATTTGAATTTTCCACAAAAGTTTTCATATTTCATAGCCATGTAGGCGTCGTCCTTTACCCTGTACCCAAAAACACTGAAAACCTATTAATGCGTCCATAGTGGTGGAAACTCTTTGCAGGCATGGTGTATACATATAGTGCGGAAATAGCCTCCATGGAAAGTGTAATTTGGGTTTATGGCAGCCGTTTACATAACGAAGAAAAGCAATAGAGATGTGGGGGTGATACTGAAGAGCAACGCACGGTAGGTATAACGAAAAGAATTGGATGGATTATATCCATCCAGGAGGGATACCTTAAGCATTTTAGATTGGAGGTGAATTCTAGTGAAGTTGTATTCTTATTCATTCGAACCCTATGCGGCTATTGTTTCATCATTTTTTTTTCTTGCCATTGGTACCGGCCTTTTAACGAAAAGTGCTCATTTTGTAAGCATGGCACGTGTTTAACGAGACATCAGTACTGGGACCTAAGCAAAAATGGTTCAGGTACGATAACTATACATTTTGGCCAGGGATGGTTGGTACGGGAAGGGTAGATACTTATTGCATTTTACATAGGTTAGGTTATAAGAGCAAACAATGAAAAGGTCGGGGTCCTCTCCGAGGGGGGGGGGGGCACTGCAAAATGTAAAAATCTGAAAATTTATCCCAAGAATTCAATTAACGAACTAAGGCCATCTATATGTTGGATGTCACGTTCAATTAAAACCGAAAATGTTTTTTCTTTTTTTACAATTCTTTCTTCCTTTTCCTCCTTGGGCAGGAGACATGGTTTTGATTGTTTTCATAAAGTATTCTTAGTGATTATTGGCAACTGCAGAATAAAATACGCAGTAGATAAAAAAGAAGAAATTTGTTCAACATGAAAATTGTTCCAGGAAGTTTTTATTTTTATACCCCAACCTACAGATGATGAAATCATAGGGTGTACTAAGTTGGTCACACCAACGCATAATACTAAAATTTATTTTGACTTCTGCATGTCCGCCTGTCCGTCCATATTTTTGAAACTTATTGAACTTTCATTCAATAGAGACATCTAGCTAATTTTTCCTTATAATTTTATTTGTAATAACTATACCTTAGTTATCGATGAGCAAAATATTGCGGATATAGCATTTTATAGAGAGTTTTGTTTGAATATGTAGCTCATATATAATTCACACTTAAAAATTATTTTAAGTGTAAGCTTGGCTGTGCACTGTGGCATATACTGCAGGCAGGAACCAAGCCATACTGATGAGTAATACGGCTCCTGCTATTATGAAACCCCCGATTTTGCATAGAAACGTCTTTTTTTTGAAAGATTTTTCGTTTGCAAGAGTTTTTTTCCACTCAATTCGGATTTGGCAGCAAATAGAGTCAATTTCATATTGACTAAATTCGCGATTAACTAAGCCTTGAGTTGCAGTATCATTATTTTTAATGGATTTTCGAAATAAAAGTTACTTAGAAATTATGCATAGGTGTATATAAAACCTGCTAAAAAAAACTATTCGAAACTGATCACACACGATTTTTACAAACTTGCTGTCAATTTTTATAAGTTTTCCTTTTCGCAGCATAGCAGAAGTCAGGATATTCTACAAGGATTTGTATATATTCACACCCCTGAAGGAATGTGTAAATGCAATATTTTTTTTTTAAATATATATTATTAAGCACAGCATGGCAGGATATAGGGAAAGGGTTATGGGACAAAAGGTTTGTAATTTTATAACAATCATTAAATGGGAAATACTCGGCACGTAAAGTTCGGTATTTCTGAGATTTGGATACTTTTTTCCACTAAATACCCTGTTACATTTGTAGTATACACTCTTTGAAGTCTATTATACTAGCATTTAACATTTTCAGAAAAATTCAAGAAATGACTGAATTTTTAGGTTTTTTCAAATTTAACCACATACACCTGACCCTCGATTTATACGGTAGGTTCGTTCTCCAAAAGTACCGTATAAGTCGAAACCGTGTAAATTGAAATCGGGTAAATTCAGACCGCGCACATCTAAAGTACAAAGATATTACATATTTCGTTTTACTTATATTAATATATTTTGTTATTATAAGTATATAGTTTTTCATAAATTCAGGCGAACATACATATTAAATTGGTTAAACAAAAAATTATTTAGTTTTACGTAGGAATCTGCAATGCAGTTGGCCGTCGGCCTCTCTCGCAATCGTTATTGCATTAACTCTATAAATGTAGAGGTTATCCACTCTATTGAAAAAGGTTTCCTCTTTAAACAATCTACGGTGGCTGTTTTTATGGATGTAGAAGGTGCCTTTAGCAACGTCTTTCTACATGAGATCACTGAAACACTAACAAAACATGGAGTAAACCGTCCCTAAAACACTGTGCGGGGTAAGCAGAGTAAAAAGAGTTCAAAGAGACACCCCTCAAGGTGATATTTTATCACCTTTGTTGTGGGTGCTCATTATGGATGATCTCTAACACTCCAACACTCACCCGAATGAAGTACAAAGCAGTATGTTACGTCGAAGACCTGGTATCTTGATCACCGGTAGCTACGAATCTGAACGCTGCGGACTGATGCAGAACACAATCCGAACGGACTGTGCTACCGATTTCGGACATTGCACTAATCCATTGAAAACAAATTTATGCCTCTGTTCTAAGAAAATGAACACTCCCAGATTGAATCTGCCCTCTATTGGCTCTACACGCTTGGAACTGAAGGACTGTATAAAATATCTAGGTATCGTATTAGATAGAAAATTAAGCTGGAAACCACACCTTGAGAACAGAGCGAATAAAATCCTTCGAGGCTTCGCGATGTGCCACAGATCCATAAGGAAAAAGTCGTGACTTAAGCCGCGGATGATCTTTGGATCTACACTAGCATCATTTGTCCCATGCTAACCTACGGCTCTGTGGTGTGGTGGAAGGCAATGGATTCGTTAATCATTGCAAGATATTGGATAAGATTCAAAGATTGTGCCTCCTTAGTTTAAGGTGGTGCTCTCAAGTCAATCACCTCGAGGGCTCTTGAAGTCATCCTCAACATACACCCCGTACATATACACGTCAAGAAAGGGACGTCAATCGCTGCACCTCAATCGGAGCTAGACTCACACTGGTATAAGGGTTCTACGTGAATCCATATTTAAATTTGTGCAGTCCATCGTACCTGTCATAGGCAAGGAAAACGATCACCAACTCGGGATATGCTGAATAGCATCTTTAAATCGAAAATTCCAGATATGGCGGAATGGGATTCACATTCCGTGCTTCAACCATTGACAAACCCTATCATATATACACATGCCTCCAAATCGCAAGAGAGGAGCCTCACATCGAAATTGTCATACACCTTGAAAGCCATGTAACAGTTTTCCAGGCGGAAATCAAGGCCATCCTTGAAACGGGAAGATATCTCCTAAGCTCATTTACTAAGAGCAAAGTGATTGCAATCAACTCGGACAGCCAGGTAGCTGTCAAGGCCTCGTCAAAACCTTTTACAACTTGCTCGTCCTGGTGCAACCTTGGAGGAAATCTCCTCCACAATTGGGATCGCACCAAAATACCTTTGCCTAATCTATCTCGGGTTGGGCCGTTTGCGAACACAGTCACCTTTGGTTGGATGACCCTTCAGGTAGAGCCACAAAGGAGCTGTGCGACTTACCCAACCCGAGTTAAATATAATACTGGGACTAAGCAAGCAAACCCTGAAAACTCCAGTGTCAATTCTCACTCTTACTCTCTTCGCAGGTTTCACCTGCATAGGATGGGGCTTGTGGAAAATCCGGTATGCAGACGATGCGGAGAGGAATCTGAAACGGTGACTCATTTTCACTCACTGTTCGGCCTTCTCTTCCTTGGCTCACACCTCCTGGCTCCCTTTTTTATTTTGTTAGAGCGTCTGGTTATGGGGAATTGCTCACAAATCTGGAGAGTGAATAATGGGCTTGGTTGTGTCGTAGATTCCAGGGACCCTTTTTGGACCCCAACCTCGTTTCAATCCAATCCTATCCTATTTCTTGCTTTATTTTGTTCTGTTGCATTGTGCGCCTTGTTCTCTTCTTTTGAAAGTTCAAAGCTAAAGCATAAATATTTTTAATCAAAACATGAACAAGCACGCAATCCCATTATATTTCATTATAATCCATGATATTCGAACTGAGCAGGCGAGATAGCGAGATAGTAGTTTTTTTAGTTTTTTGAATTCTGAATTTGCATGATTTTTTAAATTTTTCTTTTACAAAAATTTTCGTGATCGTTGTAACCTGAAAATTAGTATAATATAAATGGAAGTTTTCCTCATTTTTTCAGTCGTATTAAACCGAAACCGTGCAAATCGAGGGTTAGGTGTATATCTCCCGCTATTTTAACATTTCACCATAAATTTGTCATTCTTTTATTTTCCCCATATTCATTTTGATTAATCCTTTTCATAATATGGCAAAATGAACTAAAATGAATATGCAATGAATAAGCGAGCTAATATTTTGAATTTGTAATGTAAAGTGTCATTTTCAATTCATTCTACGTAATGCAGGGCTTGCTGAGCTGAATAATAACACACAAAAAAGCAGTGGAAAAGATTTTTTCATTTTCTCATATCTTCTGACATTAAAGTACAACAACACCCTCCTAAAAATGGACGATTCAACAATTAGCACCTAATTAAACGCTTCCATTCATCTCTTGGTGCATTGTTCGCACTGTTGAGAAGGTCAAAAACCCTTGACTACATATATCGAAACTTCATCATAAAATACCGTCGCCAGATGATTTGTAAGGCAAAGATAATTACAGACCCCAAATACCTTTCATTTATTTATCAGCTTCGTCTGAGATTTTTCTGCAAGGCTGTTGACAGACATTTTTATTGGCTTCTAGCCTTTACAGTTTATACTTTTTCAATATCTATACCTTAACTTGTGTCACTCTTTAAAATATGAATTCAAAAATTTATTGCGTCCACTTTCGAAATCAATGAGTGTCATCTATTTTACATTGTAAAACAAATTGGAATATTAGACAATTTTGATTCTAAACTAACTTTATTTCGCTAAAACTGTATCATAAAAATAGTAGAGATATTTTTAATTTCTTATAAAAATTGATTTGTTTGGTTTTTATCACATAATTTATTAATTTTCGTTAGTTAAAGCTGAGACAACTTACAAGTAGATATGAAAACCCCCATATGAACTCGGATCACTTTTTGAAAGCTCTTTAACTTTTTATTCAACCAAAGAAAGCTATCATTGCGAAGAATTTATGTGGCATACTACAGCAGGAGAGAGAGAGAGAATGTGTAGAGCTTTATATTAGAGGGTCATTAGCTCGTTTTAGTTGGACCGCGTTTTTGTGAGGTTTTGCACATTTAGATGTAAGTTGTCTCAGGTTAAAGTTAGCAAATATTGGTGCGACATCTGTTAGAAACTAGTGTTTTGAAACAAATGTTGTAAGCTTTCGAAACCACTATTATGAGATTAGGAATTGTTCAAATCTGACGCTACCCAGTAAAATTTATTCTGGTTGGAAGCACGAAGAACTTATATTAGAGTACAAGAAAAAGAGAGAAAATTCGATCTGATGACTTCACTCTACTCTGCCATTGTAAACGCTCCTTATGAGGGGAAATAGGTGTAGGCGCTCAAAAAAATTGATTTTTTTTTTCGTAAATCACTTGTAAGACTATTCGAAAATATACTCCTAAAATTTCAAGTCAATATTCCAATGCGTTTAAAATTTATAAGCGATTAAGTGAGCGTCCCTCGTTCAAGTGTCGCACCACGTGGCATGTAATACCTTTTCTGCCACTTCTTTTCAAACGCGTTTTTCTCTAAACAACTTTTTCGAATTTACGTATAGGTACACTCTTGCTTAAAAAGTTTTCAACAGATCATTTTGAAATTTGGTATGTAGTCTCTATATACAGGGTGTTTCCTATTCGAAAGTCAAAAGAGTAGAATATGAAAGTAGTCACCTAGACTAACAAAAAATTGTATAGAGGGGGGGGGGGGGGCAACATCCACCGTTTAGGAGCTACAAGGTGTTTAGAAAAAAAAAACTAGTTTTTCTTCATGGCCTTTCCAACAACAGCTCAACCACCTCCATAACCCCCTTCTCTCATCTCAGGAGTTACGGGGGTCTCAATAAAATATTTCGGATTTTTTTACCTGTTTTTCTGCTTTGACCTCTATTTTTTTGCAAAATGGCCGTTACATAACTTTTTTTTTATAAGAGCTATAAACTGTGGCCTCGCCTCTCTAATTTGCACTATGCGCTATATGCAGCTGTTAAAGGGTTATTAGCTCAAAACCTATTCGTATCATACCGAAATTAGCCGATATTTTTTTATAATGACGTGTTTTGAGTCAGTAAGGAAATTTAAGTTTGAGAATAGTTTTTTGAATAGGATTTAAGCTAATAACTCTTTAACGGCTGCAGATAGTACATAGTGTATAACAAGTCAAAGAGGAGAGTCTACAGTTTATAGTTTTTATAAAAGAAATTTATGTTAACGACCGTTTTGCAAAAAAAAAACTAGAGGTCAAAGTAAAAAAAAGGTAAGAAAATTCGAAATTTTTAGTTTATATTTACAAACATAACATATATAAGCATAACTCTTATGATGAGAGAGGTACGGGGCAATATGGGGCTGGTTGAACAGTCATTGGAAAGGCCATGAGATTCTGCATACAAGGAGCTCTTAACTATGAGCCTACGATCTGTACTTCTTAATATTTTGTGAAAAACTAGCTGTTTTCTTAATTACCCTGTAATGTGATATTGCTCCCACCCCAGCCATTCAATTTTTTGTTAGTCTAGATGAGTTCGAACACATATAAAAAAGTAAATTCCTTGTACAATCCATTTCAGATAAAAACTTCGGCCTCTAAGATGTAAGCGAACTGTTCAGTCCGATGAGGACCTTCAATTCAAATATACGTGAAAAATAACCTCATGATATCAATAAGTAATATAAGCACTTTGACTGTTAAAAAAAACTTCATGAAAATCATTGCAAAAACGCCATCCTACATATATTTCCCCCCTTAAGTCGACGAAGGATTCAAATTCTGGAATGATGGACTAGTGCATTTATCATTGGTCAACCACCGAGGTCACACCACTTAAACGGAATTCCTACCTTTTTTATATATATAATAAAATGCATCATATAACACTCAAGTTACAATTTTCCAAGACTACTTTGAAGAAATTTAGTAAAAAATTTGCAAAAGCCCCAAAATAACATCAAAACATAAAAAGTTAAAACTTTGTGCAACGTACATCAAAGCATTAAGAATTTTGGATTACAATATGAACTTATTGTCGAACAATATCAAATCATAAGTATTCCAAACATGCAAACAAAAAAGAAAACATATTCTCCAATTTATAATCTTCTGACAACTTTCTATCTCGGCAAGCAAAATTCTTAAGAATATTTTCATACTATTTGCAAAAAAAAAAATTGAAATCTTAAAAATCCACGCAAACGAATTTGTCAAATTTCAAACTTTTCCTTCATCTCCACATCTCCTTTTTGACTGCTAAGATTATAGTTTATCCTATATAGTCTTGGAATTTTCAATTTCTTTGTTGACGATGATTGCCTCACAATGAATCTAAAATGTAGAGATATATGAATATATTAGTACATTTGTATGTATGTGGTCCACGGGGGTAGATATGATATCTAAAAAAAAAAAACTTCATACCAAAATCAGGTCACGTATCTCACAGATCCCATTTTCTAAGCACATTGTCCATCTTCTTACATCATTTTATTATCAGAAAGATACAGAGGAGTATATACCAATAGGCATACGTCTATCTGAGATTCAGCCAAAGCATGGATCAATTTGCATATTTGATTACAAAATAAATCCGGACCAAAACTTTTCACAATCCCATTTTTGGCAGAAATACTCCTAGATACATACATACAGACATACATACATAAAAGAATAGATGATAAAAATGTCGACGTTTTCAGGTGGAATGCAAAACATGAAAAAGATTTTCAACGACTCTTCTATCTTCTAACGAGAAAGGGTTAAATTTGTTCTCAATGTTCTCTATAGGCACTGTGTTCGGAAAATTCTTGAGAATTTAATACGTGATGTTCATACTCTTTTCTTCATTCCTTACAATACGATATTTTTGCTCGTTGGATATGGTGAGAAAAGTTTTTCAACCCATTTCTCTCTTAGTCATTCGTTTTTCTACAACTTATAGGAGGAGGTGAAAAAAAGTTTTCAAGCCATAAAATAATTTACGGAGACGACCATACCTCCTTGAAATGAATTTCTAATTAAACTATACCTATATATAAATATATGAAAAGTTTTAGTGTTAGTTAAGTAGAGCGCAAAGAACTTTCATCCATGAGCAACGCATTCATGAAGTTCGTGCCTCAGCGCATATATCATCATGCCGGAATCCTTTAAGGCTCAAGTCGAGCGTGTCCTCTAAAGGGGAGGCATAAAATGTTGTTGACATTAATTCGTTGGCGATGATTTAATTTCAAATGAATTCTATGGAAAACAAGAAATCCTTTCTTTTCTATTGTGCTCGCTCAAATCTTCGTTATTTGCAGAAGAATTGTAATTTTCATAAAAAAAAAAAAAAAAAGAAATGTATATTTTCCTCTACCTTCTTTTCTCATTCACTCATTTCCAGGGTCTCTAAGGCATAATCAGTTTCGATGGTGCGTGCTCCTTTTTTTTTACCAATTTTTTTTCGCTTGTTATAATTTAACGCACCCACACATCTGTATAAAATCATCCCTTAATCAACTCCCTTAAAAAAAAAGATGAAGAAAAAGAAATAAAAGATAAAAATTTTCCCATCCGTGGACCCCCCATCTGATACTATACTTCAATACGCTTCTATTGCTACTTCTACGGCTGCCTCCTTTTTGATTGGAGACTTGAAGTGAAAATACCCCAAAGATATGTTCCTCCCATCAATCTTCAACCCCTTTGTCCTGAAAAGCTTTCGGGTAATTCACGTTTTCTTTTTCTCTTATTTTACAGATGATTACATACGCGGAAATTATTTACCCAGCCCTCATTCTGCTTATGCTGGCAATCAAAACAGGAAACGCTTGCAGAATTTCTGAGTTTTCATGCCGTGGTGGCTCCCTCTGTGTGCCCTTAGACAAGTACTGTGACGGAAGGGATGACTGCGGAGATGCCAGCGATGAGCCAAAATATTGTACGGGTAGGTACCACTTTGGTTTTTCTTTGGTTATATGTATAAGAATATATCAATAAATATAGCATACACCGATATACGTTACTACATACATATAGATATTATTTTTTGATTTTTTTTAATGCATACACATGTATATATGCATGTACAACCCTAGAGTATAGTTCTATACATTTCTCACAAGCAATTTTGCCACATCTTTAAGAAAATCTTATTAGAACTGTAGAAGGAGGTAAAAAGCTAGAAGCTCTGGATTTAGATACATCATAGATGCCTTCACCCCACCAGCAAAAGGAAGGCACTTTAAGTGTAATACGTATATAGTAACTACCTACAGATCTGCTAACAAGATGAGGAATATTAACAAGGTATTAGAGATGAGATTAAATGGGTTCGAGCTAATATGCCAATCAAGCAAAAGGATTTAGGAAGATGATCGAGTTTCGTAGAAAGGTGCCAATTAACGTTAAGACAAAATGGAGGCGTTTCTAATATTTCCGAATGCGAGAACTTATTCTTAGGCTAACTACTTGCTAGACACATTTATTTAGTATGTGATGGAAATGACACATTGACAGGTTTCTGATATTTCATTTCTGTACCTAATTGAATATTTATTTTTATGTAGGTGAATGCATTACGTTAGAGAATTAATGAATTTGATCATATTTTTTTTTTGTTTAGAAGTATTAATCATAATTATATCATGGTTTGGCATATATGTAGACTAGACTAAGATATATATAGAATACAAGGTATTCCTATTAACAACCAAGATCCATGATTAGTGACAGAATATTGTGAAATGTATAGGAAAGTACGGCACAGGGAACACAATACTCTCTCTCCTCTCTCTGTTTTTCCGATAAAAATGTATATACGTTATTCACAGAAATACGTCACACCATTTAATGGGAATACCTTGGACTAGAAAAGAATTCTCGAAAGTAAGAAGAAGAAAAGATGAAATTCTCGAAAACAAGAAGAAGAAAAGATGAAATTCTGCAACAGAATTTTTAATTTTTACGAACTAAACGGATCCAAAAAACACTCTGGAAGACTTTATTATGGCAACTATGTATGTAATCCAAATGAGCAAGCACTTCCAGAACTAAAAGTCCTTTGGAGGTATGCGTATCAATTGATTTCTTGCAGATTTCTGTCAAATTACTCTCGAAAAGTCGCCAGTTGATCTTTTTCAGGTAGCCAGTGTTAACAGCGACAAGAACTGATGTTCGAAAAGTATGCTGCTTTCTCCAAGCCCATATGGATATAGTTCAGCGGTTCTTAGTTACTCATTTTACTTTTTCGACGTACTCCTCCATACTTAGAAGATATACGGGACATAGCCACCAAGGCGAAAATGGAGTGGGTAATTCAGTCGTTTCCTTCCTATAAATCACCAGAAATAGATGACATTATTTCTATTATGCTGCAGAAGGTACAAAGTATTGTAATTCCGGGGCTAGTGGTGATCTATAGGACCTGCTTATTCCAATCTTATGTCGCATGCATCTGGAAGGAAACTAAAGTGATCTTCATTCACGGGAACATGACTGCTAGGACTTGAGACCCATCAGCTTTACATCGTTTCTTGTGAATACTTTTCAAAGGATACGGGGGGCGTCCATAGACGGCCAGCTTAGGGGAAGTGAAATTTCACAGCACGCATACCTTAAGAGTAAATAGGTTGAAACTGCGCTACATGACGTACTAGGAAAAAAATCAATCGATAAAAAAGAATACACTATAGGTGCATTTCTGGGAGCTTCCAACAATGTTAGAATAGAAGGCATTCAGGAAACTCTGGTTGGTAGGGGAGTTGAAACTTATATATGCAGATGGAAGTAGCTCAATGCGCTCGATAACCGCCTAATAAACGCAGAACTAGGCAGCAATAAAGTTCGCAAGAGGGTATTAAGAGGTACTCCACAAAGTGCATAGCGATAGCATATGCTGATGATTTAGTCATCCTAGTTTCAGGTAAGTTCCTGTTGACGATTAGCAAACTAACACAAAGAGCCTTGCAAAAACCTTCTTAACTGAACTAAGCGTTGGGTTCTGGAGCTCAACCCTGCAAAGACCTAGAGCCTAGTCCTCGTTCCACAGAGATGGGTTATACCGAATTTTTCTCCCACAAGAGGGTAATATTACTCTTGAATTGAAAACTGAAGCCAAATACTTAAGAGTGATACTAGAGTCCAAGTTAAATTGGAGGATAAATGTGAATGAGCGCGTCAAAGTAGCGGCCATTGAATTGTATACCTACAAAAATACTTTTGGTAGAAGATGGGGCACACAGCCTCCCATCGTGTACTAGATGTACACCGATATTGTAAGGCCTATCCTCACCTATGGAATCTTGATGTGGTGGAATGATTTAGAGAAGAACTCTTACTAAAAAACGGAGAGCTGTCCAGCTGTTCACGTGCTCTTCGTACAACGCCAACCACAGCAATGAAGATCATACTCTGGCTCCTGCCCCTTGACGTCCATGGGAAATGTAGTCAGGCTGCTGGACAACAGCATACCTTGGTCACAGCAGAGTACTGAAGTTCTGTCCTGGGGACTGCCTACAAGGTGTCACGGATTATATCGTCCCTAGACTACTCTGTGAAAGCATTCTCAGTAATTACGCGCGTAACTACTATTTTCAACTACCATTCCTAGTAGAGAGGAATGGGAAGGTAATCGCATGGTAAAAGGCTTTGATATATGTATCTTCATAGACGGCTCGAAAATGGATATAGGATGGGTAGCTGGGTGTACTCAGCTTTTTCTCTAACTCAGGAAACCTACCGCCTACTGGACTACTGTAGCGTGTTCCAGGCAGAGATTCTGGCTATTTGCAAAGCAGCAAGGCTGCTAGCAACAACTTATGTTGTACCCGAGGATCGACTTGTCAGGATTGGTACTGACAGTCAAGCTGCAATCAAGGCATTGAGCTCCATTAGATCGCGCCTTATGCACAAGTGTCGCTATGAGATCGGGAAACTGGCTACTAACCACAGGGTTATTCTCTGCGGGGCGCCTGGTCACTGTGACGTACCTGGAAACGAGGCAGCTGATGCTCTGGCCAGAAAGGGTTCTGCTATGACTAATTTCTTAACGGAGGAACCCATAAATCGGCCCCTAGAAGTTCATTAAATCTTATGGCTGGTTTCTGTACACCCCTAAATAGGAGGTATCTTTCTAGGTATGGTCCCGAAAAATGTGATGTCACAATGGAGCACAAATGGTGTAAGTGAGGTTGATCTCAGTTGTTAGCGCGATGGCCACCACGCTAACTTTTTCGAGATAACCTTGGTCACACTCATTTCGACATGTATCGTTTTGCCTCTTCGATGTTATTGAAATGAGTCTGTATAGGTTCACATCGGTGAAGAAAGGATGATGCAACTAACGACCTCAATTAGACCAGCTAGTGTCAGGCAAAACTTTACTGCCAATGTTCTGGATATGCAGCTTATGCATTTCTTTAATTATCTTCACTCTACAAGTGACATATTGGGATTTATATGGACCTCCATCATGCAATATCATCTTGATATGTGACAAACTACATAAGAAGTTATTAAGATTCGAAAACCGCATGATCCCCAAAGAGGTCTTAGGCCGAACTGCCGAATATCCCAGGAAGTGCAGATGTGCTCAAAACTTATGCCAATGGAATAGCGATGTAGTTGAGTCGGCTTGAACTCGACGCGGGTTGTTATAGAACCACAGATGCCAACGGCTATTATGAGAAATATTATTATATATGTGTTGTGTCGGATGTACCGTAGTTTAAGAAAAACCTCTAAAGTAAACTGTTGCGGATCCTCAGGGCGGTCCTCGGGGAAAATGCTGACAGTTCTAGGAAACCAAAAAGCCCCGAATATATTCGCTCATCGAATTTTGTAGATTGGCAGGATCCCTGGAATGTAAAGCACGGTGTAATAGAAGAGACCATTAAGATGCTACCGGGAAGCCTAGAGATAATTTCATATAGTCAATAAAGCTTAAATACAATGGAACCATTTGTTCCTGCCATAGACGCAATTAGCTTAGTAGCCGAAGTAAAATACCTTTAGGCTTAATTGGAAAATTCCAAATAACTTCTAACCAAAATAAATTTCTCATATGTCCTTTCTCTTTAATTTCAGTTTGCAATCGAACGTACTACGGTGACATCGGTCGAACGTACTCAATTAAAGTTCCGCCACCACAATGGAGTCGTCTTCCCTTTCTATGTCATTTAACCTTTACAGCATCCGGACATGACCAGGGGGATATTGTGCAGGTAATACTTAAATTTATATTCATCATGCAGATTTTCATTAAATTTACTTTACTTATATACCGTTATACTACAATACCTAATTTATATACAGAATATCACAAAGAATATCTTTCCCTTTTCCTGACAAAAAAAAAACAACAAGCAAAAGCCCTAGCGCATTTTATTTCCTCCTTTTTCTTCCTTTTGATAAGAACTTTTACCTGGAGCAAGACAAGGATGTACTTAAAGTCGAGCGGTGATGATGCGACAGGGTTTACTGAAGATTCAGACGCATTCAGATTCACGTTCTCCTCTTACAACCCTGACTAAGTGGTTAGATGAAGTTGAATAAGGAATGCTTGTAGCACGTGGTAAAATAAACTGACATCTAAATTCCTTCGCCATAACCTGAATGTAGTAGGAGCAATCTACATCCATATAGAGGGCGCTCTTTGTATAATATGTTCAGAATGAGTGAATTTTCCACTTGTCCGCCCGTTTTGCCTTTCTCTCATCTTTTCCTATTATTTGATCCTATAACTTTAACGCTGAGAATACGTCACGTTTCCAAGAAATATTATAAAAGTGCGGTTGTACGGAAAATTAAACAAAAAAAAAAAACACACACACAGGAAAAGAGGACGATAAAATTGTATCCACTTGAAGGAGACGAAAAGACAAACACAAGACTGTGGTGTAGCTAGGGCCCTTACAAGACATCCATCCTTGACAGAGAGCTAAAGAAAAGTCTTACAGCACAGCACCGCAATTCCACCATCGTCATCATATACGAGTACATGTGTACCGTCATACACGTCTTGATTTGCGGGCTACATCCGCTGTAAATATGTATAGAAAATATGCGGTTGACTTTTCTGCTAAAGAAAGTGTTGACTTTGCAAGAAAAGTTTGCTCCTCCTGCTCCTGCTCGTGCTTCTGCTTCCACTTCATCTCCCGTTGTGCTGTTATCATCATTATGGAGCTTTACTGCTTTGCTATGGTTATCTACTTGTATCCCTTTGGAGCTTTCTCATTTAATGGCCCCCTTCCATCATGTATATGTGGCTACCATTCACATTTCATTCAATTTGTGTTCCACCAGTTTGTTGACATTTGCAGATTTTCCCAGTGTCTCTAAAGTTGTTCGTTATTTATCAGGAAAATTCCCATACAATTCAATGGGGCCTTATAAGTGTAAAATTTTAACATATTTATGTTTGTTAAAATGTTTGTTATCTCTCCAGATAGATACATTTCTCCGCCCATATTTCCGGACTCTTGTTCCTTCAATGAATGTTTATTTAAACAAAAATGCAAGTCTCCTGAAAGCCAAATCCCCAGTTCCTGAAGATGTTCTCTATAAATACCTAATGGATATGGACTTATGGCTCTCTCTCGTTTTCAACAACTTTTGTTTTGTATTGTTGGAAGTTCCATTCCATCGCTAGAAGATGGGAAGACCACAACCATATGCATGTCTACAAATAGCTATGGAACAGTAGTCACCATGTTTTAGCTTCAATTGCTTATACTTACTAAGTGACAAGCATTGTCTTGAGAGGATTGTTTTACTAATTTATATTTCAATTTAGTTCCATTATACAGTTAGAATTCTGTGAATAATTGACAATTCTCAGATTACAGTAAGTGCAGGAAGCCACATTTTGTATAATATTAAAATTATTTATTTATTTTGGTAACATTTGTTAGATAATAACAAAGATACAGCCGAGAACTTTATCAAGGGAGTAGAACAAAAGATGAATCCAACAATGAACTTTAAATTTGCTTGGGATTCAAATGAACCACTTATAGGAGTTTTCTTGAAGTTGATTTTTTTTTAATCTAAGCACTTCAAGAGTTGACTTCATATGTGACGAGCAACAAAGGTCCTAAGATTGATCTCTGTGGTATTCCATACTGAAGAAATGAGTAAATTACGTAAATGATGATAACTCATTTGAATCGAGCATAACCAAACTTGCGATCAGTGCTGCCTAGAATGAGGAGTATTTACATTCATAGATCAATTTCAGCACTTTTATTTCCTAAACCAACACCTCCAGACATGACAGATATCTTAAACGATGCACTATGATACTCTGAACATAATTCTATTAACAATGTTCATTTCAATTCAGCAGGGAAAGTATGCAGAGAAAAATTTTCTTCCACGAATTGTAGCTGGCAATAAGCTGAGGTGAAGAGTAAAACCCATTTTTCGATCGGGCATAACCCTACCGAGTTAGAGCCGATCTAAGGGATGAAAAATCTAGTAGCTCAGTTCGAATAAAAAAGAGGGATATACTAAAAAAATTATTATTGGGATGACTATAAGTAGCTATTGAAGTCTCCGAGTATAGGAGTATGGGTACTCAAACTTCTTCTCATGACCTAAGGAAGCCGATGCGGTACTAGCTTTTCCAAAATGTACTAGATCAAACTTTGACCACCACCCCCCAGGCTTCTCCCGCTGAATGGAAAGCAACATTGTCATTAAAATATGATCAGAGTGTCACAATGTTAAGACATCTCTCATGTCTGAAAGTATCGGCCTAAAGTGGGCATTCCTCTTTCTCAAACTATTTAGTAGACCTTGCTTAACACATTCTGAAACAACTTGTAAGTTATCTCAGACACAATACTTTACTCATCATTTAAATGAGATCAGCTAACTTGCGAGAACTTTTTCTGAAGATTACCATACATAATGTTCATTTTTTACGTATCGACTTAGAGCAATTAATTTATCCATCAAGTCCATCGTAATATTCGCTTTGGAAGCTACAGGAAACCGTTATCTATGGAAATTCTCAAAATGAAGAAGATATTTCTGTTTTTCGTCCTTAGTAATGCTGAAATTGTATGCCCCCATTAGGGATATAGCTCGTGCTGTACAATTAATCATTTACAACCTTGATTTTCTAACTTTGTGCTATATTTCAATGTAAATTGGATTGATTGGATATGGATTCATAAACCACTGGGTACGATGCTTCGAAATAAATGCCCTGCTTTTCTTAACCATCTTTAGTCCTAATAAGAAAAATATTCAAAATGTTTTGTATGTAATAAACGATTCAAGGGGGCTCTGGTTATTGACGTTTGTTCATCGAACTTCTTCAAAGGCTTCTTTTTCGGTTGTTGAGCTATTTTGGTTGCGATTCTTGGTCTTGGCTCGATAAAGTCTAGTCCAACTAAGTGTTCTCAAAAATTCTAGAAATGGCGAACTGATGCATTCTCTGCAGCGATACCAATTTTCTGAATTGGAAAGGCTTGAATCTATGCAAAAATATTCTCTTTCGACGATTACTGCTCCATTCCAAAAACCACCCAAATATAAGGCTAAAAAAAATACTACTATCATGTAGCAGGTCGCCACTATCACAAAGGATATCGCTTGTGCTTATGAAGTTGTTTTCGTCTAGCACTTGTTTCTGGAAACGTGAGAGCGATTTAGTTTCTTGTCCTCCAATGTAGCCAACCATATTGCTATGAAAACGCTAGAGAGAATAGCTTCGAAAATATGAGGTCTACAGGTAATCCAGATAATTTCAATATCATTGGCGATTTTTTTTCTAAAGGCAGGCAACGGGGGATCCCAAGCACGGAGGCCACGCTAGCCCATTGTGCTACCCTGCTAAAAACCGAATCTTCCTGTCCTCTTAATGAAATGCAACAAGTCCAGCTGAAGTAAATGTTTAAGCTCATGCACGGAAAGAAGTAGATCCAAGCTTATCCAGCCAGCTCCGGGCAAAGTCGGGGCAAACACACCTAAAGTGTGCGGTTATCTCAGACTCTCATTCCAGTCAGGACAAACAGTCAGATCTGTCAACAATACCCATTCTTTTTAGATGAGCGTGAAGCGAACTGTGGCCAGTTATAATGCTAACCACAGTTCTGCATTGTTTTTTTTCACGCCCCAAGCGGAAGTCAGAGAAATCCCTGCAAGTACTTAGGTTCGCCCATCGCGAACATCCGCTTTGATGAGAGACCTTATTACTGAGGCGATAACGTCGATAGCGAATTCCGGTCCAAGGAAGGGAGAACCAGAGCCAGACCTGGATATAAGATCATCACTTTCATTCAACATGATCCCCATGTGCCCAGTAAACCACTAAAGGTACATATTGTTGTGGATACACAGCCTCCTCACAGACTTCCTGCACCCCCGCAGTAACTTAAATGTTATCACAGGGCTACTCAGAGCCATTAAGGCTGTCTGACTATACGAGAGAATAGCAGTGTCCTTACTCTTGATTTACATATTAAAGACTGCCTTCGCGGCCATTGCTGGTGTGCCTTCCATTTGAGTACTTCAGTCCAATGTCAGGTTCTAGAAAACAAGCACAGGCACCGGTTCCGTCATTAGTGAGAGAGCCGTCGGAGATAAGTTTTAGAGCCCACCGGAGAAGGCCCGATAAAGCACTTTCTTCAACCCACGATTCCCCTTCAGGAAAACACACAGAGAAGCGACGCCCCTAAATAAAGCTCTGCTACCTTCGGGGTTAGGGGGGTTTTCCGTTCCTCCCCACGTGCCAGTGAACAATGGGAAGAGCCCCCTGCACATAACCCTTTTGGCATCTGCCTGTATGACAAGATCCAGGGGTAACAGATTAAGTAAGACCTCAAGGGCATTATAAGCCGTGGAACGCATTGAGTCTGTAATTCCCAGGCAGGCAAGCCTTTGCAGGAATGCTAGCGCCGGATAGAAGTCCCCACTTGCGTTCTCGGCCATTCATGGGTCTTCCAATTTAGGGGTACATCCAGTGCACAACACTCGGTTTCATGTTCTTATTTCAAAATATATCAACGGCTTGCTTAATTGTCAACACATGCCCATCTTCAATCTAGTGTTGGAACAATTGAGTATTAGCGTAGATGGCACAAGAACAAGATATCGTATGGTATACCAGAGCGGAGCATACAGATTGTAAAATGGGTAGTGCATACGGGAATGGACCACAACATATTTTTGAGTATGACGCAAACAAATGTTGCTTTAAGAGCAGTCTTGTATACATTTGATTGACCTCCTCAATACCGAATAATATTTTATTTAGTGTTGAGCACTTTCCTGCCCTTTAATTCTTATGTTTAACGTTCAATAAATCAACTTACATTATTTCATGGGTAGTTCTCTATTTAGTCCTTGACGCACGAAACAAATCTCCCGCTAAGTACATTAGGTGCAACCTTGGCATGATACATATTTATCTCCAGGCAGATATTTTTCATCTTTCGCCATATCTGTAACGAGCTGGTGAGGCATGTGTTGGAAGACTCTGTCAGCTTCTTTCGGTAATTTTTTTTTTAATCTCCCTTTCGAGCCAGGGTAAGGGGCTTTCTTGGAGTAATCATATGAGTTTTTCAAGAAATTACAGCCAGGCAGAAACACAATAGGAATTTTTTTCAAGAAAATCCAAAAGTGCTTTCCATTCGTTCCTTCAACCCTATATAAAAGGAACAAAAAATATGTTTAGATCGATATTTCTAGAATATCCAAGGACCTTTATCATAATGGTATACGTTGTCAGGTATTCGAACGCAAGTCGATATTAACGATAAATTTCAACGTGCGGTATTCGAAATTATAACCTGTGTTGGATATTTTCGGTAGTTACACAAATGTTAAACAAAGAGACTCTGAGTCAGTTATCAATAACTCACAAATACATGACTTCAATAGAAAGGATATGAAAATAAAATGATTAGAATTTATGCTTTGTGGACATCGCGACTAGAGTTTATCTATTGTATCCTACTTTAAAGTGATTAGGTTAAATTTTCCCTTTTTACGAGCTGGGGTTTTGCTTTGGGGGCTGGCAGGTCAATCATATTTGGAGTGATAAATGCTTCTCCATTAGAGGTGAAAGCGCAGGACACTCACATATGATATGCTTCCAGGTTTCGTTTCTGGATTCGTTTACCTTCTTTAGAAAATAACAGAAGGTGGTCAACTACATTAATAAACAGTCTGATTGCTTGTCTACTAGGACCAGGGCCAGTTAGTTTGCGCATCTAAAGAGGAGAAGGTATGAAGAATTTCTTTCCCTGTCTTATACTAGGCACACTAAGCCAGAGAAAATCCAGTTTCCTCAAAGTGGCTGTTTGGTAAGTCAAATGTCGGGCAGGGACCAGTATATGGACTGTCAGCCCAGCTTTTAGGGAGATCGTCCGCTTTTTCAGTACCGTCGACTCCTTCGTATCCAGGAACCCAAAGCAAAGTCACTTTGTTGCCTCCCTAGACAGCAGCCGGAGTTTCTAATGGCAACTCCAAACTAATTTCAGCTTAAAAAGTTTTGAAAGGATAGAGCCAGGAGCGCAGCCTGACTGCCTGAATGATTGTAGATTTTGGGGCTCTAACAGCTCCTGCGTAGGCTTCCTTAGCAACAATGTCTGTAGCATACACTTTCGCCTAAAATTGTACAGTGTGACATCTAGCGGAATCGACGGTTCCACTTTGAGACCCACCACCCTAATTTTACTTTATACCTTGGCTTTTGAGGTTTAAAAAAATTCTGTACAAAACCAAGTATAGTATAACACAATAACCATGTTCCAGATTGATCTTGAACAGATTAAAATTCTTTTCTCTGTCCCGGAATGTGTGGAGTTCGAGGACAAACGTTTCAACCTTGTTATTTATAAAATTGAATAGATATAATCGATCTATGGAGACCAGCAGCATGAAAGCACATTTTTATGGAAACAGTTTCGAATTATTTCTATACCTTAAACTGTATCACATCCAATATCCTCTTTACCCAACCTTTCAAGGATTTTTTTTATTTGATTTGATTTCTACATGCATAGTTTTTCTAGTCTCCAACTTTTGTATAGGAACGTACATATATCTACATATATTCCGAAACCAACATGACTAGAATACCCACACGTACATAACTATATAGTTTCTATTCCCCATGTTCATATATTGCTCGTATGCATCTCTTACAGATAATTTTCGATGGATTTACTGTGGGACGATTTGATGAGGGCATGGTTGATCCCGACATCGATGGCATCGAACCCAATTTCAGCCCAACGGGTGAATTGCCAGGATGCCCTGAAGGATTTATGCAGGTATGTTTTGAAAGTTTGGTTCGTTTTCTCTTTAATATTTTCATCAAACAAGCTCGGTAGAAAACCAATTTTGTTAAATTTTTTTCTTTACTTTTTATTTTTTATGGTAAGTGCGTTTTCAAATCATTCCAGACAAATCGGATTAATTCCGCTCTACCGAGTTGTGGCGATTTTTTAATTTTAGGTATCAACGGGAGACTTTTTTTCTTTTTTAATTATGTAAAAATTTTGTATTAATGGGCGATGTACATTTGGCATGCCATACATCAATTGTTTTCAAAGCAATTCATTTGGAATGGAAAAAAAATTGCAATGATGAGCAAGTGGGTTTTTTTTCACAAATCAATTCTAGCGTAATCGGATTTCGGATTTGTTTTGGAGAGCATATTCTAATCTAAAAAAGTAATTAAAATTAATGCAAAAATACCACGTGATGGATGTGTTTTTATGGTACAATAGCTCCTGATGATAGACGTATGCATTTTATGTGATCCTAAATTGATCCATATTGTGCCATACTTTTGAAGCAATCTTGAAATCATTGCACCCACCGTTTCATAGTCAGATCGAAAACAAGTTTTGCCTAAGCTTCAATTGTTGCTTGAGAATTGTTAATTACTAATCCGGATATTTTATCCTTAAGGGGGAATAACGGTGAATGGAAAACTCAAAGTTTTAGCCTATCCACCGCTATAATGGTTTGAGCATGAGAACATATTATCTGTGCTTTAAACTTTTAAATTCTATATTATTTGCACAGGTAACACAGATACTATTAGCACAACCAGAGTGACATTGTTAGTATTTACAATTAGGATCATATCGGAAAGAGAAATAAATAAAAATTAGTGGGCTTATAGCAATTAGTAGAGATCTGTCGTTCCAAAAAATTTTCAGAACCGGCTCCGTATCCAGATCAATGCACTTTGGACACGACTGCGCGGATCCGTTCAATAATTCTAAGTTTGTCATTGCGTTTGTAACGCATTGAATTATATAGTTATAGTACAACAATATGGATTTGACTCATTCCGTTTGTAACGTATTGAATTAAATAGTTATAGTACAACAATATGGATTTGACACTCACGCAAAATATTAAAAGTTATTTTGAATTTTGCATGTTCGTCTGTCTGTCCATCCTCACCAAAACTCGAAAGTGCGTGTAATTCGAAAGCTGATATTTTGCACATGCACTTTACAAAAAAAGAAGTGAAATTAAGTTCGAAAATGTGTCGAACCGGGTAGCTCTTTCGTAGTGTTGCCATCCAAAAATTTCGTTTTTCACTATATATTTTAACACTGCCTGATAAAGCGCCAACATACACAGTGTTTTCATAGCAATAGTAAATAAAATTTTAAAAAATGACTAAATTGGGCAACTCGTTCTTGGTGTTGCCATATTAAAATTGAGGATTTTTACGTATACTGTGAAAATGATCAGTCCTAGATGTTTTGATTATATTAAAAACTTCTTCAGAACATAAAATCCTATAAAATTAGTTGTAATCATTTCTTCTGTCCGACGAACTGTTCTTGAAATATATATGCGAAAAACTAAAAACA
This sequence comes from Dioctria rufipes, assembly GCA_963924295.1. NCBI lineage: Eukaryota > Metazoa > Arthropoda > Insecta > Diptera > Asilidae > Dioctria > Dioctria rufipes. The sequence continues at coordinate 48,483,105 of OZ002743.1, forward strand.
AAAATCAAATTTGCACAGATAGATGACCATATGAAATTTTATACGGGCATTCATCTAGGGTATCATTAGAATTGTCCTTAGACATAGAGTAAAGAAATCTATAGAGACCCAGAATGTATGGCAGAAATTCTCATAGATATTGATCACAAGAGCCGAATCTAACAGCGCCGCATTTTTGAAACTATACTTAAGAAAATGTATTTGCTTATCATGATTACCGCCATCTGGGTGCCCAGCTCTATATTGGTTTCCTATGCACTTGCGTGTATTCTGATATGGAACTTTGAAAGTTCTTTATTTTATAGAGAAATACTTCATACGAAGCTTGATCGTGTGCATGCAAATGTATTTAAATCTGTCTTTCTGATGAAAATATTTGTGCCTGAATTTTTTTTTGTGACGACTGGAGAGCTACTGTACTGCATTGTATGGCGGATGGTGCGGGGATATCTCACTCGACGTATCAGGATAATGTCGTGATGGAATACTTCACACAAACCTAAACTCGGCAGTTTCTCAGACAGGTGGTATGCGGATATATGACACGACGTACAAAGGAAAATACTGAGACGGGATAGTTCACGCAGGGAGTTACGGAGAATATTCACACGACGACGTATCAAAGAAATATCGAGGCGGGATATTTCACGCTAACCTCAATATTCGTAGAGAAGGGTACGAAGTATGGGTATATGCCAGACCATGACGTATTAAGAAAATGTTAAGGCGAGATAAATTGCAGGTCATGCTGCAAGTAGTTATGGCAGCTGTATTTGTATATATCAGCGGCGACTTATTTGAATGAAAATTCAGGTTCAAATTATTACAATTTGAATAGCTCCTGGGCCCTAAACTGACTATCTTTTTCAACATTATCCGTAAGTGCACTAAGGCGCCCACTCGAAATGAGGTCTTTGACAAAACCTATAATATTCTTGGAACCATACTTGTAACATCCTCTGATAATGGGAATGCATTTTCTAGATGTTTTAACCTTAAAGAGATTTCAGTCGCAGAGAACATGCTTAACAGTTTCGCTGTCCTCCATGCAGAAGCAAGAGGTCTTACTATCAACCTTACTTCCGTTCTTAATCCAAGTGGTATCCAAGTGTGCAATTTCCAGTGAGTGGGCCCATTGTAGGCCTTAGTTCTGTTCTGCTGAGCGTAAGGAATATATCGTACGTCATATAGAAAAGTGACCCAACTCAAAAAATCCTACTTTTCAGGAGAACGAAAAAACGAAACACTGTACATAAAATTAATTCAAGCTCAACGTAGTATTTGTTTGCTAAAAATAGTCTGAACTCATACATTTGTTAGTAAGTTTATTTCTGAAGATTTATATAAAAGAATTTTATTATTCTTGTTACCGCAGTTGGCGAGGTTCGATGTTAATCCTAAGTTGTGTGGCTTTTCTTTGTTACTAAATAAATATTTTTACAAGTTTTTTTTAAAGCCGCATAACACTTGGAATAAATTCCGCTTAGTGGAAAAGTGACACACCTTAAAATATTACTGTTAAAATTTCGAAAACATACTTACGTTTGTAATGAAGACCGTCACAACTGAAAATACTGTTGTATGAAGAATATATCGTTCTTAAGTAAAATAAAAGTGACACTATCTTTACTTTTCTTTTATTATTAAGCCAAGCTCAGGGGATATCCTATGATTCAAAGCACAGCATGCCAGAAACGAGATAGGGAAAGGATTAGGGGTTATGAGGAGAGTGGCGGAGGTGCCGATGTATGTCGCCCTTAAACTTCCGCAGATTGTATCATCCTGCACTCTCGTTTAGCACATGTGACATTCTCCCTGGACTCCGCAAGATTGTCAAAAGAATAAGCGAAATTAACGGCACTGTCATCAACGTAGCTATGGATGGGATTGAAAGTAAGGGAAAGTAGATTATTAAAGAAATTTAAAAAGAGAGTTGGAGAAATAGCAGAGCCTTGAGGTACACCGGCATTTATGGTATGAGATTCAGATGTAACGCCATCTAATAGAACACGTATTTGGTGACTAAATAGGAAACTTTCAATCCATAATAGAAGGGGAGTGGAGAGACCAAGTGCTTTAAGTTTAGCTAAAAGGCTTGGATGCCAGACTCTATCAAATGCCTTTGAAAAATTTAGGGAAACGATTTTGGACTCTCCAAAATTGTGAAGAATGCGGTTCCACACTATCGCTATCTAGCGGCAAAAAAAGAAGATAGAAATACGCCGATATTGCAATATGATAGAATTTAAGCTTGCGAATCTCAGGGTGTATTTAACTGATAACCGACAACTATTAAGTTCACATTCAAACACAAATTCAAAATCAGTTAATGGTGTTAAAAGTATCTAATATATTACAATCTTTTGGTGATACAAAACTTAGTTGGTAAATTACAAAGACAAATACTAAATTCATATTAATATTAAACTAACAAAAAAAAAAAAAAAGACTAAAGCTGCAAAGCATAATGACAAAGTAAAAAAGAAATAAAAAATCATAAGAAAACAGCAAGCCAAAAGTAGAAAATTATAATGAGCAATAAAACAGAAATTAAAACTAGCAAAAATTGAAAATTAAAATAGCAAAAATTGAAAATTAAAATAAGCAATAGCGTCAACTAGTAGCAGTGCAGGGATGGAAAGAGAAAACATACAGACCGGAAGACATAAGTACTGGAAGAGAAAAGTAATAGTAATATTAAAAACGAAAATAAAAGCACAGTATATCGTTATTTCTGAGTATAAACACAATGTCATACCCCTTGACCATCATCCGAGGCCAGATGACGAGTCAGCAGTACTCTGAATGAACTGACCGAGATCGTGGACTGCAAAGCCGCCGGAAGACTGTTCCAAAGACGAACAACGTGATCAATGTGAGACCGTTTCAAAATTCGATGTTGATAATGGGGAATCCGCAGCATTAGGTGACCCTCAGTATTCAAAAAGCTGATGTCGGAAAATAGATAGCTGGGACGCCTGTGTAGATGATCTTATGAAGAAAAAGCAAAATTATCAGTGTCAGATAAGCACCCAGCAGAGAATAACGGAAACGTGAGCGTATCTCCTCAATCCAGGATTAAAACGGATGCAGTCATTGAAAGCGACATTCAGTTTGCTCCTACAGATGAAAATCAAGAGAGGGAAGACAATGCTCCCACTTGTGAAATAAGGCAAGAGTAGAGTCTTCACCAGCTTGGAACGAAGAGCAAGCGAGAGAATCGTCGCAGACAACCACAACCTTCCCATAAATTTTACCTAATGTATTTTTAATGTGGTCGCAGCAAGTCATATAATTTCGAACAACACTAACGTGAGGTAAAGTTGTGCCATTCAGAGTTACAGTTGGAAACTGTGAGACATCAAGCCTGTCGCGATTTAAAATTATCTAAGTTGATTTGTTGGAATTTAGAAGTAAGTTATGCATCTTGGACTACTCAGAAATTCTCTTCAAGTCTGAGTTGATTCTCTCAACACAATCCTCAATAAGGCCAACCGGCCTCTCCAAATATATCAAAGCGTCATCTGCACACAAGTGTATTTTTGAGTCTTCTATTACATTTGGAAGATCATTTATGTACATACTGAATAATAAAGGGGCCAACATTGAACCCTAAGGTACCCCACAAATGAAAGGTAAGCTTCTCGTAAGTAAATCTTTGACTTGTTGATACCGTCCAGTAATAAATTTCCTGATAAGTGCCACCGAAAATCTGAACTTGTCTAAAAAGACGGTAAGAAGTTTAGAATGGTTGACGCTATCGAAGGCTTTAGAAAAATTAATTCAGGAGTGTCAGGACTGTGATTCTTGTCGAGAGCTTGGTTCACTTTTATTTGAATTTATTTGCTTCCATCTCAGCCCTAGGGTGTTTACCCAGTGTACCAATGTAATTATGTGCCCCTAAAATTGGCCTTGTACCAAATGGTGACACAAACAGCCTCTGGATTGATAAATTTAGATCTCCCTCCTTGCTTTGCACGGCAATTCAAATCTCGTGACCTTTAATACGTTTATGTCCTGGTTTCCAAATCAGGGGCTAGTTACTTCACGACAGTAAAACAGTCCCAGCCAAGCTTAGCTATTCAGTTAATGCTTTGAGACCTGCTAAGCTATTTTGATATATCCCATTTAGCTCCGCATATTTTTATAAATGATTTCAAGAATATTGTGGTTGCTTGCGAGGGCACTAGGAGAATTCGCTAGTGCTTTAGCGAGTCGATAGTTCGGCTCGTATATACACACGCCTGTTCTGGCCTCCGTTTTGGATCCATCCGTGTACCATTTAAGTGCTGATTTCCTAAAGTCAGAGATACCAGAATGCCGTTATTGACGTTCCTCTAAGACCAGTTTGAATGATATTACAACATTATATCATTTCGACATGACATCTGATTCTCTTCTTGCTACGTCAGTTCACATAATATTAATAACTATAATAAAAACAAAAATACCTTTTACCGTTTGTTTTTGTTGAATAAAATTGTCTACAAAATAACAACTCTCAATTCAAAAGATCAAAAAAACCCCTATACAAAAATATCAAATACAATCTTCTAGAGACGACGTTCAATATTCGCATAAAAATCTAATATTAGAAAAGAGAAAAAAAATTAACTGAATTTCAGTTCCTCTGCTATATTAAAAGCATACATTACGAGAGTGAGGTTTTTTTCACCGCATTTTAACTAAATTACAACAAACTTTAAAAGAAAAGCATAAAAATGTTCTTTCATCAGTTGCGTCGTATCTTGCTCCATTAAAACATCAAGGGAAATCGAGTTCCACACCGTGCAAAGCTTTATATATTTTAACAACAAACATACTTTCATTACAGCATAAACAGGGTTGTATCTTTAACCAGTATTGAGATATATGTATGCAGTTGAGTTCGTGGAACTGTAAACGTCATGAACATGATACCCTGATTCAACTCTTCGGTCCATAATCTTTTGAAAGCTTCTTTCGGTAGAGGTGTAGTAGGTATATGTATACCCGTATAGTATGGCTGCAGAAGCAAACGCAATAGGAAGAAAAGTCTGAAGCGTAACTATACAAACTATGTATGGTTCTGGCAGACGAAAAAGTAGATTCAATCGATTTATATACAAAATCTTTTCAGGTCAGGGAGGAGGAGATAAATTTATTTTCATGTTATAATAGTTTCATGTCCAAAACGGACAATCTCTAAGACTTCGACGCCAAGTATCATAAGAAGTAGTAGGAGGAGGAGCAAATATGAATTTATGGCAAAAGAAATAATACTCAGATCCTTTTAGAAACTTAATATCTATATATGTATGTGTGTAGAGGTACTCAAGAAATGTCGTATCCAGACTACCATAAGATCGTAGCGATATGTTTTTAACAGACCTTTCTGGTAATAGAAAATTATGGGATGACTCCTGCAATTCCCGGTGCACTTGTAATAGTGCGGAAAACTCCATCGAAAGTCTTACCGTTCGACTTGGATTGTGAAGAGGAGCTGCAAGGTATATACATACATAACTAGATAATTCCTTGTGAAACTTAACACTCTCCAATATTTGTACGAAATTAAATTGATAAAATATTTTTGAAATTATCCAAATAAATTGATTCTCCTCTAATAAATCTGGATTTGATTAGAGAACGATGTTCATTGCGTAAATCATGATTCATATTTAAGTTATGATAACACCCTCCGGTATCTTTACCCCGGATGGGTAAAGTATCTGAGCATGCATAGATACTATATACAGTACTCATTGGGTAGGTACTTATTAACGAGGGTGTAAAGTATTTGCATGCTGGGGACGACAAGATTGCATTAAGCAATGCAAATAATCCGATAATGGATTCTAGAAAGCCAAACGTAAAGCGTTCGGTATTCGCTTGAAACACAAACATCGGTCGGAGCAATAATACCAAACCAACTATAACATCACAACCTACCTACCTACCTACATCTCGGTACAGGCAAATAGAAATAACCTTGAAGCTATCTGTTGGCAGCTTAACGATCGAATCACACATTCCGTCGGATAGTATACCCAGTACAGGCCTAATCAATTGAGACTCGAAATGAATTTGATTTCATAGCATTTCTGGAGTAAGCTCTATCCAACGTTCAGGAATCCTCCTGGCTTGCTGGCTGCTGTTTGACTTTTTTTCCTGCATAGTTCAGCAATTTTGTATGCCATACCAAGTATGTATATCCTATCGACATATATATAGGAATAGACAACAGGATTTTGTCTAGCCACCCCATATTCTATCTATCTATCTATGTCGACTCATCACACGTTCTTTTTTTCTTTTTCAGCTAAGCGAATTGGGACGACCATTCACTGGTGGATCCTGGTGCGGGAAAGCAACTGGACCACAGCTTTATTTTAGTGAAACATCGACGGTAACTGCTTCCGTCAAGGTAAACTTTTTTCGTAATTTTCTTTTTTGTTATTTTTTTTTTTTAAGCTAATTTTAAGAGCATTTTCTGGTAAGCTTGAAAGGTAATATTCCTCACTTGCTGATTCCATGCAGGCGAAGCACTTTTCGCTAGTACGTACATATATTTTGCTATTTACATACACCGGTGCTTTTTCGTTTTCCATTAAAAAAAGTCTAAACCTTCGATAATGTTTGGACAGGATTCATAGAAGTTAGTTAAATAAACGATGACTAGGAAATTATACTGGCACTTTTCGTATTTTTTCTATAAGACACAGAATACTTTCATCAGATATAAGTTGAGGAATCTAAATATTTTGCTAAAAGGATCAACTGTGAGTTAACAAAACAAAAACAAAATTACTCGGACTTGAGTTGATGTGTGTCTGGGGTGTGGCAAAAACATCTGACGGTTTTAATATAAGAACAAAACAAACACTAAAAATGATACGAAATATTTTATTGCTCATTACAGAAGGGTGTTCATTGAAATTAATGAAAATAATATCAGAACAACCGATTTCATCGGTTTAAGATTTGAAGATAACGTCCTTTAAATGATGTCCTTCTTTGAGCAAGCATTCTTCCAGTTTTGCTGCACTGAAGCTATCCAACAACTTCTCTAACATTGCAGGAGACAGGTTGGCGATTTCTTGGCTTATGGACTGTTTCAGTGTGCAGGGTTTGTTTATGTAAACTCTTGGTTTAAGGAACCCCCACAAGAAAAATCACAAATGCTAAGGTCTGGGGAGCGAGCTGGCCATGCAAATGTCCCCAAAACGCGAGATGACTCGGCCACGAAACTTGCTTCTCAAAAAGTTCATCACCTCATTGGTTGTATGGACAGTTCCAGGATGGAGCTGGAATCACAGCCTCCTGCGCACTAAACGATTTCTCCGAAGTTCAGGGATTAGGAAGTTCTCCAACATCTGGACTGGCATCCACAGCTTCTTCTACTCGATCGATATTCTTTTGGCGTCCGGGCTGACTTTAGATGGCATGTCGACTTCCGTTTTAACGTTGTACCGGTAGCTCTGAAGTTACTCACCCAATTACGAGTTGGGATTCTTTCCTCACTTCTAAAAAACGCCTCGAGAACAAACGGAGGTGCTCATCCGACCACTGCTCCATAGCTACTAAAAATTTTCACGTGTGGGTTCTGGACGCGTCTATCTTCACAACCCCTCAGCTCCTACTCGCTTAACAGTACGGCGGCGGAAACCGTCAGATATTTTTGCTGCACCCTATATATATGTGAAATAAAAAGTTCTGAGCGTTTTCCGCTAGATACCTTTAATGCCGCCGATTTAAAGGTGACATTACGCTTCAAAAGAATTTCAGTTTTTTGTTCGGTGAAGCCAGTTTTGTGTTACAGCGTTCCAAAATGGAGGTAAAAAAAAAGAAAAATTTCGATACATTCTTCAGTACCACTACGACCAAGGTGAAAAGGCGATTATTTATGGAACCAATACAGTATCGAATGCAACAGGAAAGCAGTGGTATCAACTATTCTGTTCTGGTAATAATATGGACGTCAAAAATGAGGACCGCTCTGGTAGACCAATCGTCGTAGATGTCGATAAAATCATAAAAATCGTCAGGAACAGAAGATTAGCCAGAAAACTGTTTGAGACCATTTGCATAAGGCTGGTCTACTTCTTGAGACCAGCTCGATGTATGGGTACTACACGAGTTGAAGCAAAAGAAAGTTTTGAACCAATTCTTATGTCTGCGGTTCTTTACTGAAAGGTAACGAAATCTACCTCACTTTGAAGCGGATGGTGACTGGCTATGAAAAATGGGTCAAGTACGAGAACAAAAGCCGAAAAATATTGTGGTCCAATCGCGATAAGCCGGCCCAAACGATCGACAAACCCGGATAACGGCCAAGAAGTTCATGCTTTGTGTTTGGTGGGATTGGAAGAGAATCATCCACTATAAACTGTTCCAATCGTGTGGTAAAACAAGTTCTTCCAATTGAAAAATCCTTAATGAAAAGAAATTTCTATGAAAAAGCGGGTGTTTCGTAATAGCAGGAACCATATTACTCATCAGTACGGTTTGGTTCCTGCCTGCCATATACGCCACAGTGCACAGCCTAACTAAAAATGAAAAACATTATAATAGGGACGTTTGATATTTTTGAGCATATAGTCCCAAGTTATAATGAATTCCGAAAGTAATATGATGGGTACACATCAAAATCACAAAACCTTACCTGAGAGATGGAAATGCGCTTCGTCACTCATAACCAATTTTGAATAAAAAAATCATCCTCTTCCAGTTTAAGGTTTATGACGCGCTGGGTGTACTCTAAACGAGCTCGGTGGTCAGTAGGCAGCAGCTGATGAGTAACCTGAGTTTTATACGGAAACATGTGGAAGTCTATGACCAAAATACGCTGCAGAGTCCGCCTAAAAATGCCCAATTTCGTGCCACCGAGCCTCGTTGGTGTTTCTGGACACTCTTCCAGATCTTCGCACTTAGCATCGATATTTTCAGCTGAACGGCCCGTTCTTGTTCTGCCAGACTTAGGTCTATCCAATGTTGCGCCAGTTGCTTCGAAGCGTGTGGCAAAGCATTGCATTGTGCGACCAACCAGTGCCGGGCGGCGGGGAAATCGTCGACGAAATTCTCGTTGTGTTTTTATCACTGATGAATTATTCCGTAAAAACATTAACACGATTATGTCACGTTCTTGGAGAGTATAACGGTTCACGTTTATTTTTAGTAATTTTACATTTGTTTGCTACACAATTTTCAATATCAGAATGACAGGAGATGTCATATAAAAAAATATATAAGTAATTTCTATAGTGCCAATACTTTTGCACCACCTGTTATTAAAAATTTGGACAGGGTGCTGAGGTGATTCTAAACTTTTGTCTTACTAGTATCCTTTTGTCACATATTTTGACATTTCATTAAAAAATTTTCGTACTTCGATTTTCTTCATAATTCATTTTTATTTATTATTTTCATATACCACAAAATGTTCGCAAATGAGGTTATAGTGTATAATAGTAGTCATTCCCTACAGATATCAAGACAAAAAGCGGCAACTATAATTATGCCATTTATATGCGATTATTTTTGCGTTTTTTCGATTACGAAAAATTTGGTCGTACTCCGCTGAATCAGAATACTGACTTAAAAAAAAAACTACTTAATCGGGTAAAATTTACCCGACACAAAAATTTGTATACCCACCACAGCTCTGAAATTTTATAAAAATTCATCACTAAAAGTAAATTTTCTCACTTTTGCATTACCTAACTAAGAACCGGAATCAAACAAGGATTGTCTTCACTTTACAACATAACCTATAACTCAGGATTGCCCTATTTGCCAAGTAGAACTCAGTTGTTGTTGTTTTTTTTTAATACGGTTGAACTGGATGCAGCAGTGTATAGCACACAAGACTTTCAATTTTATATGTATATAAAGTTCTCTCCGCGTATTGTTAAAAGTTTATAAGCATCGAAAACAGGAAGAGCAGGGACTTTGCAATGGAGAACAACAGAAGTTGAATAGAGCATCCTATAACTGGAGCACGTTATCCTCGCCTAGACTGTTACCACGTTTTGAAAGGACAAAGCCGTTCATTCACATATTATAGTTATGCATCCCACCCAAAAGAATCAAATCGAAAAAATCTAATAGCCTGATGATGGTGGCGGTGGGTGGTATAGGAGTCGTGCTTGCTCCCTACTATCCTACATATATAATAGGGATAGGGATGACATTCATGCGAATTCTGTATGCATTCTATTTATACTGAAATGTTGATGTACATGGCAAGAAACAATAGCTGTGCAAGCATCCGTGTCTCTACCAGACTCTGTAATATACTTAAGGACTTCGTCTAATGATTAGCAGCTACTTTAGCACGTTCGTATGATTTACAGCTGAAGATACCAAAAACGAGATTCTCTTTGCGAAAATCCAAATCTGCATACAATTTGCTCAGCATGAAATGAAACTCTGCTGAACTGAGGATGGGGCCCCGATTTCCGTAAACACGTGCAAGGAGGCATTCTGGAATTCAGGGAGGTAGTAGATAGATCTTATAAGCTTGCACCACACTTTAAAGCAAACAATGAACTTTGGTTATGAAGAAGAGAATGACTCCAATGAGAGGCACTTACCTTGGTATATAGTATGTATGTAACATATGTGGTCTACAGCAGAAATATCCCCCTTGCTTTACACAAGCATCTCATCAACTTTTTATGGCACTTTATTGAAATTTTACCGAGATGTTAAGGACTCCTTCTTGAAATCATTCATGTCCGATCTGAAGAGAAGAGGGGGTGCTCATCTTATGAGAGGCGTTAAAGTAACAGTGGTCCACGAACAAAATGAGAACTATGAATAAAATCGCAATGGCAAACAAAAGCAGTGTACGTACCTTCCGCACCAAAAGTAAAGAAGGAATTCAGGAATTTTGTTACTGATTCTGATGGGATGAATGCTCCACAGTGAAGTTTTTATATGTTTGGCGCTCTGTGTAATTGTGGATGTTTCCCTTTGGTACAGTAAGCCCTAAACTTGAAAAGCCATTCGAAATTTTGTTGACGTACATTTATCAGGACGAAATTAACTTACACGAGAACAAACATGCTTCGGATCCGGGTGGGCTTTCATAAAATTATAAATTGCTTGCTGTGCAGTTTTATTCCTCATAACATTTTACATCGCAGAATCGTGAAAGATTTATTTCGCGGAATATCCTCCGTTGTTCTCTCTTGAATACGTCGTGTTTCTTCCGTTGCATATTGCTTTTAATTCGAATAATTAAAAATTCATTATATGATGATACCCCCCTCCCCACCCTCTTCATTTTTAATTTGAGTCAGTAAGCTTAAATTATTCTGAAACATTTCAAAAATGCAGTTTATGTTTGTTTGTGTGTGTAAATCAAATATGTATGTGGAAAAATATAGATGACTAAGAGAAGTTCACTGCAGCAATAAAACTGAGAGGTATTTAATCGATGGATGCTACATGAATTATGCATGCAGATGCTGGGGAGATCACAAAGATTTTTCAGTTAAAGCAAATGAATTCAGGGCAGAAGTCGAATGCGGAACATCTTAAAAAATGGAATTCCTTAATAAGCCGCAAATACTTTTTTAGTTCATGTCTCTGTATAAACATTTTTCACTGCAGTTATTTGAAAATGAACAGCATAAATCTTGAAAAAGTTTAAATGCTTTTGTATGAAAGTATAATGGCGGAAAACGCATTCGTTTTAATAGCCTTATGGTGCAGATAAAAAGTGTCATTCTGGCTGATATATTTGTGTGTACGCCAATGTATGAGAGTATGTTGGTTTGAGTCCTTTCCATGAATGAAAAGTGAAGTGAAATTAAGCGGAGAATTGGCCCAATTTATAGGGGCGGCACAGAAGTATAAATTCAAAGTGTCGAGATTCACGATTCACCCTTGTCGATAACCTATGTTTTTTTTAGCTTCGATTTGTACAAGTGGTGGCTCCAATGAGATGGGAAGAAGACTTCACATCATGTTTATGTCACTGGCAATTAAGAACGTGCAAAAAACAATTATCTCAGATAATAATGTTATAATAATATATTTAGTAGTGGCATATCCACACAAGATTACAATCTTTTACTAGTACAACTATATTAAGGTACGAATTCAAATATATTAAGCGCACAGGAAAAACAAACGAAGAAATAAAGAAATTAATGAGTTAACATTTAAACACTAATAAAAGAAACTAAAAATCAAAACAAATCATAAGTAGCTATACAATACTCACCGCGCCCGACAGAATATCATCCAAAGGGATATTAAATATATACGTAGAAATGATGTTAAATGTTAGTTTTAATGAGAGTCTTAAATGCATTGACAGTTTGGGCCCTCTGAACGTTAACGGGTAGACTATTCCAAAGACGGGCAGTCTGAACAGGGAATGTACGTTCCATAACTAATTTACTGAATCGCGGAATTACAATACTATGAGTACGTGGCGAAGAAGAGAAGAAGAATCGTTCTCCGTTTAAGATACATACTTAAAGAACCACCAAGTAACGTGATAATAAACGGCGAAATATGGATAAATCTTCGCAGGCCATAAACAAATCGCCCGCAATCATTGAAAGCCATCTCCATCCTACGCCTACACTCACTTATCCAAGCTAGGAAACACATGCCTTCCATATGTGAAATAGGGCATGAAGTTGAAATTAGTAATAACACTGATAATTACTAATTTCAAACCTCATATTTGTTCCCAGAGTACTCGCCGAGAGCCATAACCTTCTCAACCCCGCATAAACCTTATTGAGAATCATACTAACGTTATCACATCATGCTTGAGCTTAGAAGAATTCCCAAATTAGTAACCCTTCTGGCCACCTGGATAGCAAAACCATTCAAGATTATACGAAAGAAGATTTCTTGTCTAACAGACTGAAATTTATTGAAAATAATTTCAATAAATTTACAAAAATGCATTTAAGTGCAAAAGAATGATTGAACTTTTCGACCCAGCGATCAGAGAGGTCTCATCGATATGGTTATCTCTGATCGCCTACCATAGAAGTTCAATGAGTAAGTATATCGATGACGTTTAAAGTGCTGTTGTAGAAAGCTATACACTGTGATTTTGCTGGATTAAGCTGAAAAGCGACCACCTGTATGTATATTCGACATAGATCAGAGTTAAGTCGCTCAATACAATCCTCAAGCAGACCAATTAGATAGATTTGCACATCGTCGGCATACATGTGTACCTTTATATTCTCTACTACCATAGGAAGGTCATTAATTAAGGGGCTAACTAATAATAGGCCAATCACGGATCCCTGTGGAACACCACACAATACAGGCCAAGCATATGTAAATATATCATCAACCTTAACCTGCTCGGAGCGACCACTGATAAGCGCCCTAACGAAGGCGATAGCTGATGCACTAAATTTGTAATTGGTTGCTAATTTATGAAGTAGAAAGCTATGGTCAATACTATCGAAGGCCTTAGAGAAATCCAAGAGTACTAAGATTGCAAAATCATTATAATTCAAGACAGTCCTGATGTCTGTAGGAACCTTTAATACTGCAGTCTCATAACTGCGAAAAGCGCGACATCCAGATTGCCAAGTTGGCAGAGATCTATTTACTTCCACCCAACCGGTTATACACGAGTTTTTCGAACACCTTCTATAGAAAGGTTAAGATGCTTATGGGGCGAAAGTCACTACGTGATTTGGCACTAGCCTTCTTCGGGATCGGAAGAATAATAGCAGTCTTCCAAATACTAGGAAAAATGTATGACGTTAGGCAGGTATTCCAAATATGAAGGATATATTTCACAATTACACGTAACAGTGTTCTTATTAGGCATGGTGGAATGCATCCAAATTCATATATGTTGCTGCTGAATGTATCAAATGGAAATTAAAAAAACATCCTTGTACTAACACCTGGGATAATTATTGGGTGAAATTTCACCCGTCCAGCACTACATGTTCCGCAAATACCTAAAATTGTATCTATAAGGCTAATAATATAGAATAAGTATAAAACTGAATTTTTAAGTAAAAACCGTGTACTTATGACCAATAATTTTGCTTGGAGTGATTGGTGTGCGCCTGAGATGGAATTAAATCCCTAATTTGCTTGTATTTCATTCGAATTCTTCGAACGTATCTGATCGAAGTTCATCACGGGGTGAGATACACTATAAACCGAAACTGGTGTTTGCCTGTCTCTATCCTCAATCGTGTCTATTCTTCTATCATGGAACGAAATACCGTTTAGATTCGAAACCTTTTTTTGTCTGTGCATAGGGCTCAAGTGTGTCACTTGTTGTGTATCAGCGGACCGACACATTCTAAGTTATGGGTCAACACGTATGTGTGAATAAAAATGGTGCCAGAACATGTCGACAGTTTTGGTCATTGACAGTCTTCGTTACTGAATTACAGAATACGCGGAAAGAAATGGTACTGTCCACTGATAACGAACGTGTTAGAAGCAGCGATGGTAAACGCTTGGAAACTGCACGTGATGTTCTGCAAGATTGAAAAGAGGATGCTAATGGGCCAGTTTGAATTTAGACGGGACGTTGTTGAAACCTAGTTGTCACCGATTGGACGCCAGGTAATACAAACCAACAGGTCATTCAGTACCGACATTGCGGCAAAAACGAATTCTCGAGGATGAAATTGGTCACATTGAACATCGCCGATGTAAGCAATACGGAGGCAAGACTTATTATGTATGCTTGCACGAAATGTAGTGTTAGTCTTCATCCCGAAAATTGCTTTCAAATCTATCACAATGAAGAGTTTCCCCCAAAAACGGCCGCTTATTGATTTTAATGTCCATTAATTGCAATTCATTTCTATTTGTCAATAAAGCCATTTGTTTTCTAAATTGAGGTAATTTGTTTTTCGATGTTTCAAATTTGAATTTGTGATCGAGACCAAATTTACACAAAGTTTAGAGGACTCTGAGAACCATGTGGTCTGGAGAAAACTCCCAGAATTTTACATGCTTGCATTTTTGCTGATTTTCCAAATGAGAAAATTTCAAAATAAAAAACTACCGAACTTTGAATGCCATTAAACGGAAGAATTCCGCGAGACTGTTCACGAACAGAATATCGCCCCAGCCATCCTCTACCACTTTGCCAAATTACAGTCAAATACCTACACGCAGTTGGCATAGATAATTTTTCAAAAATACCTCTGCATGGGGTGAAATTTCACCCCAACGGGCAGGAATTAACGCATTCACGATGCATTTTTGGGTATCTGT
Source organism: Dioctria rufipes (assembly GCA_963924295.1). Lineage (NCBI taxonomy): Eukaryota > Metazoa > Arthropoda > Insecta > Diptera > Asilidae > Dioctria > Dioctria rufipes. The sequence goes on from OZ002743.1 coordinate 48,498,327, forward strand.
ACTGCAGTTGTGCATAAGTTCAACAAAGGGCCAATCAACAAGCTGTGTATGTAAGCCGGAATGCATACCTATAATCTGGGACGCTATTTTGCATATTAAGTACGGCATTAATATCTTCAGGGTTGCGAAGCGTCCATTATAAGAACAGCTGTATGCAATATGAAACCACCAAGTTTTGTTTTCATCGATGAATCGAACAGCTTCCGTAGGTGACCCAATTGTTTCCAAATTGTAGAACGACACTACAATAATATGAAGAGTAGAATGAATAGATTTTGAGTACATATTCCATCAACACAGCTTTAAAAGATCATCTAGCTTCCGGTCTCCAACTTTTATAAAGCTAAAGATATTTAAATTAGAAAACGCAAAATATACCCAGATACCTAGCCAACCCATTAAAATTTAAACTGTTAGCGGCTTGTAATATACTCGTAGACCACCTTTTTTTTTAATAGCCCTAAAGAAAAGTACGGCATAGTCAAAAAACGCTTTTAAAATTATTCGACCACGAAATGCATCGTGCAAAATTTTGCATTGTTGCGTCAGCTGTTTAAATTTTACCGAAGCAACTATAGAAATAGTAATCTAAACAAATATATAGCATACATAATAAGAGTGGTCCCAATTTTTACAATCTGAATCCCGTTAACCTAAATACATACTATCTTTAATATTTTACAGCTGATTTGAGGTTTACAGCTGGTAGTGTTGTTGATCGCGTCTATGATCAATGGCATTTAATAGAAGAAATTACACCAATAGACATAGTTCTTTTCAAAGAATTAATTAAATTCTGTGTTATAGAATGTAACTACTTCAAATACAATAAAAGTATGTACAGACAAAAATATATACTTGTCATTAAAAATCTCCTCTTTGGGATTCTAGCTGAAATGAAACTTGATTATATGATGGAAGATGCATTAAAGATACCAACATTTATATAAAAAAGTACGTAGATGACATTATCTACGCAATACCAGAAGGATCCGAGAGAAATAGTATTCGCACACACATTTAATAACATCCACAATCAATTTAAATTCACAATTGAAAAAGAGAATAACAAAATAATTCCATTCTTGGACATCCGCTTAAATATTTTTGATCTAGTAGAAAACAGCAAGTGAAAAATAGTTACCTTATCTCAAATCCCATATATCTGTGTGGCGGAGTACCACAAGGATCTATCCTTATGCTATTACTGTTTAGTCTATATGTAAATGAATTACCAGAAGTATTATGCAACGCCAACATACATTTGTATGCAGATGATGATTACGAATAGTTTTTAGTAAATTATCTTGCCTTGTATGGGAAAAAATCAAATTATACGTTAGTTCTTGTTGTATCGCCGTGACCGCCATCGTCTGTCTCTGGATGCTGCTGTTGGAGGTGGAGTTTATATGTGTGGCTCTCAGGCTTTCACACAAAACCGTATATATTGCTACAGTTTATATCCCTCCATGCCCATCTACTAAAATATTTGATTTGTTGGCTTCATGTATTGATAGGCTTACTGAAGTTCAGGTGTATGCCGACGAATTGTTGCTTTTTGGTAATTTTAACTTGCCTAATGTGAGTTGGGTACACTCTCTCGACGATGAGGGCTTGCTGTCCTCTTTTTTGGCTGCTCCTCAATATGCCATATTTTTTGTTGACAACATTATTTCTTCAGTCCTAATGCAATCTAGCGGGTGCGACTAATAACACTGGAAAATCTCTTGACCTAGTGTTTCCGCCCGATCCCAATAGTACTCTCGTTAGGCGTCGTTTAACTCCTATGGTTCCTGAATCACGTCATCACACGACAATACATATAGTTTTGTTTCTTGATCCTGTAACTTCATCATCTAATGCTTCTAGCAATTACGAGTATTGTTATAAAAGCTGATTCTAACAAAATGAATGAATGGCTATCCGCTTGCGACTGGACCAGTGGGGATATGTGACATTGATATAGCTGTAAGCTCGTTTTATGACATTCTATTTCTTTGTTTTACTCACTGTGTACCACTTGTTATTTCGAACCGTACTTCGCATTGTCAACCCTGGATCAATGGCTCTTTGAAGCATCCTAACAATTTGAGGAATAAAGCTTGCAGGAGGTTCTGTTCCTCAAGAGCGATGCTGAATTCGTAACTTATTATAATTTGCGCACTCAGTATATAGAATGAGGTCGGCCTTGCGTACGGAACCTAAGCAATTTTGGAAGTTTGTGAACTCTAAGCGCAACTGCGATGGATATCCTTCATCGTTGGGAACTGCCAATCTATTTGGTGACTTGTTTAAAACTGCCTTCTGTGATAACCACTGTGATATTAGTTATAACGACTTTACACATTTGACGAAGCTTCCGACGACTTCTCTTCAACCTAAAGACTTGTTGTTCGATGAAGCGTCTGTCTTCAAGTACATTTCACAGCTGATAGTCTTTCTATTGGTCCGAATGGCATTCCTTCCACGCTCATAAAATATTGTGCTACGTCCATCGTTTCTGATTTGTGTTATTTATTTAATTCATCTTTGGCCTGTGGTGTTGTTCCAAAACAGTGAAAGCTTTCTTTGATTATCCCTTTTCACAAGAAGGATAATAAGTGCTACATTTCTAACCACAGACCCGTTGCTAATTTAAGTTGAATTGGTAAGATATTTGAAGCCACGGTTTGCGATGTTTGTACTTCTACTGCAAGCCTTTCTTGCGCTCTTTTCAGCATGGCTTTATGAAATGTAAATCTACTACATACGACTATTTTGTTATAGTTTACTAATTTCTGCATTTCGGCAATTGAAAGCGGAAAGCAAGTTGATTGCATTTTACGGATATTAGTAAAGCTTTTGACCGAATCAATCATAAAATCTTGATTTTTAAGTTGACTACTGTTGGTTTTCCTTCTGTCTTTGTCAATTGGCTTCATTCTTATTTATCGGATCATACGCAGTTAATTATATTTCGCGAAGCTCTTTCTGACGTAATATATAATACTTCTGGTGTTCCTCAAGGCAGCCATCTCGTACCACACCTTTTTATTATTTTCATTAATGGTATATCTCTGATTTTGACTAATTCAAGAATACTTCGCTATGCTGACGATGCCAAAATCGTCCGCATTGTTTCTAATGAAAACGAGTGTGGAATTCTAACTTTGGACTTAGACACCTTTCATAAATGGTGTCCTTATCTCGTAAAAGGAGGCCATTGAACTTCAGTTATACTTTAGATGGATGCTTATTAACTAAACTTGACAAAACCAAGGATTTGAGTGTCTTCCTTAATACTCGTCTTTCCTTCGAAGATCATATTAATACAATAGTTGTCAGGGCTAATGCTACTCTGGGGTTTGTAAAGCGTTGGTGAAAAGAGTTTAATGATCCATTCATAACGAAGGTCCTTTACTGCACATTCCTTAGACCTATTTTTGAGTATGCTAGTCCGGTCTGGTCTCCTTGTTATGCTGTATACATAAATCGTATTGAGGCTATGCAGCGGAGATTCGTTCGTTTTGCCCTACGTGGACTTCATTGGGGTAACCCTATTATTCTACCTCCATATGTTGACAATACCAATACGAAACTCGTATGCACACATCTTAGGTAGAAACATCAGGGGGACGGATAGACCGTAAATTATTGCGCAAATATTCTCACCTAGGCCAATTCGAAAAACGTATGCACGTCTTAAGCAGAAATAGCACGGATAGTCGGGAGTTGTTGTCAGTCGGGTTGCTAGGAAGCAACTGACTGATTACTGTCAAGTCAAGTGAAGTGCTTTTTGCGCCTTTCTTTGGTCCTCAATTCGATTCGATGTATTGTCTTTACTTCTTTTTGTTTTGCGGTACTGGGATACAATTGCAACTTCGACTTCGACTACGAAGCCAATTGAAACTATGCTTTACTTCAAGTACAAAGCTGGTGTTGGCAGCGCCCAACTTCAGTTCAATCACAGAGATCGAGACTTCTGGTTTGTTCAAACAGTTGAAACTTTAATTTAATTACAAATTTCACCTCAGCTTCGACTACGACTTAAAATCAACTCGCAGTCGACCGATTGGTCATAATTGTAATTCAGGCCTTACTGCCATATTTCTGTGGGGAAAGCTTTATCATTAGTTTGTACTACACTTAATAATGTAGACTCTGGCATGTTTTATTTCTCTACTTGTTAGAAGTAAATCATCTAGATGATGGGAATTTACAGTACACTCGTCAGGCATGTAGCTTCGTTACATATTTAACAACTATATAAGATTCATGTTTGGACTCCGACCCTTTGACCATCCCAATACAGAAACTTAACATATGTCTGTCCCCTTTAAAATTTACCATCTGTACCACTCGCTAAGTTTTCTACCTAGTCACTAACAATCCCGCATACGTGGGTAGTAGGATAAGCTATTTGCACAATTCTAAATATGTCCATATTTTGATCCCTCGATATCTTACAGTCATAGGCCAACGTTCCTATTTTGTTCACATATCCAGTAAGTGGAATTCATTTCTCTTATAATTGACAACGGCATTACCATTGTATCTCTATACTTTATTTTCTCTGTCAGTAGTGGCTTCCAAATAAGATATTATGTACATTTCAATCTCTTTCTTAATCTACGGTATCGGCACACATAGTTATAGTTTTCCTTTTTCGAGGTTATTTCAGAAGTTTATTTTAAAAATCACGCTCTACTTCCGGATTTAATATCTGACATGTATCTCAAGTAAATCTCAGACGATATAACCATCTTCCACTTTGTTCATTCAAAACTTATAGTGGCAACCTGTCTCAGTAACTTGGAATAAATCTCTTTTCGCCCATTTTCATGCATAGCTTAAAAGACGGAAACGAAGTCATCATTTTCACCTTACTAAGCTGGCATTGCACTTGGATTTGAGATACTTTTTCAGTGACATCCTCTTGTACCTCCTTTTATACGTGTCTGCAAAAAGAAAAAAAAATATTATTTTAAATTCGGTAGTGCAGAAAAACAAATTGCATAAGCACACAATAGTTGACAAATGTAGTCCAATCCAAGTGAGTCAGAGATGCATATACTTATTTCCGTAGAGTATTCAGTCAGCATCCACCTCTTATTCGCATTTATTTCTACTTGACGAAATTCACTTGAATACCCGAAATTTGAATACTCTTTCTTCATCTTCTTACATCTTTAACCCGCTGTGAGGAATATTACATGCTACTTTACGTCTTAAATGTATTTTCAAGATTTAAATACACAACCGTTTCTCAAGTAAACCTTTTCATCCATCCCCGCCCACACACACACACACACACATATATATATACACACAACGTTACTAACGACAAATATCTCTTATTTAAGGTATTCCATCCTCCAAGTCAGCAAGAGGAGACTTCTTTCGAGTTCCATATAAGATACAAATTTATCAGTCAATCAGATGCTGTAGTCAGGTAAGAATATAGAATAGAATGGAGTCTCTGTAAGGAAGACTATAGTGAATAGCTTGAACGAGAATTCATTGTGATCTTATCCGAAACTAATGTTCTTTCTCCTTTGTGATTTCAGGTATGGTATCCCGGATGAACTTCTCGAGCTGGGAAAAGTAACACCAGGCACATACTGCACCCGGCAATTTGATGAATGTTATCGGAAAAAGTGTCGCCTCCAGAGTCCAAATTATCCTGGAATGTATCCAAGAAATGTCACATGCTATTGGACAATACGCCAAAAGACAGTTCCTACATGCAAACATGCAATGATCTCAGTTAGTCAAGAGAATCAACATAAAGCTCTGGTCAAAAGGTAAGTGGTTTACATTAGCTAATGCTATGCCCACAAAATCTCTTTATTAAATCACTTGGGAGGCATAGTTTAGGTAGGATGGTGTAGAGGTTATTTTGAGAATGCTTTGATGTGTCCTTCGGAAGGTTTCACATGTGCCCTTACCGAATTCTTTTTTTTTTTTTTTTTGTTTATTTTACCTCAGTTAATGAGGGTCAATACCATGGAGGTTATTTTAATGAATTAAAACATAAAAACCAGCAAAATTTTTGAAATTGACTCGGGAATTTTTATTATATAAGGTATGCATGGAAGGGTTAATGAAGTAGGACAGGAATCGTCCATTTTGAAAGTTAATTGGCCCCCAAAGAAGAAGGGAGTATATTTGGAAGACTTCATAAACAAAAATTCATTGGGCACGGGAATATGATTTTATATGATTTAAAGGTTGAATGAGTCGAGGGCATTTGGGATTATTTACAATTCTCCACTTAAACAGCATCATCATTACGGAAAGCTCTATATTTTGCGTACTGCTATTGTGGTTGGAATATCGGTGCTAATGTGAAGTGGATGCCAGGCTGAATTCTATTCATTCACGAAATTTGAAAGAGCGACCTCCCCTCGAAAGACCGATGTGGCCAATCCATAAAAATGTGTTCAATCGTCTATCTTGACACACCACACCTAAAATTAAGGAATGACAGCGAGCCCCTTTTGAAACAGCAGTCAAAACAGAGACTCCCGCTCATGCATATGCGATTCAGCGAACACCACATAAGTGAAGAGAAAGATGAGTTCCCGTAAGATGGCGCTGAAGATAAATCATAGGCTGTCAAGTTTCTAGAGTTTTTGTTTTCCAGTCATTTAGCTAAGCTTCGTCGGATAGTCGCCGGCCATGTTGGCAACCATGTTTTAGACTGTCTGTCCTTAAACGTCTCCTGCGTTTATTGACAATTCGCAGAGCTGCAGTATGATATCTGATTTGTGGTGGTATAATATGTGAGAGCACTTGAACAAATAAGTCAGCGATGATTTAATAGTGCCAAATTAAAACGAATCGAATCGTGTTGAGTTTTGCATTTGGACATTATTTAAATAAACTGAGCACAATTCCTCCTTAAGCATAAATGTAAGGCAAACCTTAGGCCGCATACTGAATGCCCGCGAAATATTCCGGTCAGTTTCTGTAAAATGTTGTTCCAATTTCTTAGTTCCGCTGTTGTATTCGTTATATACCAACGAAACAACAGCATACGGTTGGGAGTATTCTAGAGTCCAAAGTATTTGGGGATTTGAGTTTTAAGGGAGAAGCATGTTGTTCAAAAGATCTAGTGAAAAGACGTCAATGTTACGAAGACGTCATTGTTACGAAAAAAATTGCTTTCTTGAATTATCTCTACGCTCTGCCAAAGTTTACACTATCGAAGGAATATGGATAAGACACAAACATATTCAAATTTACAATATTAGATACTTGGTAAGAGCGATATAATCGAGCTGTGTAGTCATTATGATTAGAACCATAGCCACGCTTAATCGTTAAGATTAGCCTCGAGTATTGCAAGACTGATCAGCAAGCTTTCTTTCTGTTTATAAGAAACATTTGAAAACAAAATTGGGTTATACTTCTCAGATCTCTCCTTTTTTATTAACTCAATTCGCTTGAAATCTTTGAACAAGTTTCCGGTATTAGTTAAGAGATGCTACTACCATCCATTTGTATTATTTCCAATATATATGATAACTTGGTTGCTTTCAGTTTTCGTATTTTTAATCTGCATTCAATAGACCGAGATCGAGGTCAATGTGAACGGGAATTAATATTATGACGAATCTATTTTCCTTTAGGTGTTATAACACTTGATTTGTTGCAATTGTTAGCGATGTCTCCGGCTATAGACAGGATTTGGTTGATAACTATGTCCGATGTTACGCAAGAGTTATCGACTATGAATGGACTAACACCTTCGAACTTTCTCTGCATACTACAGATTTTTCTCTTCAAGAATACAGGAAACTCATAATTTAGACGCTTTAAATCCATTTTTCCATTCTTGCTCGTCCAAGCTGTTTTTTAGCTCTCACTATCGCCAATTTCTCCTACTAATTGTACTTGGTCCAATCCGGAATATACTCCTTATGAAATCTTCATGATATATGTTTTTTTTTTGTCTTTTTCCAGTGAATAGAATACACCAATGAAATGCTCATAGTTTACCAAAGTTCATAAAATTTACTTGATAATTCTAATGGAATGATATGTGTCCAAGATGCCTGCCTTATTAAATAGTTAATTTTGTTATGAGCGTGGCCATAGTTCGTTATTTAAAACACAATATTTCAACAATCATTCGAAAGTTCTTTCTTTATTTAACTTTACTGTTTACTCTCACAAATTCACAAATAAGTATCAAATCAACTCTTTAGTTATCGCTAGTACTGCACTTCTAATTATCGCAATCCAAATAGTTTACTTCGTTCACTTTACTGGCTGAAATAAGACTCGCCTCCTGGATGTGAGAAGCGCCATATTTATACTCTACGAGTTATCCTAGAACCTTCCTGAATATTCCGTTCTCCTAACCCAAAGTTTACTAAGATGTCACTAAGCTAAAGTTGTTTCCATTTCCAACAGATGTCGCTTGTGTCGCTTTGTAGCTCGTAACAATATCATTGGTCTTTCTTCAGCACAATAGGCTGCTCTGACATCCGTCCCCCTGCCTTAATGAAAAAACTGGTCTTTGTTGGTGGGTTGAACTAGAATCTTGATAGTAATTTTCTTCTTGATTTGGAGTGATTGGTTTTCATGATTATTACTGACAAAACACATTCCCAGATTGTAGTTACGTCTCCATCTGGCTAATTTAAATGCTCGCACAAAACCAGCTGCTTATTTCCACATGTGTAGTTTACCACATATTGTTGCCTCCATGGGAGTTGGTAAATTAAAAGGGTGTTTTTACATACCTCAGTAATCATACCATCCATAGATAACTGTTCAAGCTAACAGACCAAATACGGTGTTGAGATGGGCTTCCTGTATGATGGCAAGGTCATTCTAATTATTACTAGAAGGCAAGTTGGGTGGTTAATTTTAATCCGACCTAGTATTTCAAAATTTAGAAGCGTATATAGCTAACACTTCCAAGTCATTAAGCCAAGTGTCGCCGCCAAAGAAGGTTCCGTTCGGCTTTTGTTGATTTTTTTATTGACCGTTGTTTTGAGTGCTCGTCGATTTTGCAATGGCTGATTCTTTTGAACAGCACGCTGCAGTAAAGTTCTACTTCTTACTCGGAAGAACTGGCACAAAAACTCTTGAAATGTTAAAAACTGCCTACAAGGATGATGCTATTGGGAAAACATAAGTGTATTAAAAATAAGGTGAAATGTCAATTGATAACAAACCTTGCTCTGGTCGTGCTTTCATGGCCATAACGGATGAAAATGTTGAATAAATTCGTGAAGTCAGCCTGAAAGATCTACGCCGGAATACTGAAGAAGTTGTGGATCTGTCTAAAGTGACTTGGATTTCAGTTTAGCGGATTTTAACAGAATTTTTGGGGATGAAAAAGCTATCTGCGAAATTCATTCCTGGACTTCTAACTGCTGAACAAAAAAAATGGTCGCGTGGAAGCATGCTTTGCTTTGAAAGAAGAGTTCCGAAATGATCGAAACAAACTTTTTCTCCAAGTTCATAACAGGTGAAGAATCATGGGACTAGAAACTGAACTGAAACAAAACAACAATTATGACAGTGGAAGACTTCAAGTTCATTTCGCCCCAAAAATGCTCTCGTCAAGTGAAATCAAACGTAAAGACAATGCTGATTTGTTTTATCGATGTGAGAATAGTCGTCCATTCATAGTTTGTTCCGCAGGATGAGACAGTTAACCAGGTTTTCTACTTGGAAGTATGGAAAAGATTGAGCAACAGTTTGCGACGGAAAAGGCCTGATTTGTGGCAGTCGGCGGAATAGTTTTCTCACCACAATAACGCTCCTGCTCACACAGCTCCATCTGTGCGACTATTTTTAACCAAAAAAAGACATGAACCCTGTGCTCCATCCCCCTATTCACCCGACCTTGCATTCTGCGACTTTATTTTTATTTCCCCGAATGAAAAGGTACATGAAAGGAATGCGTTTTGTCGATGTTGCTGAGACGAAGAAAAAAACGACGGAGATGCTGTCGGGTATTACAGAAGACGAATTTATAAAATGTTTTGAACAATGGTATCAAAGATTAGACAAGTGTATTAGTGCTAGTGGAGAGTACTTCAAAGGGGATTTAAAGGTTTTGTGTTAAAATTAATAAAATAAATAAATTTAAAAGATAAGTTCGGTCTCTTTTACGTACCCCACTGGCTCATTAAATAAAAATGGATTGAGCCTTCCTATCTAATTCCTATAGTCAAAAATGACACAAATTTTGATTAAAATCTGTTTGTCCCTTTCAAGCTCAAAATGTACATTGAACTGTAACCAATTTCGGAAACAGTACGGTTGTATTAAATGTAATGCATTAAAATTGTCATAAAAATTCAGGCAAACATATTGCTTACATACGTCTATCTCCTTCAAGTTCAATAAAGTTTGACATTAAATCTGCAGAGGAGCACATTTCTCAGTAATATCAAAAAAACTTTTTGCGTTAGTTACAACATATTTTTAGTATTTTTAAAACAATAATAAATTATAAATCGATGTACAATTTTACGTAATTTAGCGTTTGCACAGCCTATTCAAAATTTGTGCCATTATTTTGAAGCAAGAACACTCAGTCCATTCTTATTATATGTCTGTGGAGTTAGATTGGATTGAGATTTATGGAGGGGTGTTCAGGCTATGGCGTCGCATTCACTGCGACCTGAAAGAGCTATTGTAAGTCCCCGTTATATTTATTCCCTTTCTAGGTTTAGACTGTAAATGAAATCTAAGGGATCACTCTGTGACTTAAGCATAGTTTGGTGGAGGAAAAGCATGTTCGTGGTAGGTTAGTCTCCGCCTCGCCACTGCTTCGCAGTTGCAGAGCACGTGGTCCGAGGTTTTCGGAGCATCCTCACAGAAGCGGCAGGATGTCGTCTCAGCCAAGCCCATCTGCTTTAGGTGATACCTTAATGGGCAATGGCCTATGAAGAGCTCTGTGATCATTTTGAGTTCTATTCATCTAAGAAGTAGAACTTCTTTAATTTTTCCGTCAGACGTATCGATAAATATTTTTTGCCTGACGAAGTCCCTGTAGCCTTTCTCAATAGAGGGATTTTTGATTGTTCTCGCTGTTTAAGGTAGCTCTGAGGTAACTCTTTGAAGTACCACAAAATGTCTGTGGTCCGACAAACAGAGATTCCGCTTTTCTTTTAGCTAGGCCGTCAGCAATTTCATTGTCTTTATGGCCCTCGTGTCCAGGTACCCACATAAGGATAACCTTGTTTCTCCTTAATAAATTTTTAAGGGCTTGCAGACATTCCCAAACAATATTTGACTTGATATTGTAGGCCTTTAAGGCCTTGAGATCAGCTTGACTGTCCCACAGGATATTGATAATTGAGACATTTATGGTTCTCGCAATGCAGGTATTGGCGTATTCTTGTATGGCTTATACCTCAGCGTGGAATACGGTAGGTGTAGAGGCCAGCGCCTTTGATATATTGCATCTGGGGCCGTATACATCCAATCTGACTCCACTGTTCGTTTTGAAACCGTTTGTATATCACACCTTGATCCTTGTTGGAAGGTCGATTTAGTTTAACGCCATTGTTGTCGGTCTCCCAAGACCACCTCGAATGATCTTACAAAATCCACCTTCGGTGTGATTGTCTGTCGGGTACCCCCTTATATAATAATGCATGTGCCGTATATGGAAAAGTGCATAAATTTAAAATTTCTTCATATATATCTATCAAAAGATATTCCTTGAGTCTTTAAATTATTTTTAAATAACAAGAAAACCGATCAAGAATCGCACTACTGGCAATGCCTTTATGCCTGAAAAGTTTCTTCGAGTAATCTCAGACTAGCTTACAAATAGAAGGAATTAAGTATTAGTGGAAATTATTTTGTCTAAATGCCTGAAATTCATTGGAAACAATTTCAATAAATTTTTAAATCAGAAAAATTAAACTTTTCGACGCAGCGAGGAGAGAGGTCTCATCAGTGTGGTTATCTCTGTGCGCTTACCATAGAAGTTCAATGATGGAGGTCACACCAATTGCCCATATAAATAATATAAAAAAAAAAACAAGTATGCATTATGTTTTAGCAAGATTACTCATTGCAATTTTCAAATTGGGAGACTTTCCCCCTTTTCGCCGTACGGCACTCGAATAAACCAAGTAGAACTTATAAATGGAAAATGTCTCCGGCTAGTTGTGACCTCCATCATTGAACTTCTATGGTAGGCGATGAGACATAATCATACTGAAGAGCTATATACAAAATTACCCAACTGTCTAACTTAATCTCAAATTTTTATCCTTAACATTTCGTGCGATAAATACATCTTCTCGACATTAACAAATTTGGAAACAGTGAACCAATTATCGCTGGAATAGGATGGTAATATGAGTTCATCTTCCATTACCACATACCTTTTACACATAGAGTTTCCTATCTTTTATAAAACGATAACAACATATGCAATCCAATCTCGTACATAACGAACGCCCATTATATACGGCAAAAAAATTACATGTAAGCTGTCAAATTCTAATTAAAGCCAATATATGCTTTGAAATTTCTCTATAGGGAAATTCCTGATGAAACTCAAAAGACATAAGTAATCCAAAAATTTAAATGAATAATGCAAGAACATAAAATTGCGAAAACTCCACAAACTGTTACGAACATTCAACGAATAATTGAATGCAAAATTGCTTTGTTTCTTTTTGTTTCTCTCCTAAGTGAACCACTGTGTCTTGTAATTGAAAGCCATTTATTGTTCCGACCACACTTGAAAACTCCGACTGCGATTTTATATGTAGAGAGAAGTTGATCGCAGGATTTTACACTTGTGATTGTGGAATAAATCAACGACATAACGAACACAAAGCAAAAAATAAAATAAAAACAAAAAAGGACGAAAACGTTAGCGCAAGAATTTCATTTGCTGACATGATGAACGAAAATACTTTAACTTTTCTGGTCGTATTGTTGAGTGGAATGGGGGGGGGGGGGGGGGTATGTCCTACTTTATTACAAACTTAAATTATTCTGGAATTAATTCGTCAACCATTTGATATTATGGGTGGCGAAGAAATTGAAGAGTTTTGTCTTTTCTAGAATTGAACTAAAGAAATTCTGTACATAACTTTCGACGAACAATATCCTTTTCTCTTCTCCAACAAACCCATAATTTGTAAATTTGCCAAAATAACACAACAAAGGAGGAGAATTTTCACCATTTTCTTGAATTATAATATAAAAGAGATCCTACACTAAACTAACAAAAAAAAAAAAACTTCTCTTCTACCCTGTTCCCTATAGGTCAATAGCGAGCTTCAACAAAACATCCCGGTCAATACGTGCATGGTCTGATTGCACTGGTGAACGAGACCACTTGATATTCTACGATGGGAGCTCCACTAATGACCCGGTTTTGGCGAAATACTGCGGTGGTGATTGGTTGCCTAAAGTTGTATCACGGTAAGTACTTCCTCATATATACATACATACGTATATTGCTAATACATACAGCAGAAACTCACTCCAGGATATTTAGTATATATTATATAAGTTTAGGGCGGCCACGTTCTCACTACCCTAACTAATACCCTTCATATAGATGTGATCCTGGTACCGCCATCAGCGTGCTAAGCACAAGCATAACTTCAGCTCCTCGTTAAAACAGAAGAAAAACTTTTTACATCTTAATGAAATATAAAAGCAGAAGGTAATTTATGGTGAAGTGGTGGATTAAGCAGAAAAAGAGCACAAGTTTCGCCCCAACAGAGCGCCCGGCGAATATACCTGGCTACTTAATCATTTACGAGAAGGCGGCAAAATTAGCCCCATTACACTTAAAGGATACCCAGAAAGTGGGACCAGCAAGGAAGTCTTAATCGCATGAAATAAAGTTTTTTTGCTTGTTTTTTTTTTTTTTTTTTTCTGTGGTGCCTGCTTTTTAAGCTCAAGCCTCAAGTAAAGCCATTTCTCGTTAAGCTCTACCTTGTACAACATTTCGGTTAATGTGTATTCGCGGGTGCTATGTGCTATAAGAATTTCAGTATCTCAAGAGAAAGACCATGAAAATTTCTTGGAATTAGTCATGGGTCATTAAATTATTTTGCTCAGTTTTGATCACTTCATTAATAACTAAGGGAAAAAGTTGGCGATTTTAATTACATAACTTTGCTACTAAATTGCAAAATTCAGATTCAATAATTTACGACGGCCGACCCCCCCATAGGTTACTTAGTTACACTACGGTTATGACAAGCTATGTCCATTTTAAGGAAAGATATTTTTAATTGGACTCAATTCAGGGCATCTAAATAGGATAAAAAAAAATCTGATTATGGTTGCTGGAGTTTTCCCGTAAAACATTTCGACAAAAGCTCCCAGAGAATTAATTACAACGGAATCCGTAAAAGTCAAGGCCGCCTAAGTTTTCCAAGCTTATGCTCTACAAATAATAAATTTTGTAGCTTTTCGACAAACCACTTGGCGGTTTATAAACTAAGTAAGTTTCTAGCAGAACATGGGGTTGCAATTTTATTTGCAGCATTTGAGTCCTGTCCACTAACATACTCTCGTATACCTAGTACATACATATGTAGATGTAACCTCCAGCCATGGGTTATGAGATGGAAAAGAAAAATTTTTTGAAATGGGGATAGAAACTGAAATGTGTTGTGCTGAAAGTTGAGAGAAAGAAAACTAACTCTAATGAGGGCGAATTTTAATGAAGAACACGTTCCTAGCTGTGATATTTTCCAAGTATACTAATTGTTGGAAGTGGTAAGGTGGGTTGTTTGTGTTTTTTTTTAAGTGGTATACATGTTTTTTTTTTTAAGTTTTTTCTTTTTAGTTTAACCACGGCATGGTGTAATGGTATTATATTCCAAGCAACAAAAAAAAAGCGGTTTTGTTGTGCTTATGTTAAAGGTGTTAATATCTATGCAACTTCAAAGTAAAAGTTTCGAAAATTCAGTTTAACTTACGACACTATCGAAATAAAGGTAGTCTAGAATACTATAGAAAACGATATCAGTATAAAGTGGCACTAGGATGGACTATGTATCCTAAGTATATTGATGTCGAAAATACTTTCTGCAAAACCTAATAAATAAAGATACGTACACTGAGAAATATATTGGAGTAAAATCAAGTTAAACTGATGCTTAATTCATATTATATTTATGTCAATTCTCAGCCTACCTAATTATAATGAGTTGGGTACGAAATATACAAAGACAAAGTCCAGAGTGACGAAATCCAGACAGACAAAATCCAAAAGTGACAAAATGCAGAAGAGAAAAAGTCCAAAAGTGACAAAATCCAGAAGAGAACAAAATCCAGAAGAAATCCAGAACAAAATCCAGGAAAGATATTCGCGCGGGGTGGGGTACGAAGTCCAGAAAGACAAAATCTAGAGTAACGAAATCCATAAAGACAAAATGCAGAGGAGACAAAGTCCAGAAGTGACAAAATCCAGAAGAGACAAAATCCAGAAGTGACAAAATCCAGAAATGAAAAAATCCAAAAGAGACAAAATTCAGAAGAAATTCAGAAAAAAATCCAGAAAAGATATTCGCGCGGGGTGGGGTACGAAATCCATAAAGACAAAATCCAGAGTAACGAAATCCATAAAGACAAAATGCAGAGGAGACAAAGTCCAGAAGTGACAAAATCCAGAAGAGACAAAATCCAGAAGTGACAAAATCCAGAAATGAAAAAATCCAGAAGAGACAATGTTCAGAAGAAATTCAGAAAAAAATCCAGAAAAGATATTCGCGCGGGGTGGGGTACGAAATCCAGAAAGACTAAATCCAGAGTAACGAAATCCATAAAGACAAAATGCAGAAGAGAAAAAGTCCAAAAGTGACAAAATCCAGAAGAGAACAAAATCCAGAAGAAATCCAGAAAAAAATCTAGAAAAGATAATCGCGCGGGGTGGGGTACGAAATCCAGAAAGACAAAATCCTGAGTAACGAAATCCATAAAGACAAAATGCAGAGGAGACAAAGTCCAGAAGTGACAAAATCCAGAAGAGACAAAATCCAGAAGTGACAAAATCCAAAAATGAAAAAATCCAAAAGAGACAAAATTCAGAAGGAAAAGATATTCGCGCGAGGTGGGGTACGAAATCCATAAAGACAAAATCCAGAGTAACGAAATCCATAAAGACAAAATGCAGAGGAGACAAAGTCCAGAAGTGACAAAATCCAGAAGAGACAAAATCCAGGTATGAAAAAAACCAAAGGAGACAAAATTCAGAAGAAATTCAGAAAAAAATCCAGAAAAGATATTCGCGCGGGGTGGGGTACGAAATCCATAAAGACAAATTTAAAAAAAGATACAAAATCCAGGTATGAAAAAAACCAAAAGAGACAAAATTCAGAAGAAATTCAGAAAAAAATCCAGAAAAGATATTCGTGCGGGGTGGAGTACGAAATCCATAAAGACAAAATCCAGAGTAACGAAATCCATAAAGACAAAATCCAGAGTAACGAAATCCATACAGACAAAATGCAGAAGAGAAAAAGTCCAAAAGTGACAAAATCCAGAAGAGCCAAAATTCAGAAGAAATTCAGAAAAAAATCCAGAAAAGATATTCGCGCGGGGTGGGGTACGAAATCTAGAAAGACAAAATTAAGAGTAACGAAATCCATGAAGACAAAATGCAGAAGAGACAAAGTCCAGAAGTGACAAAATCCAGAAGAGACAAGATCCAGAAGTGACAAAATCCAGAAATGAAACAATCTAGAAGAGACGAAATTCAGAAGAAATTCAGAAAAAAATCCGGAAAAGATATAAGGCTGAATGCCAGAAAATAAAGCTCTCGGTACCGAGCTTCCAAAATTTTGACTATGCAATAGTAACGTGAGCTTTCGTTCTAATCACATTACCACTGCTTACCAATAATTCTTATAAAGTGCTATTCAAATTGCATACATATAAACAAAACCGAGAATTTGCTTGGACTACTGGATCGTGTCGTCACTACGAGAAGCTTTTGGGAATTAAAATGAATAAATCATTCACTTTTTATCAAGATAGCAGTTTACAAATTGCTTTTTATAAAATAAACTACTCACGGGATTTATCCGGTTTTTGGGCTACTGAATAAAATTGTCTCAATCTTCATTCTCATGTTAAAGTAAACGTATAGCAATAAATTTTATTCAAGTCACAGGGGTTTCAATTTTAATGTTATAAAAGTTTTTATAACATGACAAATATTAACAAATTTGGAAAAACAGCTCCGGTACCATTTACAAATATCTTTGGAGAACCTATGTATGAAAAATAATAAAAATTGGTGTGTACATGAAAAAGTATTTAGGGGGAGAGAAAAATAACACGGTTTTTTGAGGTTTTTGATTTTCTAAAAAAAAAAAAAAAACATTTTTTTCAAAAATCTAAAACCGGTAGCATTTGAACTAAAGAGTTTCTGATAATTTTCCGAAGGTTTCAAATCAATATCATAAAAATTGTGGAAAATAAGCAGGGGGAACAAAATGCTTGTAAATTTATGCAGCCTTAAAGGATTTTGGAAAATTAAATCATCAGAAACTCGAAAAATGTTTTGTTAGAAGCCTAGTTGATGTTAGTGCTCCCAAACATCGTCGTAGTTCTTCTAAGAAAGGAATTAGCAGCAAAGAAATGTCTTTCATATATTTTTTAATGTTGCAATCAGGCAATACTGTAAAGGAAATACATGTATGTAAGGTCATGTTTATGAAAACTTTGTCCATTGGGCTTACGCAAACTTCGTTAGGTGCCACAAATCCTATTCTTTCTTCAGCCCGGCCAAAGCCTAGAAATGATGAGCCAGAGGAGGTCGATAGTATTGTTCAGTTCTTTGATAAATTGCCAAAAGTCGAATCGCATTATTGCCGAATTTCAACGAAAAAAAAAAAATGTTTCGAACCTATTTGGAATAGCATAAACGGAGATCTATACACTGAATACGTAAAGTTTTGTTCCACTAATGACAAGATGAAATATTGCATTGCTTCCTTTTCTAGAAAGTTCCATGGGTTGAACTTATCCATTTTCAATAGATTCTATGTCACCGTAACTTTTAATAGAAGTATTATTATTGTTATTTTTTATCACGATATCATCAAAAACATTATTATTGAAAAGTATATAAAATAATTATTGCAGTAATCCGAACGTTACAACAAAAAAGTGTTATTTGTCCTGTAAAGTATGTCAAAACTGACATATAACCACGTTTGTAATTTTAACTTATATTTATGTTTATTAAGGAATGACAGTTATTGCATCCGAATTTCCAAAATTACCATAAATTCAAGCTTTTTTGGATAATTTCGAGATTTACCAATTATATGTAAAAATAATACTGAGCTTTTTTTTATGTCCCACAGGAACTGCTTATCTTTCACTAACTCTACATATATAAGGCTATAAATTTTCTTCCATTTTAACATTTTTGTTAGCTGTTTTCTTCTTAAAAGTATCAACAGAAGCCATTCTCATCTAATATTCGACATTCGCACATTTGGTAATACTAAAAATTCGCTCAAGTTGGCAGTGATTGGACTTGAAATTTGCAATTAGATCAAATCTCAAGCCAGCTTGAAACTGGCAAGAAAGTTAAAGCTCCAATTGTGTTCTTCTACATTGATTTACATTGTCAGCAAATCTCAAGCTAGCTGAAAAGCTCCAATTGTGTTTCAGGCCTTAAGTAACTTTAATTACGGAACGTCCCTAATTGAGGTGAAAGATTTAGAAAGAGAAAAGAATTTAGTTAAATCAGAACGAGATGCGGTTAAAAAGCCATTTTGTTTTTTTTTTTTGCTTTCAAACGAGTAGCATTCATAATGAATTCACGGACTTACTCATCTTCATTGAGAACAGTTTGTGTTCGACTGAAATAAATAATACTGTTGTACTGTTTTCAAAACTAGGAAATACAAACATGATTCATCTTACCCTTAAGTTCATTTCTATCCACTTTCTCCTCTTTTAATTTTTTCGTTTCTCTCTGAAATTTTCTGTTATTTTTTAATTCTTTATAATCGAGATTTCCATAAGCAACATTATTAGAACAGCGCTGTGAACCAAGGTCGAACACCTCGTTCAATCAAACACGTCGTTATTTTATATTCTTAGTGTGAGAGTATAATTACGCCGTTGTTGCCAAGTTCCTCAATCAGTTAATTAATCGAACGGTAGTAATCCCTAGCGAGACTGGTAATGAGCTAATCAGGAAGAACCTAGTTTTTCTTTTTGAAAGTATTATATGTACTAACACTATTGACCTGATGTTCTTCTGTTGGGTTTCTAACATATGATAACAAGCTTTCCCCTTGTGGGAACATTTGCTCTTTTGCTTCTAGTGTATTGAAAAATCTCTTTGAAAACTATTCACCGAATGAAAACATTATTTTGTCCAACATGTGTCCCTGTGCGAAATGTTAAAGTCATCATTGTTACGTAAATCTACGCCGGCGCTCATCGTTTCACTTTTCATTTAAGTAATTGTCTTTTTATAATCTTTCGTGCATGGATTGATGTAAAATTAAATTAGTGCCAATGGCGGTACGTGGGAAGAAATTCATTTTTTGTATTATTTTACAACGATATCTTACTTTCAAAATATGCACATGTAATGCATTACGATCCTGAGCAGGGCTTGATATATCACTCCGATAATACTGATGTCCTAAGTTCTGTTCAGGGTAGAAGCAAAAAAGTAAAAAAAAACCTATTTTACATATTTGTCAGTTGAAAGTAAAACTCTGGAGTGGAGTATTTCCAAAAAGCTAAATATTTGTTTAGCTCCACTAAGATGATCCAGTTGCGGAGCCAAAATATAAAGCACCCTAAGTCAGAAATACGCGAAATGTAAGGTCTTCAGTTTAATTAAATCCTTAGCACTTACTAGAAAAAACTACTCCTATATATTGGATATAGGTAACTTCTTGCGACAATAGATATCCACTTACTCTCAGCTAGCTCTCCTTACGCTCTTATTTTAACTGGCTTTCTAAAGAATTATATTGTATGTAAGCAAAAACCTCCAGGTAGAGTAACACTTCGGTGTGGAGCATTTATATCAAATTAGACGGAATTTTGCTCCAGAGGGAGTTAATCAACAAGGAGTTTAAAATATAGCGTATAGAATTGTAACGAGTACAGGAGCGATATTTGAAGCCCTAATCCTGACAATCATAGTTTTCTTTCATTTATATAATCCATCCATAGCATGCACACCCGCGATAATCATTAATTGAACACAAGAATTCAATCCAATCAATCTCCTTTCACCTTAATGAAAAACGTGTGTGTCATTATGATGACGTGCACTTGGATTAAATTCATTCTTACCTAATAACTTCAATCCATTGTATCCCACTCGTCCGCCAGAATCCTTATACAAAAACTCTCTTTACAATTTAAATAGAAACGTTCATCATATTATTTATAAGAACGTCTTTGCACAATATGAAGAAATCTACAGAATTATTAGCTTCTGGTAACAATTTAAATACATCGAGAACGCAGTCCAGACCCACCTCCACTCGTATTCAGCTTTACAATATTTCAATGAAAGTTCTAGTAGAAGTATAAATTAATTGTGAGAACGCTATGTTTTGTACAGCGTCCCATAGCAATGTATATACGCAAGCAATTGAAGTCATACCAGTCCAATAAGTTAAATGTGGAGAATAGAAAAATTTTAAGAATTTTTATTTTTATTTTATATTTATGATTTGATTTAGAATCGTTGAAAATAAAAATTCTTAAAATTTTTCTATTCTCCATCTTTGACCGATTCTAATAAGTGTGGGTTCGATTCCCGTCCGTGAAAAATAAAGTTAAATGTGTTTAACTTTTTATGTTCACTTTTTTGTGGCAACGACGCTGTCAAAAAGGGAATGCCGATTTTAGGCCCGACAGCTCCAGGCATGAGAGATGGCTTAAGCAATGCATTATCACGCTCTGAACACATTTTATTAACAAAGTTTATTTCAACTAATCCGGGGAAGCCTTGGGGGCTGTCAAATTTTAATCTAGTGCATTTTGGGAAATCTAGTACAGAATGTAATTTCTTAGGTCCTAGGAGGAAGTACATACACACTCCTATACTCGGAAGCTTAAATAGCAATTTATAGCCATCCCCATACTAACTTTTTAGTATTTTCATCTTTATTATTCGAACTGAGGTACTAGATTTGCGCACTTTAGATCGGCTCTAACTCGGTAGGGCTATGTCCGATCGGAAAACGTGTTTCACTGTTCGGCTCAGCTCATAACTAGCTACAATTCGAAGAAGAAAAATTTTCTCTGCATACTTTTAGAGTGGGAGGTAGGAACCCACGCTCGGGGGGTTCCAATGCCGCATTTTTCATATAAAATTAAAGGTCCCCCCGAGTACTATCGCGTGGTGTACTTTTTTCCCGATTCGGAAAACTTTCTTGGAACGTATTTACAAGCGGAACACGAATTTTCATGAACTTGGGTCACATACACCCCAGCTACTACATTTCGCATATATTTTTCGAGTTCTTTCTTTCATGGCCATTATGCTCTGCTGTGAACATTTTTCTCATAGGAAGTCATTTTCCACATCACACCAGTTCCGCACAATCATGAGAAGTAGAAAAGTCCACTTTTTACCCAAGAAAGTCGCTTAATCTACATCCGATCGCCAAAGCTTTCCCCCGCTTAATTGAAATAAACATTGTTAATAAAATTTGTTCAGAGTATCATAATGCATCGTTTAAGACATCTTTCATGTGCGGAGGTGTCGGGCCTAAAGTTGTATGAAAAGTGGACGTTGCGCTTTCAGCGACTTTGTGGTGTTAAGGCTGAATTACAATGGACGCAACGGAATGTAACTTAACAGTGTGAAATGTCAAATTAAGCAGTAAAATGAACTTCGAGGTTAGCTGCTTACAATGGACGCATGATTAATTGAAAGTGATAGTGACGTTTGACCCAAAATTTATAAACAAATATGGATAAAATCATAAAACTCTTTTCATTCCATTTCCTCTCTGCTTATTACACACTTACCGCAGCACAGTTTCACTTGACGGAACAAAATAAACAATCTCAAAGCTAATTTGAGGTTATGTTTATCCGTTCAGTTGCGTTAATTTCAGATTTTATTAAACTTGCTGCGTACGACTGCGTTTTCGTCCGTCCACTGTGTGCAACTCCATTTGAAAAGCATATAAAGAAAACCGGTTTGACATTTCTCTCCGTTCAGTTGCGTTCCATTGCGTCCATTGTAATTCCGCCTTTACTGTTGGACAGTAAGTTTGAGACGAGAGCTGTTTCATCCATACCACCCGATAATATTTAGTTTGCTGGGCGAGTCGAATCGAAGGTTGGATGTGATGTTGGGTGGTATGATAGGTGGGGCAAACGCTAGATTTAGTTCAACGTCCCATAGCGTGGTATATGGTGTAACAAGGTATGTTCCATTTGAGCATAACATCACTAGTTGCCAAATTTCCAAGTAAATGTATGGGAAACCAATATTTTTTTGTTTTCATTTTTTGTAACCTTTAGGTTTTCACACCGCCGCGATAATCTAGCGATAGCGATAACGAAGCGACAGCGATAAATCGCTCTACATAGTTTTCAATGTCAACGCTCACACCAACGCGATAAATCAAAGAATTTCTGCAGCGTTTGACCAGCGATTCAAATGTCTATCGCAGCATGCATAAATTTAGCCATCTATTGCTAGTTGTGAGATCAAAATGGATTAATGCAATTGAAATGGGTGTTGAAAATGTTTTAAGATCATATAATACCCAATTTTATATGATTTGAATTTGAAACATTATAAATATAGAAGAAAAAGGATAAAGTGGGGGTTGATATTGCAAAGGAGTTGGACACAAGTTGGATTAGCTTAAGAGTATTGGTGAATTTGCCCCTGCGACCCTACGGACACCGCGACCAGAGCTGATTTATTGTGTTCTCCTCAAGAGGCTAAATCTAGCCTAGAATACAAGTGGAAGTTTTAAACGAAGTGAGGTTATACAGCACCGCAACATTGCCCGACTTAACGGTACTGTCTCATAATTTGTCGTTAATTTTTCGTGAAAAACATAAATTTGTCGTGTCCTTTTTTCTAAAAGAAACTGAATGTGGTGCTAACTTGACGTAAACTTATCACCACATCCAGTTTCCGTTAAAAAAAAAAAAAAACAGGTCACGACAAAGTTATGGTTTTCACAACAAATTATGGTGCTAACTTTACGTACGATTTTGAAACATTTCTACCGTTGGTCTACTTCCCCCCCCCCCCCCCCCCTTACTTTTCATTAACAGGGCTCTAAATGTTGAGCGTAATAATTATTGTTCTCATTTGTGGTTTTTAAAAAAATATGAAGAGCGTATGGGGCTTTGTTAGGATTGACAAAAATTCTCCATTTTGCGCCGAAATTCCAAATGCGTTTTCTACTTATAAGCCTGTGTAAATTTAAGTATTCTACTGATATTTCTGAGGTTCTTGTCGAGCATACCTTGCTGCGAAATTTTAAATTGAATCCTTAATCGACAGTCGAGCTAGAAGGTGTTCTTTGATATTGATCAGACAAACATTTGGTGGTATTCTTCGAACAAACCGTATTCAAATTTCATCTCTAAACCGAAACATATTCATCGCAACTTTTTGCATATCTTTCAACGTCGCCGTTATCAACGATTGTCAGTAAGATAAACTTTTTCAAATTGAAAAAATACTGGGTCGACTAGTACACATTGAATTGACACATAATCGTAGCATGTCTACCATATCGATACAATACCAATACAATATGGAAACTCTACTTTATCTCACGTTCAGAATTTTCCCAAATGTCTTTATTTGGTTCAGGCATATTCATGTACCTATCGCGTTGGTGTGAAAGGAATTGTATCGTTAGTTTATCGCGGGGCGGTGTGAATCGGCCTTAAAAGATTTGTTTTGGTTAACTTCTATTAAATATGCGTTTAAGTTAAGTTTCTCTCATACTGAGATGGACCAACATAGGAATATACATAATTTCATTTAAAAAAATTTCCACTTGTAATTAGTGTTGCCAGTGGCGGACAAATATTCGACTTTTGATTGAATTTCTTTTAAATTATTCTGATAATATTTAATTGTAAATTGATTTTTTTAATATTTGGAGTTTTCAATTTTGTCAAGGGAAGCTTCCAACGAGGAGCCGCCCCTGATTAGTGCTGGAAGTTATCAATAAGTTGACTCTAGCTATATATATATTGCTAACCTTCAACCCTCTTTACCTGTGGCATAGATAAGGCACTCGCTAACCCCGCCAAGGGCCCAAACTGATAACTACACTGTAAAAAAATGCACAAATTGTTACCACAAAGCTTATGTTTTTTTCCCTAAAATATAGGGAATCTTCCATAAACTTTAAGGATTATTCCTTAGATTTTAGGGAATATTCCTTACGTTTTTAGCTAAGCTAAGGTTTGTGGCAACAATTGTGCCAATTTTTTTTCCTGTGTATAAGGTTTTCAAAAAATTCCAGCACTTTGCAAAAAAAAAAAAATAACATATAAGGATATCGCAAGACCATGCTTGGGTTGTACCAGCAAATTCTTTCTTTGTGAGCAAAACCCGTACGACCCCTTCTCAGGCATTAACAACGCCACTGCACACATCGCACTCTATTTACAATTTCTCTGAGGATTTTATCTTATTTTCCTTAAAATATTCTGAAATAAGAAAAAAAACTTTACTTGCATCATTTACGTTGGATGGGATTTTGTGGGTGATATGTATGTAGTACAGGGTGGGCCAAAAGTCACCATGGGGTTTAAAAATTTAATAACTTTTTCGTTTATATATTTTTTTTATTTTTTATTTTTAGATTATAAAATATACAAAATGGAAATTTTTTTACGCTAAGTATGGAAAATAATGTCACTTAAATGACCGCCGTTATTAGCTTCGCAATGATGGGCTCTTTTCAGAGCATTTTCCATAACATCTTTCAACATTTGTGGCTGTAGCGCTCGAATTTCTGCAACAATGTTGGCCTTGAGTTCAAGGATTGTCTCGGGCTTGTTCACATATACTCGCTCCTTCAAATAACCCCAAAGAAAATAGTCGGGTGCTGACAAATCTGGCGAACGCGCTGGCCAATTAATTTCCGAATTTCTTGAAATTATTCGCTGTCCAAAAATTTGCCTTAAAAGTGCCATTGTGTCTCGGGCAGTGTGGGCAGTGGCTCCATCCTGCTGAAACCACATCTCAGGTCTGTTTTCAAGAGCAGGACGTAAAAAATTTTCTATCATAAACCGATACCGCTCTCCATTTACGGTTACAGCACTTCCATCTTCATTTTTGAAGAAGTAAGGCCCAATGATATTTTCAGATGTAATGCCACACCATACTGTACACCTAATGGGGTGCAATTGGCGTTGATGAATGGCTCTTGGATTTTCAGAACCCCAGAACCTACAGTTCTGCTTATTAACAAAGCCATTCAGATGAAAATGAGCTTCATCACTCATAATCAGATTTTCAATAAAGTTGATTTCATTTCTGGCCAACTGTTGAAATTTAACTGCTAAATTTAGACGTTGCCGATGATCTGCGGGTTTCATTTCTTGCACCAATTGCACCTTATATGGGAATAACAGTAAATCTTTTTTTAAAATGCGCCGTAGTGACGTACGAGACATCCCTAGCTGAGCAGAACGCCTTCTGGTAGATGTTTCTGGTGATTCGTTAACACTTTGCTCTACACGTTCAATATTTTCCGCAGTGTGAATTATACGCGGTCTACCGGCTCGAGGCAAATCACTTACGGTGCCATGTTGGTGGTGACGATCAACTAAGCAACGAATCATGGCTTCAGAGGGCGACATTCTGACGTTAAAATGGCGACGATATGCTCTTTGCGTTAAAATAATTGATCGTTGATTTAAGTAATAAAATTCTATTATTCTGGTTCTTTGTTCAGTTGTGAATCTCTCCATTATTTATTCTCCAGATGTTATTTATATAATCTAAAAAAAAAATAAAAAAAAATATATAAACGAAAAAGTTATTAAATTTTTAAACCCCATGGTGACTTTTGGCCCACCCTGTATAATCGTAGGTATATGAAGAAGGTATAGTATATACATGAATGTATGCTCCAATTTCAATATAAATTTAACGATGATGCAAAAAATCACTAATTTTTTTTAATTTAAATTTAAATTTTTTTATGCATATTATTGGATACCAACACAGAATATAAAAATAACTCCTGTCGGCCACCAAGAGTGAATAATAATTCTGCAGAAACATTTTCTACAAATTTCTAAAATAAAAATGAGCGCTTATTATAATATATTACACCACCTTGAGATTTCCAACAAATCTCTTTAATTCTTTTTTTTTATATACTTTGAAGAATATTTTAAGCGTTAAAAATTCAAATTAACTCCGAATTTATAGCAATTAAAAGTGAGCTCGGCAGGGAGTAGTTGTTTTTGCAGAAACTACGTTTTTCAAACTGGTGTACAAGACATCCCAAGATCTATTTAACCGATTTTGATAAAATTCAAACCACATATTCTTCATAATATTATCTATCAGATATATAAAAAAATTGGTAATAATATTTTGGATATTACTATAATAAATACTAAATTTTATATTTTACTTATTTTTTTACCTGAGAGGATTTATATATAGGTATAATATGTATATACATATATATTAATACATGCATATGTCCATAGTCCATACTTAACTAGAAATATATATATATTCCACAACTCTTAGCTCTCAATTATGAATTTTTTGGGATCTATAAAGTACAGTATCGGAGTTACAAATACTCGTGGGTGGGCCCCTGAATTCTTAGCTATGCCACTGCTCTTTACAAAAGTTAGTAACCAGCTGTCGGCTCCGGGAAATAACGCCCAACGAAATAACGTCCGAAAACGATAGGTGAATGAGTCCCAAAAACTTTGGGTCTGTTTTCCAAATGAAATAGGGCCCGAAAACAAATGTGAACTAAAGCCCAAAGTAGGTGAAAAAAGGGCTAACAAAAAAGTGAACCAAAGACCAAAATTCAGATCAAGAGAACAAGCAAATGAAATAAAGAATTTAAATATTGATAATGATGTGTGTAAAGTAAGAACGCGTTGCGCAGATGTGGGAGCAGCGTTGGAGCGGCATGTTTCCGCATTGATATTCTATTTAAAGTAAGAACGCATCGCGTAGAGTTGGCGCCGGGGGGCATCAACAATGGAACAAGCACGCCGTTCCCTCCCCGCCTGCCACGCGCGATTCGTTTTTACTTTACACACTTCGTTGGGAAATATTTCCTTCATTTTCTGAAATATTTTTTGGGCATTATTTCATCAGGATCAATTTTTGTTTCTTGGGCTCTATATCATTTACGAATTTTGGATTTTATATCATTATGAAATAACGCCCTAAACCGGTAAGTGAAATAAAACCCAAAAATGTTGGACATTATTTCACATTTGACACGGGTCTTATTTCACTTATCACTTTCGGGCTTTATTTCATTGGGCGTTATTTCCCAGAGCCCCAGCGGTCGTTCGAACAGGCATTTCAAACTCTTGATAAAGTCAACAACTGTTAGTTTGAAAATGCATCCTATCACTGTTTACCTTATTGCTCCCGTTTTGACCCCATTGTTCATATCTCCTCTAACTTCTCGATATCATTCTTTACTTTTTATATCTACTTTAAGCACACAAATTTACATTTTTATTTATATTTGTAACGTTCATATACATATAAATAAAATCCATTGAGCTCTGTAATCTTAAGCACTATACAGACTTAATAAGCAATAAACTTGGATGGATATACATATATAAATAGCTACTTAAGTATGTGTATACATCCAAACCATCTTATAGAAGCAACGAAAATTCAACAACAATAACAACAACAACAGCAAAAAATCCCTAGAAATCTCAACATTGCTGCCATCGAAATTCGTCCTCTTATCTGGGTCAACGTTAAGTGCACTTACCTGAGGCTCTTGACTTAATAACAACTTTAAAATTCGTACAACCGTCATCATGTGCTTACATTACATTAGTGTATACCTGAAGGAAGCGGCAGCAGGTGATGCTTGCTATGCCACACCTGTGAGTCAACACTGCTCGTTATCGAGCATTGTCATATGTGAGATGCCCTCAAGAAAGAAGAGCGCCAATTGCCATACCAGACCACCAAGCACCTGAGAAGTTATTCGTGCGAGTAATATTCAAGTTGAAAATTCGGGGACACAATGGGGGCGAGAAATATTAATTTCCCGGTTTCAGCCAGCATTATGGCCCAGCCCAGAGCAGCGAAGAGGGCTAATCCTAATAAAGTTGAGCTACGTTGAACAGCTTAATTACAGTATAGAAAGGATTTTCACAGGATTCCTGCCAGCACTAACAATTACGAAGAAATGTGCGCAAAGTTTAACAATAGTGTGATGACGACAGAGGAAAGTTTGAATGATTTCCGCCAGCCTGAAATGATGGCATTCATCGGTTGTGAAATTCCATAAATTTGTAGTGAGTTTGCATAGAACAAGCATAGCATGGTGGCACAGTACGGCACACAAAAGAATCGTTGACGGTTTTGACGGTAATTAAGGCACTTGACTTAGGATAAATTTTTTGTACACCTCATATGTATGTATGTATATGTATACACATACCTTTAAATAAATGTGCTGCTAAGGACATTTCACTACTAACTTTATCATTGAGGAAGAAGCCAGCTTATCTGGTAAAAGTTGTTTATTTCTGCTGAGTCCTACAGAAATTTCGACAAACAAAAAGCAAAAGTACATTAGAGGTTGGTCAAATCTGATCAATGTTGCGATAAACTTAATACCTAGGGGATGAGAGTGCACAAAATTTCACCGAACAGAAAACTTTTTGGGGATTCGATTACATTTGGCTGTAAATCTCTGGTTTATCGGAAAATATCTGCGGACTCAATTTAACTTTTGCTGGTATTTCAAGGATTTTGCCAATTACAGCAAATTTGAATTTAGTTAGTCAATGAAAATATTTATCATCGATGCAGTGATTTTATTATCGATTTTAATATTACTTTTGGCCATTTGCCGAAATATTTGTATTTGTGTATGACTTGAAAATTGTTTTTTACATTTGTAAAATCAAATTAGAAAATTCCGTTGACTGGAGACATAAGAAAAAATATTACAGAGAAGAGCGTGAGGACAATTCTGAGGTTGTTTATTTCCGGCAGGCGACAGCTCATAGAAAGTTGACAACAGATCGTAAAGATTAAGTAATAGTAGCACTTTACCAACTATCTACTGTTGATGTTAGCAATTTACAACCAAAAACTCAAAAGTAATTAACTAAAAATTTTCCCTAGAATTGGTACCTTCGCACTAATATTTAGAATAATTACACGCATATCTGTTTGACAAGGATTTTAGTTACTGAGTAGAGAAAGAATTGCTTCCTGAGATCTTAAGTTAGATAGAATTGTTGGACGTGAAATGGAGTTTAATCTATAGCGGCAATACTAAATAGTATATAAATCTTCTAGGGAATAAACTTTGCGAACTTAAGGTGTCATAAGAAGCTAGATTAAAGTCCTAATATCATGCTCCGAGAATAACATCAAGTGGTGATAATAGTGTACTCGGAACTCATCTAATTGTAAGACTTAATGTATACAGTCCCTATATTGTAGAAAATTCGTGTTATGATGTAGTTGTAGGATTTTCTAAATTGGTCTATATCACTTCTATATGAATTAAGTATATCGCTCTTAACTTAACTTAATTAGGAACAAATTATGGGCTTGTAAAGGAATCATTAAATGACAAG
Source organism: Dioctria rufipes (assembly GCA_963924295.1). Lineage (NCBI taxonomy): Eukaryota > Metazoa > Arthropoda > Insecta > Diptera > Asilidae > Dioctria > Dioctria rufipes. The sequence goes on from OZ002743.1 coordinate 48,528,102, forward strand.
TCTACAAGACTGCACGAAACACCTGCAAGTTCATTATCCAGAGAGAGAAATTTCTTTTTGACCGGAGTATTAGACAAAGAATTTTGGCAAGCCGCAAAAGTAGCCAAGGTTTCTGGTTTCTCGACTAAACCATTAGGAATAACTTCACGATTTCATCTATACCTTCACTACTTAATTATGGTGAAGTCGACGCATATTCAAAACAACTTAGAGGAAATTATCGGCCAATTGCAATCACTTTGATTCTTTCAAAGGTTTTTGATCATTAATTCCAAATTAATGAAGTATTTGTAAACTAATCTACTTCTTAATGATCGTGAATATGGCTTTCGCACTGGACGCTCATCTGGAGACTTGCTGACTTTTTTTACGGAACGTTGGAATCGTATTCTCCACAATTTTTGTGCGTCCAAAATTGTTGCTCTAGATATTTCGAAGACCTTTGATAGAGTGTGGCATCCAGCCCTTTTAGCCAAACTTAAAGCACTTGGTCTCTCCCGTACTCTTCTATTATGGATTGAAAGTTTTCTATCTAGTCGCCTTGGTTCGTGTTGTGTTAGATGGCGTTACATCTGCACCTCAACCTATAAATACCGGTGTGCCCCAGAGCTCTGTTATCGCTCCTTTCTTTTTAAATTTCATTAATGATCTGCTTTCCTTTACTTTTATTCCCATCCATAGCTATGCCGATAACAGTACCCTTGATTTCGCTTACTCCTTTGATACTCTTGCGGACTCCAGAACGAAATGCCACATATGTAAAATGAGATTGCATGACTAAATAATTGAATGACGATGTTGATATTATCCTCGCTTGGGGCAAAGTGAATCTCGTCGAAATCAATGCATCTACGACCCAAAGATGATGGATCTCTTTAAAACAAGATCGCCATTTAACTACTCCAATTTCATTTGATGGGGCTTTAATTTCAGATTCACCGTCACTGAGCATTCTTGGCATTAATATTTCTAGTAAATTAAACTGGATAGACCACATCTTATCTGTTTCCAAAGAAGCATCGACATATCATGGATTTCTAAAAGGTGTAAGAAATATTTCAGGCCATCAACTCTAGCGCTGCTCTACAAGTCCTATATCAGACCTAGAATGGAATACAAGTCTCACATCTGGGCCGGTGCTGGTCGTACAGCTTCATTAGATATTGTCCAAAAGAGAGCCTTTAAGCCCATTGGCGATTTGGCAATAACTTGTCATATCGACTCACTCGAGCACCGCTGCAATTTTGGATGTCTTTCGCTCTTTTATCGCTACACGTATGGTAAATGTTCTGATGAAATATCTAATTTGATCCCTTGTAGATTAATTCCTGCATGCGATACTCGCACTGCAAACCACGCACATTCGCTCACTCTTCAAAATATATATATATATATAAATAATATTCAGGGTCTGTTCTTAAAGTAGTAGGACCCATTTAAAAAACAAAAATATTCATTAGAATAGTACAAACGATAAGAATTTTTCAAAGTAGCACCCTTCCGCATCTACACACTACTGCCAACGAGTTTTTGTATGCCTCCAGGAACGCCTAGACCGAAATGCTGTTTAGCTCCCTCGTCATGGCCTGTTGGACCGCCTCTTACGATCCGTGATGCTTCCCTTTGAGCGTCAATTTTATTCTCGGGAATACTCCACTATGCGGAGCCTGTGTGGCTCGGCGCGTTGTCATGGTATAGCCGCCAATTGTTGGTGATGGCTGGGCGGACACATACAATGCGTATTGTCTTATGAGGACTTGCACATAAAAAAACTGGATTAACTGTTTGTCGGGTGGTACAAACTCTCTGTGGATGACTCCATGTCGATCACAAAAAGCAAATGAGCATGGAATTTGTCTTGGATTTGCCCATTCGTGCGTTCTTGGGGCATAGGAAAGAAGGGGTGTGCCATTCTGAGCTCTGCCGCTTGCTCTCCGACTCGTATTCAAACACCCACGCCTCGTCACCGGTCACTTCATTGTCCAAAAAGTCGGGGTCCTTGTTCACATGATAAAGAAGATCCTGGCAGATCGTTTTCCGGTTCATGGTTAAGTCTTCTATCATGATCTCAAAAACTTGAAAATGCTCAAGTCATCAGCAATCATTCCGATGCTGATCCTACGATCACTGTACAGTAAATTTTTCACTCGTGATACATTTTCGTTGGTCTTGCTGGTCTAAGGGCGTCCGGAGTGGTCATCGTCTTCCACTCTCTCCCTACCTACTCGGAACAGCTTCTGCCAGTCAAAAACACCTGATCTACTCATGCCAGAATCACCATAGGCCTCTTTAATCATGACGTGAGTCTCTTTGCCCGTTTTACCAAGATTTACACAAAATTTGATCGCTCCAAATTGATTTTTCGCAAAGCATGTAAATGCAGAAATTCCATACCAAAACGATCACCCAATGACTCCCACCACCTCCGATTTCAATTAAACTTTCAGAATTAGTTAAGTAATAATAAAAAAGTCTAGCCATATTTTTTGCTTAGCCTACCGACCTCAGGTCTTATTGTTAGATTCAGGGTGACTCAAATTGAATTGTGTTCTCTGTCGACGTGTTTTTTAATTTTCTGATTTCTTAGAGGTTACTCGATTCTTTTGTACGATATTTCAAATTAATGATCTTAAATGAGGCCTTCCAAAGAAATTAAAAAAAATACAATTTTCATTAATTTTGGATTTTTGGACCCCCTCCGGGGTAGAGACACCCCAATAAAAATTATATTTTTTGAAATGCTGAAACATTTATACATATCATATCAGATGTTCAGCTCTTAGTTTATAGTTTAGGCGATACATTTTTTTTTATTCGTGCAAAATTTTATATGAAAATTTTTGAATTTACTCCAAAAAATCAATTTTTTATTGTTTTTAGATAATGAACAAAATATGCGTTTAAAAAATATTGTAATAATAGTTCTGTTTTATTATTTCATAAATTTCATATTTTTAGTACAAGACTAGTAGGTATTCATTAACACTAACACTACTGCCATTTACAGGTAGAAATCTGTGGTACTTTTGAGTATACCTGGTATTGTCATGACACGATTATATCTCTTTTTAATTTTTCTTTCAATATCCCAAGCAGCGTTTGCCCTCATTTTCAGGTCGAACTAACGTCTATGCAATGTAAATTAGGTCAGCGACTAATTGTGGTTAAGTCAACTTATTCGACCTAATATTTATGTACGATTTATGTAAGTAGAGAATGAGACAACGTCTTGTCGACGTAATTATTAATTAGTTAATTAATTAGGGAATATTTCCCTATAGGTCAGAGGACACATTTCCTTGATTTGGTAAATATAACGTAAATTTCACGACGAATATACGTAAATTTTCCTTAATCTAGACCTATTTTCTACCTAGCTTAGCTCATGTTAACGTGAGTGCCAATAGGGAAAGAAAATCATTTTATAAAAATTGTGTGTGTATATTTTCCCTACTAGGTAATGCAAATTTTATGAAAAAGGCACAACAACTCTAACTTGAATGATTATGAAAAGTGTTGCTTTAATAAAATACATAGAAATTATGGCCTTATTCAAAACTATTCAATTTAAAACGACCAAAATTTTATTGATTAATATGGAAATAATTTTTCAAAAACCACCAACGTGCTTTAAAAATATTTGTGTAGGTATTTAAAAAATAATAATTTTTAAATTATGCTTTGGTTGACCATTTAGAAGCTGGAAATTAATTCAAATATTTTTAAATCGTTCTGAAATTAAGAAAAGTTCATTTATTTGCGTGTTTTCTTCAGTAATTGTGGAAAAAATTAAATTATAAAATCATGCAATTTTTCTATTCATTCCTTCAATATATGGCAGCCATATTTATGGCGTATATTATATCTGTCGACCTAAAAGTTAGTTTGATTTAAAATTTTTCCTTAAACGACCACTGGATGGCAAGGCGAAATAACCAAAATTTTCGACTTTGAGAGTAAAAATCCCTGTTTAGGTAATTTTGTGCTCGAGGGCAATCATAATTTTTTTCTATAAAGAAATATTGACTTAAAATAGGGCATTTAGCCCTAAATTATGGAATTCCGCCCTAAACATGCAAAACAGTTGTCACAATAATTGACAGAATTGAATTATAGGGCAATGATCTACATTTTCAAATTATTTTTGTAATCCACAATTATTTATAAACGATGCTACAAAAGCTGATCGTACTTCTATTGTACTTGAATATTTGGACAAGTAAAAACATTTTTAACACATTCACTGATGGTGAAATAAACTTCTCGTTTCCTTTGCTTTTGAAGGCAGAATTACGTAATTTTAACTATGAGCGAATTCGCTAAACATACCCATTTAATCCAATTTATCTTGAGGTTAACTTTTTTGGGATTTTGAGGGCGAACATAATTGAACTTGAACTTGAACTTGAATAAATCGACAACTAAAACTACAAAGGCCATAAATTCCGTTAAATTTGATCTCAAAGTTAAGTAAAATTTAGGTAAAATGTAAAGAACTTTGATTCAAATTTTGGAAAATTTTCCATTACTTATTTCCTATTTTTCCTCATACCTGTGAGGTAAATTAAAAAGGAATTATTACGTTACATTTCCCTAATAATTAACTACAAAGTCAAGATAACTTAAGGGCCTAGAGCATAATTTAAGGAATTATTAAGTAAAAATTCCTTCCTAAATTACTTGTAAGGAGAGTGGACTTTGAGGTTAAATTCTTAAGTTTAGTTAGTTTCGGTAATTTTAACCAAAATAGGTCGATCGGCCCCCTCGATGCTAGGAAGTTCAACCTCAAGCGTTACTTGGGATCGGTGTAATCTTTTACTCAAACGTGAACATAATTTACTTTTGAATCTTTTTGTGAAACAGCCAAATCCTATAGATGTTTCGATGTTTGAATTTCAATATTTTGCAAGCTATCTTTTGCTGTGTTTTTCATTTTTTTTTCTAGAGCTCCTTCTAAAGCATCGCAAGATCCTTTCGCATGGCAGGTGGCAAAAAAGTTTCATTCATAATTTTAACAAAAAGTAACTTATAACTTGTAAAGTAACGAAACGGTAACATTTCAAATATTTATAAATTTTTGTTTTCTAAATTTGATTGCAGTAAGATGACCCCCCACCCCCCTAATTTCAATGCTAGATCTACCCCTGGTTGGATAGGCACTATTTGAGTTTTACTAAATCAAGATCGATGCTCTTTTCTGTAAAATATTTCCACAAGAGTTGTACTTCTATATTTAATTTTCCCGATACTGTCATAGGAATGTCATATAGGAGATATGTTTAAGATTACTGTCCGAGTTGGTCAGAGATGCATTTTTCTGCTCTTTGCTGGCCAAAATTCGCAAAAGAGCTATTTCTGCTTTTACTCTTTAACATTTGCTGTGACCTAGTTTTGAAATTGAATATTTGGAATTGTTTCCAACACGGTTCATGGTTATAGATATACCACTCTAGTTAATTCTTCAAGAACTGCAGCATCTACATCATCTATCTAGATTTTTATAAGGGCCCTGTAGAAGAACTTCCTAAATTACCAGCATAGAAATGCGTATTTTCTTGGTGTTAGTCATGCAATGTAATAAAAAAGTGTAAAGCTGTATTTAAAATGCTTATCCTGGTAGTTCCTTAATTATATTTCATTCTGAGAAATGTTTTTGGTATAATTTTTTTTCCAACTGTATTCAAATTTATATAACTAAATTAATAAAATTCCAAATAAAACCCCAACTACACAGCAGTATCCAGCACAATATGTATGACTCTGGCTTGTAATTCACCTCAGTTAAGCGTTTTTGTTTGGAAAATCGAAATATGTTAATCGTGAGTAATGAGGATTGTATGGGAATGGTATTAGTGGTTTGGGGTCGTGATGAAGGAAAAGGCGATAAATTATCACAGCAAGAATGTTACATTTCTCTTAGGACAGCATCTACTGCATGCCCATTATTTATTAAAGTTGGTAAATAAGAAGAACATGCCAAATTGTTCGTTACACTTCTTAGTACAGAATTAGAAATTCTTACAGACCATTTAAAATATTCATGAAGAAGTTAGTATCTCTAATAATAGATGGGGCTCAAATTGGAAAAGTCATTTTTTGATTTTTGAAATTTACAGTCTCAAGTAGAAAACCTGAATTTGTGTTCGTTTTCTATAAAAATTTAATTTAATTGTGTGTGCTGATGTAGCACTACGTTCTACGTAGAAAAATAATAAAGAAAACTGAAGTGAATCTAAAAAAGTGTTATGAAACCAATACGATGAAGAGATAGTCAATGAAATCCATCATATAATCTACACACTTACTTCTCCTAGTCAAAAGATAAATACCAAAAGGAATATGGCGACTACTGTCACATAAGTGAGCTTTTTACTTATTATTAATTGTGAGAGGTAACTCCATTGTAACCATTTGGCTATTTTCTTTTATATATTTGTTGCTTACACTAAGAGATTTCTTATTCTTTATCCTCCCTTTTACATGCTTCTTATCCTTCCTCCCTTCCTTCTTTTTATTATTTTTTCTATCTCTTTAACTATATCTCTCTGTCTATCTCTTCAACACTTCTCCCTTGTTTTAAGCTTTTATTTAACTTTCATTGTTGTCTGTCTGCTTCAAATCTGGCAATCAAGATTTCCACTAGATCTAAGGAGCTTGAGCTTTGAACTTTTGCACACGTGTGTAACACCCGTGACAATGTAACATGATATATCTAATATCAAGATGATGGATTGCCTTTTTCTTCACAACCCCCTTGATACGCGTATCAAATGAAAAAGCTTTACGACTAGAATAGAATTGTAGACTTTGGCAGAGATGGGTTCACAAGATTAATTCAATATCGAAGCAGCTCCTGCCAACTTTAGCTATGATTCATAGCCTATGACTCGGTTAAATGGAAAATGCTATCAATAGTCTTATCATGATGCGGCCTCGGAGGCAACATCCTCCACAATTGGGATCGCACCGGGATACCTTGTCTCTACAATTGCGACTTGGGCCGACTACCAACACAGTTGTCTTTGGTTAAACAACCCTTCGGGTAAAACAACACCGGAATTGTGGGACAAACCTAACCCAGGTTTCACAAAAAAGCTGCTAGGACTGAGCAAGCCTACCCTAAGAATTCTGGTGTCTATTCTTAGGACACTGTTTTCTCAGGGTTCACCTACATAGACTAAGACTTGTTAATAGGCCGATATGTAGAGGATCCGGAAAATGTTATAGATTTCTTGGCTCACACCTTCTCGATGAATTGCATCAGGCCGGTAAGGAGGATTGGGAGTCAATTTTATGGTTTATAAGAGCATCTGATTGGGACTTATGATCATTGCTCATGGGTCCCACCGGGGGAAGTTGAGTACCTCTTTTCAATCCATCCATCCCATCGTCATGAGCATCTATTTTACATAAGACATATAGTGGTTCTATAGACCACGCTGCCGTATACTTGCGATCAAAGCTATTCGCAGAAGGCCACTCATATGTCGCTCTTAGCAGAATAAGAACGCTCGATAGATTTCGCATTTTGGAACTCGATTGCACAAAGATCATTGGAGAGAAGCTGTGTTATAATAACGCTCCGACAGAAATGGATCGAATGCTACAATATCAGCTAAAATATAAAATAAAAAATAAAATTATATAAAAACGTATTTTTTAAGAAAGGCTTTTATTTAAAAAATGTACTAAAAAGTAAATAATATTTCTTTCCTATCAAAAAATTACATTGTTCGTTGCATTGAAATAAATTTGTTCGTCGAGGAAATATCTGAACATGTTTCTTTCAACATCTTAACATTTTTGAATTCATACATCTGGAAACTAAAAACTTTGGAGGTGGTCAAGTTAGTTAGTTTGAAAAGAGAATGAGGCGTCCCTCGAACGTAGTCCACAACGAGGCCCATTGTTCATCCTCCAGACTTATAAGGAATTGCTCATAGGTCCCATCTGAGCGCTTTTACAGGGCTAAGCATTAACCCTCAGTCGTCCTTACCGACATCTTGCAGCTCGTACAGAAGGAGTGAGCCGAAGAATCTGTATCACTTTCCTGCGAGAGCCGGACAGCGACAAAGAAAGCAAGTCACAGTTTTAGACTCCTCTCCGCAGCCCCTGCATATAGGATCATTAACAAGTTCATCCCTGAGAAAGGAGTGCCCAGTGAGAATTGGCACAGAGCTCACAGGGTTGGTTTGTTAAGTCTCAAGAGCTTATTCGTTTGGTTTGTGTTGGATTTACCCCAAAGTTTCTTTGTAGTTCTACCCGAAGCATGACCCAACCAAAGGCGACTGTGTTGGAGGTTAGCCCAAGCCGAAATAATTAAGACAAGGTATTTTTGTGCAATCCGGATTATGGAGTAAGATTCCTCCAAGATTGCACTAAGACGAGTAAGCTCATTCGCTCTTTTCATTCCCGCTGATATTGCTATGCCCTGGCACCCACTGAACAAGTACCCTGTTATTCAGAAAGAGGGAATTCAGGGTTGTTTTATACTCCAGTGCTAAAGTATTTAGATACCGCTCCAGCCGCCGCAGATAAAATTTTGTTATGGTTTTTGTTATACAGCTCAGAAATTCAATCCCATATACTTTACTACCAGAATACGAATGCACAAACATCTGTGATACATTTAATAAGTTTGAGGAGATTTTACAATTTTGTAATATCCAAAGAAGAACGCTTCCATAACTTGAAGGAATTTTTTTTTCTCAATAAAATCCTTAGAACTTCCTTAAAATGTAACGACACTCCATCTACCTACAATACTTACATATATATAAATGCATAAAAAATTCTTACGATCAATTTTTCGTTCGTTCGTCAAAAGATTTCAATAAAACATTTCCTGATAGCTGACACAAAACGAAAGAAATTTCACAGTAACGAAAAGATTTATCGATTTATGCTTATATCTACGCGAATAATTCAATTCAAAAGTTTTGCAGTTTATTTTTGTAAAGCTCCTCACCTCAACGATCGGAAGGTATAATACCTGCATTGCTTTTATGTGAACTCTCTCCTTAAATGCACCAGATAAATCTCTTGTGAATGTCTTCGAGTTTCTTGTGTTCAGAGCCCCAAGAGATTTACTCATCTTCTTTAGCAACACAGCGAATTTACAACCATCCTACGGCCTTCAAGCCTCCCTCCCAACATGAGTTTCGTATCGAACAGAGTTGGTACAGCAAGCAAAACATCATGAATTTATGCAAAACCCATATCAAGTTGGTCTGCTCCTCTCCAGCTATGAAATATGTAAAAACTTGAATTTCACATTCAGCTGGAATGGAAACTTTTCCAACATATAAACGGGGAACAATTTTGAAAATTTCCCTTAATAAGACTGCTCTCTTCTGACACAATGTTATATAGTGGATGTGAAAAGTTTCCGAAAAATAGTTTTCGCACTCTTGAGGGCTCATAATAGCCGTATTTATGTGAACCAGAAGTATACTATGGCAGTAGTATAGCAACAGTTTGTGGGTATTCTAAGGCATAGTGATGTGCCTAAAAAATAAACAAAATCATTCAACAACAACACTGAAAAGTTTTAATACTTGACTTTATTCAAAATTACTCCGTTATTAGATTTAGATGATTCTCGTTGCTCGAGTGAATTTCTTAAGGGCCTTCAATCAAAATATTACGGGATTTATTTTCTTGAGTTTGCAGTGAAGCGTCTTCCGTTTGACTTAAAACTTCCAAAAGATGAGACTCAAATTTTAATCAGTTTTGCCCCTCGTCCCTCTCACCCACCCTCAAAAATTAAATCTCAACTCAGAAATTTACCAGTTTCGAAATTTCCATTGCTGTTTTCTCAATAATTAGCACAAAACTCGGAATCTTTCCCAAGTAATTAATTATCATCCGAAAGGCTTTCAAGCCATCCTGGTCTAATTGATTGAGTTAGGCAATTAGATAAATTAGCATCTAATTGGTGGGGATTAACTTGGATTTTAGTGCTGCGTGTAAAATAGTTAGTAAGCGATGCTTGCTTTTAATACTGGATAAAACTTTCTCAACCTACTACAGACATTAAAACGCCTTAAAGTGATTTAAGAAAGTTTGGAAATTGAACTTTGGCTTTGGTAAAATTATAGCGAATGAAGATGAGAATTTTCGAGTGTTTTTTTTTTTTTGTTTTGTTCTCCTACAATTATATAGGAGAATGATTACAATATTTCTATAAAGCATAATAACTATGTTGTATGAAAAGCAAAATTCATTAAACCTTGGACCGGCAACTGACTTTTAAAATGTGGACAAATTGCGGTCTATCTCCCTGGTGGTGTGGCAGACCTAAATTACTTAATCTACTTAAGTGAAATTTTTTCAATACACAAAATTGTTACATAAAATTTTACTAATCAGATTTCAATGGTATTACATTGTCTCCAAATTTCGATACAAATTTAGTTTCTCCTGAAGTTCTCCCGGATCAAGAGGGGATAATATTATGGGGGCTCTTAAAATCAGATGCGGCCACAAATAAAGCTGTGGGGAGACAAGTTTAAAAGTGTCTTTCAGAAAGCTAAAATTTTGATGTTTTGGTGAAATGGGTGTACCTAATTTTGTTAACTTTATCCCTTTAGACGGTTTTAATCGCTGGTTGAACACGGAATATAATTCGCTGTTCGGTAACTATATAGGTTAATCCGAAAGTTATTTACTACCATCACGGATATATCGAGAAGGATTTTAGAAGATTAAGATTCTAAACAACAGCTAAAATTAAATTTCCAATAGGGTTTTGAACTCCAATTAAAGGTTGGAAGATTTCTAAAGAATGAGGCAATGTGCATGGTGTACTATGATACAACACTTCTTGGTGAAGTTTTCCGACTGCTGCAATAAAGTTATTATCCTTATGGCCAAGTATATATATTTTCCGACAGGTTTACATAGCTCAAAACCATCGTAGCCACATTATTATACTGGAAATGGGGGATTGTCTTTTTTGATTTTGTAAATTGTAATTATCTAGTAACATCTTTGGTACCCTGTGGATGCATCAAATTATCCTTAGATTAGAAACAGTTGGCTTCGAAAAATTTTCTTTATTCACTAAAATTAATATTTCACTTTGCCCAAATCGCTAAAGAGAACATTTAGTAATCGACTGTTGTCTACTTCAGGTAAAACAGCCGTATTGAGTTATATCTACTGAAAGTAATTTTTTTATAAGAATGACTGAAAATTACTCCTGTAATTGTATCTTCTAATATTAGCAGCTGCTGACTCTACACTACACCCAAAATAGTCGAACTACCTGCCAACTAACAACTAACTCTGGACTAGATAATGCTCTAAGTCGGGAGCACATCCAAGGCTTCCTCAAGGAGTTGTCAAAATGAAGTCAGATGTTTTCAAATACATACATACACAGAGTTTCCCCTTACGAGATCAATAGAGCAGGAGATGATAGTACTCACCTAGCCGAACAAAAAATTGTATTACAAGGGGGGTCAATATCAACCGTTACAGGGTTATTAAGGAAAAAATAGCTAGATTTTCACAAAACACCTTGTATTTTAAAAAGTGCTGGCTGCGCGTACATAGTTAACAGTTCATTGTATGCAAAACTTCATGGCCTTTCTAACGACTTCTCAACCAGCCCCATACCCCTCGTAACTCCTAAAGGAGGGGGTACGGGGCTGCTTGAGAAGTTCCTGGAAAGGCCATTAACTTCTGCAAGTATGACCGTGCGCCCAGTACTTTTTAAAATACAAGGTGTTTTGTGAAAATCTAGCTTTTTTTTCTTAATAACCCTGTAACTCCTAAACGGTTGATATTGCTGTTAACTGTGACCATATGCCCTGTCGTTTTTAAGATACGGGGTGCTTTGTGAAAAACTAGTTTTTTTTAATCACCCTGTAGCTTCTAAACGGTAGATATGCACCCCCCCCCCCACCCCCGCCATTCAATTTTTGGTTCGTCTAGATGAGCACTATAACCTCTTGCTCTATTGACCTCCTAGTGGGAAACACCCTGTATATATACATACATATGTCACGATGTTAACAATAAACCAAGCATTGCGCCTTATCTCAATTCTGGAAATTGGCTCCTCTAAAACTTACTTTTGTCTGTTGTCATTGTTGATAAAAATTCATTTTTCTCGGGTATTTTCTTGGTCATTTTTCTTGAGATTTGCTTACACTTGCTGGTAGGCAATATACTGAAACTACAGATTAAGTTAACAAAAATATTTTTCTTAGGAGCAGGAAAACATTAGAAATAAACTTGGCAAGTAAAACAATGGAAAATAAATACAGTCAGTCATGTGAAGATAAGAGCCCACAAAACTCCGAATTTCCAGTAATCCAACACATACAAGCTTGCTACTCCTTGTGTGTTTCTATATTTGTTACAACAATAAACAAGAAAAAATGTAAAAGGGGAAAATCACAGTCAAGTATGAAATTGAATTTCAACAATTTCTAGCATCAAATAAAAAAAAATTTCTGCAAACTAAAATGAAAATGGGATTTAAAACCGAATTTTCCAAACTTTTATGGGTTCTGCGAAAAAGTTGATCATGCTATGCTTAAGAAGAGAAAAACCTAAAATATTGTTGCGAGCGTGGCCTTTGGTTCGTTATTTAAAACACAATATTAAATATATAATATACAAGTTCTTTATTTCACTCTAATCTTATACAATTCACAAACTTTCAATTAATCAACTCAACTTTAATTATCGCTTAATACTGTACTTTCAATTGTCGCAATCTAATTACAACACTTTCGCACATTTATTACTTTCGGTTGTTAACACTGCAACGTCTAAGACAAGACTCTTTTTTTTTTGGCGGTGACAATTGTTATATTTATGCCCTACAAACTCTCCAGATTATTCTGGAGTGTTCTATTCCAGAATCTTCTTAACTATTCTATTCATTCTATTCCTGAACCTTCCCGAAGATTCTGTCATCGATTCTCCGAACTTGAAGTTGTTTACTCTCCATTGCCAGTAGATGTCACCAGTTTGCTCTTTCTATTGCACGTAACAATATGTTCCGGTGAGTATTGGAAAATGGAGGGGAGAACTTGTTTTATTGCCTTTCAAGTAATGTGATAAACATGTTCTTGTTTTCGAAGTATCTCTATAGAAAAGACAGGACATTTTTATAAGTAATATGGATCAGATTGAAAATTTAATTGTTGTCGAAAATAATTTTGGAAGTTTAAAACTAGATTTGGCATTCACACTCTAAATTGTAGAACCCTACCCGTCTACAATACATCTGTAGTTGCATCTTCTTTCCTTGCTTGCGTTTATTACCACAACCACGATGCTCCTTCCAATTTCATCAATATCCTAGTCCACCAACAAACTTATCACTAAATTTTTACCCAACAGTTTCACTAATTCAATCTTTTAATCAACAAAGGAAAGTGCTCATTTGGTCAAGAATTTCTCATCACCACTTCTTCGTTGGAGCAAATATAGAAACATCGAAAGATTGTACCAATGAAATGTATTGGGGTTGTCGAAGTTGAATTCATATTGAATTCATATAAATTTTATTATTTATATGTTCTAAATAAAGTCATGTCAAACTAACCACTTGAGCTATTGATATATTTTGGGCTAGGTGATCCATTCCAGTTATCATACAAGCTCTATGTGCCTTGTAATGAACATTTGCATTGTCAGATATCACACAATACCTACTAATTAAAGCCCGAATCAAGAGTATTCTTGTACTCTCCCCAATCGTATAGCTTTATTTAAGCTCTAGGGTCACCAGTAATATTAGTCTTGCCGTAGTTGTAGTCCAAACAAATTAGAATAAATAGAAAAAATAATTGGTAAAAGCTATAAATTAGTGGAGACCTTTATTTTGTCATACTTTTAAAGATAGTAACAGTCCTGACCTCTACCTCCAAGGCTCGAAAAGTTTTTTCAGTATATCTCGGTAATCGTTATTATAATCGCGATAAAAGTTATTATAACGATTAAAGCTCATTAAATTCTCTATAAAAAGGGTATAATTAATTTTATTCATATCTTTATTTATTTATTTATTTTTGTTATACACTGTTGAATATAAATGTATTTTCTGTATCAGCCCTTGACCTGATGTAGAAAAGGTCTCAGTTTTATCTTAGAAATTTATTGGAAAATTGTTCCTTAGAATTTTAATGCATATTGGAGGCCGATAACGGGTTGCTATTTTAAACGAGTAGAAACATACATTCGTATAAGTAAAAATTGTCTCTATGTTTACCGATGTATTACAGAGATACTAGTGAAGATATGAATAAATTGAGTTATACCTTTTTTATAGAGAATTTAATGTGCTTTAATTTTTATAATAACTTTCATCGCTGTCGGATCAACGATTATCGAGATATGCTGAAAAAAGTAGATTGGAGCACTTTTTTTTCAGGACTTTTACTATCTTCAAAAAGTATGCCAAAATTAAGGTCTCCTCCAATTTATAGCTTTAATCTAATTTGACTGGACTATTGTACAAAATTTATACTTTTAACATTCTGTAGAGCAAGTTCAACCTCATGAAAAATAGCCAAAATATCATCACGATTGTTGCAAGCTTATAACAAATTTGAGAAAATTCGTACTTAGTTCGTTACTCAAAACACAATATTTCAAATATAGTTCCCTTTATTACACTCTACTGTTTACTTTTATAAAATTCACAAACAGTTATCATTCAACTCTACTTTAATTATCGCTAGTACTTTACTTGAAATTATCGCAATCCAAATAGAACACTTACGCCTATTTACTACGTTCACTTCATTGGCTGACACAAAATTCGCCGCTGGCTCTGAAAAGTGCTGTATTTATACTCTACATATTGCCCAGAACCATACCGAAGATTTCATTCTAGAAACATCGACTGTCCGAACCTAATGATGTTTACTGCCCACTTCCAATAGATGCTGTTTGTCCTTTTCTATTGCACGTAACAATATTTCTGCACAACATCTCGAATATTGATCAAAGTCAAAAGAAAGACCCCAATTCGCTATCATAGCCCCTCGAATCTATCGCTCGTCAAAAGGTCATTATATTGGTTCTAGAATGAAATACAATTCTCATATCTGGGCCGGGGCTTGTTACATAAACTTAGCTCCATTGGATATTGTCCAAACGAGAGTCTTCCGGCTCATTGACGATTTTGCAATAACTTGTCATATCGATTCGCTCCAGCACCGCCGATATGTTGGATGCATTTCGCTCCTTTATCGTTATATACATGGTCAATGTTCGGAAGAAATATCTATAGTATTTCCGTTTTGTAGATTGATTCCTGCACGCAATATTCGCGCTGAAACCCACCCACATCCTTTTACCCTTTAAAATATTTTCGGCCATATAGTAAAATTCCTTTTTTATCTTGAACTGCGCGAATGTGAAATAGTCTATCATCTTCTGTATTACCTTCATCATGTAATCTGCGAAGGTTTAAGGTCCATCAATACTTCCGCCACTATCCTCATGTTCCCTAATTCCTTTCCCTATCCCTTTCCTGCTACGCTGTACTTTGCACCATCGAGTATCCCCTGAGCTTAATTTAATAATAAAAAAAAAAACACCAAGGCTGCCTTCTCCATCCTTACTTGATACAGTTTGGATGTGCAACGCAACAAATCTATGATTCTGTCAAACATCTTGATGAACTTTGAATTTTTCTGCAGCCTTCTTCCTTGATATTTCCCCTTTATCTGCCTTTATAGCTTTTTTCATATCCTCTTTTATTATAGTTCTGATATAAATTTTGAGCCTGGAGTTTTCTGGTTGTATTGCACCATTTTCAATCTGCAATAAAAAAAAACAAAATGCATACAGACAATTTAAAAAATGGTAAAAAAACTTGTATTACATCATAACATATCCAAGTTGACCCAGGGTGTCTAAGTAGCGCCGTTTAACGGGAATAAAATTGCTATTTATTTTTTTCAAATCATAATTTCTGTGCAGTTAAAGATTAAAAAAAAAAAACCAAATATAAGAAAAACTGATTTTCTACATTTTCACACACAAAATATTCTTTTTTCTCTCTTTCAGTGGTTCCGAAATGCTAGTAGCATTCCACTCAAGTCCATTTTCAGCACCACTTCAATCTGGAATACCAAATCGAGGATTTGAATTGGATGTGGATATACTATTTGCAGATTCAGACTCTTTTGATTTCGCCAAAGGCTCCAAGAACTTATGTGAATTTCATATAAATGCCTCAAATCCAGGTGAGTTTATCCAGATATCCTTTAAAAATTTTATCCTTAAACATTCTCCTGCATTGAAATTTTCATTGACAAAATCGATTTTCTACTTACTTATATAAATTCATCCAGTCAACCATTCAAGATAGCTTTAATTAGGTAAAACAAAGCATTATCCAAGTCTCCATGGAAACAATTTTTCTCCTAAAAGCATCGAATTAAAAGTGGACGGCAAGAGAAATGGAAATCATCTTCAATTTGACTAAAATTATGATTTCGGTAAACATCTACATAAATAACATAAAATCTATAGAGCGACACAAATGGTTTGACAGGATTCATGTTTCCATCGCAATATTCTTTGGAATATAACGAAAGAGCCCACTTTTCATTTGACTTTTCAATCATCTTAAAGGGAAAAGGAAAAGTTTTAAATTGTTCACCAAAGAGAATATTCCCAGCGAAGACAAATGGTGTCGATTTTACCAACTGTGAAATAAATTTTTGTTTTATGTCTATAGGGTGGGAGTGAGTCTTTTTAAACTGGTAATTATACTTAGCTCATATTTTGATATCTTTAATCGGAATTTTTTTTTTGGGATAAGAATTTAATTTTGGGTACCAACGAAAGTCTTTTGTGGATTAGTTAGAGTTCAGATTGATATGCTCACTCGAAATATACTTATACATCTAAAAAGATATAACCGTTAGTCCTTAAGTGTATGATAAGGTACTTGGTTTATGGGTACCCGTATCTTTTGTGTTTTTTAAGTAAAGGATTTTTTTATATATTTCCATCCAATAATAGGGTTGGAATTTCGTGAGAACTCCTAAAGCAATGAATATTTTATTTTAACCCTTTCACATACATATACTGGGAAAATACGCATGTCCCACTGAACTTTAAAGAGGCATAAAACTTAAGTAGATAATGAAAATGTTTATGACAAAAGTCCTAATTTAAGTTATGAGCCTTATCTTTTGATAAAAATAAGAAGAAGAAAACGATTTTCTAATTACATTTTACACAAATTTCACAAATTTCGAGTGTGATTTAGTTTTGCAATTTCGCGATTTAATCATGCAGAGACCGACTATTTGTAAAGCTGAAAGCAAAACGTGGCTTAGTAGGCTAGTTAAAAATTGATAAATGCAAGAGGGAAAATCATCTGTCTCGTTAGCTCAGTGCTAAGAGCAGTCGCCCGGAATGTCCCGGTTTCATACCCCCGACGAGGCGGTTGTTTTTTCTTCTTGCATTTATAAATTTGATTTAGAATCATTAAAAATAAAAGTTCTTAAAGTTCTTCTTTCTCCATTATTTCTAAAGGATATTGAATCCTCCAATGCAGAATTCTTATTCCCAAAATCCTTTTCTTAATCTCTTTCCCATTATGGATTTATTAGAGACTCGAAGAGAAGCTTTCAGACGGTGAATATAAATAGTATTCTCATTTATAAATTTGAAACGGAATTGAATTGGTTTCGGTCATTTCTAACAAACAGATTGCAAAGTACTAAAATAAAAGAATATATGTTAGGAGCAATAAACTGTCGTAGGAGTACCCCAAGGTTCTATCATGGGAGCATTGCTGTTTCATATTTATATTAATTATGTGGATAATATTGTGGACAAGCGTAAATTTGCAAATTATGCGCTATTGTAGTGACAGTATGAGTTTTAATTAATGTAGGAGTAATTTGACTCGTAAATTGAATAACCTTTGCATATGGTTAAAACGAATAAGTTAACGACAATTAAGATTTAACTTTAAGCAATACCAGAAATGATGATTAGCAATATATATAAGGCGTTTCGAATCATCAAGAACCAATACTCTTCAGTACTGCCAGCTCCTGCTTGCCTACCGTAGACGCCAGAAATGCTAAGCAGACCACACATATTATTGTATTGTCATCTATTTTATTTAGAGAATCCACTGGACTGAAACTGGGCTATGGTGAATTTTGTATAGAAGTTATAATTTGAAGTCCAGCGGAATAAAGTAGTTAAACCAAAACGAGACAAGTATAGAAAAGTGTTTCCATGTCTATGTTATACATGTCAATGGTTATTACAATCAGTGCAAGCCTGACTGGTCTTTCATTACTTGCGTTTCATACTGCAGTATATACAGGATGTTAGGTAAATAAGCAGGATGGAGTAGGTAATTGAATTTCTCAGAGAGTCCTGATGAGACTTTTGCTCTAGAACCCAACCCCCCACCCTCCCCTACGTTTTAATATTTATTATTTTTCAAAGGAAGTTCGTACTCACTTAAATGTTCATTTGTGAGTCCTTGTAAGGATATCTCAGAATCAAACTTGAA
The DNA here is from genome assembly GCA_963924295.1 of Dioctria rufipes. NCBI lineage: Eukaryota > Metazoa > Arthropoda > Insecta > Diptera > Asilidae > Dioctria > Dioctria rufipes. The sequence goes on from OZ002743.1 coordinate 48,546,625, forward strand.
TACTCGTTCCAAAATAAAACCTTTCATCCTTTCTGATGATATCCAAAATGTCACGATTTATGGTCAAATGTTTCAGTTATTCGAGCCTTATATGTAGTTGAATTTTTGAACCAAATTTCATACAAAGTCCCAGAGTTATCCATAATCCCATAAAATGTTTACACCAAGGACATAATTTTCTTTTCTTAAAAATTGTGATGTATAACAGTTGGGGTACTAATAGAAGGACCTTTGGCTAGCTTAAACGAGACCAAATTCCACTCTGTACGCGTGTATTATTTTTCGTAAAACAGTAAAATTTTCCAGGTGATTTTGTTTGCAAAGTTGAAAAGCTAAAATAATGAGAATTTTTTTACGTACGTAAGTAGAAATAAGTATTGTGTTACGCGCCATATAATAGTTAGATCATGTACGCTGCCAATATCGATGACGTCATAGAAACGTGAGAATGGCCATTGCAATTCTTTTCACGTTTCTCGCTGTATTCAGCAAGAATCTTCTAAAACATACAGATCTGAGTTCTATAATATTTCTGACTCCACAAAGCCTTCTCGGAGGGTTGACATAAATCATTTCGCTTTTTAACATAAATTATGTCTAATTTCATAAATATGTAATATTTCCCAAAAAAAAAAAAAAAATAAGCCGTTTTCGTCCTAATTGATTTTCTTGTTAATCTTCATTAAAACATAATTCTGAGCCTCAATAGAAATTCTATTTTGGTCATTAAGCCTTTTCATATTGATTATGATTTTATTTTTATATATACACGTATTTATGTATATTTGTATGTGTGCATAAAAACATGTCCATTAAAGTCGAAAGCTAAATAAACACACAAAAAGAGAATGAGGGCAGGTAAATGGTATTTTCGTATCTATTTTATGCATGAACTTTTGCAAATTAAGTGCTTGCCATAAATTATACAGTCCTAATCTGCCATAAGTACTTACTTCTATTTGGCAATGAATATTAACATCATTGATGCAATTGTCAATAGCAGCAAAAGCGTCGTCCTAATGATCACTTAGAATGGATGGGCAATTGGAACGTTTTCCTAAATTGGGCTCTGTCTTCCTTCCCGTTCTATAGGATATGCTTCCCGGTCATCAAATTTTCATTGAGCAATTACTAAGAGGATGGCTCTTTCCAAGAGCCTTAAATAATCTGACATCGCAGTCCATCTATATACAGATATTCGCCTAACTATAGCGAACGCTGATGTTAAAAGTGATTGGGATTCACCTGTGAAACTAGGCGCTGTCATCGATGTTTCCATTCAGCTGGTGCTTTCCAATTGCCGGACTTGTTGTTGTTTCTGTTGTAGGCGGCGGGTAAGAAGGGAAGGAGAGAAATGTGAGCGATAATCATAAAGGAATGGAAAAATATCCAGAGCACGTGGCACAAAAGGATACAAGCCTGTAGTGGCATTAAGCAGTCAGGACCAAAAGTTATTGTAACCTATAAAGGCATTACACCAACACACACCGGCAATTACAGTCCAATTGCCATTTCAAATTCTGCCTTATAATGCAGGAGGACTATTATTCCGTAATTGACTCGAAATTTTGTAGGCAAAACATGCTTCCTATAAATGACTTTCTCATTTAAATGCAATTGTCGTGTGTAGAAGCGAAATCGCAATGTGTGTTTGTTTTCGCATATTTGCATAAATGTTTGTGCATCGATGTTATGTGAACGAATATTCACAGAATCCCTAAACGAAGGCCATAATACTACCTTACAATAGAAATCGTATATCGCAATGTGTGCCCCTGCCCCCCTACCCTCCTCAGGAATGAACATGATAGGAAATAGTATAGGCTTAAAATAGGAATTTTCAGTTCGGTGTGGGATTGTTAAAGTACAAATTTTCCGATAATTTTCAAATTTGCAGAATTTATGTGAATTCATCTTATGCGAATGGGTATGTGCCCAAAAGCGCTATAGCTATTCGAATAAAGATACAAATCTGACTCATTTCGGATTCAATGTATCGAAACTGGCCCAAAATTAGAAATGATATGATATTGCATTTATGCAAGTAAACAGTTTTCGGATCCGTACTTTTGGGTAATTGATACCGTTAACGGCATGAATTTCGATTAAAGTAATTTATTATGGCTGTGTAGGATAAATTTGTTCAGGTTTAACTATAGACGGAAACCGGAAATCAACTGTAATTGCCAAAATTTGTATAATAGCAAATTGAAATTTAAAGGAATTTTCTCATAGTGGGGAAGTAAATCTGTGCACGTAAATGAATTAGACTGGTCATCGACGGATTGGAGGGTGGTCATTATTCAGATATGGAATTAGACTAGTATAATGCTACAAATAATACATACATAAATAATGATTTAATAAAGTCATACACACCATTTTTGTTGTGAATTAAGTAATAAATAAAATTTGCTTTTTCATATTTCTGTATGTAAGCTTATCCAATTTTCTGGTATTGATGAGGATTAAGAAGACGTTTTAGATAAAAACAAGAAATATTTTATTGTCCGCGGAATGGTCTAAAAACATGGCCTAAGCGCCCAGATATCGCATGATTTTTACTTTAATTGGAACATACTCCACTTATTTCATATGCAGAGTGTCTCACCCATAAGATACAATCTTTTATAAGGTAACAGCCAAACTTCCAGAAAGGGAAGGATAATGCTTATTTGGCTATAACTACTGCCATACGTAAATTCAGTAGTCCACAATCTTCATTTTCCAATAGTATAAATACTATTTACTTGTAGGCTACCGTTTGAAATAAGCAATTTTTTTAATTCACGATTTTGGTTTATAGCTCAATCAGTGGGAGTTTGTTCCCTACAAAAGATCGGGTAGGTAGTTGTGATTTTTGTATAGGTTATGTAGTTCCTGGCTACGATAAAAAATCCAAGTTTTCACCCTGCGCAATCCGTCATCTTGCATTAAAGGTAAAAACAAAAACGATTTTTTTTTTTTTTTTAAATAATTCTTCAACGGCTGATATAACAAAAATGGCTGAAACAAATTTCAATCAGACTAAATTCCCTACATTTTTTGTATAAACACTTTTGTTGTAAGTCTGAAGTGCAACGAATTACAGCTGCGGAAATGTGAACATATTTCCAAAAAAATTTATACGTATAGTACCCCTTATATAGCGTGTTTCGTCCATGGTGGTCCATAGGATAGGAGGTGATTTTTTTAAGGCAGGAGAGGAGAGATCCTAGCTCCGGAGGTCAGAGCGGCCCATTATGCTGTCCAGCTGGAAGCCCCATCACCAAAACCTTCCTGTCCTCTTAATGAAGCGTATCAGGTCTGAGTGGGGTAGGTTTTTCAAATCCTCTATGGTTAGAAAGGCAGAGCCTAGAGTATCCAACCTGCACCGCGAGAAGGCCGGAGCACACAAAATGTGTTCGTTTGTCTCAAGCTCGCCTTCCAGGTAGGACAAACACTCAGGACAGTCAACAACTCGCATCCTTTAAGGGAACTGTGTGTGATGATGCATACCACAGTTCTACATTGTTTTCTTCCGCACCCCATGAGAAATTCAGAGATAATTCTATTGAGCCCATCAAGAAACAGGTTTGGGTACCTGCAAGAACTCAGATTCTCCCTTGTCTGCTGACCACCACAACTCCTAACAGGAGAGGAGTACGGGGCTGGTCGAGCAATCGTTGGAAAGGCATGAAGTTCTGCATACAATAAGCTCTGTACGTGACCGTACACCTTCAAGATTTTAAAATACAGGGTATTTTGTAAAAGACTGGCATATTTTCTTAACCACCCGCTTACTCCGAAACGATTGAGTTGTCGCTCCACCCTTGCCATACAATTTTTGTTTGACTAGGTGAATACCATCATCTCCTGTCCTATTGACCACCATGAATTAAACACCCTGTATAGGAGGTACGAATAATTGTTTTTGGAAGAATGTTCATGTTTCCGCCGCTGTAACTCATTCCACATAAGACTTACAAAAAAAGTGTTTATGCAAAAAGAGAATTTAGTCTTCTTGAAATTTGTATCAGACATTTTTACCATAGGATTAACCATTGAGGAATTATTAAAAACAAAACAAAAACATAAAAACACACAATCTTATGTACCTTTAATCCAAGATGGTGGACCGCGCAGACCCCTTAAAGTGTGAAAACTTGGACTTTTCATCGTGGCCCGGAACTAAGTAACTTATACAAAAATCACAACTACCCTATCTTTTGAAGGCCTTATTTAGTCCCTATCGACTGGACTATTACCCGAATATTTGACTTTAAAGTGAATTTAAAATGTATAGGCTATCGTTTGAAATACCTATGTACATATATTTTTGGTGCAGAAATGTAATATAAACTTTCTTTTTCACATTTGTGAATTAAAAAAAAAATATTTTGTGTACATAGGTATGTATTTTAAACGAAAGCCTATAAATACACGATATTTATACCATTGGAAAGTGAAGAGTGTGGAATACCAAATAAAAAAAAAGTTGCATTAATGTAGCCTATAAATTTTAATAGATATAGGCGAATAAACAAGGAGCTTCCCTTTTTGGAGGCTATGTAAAAAAAACCGTGTTACACATCTGTAGGATGGGGAAGGGGACCCTTTCTTTAGAATAACCAGTTGCTTGGTTTGATGCACGCTACCACCACCCTGTGAACGATTACACCATTTGAGCTGGATAGGTTAGGTTAGCTATAAGTCCAGTCTTCATCTCTTAGATCTCCAGTGGGCCTATTGTACCTCTTGGCATCATGGGATAACCTTTAAACCAGCCTAGATCCATTCTATTTCCATTATCCCAGGATATGTCTGAACTCTTTACTGTAATGCTTTTCCCAGAAGTGAAAAGAATTAGCTACCTAATAACATAGAGGAAACAGAATCAGAGTAGAAAACTGCTCTATCTAAAGAGATCGATCGTCTATTACGAAAGTACTTGCGACTTACATAAATAATTTGTCACACAATTATGTTGGCATTAGGAAGCGACTTGTAATGTATCGATGCCAAATTGTTGAAATCACAAATCAACAAAAATTAGTTAAGCAATGTAATGAAAGTATGTGACTGCTAGTATCGCAAATGGAATGGGAAGGCTTCGGAGCAGCCAGAGTTTGAGTGAACGTCGAATTTTGAGTAAACCTTCGATCGGTTAAGAACGCAGCTAAATTTATAGAGGTAATAAAGGGGAGGTTTTTATATTATTTCGGTGGTATATTTTAATAATTTCATCCCTAAAATCAATATTCATTACAACAGCCTGCGATAATTTTTATACGGGAGATTGTTTATTTTTTCATTCCTTTTTTGACATTAATTGTCCGCTGTTCCTTCTTTTCCTTTTTGTTTTTGTGAAACTTTTTCTCAGTCAACCGTCATTTCTATTTACTCTCAAGGAGAGTTTATTTTGATGTATAAAAAGGATCTGGTTCTGATTTAATAATAAATTAGGTAAGTTTTGAAATATCTCCAAACTAGCAAATATTCATAAATTCATGATCAAATTTAGCAATTTCAATTATCACTTCAATGTATGTGTGTAACAAATGGAATCCTGTCGATGAGTGCGATTTTTTTTTTATTGACGATAGTATATAAAGGGGACGAATATCCCAAGAAACATTTTTTTTATATAGTAGTAACCATAAGGTATCCATTGCCAAATTATATAACTTAAATTATATAGACTAGTACTCGAAACCTCTTTCTAACCACTATAAACCCCTTACAGAGCTTAAATGGAGGATTATATAAAAGTGACCGTGACTTGATTTAGGTAACGTTATATAACTAAAAGTTTTATAAAATGACTAACAAAAATATTCTGGCTACCTTAATATAACTTCTTATATAACCCTTATATAACCCATGCTGCTCTCGATTAATTTATTACGGTCATAGCAGTGGTTGCAGTAATGTTTCTGTTATATTTGTAAACTTTGTTTATAATAGTGACAGTAACATTTCCACAATGCTTGGAATTTTCTCAGACTGATTACCTTTAGTGAATGAAGTGTTAGGTAAATTAATTTTCGTTACCTTTATAAAACAATATAATGCAAATATTTACGCAAACCTATCTTGACATAGAATTTCGATATGTTTTGTATTTTATTTTTATAATGTAAGGGTACCTGGTGAAATTCAGTTGCAATTAAAATTTTACTGTGAATATCATCATAGATACTTCTAAAAAATACAGACCGCTCCAACAAATAAGCAATATTTAATAATTTTAATTAAATACGATAAAATTTAAAATTTTCACTTAGTTGACATTAATTCGTAAAAGTGACATTACATAATTTAGAAATGTTATATACCTAAAAAGATGTATTTTCTTCCTTTAAAAATAAAACTGAAGCCATATATTTGCAATTTAAAAAATTGGCTTAACCGAAATTTTCTTTTTTATCTGCAATGCACAGATGAAAAAATGGCGGCTTGTACTTAACTGAACAAATTACCCTTATAAAACTTCTAGAAATATTATATAAACTAAAGGAACTACCATGCCTCGAAAATGGTCATAATATGTAAAATGAAATTTTTATAACAGTCACCTTCGTTACTAAAGCGCAAGCGCCATAACTAAATGAAAACAGTTTTATAATGGCTCCATTCGACACTAAATGTCATTTTTTTTATAACGATCATCGTAGTTACTAAAGGGCCACCAAAAAATGTTACGATATTTTATAGTGGGTATATGTATTACCGAAAGCTCCCAATTTTTATTAAAGTCACCTAAATTACTGAATGTTATCGAGTTATATAAGGGTAACCACGGATATAACAATAAACGCTTATTACCAATTAGTTATATTACATGGTGATGAAAACAATTATAAAACTTTCTTATATACCTTCTAGTAATGGTCACTATAAGTAATATCGGGTGATTGAAACATTTCCATCACCAACTTATAAAACCTTTAGTAACTTACTTCCATGATAATCATAAGTAACCTGAAAAAACTCTAATATAACTACGTCACCAACTGGTAATATTATAAAACTTTTATATAACCAGTTAAATTCTTATATAACCGAGTAACCATTATATACCCCATATAAAACTACACATCAGCTTCAGTCACTAAAAATTCTTACTTGGGTGTGTACGTAATTTTTGTGAGTTGCCTTTACTTTTAAGTTGCCTGTTATAAACCTGAAGGTTATGGACATTATCAGCAGTTTTTTTTTAATTACCCCAGCCATAAACACGTGGGTCACGTAACAACTCGTCAAATTCATGACTATTCGTGATTATGAGCATTAAAAACACCGAAGATAAGTATTTAAAAATAAAACAAATAAAACTGAAGCAAAACTTACATGCTTTTTTGATATTGCTCCCAATGATAATTAAAAAGGTGCCACAAGGACGAAATAAACGCGAAAAGCATAACTAGTATAGCAATGAAGAACATAAAAAAACTCTCCTCGAAAAATGTGCTCGAATCCAAATAGGGAAAAATAATAAAGATTCGGGAGAATTAATTGCTCATCAAAAACAATCATCAGAAACGAAAACCATTCTAGAGTTATTACAGCTCATTTCTAGTGCGCATAAGAAAATGAATTTTAGTCTATGAAAATAAAAGGCAGGACATGCATATGAATATGTTTGGTGCTCCAATAAAGGTCATGAGAAGCAAACATAGCAGGCCTAGCGCAAGGTAGGCCTGAAAAAAAATATATTAAAAATAGTTCTGTTATTGGGTACCTGCCATTAAGATTAAGGTCTTTGGAGCAATGCTCGACAAATTCCAAAGTAGAGTAAGCTTTTCAACTATAGTGTCAATAAAAAAAATCTCTTAGTCCTTGTTCCTTTCAAGTTTGCGCAAAAAGAAAGTACACGTGAAGGACATACATAGTATTAAACTTATTAATAGTCAACGGACGGTGAATAGAACAGAAGTTATAAAATAAAATTATAAAAGTGGAAAGTGGTAATGAGTTTTTTTACTTTTTCGAGACTCGTACAAAATACGAGTTTACAGGCAATTGTCTGAGTTCACTGTAGCGTAGAATGCAGGCAGTTCCAGAGTTCATTGCTGTCCTGATGAGATCGCCCTGTTACTGCTGATCGAAACACTTTACACACAGTGTCTATACTCCCAAAAATTTGTTTATGGAATTTTTGGTCTTCGGCTTTAGGCCAGAAACAGACAGTACCTCGGTACTTGTTTTTTTAAATTATGAAAGTTTTTAACTACTCAAATTTTTCCTAAATTTAGGCATAACTGGTAAATTTTTCTTTCCTTAAGTCGGTATATACACATAAAAGATTTTTATTATTTTCTTAAAAATCCTAAATATATGGCTATCCCAAGGAAGATCTTCCGTATTATAAATCACATTTGAATGCCACTGCGAAACGCAACCCACTGCACTCCTCTATCAGACAAATACGAGTTCAATCAGTTGACAAATAATTAAGGAAACCCGAGAAGAGATAGCTTATGAATAAGAATCTTGTCATTGATTCCGTCGACTACCTTTTTTTTCTATCCAGCATGATGGACTAGACGGAAAATTGTGCTAAGATACTAAAAAAAGATATTCTCACCAAATCGAATACCTTACTTAAAGAGGACATACTTCAGCTTCCAACAGACCAGATTCTAGTACAGGTTAGTCGCGGTAAAATTATTCTTCAGAAAACCATGTTGAAAAGAGGCCAGCAACAGATTACATATTACGAAGGTAGAAGACTGGCGGTTAGGGACGTATAACATCTTTTTTATAAAACCAAGGAGAGTAGAGAGAAACTATCATATTAGAAATCTTCTTCGGAACTAAGTCAGTGGTGTTTGGATGCATAGAAATCAACGACAGAAACCTCGTCAAGTGGATAAAATCAATAAAATTAATTTAATTTACCTCATTAAAGGCACTTTCATCATTATATGCATTTAATAATGAAGATTTACCTCATTATCTAATGAACATATCGAATTAAGTTTTAATGAGTTAAAAGTTCCCTCCACATGTCAGTGTCAAATAGGAAATTGTCATAATTATCGAAATTTCTAGTTGAAATCCTTTCAATTCTGATGGAATTAATTGTCAAATCCATATCAGCTGATATTTGATGAATTAATTAGTATCCTGAGTGCAAAACTGAAAAGTGAAGGGACTGAGTAAAGACTGATGCTATTCCTTTAGCTAAAGTAATAGCTGTTCGTAATATGATATCTGGCATTCTGACGCAGTTAAATTTGTCAACTAGCAATCTAAAGAAAAATTTGCTAATATAGAAATCATCCTTGAATTTACTTGGAATACTGAACTGTGACATATGTTCGTCCCAAACAAAAACTCATTCGATGCTGCAGAATTGTAATAAAGACTAAGGTAAATTTTTGTATGCATTTCTGAATTGAAATATTCTCCCTTACCATAGTCCAAAATCTTCTTTCCAGTGGAAATGTACAAACAAAAGGCTTTCCGTTGCATACAGTGATTAGTGCGATATGAATTTTGGATGGAAACAAGCCTTCTATTGGATTGTTCATTTCTTCACTAATCTTTTGAAAATTTGATATTTCATCTTAAAAATGCGATAGTAGGAGGAGCACTTCTAAATCCATTTTAGCATCCAATTTCCCTGCTGTCAAAATTAATTAAATACTTCAAATGTGTCAGAGTAATGAGCTCACTAAATAATTTAGTGAGATAATTAAAAGTACGATGTGTCAATGGTTTCACTGTAATACAGAGACAGAGTTCTAATCTCAGGCTGAAAATCAATTATTTTTTTATTTATATTTTATTTTACTTTTTTTAGAACCAGCTTAACACAAGCTTCCTGTAGTGACACTTTTAATAAATAAACGGTCAACAATACATGCCTTTCATCACTTAGTCGGTGTTAGTATAATAAACAAGCAACAGAGGTAGCCTTCTCAAATTGTACCTACTATCTCGAAAAGACATTTTGTCCAGTAACAACGGAGAATCAATATTCACGTTTAAGAGTTGATGCACAAAAGCTACATCCGCAGCCATGCGACATTTCTTAAGTGAGTGCATATTTAAAAGCTTCAAGTAATCCTCATAGGGTGGAAGAATTAATGAATTACTCCAGGGTACGTGCCTGAGAGCAAATCGTAAGAAGTTCCGCTGAACAGACTCGATGCGGTGGATTTGTGTACCGTAAAATGGAGACCAGACCTGGCTAGCGTATTTAAGAAGAGGTCTCACAAAACAAGTGTACAAACGCAGTGTTATGGTGGAATTCGCGAGATCTCGATACCAACCTTTTATAAAGCCGAGCATAAACCTGCTATTTGATACCATGAAATTTTTGTGGGAGATAAAATTCAATTTTTGGTTACATTTGGCACCCAAGTTAAACACAGAACTAGCACGGCGACTCGAGGAATCCGAGAACCCATAATCACAAGTTATTGGAATCTGATTCCTGTGGAAAGTCATAATCTCACATTTGTCTATATTGATACCAAATTATTGCTTTTATACTAATCGTAAAATATGTGGAGGTCACCTTGTACCTGCTCACAATCGTTAAAAGATTTAATCTTAGCGAAGAGTCTAATGTCGTGAGCATAACTCAAGGCTTTGCAGGTCTTAACAACAGTGATAATGTCGTCAATAGATTGAATAAAGAGCAACGGGCCTAAATGACACCCTTGAGATACGCCGAACGAAGCTCCCGAGAATCTAGAGATGGAATGGCGGAAATAGATTTGGTATGTTCTGTTATCTAAATAAGACTCTGTCCATTTTAGGAATGTTGCGGGAAACCCATGCTTTACCATTTTAAAGAGTATCACCGAGTGAAATAACTTATCGAAGGCTTTACTAAAGTCTGTATAAATACAATCTGTATGGTAGTCCTTTGCAAACCCGCCAGTTGTATCCCAGACAAATTCCAACAAGTTAGTGGTTGTAGACCTGCCCGAAATAAAGCCATGTTCGTTTGAAGAGAGCAAATTCTTACAGGAAATTGTTAGTTGACTGTAAATGAAAGATCCGAATTATTTGGGCACGCAAGATAATTTCGCAATTGGCCTATAGTTAGAAATATCATTTTTACTACCTTTTTTGTGGATAGGTATGATGAAAAGAATTCTTCCACAACTGCGGAAAACAACCACTATTGAGCGATTTTCGGAAGTCATTTGGAAGCCCATTAATATGATCAAGTATCTTCTCATGTGTAATTGTAGGCATAGTGAATAAAACGTTATGAAAGTCGCCAAAAAATGAAGCAAATATATTTCCGACGAAACATCACTAGCAGAATCTTTGTACCTCATGGTATTGGGGTAGTTGTTGGTTTTTTCTTCATATTAATAAACTTAAAATGGTTACGTATGTAACTAAATAATTTCACATGTATACTTTGAATATACTCATCATAAAGTGAAGATGAAAGTTCTTTGAACTTTGTTGTGACTTCTAATATCATTGTCCCTCATATAACTTTTCCACAATTTATTCTTTCTATTTTTAAGATGTTTTAGCTCTTTATTGAATCATGGCGGAGATGTCTTAGTAATCCACTGACACTCACGGGGAACAAGAGAAGAGAATCAAAAAGAATTATGTAAAAATTAGAAACATCTTCATTAACACTGTTGCAAGACAGATATGTATTGAAATCAATAGAGGTAAGTCTACTGGAAAGATCTGAAAAGTTAGCTAAAATTTAAAAAAGTATTGTGTTTCATCACAATTTGTTTGGTTTTCGGTTTCATGGCAATATGCAATTAGTAGAGAGGATCGGTATTTGTCAAGAGTAGGCATTATAACTGGGCTAGGTTCAACTAATAAGTTACCTGGGTCAGTAGAAAATACCACGTCTAACTGCCTACCCACGTCATTCTCAACATTACTGATTTGGCTGAGACCAAGAGATGAAATAGCGTCTAGGAAGAGTGATTCCCTTGTTATCAAGTTATTATGTGGAAGATTGTCATCCTCATCTTCATTTAGTACCCATCTTAAAGAAGAATGTATTGAAAAGAAGTTATATCACCACTAAAAGAACTAAACAACAAAAACACTCATTACTTAATTGGATTGTGTAAATTGAAGTTCTAAGCCTCGATATCTAAGTCTATAGGCTCACTTACTACAATCCCAAGGTCATGAACTCGAATCAAACTTCAGCATGCTCCTGCGCTTTTCCTCCTACCTAATCTCTTTTCGAGTTTTAGAGCTTTGCTTACTACTCTGCATATCAAAAATTCTCTTATCACTCTTCTCCATTAGGACCACAATGTGTACCTATTTCAGGAAAGCATTTTAGAGATTGTAAACTATTTTTAAGGCCTTCGCCGCTATCTGAGGCGTAAACCCAAACGAACAGCTATGACAATAACCGAAAGTTTCCTAATAAGTGACAGATGACAAAGCTACAATTGGATAACATCTGCTGCCCTAATCGTCTAGCATAATGGAAAAAGGGGCATCCAAAGAAACTGGAGAAGGAAGGAGCCTTAGGTTTAGGAGATATGTGAAAAAAATCACATGGAGAAGTTTCTATGGTAAAAACCTGATTTTTCTGCATAATAATAAACGTAGTTTTATTTGATTCTTATATGACACCTAGATGGCACTGAAATCTCAATTTGCTCATATTTACTCAGTTTACCGTATAAAAGTGAATGTATCAATATGTCTGATAAAATAATCCCGTTTCAACCTCAAGTTTTTAATAATTTCTTGTAAGATCAGTCAAAAGTTAATGTATTAAAGTATGGTAAGCTTCGTACTTGCATAAAATAAATAAAGTTGTTTTGCGTGTATTCTTTTTTGTTCTTCTCTATCCCACAAACAAAACAGACTCAATCGCTATTGTAATTTTCATAAAAATTTCTAGAGCGGGGCAAACGGACAAACGGACTGCGTGCGGCTAACGATAAAAAAGGACAATAGTATAGTGGAAATGGTAGATGGCACCATATCAAACAAATAAAATGGCGTATAACTTTTTTTTTTGCAATTTTGTCTAAACTTCATGTCCTTTCCAAAGACAGTCCCGTAGCCATCTCCTCTCAAGAGTTATTGTGGTCTAAATTAAAAGTTTTGGATTTTCTTACCTTTTTTCTTAATTTGACCGCTATTCTTTTGCAAAAATGTCATTAACCTAACTTTTTTTTTATAATAACTATAAACTCTGGACTCTCTTCTTTAATTTGATCTATTACATCCTTTGTGCTATGTGTAACTGTTAAGGTGTTACAAGAGGATTTGAGTATGCGGCTGGTTGAGTAGTCGTTGGAAGGGCCATGAAGCTCTGCATATAATGAGCTCTAATGATCGTACGGTGTTTTGTGAAAAACTAGCTATTTATCTTAATCACCCTGTAGCTCCTAAACGGTTGATATGGCCAATCCCCTGCTATACATTTTTTTTTATAAACACATCCAGCACATCTTAATATGAGGAATATTTTAATCCTTAAGCTGTGGCCCTTGGGCTTATCTTTCATATTAAAATTTTCTACGGAATTGATTTGTAATTTTACGCAATGTTAGGCAATAACTATATTTTTTTTTGTATCCGTTTAACTAAGTTAAAGCAGATAGGTATATACCATGTCTACCTTATTCCGAATTTAACAAGATACACAAATACATATACATGGTTGATAAGTTTATGTACATGGATTTATTGATTTGAAAATAAAACTCATTCACTGCAACAAATCATATTTTCATTTTGTCAGGCAAAATTTCCGATTATTTCGTATTTCCTTTTCGCTTCACTGATTTTAATTAACTCTCGATTTTAGCTGGGGGCAACGAACGATTTATTTACAAATGCACAGAATATAGGTGCCCACCTACGTTAGTGAAAATACAAACAATTGATCCATGGTCCATTTGTATTCAAAAATATATAAATAAATATAAAAATAAAAAAAAAACCACTCATTTTTGATGCATTGTTAATAATTGCGTCCAGTTCGTATTATGAAGACATCCGTCACCGCCTTATACCAAAACCCAAGCGGCCGTAAAACCTCTTAACGGGCAAAATTTAAATTAATCCGTTCAAACTTTTTCCTCCCCTATCAACCCTAAATGTTCGGCTGGTTTCATTAGTGTAAATTGAAATTAAGTTTGGCTGAGTTAATCCCTCCTCCACAACATTGCAAATCTGCACAGAATGATGTAGAGACCTAGCTAGCTCTATGCGTATATAAACGTATGTATGTTTGTTTGTATATTCACCTTGGCTGGTATATACATATATTATAAGGGGTATATACAGGTGTAAACGAAGAAATGTATAAGAATATCGCACGTCTTGTTACGCGAAGGAAACGAGATTACCCGTTCGCCTGTTGCACGAACACCTTCTGATTTGACGGCTGTTGTTGTTTGCTTCTTGAGGTGGAAAAAGTTGAAGCCCAAGAGAAAATGTATAAAAAAAAAAAACAAAAAAAAAGTGAGAAAAAATTTAATTAAAAAAATAATTTTTCACTTTATCTGCCCCCATGATATTAAGGAAATCTTGAAAAATTGTTCCAAGGCTTTTCATATCAAATTTTCCACTCAGTGTTTATAAGAATTCCACGCAGAGGGAAAACAACTTTTCCAGGTTAAGTATCTTGGGAAGATTAAAATTTACAGATGCACGTATGGATGACGTTAATTAAATCTTTTGTTTTAGCTACGATGCGCAAGAAGGGTATATTCGGTGGGGGTGTACTGTGCTGTAATGTTGTTTTGTCTTACCTTGCCGTTCTACCTCTCAACAGTAATTAGCTGCTCTTAAAAACATTTTATGATGAAGAGATAATTTAAGAAACTCAGAATTTTCGTGTTAAATAATGTTGAAATGGAAGATCGCTTTTGAGATAGAGAATCAAGTAGGAATTGGGTTTGATATACTATTTACATCCGAGAAGGAGAGATTTACTTGGAATGATAAGCACGTTTTCATTTCCCGCTTACATTTGAAGGACACAGGGGAAAGACGGTCTAAGTCACATTATTTAAGTATGAAATGAGTTATACATGATATCTTATGTATCGTAAATTGGTCTTTTAGATGAGATAGTCTAAATGCTCGAAAAAACGGTCTAAATCGAAGTAAATGCAGCATAACCAATCTGTGTTTTATGGAAGAGCGACCTAAGTCCATACAATTGTATGAAATACTGATCTAAGTCCTCGCGCATATAACATTATACATTGGCACTTCCAACCGCAGCTGTCATCGGCATACATTGCCTAAACCCAAAGGAATCTAAAGGAATAATAAGAAAAACAGCGGCTTCTTAGCCATATTCACTGTAAGTTCGGCAGATCTCTGCCAGTAATAAAAATAATCATGTTTGTTAACTATAAACAAATTTAACCATGATTAGCATTCATAAACATCGTGAAGTATTCTTACCACAGCTCATTTTTGGACAGTATTCAATGAAGCTAAGACTGTTCGCCAGCCCTGACCCAGATATGGGAATTGTATTCCATTCTAGGTCTGATATAAGACTTGTGGAGGATCGTCAGAGTTGATGGGTTTTTCTTACACCTTTTCAGAAATCCAAGACATTTCGATACTTCTTTGGCAACAGAGAAAATGTGATCTGTCCAGTTTAACTTCCTGGAAATACTAATGCCAGGAATGCATAAAGATGGTGTATCGTAAATCAATGCTCCATCAAAGGAAACGTGAGTGGAAAAATTATTATCTTGTGTTAAACAGATGAGACAGCTTTAGGATTTGATTCGCTTTGAGGAGTAAATATTCTATCAAGGTCGTTATTCAATGATCTAATCATGCAATCTCGTTTGACACATGTGACACCCCCGCTGGAGTCTGCAGGAATGTCAAGTGAAATTAAGAGTACTGTCATCGGCACAACCATGGATGGTTTAAAAGTAAGGGAAAAAGGTCATTAATGAAAATTAAGAAGAGAGATGAAGAGATAACAGAGCCTAGGGCACACCGATATTTACAGGATGAGGCTCATTTCATCTGAACTAGTACAACCCGTGTAGGTCGGCTGGATCAAAAATTTTCAATCCATAATAGAAGATGGGGGAAGAAACCAAATGCTTTAAGTTTGGCTACTATGGCTAGGTGCAAGACTCCATCAAAGACTTTTGAAATATCTAGGGCAACGATTTCGGACTCAACAAAATTTGAGAAGACTAACGGTCTATGAAAAAACTCAGCAAGTCTCCAGATGAGCGACCAGTACGAAGGCCGTATAATCCAATAATATGAAGCTTATGCTAGATTGAAAGACCTTTGAAAAAATGAAAGTGATTACAATTGTTCGATAATTTGAAGCATGGTTACCCTCCCCTTTATTTGGAATAGGCTGAACGTGAGCTAGTTTCCAAGCAGTTAGAAATTGACCTGTTGAATAAAACAAGTAGAATAGTTTGCGATGAGGCTCAGCCAAGGATGAGGTGCAGCTTTTAATTAACATGGGCGAGAAACCATCAGGACCTGCGGCTTTAGAGACGTCGATCTCCTTAAAGACCTTGAACACATCTCTCGTATGGATGTGTATTGGCTTTTTTATGCGAGAATTTGAAACGAACCTAGCAACAAAAATATTAGCTTTATAAAAGGAGTCAACAAGTATAGAGGAATTTCTGAAGTTGTTACTGATAGTGTTGACCAGGGACCAGATGGCTTACCAAAATTCTTTGTCTAACATTACGGTCAAAAAGAAATTGTTCTCTCTGGATAATGGACTTGCAAGTATTCTATGCATTCTTATAGACTTGTTTGAGTTCTGGCCATGGATGCCATTAATAGAAGCAAAAAGCAGACTCTTTTACTTTTATATTTTGGTTGAACTTATCGTTAAACCAAGAGAGATTTTAATGTGACCGAGATCTGCTGTAGGAATACGAAATGTATTCACGTATGCCAAGGCTTGGAATGTTATACCCTAGACAGAGGGGCAAAATCAATGATCATTCGTTCGTAATTGAATTTTTCAAAAATCGACTTACCATTGAATTTTTCAAAAATCGACTTACCATTGAATTTTTATATGAGAAGAGATCAGTTTGATCTATTTTCAAGCGTCTGCAGCAGGCAGAAAACCAAGCTGCACCGATGAGTGTAAGGTTTTCTGCTGACACGAAACGCTTCTTCTTCTTCCTTTTCTTTTTTATTTTTCAGCCCACTGCGTGGCGTATACAGGTTCGATTCGCTTCGAATAAATCTGTTTCTTTAAAATTTTTTAAATTTTTTTAATAAATAAAAAAATTGTTTTTTCTATTTTCTCAAACTTTTCATTTCTTTCTTCTTTTTTCATTTTTTCATTTGTTTTTCAAATCACACAATTTCGCTATTTGTGACCTGTTGATGAGTCGAAGCAAGACTTGAAACTTGCCACCAAAAATTAATGGGTTGTGTGATGAAATAACAAATTAGAACATTTCTTAGCTTTTGCTATATACCGGAGAATCCCAAAAAATTCTTTCTTGAACAAAATTGAATTTTGATTTTAATTATTAAAAATGTGATGTCAATTACATACAAAAATTTACAAGACTTTCGATTTAATCTACAAGGCCTTGGCTAACTAGATTTTTGAAAAAAAATTAATTACGAATGAATGATCGAATGATTGATTTTGTCCGTCTGCCTAGAGTATTACTAAGTTCTATCTAATGTGCATTCATCAACATTCCTTGAAGTAAAACAGACCGCCCAATCAATTTCTTTACGATACTAATTGAGACTTTCCCAATCAATAGCTTTTTAGTGCCATAGAAGCCTACTTGTTGGTGGAGAAGTTGGGTGGCATAGATTTGAAGTGATAAATAGAGCCGTGATTAAACAATAGCCTGAATTACCAAGAGATGAATGGATTGAAATAGGATATTTGTCGGGGTGAGATTTTAAAAACAAATCTAATAAATTAGCTGTATCTCCAGCTGCATCGGGAATTCGCGTGGGTTCATTCAGTAGCTGTTGCAAATTGAAAGATTCAAAGAAGAGCTCAACAAATCGGCCGGCAATAGTCGAAGATTGTCTGAGCCTGCACATAATTATAAATTGAAGAATTTATAATAATTTTGTAGTTGTTCTCTAAAAATACACTAATACTGAAACTGAAATCCAAAATTATGAAACGATAATACAATACACAATTTTGATCAAGCTTAAGCTTTACTACATTCACTTCTATTTTTATTCACGCCACCCAAAGGACTCAATTCTTTTGCCAAAACGTTCTACTTTCCTTTCATTTCTTGCTCCTTGCATAGATCACATAAATCAAATCTATAAATAAGTCCAAAATATTTTTTCTACTTAAAAAAAAATCAAATTAACTCTACCTGCCATGAATGAAATCGAAATTTTCTTCTTATTATAATTAATTAAAAAAACAAATTTTGTGCTTCACTTGCTCGTTTTTCTCTTATCATTTTGGTATTTTTCCGTTTTAATATGATTTCTCATCGGCTCGTATCTAAGTGAAATAAATAATTTTACGTGACAGCTCTCTTAACTTTATCATCGAACAAGAAAAAAGAAATTATTTTATCATGGAAACAGAATTTACCCCCAAGATCTCTCGAATGATGTTCATTCACGTGCAAAGTATATTTAGTGCTTTTCTGCTGAACCAATATTACTAATTTTTCTGTAATTAAATTCATATTTGAAGAAAATATAAATGAAGCCGTTATCATGTCACTATGAAATCGAAAAGAACACGGAAAACTTTTCTTCTTTATTTTCTTTTAAACTAACAACGTCGAGTGAGCCTTATGGTCAGTTTCACAGTTTGAGTTTAGACCAAAGATTTAGTTTAAACTCGACAAATGGGTTCCACAGTTTGGCTTAAGCCCTGGTTTAAACTAGAGCTTAAATCGTGCCATCTCTCGGTTTAAACTCAAGATAAAAGTATTTGATAAGTGTGACATTTTATTTTGAGTGTAGCATTGTTTCTCTGTATCAAGAAAATAATTTTATCATTTGGTCTTTTTTGAGTTAAATTTAAAACTTTGTCGACGGCCGAGAATTAGAAATTGGCCAAATCATTTTAATGAGTGTGGGACGACGTTGATTTTTATGCTAGCTTCCTTTTAAGTAAGGGACTTTTTCTTCGAATCTAATTTGTCCGTTTTCTTGCACTCTACTATATCTCACTAGGGGAAGTAATAGCTCGACTTCACTTCTACTAAAGTTTGCAGCCCTTTTGGATGGTGGCATATTTACAATTAGTCATTAACTAATTTTTTTTTTTTTTTTTTTTTACCTTCTGACCTGTTTAATTTTTCCGATTTACAGATTGATTGGTAGAAAAATTGCTTCACAATGGTGGCGATAACTAATTTAGTTAACAATTTAACTAGTACTATCAACGTTACTAAAATAATGCGCTGTGAAACCCAATTAGGCTTAAATTACGTTTAAACTTGGACTAAACCTTGGTTTAAACTCGACTATCAAACTGACGAAAACTGTATTAAAAGTTTTTCTTCATCCATCCGCAGTACTTCGTTTAATTTCTTCAAACTTGATCATTGCGCCGACACCTTTGTTTTGCAAAATAATGTACGGGCAGAGCTAGGTGCACGGGGCGAGGTACGGACACAATGCATAGTACGCAATGTACATATATAAGTCAAAAATGTTTCTATTTTTTATTTTATATCTCATCAGAGGATAATTAAAGCATTTTGCTTTACAGTGTGAATGCAAAGAGCGATATGCATAGAAATTTGTGCGGGGCGTTACTCTGATTTAAGAGATATTTGAAAAGCTGAAGAAGAAGAAACTGTCCACGGAGGGAGGTATATATATAGGTACTGCCGTATCTATACTCGTACATTAATCCATTTTTTTTTAAAGAAATTGGAAAAAATCGTAAAATTTGAAAAAAAAAATCGTAAAAAATACAAAAAATTCGTAAACGTTGGAACAAATTGGGCAAAATGGGAAAAATAGTAAAAATTGGAAAAAAATCGTAAAAATTGGAAAAAAATCTTAAAAATTGCAACAAAAATGTAAAAATTGAAAAGAAATTGCAAAAAGAATGTAAAAATTGGAAAAACATCGTCACAATTGGGAAAAATTGGAAAAAAATAATGAAAATTGAAAAACAATTGAAAAAAAATAGTAAAAATTGCAAAATATTGGAAAAATTGGGGAAAAAACGTAAAAATTGAAAAACAAAAAATTGCAATAAAAAATTAAAAAAATTGTTAAAATGTGCAAAAAAATCGTAAAAATTGGAAAAAAGAAAAAGATCTAACAATTGGAAAAAGTTTGGAAAAATTAGAAAAAAACAAAAATTGCAACAGATCGCAAAAAATGCAAAATAATAGTAAAAACTGCATAAAACACATTCGAACATACATACACTCACATACACAAAAAAATTTATGGAAGTCTTACGTTTTTTTTTCACTTTTTACGAAAAATAGTAACATTTAAAAAAACGTAAAAAGTGCAAAAAAAAACATAATAACTACAACAGATCTCAACAAGTAAAAAAGCTAGAATTTTTATATGGCAACACCAAGAAGGAGTTGCCCGATTAAGTCCATTATTTAAATTTTATTTGCCAGTGTAATGAAAATGCCATATACCAAATTTCAGCTCTCTACATTGACGCGTTCTCAGGCAGTGTCCAAATCTATAGTGGAAAACGAAATTTTTGTATGGCAACCCCACGAAGGAGTTGTCCGATTTGCCTCATTTTCGAACCTGATTTTAGTTTTTTTTTAAAGTCCGTGTACAAAATTTCAGCTCTCTATGTACACGCGTTCTCGAGTTATCGTGCGCACGGACGGACGGACGGACGGACATGTAAAAATCAAAACAACTTTCAATATTATGAACGGTTGTCCAATCCATTACAAACGGAATGACAAACTTAGTATTCTCTATAGATTTTATTACAAGAAAACGTAAAAATTGTAAAAAAATCGTAAAAACTGAAAAACACACTCGACCACAAACATAATTTTTGTGCAATTCTTACGATTGTTTTGCAATTTTTACGAAAAATCATAGCAATTGAAAAAAAATGGTTAAAATTTCAAAAATCCATAAAAAATGAAACAAATCGTTAAAATTGCTAAAAAAAAATCGTAAAAACTCCAAAAAACACACTGGTCATACACACACACACACTTTTTCTGGCATTTTTAAGATTTTTTTGCAACTTTTATGAAAAATCGTTGTATTTAAAAAAATCTTAAAAATTGCAAAAAATTCAACAATCTCGCAAAAATTAAAAAAAAAAATCGTAAAATTTGCAAAAAATCATATAAATTGGAATACGTTGTTAAAATTGCAAAAAAATGTAAATTGCAAAACACACACACAATTTTTGTGCAATTCTTACGATTTTTTTTTTATTTTTACGAAAAATTATAGCAATTTAAAAATATCGTGAAGAAAGCATTTCTACTCTTCACTGTATTTAAAGTTAACATGTTGGCAATTTAAATCCGAACGCTTTACAAATTATATTATGTATGTACGTACAAAATTAAATATATAAAAAAAATTATAACAAAGTAATTCCTATCGAAAACGACTTATCCTTTGATATTTATTATTTATTGTTACTAACTTTTACAAGTTTCTTCTAAATTACAGTGTAACGAACAGAAACTGTTCATAGGGAGGTGTGTTTAATATAACAATAATTTTTTGCAAGATTTTAATTAATATCGCAAAATTTTGAAATAAAAAATAAAAATAAATCTCAGGCCAAAACTGATACATATTAAGAATGCTACTCAACCGGAAAACCTTTCCTTTTTATATAATAACTCTCAAGCTAACCCCTCAACTCTATATAAACGATATTTCAGAGCTCTCTTAACCTTCTTAAACTTAGCAAGTAACAGATTTTAGCAGAATTAGTATTCTATATAAATTTTCATTGAGAAATTTTAATTTTAAGAGGTTAAGAGGCTTTAAAGCTTAAAAATGCTCTTTAAGGCAATTGGTCACGTCACTATGCACTAAGTGTGAAATAAATAAACTTACAATTGTTACTACTTCCACGTTATTACTGTAAAATCGCTTTGGATTTCAGTACGCGGTGGATTTATTTCATCGTACTCCGGAGGAGCGATGATAGCAATATGTGTGCAATCTACACATGGTCATATATAACAGAATCCGAGATCTACAATGAACCCTTCCTTGTATTTTTCACTTCTGCACATGTTTCAGGAAATTTTATGAATCGCCTAAAGGTGCATTCACACATAGCAAACATTAGCAAAAAAACATCAAAACTGACAGACAATTTATAGGTAGTTGACAAATGTTTAGTAAATATTTGACAAATGTTTGTCAAACATTTGTCAAACATCTGATGAGATATTTGTATGAAAATGCTTTCCAAATGTTTAGTTTTAATCATGTATTCTCCGAGTGAAGTTGCGTGCTTTGCAGCATCTTTCATCGTATTTACCTCGACGTTTGAGGAAAATTTGCGAAAAAGGAGATGGGGGAACCGAAAATTTTTAGACAGAAGATTAGAGTATAGTGTCTGTCATTTATTGAACGATTTAAGAATTGACAATCTTTCCGCTTTCCAAGAATCTCTTCAAGTGACTTCGAAATTATAGTTAATAGAAGTTGGCCAAAAATGAGACGACGAAATACAAATTGGCGAAATAATGTAAGTGTAAATGTATGGTAGGCCATAGCTCTGAGGTGTTTTGCAACGGGTGGTTCTTAATTCTTATCATTGTTTAATGTATTTGTTTATAGTCTACAAAATAGTTGATTTCAAAAATTGTTCCTGAAGTATTTTTCTGGCTCTTTGTGCCTATTTTTCACGCCAATACTGAGTAAGCAATGAGTTTAGCTTCTTGCTTGCTTCACCCGCACCCACTGTTAACTCACTTGCAATTGATACGAAGAAGTCATTACGTTTTATTTTTTCTTAGTCTCTTCATTCGATTTGTCCCAAAAATTTCGGTGTGTAGAATGCAGCTCTGTTAATTTTATAATGCGTATCTACTCCCATTACTCACTCATGATTACTTTGTTATTAAAAAATTTCCAAAATGAACTCTCACTACTATTTTCCACAGCTGTTGAAAACTGACAGAAAGTATGGTACAAACTTTAACAAACATCTAATGTTTTCCATTTCATTTGGATTAAATTGAAACTGTTTTAAGAATCCAAAACTACAAAAAACCACAAATGTTTGAAAAATGTTTATCAAACATTTGCGGAATGTTTGTTATAGCAAATGAGTCGAAGTCATCCCTCATGTTATTTCCTTATACTTACGTATATTATATAAATATGTATTTACTTTATAGCATGCCTATCCAAAATTTTACGTATTTGGTACAAATAAATTTCTGCGCTATCACGTTTTCTATTAAAGAGAGTAAAGATAAGAGATTTAAGCATACCTAAGTCAGTTTCTCTTATGTTAAGAAATATTTGACAGCCAGTTTTGTTTGCTGGAATACCAAATCCCCACCTTACTTTTGATATCTCTTAATTATTTACGTAGAATTCCAATTTCGACTGACTTTCACATCCCAGTTAAGAGACTGAGGGCCGTAAAAACCAACCAGAATAATCCATGTAATGCACCAACACCAACCAAGATTACTCGAGATTTATTCCATTGTATTCCACTGGTGTAATATTTTATCCGAGATATGCGGGGATGTAATTTTCACTTGAGGATTTTTCCGAATAGGTGACAAAATTTGAATTTAAGCGACAATGGCAGTAGACAACAAAAAGTGGCACATTTCTATGGAAACGATACTTTGGCTAGAGATGCACTGACTTTGAACTTTTTCTCCACTTGAATAATTTTTCTTTTTAATATTATGTAACAAAAGAGAACTAAAAATAAAATTAATTTTCTTTATTATATTGCTTATTCTACATTTATTTATTTATTTATCTTTTTTTTTAATATACTCCTTTATTTCCACATACCGAAAATGTCCGAAAGTAATGCCACATAAGAAAAAAACACATGTTTTTACATGAGTTGGTTTTTCCATCCAAAGCAAGCGGGGTTGATCTTGGATAGGAATAATCTGTACATAGGAAATAGGATTATCCTTGGTGGTGTTTACGGCCCTAAAAACTGTTAACTTTTATCTATAATCGGGGGTAAGATCGATAATTTTCCTTTTTAAAAATAAGTCTTATAGGCCAGTCAATAATTAAAGTTTTAAAATTTTAGTGGAATGTTGGGCGAAGCAAAATAACTGAAAATTTTGCAACCATCACCAAGGTCCGGAACATGCTTTGTTGCGAAAAAAAAATTGTTAATAAGGTCTAGAAGGCATTGAGGTCCCACATGTAGTTTGGTTGAGGAAAAGCATGTTCGCGGTGGAGTAATCTCCAGCCAGCCAATGCTTCATAGTTGTAGAGCAGGTGCTCCGCGGTTTCATGAGCTTCCTGACAGAAGTGGCAAGATGAAGTATCAGCCAAGTCCATCTTGTTTAGATGATACTTTAAAGAGCAGTAACCTAAGAAGAGCTCTGTAATCATTTTATGCTCTGTTCTCCTAAGGAGTAGTAGCTCTTTTGTTTTCCTCCAAAGGTGTCAATAAACTTTTTTGCCTGACAATGTAGCATATCCAAATAAAAAGATTTTTGTTTGTTCTCCCAGCTATTTAGAGTAGCTCTGAGGTAACACTTTGAAGTGCAACAAAACTGCTCTGGCCCGACAATAGGTATTGCCACTCCTCCTTTTGGCTAGGCCGTCAATAATTTCATTACATTTATGGCCTTTATGTCTAGATACCCATACATGAAGATAACTAGCGCATTTTTAACGACCACTACCTCGGCCCCTTCAGGGCTTTTCAAATATGTCCTCTGGGGCCGCATACGCTCAGTTTGATAGGACTATATGCCTTGCACTCTAACGCTAGATTTGATGGGCTGAAATATTTCTTACACTTTTCAGAAATCGAAGACATTACAATGCTTCTTTAGTAACAGAGGTGATCTGTTCAGCTTAACTTACTGGAAGTATTCATGCCAAGAATACTTAATCACAGTGAATCGGAACGGAATTGGTTCAGTGATAATATTATTTTAAATAGATGAGAGAGCTTTGGATCTTAGGTGCATTGAATTCGACGCAATTCGCTTTACCCTAAGCGTGGATATTGTCAAGATATTATCATGCAATCTCGTTTGATATATCAAAGAAGTAAACCAAATCCAGGGTACTGATATTGCCAAAACTTTGGATGAGATTGACAGTAAGGGAAAACAGATCATTAATGAAAATTAAGAAGAACGAAGCAGAGATAATAGAGTCCTGGGGCACAGGGCATTTATAATGTGAGGTTTAGATATAACGCCATATAATACAACACGTGTCCGGCGCCTAGATACAAAACTTTCAATCCATAATAGAAGAGAAGAGGTGAGATCAAAAAAAAATTAAGTTTGGCTAAAAGGGCTGAATGCCAGACTTCTACCAAAAACCTTTGAAATATCCAGATAGCAATTTTGGACTCACCAAAATTGTGAAACCAACGGTTCCAAAAATTGTCGTAAGAAAAGTCAGCAGGTCCCCAGATGAGCGTCCACTCCGGAAGACATATTGGCGATCGCTGATTATTTTGCAGTTACTTCATTAATGATAGATTCAAAAACCTTTGAAAGAACTGAAGTAATTGCGGTTGGTCGATAATTTGAGTGATCGCTACTCTCACCTTTCTTGGGAATAGGCTGAACGTGAGCAAGTTTCCAAACAGTTGGAAATTTTCCTGTCGAATAAGATAAGTAGAATAGTTTGCGCAGATGTATAGCCAAAGATGAGACATAGCTTTTAATTAACAGGGATAAGAAACCATTAGGACCTGCCTCATTGGAGATTTTGATACCGTTAACGACCTTGAACACATTTCTCGTACGGATTGGTTCTTGTACACATCCACACGAGAGATGCAAACATATGGCTTGAAGTGGGTGGAAGACAAAAATTTGAAATGAATCTAGCAACAAAAATATTAACTTTATTCAGAGAGTCAACAACTACTTTGCCATTGTTAAGTAGTGAAAGTTTAAGGAAACTGTTGAAGTTGTTCCTGATGATTTTGATCAGAAATCTTTGCAGGAATTCAGTGCAGTTTTGTAGACCTCAAGTCCCGCGACATCCTTCAATTTTTGGCCAAATGAACATTTCATTTACATTTTAATTAAAATCGTGGCAACCGAAATTATAAACATAAAAATTTCGCTCATAATAATGGTACCGATGTAGTCAGTTTAGGAAAGGCTAAAGCTTTTTCTAGTTTTAATTGAACCTCTTAAAAGAATAAATATGTTTACGAGCGTGGCTTTAGTTCGTTATTTACTTACTTCTTTACGTACTTCTAATTATCGCAATCCAATAAGTTTACTTCGCTCAATTCACTATTTGAAATAAGACTCGCCTCCTGGATGTGAAAAGGGCCGTATTTATACTCTAGAATTTATCCTAGAGCCTTCCCGTAAATTCTATTCTCCGAACCCAACGTTTAGTAAGATGTCACTAATCTAAAGTTGTTTCCATTTCCAATAGATGTCGATTGTGTCATTTTGTTGCGCATAACAATATTTTTCTCAAGTTGAGTGTCTAAATTATAAAATGCCTTTATGGCTGCTTCTCTGTCATCTGAAATATTTTTTTCAAGTTGCACTTCTGGACGATATCGACATTTTACATCTACAAATGTTTTCACATATATTAAAGTTCTCCTTGTATTCTAAACTTTTTATTCCTCTATGCTTTCTGTTATTTTGGGCCCTTTTCCGCCGAACCGTACTATGTATTTGCTGTAATGTTTTCACTGCTACAAACATATGATGAATCCGAAAACATAATTATATAAACGTTTTCCTGTGCCGAGGTTTCTACTAATAAATCGTATTGAAAAAAACATCAGATTCATAATTTTCCACATCGAAATAATTATTATTGGTGTCGTCCATCTTGACCTTGATATAACGGTATAATTTCAATTTTTTTCTAAAATATATTTAAATGAACTTATAACACGAGACGACTATTAGGAATAGATTCATTCGTACATCCATAAATATATGTCTGGTAATATATTCAATTAAATTCATCTCAAATATCAGTCATTATCTCGGCAATAACTTAGACGTACAATCTAAAGCAATCCAAAAGCCTTCATTCAATTGACGACATTCTATACATATATGCATTCTGATCTGTATACTTTAATCAATGTATTTGTGCCTATTAATCTGATAAATTTATGCTATTCGATAGCATAGTGAAAAGATTCTTAACAGATAGGAGAAGCCTTCAAGAAGATATCATGACCAATATCTCACAGACATTCCTACTGTATCACGTACCCGCACATTTTCACGTGTGATGTGGTCATGTGGAAATTCACTTTTATAACTGAATTCGAAATTTATTCAAGAAATAGAATTTTCTGCCTCGAAAACTTGGAAATAAATTCAAACCTAATAAAAAGTATCTATGACTTGACAGAGCGGAAATGTATTAGCATTAGACCAGAGCGTGTCATCCTCCATCAATATTAGTCCTAGGCCAAAGTTTTTGTGGCCTCTGGAGGATGAAATGAACTTTATGATTCTGGAATGTTCTATATACACATCTATATATATATGTATGTACGTACATATCTATACATGGCAACAGCGACCGCCAAGAAGCGAAACGAAATGAAAGTTTCCACTTTGATTTTCAGACTAACTAATTCTATTGATTTGCTTTCAAGTAAACTCCAACGATGTCATAACAAATATAGAAAAAGGTATAGAGTTGTAGGGTGAGGAAAAGTAGGAGGAGATAGAAAGTTCTTTCTGTATAATGAATCCACACGAGACGAGCAAATACTTAGTTATCTGTTACTATCCATCCATCCATCTATCCAGACATCCATCCATCTATCTATCCCTCTTCTCGACTCGGAAAAGTTGCAATAAATTAACTTTACCAGTAATCGCATTTCATTTGGGAAAGTTCTATTCATGTTGAAATTCCAAAAGTTCTTTCCTACCATATATACACACACACACACACACACACACTTACATCCATACAAACATAGTTGCACTTGCAGCAAGCTCATTATACTTCACGCTACTAACAATTTTAATGACTCCCAAAGCCTGGCCACAGCGGCACATCTTTTATTCCAACTTTTCCAATTATTAAAATACCGTCACCGGTCGGTCCATAATGATCTGCATCAGCCACCCTATCTTCAAACTCCCCTCCTCCAATAGTCATGAATGAGAAAAGTTTATTAAAATGTTTTTACTTCATTTCCAAACCAGATGACGTCTTGTTTTCTCGAAGAGGCAGAATGGGCCGGATAGTCAGCCCACGACATACGTTGCCACCGAATACGACATGTATCTACTACTTCCATGGATATCCTGGTGACCTGATTTGGTTATCATTTACAAGTTTCAATCTTCAGATACTTCAGCATGCTATACATGATAATAACACGCTTGGAAGGGTAAGTTTAAAGCCGACAACACTACTATACACATTGAAAAGTTTCATTTCAAATTGTCGTCTTTCATAGGCCGATCTTCCTCCTTGGATAACACGACTTCGCATGTGGGACAGTTATGGAACTTATATACCGATGAAGTTAACAACAACATCAACAACAACAACCACACCTTCATCGTCGACAAATTCTCGATTTCAGGGGAACGCCAATAGCAATGTGAATAACACTAACTACGGTAACTACTACTACAGCGCTCAGAATCCCAAGTATGGCAAGGATATTCGAGTAAATATTGATAACGCATGGAACCCGGTCGATACGTACATCTATGGTCCCACTCAGCCTAGTATCTTTAATCAAGAGAACAAGTACGGAGGTTATCTGCAGCAGAAGTTTGGAAATGGGTTGACAAGTGTCAAGGAAAGTTTCAATTATATCGCGAATGCTCGTTTTGATAAGGCTTCGAAGGATTCTACAACGTCTCAACCAAGTGAAACAGGACCCGGCCAGAAAATTGTTGGTGGTGGTACTGGAAGCGGTAGTAGCAGTGGAGGTGTTGGTGTTGTTGGTGGTGGTGGTACTGGCAGCAGTGGAGGCAAAA
Organism: Dioctria rufipes; assembly: GCA_963924295.1. Classification (NCBI taxonomy): domain Eukaryota; kingdom Metazoa; phylum Arthropoda; class Insecta; order Diptera; family Asilidae; genus Dioctria; species Dioctria rufipes. The sequence goes on from OZ002743.1 coordinate 48,575,682, forward strand.
ACAAACGAAGGCTTATGCTTGAGATTTATGATTATGAAACACCAAAATTATGCGATCACACTGCCATTACGAGTGTTAGTGGTCATAAACTCAGGCCATGCAGTCCGTTCGAGAGTTATGTCAGCTCTGGAAGGGATTTGGTAAGTCCCGACTTATATGTCCAAATGTTTTACTATTCGAGTTAGTTTCACTGGGGGGAGAGAGTTACGAATGATTTTGTGAGAGTTAACACTCTTTATGGGATGCAATTTGTGGGGAATTTATTGTCCCATGATGAATTATATTGGATTTAGGGTAGAAAAGTATAAAATCAGAGTTGACCCAACATCAATTTATTATCACATCGGGAGGTGATATAACCCTGATGATAGGATTATGTCCTTTCAACTTTGACATACGGCAGATTTTGCGGAAGGTGGGGAGGGGAGTGGATATAATCAGCATATAATTCAATCCTTGGACAACTCATTAATTACACGCAAATACATCAGATTTTATGTCGGATTATTTCATTCATCAAATAACTGAGCCGTACTGTCGCGTCAGAATGTAAATATTTTCTGTTCAACTCCCACGAAAATTTTCCCGGTGATAATTTTTAGTTTGATTGTATACGAAAAGAAATACATATTTTATGTAGATGTGTAGGTATGTAAATTGAATATTTCCATTAAAACGGGACATAAATCTTTCTCCTTATGTAAATTCAGTAAAAATATGGGTTTCAAAATTTTGTTTACTGGGAAAACCCTTTAATATTCCCCCTAAATGTCCTGATTATGTTTTTCATCTATCATCATTAATCAAAACTCTTTTGGAAATAAAGTAGCTCACAAAACATAAAATTTCACCCTAACTAATTCAATGTTAATGAATCAGATAACAGTGTATCTCAGAGTATTTAAATATGATCAATCTTCACAGGGTGATAGATAACTGGGTCCGATTCTAGTAAAAGATTAGAAGAAAACTACAGTTTTTCATACATTTTTCACTTTACACCAATAAATATCAAAGCGGAATCAAAAGCAAAAACTACATGTTGGTGGGTTAAATTGAGGCACTCACTCAACAATTGGTAATTTTTGAATGCGGGGTGGTCCATACATATAATGTCTACAGAAATCATTGAGCCACACATTGAGTGCGATTTGAAAGTAGTGCTTCAGTATAAATATAAATTCTAATATCCTCGTCACGTGATATATTTCGAATTACTATTCACATCACTGCCGTGTTACATATTTATAGCTACGATTAGTATTGGGTAAAATGTAATGTAATTGATGATTAATGATTACGATTACAATCTGTAATCATGATACTATTAATTGGTTATAATTATAATAGGATTAATCAGAAAAGTAATCATTTTTTGTAATGGTGATAACATGTAATCGTAATCATGATTACATGATTAAAGGGGGAAGCCCACTTTTCATACAACTTTAGGCCCGATATCATTATGCATTATGATACTCTGAACAAATTTTATTAGCAATATTTATTTCATTTAAGCGGGGGAAAGCTTTGGCGATCGGATGTAGTTTGAACGACTTTCTTGGGTGAAAAGTGGACTTTTATACTTCTCATGATTGTGCGGAATTGGTGGTTGGTGGATAATAACTTCTCATGAGAAAAATATTTAAAATAGATCATTAATGACCATGGAGGAAATAACGACTAAAATATATGCGAAATGCAGTAACTGGGGTGTATGTGACCCAAATGCATGAAAATGGGTTGTACAGCAGCGAAAACGTCCCGAAAAAATTTCCTGAATCGGGGAAAAAGTACACTACCCGATAGTACTCGGCGATACCTTTAATTTGATATACAACATGACATATTGGAACTACCCTGCCCCCTCCCGGGGGTTCCTACCCCCACCCTAAAAGTATGCAGAGAAATATTTTCTTCTAAGAATTGTAGCTAGTAATGAGTTGACGCTAGCAATGAAATCCGTTTTACAATCGGATATAATACTACCGAGTTATAGTCGATGTAAAGTGCAAAAATCTAGTACCTCAGTTCGAATAAAAAAGAGGGAAATACTAAAATATGAGTATGGGATGGGGACGGCTATTTAAGTCGCCGAGTATAGGAGTGTGGGTACTCAAACTTCTTCTCAGGACTTAAGGAATTCGATTCTGTACTAGATTTTCCAAAACGTACTAGATCAAACTTTGACCTCCCGCAAACCGTACCCTGCCTAGTTGAAATAAACATTGTTAATAAAATATGATATCCAAGTTGTTAATCACAACATTTTTCTATAATAAAAATTGATTGTTTTTTTTGGAACAACAATTTTAAAATCTGTTGAAAATGTTCATTTATAATCTTAAAATGTAATCATGTAATCATGATTACGATTACATTTTACGCAAGATTTTCTTATGCGAATGCGAGGCCATTCCACATTGTAGATTCCGGACTTTTGGCTCATTAATACTTCTTAAAGCCTGAGACTTCGAAGAAACTTCACTCAATAATATACTGTTCTTCCTAGAGGATTGTGTGAATGTTGGATGAAGTATAAATAAAGCGATACAAATAAGCCAGTGAATGGCTGCAGTGAAAAGGCCAATCTTCCCGCATAATCCTCTAATCTAAATCTAAAGCTACGCAAGATTACGCGGTGTAATCGTGATAAATGGGTAATCATGATTGATTTTATCATAATTATTAATACGATTACAAAAATGGTTTATTACGCTCAACTCTGGCTACGATGTCTATTTGAAAGACCCTGAAATAATCCTGTTATTATCTATTTTTGATCCATTTATGAAAAACACGCATATCCATCTATGTAACCAGTCAGTTACAATTCCAATGTTTTCAACTTGGAAAATCTGTAGAGAAGCCTTTACAGAAAACTTGTTTTATTATTCATTGATTCTGCTGATAGAAAAGTATATTAAAGTTTTCGCCTTATTTTCATAGTGCTTCGTAAAGCTCTGTTTGACAAATGCTTGCCAAGCAGGAGCTATTTCTGATCGGTAAAACACATTCGGTTTCGAACATTGATCTATTTTTTATTTATTATTATTAGTGCGCTTGTAAAGTTTGCACAGTGGGCATTAACCAAAGTTGCAGCCAGCTAGTAATAAACAAAAAAGCTACAATGCTTTTCGTAGATCGTTTACTTTCTAGTACCATGTGATGTTGGTTTTGCTTTTATTATCGCGTAAAGTATAAACATAACGTAAAGCTTTATCGTCGTATATTCATTGGTACATGACATTTATATATCTGTATAATGCTTTCGTTTGTCCAGGATACAAGTTTTGTTTCTTTTTTTATTTTTGTATATACATTTTCTCTGCATGTTCATAAAAATGCAGTGAATTACTTTATGGGTGCTTTGATTGATCAATGTTCTATATGCATGTTAATTTTTGCATACCGATTTATAGTAAGGCGTGCTCTTCACATTTCGTATACTAACTACCGTATACAAACTTTCGTATACAGACTTTAGAATAGATTTCCAGTCTTATCCCAACAACAGATTCGTTTACTCTTAGAACGCGTTTACTCCTAGAACGCAGATATTCATTTATACCATCAGAAAAGCTTAGAAGTATATGGAATGGAGCATTGCTTTCATTCTCCCGATTGAATTTGTTCACAGGGACCCTATTTAACACAAGCAATCAATGACGTGGTAAAAATTGAACCATTTGTAAAGGTAGATAAAAGGTGTGGGAGAAGTGACAAAACCATTAACTACTATAAAAGACTAAATTCTATGAAGAGAAACAAATTATTTTTCTCTGAAACATTTTTTCTTAAAATCTTCTATCCAAAGTTCTATTCCTATACCGAAAGTCTTTCATTTTTGATTCCTATCAATTATTGCGTCATATTCTTGAAAACCTCGTACATTTCGTTTCCACCATAAATAATCAAACACAAAAAAGTGTCAAGCAATACACGAAATTTTGATCATTTTCAATTCGGTTCTCCTAAAGAATGCAAAATAATGCATCCACTTCATAAAAAATTAATGTACAGTTTCACAACAGACAATACACGTGCCTCTATTTGGAATTCTATGAATTTTCTCCAGAATTTATTTTCAAAACTCTTTGGTTCATCACAATAATTTGAAAGAGTTGGGATTGAAACTATCAATTTTTATAAGCATAAATAAAAGTTCATTTTTGTTAGGAAATATCACGACAATTTTTCGTAAGATTTTTGTTGTTGTTGTTTTATTGATCGTCCAAGTGGTTTCACGTGTGAGCACCTGCCAAGTATGACTTAATCCCACGGCACTCTTCGTGCACGTGTTATCGTGCGATAATCAGCGCCCTCATGAGACATTTGTATAAGTCCCAGTGGAACGGTGCATGCTAGGCTTTCTTACTGGTAGAAGCAAGACGTATCTAACAGCTCTGACTGATCTTTGGGTCACGGTGTTTCAGCAGAACTCCACACCAAGAGAATATCTGAACATTCATACTTGCTAGACTCGAAAATACACTCGTTCAGCCTGCGAAATGGGCCACCATAAACCACCATTTTGCCCCCCATCAAAAGACCTCTCCATGTCGAAGTTATGCCTTTCCAGGGCACCTCGATCCCGTTGTACAAAATTAGACATACATGTCTACTTATTTGGTAGAAAAGAGAGGGCCATGGTTACTCCCAGAAAGGGCCATGAATACACCCAGTAAAATCTTCATGTAGATATCCTTTTATAAAACGGAACTGTTAAATCCATTCAAGCTTAAGATCTTATTGGCACCGAGGTGTCAGCGAAGGCCACGTCAAGGTTAAAATACGCCCCTCGAGTTTGAAGAAGCTTGAGATTACGGGCTGTAATCCTTTAGCTACCATGAGTATTGGTCATCTAAAAACTGCATGCATACTTAGTTTCTCAAAATCCATCGACCTTCTACAACCTTTTTGAATTCCTATTTATATTTGATTCCCGTGAGCACATAAATTCATTGTACATGACCTTTTTGCCATAGTACCCTCATACAGTAAACACTGAGTCAAAAATCTCATATTTGTCTCTCATGTATGCTGTATTTTCATTACATAGGTACTACAGTGCTCACGATAGGAAAAGCGCTTCTCGGTATCAACAATGTTGCAACAGTACTACAACGATTTTAGTCGTTTTTTATGAATGACTTCCGTTTATATTATATCCTTCTCCATAGCAGCATTACGCGTCACAGACACCCTTTCCACCGTCTTAAGGTGGCCGTTCAACAGTTCAAAAAACACGCAGTCAGTAATCACATGGTGAAACTATTATTTGCTTGATCTTCGACGAACCAAGCAATGTTGCCCCGACTTGCTCTTATACATGTAGGTATGTATGGGAGTTGCCAAATAGTTACATATATAATAAATAATTTTTCAGTTAAAAATAACCTATTCCAAATGCTTAATAATATAGAAGGAGTATTATAACCAGATAGGCAGACATTGCTGCGTAAGTTCCATTACAATTAATTCAAAAATTGTATATCTGATGTCTGTCAGAAATAGTACAAAAACCGAATCTGAAGAAAAATTCTCGAGAAAGTTCCTAAGAAAATTAAATCTTATCTATGCCTTTAGCTGCCAGACATGCGAATCAATCAAGAGCTCTTTTGACCTCTTTATCGGCCACAATCAAAAGTCCATAAAAAATCTTAAGAAATTTTGCGTCAAAATTCATAAAAAGAAACAAAAGGGCTTTCAAACATAGTAAATTTTTTTGATATTTAGAACTCTGAATTGCTTTCCAATTAAATCGACGCAATATTTAGGAGATTCAAACTAAAAGCAGTCAACATTTCATTGTACTTTTGCTAATTATAGTTATTTTATGCTCATGAATTTATTAAAAATTGTTGGCGCCAACGAATAAAATTGAGACCATGATAAGTGTGATTATTATAATCCAAATGATGATCAGTCATCTGAATAATACATCAACACTTCCGACATTATAAACAAATAATAAAAATCCAGCAAACTTATGCACTTAGTTAGACCGGAAAAATCAATGATCATTCGTCCTTAAAACCATTTTCAAAAAATTTCATTTGGTATTGATATGTTTTAATTAAAATCATTTTCCTGTCAATTTTCACAGGTACCTTATTTGACAGTAATTCGTTTAAATCAAAACTGAATTTGAAAGATAAAGCGATTTTTGAAAATATTAAATTACGGATGAATGAACATTTATTTTAGTTGTCGATTACATGGATTTTTCTTCAATCAACTGTTATCGCATCCTCAAAATGTTAATCAATTCCCGACAATTTCAAAAAATTCAAAAGGCTTTCCAAAATAGCCCCGGATCATGAGTAATGGAAGCTTCCTGTCAAATTTGGAACCTTCACCTAATTTAAAAGGATATACTCGAGATGGATATGGATAGAGAAGAAATGTAATATATTCAACTAAAACCATACGCAAATGTTTAAAGCAAGTGACTAAAATCTTTATTATTACTTTATTGCGTTCTCTTGTAACAATTTCGTAACATCGTCTTAGAATGGTAACATTATTCATCAAATCGCGTAAATCTTACGCCATTTCTGTAATATAATGTTTGGTTTTAACCGTACAATGTGACCTTAACTATAACTGTGTATGATTTTGAAGCAATATCCATCTACAGTAGTAGATAGTCCATGTGGCTTAACGTGAGCACCTGCCAAGTATGGCTTAATCTCACGGCACTCTTAATGCGCTGCTTAGTTACAATGCGACAATCAGCGCCCTCATGAGACAGAATATGCCCAGTCTCTATGAATTCCAGTGAGGCCAATGCATACTTGGCTTTCTTATTGGTAGAAACGAGATCCACCTAAAATCTCTAACCAATTTGTGGGTTCCGGTACCCGGTCATTTAAGGGCATGTCCACTTATATCATGTTAGACTCAGACACTATCTCTCTTCTCGCGATATAGGCTACCGCAAATCACCTAGTTGCTCCCATCAAGGGGCCTTACCATGTTGAGGTGAAAAGCATAAGCTTTCCAGGGCTCCTCGAGACCATGGTACCATGTTAACAATGTCGGCTACACAAATGGTATGATTGAGTAATCCATGACCAAAGGTCATGCTTACTCCCAGTAAATTCTTCATACAGAATCCTTATAAGACGAGACTGATCTACTATAACAGTTCATACACATAGTTATAAAAATATAGCTGTAATGAATATTTTTTACACAAAGGAACCTATTGTGTCTATGCACTATTCGCCCCACAATTTCGTAACCAGCTACCACATTTCACAAATGTCAAGCAATATGTTTCCACATTGTGACAAACTATTAGAAAATTTTCTACTTGGGTGGATTTTCAGATGGTAGCTGATTATATAAGGTTCTGCATCACTCGTACTTAATACCAACCTATCTTGGTGCAACGAAATTCTTTGTTTTCCACTTACTAGCGCATGCTCCAAAAGATAGTGGACATGGTCCCTTTCTTTTCATCCGTTTAAATTCTTCTTTTCAGGTGCACTTTTCTATTCATTTCCTTCAATTATTTCAGTTTTTCCATTTCATGTAGTACGAGTATGTCTGTATGAGTATTTGACCAGTCTAATATTTTTTTAAATGTCTACATAGTTTCAGCCATCGAATAGACCACCAGGTATGCCGCAATTCATGTGTAACAAATGTAATCGGACAATTGCATCTGTTACATAGCCGCAGTTTCATCGTGAAAGTGCACCGGTACCTGTCTAAAATATTTTATTTCCTTTTTTCTTACTGTCTAACCTGAGATGATGGGATTTTTAATGGATCCTTTATAAATATTTCTCACGTGAGCTTAAACTTTCTGGAGGCAACATTTTGCAACCTCATTAAATTTATCAGGGTTAATATGGTTACAGATTACACGAATGTGAACAGAGCAGAATAATTATTTTTTTTCTTCTTTAATCGTGCAAAAATGTTTCAATCGAACTCTCCACCATCCATCCCCTCCCTTCTTTCCTACCATCAACAAGGAAGTCAATTGCAAGGTGTATTGCCTTTTTCGGTTAAATTGATAGCAGGCTCACTTTCTCCGGTCTATGGTTATACAAATTTAATTAAAACCGTTTTCCATCCTTTAATTTTCAGTCAACCGAAAAATATTCATCATCCCTTCGGGAAATTAATGTTTCTTTTTTTCTGGTTTTTCGTCCTTTCAGAAAATCGAATTTCATACACACACAGGCACTGCCCTATATCCTGCTACATTTTCGCTCAACTATGAATTCGTCGATACTGAAATGGGTGGTGAATTATGGCCGGGACGTCGAGGCGAGGATACAGTTCCACCTTTATGTTCAAGAATGTTTCGTAAACGGAAGGGCAATATTCAGGCACCACGAAACGTCTTCTTGTATGGACGTGGCGGTGCTAAAAATTTAACATGTCTCTATCGTTTCGAGGCTGGAATATCTGAAAGAGTTCGACTCACCCTGCATAATGTGTCATTTGGTGAGGGTACAACATGTACAACAGACGCAGATTTACATACAGGACGACCAAAATGCACTGCCATGGATCCAGATGGTCGTTTTATAGAATTGAAATTGTACGATGTTCCATTCCGGGATGTCAAGATACCCCTGGGCTGTTTTTGTGACAACACAAGTACCCTCTACAATTCCCCGTTGACCTTCTTGTCCAATTCAAGAATTATGGAATTGACTTTTACAGTTACTAAATTAAACATTTCAGAGGACTTTGCTGATGTATACTTTTACGCCTCGTATGAATTCAAGAGGGTGCCAGAATGTCGGAAGAAAATGCGCCTGAAAGGCTCCGGAGGAGAGGATGAGATAAAGTATCCTCTAAAATCACAGGATTCAAGCTGTGAAGGAGCATCATGGTACATCGAATCACAGCAGCTAGAACGTAGCTTATTTGTACAGACTTGGGGCACATATCTTCCCATTGATCCGACATCAGAGGATGCTATGCGATGCAATACAAAAAATCGTCTCATCATATATTCAGGGCGTCCATTGAAAGTCATGCGAGTCATATGCCCATCGCAGCCAGGTCCAAGACCATCATCCTTGCACATATTCTCCGAAGACTGGCTGAGTGGACAACCAATATTCTCGAATAAGTAAGTATTACAATTTACAAAGTGTATCTGGATGTATGTATGTATGCAAACCAGGAGACGTTAAATTCAATTCCGAAACCCTTTATTGAATTTGTTTGTATCCTCTACGTCCCCCTATGAAGTGGGTTTGAGGCGATGCTCTACCGTATCGGATCATATCCCCTGAACATATATACTATATTCTTATCACTTTCTTATCGTTATTGCAGACCCGTCACTTTGGTATTGGAGCCAATCCTCAAGGAGCCAGGAGGCATAACATTCTCCTGGCTGGAAATATACCGAACAAAGGCCTCGTTGCTACAACAGTTGGACTTGCAAACGAACTTCTCAGCCAATGATACGCTGGGCGAATTTGGACTATATCCAAGAGAATCAGATTGTGAATACAAATGTCCCGAACTGGATGCATGCATTGCTGCAAACCTATGGTGTAACGGTAAGAATGAATTTTATGAATTTTACTAACAAATCCTCTGGGCACAATGCTCCTCTTCTTAGCACCACTAAAATGTTATCCACAAGTTGTTTACTAATTTTCTATTCATTTGGGCAATCTAGACGGGGATGAGTTGGTATAAAATCTATTTTACATACGCTAGGTATTGGGTATGGATTTGGTCTATTATTGGAGGTTTTAGGAAGATATTTGCACAGATATAGATTGGAATAATTATTGGTGGTGCCTATTCTGCAAATATATGCCCTTTGTATCTATAATTGAGGGAGAAATTATAGATTCAAATTAATGTTGTTGTGGGGTAAATTCGTATATTTAGATCTTGGATAGATTTGATTTAATTTTATCAATTATGCAATGTGCAAAGAGGACTTCGAGACGTTTTATAAATACTGATTAGATATGCAAGGACAGAGAAAAATTAATGGAAACTCTCCCCATTATCTGCCTAGTGGGGGAGGGCACACGTGGCGATAGATGAATACGAAATTTATCTGTTTCTGAACAATGGAATTCAGTATGGAAATACTCTCAGTATTACACTCGGTCCTTCTGCAATTTTTCACAATAAGTACCTATTTTTTGATTTTAAAAAAATAGTAGAACTCACGCCCTTGAAAAAATCATTGAAATCTAAGTCATGAAATGGCTGGACTGGCTCTTTGCATTGCTCTTTGGCGTGCGGGCTTGATCTGAAAACCCTCTGGCCAACATGTCATTTGATGCGATGGTACCAGAGCTTCGTTTTAAGCGTCTTCGCCATCGCAATGGCATCGAAGATAGCTCTTGATATGGAGATCAAGGGAAATGACATTGCTATCCTTTTGGATAATCAGATAGCCTTGATGGCTCTGAGTGCCCCTCGGATCACATCTTAGTTACTGGGGAATGCAGGTTGTCTGTGGATAAGTTATGTATCCACAACAGTATATCCCTTCAGTGGGTTCCTGGTCACATGAGGATCCTGGGAAAATAGCCGGCAGACCTTTTAGCTTGTGCTGGCACTAAGTGTCCGTTCCTCGGACCGGAAATCGCCGTAGGCGTTGCCACCTCGAGTCTCGAGTCTCTCATCAAAGCGGATGTTCATAGAAAGCATCAGCAGAGATAGGAGAACCTGAGTACCTGCAGGTACTGTTTTTTGATGGGTCCAGTAGGAGTATCTCTAATTTTGTCTTGGGGCTCGGAAGTAAACAATCTAGAATTGTGATTATCTTCATCACTGGTCACAGCTCGCTTTAAGATCATCAAACAAAGATGGGAGTTGCTGACTGCCCTGAGTGTCTGTCCTGCCTGGAATGAGAGCCTTAGACACCCGAACACTTTCTATGTGCTTGTCCAGCATTTGCCCGGAGCAGACTGGATTCTCTAGGCTCTACCTTCCAATCTGTAGAGGAGTTGAAAACCCTTCCTCACCAAGATTTGATGCGCTTCATTAAGAGGACGGGAAAGGTTTGGTGATAGGGCCTGTAGCAGGACAGCACACGTGACGGCTCTGGTCTCCATGCTTGGAATCCCTGTCTCCCTGCCTTCGAAATAAACAAGAAGATTTGAGCCCAGAACCTGTAGCATGAAAAACATGAAACACAAATGAAATTTCAGTCACACTTACAGGCTTTACACTCGCCATATGCCATTCAAGTTCTAGCAAGTCTTATGCAGTGAAGAAAAAAAAAGATTTTTTTTTATTTATATTGTTTTTATTATAATTAATTACACTTGTCACCTCGTCTAATTTATCACTCTCTGCAGCTTTTTAAAAATGATTTGAACAATTTCTCTAACATTTTGGTTGATATTGTCTTCAGAGTAAATTCAAGACCGTTTGGCTGTTTTTAATATCCTCAAAATTACAATCATAGAGTAGGTTATTTTATATTGGGTAAGACGAAAAATTTCAAAAATGGCTAGTGATCAAGCGCACAGCCTTGTTTTCGAGCGAAAAACTTAAGCACAGGTCAAGAAATGCAGTTCTGACGAAGTCTGAAAATGAAAAAGATGAATGTTCATTTCATTGTCTGAGACAAGACTCGCTCCTGGTTCTGACAAGTACTTATACTCTACAAATTGTCCAAAATCTTCACAAACATTCTACCGAAGAAACATCGATTCTCCGAACCGAAAGTTGTTACTGCCTACGATTCATTTTTGGTGATTCATAAATAAGATAAATATAAGGAATATTAGTATAAAGCTAAGTAGGATGAGACTATAACTAAATAGTCCTGCAATATAATAGTATAGCTTATCTACGCAAATCCAATCCTGACTCGACAGATGCTACATGAGGAAACTACTACTACTTTACCTGCTGGTGGAAAGCTCATTTTCTCGAAGGCTATATTTACTCACTCCATGTATTAAGAACTAAGGGAATTGGTAATAAATATTCACTTGGAATATAGAATTCAAACAAACTAATTTAGTTAGTGTACGAGTATTTATACCTATAGTTTCGTACATACTTACTGTACGTAGATTGTCGCTTTTATGTATTTAATCACATAAAGTTGAAGATTTAATAAATTATATTTATTTTTCGTTTAAAAATATTTATTTAAATTATTTTTGAAAATTGAGAAACACATGAAAATTATTTTATTCGCGGAAGCTTATTTTCTATTAAAGCTCTCTAGCCCTCTAGCGTTTAAACAGAACTAAAATCTATTCTATGACACAACCATAATTTTTATTTTCTTTACATTTCAAACAAGTCTTGCTTTGTATTTTTCTGAAAATGTACAGTGTCGTGTGTCTGCGATTAATGCATTTTAAAAGTTTTTCAAAGTTTTTTAAAGCAAACGTCATTCTCAAATTGATTTTTCTTATATACAGTCAGCACAATATTAATCTAACAAATAACTTTCATATTATTTTTATTTAAAACAAAAAAACTAATTTTAATATGAAACGAAACTAAAATAAAATTTAGCTTCCACTACACTTACTTCAGGTCTTATAATTTTATTATCCATGGAGAAAAGAAGACAATACAGGAATCCTTTTTTACCATTCTAGTGACTTAATTAAATTACTAGACAGAGTTGCGTGACACCGTTTTTCCCGTATTACACAATAGCAATAGTATGTAAAAAAAAAATAAGATTCTACAAAAATTTAATAAAAACCGGAATACTTCCACCTCTCGTTACATTTTGCGAGTTCAGGCACAAACAGTTTCATACAGAGTAAAAAATGTACACAATTGTTGCCGCAAAGCTTAGGTATTTCTCCCTAAAATGTAGTGAATATTCCCTAAATATTTGGGAATACTCCTGGCTATATGAGACATAAATCTAATTATTTTTTGTTTGTTAATTTATAAAATTTTGAAAAGGGTTTAAAACGGTTTTAATTTTAGGAGAATTACTCAAATATGAATATCCTCATTTCCCCCCCGGTTTTTTCAAGTAATATTTCATATAAAATTTTTTATTAATAAAACTAACAAAAAATTTAACAACAACCAAATACATAAATTAAAACAAAAAAACAAAAAATTTCTATTTTTACAGGACACCCAAATTGTCCATCTGGCTTTGATGAATCAGAAGAAGAATGTGGAACAGCTCGAAGATTATTAGAACTACCAGGAGGAATATTTGCTGCATTGGGTTGTATAGCAGCTGCAATAACAGCATGTTTAATATTTTGTATATTCGGATTATTACGAAAAAGGAAAAAGTCAGTAACACAAAAGACAGTCTTAAATGGAACCTTAAAGAAAGACATAAAGAAAGAGCCTCTATTCATTGATCCGGGCTCCTGACACGGACTTCAACCCGTCGAATATATTCATGTCGATCGGGAGACAACTGTGTGATATGTTGTATAAAATTATATAAAAATTATTACTTAAATCTATTATAATAATTATAATATATACGAATGTTTAAGGTAATATTGTTTATAGGAATATTTTTGTAAATTAATTTTTCTTTTCTTTATAATATAAAACAAAACAAAACAAAACTTATAAATATTATTATAATATGAAATGAGAGAAACTTGTAAGTAGATAAAACTAACTCACACTGCTTTATATAAGGACAAGAAATTATAGGTATCTCTATCACGGAAGCAAACTACTATTGTGGATTAGGATTTTATGTTGGTCAGCCAAATGATCGTTATCATGAAGTTTAATTTTATTCTCCCGAGAATCACAGTGTAATATAAAAATACATAAATTCAATGCTTTATATTCAATTATTATTATTATATTTATGAATTATATATTATAGAACTGAGTCTAATAAAAATTATTTCGTATCCAAAACATAACTAAATATTTACATTTTATATGTACACACAATCACTGCCTTAAATTAAATAAAACAAAAAAATAAAAAGAACATTTAAATAATATTTATCCAAGAATTTTCTCGTCCTAAACACAAAGAAAAACATTTTCAGTTAACATTTTCAGATGATTTTTATTTTTCTCTTTTATTAATATTCTTCTACAGATTTATATATATACAAACATTTTTTTTATTTTGATTTTTAATACTTTTGAAAGATTTATTTAAAATTAAAGAAAATAGAAAAACAAAAATCAGCAAAAGTAGTTAAAACAGAAAAAAATACAAGTTTAAAATAAAATTTTAAACATTTAATCACTAGAAGTAATTACAAATTACTCTCGAACGTGTTGTGATGTAAATTCACGTAAAATAGGAAAAAATATACAAAAAAAAATATAAAACAAAAACAAAAAAAAATAATGAAGAAAAATTGAAACGGTCGTCTTTTAAAGTAACTATGTATAAGAGCTCATAACCAATGATCGACTTAATTTTTAACTTGAAACGAGATTTTTATATATATAAAAAAGAAAGAGAAGAAATTAAATAAGATAACAACAATAGACAACAACAGCAACAACAAGAAAAAAAAAACTATATATGATAAAAAATAAAACAGAAGAAAGAAAAAAACAATTAGTTTTTATGAAAAATGATATACGTTTATAGTGGACAAATCAAAGACTTATTAAAATTATTACTACTAAGTATGAAGATAAGTTTAAGGTAAAAAAGAAAAACAAATTTTGTAGAAATGATTAAGAATAAAAGTATAAAAAAAAATATTAATTATAAAAAATGAATGATATAAAAATTCCTACATAGGTAATTGATTATGTAAATTCGTTTAGAATGTGGAATTAAGTGGATTCAGGATTAGTGAATGCATTAAGACAGAAACAAAAAAAAACAAAAACAAAAAACTGTAATGAGACATTGCACTCATTCATCTGTAAAATACTCGGTTTTAGGAGCGCACTTCACACAATTAATATTAAAAGTATAAAATAAATTAAGAAATAGCTCTGTAAAAAGTAAGAAAATTTTATTTATGTAAATTTTATAATAAAACTTCGGAAATTTGTTAATTTAGTAAATACTCGGTTAGGATGTTTTTAGAGTTTTATGACATTATTATGCTGCCTTCCTTCTGTTATTTTTTTTTTTTTATTGTTTAGATTTTAATTATTAATTGTAATTAAATATTAACTGATTTGCATCTCTGATTCTTCATGTATCTTTCCAATGGAACTTAATATTTATGTATCATTTTTAGATTCTCTGTAAGAATGAATTTGAAAAAGATTAAAGTTGGTTTATTGTGAAAACTTATTACCCTTCATGCCAGCCACTAGGTACAATAAATATAGCAAGTCCTGTGATCAAATCTGCCGATGGAATGATTTCGGTTCGGAACACTTTTTACTTAGCTCTGAGTTTATATAGTGTTCAGTGAAAAGTATCAGGTTCACAGGGGAAAAAAAAGAAACACTTCCTTCAAGACAAGTAATCAGAGTGTTTCCTTTTGAACTTATAGGTAAGCTAAAAATTCACTGTTATTTTAAGTAAAAGCATTAGTTATAGATGTCATGATTTACAAAATGTCTTCAATTCCTTTACTATTCGGTTATTTAAGTATAGGTGATAGTAGTGTGTGCCTACGTTTTTGTTTTTCTCCCTAAGTTAGAGATTTTGAAATCAAAGAATTTCTTTTTATTAAAATCCGATTTACAAATTTGGTCCATTGGTTTTCCAACTTATTTGAGCCTTTTAAAGAAAAACGATTTTACCAAACTCTTTAAAAAATAATGGAATGACCTCTTTGTCCCATGTGATTTTTTCTACCAAGCCATTTCTTCATATTTGGAATGAAAAAAACGAGATCATAAGGACCAAATTTCGAAAATAAAATAGATAGGGGCCGCTTTTCATGAATTCAGGTGAAAATCAATCCAATAAAAATACTTTATACTATTTTAATTCATTCATGTTTATTAGATGTTATCCACACGGAATCCATTTTTTTTTTTTTTTTTTTTTTTGTTTCTAAGCAGAGAAACACAAACTTATCCCTTTTCGAAAGAGAAAACATATTTTCTTGGCGACAAATCTACTTAAAACTTTGTGTGTGTACCCAAATAAGATGGCAATTGTAAAAACTAAATTTTAAACATGCGATTTATGCGCCATCTATTATCAAAGTCACTGTTCGTATAATTCAAGTTTTTTAGAACATTCAATAAAACCTAATTGTATGCAACTTCGTGGATATTGTTTGGTTTGCTAACATTTCATGAGTTTTTTGCAGAGGCGTCTCCTACTTAGCCTAGTGTATTTCCTTCAATTATTTAATCCACTCCAATCTTAGTGATTCTTTAACTGTTTCCGTCCAATCGCCCAGAAGCATGATCCAAGATAACACAATTGATAGAACAATATCTGATTCTGGAGGTACTTATAAGAATTTTGGTCTAACCGGACTATACAAAGTTTCTTCCACATAGATAACTATATTCTCCGGAGTAAGGTTATTCGATAACTCCAAACTCAAATGCATCAACTCATTTTGTTGAGTAATTTACTTCGATTGTAAAAATATTTCGAAACCAAAGTCGTCAAGGTTCGTTCCTAAAGATCGATTGACAGGTCCGAAGCTTTAGGTTTTTACAAAATAAGGTCGCTAAGCTTTAGCTTAACGTCCTCTAGGTTTGCTGTGGTCATGATATTAAGTAAATCTACTCATGATATTTACCGTAATCCGCCTCCGACCCCTCTCCGCCAAACATAATTTAAGATAATAATAATTTACCCGATTTTTAGTAGATAAAATTATCAAATGCCCTACTGTGTACGTATACCTACTACTATGTACATATATATTATACTTACTTAATCGAAATATTCTATGTACAAAAAAAAACTATTGAATATATCCAATAGGCACAATTCTAAGGGTCCCGTTGAATGAATTATGACGAATACAATACTGAATGATTTCTTTAAACAAATCAATTATGTGCTCAAGGAAAATATTCAATAACAATGAACCGCTACTAAAGTTGTAGGCATCGGACTTTACTCCATAATATATTTTAGGGTTTCCTACATTTGGACATTATTTTGCGGGCCTTACTTCGTCTTTATTTTAGTGCTGCGTTTCATATACTTTGGCTTTATTTCATCTCCCTTTTCGGACATTATTTCGAAATGAAGAGAAGCCCAAAATTGTCAGGCAATATTTCACTTGATCCTTTCGGGCGCTATTTCCCGGAGCTTAGTACTCTGACCTATTCACATAAAATTTCGTGTGATATTGGATTTGTGTATTACTTCAACTCGAACCTCTGCACATCAAATCAACAAAGATCTCCCATTTACTTCTTGAAGTTACAATGATTTCGTTTGAATTTCCCGACAACTTGTACAATGAAATTATCACAGCGATCAATATGCTGATCGCAAAAGCCATTCATCTCACTTGATCGAATCCTCGGTCTGGCAAAAATGTGGTATCTAATATTGGGATTTAGAAAATAGTGAAATCGATAATAGTTTGATTTCCTTTGTTGATGTTGTAATATCGTAATCATTGCTCTATGATGAAATTGCCGGCTATAAGTGTGATGGTTTGGTTGACCCCATCAGTTTGCAGAAATATATTGTAACATATATTTAACGGTCTTATTTTTATGACACATTTTGATCCCTAAGAAAGACGGAAAAATAATGTTATGAAAAAATATAATTTGTAATCTTTAACAAGACAGACTCTTGCTCTTAATGATTCGGTCAGCTTCAAGAGATTCCCATAGGGTGGACGAATACATCAATTATTCCAAGGGGGTGCCTAATAGCAAAGCGTATTCAAAAAGCGGTCTCACAAAGCAACTGTACAAACACAATGTTATGGTGGGATTCGAGAACTCTCGTGACCAACGTTTTATAAAGCCCAGCATAGAACTACTCTTTGATACCATGTAGTTTATGTGGGAGATAAAATTCAATCTATGGTCACATTTGACACCCAAGTCACAGACAGAATCCACACGACGAATTGAGGAATCTGTCAACATAATATAAGTGATTGGTGTCTGCTTCCTGTGGAAAGTCATAACCTCAGATTCGTCTATATTAAGTACCAAATCATAGCTTTTGCACGAATTGGAAAATTTTTGAAGGTCATCCTGAACCTGTTCACAATCATTAACAGATTTAGTCTGAGCGAAAAGCTTAATGTAGTCAGATATATCAAGACTTTACAGTGCCTCATAATAGAGATAATGTCGTCAATAGATAGAGTAAAGAGCAACGGCCCAAGTGACTACCATGAGGTATGCCAGACGAAGCCTTCAAGACTCTAAAGATGGAATGACGGAAATAGATTTGACTCCAATCATTTTAGAAATGTTAGGGAAACTCATACTATTCCATTTTATACAGTGTCACGGAATGAGAGAGTTTATCGAAAGCTTTACTAAAATCTGTATTAGTACAATCTGTGTGGTAGTCTTTTGTAAGCCCGCCAATGGTATCCGAGACAAATTTAAACATTTTTATTGAAATTTAAGTTTCTCAATTTATTTAACTTTAATTTTTTTTTATAATCTTTTCCATAACTTATTTTAGTACTTAGCATTTAATTTTTAAGACGAATTTTAATATTACCTGCATTTCCCCAAATTACAAAATCAAATTGAATTATGGCTTTTGAGTGCTAAGCCGAATAAATGAAAACCATTCCTACTATTTTAAATTCTTCAAGGATACATTAAATTATATTAAAAATCTATAAAAGAAAACCAACTTAGCATGTCACTGAATTACTCATTTTAAAAATCGATTTATACATAGTAGTTCCCTGTTGTCATTAATTATAAAGTTATATAAAGAAATTTTTTCCCTTTCGGTTCTTAATTAATGGCGACTAAACACGCAAAGATTTAAATTGAAAAATTACATACAATATCAAGTCAAGGCTCCCTGATTACTTCTGCATGCAAGTTCAAAAGTTGATGTTATTCGAATTTCGAATAAATGAGCTTTGCTCATGCAACCTATTCCATGACAAATTTTTTTACATAAAAGCTTAATTAATGCAATAAATAAAATTACAATAGAAGAAGCAACAACCACCGAGTTAATTTATGAAATTTTCGTTAATTCCATTTTATATTCTAATTTAAATATAATTTTTAAAGACATCATTGAGACACTGCAATGTGACTTCTAAGAACCTTCATGTAATTTTCCTTAATACATTCAATAATACATTAGGTGTACACCGTAAATAACTCCTTTGTGAAGGGATATTTGTTTACAATTTTATAACTAATGTTTTTGCGAGAGGCAGCTAACGTGCATAAAATATAGAAAAACTCAAAATATATTTCGTTTTTACTAAAGAAGAAAAAAGGTGCCAAGTAAAAAGTTAAAATTTAATGCATATAGAAAAAAAAACGATTTGTTAAACGTTATAATTTTCAAATTGAAATCAGTTAGTATAGTTAATACATCAAAGATGTATGTGTGTTTGTATGTAAAAGTGAAATAAATTGGAAATTTTAATTTTATGGCGCTGGGGTAGCAATATTATTGCGATCCAGCCAGAATGTGTATTTGATTTCAAAGCGAAAAAGAAAAATCTGTATACAATTTTTAAAAGTTTGTATTTTACGTTTTATTATTTACAAAATACAAAAAAGAATGCACTAAATCAAATAGTAAAAAATAATAATTCATTAAAAAAAAAAACTTGTGTGTTTTAGTAATATCCAAACTGTAGTGTTAGTAGTCATTTTAGAATTGAGTTTAGTGTATACATAATTTTTGTGAAATTGGAACTTAGCACGTGAATCTTATCTAGATTTTAATGAAGATGCTGAAGAAACGGAAGTAAGCCAGGAAAGCAATATAGCGGATGCTTAATTTATTCAAAATGCTGCAGATAAGGCCTTACGCGATTCAGCGTGTTTACGAATGTAGCAGCGGCAAGCAACTATTCTAAATCAAAATACATCTAATTTTTAAAAACTTCAATTATACACGAACACGGTGTACCGTATGTGGTCTGGCACCCGAAGGCTAGGTTATGCTGAGACAACCAAAAAATTGTATAGGTGGGGGAGGGAAATTCTAACTGTTTCCGAGATAACAGGACTTAAAGATATTCTGGTATGTTTTTATAGATCACCCTATAACTTCTGAGCATTTCACCCCATATGATGATGATTTAAATTTTTTAAGGTAATCATTGGACCTTTCCTGTTGTCTATAAATTTTCCCCTGCTCCTCTCCGTTTTGAAGTTATGGCTAAACAAAGCAAAGCTTCGCTTTTAAATTACCTATGACTCTATACTCAAAATCCGTCTGCGTTTTTTGCAGTTATTCTTATACATATTGAGGGAATCCTAAAGATAATTGCGTACTTTTTGGCACTTATTGAAGCCAAAAAGCAGGCAATATTATCTTTTGGGAATATATAATAATAATAAATACCTAATAATTAAAATAAAAGAAAAAACGCATTGTCGCTGGATATGCTTAAGGAAGTGCAAAAAACGCATTTTGGATTACATTTTGGGGACATAGTGTCGTAGGTTGCTTCAAAGCGTTTGTTTTTATAAAAATAAGAGTTAAATATAACCGAAACGAGTTAAAATTCTTGACTTGTTGAGCCATAACTTCAAAACTTGGTAAGGAACGTGAAAAATTTATAGACCATTGGAAAGGTATAATGAGTATCTCTATAAAAACATAGCCAAATATGTATAAGTCCCTTTATCTCTTAAACCGTTATGATCTCCCCTCCCCAATCCGTACAATTTTTTACTTGTCTAAGCATGACCTATCCCTTCGGGTGCCAGACCACGGACGGGATATCATGTATACGAAAACAAGCAGTAATATATTTAGTTTCAAAATTTGTGCCTATTTTTCGTTTATTTTATATATATATATTTTTTTTTTTGTAAAAACTTTCAAGAAAATTACAAAAACTTTTCTGAAGATGCAGTAGCTAAAAAAGTCGGGTTAAGTCATGAAAGAGGGGAACGTGTGACGTGTGCAAAATTTATGTAATTTTTTTGCACAAAAAAAATTAAAGAAACGGAAAATGTCTATAAGTTCGTGCAAATTCCTTATAACGCATTATCCCAAAAATTAATACTCGAACAGACCTAATAATGGCTGTAAGTAAAGGTAGCTTACGGCAGAAATGTGTTGAATTAAGTATGCCGTACACAGTGTAATACGCGAAATGGAGCCAAACCCATTAGCTTTTTTCAATTTTGTGACTCCCACCAAATCTAAGCATTAGTGAGTGTTAATAGTTATTATACTAAATTTTGCATCTCGCGGAAAAAGACATTAAAATGTTTCCGATTCCAATTGCATATTTTTTAAATTTTTATACCCACGATTACTATTTTTTATATAATATGACGAAAAATTAACTTAATTTCTTTAATAGTTGATTAAGACTACAAAATTACAAAACTTAAAAAAATCTAGTAACATTGTTGCAAATTACACATGTAGGGAGCTGAGCAGCTAATATTTAGGAAAAATTACAAACTTTTAACAGAAAATGGGCTCGAAAGTATTTTTTCCCACGTCAGAAATATTTTAAATCTAATAAATCAATTTGGATAGTTAAAGTAGAATTGATTGGTAATTGTTTGCAAATTTTATAATAATAAACAGTACAGTGAAATAAAAAGAACTTGTGAATTATATCTGAAATATTGTATTTTAAATAACGAACGAATTCCACGCTCGTAACAATATTTACGTTCCATCAAGTATTGTAAAGATGGACATTTTCATCCGAATTTCCCTTAATTCATTCTGGAGGAGAAATCCTGGACAAATGTGAAAAAAAGTTTTGAATTTAATGACGTATACAAGATCCTTGAACCCGCAGGTGTTGTTTGAACCCAGCCCTATTGAAAAAAAAATCAGAAAATTTTTTTTCAAATTTTACAAGGCAAAGGTGAAAAAAAATTGGTACATTTTCTTGTTTTTTCACGGAAAGGCTGCTCATTTTAGAAGCCCGTGGATCCAAATGTTTTCAACAAAAGTCCTCGCGCTCTTGAAAGAAGGAGAAAAACTCAAAATTTAATATCTTTTTTTTTTTTTTTTTTTGATATTATTAAGCCAAGCTTAGGGGATACCCTATGATGCAAAGCACAGCGTGGCAGGAAGGAGATAGGGAAAGGATTAAGGGAATATGTGGAAGGAAAAATCTGATTGGAACTTTTTGCCGCACACAGAACTGGAAAATAACAAAATCTACCACATTTTTCGAAATCGAGATACAAACCATCAAATTAAACTTTAATGGTGTGCCTAGAAGTATGCAATAAAATGTTAATGTGCGAGTACAGTCCTGAAGAATAATTCAAATTTCATTGGGATAAGTTTGTGTGATAAAATTGACAATGTGTGGGGCTGAAGTCAAAGGAAAGAAAGTTTTATAGATTTTTGATTTTATTTATATATTTTTGCCCTGTGAAGCTTGATTTAGACTTAATGTTCTATTTTTATGCAGAAATTTTGGAATTACAACAACTAACGGTAAGTACTTAATTTTACATTCATATTTTTTCTAACGATTCTATGTTTAAAAATTACTTTTATCCATTCTGGATATATTAATTTTTTTGAAGTATTTTCATACTTACGTTTGGAAATGAATTAACTAAAACTAAGGCAAACATATTTCATGCATATGTAAATTGAATCAGTTCGAACTAGATAGGAACAGCTTTTGGAGACTCTGCGTGAGTTATTCGGAGTTCTTATTATCAAATACACACACATTGATCATCTTGATTTTGTTTAAAAATCACTTACAAAATTTGCTCTGTTTGAATATAATAATAAGTTTAATAACATGTACATCGTACAGTGTAAAGCCATAAACACCCACAGACAATAAAAGTAAACAAGAATAAAAACAAAACAAAAATTTACAACGCTCGCAAATTGCGGTATGCAACCAAAACTAAAGCTATGAAAATATCTGCCTAAGGTCATCGCTTTACCAAATGTAAATCATAGGAATCATCTAGAAATCTAGTGATCGCTTAAATGCAGACATAGCGATTAAAACTTTTAAGTTCATTATTGCAATTTTAGCAATAATTCCCCCTTCATATTAT
Source organism: Dioctria rufipes (assembly GCA_963924295.1). Taxonomy (NCBI): domain Eukaryota; kingdom Metazoa; phylum Arthropoda; class Insecta; order Diptera; family Asilidae; genus Dioctria; species Dioctria rufipes. The sequence goes on from OZ002743.1 coordinate 48,598,713, forward strand.
TGGTATAATGATCAATATTGATTACTGTATGACGAAGATTTTTTATATAAAGCCGTACTGCCATACCTACTTAGATGCATCGGCATTGTCTGCCATATATCTAAAGCTATGCGGCTTATTAATCATCTCTCTACTTAAACTGCAAGCAATTTGATTTTTCTAAAATCTGTCTTTAAAAATGTCCAGCATTTGGAACCAACGAAATGAGGGAAATATGACAACAGCATTAGGTCCTTACTAACCTGAAGTTGAGGAGACCTGCAATAATTTGTGCCAGTATTCATTAGTAGTATACTTTCCATATAAAACTAAATCTCCAAACATATTATTATATAAATCAATTAACGCCATCCAGTGACTTCGATCACGATATCTTGTACATGACATATGAAATCCCTGTTGATTCGAATGCAACTAGCTGCACTTTCACCTATTGAGAGATTCCAACCACATTGCCTGTGATAGACTTTTTAATTAGTACTCAATGATGTCATGGGAGGCTATTTCCAACGATTTATGTGCGGATGATAAGACGGAGCACTTAACTGCTTCTCTAAAATATCTTAATGATAAATGTGTCCCAATGCGAACACGTACTTTACATTCTCGCGGCTCTCCCTGGTTCACGGATGAGATCTGAAAAATGATCGCAGAGATGATCTGAATTGTTATCGGATCTTCCGGAATAGAGTAACTATGATCAGTCGTGCAGAGAAGTACCGATATTATGTCTCACAACTTAACCCCATTCAGCATCCAAGGAAACTATGGAGGAACTTACTGAATCTGGGAATATATGGCAGAGACTAGTCCAAGTGCAACTTGGATCACGATAATTTATACGGGGTTTTTACTTCAATTCAAAGTCAAGTTGTTGCCCTAGCACAACAGTTACCTGATCTTGTGCCGCTAAGCCAAGCCAACATACACCATTCTGAATTTTCCTTTAGCTGCGTAGATGCAGACTAGGTTATATATGAGATTAACAGCATTAAATCTTCAGATAATGGGCCAGACAATATCTCTCCACGATTCATAAAAATAATCTATCCGTAAGTCTCGTAAGTCCTCCGAACTGGCCGACTTTACCCCCTTTAGCTTGCTTTATTTCTTTTAGAAGGTTCTCGAAAAGCTTATGCATGTCCAAATGGCTTCTTATCTGAAACAAAACAACCTCTTATCACATTGGCAGTAGTAGTAGTATCTGGCATAACTGACTCGATTGACAACGATCACATAGCAATACTGGTTCTTCTGGACTTCAGCAAGGCCTTTGATTCAGTGAATCACATTAGGCTGCTTATTAAAGTCCAGCAACATTTTGGATTTTCGAGTACAGCAATTAATTTCATCAAACGCTTTCTGGAGTATCGCAGTCACACGGTAAAAGTGAATAATACCACTTCGTCACCACTTTTGCTTAGCTGTGCAATCCCCCAGGGATCTATATTAGGCCCGCTTCTCTTTTGTTGCTACATTAATGATCTCCCAATGATAATACAGGATTCAAAGGTACACTTCTACGCTGATGACGTGCAGATTTATTTTGACCGACTAATAAGACTTGTCGAAGATTACGTTTCTTGGCTAAGCTACGATCTGCAAAGAATATCTGACAGGGCCAATAGTAACTATCTAACGCGAAATCCGCTCAGGAGAAATGTAGATCTTAGTGAATTTCTTCCGATAATGATCAACAGCATATAACATACTCAAACTAAGTCAAAAGTTTAGGCATAGAAATAAATCAGCGGTTAAAATACTGCAATCACATCTCTTCTGTTTTAGAGAAAGTTTATGGATGCTTACATCAGCTAAGAACGTCCGCTAGCATATTATCGACTCATATGCGTATGAAACTCGCTTTGGTAATCTGATTTCGTCTTCTCGTTATCACCTCTATTACTTGATAATTTCTACTGCAATGAGTTTGTTCGCTGCACTTTTGTTGTTTTTCTAAGATTTTGTTCTCGTTCGATATAATACTGTTATCTGTTTCAAACTCGATATATATCTAACATTTGTGTGACGTAGCGTTATCTGAGGTGTTTTAATAAATGTTCTTCTATTCTAATCTATTCTATTCTACTCTAATACCTCACTTAACTTTTGGCAGCTTAATTTTTTTCAAACTCGATTCCGGTTGCCAAAGAAAGTTGAATATCGCTTTCAACGATACTATCAGGTTTATTCATGGATTGCGTAGATTTGCTCATATCTCTTCCTATGTGGACTGCTTTGTGGGATGCTAAATTAAAACATACTTGTCACGAAGACGATTACTATTCTTGTATTCTCTAATCCACGTGAAGGAGCCAAGTTGCTTACTTGACCGAATACAATTTCTAGGATCGGCCCGACCTCGAAATATCCTATTGCCAAGCTTCAGAACCTTATCAGATGATCGCTCTTACTTTGTACAGGTGATCCACTGCTGACACCAGCTCACATAACGTAAATTCGCAATTCAATAGTTTAATCATTTTCTTTGGTAGAATACGCCTTAGCTCTTACATATTCAATTATAGGTGTATAGTTAGTTAATTAAATTTAAATGTATATTTATCTATCTCTCTTTCATCACATAAATTTTCCTTACCGATTTAACACGTACTACAATTATAAGATTTGTAATCTTGTTTACCAATTAACTAGTAAAATAAATAAAATAAATTTAGAATTATTTTCTATATTGGCATCTTATAGAGTTATCCGTTTTCGAGACTTGCTGCATATTCCTCATACTGAGACTCACACACACACACACACAAATCTTAAAAATCTAACACCACATAACGTCGGTCCGTAAAAATCCCTTGCAATGATCTACATTTCCTAGGCGAGGGTCATTCCGTTAGACCTTTTTTTTTTTGTTTTTTTAATAAACCAAGACATTTTAACCCTTTACTGAGGAGATAATTCGCAAGCCGTCCTTCAAAATACTTTCGGCCACACAGTAAAATTCCGCGATATTTTCTTATCGCGAACTGGGCGAATGTTGAATAGTCTACCATCTTCTGATTTTCTTTGGGCTTACAATCTGCGAATGTTCAACAGTGACATACATCAACACCTCCGTCACTTTCTTCGCGTCCCCTAATTCTTGCCCTATCTCCTTCCTGACATGCTTTGCATCATAGGGTATCCCCTGAGCTTGGCTTAATAATATTTAAAAAAAAATTACATTTTGCAAAGATGACAAATTTCATGTTCAAAGGCCACAAATAAAAAGCAGACTTGGCTTGAGCTCACGTAGAATACATTTATTTATAACATTCCACCAATTATATAAATTTAAGAACAAATGCTGTGCAACAGTGTTAGGCAAAATGTAATCTGATTAATGATTAACAATAAAAATTAACCATGTTATCTGTAATCAGATTACTTTGTAACAGATTACTAATTTAATCCATTTCCATAATTACATAATGTAATCGATTAACGTATAGTGTGATTACAAGTTAATTTGATTACACATTAATGTGATTACATTTAAGATATTTGTATACTAAAAAAAACATTATTACGACTATGTACCTACACTTAAGTCCCAAGCCCCTCTAGATGTTATTTCTAAAAACGCCACTGCTTCAATCTATTCATTCATTTGAAATTCATCCACTATACACTCTATCAAATATATTCAAAGCTAGTGCTATTAAGACTTTTAAGTAGGTAGCATGTGATAGAAAATTCAAGAATATCTTATTCGTCTTCCTCATGGTTTTAAGTTGATGCGATCTTGCCAACTTTTATATTCTCTTGAGAATCAGTTTATGCAGTAAAAATTCATATTTTCTTTACACTTAAATTGACCCACATAAGTCCCTTATTATGAATAACTAATATATTTAAATGCAAAGTGTTAGACTACACAATAAACACTCTCCTTCTTCCTACCATTATAGTACCATCTAAAATAAACCAACCTAGATCCACATAATTTTTCGTAAAAGTCTAAAAACTTTCCCAAAAAAAAAAAAACCTTTATTCTCCGACATTCGTTTTCTTATTCAAAATTTTTTAAAACTTAAATTTAAATTCTCGAAAATACATAAAACAAAATCAGATCTTTTGGCAATCTATATGCAAATTAAATACAACTTTTACGTGGAGTCAAACTAAAAATAACCAGACTCCGGGCGGAGAGCGTTCACTTCAAGGGGGTCAATAGCACTTGTGTAAGACTGGATCACCTACTCTTCTTGTTAAGTACTGTTATATAAAACTCGCCAGTAGCACTCGCAAAGTGGCAATCAATAACACTTGGCACTCGCAAGTTCAGATTTATTACACAAAAACAAAATCAAATTTTATTAATTAACCTTTATTCGAGGGAGGAAGGAGCGAGCAAGTTAGCAGACAACTTAAAAAAAAATTTCCAGATTTTTCGCAGATGCTAATTGGCTCATTATGGAATTTAAGAATTTATCTCCCGGATAAAATTTCCCCTTACCTATTACTGGAACTGTCATGCAAATTTTTTGGGAACTTTTTAATAATGTTAAAGTTGCGGATATAAAATGAACATTTCCCTGGACAGGTAAGTAAGCGCCTCATAAAAGTTGGCTATAGCATTTGCCAAAAACTTACTAATTTACGTAAAAATGCGAGACTATCGATTTTATGTAGATTAGACGTACGATAAAGTTCTTCTAAGGGCGGAGGGCATTAATATTTTCCAAACTTTAGTTTTATTTTAATAATAAAACAAGTTACGAAAAAAAAAACTATTTTTCATAAATTATGTCCCGACTTTGAGCATTTCAACATGAAGAAAACTTTTTAAGTGCTGTGATTTCATGAGTAGAAAGACAGTTTTTTTTTCCTAAAAAAGACTCTGGATGTCGGATCCGTTTTATGGGTAGCTAATTAAATTCTGTTCGTCGTACTTAGTTGTATTCAGGTTAACGGATTTAGTTTAGTTTATAGTATGAGACAGATAATAGAATGCAATTCGAGAAAGAGTTTTATCACCGGTTTGATGGAGTTTACATGCAGTCCAACAACAGTTTACCAATTACTTTGTAATTTGACAGAAATAATTTGATAAGGGGGGTACCTTGTTTTTGTCTTCTGACTTACTTTATTTCTTGTAAAGATCCATTTTATAAGATTTTAATTGGAATACCAGTCAGAAAAAATATACGTATTCGTTAGGAAAATTTTTGAAAAGGCTTTCTTCCAATTTTTTCTTAAGGGGGGTTAACACCAAAAAAAAGCTCACGATTTCTGTTTCCAAAAGCTTAGTGCATATAAACGCATAAAAGTATGCAATTTTAAAATTGAAACAATTCACTATATGTACATGCAAAGCTATATGATGCTGTGATATTCATCAGTATTGTACTCCAAAGCATGTCGGGCATCTGCACAGCAGTAAGGTAGAATCACTGACTTATAAGTCAGTGGGTAGAATTGCTTAGGCATGGCGAGATTTTAAATTTGGCTGTCGGATTTTTCTTAGAATTTTGTTGAGGAGCAGGCAAGGAGCGAACGAAATGTATGCTCTCTGTGCTGTTGATCAGACACTTTTCCGTGTAATTTGTCTGGCACTATTTAATGCTTGGGCAATTTTATTTGAATGAAGTCGGTCATCAAATAAAACTCTTCCAAGAATTCTGAGTTGTAATATACCTACCATATAATTTTTGCAATGTTCGCACGTTGTCAGATTACCATTTTATTAACTAGATATCCAAAGAACTACTTTGGAGAATTAGATTTGAATTTACCAACAACACAATTTTCAGGTTGAGCTATGTCTGGTAGATTTTCTAATCTAATTTTAGTATATATGTACATATATACAATTTTATCTCTATCTAATTCCTGAATTTTGTTCGCATCAAATTTTTCAAGTTTCAAGAAACGCAATCCAACCAGATTAGCCTAGTCGGAGTTACTGTCACTCGGAAAGATTACCAATATAGCAAATAGTTAATTCTTTTCTGCGACTTGATGTTAACACTGCCATCAAATCTGCCGTTCTCGTGCTCTTTTCTTCCCTACTGGTGTGGTTATTGTGTAACCCTGTGCATTGCAATGTTAATTTAGGATTTTCAATTCATTCCAAAAGTACCTTAAATCTACCAATCGAAATCCCTCCATGGAATTTTCGTTCATATCTTCATCCTGATTTTCTTTTTCTATCAGAATTGTGAACGAATCTATTTCACTATAATCCGCAATATTTGGGCTGGCATTCATTTTACCTGCTTCATATCTTTCTTCATTTATATTAGCAAAATTTCTTTGCTGTGCGGTTAAATTTTCTTTTGTGCTTTCCTGTAGAAATCTGAAACACAATAATGGAATACAAAATAGTGTTGTCGTAGTCGCTATGTCAATGCAGTATAAATATATCGTGTAGATAGAAAGACGAAGATAAGAACAGAGCAAGCATCAAACCGCTAGGAGATATTTCATTGAAATTCGCGATGGGTAGTACCACTAAGCGTAGGTACAGTAAATAGAGAAATCTATTAGATTGAAAAATCTCCGACAGTCTTCTTCTTGAGAAGGTGTCTCCCAAAGGAAAATTTTTGCTTTGGTCCACGAAGTTCTTATTTCTACCCATTTCATAGTTCTATTCACTTAAAATAGGACGCGGGACGTGGTATTCAAAAAATTAATTGATTCTTTACGGCAGAAATTCGCTGTGAGAGCCACGGTAGTCGATTTCGAAAAAATGTTAGAGTTACTCCGTGAAGAACTTTGGTTGCCAGAAAGGTCAGCTAGTTTACCTATTCATGGAGGCAGTAGTGTCAAAAATTACTTCAAAGCATGCGTAAAATACGGCGAATAAATCTACCAAAAACAACTCTGTGTGTGAAGCAAGGGGTAAGCCCATTCTAAAGGGAGTATAAATTGGTCCCATTATAAAGGCTTTGGATGAATTAGCTATTTATTTTGGTACTTACAGAAGAACTGATTTTTCTTTAAATGATTTTTAGGCGATACCGATACTGCATTGATAAAAAGATTCATCACATAATGACAGCACTCGAACTTTTAGAGGGGACGGGCCAATCTAAAGGTATAATCGCTATATAAAGAGGAAGATTAACCCGATCAAATGGGCATTGCAAGTACCTGAGAATGGAACGCTCATAATAATTTTCGTGCAATGAGCTCAATTAAAACATTTATAAGAAAGAAGTTGCTTTTACCGAAATATATATTAAATCGCATAAATATTCGTCAGCAGATTCCCTCTTAGATAAAAAAGAATTAAAAAAATAATTTCAAAAGAAAGATGTCATTGGTACAAAGCCGATAATTTTATTGGTCGACACAAGTTCTTTGTAATTTGTAAAAATGCTTCTTCTTCGAAAATCGCATTTTGAAAACAATTCATACATAAATTAATAGTACTTAGTAGTAATTATAGTCGCTAGAAAGATAATCAAATTCAAATTCAAATTCAAATTCAAATTCATTTATTCCTGGTGACAGTACATACAAGATTTATAATCTTTTTTAAGTACAATATTATATATTGGTTCTAGAGATAATTGAAAAAAAAAAAAAACTAAAATATAAAAAGAAACAATCTAAATCAATTTAGTAAGCTTTACGTTATATGTATACCTAATCGTGCAACTCATAAGCGAAGATAAAATTTATTATTTAAACTTTACATGTTAAATTAAATAAAAATGTTATTTTAAGTGGTATCGATTGTAGTCAAAAAATTGGTACACACTGTATATAATCGTGACAACTCACTACACCTCATCAATTTTCGTTCAGTTTTCTAAATTACATACATATATTCGAAAAACAACTCTTCAAAACTTTAAAAAGTTCCATTTTGTCCTTTCTACAGCTTCACTAAAACGCGGTCATAAATGGAACCCAACAAAAAATAACTATTTATAATTTAGCCAACCTTCCTCCAAAATTTCATCAAAATCATTTACATTCACAAATTCAAATTCACGTTTCACAAATTTGTACATTTATAGGATTATTTCCTTTTCATACACACAGATTAACATATCTAACAATATTCAGTTTTCTCGTCTTTATTCAATAATTATTGGCCCGAATTTTACTAATACGTCCCATGATTAAATAATGTTACTCACAATTCGTTACCTATAACCATAATAGAATTGGCAAAAAATTTCTCGCTTCAAAAGCAAAAATGAACAAATTACCAATGATAAAAATTCAAATATTCCGGGAAATCTACACACATACATATACCTAATGCAGAAAATAACGGCACACACTCTCCAAGCATACAGCTACAGCCCGCTGAGCTTTCAAAACAAATGAAAGCCTTCCAAAAGCACAGTACTCCATCTGACGATGATAGAATGAATTGAAAACGCCAAATTGTATGCAAAATATAATAAATCAAGAAATTTTTGCCGTTACCATCATTAACATTATTGACTTTATTTTCTTTATCATTGCACTAAAAAATTTGCGTTTTTCAAAATAAACAGAAAAAGGTTCGATCTTTGTTACAAATTGAACTTTCATTGAAATAATATCATAATTTTGGTAGTTAATTGTCTCGGAAAATAGCAACTTTCAAACTAAAATATATTAGTAACCAACATTTTTTGTCTGGTTTTCTTTCCGTCACTGCCTCTTCCAGACCAAGATCTTCCATACTCAAGTACAAATTTATCTATTTAATGTACCATTATTACGTTTTGATGTACTAAGCTTTGCAAATTTCATGAATTCCAGAGTTTTCTAATGCTAATTAAATACATATAAAACCCCGAAATCTTTATTTTTGACACGTCATTACCTAAGTTTATGCATTTTCTCTAACTATGTACAATTTTTATCATGATAATACGCACAGATTTGCAGTAAATTTGTATTAACTTTTCGTGTTTTTTAAGATTTCAGTGGTAACCCCCCTTAAAGTTAAGTTATATGGCAGGAAGCGGTTATCTCAACCCTTTTGGAGTTGCAGGGTGATTGATTAAATTTTAAATATTTTCCCGCCAAAATACCTAATTTTCATCATTTTGCTAATTTTGTATTGAATTGCATAATATTAGGCGTTATTTCTATCACCAGTAGCAAAATTGATGAAATTATACATCATAAACACTGGTTTATAAAAAAAACGGTTATACCCCAACTAAAGGTAATATTCTGAGATTTCCAAAATCTTGCAAGAAAATGTAACGGTTATCAAGCATTTTGGCGCGAAAATCGTTAAATTTAAAAAACAAAAAAAAAATGTTTTTAAATTTTTTGACTATGACGTCCTATAACTAGTGATTTGGGGGGTGGAGTAATGGGTAAACATTCTCTGGAAAGCTTATATATCTGAGCTAAAATCAGGTGTTTTGTGAAAAAACTAGCTTATTGTCTTAGTCCCCCAACCCTGCCTTCAATTTTTTTTTTCAACACTTCAACCTATCTCTTCTTCCATTTATGACCACCACATAGTCTTTTTAATTCGTGGTTCTGCTTGTTTTTTTTAAGTCATTCATATTTTTCCGGTATGCCAGGTATTAATCCGCAATTGCTATTCTAAAATAATGGAACTGCCATCTATCGCTTATTAGGAAAAGCGTATCACATTGGGGAGTTTGTAAATTGTTGATCCAGATATTTTCGGCCTGAAAGCTTTCGTGTCATGTTTTGTCTACACCTTAAAAATGTTCTATAACTCTCCCATAGGGCACATTGCGGTTGTTTTTGATGTTGATAGTGAAGGCTAGGTAGTGAGAGGTTCTAGAAAATTTGATAGGAGAAAACATTTTTTCCAAAGTTGTTTTGTTTTTGCAGAATGCGAAACGGGACTGCAATAAAAAAGATTCTTTATTAAAAATGGAAATCATTATGAATATCGAAAAGATAGTTATACAAAATGTTTTAACTGATTTTTTTACTGAAATTTTTTACGAAAGGAATATGTTGTACATACCCCGTTGCTAGAAGGTGCTTACTGCATATGGTAAGAGAAATCAACTACCAATATATTTGTTATCTGATTAAAAACACCTTTTATGATTAGATCTATACAGACACATTGGGTCTGTTAGAAGTGGTTGAACTAATTGTCTTCACAAGGGTTAAAAAAGAATTTAACCCTTTAAAGTAGCCACAAAAATTTAAATAATTTGCCAAAATTGGATGAACGTAAATTCAATTTGATACGTTTAAGAAGAACTCGGCCCCTAACCAGGGGCGGATCCAGGATTCTTGTGGGGGAGGGGGCACAACTATGGTTTAAAAGTGGTATAAGCTGGAAATGGATCAAAAGATCCAAGACACTCGCCACCATTCGCAAATATCAAATGCGCAAAATATATCATTTAGAAGATTCGGATCGAACAGATAAGCTACCACTCTCAACGAAGAAAGTTACTCAATGTTATACTTTTGACATCCGCGAAAGTCAAACAAGATGTTAAATTATATAGTTTGCTCCGAGTTTTAGCCAAGGATGAGGCACAGCTGTTCTGTATCTGATGGTTTTGACCAGGGGCCAGAATTCCTTGCTATTCTTGAGGCTTTCCAAGATTCTTAGTCTAACATTCTGGACGAAAAGGATTTTTTCTCTTCGTAACTATTATGAACTTGCAGGTGCTCTGTACAGTCTTGTAGACTTGTTCCAATTCTGGGTATGAATGCAATTGATAGGTGTGAAAAATAGACCCTATAGCTCTTATTACTTGATTGAATTATCGTTAAACCAAGAGGGATTTTGCTAATTTAGAGACCTGCTGTAGGAATAAGGAATGTATTCATGCATGCCATATTCTAATGTACATTCATCAACATCCCTCGAAGCAAAACAGAGGGACCAATGAATTTCACTAAGATACTGATTAGGAGTTTCCCCCCAATCATTATTTATATTTTGTTTTTCTTTAACGTTTGGTCTAAGTATTCTAGTAAAACTATTGAATTTTACGAAATAAAAAAATATATTCCAATATAAATCTTTTGCTTTAAATGTAAATAACTCACTTGTTTACTCTTGTGTAGTTTCGCGAAATTTCTTCAATTACAAGCTATAATTACTTGTTGAAATACTTTTTTGAACCACCGATAATATTCTAACATCGAAGACTTATGGCACCTGTTTTAAATTAAAACAAACCTCTTATCGGTTTTACCCGAAGGACAGAGCCTTTCTTCAAACACCCCTAGAAAAGCCACGCTCGTGTACAGGATTTTTAAAGGTATCAGCATTTCCTGATTTTTCAATAGGCTTAGACTGGCACGAGCTGAAGTGGAGCGAATGCCAAGCCGCTAGCCATAAGGACTGCGTTTTTAAACGTATAAAATTGAACGCTTCCAAATTTTTTTATATTTTTACAAAAAGGGCAGTAGAATAGATTTTGTTAGGAAAACGTCCGAAGATCTATTGCAATTTTTCTTCCTTAATCTTCAGGGAAGAGCGCGCGCCCACCGTACCCCCTAGCTGGATCGTCCACTGCCCATACCTCAATATGTATATATGTCCTATTCAAAAGTTATTTATATTTTTACGTTCCACGAACAATTTAATTTACAGGGCACAAAGGGTACAATAAGTATTGCCGGCCTCTTGGAAGGTCACATATCTGCTTTGGAAATTAACTTATCACTTTTTCCATAATATAAAAATGTTAATTACTTTTGAACGGAAATGGATATTTATGTAATTCTTTCTCTGTTTAAAAGCATTATTAACGGGTCACATTTTATGAGAGAGAAAAATTGTATCCTTGGTGTAAAAATTTTACGGGATAAAGGATAATACTACAATTTCTTTTTTTTCTCAAAAATAATTAGACTTCTATTGATGAAAAGATTATCATCTCTTAGCCCATTGAGATCCCGACTTAAAATTTAACAATTTAATTAACAACATTATGATGAGAATTAATTTACAAATAATAATAACAGAAAAAATTAACAAGATGTATTTTAATATATTCAAAGATAAAGGATGCATTTATAACCTTGAATTTTTTTCTTTCTAAAAGGCATCCTTTTTGTAAAGAAAGAATAATTGTACGTTTCTCTTTAATATTAATCAAGGATAATATACATGTGGTAATTAGAACCAAAGTTATGATTTTAATAATATAACTCAGCAGACCAATCGCCGAATTTTAAAAATTTAGAAGTCCTTGAATTGAGGCAGCATGCACCGCAGAACAAAATAAAATAAGCTGTAATATTATCTCATAACTGTAGCATATCACAGAATAGCTGAAATATAATTATACAATGTCATCATTGGTCATCACCGAAATATAAGCAGCAGCGCTATGAAATAATAATACGCACAACCACTAACCTACGTCTCAGTATCATCAGCGAACGATTACTCTGTAAATTAGTAAGTAGTCAGTCTGTACTGAGTCACTTAATTATAGGGTTATACAGTACTCGGTTGTTTCAATATAACCTATAACATAATACAATAACTATACTTAATTTTTAACAAAAGTAGAACGAAATTGGTGATGGTTAGGTGTGGATAGTGCGTATTTTGATCGATTTCCTGTGGATTGACTCTATAAGGATTTATACTTGTTACACCGAAATCTATACAGCGAAAAGAAAAGAGCTACCATTCAAACCTCCTTAGATTAAACTCCTACCTCCATAGAGGGCCATCAGCACTCAGTCAAAGTTCTATTTCACTATCAACAACCATTGAAAGTCCATCTCTAGTATCGACATTATCCCAAAGCCCTACTACATCGAGAGTATTTCTGCTTCAAGTAGCCCACCCATATCTCTAACAGGTCTTTTCGATTTAGTTTAGTACAAATTTGTATAAATCTACCTCTAACTCCTTCCTTAGATGGGAAAACGTAACCCTAAATAGGGGACGTGTAATAAACTCCATGAAACATACATAACTGAAAACACAGGAATATAAACATTACCCTATTGTAAAACTCTCTCTCTTTAGTTAAAATTAATCAGCTGACTTTTGAGCAAGAAAAGCGTTTGTACTTGTAGCTTTATGCAATAAGCCCCCCATTTAATGACAAATATAGCAGTTTGCAAGTTCGCTTAGTATAACAAATATCTATAATTATTGACTACATTGTGAACTAAATTCACTATAGTTACATTACGCTAAAAAAAAAACTCTTCCGTTACTTTCTGCTCTGTCGACTTCAAAATTCATTCTGAGTTTTAAATCCGCCCTAATATGAGGACAATTTTTCACTTTTACCTACCTGAAACTCTTTCAGAACCCAATTTTAGATCAAAACACTTGCTTAGAACCCCAGTCCATGCCATAAACTCAAACTAAAAATCAATCACTTTTGCTTTAAGCAAAATAACCCATGAAATATATGACAAAATACTGTCAGAAATCGCTTTGACAATAAAAACGATGTGCTCGCAAGTTGTTGTCAACGGTTCGGGTTACTCTTCCAGATGACAGTAAGAAAATGCCGAAATTTACTTTCACTTTAAATAATTATTCTCATCCTTTCCTATTCTATTTCAGGCATTAGACATATATCGAATAGTTGTGTTGATTCTTCTATTCATTGCAACCATAGTTTTACTACTCATGAGGGTCTTCTTTGTAGATGAAGTTTAAGAAGATGCTGCTTCTCTTTCAGAGGTGTACCCATTCTAATTGATTTTATCTACCAAATAAATGTGTTCAGATGAGTTGTTAAAGGAAACATAAAGCACGTATTAAAGTCTCGTTTATAAAAAAAAGGCCAGACAGAAAATGAAGCGCAAATTGTGTTCAATTTTTTATTCTAATTGTTTTTGTTTTTTTTTCTCTAAAGCAAATCAAAGAGTTCTTTTGGAGCGCCGCAATGCCGCCGCGGGGTCATCAAAAATTTCGATATGTATTTATGAAACAGCTCGATCAGCAAAGGTGTCCAATAACTGTAGACGTATATGGTAACGACTGTGTTCAGCATAGAATTCAACATACCGCGTATACATGATTAGTCACTTGTTGCATTGTTTTACAAGTAATCAACATTATTATTATCGATTGCGATCGATGACTTGATTACTCGCACGTTTACAAATTTTGGCATGATTAGGCAATATGTAGGCATTTACTACGATAACCTCAATAGTAAACTTAAACAGGGAAATGTAAACAATTGCTTGGGGCCCACAATCACGATGTCATCATAATGATATTATTGTTTTTCTAGCTCGTCTGCTTGCTGGTATTTTTGATGTAAACGTCTATAACATTGCACAATTTTTGTCAGTTTCATTTTTACATAGTTAAGCTTAAGATCGCCGGTTCTCGGTGTGTTTACAAATCTCTTGTGGTGTGGGCTTTGTGAAAAATAAAAAAAATTTAATTTAATTCGCAAACTTACCTTAACCTTCGTGTAAATAGTGATTTGAACACCGGCTGAAGTGTTTTATCTGTTTGTTTTGTTGCTTTATGATCTTAGTGAAACACTGTTATTGTAGGTCTTTCATGAGTGATGTAAACTTTTTATTTACTTTCGTGTATATTCAATTTAAGAATATTTCTGGTTATTTTGCAAAGCTATATGTTTCGTTAATACCTACATAAGTTGCTTGGTTTTTAGATGAATAAAATTGATTGTGTCGCAGTAGTTCGCTACAATTCATACCACCAAAAATTATTTAATTTTGAATTGAATTTCAGTCACAACTTTTCAGTGCAACAATTCTATTAAATCTTTACAAGCCTGTTGATACCTTAAATCAAATTTACCATTATTATTGTGGAACCGAAGGTACATATCCATTTGCTGGGAGAAAAATGTTATTCTTATGGAGCTAATTTTACTTGTGTGCCCAAACAAAGTGCAACCTGCAAAAATCCGATTTTCATCTCTGGAGGAAGTTTGCATCACATCTTTTTGTTTTTAGTTCGCAAAAATAAAGCATAAAAAGCTATAGAAATTCCCTTTAAGAGGGTGCAAGTGAATCACAAAAGTTTATTAGGTTCGAAGACTGAAACGAATTTCCTTAATTTTTTTACGAATCATCCCATGGTATAAAGAGTAAGATGGTATGTTCCATACTGCAGTATGAGAAAAACACTTTTTCTTTTTTCATTGTGTCATCAGTTGAAAATATTTTCACAGATGTGAAGAAATCGTAAGCGAATAAATCGAATTAAGTTTTTAAGTGCATATTTAATAGAAGTTAAGCAAAGGAAATCTTTTCAAATGATTAATTGTGCAGTAAAAGATTGTAAAAAATGAAAAAAATAAATAAAAATTTCCCATACATTTCCTTGGAAATCTTTCAACTAGTGACGTTGTGCTCAGATGGAACATACCTGATACTCCATATACCATGGAATCACCCTAATCACTCTTTGGTGTCCGTATGATGACACAAGTTAAAAACTAATTAGACATGCAATTGCTTGACATTATACCTGTTTTTATAGTATTAGTATCAGCTCGAAAATTTAAATAAAATGTTTTTAGGTAATTCTAGTTACGTACTTTTTTCCAAGTAATTACCTGCCTACATAATGTATGTAAGTTATGCAAATTCGTAAATTGTTCTTTATCTCTTAGTTGCCTGCACATGCGCATCAATTTTTTTTTCAATTGCGCGCATTTTGTATTGCAATGATCTCGAAAGCCGCTTAATTATATTCTTTCGCCCACCGACAGCAACAAGACGTTATAACAGCTTCCTGGCGCCGGATTCAGTAACACGAAGAGTTGGGGAATTTGGGAGTTTTCCCCGATTTAAATTTAATATAAAGAACGGCTAACTCTGTGTTGGAAGGTTGTAGAGCATATTGAGTTTTCCCTACTGATTTAGGGTCTAGAGTATAAAAATATAAGTGAACCATTGGGGGTAGTTCAAAATACGTCATGTTGGTATCAAATTGAAGAGGTAGGAGCGGGTAATCGAGTTGTTTAATTTGTTTTTGATAACTTTAATGTTGTAAATGACTTTTTACAGCCGAAAGACGGATTTTTTACACTTGGTCATATACACCCCAGTTCCTATATTTCGCATATATTTTTTCCGTTCTTTATTTCACATCCATTAGTACTCTGTTGTGAACATTCTTCTCATGAGTTGAAACTATGTGGATATTTTTCTATTCTTTTGCAATTAATTACATTTTCAATTAGGGGACAAGATGCGATTTCATCCTACACACAAGCTTTAACGTGAATATTTAAAAACAAAAATTATAGCGCATATCTTCTGTACTGGAAGACGACCAAATTGACCATTTTAGCGTGATATAAAATTTTAGCGGGTATCTTGAGACACCAAAATCCATATTCCTCTGTAAGTATTGCAAGGATTTCCATTATTTTTTTTTTTTTTTTTTTGTAAATATAAACAAGATATGGAGTGAATCAATAAATATAAACAAGATATGGAGTGAATCAATAATTTAATATAAAATTTTCTATGTACCTAGCTACGTTCACAAAACACACAAAACTTGCACAGACCATACGAAATTACATACTGACATTCATCTAAGCCCTAGATTCTAAGGTATCATAAGTATTGGTCTTAGTTAGACCAATTCTAGCTTTTTTACTTGTTGGAAATTGAGTAATATTTTTCAAAACTGCAAAGTTTAGTGAGAATAATTATTGTCCATTTCGATCTTACTTGTATCTCAGTTTTATTTCTCACAGTTCGATCGTCATTTTTTTACACATTAATTCCTGATAATGCTTTTTTCTTATTGGATAGTAACGGAAAGAATGACAAATTTTCTTTGACTTTATGTTGAATTGATGGAATCAGCTGATTTCATGGTCATTGGAAATTTATTTTTCATTACCTGATATGAAGCTTTGCTTCTTGGTTTTAACATAACTGCATACGTATTTGTTAAATCAATTTTTTATTTTCCTACTCTATCTGTGAATTTAATTTCTTTATATAAGAGGAAATTCCTAGAAAAAAGGAAAAGGGCTGTCCGCTATTTTCATTCCTCGTTACGATCGTTCATTTTGGATTATATTAAAATTTGCTACAAGATGATCTTCTCAGAACTAAAAATATCAAATGGTTTGTGGAGAGCAATTCAGGTCTTACAAGGTAGATCCCATATTAGATTACATCAATTAATTATAATTACTCTACTAAGACAAGAGAAAAATCCTGTAAAAAGCTGGTTAAATCATATTATTCGTCGTGAAGATAAAACTAAGGAAAATAAATAAATTAAAAAAATACGCCACGATCCGAATAGGGATTTTTAAAGGGATTTACAGTAAGGCTAAATAAATTTGTAAGCATTTTATTTTCCACAGTTTTTATGATATTGATTTGAAACCCTCGGCAAAATATTAAAAACTCTTCAGTTCAAATGCTACCGGATTTTTTATGGTGCGTTTTTTTTTCTTTATGTACCGGGTTCTTCATGTACACTCCAAATTTTATTATTTTTCGTACATAGGTTTTCCAAGCATATTTGCTACCGGAGCTGTTTTTCCAAATTCGTTAATATTTTTCATGTTATAATTACTTTTATAACATTAAGATTGAGACTGCTGTAACTTGAATAAAATTTATATGTTTATTTTAACACAAGAATTAAGACTGAGGTAATCTTATTCAGTAGACCAAAAACCAGATAAATCCCGTAAGTAGTTTATTTTATAAAAATTAATTTGTAAACCTTTATCTTAATAAAAAGTGAATGATTTATTCATTTTAATTCTCAAAAGCTTTTTGTGGTGCCGACAGGATTTAGTAGTCCAAGCAAATACTCGGTTTTGTATATATGTGCGTAATTTTGAACATTACTTTATAAGCATTATTGCTAGGCATTGTTACCTAGCAAGCAAAGCTTTCAGAAGAAGTAATTCCAAAAATATTTTCCGAAAATCTTATATAAATCTAACGGAAATCGTGTAGAATAACTTTTCGTCCTTTTTATTGGAATATTTGAGGACTTCTACGATTTATCCTACTGAAATCGACTGTCGGAGATGAATTCACGTTGCTTCGTTCATTTAAAATCTAGTGCTTGTACAGTCCGCATTGTTTTATTTCAGAGAAAAAGTTGTGATTAAAGTAAACAGTGTTTTTAAGAGTTCTACAAAAATAAATATTTAGTGCATAAAATTTTTTTAAATTACGACGTATCTTAAATTAGAGGTCAAAACTCCTCATATGAGGGTATATTTTCTTATATCATACGCAAAAGAGCGTCTCCGTAAAAGTTAATTATTCAGTTTTGTGTGGAATATAGGAAAATAAAAATTTATTTAAAATATAGTGATAAATTCCTATCCGAAATCGGATGAACTCCCACGACACTCGTTTTAATTTCGTTACGAAATCTAAAAGCTTTGTTGCCTGGGTAATGTGATTAGAATGAAAGCTCACGCTACTACACATAGTCAAAATTTTTGAAGCTAGAAATCGCGAGCTTTTTTTTTTGCCATTCAGCCTTAAGGGGGGTTACCACCAAAAAAAAAGCTCACGATTTCTGTTCCCAAAAGCTTAGTGAACATAAACGCATAAAAGTATGCAATTTTAAAATTGAAACAAATCACTATATGTACATGGAAAGCTATATGATATTCATCTGTATTTTACTCCAAAGCATGTCGGGCATCTGCACAGCAGTAGGGTAGAATCGCTGACTTATGAGTCAGTGTGTAGAATTGCATAGGTATGGCGAGATTTTAAATTTGGCTGTCGGATTTTTCTTAGAATTTTGTTGAGGAGCAGGCAAGGAGCGAACGAAATGTATGCTCTCTGTGCTGTTGATCAGACACTTTTCCGTGTAATTTGTCTGGCACTATTTATTGCTTGGGCAATTTTATTTGATTGAAGCCGGTCATCAAATAAAACTCTTCCAAGAATTCTGAGTTGTAATATACCTACCATATAATTTTTGCAATGTTCACACGTTGTCAGATTACCATTTTATTAACTAGATATCCAAAGAACTACTTTAGAGAATTAGATTTGAATTTACCAACAACACAATTTTCAGGTTGAGCTATGTCTGGTAGATTTTCAAATCTAGTTTTAGTATATACATATGTACATATATACAATTTTATCTCTATCTAATTCCTCAATTTTGTTCGCATAAAATTTTTCATGTTTCAAGAAACGCAATCCAATCAGATTAGCCTAGTCGGAGTTACTGTAACTGGGAAAGATTAGCAATATAGCAAATAGTGAATTCTTTTCTGCGACTCGATGTTAACACTGCCATCAAATCTGCCATTCTCGTGCTCTTTCCTTCCCTACTGGTGTGGTGGTGGTAGATTCGGTGGCGGTGGTTACACCGAGTCGCAGAAAAGAATTCACTAAAAGATAAGAGTGTGCAACGATTTCAATTAAAAAAAAAAATTAAAAATAAATGTAAAGCAGTATTTCCAAGTGACCGCAGAGGTAACTGCCACCACTCGTTTTTTTTAGAGGGGTGTCGCCTGTAGCTCTAATCCCCTTATATACTAAATACTATGATTTACTTACATACATTTCGGTACATCCAATCAGAAAATAATGAAAATCTGTTATATTTATGAGTATTTAGCAGGGATTTTCTCTTATTTCCATATTCCGTGGATATCTAGGATCAGCGATTTCTACAAGAAGATGTTTAGTATAAAATGATTTAAGTTTTTCCACATTATCATCCCAGAATTGGTCATGTCTGTGTATGGTTGCCACTTTCATATCTTTGTCATTGCCAGTCCATACAGAAAATATACAATATTTTCTTAGGGTGATATGTAGTTGGCCATGTATTTGATAGTAATATGCATGGTTTCTATTAATTTTAGTGATATCCTTCGCATTTTTATCCACCTTCCAGAAGGTGATTTTTCTTTTACGGATAGCATCATCAACTTCCATTCCTCTTGCTGAAAAGGGACACTTTATTTCAACAATTCCATCGTCGATAATCAGGCCGTCTGGAGTGGCCACCAAATATTCGTAATTTGCGTCAATGAATATTCCGCAATCTTTAATTTTGACACCACATTGAGTCTCTAATTTCTGCAAGGCATTGAATTCATTATCTTTTCCATATATAATTGCCGAGATGTAAGATATGTCAGTGTAAAGTATGGATTTGATGAAATTCCCAACTTTTGCAGTACGTCGCCTGCAAATTATGCCAAAATTCGAACTCGTAAGAAGATTTCTCCTTATTTGTAACCACTTGTTACTACTACTTTGATCACGTGTGTGTTCCTCGATGCTTCGCCGGATTTTTTTGATTTTCGGAAAATTTTAGTAGTAACCTTGTCTTTGCTCCTTATAATTCATTATCTGTCATATCTGGTTTTTGGCAACTATCGGAACGCTCATAATAATTTTCGTGCAATGAGCTCAATTAAAACATTTATAAGAAAGAAGTTCATTTTACCGAAATATATATTAAATCGCGTAAATATTCTTCAGCAGATTCCCTCTTAGATAAAAAAGAATTAAAAAAATAATTTCAAAAGAAAGATGTCATTGGTACAAAGCCGATACTTTTATTGGTCGACTAAAGTTCTTTGTAATTTGTAAAAATGCTTCTTCTTCGAAAATCGCAAAAAGCAATTCATACATAAATTAATAGTACTTAGCAGTAATTATAGTCGCTAGAAAGATAATCGATTGTAGTCAAAAAATTGGTACACGCTGTATATAATCGTGACAACTCACTATACCTCATCAATTTTCGTTCAGTTTTCTAAATTACATACAAATATTCGAAAAACAACTCTTCAAAACTTTAAAAAGTTCCATTTTGTCCTTTCTACAGCTTCACTAAAACGCGGTCATAAATGGAACTATTTATAATTTAGCCAATCTTCCTCCAAAATTTCATCAAAATCATTTTCATATCACAAATTCAAATTCACATTTCACAAATTTGTACATTTATAGGATTATTTCCTTTTCATATACACAGATTTACATACCTAACAATATTCAGTTTTCTCTTCTTTATTCCATAATTATTGGCCCGAATTTTACTAATACGTCCCATGATTAAATAATGTTACTCACAATTCGTTACCTATAACCATAATAGAATTGGCAAAAAATTTCTCGCCTCAAAAGCAAAAATGAACAAATTACCAATGATAAAAATTCAAATATTCCGGGAAATATACACACATACATATGCCTAATGCAGAAAATTACGGCACACACTCTCCAAGCATACAGCTACAGCCCGCTGAGCTTTCAAAACAAATGAAAGCCTTCCAAAAGCACATTACTCCATCTGACGATGATAGAATGAATTGAAAACGCCAAATTGTATACAAAATATAATAAACCAAGAAATTTTTGCCGTTACCATCATTAACATTATTGACTTTATTTCCTTTATCATTGCACTAAAAAATTTGAGTTTTTCAAAATAAACAGAAAAAGGTTCGATCTTTGTTACAAATTGAACTTTCATTGAAATAATCTCATAATTTTGGTAGTTATTTGTCTCGTAAAATAGCAACTTTCAAACTAAAATATATTAGTAACCAAAATTTTTTGTCTGGTTTTCTTTCCGTCACTGCCTCTTCCAGCCCAAGATCTTCCATTCTCAAGTACAAATTTATCTATTTCATGTACCATTATTACGTTTTGATGTACTAAACTTCGCAAATTTCATGAATTCCAGAGTTTTCTAAAGCTAATTAAATACATATAAAACCCCGAAATCTTTATTTTTGACACGTCATTACCTAAGTTTATGCATTTTCTCTACCTATGTACAATTTTTATCATGATAGTATGCACAGATTTGCAGTAAATTTGTATTAACTTTTCGTGTTTTTTAAGATTTCACTGGTAACCCCCCTTAAGCTTAAATTATGTGTTTTCTTATATCGATCTTTTTTATTTTATGATTTTTTAAAGGTTTTTTTGTTTTTGTGAGGATTTCTAATTTTTTACTTCATCAGTAATATTTTTTGTATTAGAAGTTTTATCATTGTAGCTTTTGAATTTTAGAGACTTTGTTTTCGATATTTTAGCTTAGGGATTGTATAATGATCTATTCCAGACCTTACTGCAACTTTTGAAGTAATCATTTTTCTAGGATGAGCACCCCATACTATTCTTGCTCCTTTTTCATGTTTTTGTTCTCCTGTCGAAACCTTTTTCAACACACACATACTGTCTTTATTAATTACACTAAAATACCATTTTTTATGTCGGTGAAGGCATATTTAATTTCCCTGTGAAATAACGAATGTTCATTTCGAACTTCTTTTAATGCTGATTTTAAAATGGTGAAAGTAATTTAGTTTTTAAAAGCTGAATACGCATCGATCTCTTTGCGCATACTCTGTATATACTTTCTATCTACCGTTGCTCCAATTGCGGCTTTAGAAAAAGGCATCTAGTAAAAGAAATAATATCGAAAATAGAAAAGGCTTACCAGATACAATAGCAGAACCTTTCTGGACTAAGCCACACGAAGAAGTTCATTAGCTTAGCAACTAAAAACCATTCCGTCAATTGTTGTCGGCATTTACTCAACTGTTTTCGATGTTAATATTGAAATTTGCTTATTCTACAAATGTAATCACATGGGCCTTATCATTTTGTGCCTTACAATTAACCGATTTTTTGGTCAATATCTGATCATTTTGCTTGTAATTTGCTCAAGACACAAAACAATCTGGAAACTTGGTATCGAAGATTACAAATCATTATTGGAAAACCTCATATTGGATTGTATAAATTAATAAAATACTTATAGCATGAGTACTTAATAGTAAAAGCAAAAGTTGAAAAAATTCAGGGGAGAGAAGTTATAAAAAAAACAGAAAAAATATTTAGGAAATGAAAAAAAGAATAAAACTTGTTTTGGATAAGAAGTCTGAAAACTCAAAACTATATTCAGGGATTAGCTTACAATTTTAAAATTTCCATTAATAATATGAATTAAATTCTAATTTTTGTTTAAAAATCTAATAAAATCTTCAATTTGCAAAATTAAACGAATTTAGTTGTTGCATCTAGCACTAAAGATTGGCGACATTTTTGGCGACATTTTAAACGAAGATAGGCGGTTTTGTGGTCGATATTTTCTATTGGCGAATTTATAATTTTCGATTAAAAATTTGACGAAATTTTGCAGATTTTGTTTAACGATATCTTGCAGATTTTTTTAGCGACAAAAGACGAAATACGTTTGGCGACATGTTTTTTGGCAACATTTATACCTACTTTACCTGAAATGAGTCAACTTACCTCAAAAATTAAAATTTTGTTTTAAAATAAAAAAAAACTTTAATCACAACAATATTTACATACTTCTATTCTATTTTTTAAATGCATTTTCCGTAGTTTATTTATTTCATTTAACACAGACGCCCTTACTTCTTTTAATTTTGCATGATACTTGAACTTGACAATTCAACCGTTCCTCAATACTTTGTGTATTAGATAGAGGCGTGAAGTATTTTACGGTTTCATGGATTTATTTACCACTTAGTTCGTCAGCAAATTGTAAAATAAATTCTTTTCTTGAAGTTTTTACTTCAGTGACCCCATTATATAAAACCCAAGTATTGATTGCTGCTAAATCTAAGATATTATATATTTTCACGCCATTTGATCAAGTATATCGGCACCATACTTAGTAATATTATAAAATGTTATAGTTTCCGGGACACATTTTTTTTTCAATTTCTACACTTCGATGATTTGAGCTCAATACTAGAACTTTTTTATTAAACTTACTTTTATGAATAGTAAGAGTACAGACCTTTGTTTTATAAAGTTGTGTGGAAACCATGTCATGTCTTCTTGGTTTTTGCAATTTTAATTCTTTTCTAATTAGTTCTTTTTATTATTTTCAATTTGTTCGTATTGTTCCAACCAAAAAAGTTTTTTTTCGAATAACCTTTTTGCAAGTGATAGGCTTATAAACAGATTATCTGTGAGAATTTTTCGTCCGCAACCAAACATGCTTCAATGATTTTATACACAGCAAATTCGCTCATGGGAATATTCGATCCGCTGACTTCATTTTTGTCCAAATAAGGAAAACTATTTAGGAGAAACTATCTTATAGCATCCGAAACTAGACAAAATTGAATGGCAAATTTATCTGGTTTATTCGGGGCATGTACTGAGTAAATAGGGCACCTGGCATTAGTAGAAAGCAATTTCTCATCGAGTATTATGTTTGCGCCAGGTTTGTAACAAACCTGGCTATTCTAAATAGAATTTTCCCATACTTTTGAAATCAAAGCAAATTTCTCTGTTTTTAATCGTTCACTTTATTTATTTTCTTATCGAAACGTATAAATCGAACTATTTTTCTGACCTTTTCTCTACACATTGTTCGGAAGAAAAAAGGAGGCCATAAACCATAAATACGGACGCTTTAAATTTCTTCCCTCATAAGCTTCTCTAGCATACAAACTTTCTACAAAGGCCCGTAATTGCGATTTTATTACTGTCCAGTCTTTTTTCAAAATTTTACGAGCTTCGAATTTAGTGCAAGATTTTATATATTCCATTATACCTCCGTCGGTTATCAAATTAAAAGCCTTCTATACAGTAGTAAGAATAATGTTTCATTTTTGGCATAAGAAGTTGGCCCTGAGTCATCTTTGAATTTGGTATGAACAGAAAATCCACCAGTAGTTCTACCATCTTTCAGTTTTTCTCAAAGTAACTTTTGTGTTGAAATTTCTTCATTATCAGATCTATCTGCAATGTCTAATTCACTTTCGGTTTCAAAATCTGCAATATATCATACTCTTTTTTTTTCCTTTTTGCCAGGAGTTATATAACGAATACTATCACTTTCATATAGAAAACAAACTCTCCTTTTTCTAAAAGCTGTATGATGAAAATCTTCATCTTCACTGCTCAAAAATTCATTCCTATTGCCTCGATTCTCTCTTTCATCCTCGATTTCATATAGTTCCGAATCAAATCCATTAAATTCGATGTCTGATTAGTTTTTCCTTATTTGGGTCAGTTTTTTATGCAATTTGAAATCTCTTCGATTTTTTTTACCATAGTAGCAACCCTAATCCTACGTAAATTCTTAAATTATATTGGTACGCAAAAATTCTTCAAAAAACTATTCTCTGCGATACCATAAATCGAAATGAAAGAGCACTACGATTTTTCATCAACATAAATGACTTTCTTTAAATAATTTCACAATATTGAATGTGCAAGTTTAGATTTCTTACTAGTAAAATGACAAATTTGAATATGAAAACTCTCGCATTTAACTGTTTACAAAAATATTTTATGCACAAGAATTACATGAGTGTAAAACAGCTATCCTTAAAAATATTTAATGATTCCGTTTGACTCACATCTGTCAAAATAGGTATAGCACATATGGATTTTTTAAACTAAGCAGTTGGGAGTGAAAGGAGTTAGTATGTGTATACATTTCATAATTCTATTAAAAACCAACAAATGTTTTAAAAAATTAGTTAAGTTTTTCTATATAAGGACTACAGGCAAATTTTCAACCTACTGCATTAAGCAAAAAATTAAAAGACAAGTGCCGAGGTACTCTCAACTTGTTGGCTTAAAGCCGAAAAACAGAATTTCATAAAGAAATTTTGAGAGTTTATTTTGCTGTATTGCTGTCCTGATGAGATACTGGACGAAACACACAGTATACTTTCAAAATTTCTTCAAGATATTTTGTTTTTCGGCTTTAAGCCAACAAGCTGACAGTACCTCGGTACTTGTCCTTTAATCAACTTTATTCGTTTTATACCACTCCACTGTTGCTGAAGCGTAGTGACTCATAGCCAGATCAGGCTAAAATAATACAGAGCCTCTATGTTGTTGAATAAAAAGCAGCAAGTGTGGCTGCAAACAGTTGTCTATGTATTTTTTTGAATTGATTATCCTTGTTTCCTGAGTGCACAAGTACAAATCGCCTGCCATATGATATATTGTTTGGGAAATTTACTCAATTTCTCTGTTGAAAATTTTGTACTCACTTCACTCCTTTTCATCGTTGTGTAGAACTCATGACCGGGTAAAGTTGATACAATCTTCGAGTTGTTGACTTTGCCACACATCTTTTTTCCTCCGAATAATCTGGAACGTTTTAAACTTTATACGTCTGATGTAAGCTGCTCCTTTTTTTAATATTTTATACAGTTGACTTTGATGTACCGGAAATTTCAGCCATATCTCTATAAGTGAAGTATTTGGCTTCTGCGAATATTGACCCAATACTTTTTGGAAACCAATTTCTTATCAGCACGACTTGGCTTTTTCCTGAATCAGATTTTGTTTCTATTGATTAACCATTTACCTATGGGTGATCACAGAATTAGCTATGCGTTTTGCAAGAACAATGTACTTTATTGCAGGATTTTCGAAGGATTTGTACAAAATTAATTTTTTGGTTCTTGCCTTATTTCCTGACATCTTTTTCTTAAAAAAAGGACACTAATGACTTATGCTAACATTATCTTAACCTTATATAGTTCGTTCCAAAACTGAGATATTCGTCTTTATGATTCTGTGTAATTTACAAAAATAAAAGAGCCAATTTTTTTAAAGCTCTTATAAAGTAATAAAATCGTAAATGAGTCAAATTAACTCGCTTCGGCAGTAATAAAGAAGGCCTTTCGTATTCGTATTTCGAATGCTCTTTAATTCAGTTTCTCTGATTTTATCTAGCACCGGCTATGCATTGTAGTAATCATTGTTACTAATACGCATGAGTATTTTCCCCAAATAATTCACACGTAAAATTTATACGGGGTACAGCTTAGTTTTTCTTTGGCATCTACAACAGTATTCGAATTTTTGCTAATATGCAAATCGAAATGCCTTCTTTATTAATGCATCCCATAAGTCTCAGAATCGTAATATTGTTACAGATTATTTCTATGATTTCTTCCCATTTACTTGGGAATTCCTCACATTATATTATTCAAATCATGTCCTTGTAAGACAAAAACACAGTCGTCAAAATTGGTTCAATCTGCTTTTTTAGACATCAATTGATGGTTCACAACAATAAAACTATTCTGAAATAAGGACAAGTCAATTTGACCAGATCATCACTGATCGTCCATTCGAAAAGATTACTTTTTTGCATTGTGGATATTTACTTTATTTTCTTCAAGCACTATTTTCTTTCAAATTGGTGTATTTTTTTATATTTATATTTATTCATATCATCCAATCAGGATACCTCTGCCTAGAAGTATCGACGATCAGTGCTTTTCTCATCACATGATCTCATCTGAGCAAAACTTTATAATTTCTTTTTGTTGATTGAACTCAAGTTATGAGCTAACCTACTCGTATAATAAATACAGATAACTTCGGTTAAAGGATTCGAACGTATCTCCATATTAGTCTGTTTGCTTAGGAATCCCAACCTTTGGTTGTTTTTATATATAAATAAGCAGATCCCAAGCACGGGGCCATGGCGGCTCATTATACTAACGTGCTAAACATCTTCTCACTAAAACCTGACTGTCCTCATAATAAAGCACATCAGATCTAGGTGTGGTAAATTTTTCAGCTCATCTACAGATAAAAGGGAAGACCCAAGCATATCCAACCTACTCCGGGCAAAGGCCGGACAACCTTTGGCTTGTTTCAAATACTCGAATCGTAAAGCCCTTTCTCTGTGGCTTCATACACTACCATAGATAAGTGACACTCATCGATATCAGCTGCAGAGCTGACTTTCGGTCGTCCAGTATTTCAGAAGACGAAATTGACTAAAAACCTGAACCTAACAAATTCACCAAACTTATAGTCATCATTTCAAAATATGAAAAATATTCTCATATGGGTGAACTTTCTAGAACTTCTACACAAAGTCTGAGGCAAATATCTGCTATTCATTCAATGATTTGAAAACTTTCAATATTGTAAAAATAACTCAATCGTTTTTAAATTATTAACAAAAAAAAAAAAGAACTCTCCTCAACCTAAAACTGGAATTAGCCTTGGCTCATTAAAGTAAAAGTTTCCCTGCAGGCACATGTATGCGCAAAAAAAAAACTGAACAGTAGTTTCATGGTTTCGGTCTCAAGCCGCTTTCATTCTGCAAAATGCGTCAGATTTATTACGTTACGTCGCCACATTGATTGGTGCAAACATAATAACTGCTTTATATAGCTAGCACCTGAATGGAATACCTAGCAATTTTTCTTTTTTCTTTTTTTACACCATTTGTTACCTAGTAAAACCACAAAAACAAGCGCAAAAAACAGGTGAAACATTAGTTTTGATACCGACGCGACGCAATGTTGAATTTATATCAAACCACAAGAGTGTGGTCTTCACGTTTTTCGGGTTCTGAACATTTCTTTAAGGTCATTGGCTTTAGTTTCGCTATTGGCATAAGACAAATTAATGTCCATCGATCTCAAGCAGAGATCATTGGGAGTGTTTCGCAATTTAACGGGAATTTAATTAATAATATTTATTTTTCTACTGCCTGCGATTCAAGGTACATAAATGTAGAGCTAATAAGCCTATTCATGCTGAGCTGTTCAGTTTGGCATGGAATGAAAGGTAGGTACATAATAAAAGTGTTACGCAACATATGTATGTATAGAAAACAATTCTTTTAAAAATATTTTAGCTTCGCAAATCATCATCAGGTTGAGTTTAATGAAAATCAATTAAGAAAAAAAAATTTAAAGTAAACTAGTAAAAGTTCATTGCAAAGCATTTAGACATGCCTGATCAACAGTTTAGATGACATCGTGAATTATACTTTAAGTTAGATCAATTAAGACAACATTTTTCATACAATTTGCGCATTCATTCTTCATGGTAACTGTTTTTTAAAAGTATATTATGAAACTAAGTATAAACAAAAAATACCAATGCGTAAGCTTTTAGCTCATTCCATGATCGCCCACTTTGATGTGTCTTCTCTTAAAAGAGTCTTTTTTTTTATCTCCACAGTGTGGTTTTGGAACTTCCTATACAACTTACATATACATACAATGCAATATTGAAGTTTTTTTTTATGTGGTTACATTTTGATGTCGAAATCATAACTTTGGTATATAAAAGTAGAGTAGTAGTAATCGGAGAGAAAGAAGATGGTAAACTGTTCCACATTCGTACTGTTCTGGTTCTGATGGTGGTGGCGGGGAGGAGGGGGGGTGCAATTTTTGTGAGAGTTACTTACCTGCCAAGAAATCCATTCTGGTATTGTGATTTGCGTTTATGAAACCAAAAACCCGTCCAAGCTTTCAATCTGTAAAGGAGCGCCAGAAAACATTCGAAGTGCATACAATTTTTTGAGAGGTTGTTGTCCAGGGGCGCACTGACCGGGGGAGGCACTGATTTCTCCCAGAAGTTAAATTTTTTTAACGTCCAAATTCCAATAATATAAAATAAAACCTTTAAACATAAAATATGAACTTGATTCCTCCTATCCACATAGGTCATAATATGAAATAACCCCGTGGGAGAATAGTGGAAGGATTGATAAATACTAAAAAATGCTTTAAACGAATAATTATGTTTATTTTTAAAGTACGCGTTACAAGATTAGTCTGATTATAGTTACGAGTAAAGAGATACTAAAAACTAATGCTAAAGTATTAAGAGAACAATTTTGGGTGATGTTGGGAGTTATACTTAAAGGACGCTCGAATATTTTTATCACATGATTCGGTGGTATGGCGGCGGGCGTTAAAATTCGCAAAGGCATGAGCGGGTAACAAAAGCGAGGCGAGACATAAGATATGCTGCATAGTGTATTTTATACTGTAGAACAGCTTAGTGAGAGAGAGAGACAGAGAGAGAAGAGAAAGACAGACATAGCCTCTTGGGCAGGCGGCGAAAGGATGTCTTAGTTGATGAATAAGTTGATGAATAACGGAAATCAGGTATGTACATATGTTAGTAGTGCTTATATGGTTAGTATGCATGGTCAGCTATAAGATCCAAATTATGAATCTCGAGGCCTATCTAGATTTGAATACGGGCATATCTTAAACTTCACGTGGTCCCCCTGACAGCACCCATAAGGGTTGCATTACCTGCATAGGCCAAGTAGAATTCTTTTAGTCGTTGCAAATAAGATCTAGGCCTGAACGGAGGTAGCAGTCCCGTTACAAAAAGGATATCTTGCATGTTGATAGACACTGGGAGTATTCATGGTCTGTTGATCATGCTTTATGAAAGCCATACCAAATGGATAGCCCGACATTGGCTAACTTGGTACCACGGAGTTAGAGGAGCCCTGGATAATGGGAACTTGGGATGCCTTTATGGGAGAATCGTGGTGGCTGTGGTGAAGGGTGCCGTGACCCTAGATCGGCAGAGATTATATAGGTCTCGCTTCCACCAGTAAGTTGATGTCATGTCATGCTCTATTGGCACACTGGTACTCATTGTTACGACATGAGGCCGTTGATTGTCGATAACAATCCAAGCATTAAGAATACCGTGAGATTAAGCCATACTTGGCAGGTGCTCACGTAAAACCACAAGGACTTTCTATAGTACAGCTTAGACAAATCTACTGAAAAGTTAATTAAAAAAATTAATTTCATAATTTCTCCCAATAATTCTCCCATTGAGTATTTGCGGAACGAAATCAGCGAAAGGTAAATAGTTACCGCATTTACCAACGTATTATCCGTTTCGTGTTAATATATCTCAAAAAACGTTTCAAAAAAATTTATTTATTTTATTGAATCTTTCGGATTTCTAAGTAATTACTCATTAGAGCAGAAATCTGCAACACTTTTCCAAGCACATCCCATGTTTTGCTGTGGTAGAACACTATAAGACATTCCAGTGTATGTGATATCCACAAAAATACTATTTGTTGATGACTTTGATAGAGTATAAATTGTGTTGCTACTTGATGCCTCTCTAACGTTCCAAAACAGTTTAGATTCGGAAGAATACACCCAACAAGTTGCCGAAATTTTGGGATGCTTGAATTATTTATAGCGATATTCGCACTATGCCAATATTTGCACTATGATACGTCTTGTCATAAGCCCTCCCCCCCCATCCCGTCCAACATGACCCGAAAAGAACAAATGAACCCCGCCCTAATAGTAATTATGCCAACAAAGTTTTGATTCACACAGGCTTCTTATGCTAATTATGTGCTAATTCTCTGCCTAATTGAACAAATTTTATATTCGAAAATTTATGTGAGGTTTTTAAGCAATGATCATGGGGATGGAGGATGCCTTTGTCCGCCACGCTGCCTTGATAAAATTGCGATTAACCAAATTGTGATTCACTCAGGATTTACCTGCTAATTATGTGCTACTTCATTGCCTTATCTAAAAATTTGTACTCGAAATTTTAATAGAGTTTTATATGAATCAAAATGTGAGATGCAGGACGATGTCATCTTCCGCCTTAGGAAGAATCCTACCACCAAAAAGTTTTGATTCACTCAGAATTTATGTGCTAATTCTTTGCTTAATCTAAAATATTTTATTCGAAAATTTAAGAGGAATCAGTAAAAAGATTTGCAAGTTTCATACCTTTTTCAATGCGAATTTCTGGCAAACTATTTGTAGCAGAATAAAGATTTAGACCTCAAATCAAACAATACGAAGGGGTCTAGTAAATAACGTCGGCAAAATTAAAAAAAAATTGTATTGGAATGGAGATATTAGCCCGAAAACTTGTAAAAAAGTGGTAAAAATTGAAGTTTTTTAAATCAACTTCCTTTCAGTATTTATTCTCATTTCTTTATATTGTGACTATTTTAGAAAAATAAAGCCTAGGTCTAGTAAATATCATCGAGTTTTTTTCATTTTTAGTCGCGTTTTTTTTTTTTTATTATTTGACTCTAATAGTACTAGTTTTTTCTCCCGATATTTCACCGACGAGAAATTATAACATTTCATGGAAAGTTCTTGGAATACAAAGTAAAATAGTTTTTTTTAAACAATTTATGTGATATACAAAATGTAGGAAAGATAATTCTCGTTAAAAATTTTCAATTTCTTTGAAATACAAATTTTTATTTTTTGTCTTAAAGTGTATGGTTATGTCAAATGTTGGGTTTCTGTAATTTACGCTAGATGTCTTTAATGTGGTCTATGATCTAGGTTCAGGCTAATTTTATATGAATTTTCTCACTTTCACTAATCTACGTAATAGTAGGTAAATTTTATTGCCAACAGGCTCGCTTGTACCTAAATTGAAACTTTTGCTGAATATTGACTCCTCTTAATATTTAAAATCAGTCAAGTGGAGGATCTGATTGTGATTGTTTAGCATTCTTACTAAGGCAGCACGACGGACACATTAAATTTTCGAAAATATGTGTATAACATTTTCAATTAGGCAGAAATTCCCATCATCCTTTTTAAAAACCCCTTTAAATTTAAGAGTCAACAATTTTTACACTTGATAAAGAATTAGCACATAATTTGCTCATAAGTCCTGTGTCAATTAAATCATTGCTTGCAGAGTTAATACTACACAGTAAAAAATATTTCCTTAAAGTGAGTGCCAACAATATGTGCCAGAAAGGTTAAGTATTTGTCGATAAGATTAGGGAAAGCTCCAGCTTGGAAAACGTAGATGAGGTTTTTATACCTAAAATGTAGGGAATTTTTTGTTTCCCCCCTAAAATCTAGGGAGTATTCCCTAAAATGAAGGGAATTTTCAAATTTTTGTTTTCTGTATTTTTCCCTAAAATGTGGGACTATTCTCTAGAATTTAGGAAATATTCCCTAAAATGTAGGGAATATGTGATAGCACCACACTCCACCATATATTGGTAATAGAACACTACCCCCTTTAAAAAACGACCTGAATAGGTCATTTCTTATGGCTCATACTATTAAGTTGTACGGAAATTATGTTGGTGCGTTGGGCACGAACTAAATAGTACGGAAATTATGTTGGTGCGCTGGGCACGAACTAAGTAGTACGGAAGTTATGTTGGTGCGCTGGGCATGCACAAACAAAATATTGAAAAACAATATATGACTTGTTTTCAAAAACAATGTCTGAATTATATAAACGAAAATATATTTCCATAAAAAATATAGCATAATACCTAATTCGTTGAATGTTCTCTTCCTTATATCCAAGAGAGCTTAACATTTCGGGAATTTTACGTACTTTATAGGTTTTTTGCTGCCAAATACCTAAAATTTTTGAATGTGAAATTGATTTGGGGAAATTAAACTTTCCCTTAATATCAGAGAAAATTACATTTATTTTTAAGAAAACATGTGTCTTAAATTTAGGGAATAATCCTATTATTTTTTACAGTATAGGTCAGGATGTAGGTTGGCGTAGTCCTGCACTCCGCATTTTGAAAATTTCAAAAAACTATTAAATTTTTAAACACAAAATTTTTCAGTTTGGCGTATATGTAATTAGCACATAATTTTCTCATGTTTTGTTTTTCTGAATAGATTTCTGAGTGGCCTTTTCAAGCTCTGTTTTATTGATCATAACGCAGAACTGTATATGCACTGAATAGATTGGATATGGAATATAGGGTCCTAAATCCGTAAACATTAAATTCCTTACTTTGTGGCTGTACACAAATCAATTGATGTTCAGAGAAGTTAGTTTGCAACTTGTAACCCTTAAAACTAAATCCTTGGACAGTTGTATTGGAATTGAGATATAAAACTTAAATATTCCAGCAAATAATTACTTGGGTAGTTACTCGAATCGAAACCATATTGCAACTAAAAACACTTCGAACAAAAACATTGATCTGTTTTAAAAGTATAGATTATAATAGGTTTATTTCGTAACTATCAAGTTGCAATTTAGTGAGCCTTGAAGTTGAATATAACGTAAGATGTAGTTGCTCATAACCGGGACATCATTCTCCAAATACCTCGGTGCAAAGTTAATTTCATATAAATTTAAACGTGCCTTACTCCAATAACGAAAATATTTCAAATGTAGTGAATAATTGAAACGATCTGTGATACCTAGGTTGATATGTATACATATATATATAGTAACTAGAAGCACCTGCGGTAATTTTCCACAGCTGCATAGAAGATCTTACTTAGGTACATAAATAATGTATGCCATTGAAAATTTTCCAGGAAATATAAACAATACTTTCTCATGTATTCAAAAAATGACGCTCCTGACAACAATAATATACTGAAAATGGCTTAATAATAAATATAATACAAACAGAGTAATAAAAACTCAATTTTCGATTCTTGTTTGTTTTCTTTTTTTTTTTTTTTTAATAAATTCAAGTCGACACAGCCATTAATTAATACTGCAACAATGTGAGCTCTGATCGAGAATAATATTTTATCTCGAAGTAGTTACAAAGGCAGCATATGTGAAAATTTTCTTGCCGATTATATAATCAGTCAGAAGGGTGTGTGTATTTACAAAAAAATCTAAAAATGATATCAGTAGGATGTTTCAGGTCTTACCTCCTTACTCCTCATGTAGTTACACAAAACAGTATATATCTAAACAAAAGTTGAATGGCAGGGGAGGGGCAATATCAACCGTTTAGGAGTTACACGTTGATTAAGATAAAAAGCTAGTTTTTCACAAAATACCCTGTATCCTGGCCTTTCCAACTACTGCTCAACCAGCCCCATATCCCTCTCCGGTCAAGAATTATGGTTGTCTAAACTAAAAATTTTGAATTTTCTTTTTTTTTTTTTTTTAATTTAACCTTTATTATTTTTGCAAAACAGTCGTTAACATAACCCTTTTGTATAAAAACTGTAAATTGTAGATACTCCTCTTTAATGTGACCTATTACATCCAATGTGTTATCTGAGCCCTTTAAAAGTTACTAGTTTTAAACCTTTTCTCAATCCTATTTATTTTCATACCTATTCTCAACGACAATTTGTTCCCTTAGCACGTCTTTTAAAAAATATCGTCTAACTGTGACCTGAATACGTTATGAGTTAATAACTGTTTAACGGCTACAGTTAACACATTGGGTGTAATAG
Organism: Dioctria rufipes; assembly: GCA_963924295.1. Taxonomy (NCBI): domain Eukaryota; kingdom Metazoa; phylum Arthropoda; class Insecta; order Diptera; family Asilidae; genus Dioctria; species Dioctria rufipes. The sequence goes on from OZ002743.1 coordinate 48,633,536, forward strand.
GTCAACTTAAAGAGGAGAGTCTACAGTTTACAGTTTTTATAAAAAAAGTTATGTTAATGACCGTTTTGCAAAAATAATAGAGGTTAAATTTAAAAAAAAAAGGTAAGGCAGACATAAGCAAAGAGGACTTCAAAGCTAAGCCAATTCCACTCTTAACTCAAAATGGGCAAAAATTACAGTTACACCCTTTTGACATTAAGCCGTTGATATGTACATAATCGAATTATATCTTTAGATAAAACCACTTCATTTTACTGTACCAATATTTATACAAAATATATAGATATATAGAGCCTAATAGGTAGGTACTCCGATTAACTACTTTCTACTTTGAAAAACCTGAATTGAAACAACAATTTCCACCCAGTGCATCTTGAAAACAAGTTGATTTTAATTTTAATGTTTTGCACTATAGCATTAAACCTTTTGTTTACTATCTATTAATTAATCGCACAAGTAAAGTCTTCTGCAGAGAATATTTTCCATTACCTATACTGATTGTAAACTTATGAAATTTTCAACAAAAACTAATTAACTGGTGGCATTGCCATAGTACGAATATCCATATACCTACATATATACATATGTGTAGGTAAATCTCATTTTATCAATCATAGCGCTTCCCTGAAATTATTAAATTTGCTCTATATTCGAGCTGGAAAAATTTCCGTGAAAGCTCCATGAAAACTTTTCCTCTTCCTTAACACAACAAAGATAGAGTTATATGTACATGTTTACATGATAGGAGTTTTTGTTGTTGGTGTTGTAAAATTCAAAATTGAAGAAAAATAAATATTTATTAAGATGTGAAATGTGTGAAGTAGGTACTTCTTCTTCAGGACATTCTACACTTCAAGAAACATTAAACTTAAAAAGTCATCGATTCCATTCAGTGTACAAATACCGCAATTCGTTTTCATAAAAGTCTTCCTCCAGAAGTGCGTAAAACTCGTCTAAAGATAAACCGATCACATTCACCTAAAAGTACTTTCATTATATCCTACACTTTACTTTCCCTTAAATAAATATCAAAGTGTTGTGCTCGAAAAATTATGGGTTCAAATCACCTGTGCGACCACTGTACAAACAAACTGATATTATTCACATATTTACTACTTTTCAAAGTTTCAAATTGAAACTTCTTTCATTAAAAATATACTTACTTATGCATATAGGTAACTGTATATTTACTACATACACATATACTGAATGAAATCCAACACCACCCAGAAATTCTCGTAAGTAAAAGTGGTCAAGATCGAGTATCAATAAAGAAAGGTACCATAACTGGAGATCTTTTAGCGTGATCTGAAAGGCTTAACCTGGAGACGATTGAACTGGCGGAGCACGCAATACAATTTGCGTTACATCAACTCCGTAAGTCGTGCGCGCATGCTATACGACGAGAGTAGGTATATTTTATGGTATGCAGCTGACTTAAAGCAACTTCTTCTTCCTCCAGGTGATTCTGTTATTAACGAGCTTAAAGTAACCTGAAGAAACCAAAAAGCGGTCAAACGTAAACAAGAAATTCAGTTGATCCCCGAGTGTCGACAGTTTTAGATCGCATCCGCAACTCTACTCTGCTCCAAGTGTAGAAGATACGGTTTTCTGTAGATTGTACATAAAAGTGATTCGAGATAAAAAAATTTATTTTTGTAAATCATCGAAACGATAAGAAACGCACGTATCGTGTTAACAGTGTAACGAAGAAACGGCTTAAGTGATTTTTTTTTGTTTTTCGTTTTATGTTTTTATACTAAATTAATTGTGTGAGTGTGAGTGATAAATGCAAAAAATAATTACTTAAGATAATGCCCAACAAGAATAAATCGTTTGGCGTAAATCTTAGAGATATGGAGAACCTCTTCAAACATCGTAGAATGCCATACCCTAAAAGGTAAGTTAATGCACATCAGTTTCATATATTTATGTTTTCGTTCTTTTTTTTTTTATTATTATACATAAATACATAAAAGAAAAGTTCCCAGCCCACCAAGATTTTCTATGCTAAGATTACTCACTATTATGTCTAGTAAGAAATGTTAGATCTTTGCGAACTAAATAGAAACCGGTATGTACCTATTCAAAGTGTAATCAAGAGTGTTTCTTCTTAAAGGAGCATAACTGCATTGCAATTATTTTCTTACATACTTACATACCTACCTACATAGAGTGAACATAAAGTTGTTAGATCTTGTCGAGTTGATTTCGTTTCACATGAATACCTATGTATGTACATCTCATGTGATCTTTCATGATGAGGAGTGCTCTAGTTTCGGTCCACATTTTGCGATGCTGACCAAATAGAATGTTCACCGCATATTTTCTACATTTTTTTTTTTTTGCTGTTCTAAATGTTTTTCATTCCTCTCTGTGGTTGCTGCAATCTATGTCAATTCTGTTATGGCTATAGAGAATCGTTCTTTTTTTTTCCACCTTTCTTAAATTTATAATCGATTTCTTTCAAACTTTTACCAAAAGTTTATCTGAAGATTTGAATTTGTGGTCATTGTGGAATTGATTGAAATTCTCTGGACTGGGGATTGGTTAGTAGGTCGATTGAAAAGAAAAAAATATTTATATATGGCTAATCTCTTTCGAAGAATTGACCTGATTTTATCAGGCAATCATATTTTATTATATTTGTAATGATTTCAAAACAAAATAATTAAAATTGCAAATTTTTTTTGTTTTTTATATATAGGCTTGTGTTTATGTTTTGAAACTATTTCTACAGAATAGATGTTTAGTAGCCAAAATTATTTAGTTCCTTGTGCCCTATACCAGTACCTGGACTATTCTTTTTCATGGAAAAGCCACAATTGGACACCTCTCGTCTCGATCTTCCTAAAATGATATCTGCCCTTAAATGTCTACTTTTTCCCATCTATTACGACTTTAGTTACCACTCTTTTTAGATAATCAGTATATGTATCTATGTATTGTGGGAATTGGATAAAATAGAAAAACCAAGACCGATCCAACATTCATCTGAAATTTCTATTGGTTAAACTACGGCTAATGTTTGTACAAACAACAACAAAAGTACAGATGCTACATAATAAGCAACAATTAGTTTAGCTATGGAGCAGTCACATCGTGAAAAAATAAGGCAACCGCGACATTAGCATTTAATTAGCTTTTTACAGTTTAATCGTTTTCCACAATTTACAAACAAATCAACTGACACAATACAAGATCGACTAAGCTCTGGAAGGCCACAAAGTAACTGTTCCGCCAAAAATATTGAAGCTGTGTACAAAATATCGAGGAGTATGCTGAACCAAAAATGACGTAAAGAACTTTACAAATTTGAACGAGACTTAGGTTTACTTACGGATAATTGACATTTTTGCACTAAGTAGACGTAAGATTCCGCGAAGGTTATTATCTTTTCAATTTTAAAAAATGGTAAAAGCAAAATTAACAAATGGAAGTTGATTTAATTGAAGATTTGTTCTTTGTAGACATTTTATAAAAAATATAAGAGTATTACCGATTTCATTAATATCATTGGATAAACAGACGAGTCCTTACGGAATGAGCTACTATTTCCGCAAAGTTTCTTACCGATGCCTTAATGTTATTTTGGATACATCTGTTGAATTTAAAGAATGCGTACGCTTTACTTAAGTAACTTTACTTACGAATACGTCCATTTTGGTTCAGCCTAACCTCCACACACGTCGACAAAAAAAAAAGATCAACACAATTGAGCATTTCTAGTCGGACCTTCGAAGAGATCCACCAGCTAGTGCCAATAGACGATTCCGCAAGTCTGGAAAATTAGATAAGTGTGACTAAGCAAATTTTTCTCTGTTTAGATCTAGACATGTTAAAAAACAAAATTTGAGTTTTGACAAACCTTACATTTTAGTTACCATATCTTTCATATCTTTCTTGGGAAAATAATGCAATGTGTTTCAGGGACAATCATGACCAAGCCATGGTAACCAAAATTTTACTACCGAAATTAGAGGCTTAGAGCAAAGAATATAAATCAGTAAAGAAGCGCCACAACAAGAAATCGGTGTTCCTACTCTTTAAATTAGAGATTTTCTAAATATACGCCCCCGCATTTGGATGGTAGCCCGGCAATGCATACTTAGCTTGTCACTATTTCGACTATTTCGAATACAATGTTTTGTGCCTATTAGCAGAGTTTGGGTTCAATAGATAATGGACTACTAGCGATGGGTGTCTCAAAAATCAACCGAGCTCGTTGTGGCGCTTCTTTTCTGATTTCTATTCTTTACCTAATCCTGGTACTGTATTTATTTCGTTGATCCTCATGGAGGAACTTTTGCGAGTTAATATAGTCTAACATAGAAGAGTCCAGTCTTTGGAACGTGCTTGCCAAAGGCCTTAGTACTCCGTCCTTCATAAAAGGGGAGAATAGTGTCTGCAGTCTGTCGAGCTCTGCATAACGGCACCTATAAGCTGGAAGGGAGAAGGAGATTAGCTCCATAGTCTGCGAAAAAGCGATAAAATGGGCGGTCCGTTCTTTTAACCCCCTTAAGGCATTGGGGGTTGATGGACTAATACCCATTATGCTTCAGAAGAAACTAAGGCACATAATAGCATGGCTAGTGCCGATTTGTAAGAGCTGCCTGAAACTCTGTTTCTTGCCCAGGGCCTGGCAAGTAGTGAGGATAATCTCCATTCCTAAGGCAGACAGAACGGGCCACATCGAGGCAAAAGACTTTAGACAGACCTATCAGTCTCTCCTGCTTTATGCTTAGGGTTTTGGAGAGACTAATAGAGGTACACATAAGAAGTGTATGGCAGGGCGGCAGTGGTAGCCAACATGCTTATACCAAAAGGAAATCCATAGAGTTGGCACTACACGCAGTGGTGTCCGTTGTTGGAAAATCTCTAGAATATAATGAGTACACTCTAGCACTCTTGGTGCTTTCCTGGCAGTATTTGCTGTAAGTGTGTTCTTTGGTACTTATCTTAAGCTTATAAATGGAATTTATAAGTACCAATAACAGTACCTGAATTTGTACTTCAAAAATTTTTAAATACCAATATCGGGACTTATAATTGAAAACTTTTAAGTACTAGTACCAGCACTTGTATTAAAAAAAATGCAAATCAAAGTGCTGGTGCTAGTAATATAATAAAAATACTACATTTATTTCCTGGTAAACGACACTACAAGATTGACAATCTTTTAACTTAGCTTGTATTAAACACACGGGAACCTCAAAATTCAAAGACTAACACAAAAATAAAAACCAAAATAAAAATAATAAAAAATGAATAAAATTAAAACTAGAATCAAAATTAACATTAAAAATTAAACAAATTAACAAAATTACATCAAAAAATTAAAATCAAAATTCAAAATAAATTCAAAAACAAAGAAAAACTTAAAATACCAAATCAAAATTAAAAGAAATTAACAAATTATAATTAAAAACAACATCAAAAATTCAAAAACTAAATTAAAATTCAAAAGAAGGGAAGAGAAAAATAAAAACAAAGATAATAAATGCGTGCGTGTCGCAGACAAAAAGGACGTTACTGTGGGAAATCAATGAAAATCCGTCTGAATGTTTCAAACTTGCTTGCCTGCTAAATGTTACTAGAACGAATTACCTGAACAATGTAAGACTGATGTTTGTAACCTAGGTATTAAAAACTTACGCCCTCTGCTAGAGTTAAAAGACAGTATCAAGTTAGCTAGATATGGAGGTTTGGCTGTAGTAACAAGCTTGTATATAAAAAATAAAACTTTCCGTTTCAGATACACTTCTAGCGGGTATCCAAGTTATGCAACCCTAATATGAGACCTTCGTAATCCAAAAATTAAACGGCCGCAGTCATTGAATGCGACATTAAAGTTTCTAGTGCAGCATGAATCCGACTTCGTAAAAACAAGGCAACCATACGTAAAGTGTTGAAGGACTAAATTGTTTATTAGATGGCAACGCAATTGGAGCAACAGAAAACTAGCTGATAGCCATAAGCGACGAAGGGTTGCGTACATTTGCGAAAGGCAAACCTGATATGATCGCCACATTTCATATTCGAATTAAATGTAACTTTCAAATTACGGATCTTGTTCACGTACGGAATTACAACAACATCCACAGTGACAGCTGGTAACTCCAAAGAATCCATTGAACCCGTTGAAAAGGCAATGCACTGAGACTTATTAGAATTTATTTAAAGATTATGTAAAAATGCCCACTTCCTAATTTCAAGTAAATCGCTGTTGATCCTATTCACAGTCTTCCATCATCGGCATAAATATGAATATTAATGTCACGAGTTACAAGCGGTAAATCGTTGATATATAGAATAACGCATAGACGACCAAGAATTGATCCCTGTGGTAGTCCACTGGTTGAGGGAAAAAATGACAAACATTTGCCTCACTCAGGCACTCACGCTGTTATCTATCTAGTATTTAAGTACCATTGTACCAATATGTACTTTACAGGTCTGATATCAATTATAAGCGACGTTAGATCAAAATACTAACAAACGGCTACAGATATATTCTCTATATGGTGGAGAATTGTTTTTTCGTTTATTATTATAAATTTATTTCTCTCGCCTGCCTTTACTCTTAAAGCAAAGTAACCGATGCGATATCGTCAATCATCATTACTGTAACTTTCAAATTGTCTCAAGTAACATTCCTCTTCCATTTACCAATCACAATTCTACACAAGAGCATCTTTCAAAATAATCAAGTCGCGGGAACTTTTTGAATTTCTTAATTGTACTTTCGGATTTATCTCGAGAGAACTCTTTTCACTTTTCAACAAATTTTCCAAACGATCTAACTTTACCAAATTTCTCCAATTTATATCGAATTCAAACCTCCAAACCTGCTATAGAAGGCCTACTGATATCCTGATTTAGGACGGATACAATAACAAATAGCAAAAATACCTGCTTAAATTTCTTATAAAAAGTACCGACTAAACAAGTAATGACCACACCTTGCATTTTTCAAAGCCAAGTTCAATGTACATCTTGATTGAACACAATAGCTGACGATGACTGCATGAAGCTGAATTTCCATTATGCTACTTGGAGATGTTGTCCCATTTATAGTGAGACACGATTGAGTGAGATGAAAATTGCAAATATGGCAATAAAATTTTTCTGGACTCGTTTGTGTCATAAAATAAAAGAAAAATGCACTTATACTCCATAAAACGTCCTTAAGCGTACCTACCAAAACCGATTCGCTTCCATTTGATCCAGAGATATTTTATGATAAGTCATCTGATTTATTTTTGTTTTTTTGTAATTAAATTCCGAAAGCCCCAAAAACACTCATTAAGTCACAAGGGAGATTTGTGAGTGTTAAAAATTAAAGAAATGAGGAGAAAAATTAAAGAATTTTTATTCGATCAACTACACAGACGTGTCTTCATACTCAGAAGAAATAAACTAAAATGAGCATTAATTATTTTAATTAAAAAAATTATATGAAAAAAATGTAAGTAAAAGTGCACTTGACCCAATTGTTTTTCTTTTTCTGTAAGAAATTTCGAACTTTTGGTGAGCAACTAAAGCGATTCATCGGAAATGGACACCGAAAACAAGTAAAATTTGTCTCGGTACACCAAACATCCCACTTACTTTAATAGTAGAAAATTTAAGAGGTCATCACCGACACGTTCTGTTGAAACTGCAAAATTTTTCGTAAGACCAGGTTTCAAGTTATATTTCTTTTATTGCAACTCAACTTTTTACTACTTAAAAACGCACGTAGTTTGCACTGAACTTGTACTGTGGGCAGCTTGAAATATTCCCATAATTTGATTAAGGTACGTACAGTTCCGGCTATAAAACTGTATTCCGTGTGAAATATTTTCATATTATTACTGGTCGAATCTGGAATTACTCATCTTTTAAATGAGATGTATATGTATATGCAATTCATCAGCTTGTATCGTGAAAAGTTTCAGAAATTCTAATAACAAATATGCTTAAAACCCTTTACATTTGAAGAATATTTTCATCTCTTTCCGTGAATTCTCTATTTATCATAATGCAAAATTTAGAATTACTTTTTAGTTAGGAAATTATTCATCTTATAATTTTTTAGTGTGATACGGTTTGAAACAATTTCCCTTATGAAGATCAGGAACTCTTTAGTTTTCTTTCCCAAGTAATTAAAATATGAAATACGGAAAGATTCATAAGAGCCTCAGAAAAGTAGTTTTCCTCACCACTTCAGTGCTTTCCGAATAAAGCAATATGGCGCAGGATATGGATCTGCAGTATCAACGCTCACCGCGCCATCTACGTTGACTGTATAATCGTGAATCGCAGTTGGTTTTGTTACAAAATGGTTCCGCGACATTTGAATCCATTGAAAACCTTCTTTTTAGACAAAAAACAAACCCAACTTATGTTTTGTTCTTTGTTCTTGTTCTTTGATCAGTTAGTTTTTTTTTTTTTTTTATTATTATGGCAGGTACACCTTTCTTATTGGTCATGATTTTTCCGATTACAATACACTGAGTTTTCAAAAGCTCAAGAAATGTATTAAAGTAAAACCTATCATATATGATCGTATAGCTGAAGAACTATCCTACTTGAGAATGATAAATCTGATCTTATCAGTAATTCCATTGTTATTCTACCCTAGATGAAATCATCCTAAGTTTGTCTCTCCGTTTGTAACTCACAGAAATAATGCTAAATGGGATTGGACACCCACGCATAATATTAAAATTTATTTCGATTTTTGCAAGTTAGTCTGTCCATTCCCACGACAATTCGAGAACGCGTTCAGTACGAGTGCTGAAATTTTGTACTCGGGCCTTCAAAAAAATTTAAGTTTGATTATAAGACCAATCAAGCAACTCCTTCGTTAGGGTGTCATTCAAAAATTTCATTTTTCACTATATATATATTTTGGCACTGCTTGAGAACGCTTCGACGTAAAGGGTTGTTTATAAAAATTGTAAATGAAATTTCAAAAATGAACTAAATCGGGCAATTTCTTCTTGGAATTACCACATAAAACTTGTCGTTTTCACTTTATTTTCATACTCTGTGTAATATTATTGGTCTTAAAGGAGAGGGTCCCTACTCGTCATCACCGATTTCGTTCAAATTCATAGTAGTAGTTAAGGCTTGACTAGGAATGTAAGTGGCGCAAATGGGAGCTCCAGATGACCAAGCGAAACTGAAATAATGCATAATATAGGGGAGCCCGGGTTTTGTAGGATTAACGCTTGGAAAATGCTCAAATTTGCAAATTTTCGCAAGAGTTCTCGCGTTTAAATTGCAACAGAACTTGAACGAGAGCACCAAATCCATTCGTGTAAAATGCCAACCACATACATATCTCCTGTAGACTTCCGATTCTATAAGTCGCACATTTCGGTGTGTTTTCCAAAATCGCCGGTAGGTGGCGAAAAGTGGGTATGCAAAATTTCTATAGTTTTTATTTTTTTTTAATAGGTAAATGACATCTCATCTTCCTGAAATTTTGTACAGATAATCTCTTATTAAAATCGCATCCATAAAAAAAATTAGATTAATCGACAAATTGTAGAAAAACATTTCGAAATGAATTTTTTAGACAGAATTTTGGCCGGAAAATTAAATCTCGCAACTTAATGAGAAGGGGAGCAAAATATACTCCAAAAATCAGAAAAAAAATCACAAAAAGCCAGCAAAAGGAATTTTGCACATCGGATAATATTTACCCCCACGTCCCTCAGAACACCCGAATTCGGGACATTGACATTGAAAAAGAAATTTTATTATATTTATTTTGTTTTTTTTTTATAATAATATATGGTGGTGGGTTACTACTTTGTAACCCGCTGACGTACAAATCTCGTAATAGTTTAAAAAATTCGTAAAAAACTCACTAAATTTCACAAAACGGATTTTGAAAATCGGTTGGATTTTGGCCGAGAGATAAAGAGGGTGGTAGCTTTACAGTATATGTATGCTGTTAATTAATGTAAGTTCAAAGCAATTTAGCAAACCTTGCAATCTTATTTTGGAAAATACTCCTAAACTAATTGGGATAATGACTTCTAGTTTTTTGTGTATGAAAAATAACACATTATAGATAATTTTTACGAAAAGAAAGTTGCTTAAATGTTGCGAATATACCCGCTAAATGGTGATTATTAAAATTTTCCGAAAAGTGTTGATTTCAACCCCGGGTACACCTAAATTATGCAGTATTTCGGTCAAGCCCAACAGAACTGTAAATTTGGACGAAATCGGTAATGACGAGTAGGGACCTTCTCCTTGTTAGATCAGTTATAACTTTTTATCTTGTTTTTCCATAATAAGGGACATATGAGTACGAAAAACTTGTATGAACATCCGCTAACACGTACACTTAAAGACCACATTTTCGAAGTAGCCAACAATTCTGCGAAAATTCTTCTTTTGAATTCACAGAGTAAACTTTAAACAATACCTAAAATTCTTGATTCGTTAATTAACTCAAAAGTCCCTGTTTTAACCAAAGAAATTATTGCATTCGAACAGCATGGATTTATTTCTGGACAATCATATGGCCCTAATTTAACTTTTTTTTACATCATGCTATTAATGCGCTGTAGCAGATTCATTCATTCATAACATAAAGCATTTGATAGAATTAATATTTCTCTACTTTTATGTAAACTTAGCATACTTGGCTTTCACTGATCTTTTTTAAAATGGATTAAATCCTATCGGACTGATCGTGAACAATATGTCAAAATTGGTAGGATCCTCTCCAAAGAGATTAACGCTAATTCCGGCGTGCCTCAAGATAGCCACTTAGGTCCTCTGCTCTTCTTACTTTTTGCTAATGGTATAGTCGAAAGTTCCAAATTAGCTAAATGTTTGATGTTTGCTGATGACTTGAAATTGTTTTTAAAAGTCAATTCTGTAGATGATTGCGCACTCCTACAACGTGATCTTATGAGTCTCTCTGATTGGTGTTCTGATAACAATTTTCACTTAAACGTGGGTAAACGTAAATCTATGACATTTCATCGTTTATCCAATCCAATAGTTTTTGAATATTTTATAAATAGCAGTATTCTTCCTAGGGTTTTCGAAATTAATAATTTGGGCGCTATGCATGATTGAGTTATATACCACATATTGAGTTGATAGTTTGTAAAGCGCGTAGATGCCTAGGATTCACTAAGCCTAATTCTAAAGACTTCAGAGATGTTCACACGCTTAAAATTCTTTACTTCGCTTTGGTGATGTTTATTTTAGAATATGCATGTATCGTTTGTCACCCCTACTACAAGGTTCATATTGATCATCTTGAATCATTACGCTTTATGTAGTTACCGATATGATAGCTTACCTTACCTGGAAGATGTTTACTGTTGGGTTTATCTCAATTGGAATTACGACGGGAGGTTAACTGTGCGACTTTTGTTAAAGATATTTTGGATTACACAATTAACACGCCCGAGTTATTATCATTGATTAGTATATATCCTCCGGAAAGGTCATTTCGCTCTAGGTGCTTGCTGTATATTACTCATCACAGAACGAATTATTGTAATAACGAGCCTATTTCCAATTGTTCCTCAATGTTTAATAAATTTTCGTCAATTGTTGATATTTCTATGCCAAGAGATAATATTAAGTCGTGCATTTTTGATAATTACAGATATGTTAACTCTTCTTAGATTTAATTAATACATAAATTGCAGGTCTGTAAGATATTGTAATCTGTAGACAATTAAATAAATAAATCTGGATGAACCGATCACGTGAGAATATCTTCCAAAGCCCATGTTATTTTCAAATAAAAATCTGTTACCCAACAATCTTGCAACCTTGTGCGTGCGTGTTTATAAGTCACACATTCAGTGAAATTTTTTCCATTGTTTTCAAGTAGCACGGAGTTGTTATTCTTTTGCATTGAATGCGGTTGGCAATTAGATAAGCATTTCTTTTCTAAAACAATTTTGTTTATCAAGTCATCCATAAGAAACACTATGAAATAATATAGTGTGGTGTTTTACAATTTTACGGAACACGCGTTTTTTTTTTTGTTTTTTCACTTGAAAAGTTTGTATGGTAGTTACAAGTATCTTCTTCTGATACGTCTATCCAGGAAGACTCATTATTCAATCTTACTCCAAAAATGAAATATTATTTGGAAAATACGCCTCATGTATTACTCTCAAATCTGCAGAGTAGGAATACATAATCATTTTTTATTTTTATTTGATTTGGATACTATAACTATGAAAGTTGACATCTTCAATAAATCTTGTAATTCAGTTTCTAACTCAGACATATCGTATTCGTCGGAACAGCTAACAAATTTAATATTTATCTTCACCTTTTTAATTTATTTTATTTCAGCTATAATACTCGTACATATAAGGGCAGAAACGAAATATATTTTTTGATTAAACGCAAAATTAAGGGAAACTCCAGAGAACATTTGTGATGATGAAGAAAAATTGTTTTTAGTGCGCATTTTGAAACAAATACAAATTTATTTATATTTTTTTTTTTACTGTTTTAGTCTTAAATTATGCCCCAAAAAAAGAAAATATAAGGAATAATCAGTAAAAGAAATTTTTTTGCAAACAATAAATGTTCTTTATTACAATTAAAAATGTACGCGAATTTTTGGGTTAGGTGCATTGTTTCTACCAGACTTAAAAGATTTCTTGTGACTCAAATAATTTCTCTTAAGTTAGTGAAAGGCATGTTTTTCAATGTAACTTTGTCAATACTGAAGTCTAGAGCTTAGTTTACACTTAGATACTTGTATCGGGATTTGTATGAGGTACAAGTAAATTCGTTAAATCATGATACAACTGCTCATACAAATCCGCATACCTTTGTTAAGCATCACAAAAATGCTCATACATTTTATATATATTGATTTTACTCTTGATTTGACCTGTCGCGATACTTTTGCGTTGCATGCTCAAGTGTGGTTTATCATGCACTTAGTTCTTTATTACGGTTAATTGCTTAAATTAAAAATCATATCAACAGTGGTCAAAAGAAAAGGCCCTACTTTCTATAGAAAAAATAAGAAAAGTGAATTTGGGTCAAAAGAATATAAAGATTATTAAATTATAATTTAGAAGAAACCTATCAGGACTTAAAATAGCCTCAGACACATTTCTCACTATATCACTTATTACACTTTTAGAAATTCGATGCTTATAAATCAAAGATGCAAAATAATCTTAATATTACCGTTAATTTGATCGGCTGTTGATATAGAGTTTTTAAACTTTGTGTCTGTCTTTACTATAAGTGGCGCCATTAAGTTCAAAATCAATTCTATTCATTCTCACATGGTTTTTAAAATAACTGCCACCTTGTAAAGTTAACTCATTTATAAGCACATTTTTTTTTTAATTAACGTTGCCACCACTTTCTTTTATTATTTTCAAATTTGTCTAAAACTACTAACGATGCACTTTAGAAAAGAAATCTTCCGTATCTGTTCGCATTTTATTACTGCGCGGAAAATAGCTTGTATATCGACAAGTGACCCACTAATGTCGACAGAAGTCCAAACTATTCTGAATATATCCAAGTCGAAAAATGTGGCGATACAAATCTAGGTATAAGTTCCGATACAAGTGTCAATACAATTCCCAATACTAGTATCTAAGTGTAAGCATACCTTAATGATGTCGGACATTCCTAAAACATCATAAATGAAGGAAGTTCTTTATAAGAATCAGATCACCTCTCTGTGACCATTTCTTGACATTTTTAATTTTGACAATACCCAACTTTTCGACGAAATAAATGTTTCGGCAATAAACTTTTCCAAAATTAAGTTACCCTCAATTTGTAGCTGGTAATGATGCAAATAAAATAAAAATAAAATGGACTGAGTTATAGTTCAAAAGGCATTATAAGGATCAAAATTTCGCAAGAAAAAAAAATCGTGTATAATTTTGTAAATGGGATCACGTTGAAGAAAACGTTGATTGTTAGGTATCAACCGTTGGCGTTTTTCAACGAGCTTTGCGCAATAAGGTAAATAAGGTATACGCAGTCAACATTCCAAAAAATATAAAATATGCTATATATAAGAAAATAAGCCTTGATGGATTGTTTTTTCCATATGGTTTTTTCGATTGTACAAATCTGATGTAAGTTCGTACCATCAATTCAGGGATAAACTAAAAAATGGAAGTAGTACATCATTGACAGGAACAGCGATCACTTCGTCGAGACTATGCTGGAAAGCAATTTTAAAACGAAAATTCCAGATAGGACAGAATGCGAATCACACTCCGTGCTTCAGCCATTAACAAACCCTATCATATATACAGACGGATCCAAATCTTACGAAAACATCGGAGCAGGCGTGTTCTGCGAGGAACCTCATGTGGAAATTGTCATACACCTTGACAGCTATGTCACGGTTTTCCAGGCGGAAGTCAAAGCCATCCTTGAACCAGGAAGGTATCTCCTTAACTCAGATACTGAGGACAAAGAAATTGCAATCTGCTCGGACAGCAAAGCAGCTGTCAAAACCTTATCAAAACCCATTGTATATGGAGTATCAGCTGTGTTCCATCTGAGCACAACGTTACTAGTTGCCAAATTTCCAAGGAAATGTATGGAAATTTTTTGTCATTTTTTACTTAAATTCTATTAAATATGCACTTACAAACTCAACTCGATTTATTCGCCTACGATTTCTTCACAGCTATCAAAATTTTGGCAAGTGATGACGCAATGAAAAAGGAAAAAGTGTTTCTCTCACACTGAGATAGAGCATACCTTCTTACCCTTTATACCATGATCAAAACCCTTTACAAACTCCAATTTTGTATTGAAATGCAAATCCGCCCTGAACTCCCTTTCTAGGAACAGCAGGGTACTGGTGCTTTGGGTGCCAGGGCATAGCAACATTAGCGGAAATGAAAAGGCCAACGAACTTGCTCGTCTTGATGCAACGTTGGAGGCATCCTGCTCCACAATTGGGATCGCACCAAATTACTTGATTCCTAATATATCGGCCTGGACCGACCGCCAACACAGTCGCTTTTGGTTAGATGATCCTTCAGGTATAACTTCAAAGGAGCTGTGGAGCAGACGTAACCCAAAAGAAACAAATAAACTACTGGGGTTAAACAAACCAACCCTGAGAACCCTGATGTCAGTTCTCACTGAGCACTCTCACCTACACATGATAGGTCTTGTTGCTGATAGTAACTCACTTCCTTTGTCACTGTCTAGCTCTCTCGGGAAAGCGTTATATATTCCTTGGCTCACACCTCCTAGACGAGCTGCACGAAGCTGGCAAGGAGGGCTAGAAGCCAATACTAAATATCATACAAGCATCCGGTTGGGACATATGAGGGTGAACAATGGACCTTTTAAGGTCTACGCTCCAGATCCCCTGTTAATAGAGGTCTCAACCTGAACTTGCAATCAATAAATCAATCAAGTAGCACGTCAGTATCATAGAGTACTTCAGAGCGTGCGATAATTAAGGAATATCCAGTAGGAGTGATAGGTATGCGTTCCATTTGTCATGATGGAAACACTTAAAATGTTACAAGTGCCACCAGCTGACATTTGTGCTTGTGACCTTTTGACAATTCAACATGGTGAAATGCTTGTTTCAACAATGTTTAATAATTGTTTGAAAAAATTTTGAAAATAAACGTTCTTTTCTTAATAATCACCGTATACATCGTGCAAATTATGGTTCACATAATTAGCTTTGCTATTTGTCGAATCGTTCAAAAAATTGAAAAAGTTTTATTCTTCAGAATGCTAAAATATCAAAAAGATGTAAAAATGCAAGAAATAGAGAGAATATTGCTGCTGTAAGAAGCTATTATTACAAAAGATCTAAAGTTAGCAGTTCCTTGTCATTCTCTAGAATTACCGTTCAAAAAAGATCACAACCAATTGAGCAATTCGAATGGAATTCCGGTAATTTTTCTTGTGATTTTTGACGAGTTTACTTTGAAATCCGTACTATTTTCGCACGGATATCCGCTTCTTTAAACCATAGGGAACTACGTCGAGATTCCAAAATTTTTGATTGTATTGGTAGTTGGAACTGAATGTGAAAATCTAACAGATTTCCATGTTTTATCCTTTTTTTTCGCAGAGAATTCTAGGACTTTTCCATGGCATTTTCTATATGAAATTGTTAGGGATTTCAATATTTTTTCTACAATGAAAATGCTAAATTGAATTGTGGTGTAGAGTTAATATTTAAGATTCTACTTAGTCGCTCGTACAAATTATTAATTTAGCGAGAAAGTGGTACGAGAGTAGTATACGAAAACTTTAATAAAATGCTTATATGCTGATAATAATAGCGTAGAACCTTGAAAAAATGTACCTACGATCTACTCCGGTAAACCATAATATCCTTCTTATTTTATTTGCGAATGACATCTGTAAACTGATAATGGCGTCCTGTAAGCGTGTAAAAACAGCTGTGTGTATGAGAATGCCGTCACTTTTTTCCACTGGAATTCTGTCAGAAAATTCCACATCTGGAATTTTTCCTTACTGGGCAACTTGGAGTATTTTTCGAAAAGACTTAGATTTACACCTGCATAAAATGGTGCTGACCCAAGAATTGAAATCACTATACCACCGTAAAAGTCATGTTTAAGCTCAAGAATAACTTAAATTAATCCTAATAATCTTTACACAAGAAGCACTGAAAATAGCCCACAAGAAATTCAAGAAAAACCTTTTCATCCATAAAAGATCACTATTTGATGTGGTTTATGGTATGGTGCCACCATCAGACCATATTTTTTTATTAAATAAGGCATCAAATGCAGTTACAGTTACGATCGATGTTAATAGAGTTTTTAGTGACCAAAATTAGTTGTAATTGATTTGAATGACATGCGTAGTTCCAACTAGATGGTGACACATATCATACTGACTAGTTTCACTATCAACTTATTGCAAGAAAAGATTGGAAGAATCAATAATTTAAAGATATGCAATTGATAACTAGTCTGCAAAAAGTTATGATTTAATTCCCTTGGATTTATTTTTATGAGGCTATTTGAAATCAATGGCGTTTGCAAAGAAATCAGAAACACTTCAATTGAATATCTAGCACTGCATTCATGAAATTAGGATTGATTTATTGCACAAAGTCATTAAGAATTGGGTTCATTGGATTCGCTTCATTAAACAAAGCCTAAATGGCTATTTAAACGATCTGCTATTCAGAGCATATTATAATCGATTGTGGATCAAAATAAAAGAAAAAAAATATTGATTGAATCTCAAATAGTTCTTGTTTTATTTTATAATTGTTATGAGAAAACCCTTTACATTTGCATATGACAATGTCTATAGGAGTTTGCTCTTCTTAAGCATTTATAGGTTTGTACGCAAGTCATAAGTCCATTGAAAGTTGAGGTTGAAGTTTACAATTCAACTACTCTTGTTATTCACAGTCAGACTACTTAAGTTAAGGTTAAAAGCAGCAAAGTATAGACAACAGATACCACGACCAGTATTGATCTATTGTGTCTTCTCCTAAAGTGGCTAGGCTAAATCTAGCCTTTGATGGTATAAAAACTAGTCCTAAGCAAAAACTAAGGACCAAGAACAGACAAATTTATATGAATTCAAATGTCTCTAAATTTCTTAAAAATCTCTCTATTCGCTCCCTACTGCTAACTATTCATATGAAGCCAACAATATTACTTCCTTTTGCCTTTGATTGATTATAATTTTTCACTACGAAATTTAAATAAAAAAATCACACATAAACATAAATTTACATGAAAATGGTTTTTCTCTTCACGTTTAACTTTTATTTCCTTTCCTGCCATGGGTAGAGGCTTAATTTCTGAAAAAAACCACTGCGATGGATAATACCAATTTTGGGTCCCAAACTAGAATCAGGTGCGAAACAAATTTTACATGAAAATATGTTCTTAGCATGATTTTAGCCAAAGATCTTGATAATAATATGAAAAAAATGGAATAGAAAAGTTTTTTTGTGATTTTAATTTTTACGATTCTAAATTAAATTATTGAATCCGAGAAAATGTAACTTCCTCGTCCGGTTTTTGAAGCCGAGACCTTCCACTTTCCGAGCGATTGGTTTTACCATTGAACTAAGAAAACAGATGGATTTTCCTCTTGTATTTCCCGTATGTATGAGAAAAAATATTTATACCTAAATAAATAGCAAAAATTTACTATTTATTTGTGACCTTTCATCATTACTGGCTAATGTCAGCTGAAAGCAACAATGGCTTATAGACTAGATAAATATTAAGAAATACAAAATGAAAAGTCATCTATCTTATTAGCTCAGTGGTAAAGGTAGTCACCCGGAAAGCGGAAGGTTCTGGCTTCAAAAACCGGACGAGGCGGTTGTTTTTTCTCTTATAATTTAATAATTTAATTTGTATTCGTAAAAATACAAATCACACAAATTTTTACAATCCATCTATAACCGATTCTAAAAATTGTGAGTTCAATTTCCGTAGGGACAAGATATTTATAAATAATACCAAAAGACCCAATGACCACTGATTTTTTTTTTTTTTTTTTTTTTAATAGGTACTAACTAGATACCTATGTAATTCAGTAGTTTGGAAAAAAAAACTTGAAATGTAACCTGATTGAAGATTAAAGTAAAAAAGCTAAGACTATCCTCAGCCATGTTTGAATACCTCAACATCGAATTAGCATAGTAGTTAGTCGTTAGTCAAAATTTTTACCCTGGCTGCAATATCCACTTAATGATCCACAATGGGCAATTTGAAATGAGTACATCACGTTTTTTTTTATGCTTTCATAACAATTGCACGATTTTCGATTGATTTCGAGCACTGGACTTTTGAAGCATTCATATAAAAGTCTATGAAGGTTATTTTTTTTGAGAGCATTCCTCACAATGTGAATTATTTAAAAATTTATTTAAGCAAATAAAATTTCAATGAAAATTTCAAAATAAAATTTCAATGAAAATTTCAAAATAAAATTGAATTAATCCTTGTGGGCCCTGTAAGTACTTAATAATATTATTGGGTTAGTGCAACTTGTATTGTCCGAATATCGAAGCGAAATATTTTTTCATTGTAGAATGGATGCTCGAATTTGATTGTTACTTTCGATTTTTGAATAAAATGCTAAAAATATATCGAAAATATTGAACCAATTTTATTAAAAATGAAAAAAACTTTATGTTCCAGTTAGGAATAGAATAGATTATAGGACATGAGTAGCCTCCCCTGGAGCTTAATTTTTTTTTTTTCAAATTTTCCAAGTTTTTCAAAAATAATGTTATCCTTAAAGAGCTGAATTCTTTGAGGAGGTTTGCATGAATATTCCATTCCATTCACAAAACCTGCTAAGAAGAAGTCCAAAGGTCTTAAATCGAACAATCTAGGTGGCTAATTGACATCTATTCGGTTTGAAATTATTTGGTTACCAAACTATTCTCACAGAATATTAATTGGTATGATAGCTATGTGTGATATGCAGCACCATCCTGTTGAAACCACATGTCTTTTAACTCATTTTCATAACAAGTTTTCCAACATTGTACAGCAGCGAACACAATTTAATGTAACCATCTGGCGGCGTTATTTAGGAAGCAATAAATCACAATCACACCTGAATTGCACCTCCGCCGACCTAAAACACACCACCAGACAGTCACTCTTTATGGATGCGTTGTATATTTTATTCGCCTCATATTCGACAGTTTTGCTTATTTACAGCACACCCACACAGTTCAAAATATGATTCATCGCTAAAGATTACTTGTCTGAAAAAATCCTCATTTCTTTTTTTTTCCTTGCGCGATGGCCCAATTAACAAATTCGCGACGTAAGTTGTGGTCTTTAATTATTGAGTTGTAAACCCTTAGCACAATGGGGCGCCTTAAGCTCCGTCCTTTGGAAATTTTGTTTCCCCTGTTTTGAATAAAAATTAATATAACAATGAGCCCTTAAAATTCATATGTTTCTGTAAAATGTTGAATAAAGTATTTCTTTAATGTTGAATTCCTGTGAACAATAATGAATTAAAGTGTTTGGGTCTTCAGCAACACCAGCAGCACTTATGACAGCAATATTTAATTTCGAACGTCCAGTATAATGTCGCCTTCTTTAGTTCGGAGCTATTTCATAATTTGTAGTTGATTTATCGTGAAAACCGTAAATTTGTCATGTTATTTTTTCGAAAGAAAACTGGATGTTATGCTAAGTTGACGTCAAGTTAGCACCGCAACTCACTACAACTCAGCCAAACCTTATCGGATTGGAAAATTTTACATCTTGGAATTTGTCGTTAATTTGTCATGAAAACCACAAATTTGTCGTGGCCTTTTTTCTAAAGGAAAATGAATGGACACGACAAATTTATGATTTTCACGACAAACTAACGACAAATTATGAGATAGTTCCGAACTAAATCAACCAAAGTTAGTTAGCTCATTAAATTTGTGACGAGTGACTATACTCTACTACCGTGGAGAACTTTACGATATATTCTATTTGTACACATCGGCTGTTGCTCTTCCAATACCATGTGAATTCTGGTTAATTCTTTCCAGTAACCATATTCAGTTGTTCATTATGCTCGCTGCAAAAATCTGTAGTTGATAATATTGCAAGCCTTTCGGTTGAATTCTCGCCGATTTATTGCCATCCGTCTATTATGAGGATCGGATCAGTTACGATTATTTTAAAGAATTTATTTTTCATCGCAAGTGTTAACTTTATCCATCCTACCTTAGTCGCATCATAAACAAAGAGTGAATTGTTTAGTGATTTTACTGTTTCCTCTGATAATTTTTTGACGTGAATATGTACGTCCTTAAATTTAGGAGTAATAGAGGAAAAACTCTTTATATACGAAAGATCTTTGAAAAAGAAATATCTTTTGCAAAAAAGGCCGTTTCTTATCAACAAAAACCGTATACTCATCAGTACGGTTTGGTTCCTGGTAATAGCCAAACTGACCTCATATATGCACTAAAAATACTTTGACGTATACGGCAGGCAAGAACCTAGCCGTTCTGATGAGTATACGGTTCCTGCTAATACGAAACGCTCTCTTTTCAAAATAAATTTCTTTTTCAAAGATTTTTCGTTTATAAAGAGTTTTTTTTTACTCAATTCTCGAGCTGCTGCGGATTTGGCAGCAAACTTGATCAATTATCATATTAAATTTACTTAATATTAATTTATTTCGTAGCAAAAATCTCTTTAATAGACGAACCCTAATGATAATCAATTCAGGATATAAAGTTTCGCATCCCATCAAAAACGAATGGGGATTGTAATGCCATACGAGCGAAACGGAAAGAGACACTCCGCCATTTTGTAATTATTTTGCCGTTTTCACACAGTATAACTTAAGTTAAATTAATTGAGCTACGACCATCGTTGTGGTTACAGTCGATAGAGCTGATCGCAATATATAGATTGGTTTTGAGTTGCTCTGCTGAAGTTGTATTAAGAGTTGAAGTTTTAAAATAAACGAACTTCAGCACAATATCAACTTATATTTATAGAAAAACCAAGTTGAAATACAGTAATCTAGTGGTGATTCTCAAAACCCTCATAAGAAAGTTAAACGATGTGAAGAATTAAAGAAAGCCATGGGAGGATATTTGCCATGTAAGTAGATAATGAAATCTATTCTACACCAACGGCACTATGTATGAACATTGATAGTGTGAGCGATCACCGATCATAGAGTGATGTTAGGTAGTATCTAGTGCTAATATGTTTGTCAACAAACCCTTTGCCCATAAGTGTGGCATATGTGATCGTCTATAGTTTCTGCGTCGTTTGAAACCACTAAAGGCTAAGTATTTAATGCTGCTACTTTTCCGGGCGGGGCAGTGGCTGACTTTAAACAGAACTCAGAAAAAGCGCCTCGCCCATATTGCCGCGATATCAGCGTTTCCGCGTTGCAATTGTTACTAAATTATTCGAAAAGCATCATCAAAATCATACCCATCCATGAGAAAGATCTCGCTACACTTATCATAATCACCCAGCGACTTTCATGTTAATGTCTCTCAAGACAAATCATTGCTCGATTTCATACTCTATGAGTTCAATCTATCTTATATCGAAACTCTAGGCAATACTTGTATGGACTTAGTGTTCACCAGAAATCTTGATGTATCTTGTATGCCATTTGTATCTCACTTTTCATATAACAGATATATCATCAAAATAATTACAATGCAATAATCATTTGTTTGTTTGTTTGATTTCCTTTCCAAAGCTAATGACAATAAAACATTCTCTTCGAGAATTTTGTAGACATATTCACACTTCGTCTATGATTTAACTACTTAGCTCCTCTGATTCATCAGCTGTATAATTTTTCATAAGATCATAAAATCACATATTTACTTGAACCGACCCTGTAATTAAACTTAATTATACATTAATTGAACGCAGTAGCTTTTGTTTGTATTAATAATAATTTATTGATGTGATTTTAAATTCGAGAAATACGATGTTGGACTATACATACACAATTATCATTAAATGGGTCCCAGGCTCTAGCCCTATCGGCTTCCATCGGAAAATTAGGGTTGGTACATATTTCAAATTGACTAATATTAAAAAATGCAAATTCAAATGATTTTATTTTTATATTTTATTTATCTTTAAAAAAAATGTGTGCCCAAAATATTTAAAAAGAAACCTCTCATGTTTAAGACTGCGATGGCATATAGCAGTAAAAAGTGAATGTTTCATATTCCCATGGCATTTACTACGCACCACCTTTCAAACTATTTAGTAGAATTACGACAAATATCTGAAGTGATAAGCTGTCTTGAAAGTAAATATAAATTATAATTGCAATGATCATTTGTAATGCAAACGACCTGAAATATTTGTGCACTCGTTTATATCACGAGATTTGAATTGCACAATTTTAATAACATTTTTTGTTGGGTAAAGTACTCGTACACTTTTTGACATTCTTCCACATGAGTAGAGTAATAAAGTGAGTAGGTATACACTCGATTATGTAAATTCATAGGTGTATATTTCCTTCCTTCTATTTAATTTACAAATTTACTTACATTTGCTACTTTCATTCATTCAGTCCGTTATTGCAGAGTACTTATGTAAATTAGGTAATTAAGCACAGTTGATCTTGCTGCTATTATTTATTTATTTTATTTTTTTTAGAAGTTGACAAATTACATAGTATTGGTTTTTTTATGATTTATGAAATTCCATACAAGCAACAATTCAGTAAGGAATTATATACATGCAGTAAATATTTGAGTCCGAATTTTCTTCAGAAAAAAAAGGAGAGAATTTCTTACGATATGGATTTTTAGGAGTTCAAATACTCTGTGGAAGGAGTGGATTGATTTCTTTTTTATTAGTTTTCTAGTTTGTAAGTAAGTTTTATCAGCCCAGCTTGCTTAAGGTACTTCTATTCTTGCTTGCAGCTGGTTTTTATTTTTCTTGCTATCCTCAGCCAGACTGTTTCTACAATATTTAATTCTAGATAAACAATGCATATATATGATATCGGGGCTGCCTCCTGGTATTATGAAAATAATTCCTTCTTTTTCTTATCTTGACTGAAGAAATTATGTGAGAATTTTACAATGTGACATTCAGACTTGAAGCCATTCTATACCCGTCCCAACATAGAAAGCTACTTTGAGAAATTTCTGGCCTCATTTCGATCAAAGTTTTGTTAACATCAAAATTTCATAGGTGAAAAAGATTCTAGGCGTCCTGTGATCTATATAAATTGAAAAGAAATTGATTAATGAAGAAAATAAATGTGATGTATTACTTATGTATGATATGACATCCAGTCCCCAAAATTAGGAAAGAAGTTAAAATTGGTTCAGGAAGAATTTTGACGATACCCTGAAGGACCGCTCCTCTGTTTTGTACGTATGCAGAAGAATTGAATAAAGATTGAAATTCCTAGGGATTTATTGAGCCTAGACCATTACAAGTCCTACAAGTTCATTGTTTTAAGATTTACGAGGCATTGCTCATAAGTCCAAACCGAACTTTCATGTTATGAACCAACAAATATGCATCGCTTACCAAAGAGAACAGTGACAGAGAAAGTAAGCCACTGTTTCAATCTCATCTCCATATTTTCTGTGTACTGAGTTGTCTACAAATCCCATCCTCAGAGATCGAAGCGCCCAGTAAGAATGGACACAAGTATTGTATCCTTGCAGACCATACCTGCCCCCCTTATTTGAAAACATATGCTTGTCAATGGCTGAAGCACAGAATGTGTATTCCATTCTAATACATATGGGATTCTATCATTGACATTGGCTTTAATCCTGCAAACATTGCGGTTTAAAATCGAATCGAATTCGAAGTAAATCAATTAGACTAGGTGAAGTTAAGTGTCGAAATCGAATTCGCTGGCGACGTTCTTGCGAATTGCAGGATATAAAAACGATATCGAATAGTATTGATGACCTGACAGTGGCTTGCTAGATCGACTTTCTTGCGAAGTTCTTGTATATGTTGGTAGTTCGTTTTGGATTTGATTTTTTTTTTAACAGTAGGTACGATCTGGTATCACCTTCTCTTGCAAAGAGTTTTGCAAATAGCAAATAAATACGATATTGAATATATAAAAAATAAATACTCACCGTAGTAAAACAGCTTCACTTAGTACTTCACTCAATAAAACATCAACTTAGGATGCCGGCGAAGAATAATTTCATGAATAGAAAATATTTGCATTAACGAATTCCTCGGAAATTGACATGAGTCGTATCAGGTAACTTCGTATATATGTAACAAACAAATCGACGAAATTTCGAGCTACGAGCGATGTATTTAATTCGAATTCTCGGAAATTTCGACATGTTTAAAAACACATCGAAGAGATTTTGAGCTACGAGCATTTCCTCTATTTCGAATTCATTTCGCTACGGCGGAATAATTGACTGCACAAATTCAAAGATGGACTCCTACGGAATTCTTATTCTAGGGTGAATCCAGGTATGGTTGAGTGCAGTTTGAGAAAATGAACAGGTTTGATTGTTATCTTACCAATTTCATCAAATTATTGTAAAAATATAGCTACGTTAACCTATACGTAATCAAGTTATGATGCGTACAGAACGTGTAGATGGTGACCAGTAAATTTTGCTGTGAGAAGGGATATGAATTGAAAATTTTTACTGATAATATTTCACTTTAATTACATCGTCTTATAAACTATAGGTATATACCTACGTACGAGGTGTGATCAAAACATACGGTGAATGAATATTTATAGTAGCAACTGCTGACGCTATATCTATCTGATAGCTTGATTTTTTGAGAAAGTCAATGTTAAATTTTAATAAGTTGTCACTTGTTAGCCGGCTTCCAGAATACGAAGTGTGTGGTCAAGTTTAGCGTGTCTGTTGTACATCATAGATTTCGAATAACGTGTTAATATTAAGTTTTGTTTTAAGTTTCCGAAAAGTCCGAAAGAAGATCGTGAATTGTTAAAATCAATGTATGGCGATAATGTGATGACGCTGAAGACTTATTATGAGTAGTATGAGAGATTTAAAAGCGAAATGAATTGGCTGAAGACGAGCAACTATCGGGACGTCCTTCGACCTAAAGCAAAAACATGAAAACGAGCAAAAAGTGGCAAAACGGATTCGTTCAAACAAGTGCAATTGACTATTCGAGAGCTTACGGAAGAACTAAATATTGTGCAGACCCAGAAAAATGGTTCAATGGCTTCCTTCTTTCATCACCAAAACGCCCTGTGCCACACCTCGCTTCTGATAAGCGAGTGTTTTAACGAAAAAAGAATCCCTGTCTGTCCACATCCGCGGTACTCTGTTTTGCACCATGCTACATCTGGCTCTTCCCAAAAATAAAAGTTACACTAAAAGGAAAACATTTTGAAACTTTTTCGACATTTAGAGGGCCGCGACGGAATAGCTGAAGGCCCTTCCGAAAGAAGCCTTCCAAACATCGTTCCAATCACGTAATCAACGTTGGAATAAGTCCATTGCTAGCAAGGAGAGTATATTAAAAGATATTAATTCAAATTTGATGTAAACTTATTACTTTGTTTGTAATAAAACCATTCACCATATTTTTTTATCACACCTCGTATATTCGATCGAACTTTAGGAATTCCTATTATCTTGAATGCTAGACTCTCTGTAGCCCAAAGTATTTCTAGATAGACAAAATAAAGGTACAGAGACCAAAGTTCTCTATCGGGCTCCAGTTAGTGTGTCATGTTTAGCTTACCTACTCCATTATCTCTCAATTAAAGCTGATTCTATCTAAAATTATATCCTTGTAAATTATTCGTGGCCCCCTGTGCAACGTGTTCCACATATATACATAGCAGTCAATATTGAAGTCATATTGAAGTAGAAAGGTTAGAATTTTGTGTTTAGCTTATATGCATCCATGCCTGCCATGCTCCTTGTCGTCTTGATACAAGAATTTTTATTTACCACCAGAGACCAGACTAATTAATCACGCTTACTATCAGATAACAAAAACTTTACTTAGGTTTGGTTCTTATTGTTTAGTTCGACTGCAGTCCTAAATCATTACAGGATCACTCGAATTAGAATTTTCTCTACTCACTTCACTCTGTTTAGAATATTAACTATGAATTTCTTTTGTCCTATCCTATACATGGAACTGCAGGTGTTCAATGATTTTTTTATTAATTTATATTATGACTTTCTTAGTTAGATTTTTAATACCTCAAAGAGTCAAATGGGATATTATCTAATCAGGTGGATTTGCCAATCCAATACACTAACAATTTAGGGTTGTCCAATCTATAATTATTGATATTATCTGAACCACTATTTCCACTTCTTTCTTTCATAGTTTTTTTTTATATACAGAATTTTATTGTTTTCACTGTTTTGGCTTTTGATGCAAGCTCACACACCTCCATGTTTTATCTCATCGAACTAAAAGTTCAACTCCCACTGAATTGGGAGTATTCTCTGGAAAACTTGTTTACTTTAAAAATATTTTCGTCTTTTAACCTGATTACGTAAAACGTTTTAAGCCATATTGTGCTCTTTAACCTAATTTTTACTTGCGAAAACAATATCCTGGATTTTATGGTTATCGATTAAGTCCCTTTCATTACTTGTTTTAAAAGGACTTCAGGAGTTTTTGAGTTCAACTCCTTCTTGTGTTTTAACAGCTTTGATCCAAATCATTTAAAAAAAATAATTAGTTTTTGCATACAGACAAAAAATAATTAATAATTCTAGAAAAATCATTAAGAAAGCGAAAACTATCCAGGTAAGAAAAATAAAATTCCTAACTAGTAAAATATTTAAACTAGAGATCAAAATCGCTATGTAGCTAGTTTTTTTTTTTATTTGATCTCTTTACTAACTAATAATTAATATATATTAATACAAACAAACTTGTACTGCTAGCTTTAATTGGACATTGTTTTATGCTTATGTTATGATCTTTCCATATTTTAATGAATTTATTCCGTTTTCGCAGTACAGCGTTGCCACTATTTCAATTTTCGAACATTTGATTATTTTGTTAGCTACTTGGAATTGCCATTGCACCAGTGTTGGGCAAAATGTAATCTGATTAACGATTAACAATTACAATAAACGATGTAATCTGTAATCATTTTCCTTTGTAACAGATTAGTAATGTAATCCATTTCCATAATTACATAATTACATATTACATATTAATTACTAATTAATCGATTACATATTAATTCCACAACATGTTAATCTAATTAATGTGATTACATTTAAGATATTCAAGATATTTGCATACTAATTCTTCATAAAAGTCCCTAAAACTAATTTCATACGAGAACAATACTATTTTCTTCCAATTCATTTCATTATATTAATAATTACTTTTAAGTAATCTACGAATTAAACTGTTACAATGTAATTAAATTACAAAATAAACGAATTATATTGTAACAGATCTCTCATAAGTAATCTGATTGAAATGTAATCAAATACAATTTAATTAGATTACTTGGTAATTTGACTAAACTGTAATGGAATTACTAATTAAATTACACTGGAATCAGATTACGCCCAACACTGCATTGAACATATTTAAAATTTTATATAAAGTTAAAACGTTAAGTTCTTCTATGAAATTACATTTATTATAAAATAAATTGTTCAGAAATTATAATATATTTAAAACCACCCAAATTAGCTTTTCATGACGTGGCAATCGAAAACTTTTCCATTGTTTCTCATATATGAAAAGATCTTTATTATCGCGGAGTTTTGAACTTTGGCCAAGACTTCGGATCTTGCTTGTGTCTAACTCTTCATATCAGCTTCAGTGCATCTTAGTTTTTTTAAGAATTCATATCGAAGGCAAGGGCGATATTCATAATTTTTTTTTTTTTAGATTGACCAAATTTTGCAACACTGTGTCCCGTTTAAGCAATACTGTACAGTCGTACATCAAATCAAATCAAAATCAATAACAAATTGTTGACAGGACTACGCTTGATATTTTTTTGGCACCTAAGTAGTCCTTTTAACAAACTAGATATATAAGCGGAAACATACTCTCGGAATTCCTTTCTGAGTAGTCATATGTAATGTTGTAAATTTTCAATCTGCAAAGCGGTGTTTTAAACTACTTATTTGCTATCAATTCTCTAATGTTTTAAATTATACAATTGGATTCTCCTTAGCCTCAAGAACTATAAAACAAAATGGACCGTTTATAGCTGTTCTCATACCTGGATCCTATTCCCGTTTTAAGGGAATAGAATTACTAGATCCTATCCACCGCTTTAAGATGTATAGAATTACTGGATCCTACCACCTCTTTAAGGTGTATAGAATTACTGAACTATAAACCAACTAGCCATTGCATTTCTATTTCATTTCAGATTAAAACGAAGCAATAGCATTAAGTAGAATTAAAACCAATTGTTAAATAAATTAAGTTACCTATACACATATAATAAGTTTCTTGGCTGAGCCTTTCATTTGTTGTTTTTATGTTAATAAGCAATTATTGTTTCAAACCGTTTTCATAATTTTGCGAGACAACCTAATCAGAGGTTTGTACAAATACTGTTCGTCTATTTGAAACAGGTAGAAGTAAAAAAAATAAAAAAAAAATTGTGAATAGGAATTGAGTTGTATCGAATTTTATGTTGCTTTGAAACACGGAATATTACTTACATTTTATTCGTGTATTTTTAAAACCATTAAAGAAATGTTCGAAACCATTACATCTCTATACGTAATAAAATTTACAATTTCACTGCGATTGCATTGTCGTAAAAACCAACCAGGCAAACTTGATATTGCACCATATAATACTCAATGGTTTTTGTTTACATTCCCTATCAAAACAGAATTGTCAAAAAGGAGCAGTTTTAAATTTTAAAAACCGAATAGATTTTCAACTTGGCAGTATGTCACTACTGCATTGAAGATCCATCTCTTGGGCTCTATTTTATCATGGATAAAACCTGGTCGACGAAATCTTATGCAATGCCACACTATTAAACCAGGATAGGGCAGTAAAACTTATATAACAAAATTTCCAGCTGCAAACGAGTAGTCTCAGTATAGCTTAAAAAACTTTAAGACGAAACTCCTCCTCAGAACAAGAACAAATTCTATGTACTAGTAAATTTAGCTAACATAGTATGTAGGTATGTATGAAAATATGTATGAGACTACATTAAAACTTCATTTACTAATTATTACAATCGATTTGCATAAATGGACAGAGTAACTTTTATACACTTTATTCAAATGCGACACGTTTTTAATGCAAGTTCACTGCACGCAAATATTTCCCAGAAAACGAAGTTGTGCAGAAACCTCTAAAACCAGAAATAATTCACCCCGATAGATTGACCAAAGTCCAACTCTACAAATTTATAAATGGGAAACGGTTGTTGGTACTTATGGACATTATTCCAGTTCAACTCGAAGCAAAAATTGCCTTCATTCTGCCAAAAAGTTAGAAACGTGTTCCGCTTCCGCAATGGTCAGCACTAAGCACATTTCTCCATTGAAAGAGAGAGAAATGGGTCAAACTAACTATTATAAAACAACGGCTACTAAGCTATATACATACAAACACATCGACATAGTTAAAGGCACATATTTAGTAGCAAAGTTTAAAATTCATCTGAAATGAGCTCATTGTCATTTACGTCATGAGATAAAATTCTATAGCCAAACTAGGTTTATAGTAGAGGTAGAGGTGTCGTGTGCCGTGTCGTGGCGTGTCATGTCGTGTCGTGTAGATATCTTCTTTTTGTTTTCTTTTTTCAATTGGAAAAAGCTTTTTTGGAGTTCTTTAACTTTTCTCCCAGTGCCATTTTAAAGCATCTTCGCCAACTTTTGGTTTGGCATTAATTTGAAGGAGATAAGTAATGGTTTGAGAGATTTCATTCGGAGTAGGACAATGAAAACAAAACGACTGCCTCAGTATCACATTAATCAGGCGAAAATGTTTGACAACAGTAATTCACCACTTAAGAGAATGGCGGCTATGCAGTATTATTCGAGTTAATGAGGAAATTATCATGCAAAGTAGATTCGGTACTTTATGGCCAGTCCATTGTTGAGCACTTTGAAAGTGAGAGTACTAATGACGATGGTTACGATAATTAATATTATATGTTGCGGTATACATAGCTTATACAGATATACATCATATAATGCATTTTTTACATACATATACACACTCTTAAGAGATTAAAAGAATGCTGTTAATAGATTTTCGGAATGTGTACAAGTTAAAAAGCTAGAATTGGTCTAACATAAGACCAATTATTATGATACCAGATAGATGAATGCTCATCTGTAATTTCGTATGGTCACCCATCTAAACAATTTTGAGTTTTGTTGAAGTGGTTTTTGAATATATCTCTAGAACGGTTAGTCGAACAGAAAAAATTATTAGAACCAATTTATTAGGATTTCATATTTTTAAGAAATTGTTATATGGCAACACCAAGAAGGGGTTGCCTGATTTAGTCCATTTTTGAAATTACATTTACGATTTTCATGAGAACACTATATGTAAAACATTTCAACGCTCTTCGTTGACGCGCTCTCATTGAAATTTTAAATAATTTCTGTATGGCAACCCTACGAAGGAGTTACCCGATTTGTCCCATTTTTGAGCTTATTTTACCTTTTTTTTTTTTTAAAGCCCATGTGCAGAATTTCAGGTCTCTAAGTATATGCGTTCTCGAGTTATCGTGAGGACAGACAGACAGACGGTCGGACAGACGGACGGACGGACAGACAAACGAACGGATGGACAGGCGGACGGATGGACAGACGGACAGATGGACAGAAGAAGAAACGGGTAGCCGGACGGACAGACAAACGAACGGATGGACAGACGAAGAGACGGGTAGACGGACGGACAGACGGACGGACAGACGGACGGACAGACGGACGGACAGACGGACGGACGGACAGACAAACGAACGGATGGACAGACAAACGAACGGATGGACAGGCGGACGGATGGACAGACGGACGGGCGGACAGACGGAGAGACGGGCAGACGGACGGACGGACAGACGGACTCAAAACAAGCTTTCATTTTATGCATGAGTGTCCAATCCATTTTGCTCTACCATAATTATTTCTAGGTGTTACAAACGGAATGAAAAACTTTGGATACCCTTTAAATTTCATCTAGAGTATAAAAATAGAACGATAAATTTTGGAAAATATTTTACATCAGACTTCACATAAATGTGCCGGAGAACTGCTCCAAATTGATTGACCCGAGATAAGACTAGTATTGTTGGAGTGTTAGTTTAGGATTGTGATCCTATTTCATTACACTCATTATGTTATAAGAAATAATGTAAAACGTTTCCTATTATGCAAATGAAAGACTCTTAGGAAAAAATTTATTTCAAATACCACCCTCTTGTTACTAAGCTTCTAATCAATTTAAGAGTTCCCATATCTTTAACCATTTTTTCGCTGGCTTCTATCGTATATACGGGTACACTAGATAAGATTAAGTTTTTATAGTGACTATTAGTCTCACGATCTGTTAACCTCATTTAACATTTTCATTAGCCGTTTTAATGCTCTCAGCCTTTTTTCACCTCTACAACTTGATGAGGAACAACAAGTTTCCCAAATAGGTAATGCCCAGTAATAGCCAGTGATTTTTGTAAGTTACATCTGTCTTTTTTCAGCAAAACCAGGGGCTTAATTTCAACACCTGCCTTGAGAATACCTGAACAAAATTGGAAAGTCCTTAAACATATTTCTGTCTTAACTAATTGTAGCGTCTTTTTAATCTATTCTGTTTACTTCAAAATCATCACTTGATGAAGCTTTATCAATAAACTCATCATTTATACTATACCATACTAGAGTAAAGCCTAGCACGTAACAGAGAGTTACTAACCTTAGGATGATCAACATTTCTGAAGTAGTTGTGATTTGCTTCTAAAATTCTTAGTCCCTCTGTTCCTTTGTCCCTCTGTTCCTTATTCACTTTGGATATATTCACAAAAATTAATATTTTTTAACTGATCATCATTGAATTAAGTTCTATTACAATTCACAATGGAGACACCTTTTGGATAATTTTCCTTTGAGCTATTGACTACTAACTCACCTATAGAGGCCAGTCAATAAAGACTATTAATTCCAAAAGTTTTAAACTTTAATGGAATGTTGAGTGCAGTAAAAAAAACAATAAATTTTCTTTTGCAACCATCACCGAAAATTACAAAATATCCTGTAAACTTACAGAAATTAATGCGCCTATTGTAATGCTAATTAAAAATGTGTACGAAAAGTATGCAATACTGAATTGATTTGCAATCGCAAATGCTACATTTTTTTTTTTTAATTCATATTATTTTGGGGGATTTTATATTTTTCTCGAAAATATTGTCCTTGCAACACTTTTTTGACTGTATCTCAGCTCATGTTGCTTACTGAAATGCCATTTTGGTCCTTTTTTAATCGTATTGCTACTGGCCTGTATTTATAATAACTTGCTTTCAAAAAAGTTTATACAGTGTCTCCCGTATGTGGTCTGGCATCTGAAGGCTATGCATAAATCATGCTTAGACAAGCAAAAACTTGTATGGGAGTGGGATGATAAATCACCCTGTTTGTGAACATTAGACCCTATGATGATGACTTAAAATTTGTTAGATGATAATCATTGTACCTTTATAGTGGTCTTTAATTTTTTACCTGTTCCTCTCCATTTTGAAGTTATGGCTCAACAAAGTCAAAATTTCAATATATGAACTGTTTTTTTTTTAATTTAACTACTATTTTTATCAAAAATCACACTATCAATTTTTCATATCATAATTAAGAAGGCCAGAGGGGTCCCTTTAAAATGATCTATCACATTCTGTACCCAAAATATAGCGAAAAATTTCAACGGATGCCAAAAACTAGACAATTATCTTTTAGGAATAAACTTTTTAAGGCATTTTCGGTGGATATGCTTCAGAAAAACTGTTAAAACCCCATAAAGGTTTACATTGGGAGTAGAGAGTGTGATGGGTTATTTTAAAGCTAGCAATCCAAATGAAAAATTGGTGTTGATGATGTGTTTTTTTTTTTGGAAAATAATAGTTAAATAAAAATAAACAAATTAAAATTCCGAAATTTTAACCATAACTTCAAAACGGATAGGCATAGGGGAATTTTATAGACCATTGTAAAGTTCCAACAGTTATTTATCTAAGTATCTTTGAATTATCATCATTGGATGTAATACTCAAAAGTTACAGGGTAATCTATAGAAACATACCCAAATATGTTTAAGTCTCATTATCTCGTTATCTGGGAAACCATTAGGATTTCCCCTACTCCACTCATACAATTTTTTGATTATCTAAGCATGACCTTTCCATAGTATTTGGATACCAGATTATATACGGAATACATTGTATATAGGTACATAAGCAAAAAGTTAATGATATAATTTGAAACAGTGTTTTGCACTTCAAAAGATTATCTTCTCTGAGAGTCAAAAATGTCCTAAAATAGCCATACTAGTAAACTGTTCTGTACCCACAGAAAATATCCCTAATCTAGTACTTTCCAATTTAATCCAACATTATTAGCCTAGCTCAAGTACCTACTCCCTGAGATATGTACAGGAAAAAATGTCTTGCAACTCGCCCATGCTTGAGCGAAATTATTTCGAAATTCAAAATTTTTTATAATGGTGAGAAAACTAAGCACTTAAGCACTAAACATCTTCATAATTTTAAGAGTTGCATTTGGGACTATTTTACAGAATTAATCTTAATTATTAAATAAAACAATGTCGAAGTTCACGTGTGAGTGCCAATAATCTTTCTTAGAACGTGAAATGTAGAGGAGAAAATAATAGTGAAGACTATAAAACCAAGCTCCTTTTAAGTTCAGGGTTCGCACCAAACATAGAAATCTTTAGGTGTCATCCCTTAACCATACAAATTTCGCCGCCGCCTAAAGACCTCAACACAATTAATTACGACGACGACTGGCGACAACTATGAGCAGCAACCACTGTCAAATTCCCCTGTCGACAGATATGAAACACAATTGCGGCGACAGCGAAAAATGTGATATCTCTTAATGCGGTTTGGTTGTCTCGTACTCTATTCGCGGTCAAAGCATAGATAAAATTTACATTTTTAAACAGATAATTATGAGTAGATTAATGCACATTTTAAGTGTACTGAATATGGTATGCACCACCTACCAAATTTATTTATTGTACGAAATATATAAAAAAAAGGAGGTGTTGGATATGTGAAGGGTAGGAAAATTAAAAGAATAAAAGAAGAAATTTGTTTTAAAATATTTTCCTTTTATCGGTTCTTCGAAATTGGCAATTGTGTAAATTATATAGAAAATCGTGCAGGCCCACGCACTTAATCAGCCGCTCTTCAAAACTCATTTTTTTTAATTCACTTTTAATTTTATTTTCCTGTCTTTTTCCTGCTTGACTATACCAAGCCACTGCCACTCAATTACAAATTGCCAGTAATTAGTGCGATAACCTTAAAGATCGAAATGTTACCACAGTTCAACATTACCTAGTTGGTAGGCCTGCAGTTGGGGAGGAAATTTGAAATTTTACCTATCGCGGCGATAAACGAAAGTATAGTCATCGCTGATAGTCGCAGTTTTGTTTTCAAAGTGTTAGCAAAGTGAGGGTATGAATTGTTTGACATTGGTTGCTGCTTATAGTAGTTGTCACCGGTTGTCGCAATTGTACCTTAAAGGCCTTAAAGAAATAATCTTGCAAAAGTAAAGAATCCTCCACAGGTAAAGATACATTTATTGCCTGGGTTAGTGGACTTTGTTTGTGTCGATCACTATAGTGCATTTTGGTGTAGGACATTCGAAGGACTATGTAAAATTTACAAAAGTTTTGCAATATTTTCACAACTATAAAAAATGCAAAATATATATTGTTACTAATTCTTGGCTATTTTTAAATAACTTTTATCAACTCGCTAACCCCTGACTAAATAACTTTAAACCGTTTTAGGGTAGTAAGCATGGATGGATTTGTGAATGAGGAGCTTTCCGATGCGGTAAAATTTTCTTACGTTTTGGGGGGTTTTTTGGTGGGGTGGTAACTACCGCTTTGTAGTTATCCAATGTGAGCCGTTTATGAGATGAGTGAGATTCGAGAGTCAGGAATTGATATCCTAGAGTCAAGATTCAATACTCAAGAGTCATCGAGAGTCGCGATTCGAGAGTCGAAAAGTGGAGAGTGGAGAGAGTGTATAGAATTTATAATTAAAAATTAGAAAATAAAATACATTAAAAAAACTTATAAATTAAATAACTTTCGTAAATAAATTGTACTAAAAAGCAAAAAATATTTTTTTTTTTTCCCAGTGATATACACAAGAAAAGTTTCGTTGTAAAATAAGAAATGCTTCAACTTAGATTAATTCTTAAATATTTGGGGATGAGTCCCAGTTAGACAATTGTGGTTAAAGTTATGATGCCCAAACTTTTAAGATTTAATCTGAGTTGTAGCATTTCTTATTTTGCAACGAAATTTTTCTTGTGTATATCACTGAGAAAAATAAATTATTTTCCTTTTTAGTGCAATTTATTTATGAAAGTTATTTAATTTAAAAGTTTTTTTTTTTAAGTTTGCGGACCTTGCCTAAGGTTGCACAAGCTTACCAAATTGTGACAAATAATGATCTGAATATTTACAACCAAATTTCAGAATTATTAAGTTTCTTTTTTCTTTTTGAAAATTGAGAGCCAAGTAAACAATTTTTGAATTGCAAACTTTTGAATTTTTTTTATAAAAGTAATTTTTATTTTTTTATTATTATTTGCATATACCGGACCTCGGTGATAGTTGCAAAATTAAATTTATCATTATTTTACCACAGCAAACGATCCATCAGCGTTTAAGAACTTTTAGAATTAATGTTAAATTTTGAAATTTAATTGCTTCTATTTTTACTGGGCTAATGGATAATTTTCTGGATCAAAAAATTTTCAAAAATTTCACTCTTTTAGTCATTGGGCAATTATTAGAGGTAACAGAAAAGATCATTGTTTGATTTCGTATAGGTATAGAAAGAACACTAAACTAAACTAAAAAAACTCAATATATAATAACTAACCGGTATCAAATTTTTAATTTTATACAACATAAAAACCAAACCACAAATATGTCTGCATTACATTCAGTATTTAAAAAAAAACGTTTGTTCTGTTATAAAGTTCACTATTCCTTTAAGATTTTCAACATACAAAAAAAAACTGCTACTGGAGACATAAGATAATTAATAAATCTTGTAAATTACGAAATTGTTAACTCTTTTTCCTCGCCAAAAAGTACTTATATTTTACAACATCGTTTTAAACAGGCATGTCTCAATTGACGTTGGAATTATTACAATTTGTAAATGTAATTAATTATTTTTTGTTTTTGTTTATTTATGTGATTGGCATACATACAACTCTTGTGTTTAACTTACGGTTAAACTGCGAACCTTTATCATTTTTTTGATAAGTAGCTCGAAACCAGTCGACTGCGAAGGTAATCCTTATGTCACAATTTCTTAATTGGAAATTTTTCCCAGATGTATGTACATATGTAGGTAGATTTTGCAATAAAAATTTCAAGGAAATAAACTTGTTTTTTTTTTCTGGGTAACTATCAAACATTTTCAATATTCCTATAGATGGGTCAACAGCCATTAATATTGAAAAGAGAAGTCGTTATACTACACTACAAACGTAATAGAAAGGAAGGAGTCTATACTGTTCTTCCTATCAATTCCTTGAAAAATATCAAAAAAGGCGGCACGGTATCGATTTAAAAAATATTTTACCATAGTTTAACAACCATTTAAAATTAGTTTTATTTTTATTTTATATTTTCCAATTCGTAGAGTGCTCCAAGCTTAAATTATAGAA
The DNA here is from genome assembly GCA_963924295.1 of Dioctria rufipes. Lineage (NCBI taxonomy): Eukaryota > Metazoa > Arthropoda > Insecta > Diptera > Asilidae > Dioctria > Dioctria rufipes. The sequence goes on from OZ002743.1 coordinate 48,670,929, forward strand.
ACTATTTTTTTATTCGTTTTTAAAGTTTTTCGAATGACTATATAAACGGTCTTTAAAGATTGAAAATGGTACGACAAAGGCACAGAAGCAATATCGGGGTACTGGAAACAGCGCTGATAAGTCGTGGTTTCATAGACTTAGAAAGGAATACGAGTTCCTGCATAGGTATCTGTATGATCCATAAGTGTGTTCAATTGAAAGCAGCATTAGCTCTAATAGTACGACCTATTTTGGTCCTTTATAAAATCCAAGCGAATGACTTCTTCTAAGGTTTTAAATTACAGTTCTGATAAGTCGTTCTATTTGCACACTAGTTGTAATCTTTTTGCCTACTACTTCAAATCTGTTTATAGTTACAAATCTTTTGATAAATCGGATCAAGAATATCCCGTTAATACCCGCTTTGCATGTTGGTCATTTATTGATTAATGCAGATGATGTCTTGAAGGGTCTCAATGATCCTGATTCCACTACAAGACCAGATATTATGTTATTCGCTACTGAAAAATTGCGTTGCTTTTCTGATCGATCTTTTCTGTAAGATTTTCAACCTATCCTTAAGTACCGGTTCTTTTCATGACGAGTGCGGAAAATCTCATTAATCACTCAAATATTTAAATTAGGTTCCAAAGGTACTGTAGAGAATTATAGACCAGCCTCTGTAATGAAAATCGTAACAAAATTACTTGATTTTATTGTTAACTCTATACTCTAGTCAAGGAATGTAAGCAACATGGTTTTATTATGGGGAGGTCATCGTGTAGAAGCTGATACTACTTATACAGTTTTCTCGAAGGTATTCGTTTTCTCATTCATAAGTTGAAGATTATAGGCTTCCACTCTTCTTTTTTTAACTGGATTGTGGCCAATTTTTATAACCGCAAACAACATGTAAGAATTGGCAATATTATATCTGATGTAATAACGATCACCTCGGGTGTTCCTTAGGGTAGTCACTTAGGTCCTCTATTGCTTCTGCCTTTTCATTAATGATTTAGCAACTTGCATTGCTTTTGCCAAGCTCCTAATATTTGTGGATGATTTAAAACTATTCATTAGAATAAAGTCTCTAAACGATTGCTTACAACTGCAGAATAATTTCCATATTCTTTTTGATTGGTGCGCTAAATATAATTTTTTTAATTGAATCTTAACATATCAAAATTTAAAATTGTTGCTTTTCATCGCATCTCTTGTTCTATCTTGTTTAATTATAAAATTAATTACGCTATAGTTTCTCGAACAAATTATATTAAGGATTGAGGTGTTATTTTGACACTAAGTTGGCGTTTATCTGACACATTAACACTATTACCAGTAAATCGATACGTAGCTTAAGTTTCTTAAAGCGGAAAGGCTTTTAAAACATTCAGACCATCAAGATATTATACATTTTCTCGTGAGATCCATTCTTGATTATGCATCCATTATCTGGTGTCCATATTATAATGTACATATTGATTGTATTGAATCCATTCAAAAAGCAGTTACAAGATTTCTTTAATGAAAAATAAATTGCCAAAATTACACCTTACCCTCGTACATTGTGAGATGTAATGTGCTTGGTCTGTCAAGTCTGAAACTTCGTCGCGAAGCTTCCAGTGCTTGTGAAAGATATACTTAGATTTAAAATAAAATCGTCCGAATTATTTTTATTAATTATAGTATTTATGCTTCTGAAAAACCGATATGTTCAAGAGATCTGTTATACATATGCTCCTCAGCATAAAACCAATTATGACTATCATGGACCAATATCAAATTGTGTATGTAATTACAATTCTTTGTCATCACTTGTAGACGTTTGTTTATCTAGAGAAACATTTAAAAGTATGATTTTCGAAAATGCTTTATTTTTACGTAATTATTGGAACTTTTTTAGGACAATTAATTTTATTTGTTAAAAGTGAATTAAGCCAATAATGAAAACTTTTTATTATTGTAATAATGCTATGCAAGTCTGTAAGATTGTTATATTCGGTAGACTGATTCAATAAATAAATTAACTCTATCGCAGAACTTTTTACTCGCAGAAATCCGGAAATTTAATTTATGAAATTCGTTAATCAGCTTGAACACTTTCTTTGTGCAAAACATTTTTAACTAGAGTCCACAATATTTTGAGTTCTTGTACATAAGCCACAGGGGAATGCCCACTTTTCATACAACTTTAGGCGCAATACCTCTAGACATCAGAGATGTCTTAAATGATGCATTATGGTACTCTGAACAAATGTTATTGACAATGTTTATTTCAATTAAGCGAGGGAAAGGTTTGGCGATCGGATGTAGCTTGAGCGACTTGAAAGGGTGGACTTTTCTACTTCTCGTGATTGTGCAGAATTGGTGAGTCGTGGAAAATGACTTCCTATGAGAAAAATGGATATGAAGGAAAGAACTGCGAAAATATATCCGAAATGTAGTAGCTGGGGTGTATGTGACCCAAGTGCATGAAAATGGGTTTTCCGCTGGCAAAAACGTCCCGAACGAATTTTCTGAATCGGCAGAAATTTACACCACCCGATAGTACTCGGTGAGACTTTTAATTCGATATGCAACATGCCTTATTGGAAGCACCCGCTTCCCGCCAGGGTTTCCTACCCACTACACTAAAATAATGCAGAGAAAAATTTTCTTCTGCGAATTAGAGCTGGTAATGAGCAGAGGCGAACAGTAAAACACGTTTTACGATCAGACATAACCCTACTGAGATAGAGCCGAAAAGTGAGTATTGGGATGGCGATAAATAGCTATTTAAGCCACCAAGTATAGGAGTGTGTATACTCAAACTTCTTCACAGAACGTAAGGAATTCGGTTCTGTACTAGATTTTCCAAAATGTACTAGATCAAACTTCGATCTACCTCCCCCAGCTTTCCCCTGCTAGATAGAAAAAAACATTGTAAATCAAACATATTCGGAGTATCATAATGCAGCGTTTAAGACCTCTCTCATGTCTGAAGATGTCGGGTTTAAAATGGGCATTCCCCTTTCCACTTTTCAAAACAACATTAGAAACATTTTTTTATTAAATTTTTAAATTTTAACTCTACGATGATGAACAAAATCTGCCTACCCCTATACAAAGCTGCATTTCAAAAAATTCAAACAAAGTTTGAAGGATAATTAATATTTAATAATAGCGTGAAAAAGTCCCAGGCATTTAAAATGTATATTGAAAAGTTTTTGGGAATGTAAAAATTTATAAATTTGAGTTACCATCATTTTTACCATCTCTAGAATAACAATTACTTTGAAAACATCACTCTTATAACTTTTACCTGTATATGTATGTATGTATTGAAGTCATAATAATTTTCTTTTTATTCCTGTCCTAAATTTTTTTCCATTCGATTGATTACATGAATTGATTACGAACAAATCCAAACTTACAACGTAATAGAAAAAAAAAGGACAAGTACGACAAAAACATTAAACTTTAAATTAAGAGGTACACATTACGCCTTCCGGAAAAGTGTTATTGAATCTTAATAACACTCGTCATTTAATTTTTTCTTTTCACTTTAATTTCAAATCATTCAGGTCTCCCGTTTCAAATTGAAAGTAAATTTTTCGTCCCATGTCTGATAAAAAAACGAAATGTTTTTTATTTCGAAAGCAGCAACAGCAAATCGTTCATTAAAGTTGTCGAAACTGATGGCAATTTTATCGCATGAAAGAAACAAGTGTAAATGGAAAATCAATCAATCAATAGCGAAAAGGAAATGTTTTTATTTTACATCTTTATTATTTATTAATTAAATTTAATTTATTAAGCAACATAAAGGAACACCTGAACCGATACATCTTCTTCCATCAAGAAAGTGCACATTGTTCGTGAATTGCAGCACTACTTCCTCACCTTTCGATTTGCATTCATGTCAGAGACAAAAGTTTCATCGAAATCAGCCCATCTAGAAATTGTTTTTCTTCTTTGGTGTTTTTTTATTATATGGCTCAATTCACGCAATCCGTTCAACTTGTAAGCATTAATTAACCGTATAATGCTGATTTTTTGTTTTGCTCTTTGTTATGCAATTGTTTTGGTTTGGTTCGAGGATCAACTAATTTGATGGAATGTGCATTCGAGAAAAAGTTTAGTTTTATTGATTTTTAGTATTCTAGTGAAACTTATAATCGTAGATAAGACGTAACTTTTAAAATCACTCAACTGTAGTGACGGAATTACTTTCTTTTATTGTGTACGCACGCAAGTTTTGTGGAATAATTTTTAGACACTATGCACGCATTCAAACGTTACGACATAATCAATATCGCTGCCTATGTAGATACATATTGTAGAGTATTAAGTGTCTTGATTACATCATTCTTTCTAACTTAAGATTTTTAATATTGTTACGAGCGTAGCCTTTGTTCGTTATTCAAACAAAATATTTCAAATATTATTCACAAGTTCTTCCTTTATTTATCTACGCTCTTCAGTTTTATAACATTCACCAACTTATCAAATCAACTCTACTTTTAATTATCGCAATCCAAATAATTTACTTCGTTCACTTCATTGTCTGAAATAAGACTGCCTCCTGGTGATGATAAGTGTCGTATTTATATTCTATAAATTATCCTAGCACCTTCCCGAAAACTCTATTCTCGAAGCTTCGATTCTCCGAACACAAAGTTGTTTATTTCCGTACTCTATAGATGTCCCTTGTCTTTTTCTGTAATACTATTCTCCGAAAGTTGTTTATGCCCCATTTTCACGCGAAGTACCTTATTTCCAAGGTTTTAGAAATGAAATCTAATTATATAGAGAAAAGATGATCTAAATAATCAGCGTAAAAATAATGAATTAAAAACAAATAAGTGAAGTCAGCTATTTTTGTACATTGTACAAAAATATAAAGATTTATCTAACGGTTATTGTTTCTCTTAAAAATAAAACATACATTTATGAGAGAACATTGGAAATTTTTAATACTTCTTCGTATATGATCTGAAAGTCGAAAATAAAACGGGAAGTGTTTTCGAATGTTCTTACTTTTCAGACAATCCCAAAGAAAGTTACCCAGAGGAATTAGATCGCAGACCTCGGTCACTAAGCACAAACACACTTTGCTGTCACATTCGCAGTTCGAGAATTGAGTGGAAAAAATATAATACGACTCCTGCTATTATGAAACGCCCGTTTTTGCATAGAAATTTTGTTTTTTAAAAGATTTTTCAATAGCAAGAATTTTTTCCACTCAATTCGCTATGAATTTATTTCATGACAAAACTCTCTATAAACTGCATGAATCTGCACCGGGTTTTCGTATAGAGAACAGTTGCTCGTTAATTGAAATATTTTGGTGAGGCTGATAACAGGATTGACTATTATGTATGATTTAGTTCTATATTTCAAACATCAATGCAAATTTATCAATACGTAAACGTTTGCATTGTTTTCTTCTTTTATCAAATCGTATTAATCGGAGATTTTTCATAAACTGATATCTGGGCATTGCCTTCGAAAAAACAAGCGAGTCCACATTTCATGGATCATAAATAAAAAACAGTTTGTGATTTTGCTTCATATGCTCCCCGAGCATAAAAATCCACTATAAACGCAAGTGACTTACTGGTTGAAATGCTCTAGTAAGTTTTTAATCCAGGACATGCTTCTGCTTCAGTGCAACATTTTATATGGCCTACCATGATTTTGTGAATTATCAAATCGAAAGCACTACTTGCATTCCCTTCCATCATATTTCATTTTGTATTGCCAGTTCGTCCAGCAATGTCCTTAAAGACTCTGTGTACAGGTGTTCACCCACTAAATCCACCTACTGCCAATTTTGTTCAAATTATTCAACTGACCGCTATATGCAAATTTTGGGACGATCTGGGAATATTTCTCTCATTTTCGGACTTGTTCTTAATTGTTGCGCCAAATTGACATATAGATCCGTAGAAATTGGTATACCATAAAGATAACTTCAATATTTCAAAACTTTTGAAACAAATAAACCTCAATATATATAATTTCCTTGTTAAATGTATAAAATTCAATATAAAAGTTAAAAGAAAACTGTGAAGAGTTTTTGTATAATTTTTAAATGTAACTCGAAAAGCGTGAAAATAACGCGTCCCTTAAACCTAGTGTTAACCATTTAGCCATTGCTCGAAATTCAATTGTTTCACAATTTGTAAGTTATATAGTGCCATCTTGTTGAAACTAGATCACTTGCTAAATTTAGGTCATACAAATATTCTCTTAACATGTTACAATAAGGCTCATAAACAGTCACTTTAAGTGCATTAGTTGCCTCATGTATCACGTTAGGATTCTCCAAGCTCCAAACGCGACAATATTCCTTACTTATATCATCACTGATGTGAAAATGATTTTCGATGAAAACCATCAACTCTTCCTAACGCCCAATTGACAAATGTGAGATACTATAAATGGCTTCAAAGGCTTGAGTTGTTGAGTTAATCTTTTGGTATCACATAAGACATGTCCATTTGATATGAAAAACCATAGCGAATTGAAGTGGTTGGTTGTTCCCCTAAGGACATTTCCAAGAAAAGACAAGGTCAAGACAATAATCTTTTTTTAATTGAACGAGCCGGAAAAATATTTTGATGCTCTCTACGACTTGACACCAATTCCACCAGTTTCTTTTTTAATTATCAGATTATTTCACGGATTCCCAATTTCCTAGGGCGATTGTGTTGCGTAAAATAATGACGAATTTTACGAAAAGTTTTTGCTTTTTACAAACCGATCATTTTCGTAGAAAGTTTGGATAATTTTTATGTATTGTTCGATTGTAAATAACTCCATGACTAAAATTGCAATAGTTTATACTTTATGCATATTAGCAAATTTTTCCATCACGGATGCACTTTATAAGAGATCAATGGCTAGATTTCCTTTATAAGGCTGCACTTTTTGTTCAAATTAATATGAAGAGCTTCAAGCTTACACAATTATTATTGTTTTCATTCGCAAGAACCTTCTTGATATGAACGATGGGATAACATCTAATTTAAAGGGTGCAGCATATGTCTGCCCTAAACAAAGTTTGATTTATTCTGCAGAAATCGATTACAAAAAAAATCACATATTAGCAGCAACCTCCATTTTTCTAGAATGAGCAACTTCCAGTTTAGTAACTGTACTAGTAATAAGTATATGTCAAAAATACTTCGAAAAAGAATACCAGCTTATATAGCACACAGTCCTCAATAGCCAACTTAAGCTCTCCCAATTGCAACCGCGTTAATATGCACACCACACTTTCTAAATCAGATCTAAAGACTCTGTTTATCCCTCCCAAATTTGGACATTATAAAGTAAAATAGATTATGACTTTCCTAGATTATACTTCAATCAATTCGACAGAGGTCACGTATTCTATTCTGGGCTAGATTACAATTAATGTGTTAAAGTACAGCTAAAATTCGTAAGGATAGAGCTTTTCTTCTCATTATTGACTATTTCCAGGACATTATTTATAAAAAAGTTAAATATAATAGTGAACATAGTACTGATCTTCAATATAACAAGAGCATAGCATACCTGACAATATATGTATGATCAATTTTGAATTTTTGTAGACTAAGAACAGATACACTTACTAAGCTTATGAAGTAGAATAATATAGCCAACATTTTGAATTACCATTAGTAAATCTAAGGACACTAAATTCGCTATCATTCGCACAGTTCAAAAATTCTTTGAAACTTTCGTTCTCATTCCCAATCCGAATCAATTACATAAAGCCATCGCTCCGGCTGGCTCGTCGTAACCTCCGATTTTCCCTTTAAGAACATATTATTAATCCTGTAATCGACATTTAAAATATACTGAAGCTCTTTAAGTTTAAATTTAATCAAGGTTCTACTTATCATCTTTAGTGGTTAGATCTACCGACGTAGGGTCTTAAATGTCTAATCGCTATCGGTTTCAATTTGGTGTGCATCTCTGTTTGACAATTTTTTGAATTTCTACTTTTACTTTATCTAACTCTGTAATTTTGCGCTTTTCCGCATTTTTTGGTAACCTCTTCTGGAAAGATGTCCTTACACCTAAGTTTTGCAGATTTTAACCATTTTAAGTTTGATCACCACGCAGTCAGAACAGAAAATTTAACCTCACTTCATAGTTGTTTTTTCTTTTATTATAAAATACATCTAAAATTAAAAACTATCTAATTCGTCTTTAAAGTATTTGTGCGGCAATTTATTATTTAGATTCCTACATGACTATTGTGAGTAGCTATATATTTTTCCAACTGTCTTATTACGGTTTTATCATCCATGTCACGCCTTTTAATTCATTATTCAGTGAATTTTACTAATCTTAATGATCATAATCAAGAATATAGTAATCAAAATATAATATAATTCAATTACTTTCTTAAGTTTAATTCTCAGCACTCAGGAAAGTAATTATCATTAGGTAATGTGTAATGGTAACATAATATTAATGGCACTTTGCATCATTACTTGGTAATGGTAATGCATAAAATGATTATAAAGTCTTCTGCCATTACTACTTCAAAGTTACACCTGTCAAGTTTTTTTCTCCGAGATTCAAATATGACGAAAGCAGTAGGTAGGTACCTGATGTCATCACATATGGAATTTTTCCAAACATAAAAGACATAATTTATCTGGAAACATACAACGCAGCAAAGAGTAAAATTATGGATATTTCTCGACGAATTTCGAACCCTCATTCTTACTCATGCCTCTTTTATAACATCGATTAAAATTCAAATAAACCTCCTCGAGCATTATAACTTTTTAGAAGTTTTCGTTCTGATTATGCAAATCTGAAAGACGTTGAGATACGCGTATACGCATTTTTACTATCTTTGAATAAATTTGAATTTTATAGCAAAAGACTTTCTAAACGTATCTTTATATTTAATATATTCGACATGTCCAATGTTGGTAAATTGCGCGAATTAATGTGATTTTGCGCTGTTCTTATTTAGAAATCGAAGCTCGAAAGAAAATTTTTTTTTTTCTTAACGCATTTCGATCGAGTCAATGCAAAATTCAATTCAAACTGCAAAAGAGACTTCCATACGTAAAAAAAAATAAGTTAAAGAAAACGGCGTTCTTCTAATGAGATATTTTGATAAAATTGTAAGAACAAACTAAATTCAATTTATTTATTTGAATAAAACATTTTCTCAAAGCATTCGTGTCTGCAGTGTGGAGAAATAGGTCCAAGTCCACCGTAATCCCCTCCAAGTGATCATTACACATAAATTATGAGTGGGCTCTACACAAGATATGATAGTGTCATTAAGTGTAGAGGTAGAATGAGTTTATTTCTATACACAGCTAAGTAACACGATTTTGCGCGGTTCAGGATTAGACCATTATCTATTATCCGTCAATTATTGAATTAATGTGTTCGTTTATGCAACTAATTCCATCTTCGACAAATCTTAAAGATCGTGATAGGAAAAATTTAACATCATAAGCTCTTAAAATTGAATTTCATGTATGCACGGTAGTCAAACAAACCCAAATCCAAGCATTCCAAAAAAGTAGCGGGCCAAGACGCGAGCCTGGCTGTATATCAAAATTAATTTTACGGTTGATTTAGTAATTACCTACCATTTAGAAATACTGTCTGAAAACCTCCTGTTAGATAACTAAAAATTAAATTTATCGATGGACCGGTGATCATCGAGTCTCCGGGCTAATCACAACCACACATACTTACCACGTACTTTGGTTGGATGCTGCGGCTGCGATGGAAGAAGAAGTGTGAGTTAAAAATGCTCAAAAATGTCTATAAACACTAACAGGACGCGAGTGTTGTTTTTTAAGCACTTGGCATTATTTTTAGCATCATACATATCATATTTATTTCAAAAGTATTTTATCTAAAAGGTTCAACAAGAGTGTCAAAGCAATTACTAGACCTATGTGTACTTTCTGGGCATGTAGTAATTTCTTATTATGTTAGATTTTTTATTTTTATTTGTATTTTGCGTTACCATGATTAATTTTTTTTTTATTTCTTTTAGAACAAACACAAAATTGAAAAACGAATATACAAAAACTGTTCTAAAATTTTGTTTTTATTTTCAAATTTTTAAAAAATCAAGTAAAGTAATTTTATTTATTTTAGATAAATCAATTTTGAAGTAGAGTATATATGTTGTAGACACTTTTGACATATCTAGCCTCTTCATGAAGTGTAGATAAATAGTATAATAGTTTGCACTTAACGAGTTTTTACACTAAGTGTCTGAAATTTTTAGTCACTCCATGAAGTGGTAGGAGCCTTTACGCTAATACTGTAATACCAACCAATAACACCATCGGTCCAATCTTATCAGACACTCCTAAGCAGTTAAAAAAAAATTCTTTTTTCTAATTTTTACAAAAAAAAACATTTTAGTGGACAACAGAGATAACAGTTCACTCCTGAGAATAACCCTCGGACACTTTTCACAGGGAAACCCTCTGTTTTAGATTTAATTTTAAGTGTGAAAGTGCCAATTGTTCTTATACATATTTCCTGTAAAAATTTCTTGCTTCCTCTTTGTTAGGCAAACCTTGCAAATTATAAAAAAAAAACTAATTTTTTCTATTATTTATTAGTATTTAGCATGGAATCTAGCATTCCTTCTTTGAAATATAGCATTTTTCGTTTTTCCAGAGACTTCTCCTCGATTGGTAAACATTTTAACTTTGCTTTGCTCGGCTCTATGGGAAAGATTTCATTTGAGTCACACGTTCAGAAGAAAATCAACCTAATAATAATTTGGGTTTATTAGTTTAGTAAAAAGACACTTTTTAACCCTGCGCAAATGATGTGAAAATAATTACAAGAACGATGAGACTGGGTAATTATGACCCGGATTATATCGACAAATTATTACAAAGTTAAAGGAGTTACTTTAATTATAATTTATGTAATAAGGGTTCTTTCCATATGTGGTAAAATAAAGATAATACCAATGGATTCTATAAATCAAAATTTTATTAGATTCTTCAATGCAAAATCAACTTTGAAAACATAACTTGATATTTTGACGCTAGGTCATATTTACCCGTTTTGACTTGATGCACGGGTATCTCGTTGCGCAGACAGCGTCGCACTGAGAACACTGGTGGTACGAGTAGAGGGGGCTGTATTTCCAACTACATAAACGTTCAAATTGTATAGTCAGCGTGAACCAAAATTATCAATTGGCTCGGGTCAATTTGACCCAGCGTCATTGGCGCCGAGTTAAGATCCAAAAGAGCTGGTTTGGAATCATTTATCCGGACCGATTCGAAGTCCCAATCCAGCCATGCTTACGGTCATTAAAATCAGATATAAAATGTGCCGAATTTCAATCTATGAGATCCACTTTAGTAAAAGATCATTTGTATTTATGAGATTGTAGTTATTACATATGTAGTCAGAGACTATGTTGGGTTAATGTACCCAAAATACGTTAACACTGTAAATAATCATGATTAAATCATGATCAGACACGCCCAATAAAGATATTTAATTAAAAAATTAGAGGTTATAAGTATCAGATGTAAGAAAAATATCTAATAGAAACCAAGGATGGTTAGAGAAATGTGATGGATATCTTAGACGCCCATAATCTCGAAGTATAATAAATTGATTTAATCACTGCATTCATCTAATGGTTAATTTTGTAGGAAAAGTCAACTCATCGTGGTAAATTATTGCGGATGTAGAAATGGCTGAACTATCATAACAAATAGGTTACTTTGTATTAACATTTTTAATTTTCTTGAGAAAAATTTCATTTCATCCAAAATATAGGTTGAGAATTTTGAAGTTACAACTTATGATATGACCAGCACAATTTATGAACTTAAAGCCTATAAAATACCTTTCGTCCGCCGGCCGCGAAAACTGACTTCGCGCCACCGGAACTCCAAGAATGGAAAGTCGTTCCGCACGAAATCATTTTTACAAGGCCTTCGGGTCAAAAATCAATTTAATAAGTTTTCAAGTTTTAATTTCTTCACGTATACAAAAACTAGGCTAATCGAGTATCGTAAATATCTTTAAAAATTCATTTCACTTCAGTTAGCAAAGTACGAAATGCAATGAATTCGAAGACAATAATTAATATGAAGTTCAAGGGAAGAACATTTGCATAAACTCAAATTACCTTTTGGTAATCATTCAATATTCGTTAATTTTTCTTTAAAAGTTTTCCATCTTACAGAAAACGTCTCAGCAATAATTTGCAAGGAATGAATGCACATTTTTCCTCAAATGCCTTTCCGGCTTGTAATTTCATCCATCGTAAAAATGATGATCACCTATCGCGGTAGTTAACTCCGTCCATATGTATGGAGGAATGTACATACGTGTGCGTATGTTATAGCTATAATTCTCATACGGTAGCGTAAGATATTTCTTGTTTCGTAATCACCGGTGATTATGTGCTGATTTCATTTTAACATAAATTTTGTATGCACCTTATGTGCGAATGTATGTTCGTGCTGGCAGGTTTGAGCCAGATAATTTCATTTCAAAATGTGCCGGTAGCGTGAGTTAGACACTTTGATCAGAGTGATTTTAAGCATTTTACCTAGGCATTTTAAGTGGAATTTTATATATTTACTTACATATACATACATATGTACACAAATAAGTAAATTTTCCATTTAGACTAAAATGGAAATGAAAATTTTTAGCGAGTACAACTTTTGTTTTAAAAAACAATCTTTCATTGAATCCATCCACGTCAATTAAATTTTCTAAGTAGATTTGCGATATGAAAGATTTGCTGTAACAAACCTAAGGATGCTCTTTTAATCATATTTCTCTATCCGAACTATGACAAAAAAATAAAAAAAAAAAGTGCCTTCAACTTTATGCTTTTGTTAGGAATTTTCACCTAGCTCCTCTTGCAAGAGGCACACTGCTCTGGAAATTATAAATTCATATTAATAACTTTTTTGAACGAAGCCAGATATTGGTAATTCTGTTTTTTTTTAACTGTTAAAGGATCATATTTTGGAAGAAATTTTTTTTTTATTTTACGGTATTAAAGCTAACAGTTTGTATGATTTTTTTTCTCACTAATTCATCATAATATTTATTTAAATGGAGTCAAATATGCAGTGTGTGATACAACAATATTTCGATTCAATTTTAAATGGAGCAAATTTTACTTCATATTAGTGGCAGTAAAAGTGCCATCTACTGTCATTAAAACGAACTGAATTTATCGACAAGTGTAAGGAGTTTCCAATAAAGTCAGCAGTGATAGCCATTAGTTAATCATGATATTCAACATTTTTGGTCTCTTTTAACAAAAAAACAATATTTTCTTCTGTGAAAATGCTTTGCACAGCAAATACTCGTAAATTTTTTAGATTGCATTTCAGAGGAGTCAGCAAAAGTTTCAATTCAGACACCAGCGAAATATGTGTCCTCTCTACTGAAAGTGAGAAAATTCATATAGAATTAGCCCAGACCTAGACCACAGTAGAGAAATTAAGAGTAAAAGACAAAAACCCAAAATGCGACAAAACCATACGAGAAATGAATATTTGCAGTTTAAATTAATTGAAAATTTTTAACGAAAATTAACTCTCCTAAATTTTTTTTTTCACATAATTGTTAAACAAACTAATTTACTTTGTATTTCAACAGCTTTCAATGAAATATTACAATTTCTCGTCGGTGAAAATAATGAAAAAAACAAAAAATGCAACTAAAAATGAAAAACCTAGACGTTATTTACTGGATCTAGGCTTTATCTTTCTAAAATAGTCACAATCTAAAGAAATGAGACCTACTAACAGGAATTTGATTTAAAAAGCTTCAATTTTTATTATTTTTTACAACTTTTCGGGCTAATATTTCCATTCCAATACAATTTTTTTAAATTTTGCCGACGTTATGTTTAATTTAAGATATAAATCATTATTCTGCTACAAATAGTTTGTCAGAAATTTGCACTGAAAATGTACGAAACTTGCAAATCTTGATACTGACTTTTCCTAATTAAGTTATTGAACTCTGCCAGGATCTTTGAGGAACTACACTGACCAAATGAACTAATTTTCGTCCACAGTCTGTCAAATCTTCATTTCCTTAAAATGACTGAATTTTTAGGGTATAGTTAAAATGTCTAAATGCTCATTCAGAATTTGTTAGCAAATGTAATTTTAAGCTTCTATGCAAAATATCAGTGAAATTCATTCATGTTTGGAGGTCGCTCAAATCGAAAATAATGTTTTTTTTTTACTTTTTTGGACTTTCAGGAAAACTGTTTCAACATTTTCTATTATAACTTTTTAATTTGATAATATTTTTTCTTGATTCGCTTTTCAAATTAAAGGGAGCTTAGTTGTGAACTTATTGTAGTGAAAGTGGTTTTAAAAAATTAAAGTCTTCTATATCTTATAAATTTTTTAAAACGAAAATTCAGACCAGAAACTCCAATTTTTTGACTTCGCGTCAGTTTTCTTAAAAGGAAAAGTGGCACGCGGGTGTACTTTTTCTACTAAAATTTTATTTACAATCGATTACGTTCGAAACAACTACAACTTCAGGGGGTCATTTTATGTATGAAGTGTTTTCAAAATTCGATTTTCGAATGTGAATCATTTTTACAAATTACAAAGAATATGTGCCGGTCCATAAAATTAAGAAAATGATTTGTATAAAAAAACAAGAGATCAAGTTACAATTGGTCTTAAGATCAATAATATTGTACCCAAGATGAACACAAAAGTTAAACAAAGTGAAAACCAAAAGGTCTGAATGGCAACATCAAGAAGGAGTTGCCCGATTTAGTTCATTTTTGAAATTTTATTTACTATTTTTATGAAAATGATGTCTTCAGAATTTCAGCCCTCTACTTTAATGTGTACTCAGGCCTCCAAATATATAGTGAAAAAACAAAGTTTGTATGGCAACACTAAGAAGAAGTTACCTGATTTGGTACATTTTTGAAATTTTCTTTGCTATTATTATGAGAACACTATGTACCAAATTTCACTTCTCTGCGTCAACGCGTTCTCGGACAGCTCCCGAATATCCCGTTAAAAATGAAATTTTTATATGGCAACCCTAAGAAGGATTTGATCCATTTTCGAAATTAAATTAGTATTATTTTTAAAAAGCCCGTGTGCAAAATTTCAGCAGTCTAAGTGAACGCGCTCACGAGTTATCGTGCGAACGGACGGACAGTCAGACCGAGAGACAGACAGGTCGACAGACAAGCAAACGGACAGGCGGACATGCAAAAATCAAAATAACTTTTAATATTATGTGTCGTTACATTTATGGATCGGCATATCTTTTTAATTTCCAAAAATTATTCACCTTCGAAAATCGCATTTTGAGAACAGTTCATACAAAATATGACCCCCTGAAATTGTAATTGTTTCGAAGATAATCGATTGAAGATAAAGTTAGAGTAGAAAAAGTATACCCGCGTGACACTTTTCCTTACAAAAAAACGTTTTTAAAAATTTATAAGAAATAGAAGACTTCAATTTTTTAAAATTACTTTCACTACAATAAGTTCACAACTAAGCTCCCTTTAATTTAAAAAGAGAATCAAGCAAAAATATTATCAAATTAAAAGTTTATAATAGAAAATGTTGAAACAGTTTTCCTGAAAGTCCAAAAAAGTAAAAAAAAAAAGAACATTATGTGCGATTTGAGCGACCTCCAAACATTAATGAATTTCACTGATATTTTGCATAGAAATTTAAAATTACATTAGCTAATAAATTCTGAATGAGCATTTAGACATTTTAACACTTTTGCAAATCCATACATGTTTGGGCCACCGTAACGTACTACTTATTTTCTTTCTCTATTTTGCATACGTTTTTCCTAAAGTTGCTTTACCTGAAGATAGATATGAAAAAACCAATTGTTGTGAGTCGCTACATATAAAGAATTGTGTATAAAAATTTGATTTATCAAATTAAGAAAGGTATAGGGTACAATGTTGAGGGGGCTTTGAGCCCCACAAACCCACCCCATAAATACGGCCTTGCTGCGTGATATATTTTGGTTAAGTACTTTCCCTTAATTCATCTTGTAATATCCACTCTCCTTACTGATTATGTATTTTTTGTTGTGTAAACTAGGCCCACGTGACGTTGACAAGAAGTACAAAATCCAATAAAGAGGTCAGATCAAGATAGATAACTACTCTTAACAGTTTTGCTTTATTGTTTTTTTTTTTTTTTTTTTCTAGGAAATAGTTCATTCTACTATAGAATGTCCCAAGAGCCATGGTTACTTCGGTAATAAATAGATGCACGTATTCCAAAATATTTTTACCAAAACATACCACATCGTGACAAATTCACATTTTCATAATAATTTTTTGTTTAATATTTTAAACCGAATTAAATCACGATTTATGGCCGATTTTGGGATGAATAAAAAAAGTTGCTCAACTTTCTCTCTTGACTAACAGTAAAGTATGTAGGTGTTTTGAATCTAAATCAACATCAAACGTGATATTTGAAAGGTTCTCTATTGTATTTCATATCAGAATAATGAGCAAATGATACACTTATCTTAAAGATTCATCAGCTGATACAAATTAAGACATATTGACACTAACATACAATTACCAGCTGCATTAAGGCTATAAGCATAGTCGTCTTGTAACTGTCCAGATTTGAAAGGTTTTCCTATGCGGTAATTTATCACATTTAAGTGATCACGTACAATCCATCTTGGACATCTACTGATCATTAAGCAACTATCAGACAGAAAAATGGGACCTACCTTCCAAGAATGCGTGAAGTAATGATTGCCCACACCATCTCTTGTGAGGCCAAAAGACGGGTGAATGGAATGAACGGTGATTTTTCTTTTTTTTCAGATTGATCTTGTTTCTTCTCAAAGATTTAGTGGTTTACGACACGTAATGATACTACGAGAATAATATTTATGACTTTCTTGGTCTCAGTACTCTAGTCTATGGTAGGTATACTAACAAGCTTGCGTGTAAGACTTAATGTCCAGTATTGTTTTGTATCCATGCCTATCAGAGATTCGCGGCAATGCTAACTATATGAAAGCTGGTGTATTTTATATTGCAAGAAAAAGACCAAAAGCTCCTCATTCTCGTCTTGTATAGCGAGGTATTTTGTAGCATAATTGCACCCACAAATGAAAAATTTTAATCTATTTCAAAAAGTGTAAATAGTCACCGTCAATATTTAAAGCAGTAGGAATTTCTGTAACCACTGCAGAAACTTAGCATCGTCTTGTCCAGTTGAATTATTTTCTTTTTTTTTTTTACATCTATTTGCTTGATGCACTCAATTCACATCAAGACGAACTTTAAGTTTGAGATTGCAGTTTTGAAAGTACAATTTTCCACACGGGTTTTGAGATTTATTTTTATAGCCACTGTTAAGTAGTTATTGAGGTCTATAGAAACTGGAATTTAAGTCATCTTTACGTAATCATTTTTCCTGCATAAACACTTAAGGGTAATGTTGGTGTACGAAACAAAAATTACACAAGTATAGAATTCACTACAATTTATGCACCAGCTGTGCCAGAAATTATGGTACAAACTTAAAGAGATAAATATATAGTAAATAAATATTGTTACGAGGATTAGTGATTGGTCACCCCTTTGTTTTGAAAATTTGCAAATTAGAACGTTGAAATTTTTTTTCATATTTCTTTCTAGAATTGTTCGTCGGACATAGGTTTTTCATTCTGAAAAAAAAACTCTTTAGTATATTAAAAACATCTTGAGCTAACCATTTTCTCAGTATACGTGTAAAATAAACAAATCTGAAAGTTTTTGTATGGCAATCCTATGAAAGAGTTGTCCCAGCTACAGAGTGATAGATGTGGTCCATATAAGGACTGTAAGGATTATTGTAAGCAAGAAGGAAATGGGTTAAATGTGTAATTTAAAAGCAATTAGGACGAGTCAAAGATTTGTTTTCCTTTATATTTTATTATTTATATTTATATATCTTTACATTGTTCCTCTGCTACATTATTAAGTTTGAAGGTCCAACTAAATCAAAATTTTATTTAACTACTAACTGTTTTTTTTTCTTTTTTTAAACACTATCAAAATCACTTTTTCATACAAAATTTAAGAAACTCAAAAAAAAAATCAAACTGCGCTTTATGCACTTTTTTTTATTAAATAACTTTTCTAGATTCACGAACCCTTGGCTAAATAACTTTGAACATAAGGGCGACGTTCGTGACGAAATTGTGATGTTTTCGGAAGAGTGTTAGGGTAGTAAACAAGGATAGAATAACATGGGGGTTTGTTTTATTTAAAATGAGTGAATGGGGAGTTTTCCGGTAGGATGCACAAATTTTACATTTTTGAGTAGTTTTGGGGTAGGGGATGGTTAATATCGTTCAAATGCAAGATTTTTGAATTTCAGTAAGTTGGTGCCCGGGCTGATTTTTCTTTTAAACGCTTTAGCATAATGTTTTACGTGTTTCATGGAAACATTTTCATTTTCTATATCTTTTTTTTTATTATTATGCCAAGCTCAGGGGATGCCCTATTATGCATAGCACAGCATGGTGGGAAGGAGATAGGGAAAGGATTAGGGGATCTAACCTTTATATGGGTTTTTAGTGTGAAATTAAATTTTTCAGTTTTTTCATGTAAAATTTTTTTTACGTTTACGCATGGAAGTACTTACATTAAAGTGCGATAATCTTCTAAGCTACTAATCGTAGAAGAAAAAAAATTACACCAAATCGATTGCAAGAGAACGCAGATGCGAACTAATACGTCACGTATCATATGTCAGATAGATTATGTACCGTTACATAAGCTTTTAACGAAAATGTAATGACTAAAAGGTTGAAAATAAAATATATTAAAAAAACGTTTAAAATAAATAAATTGAACTAAAAAGTAAAAAATATTTTTTTTCTTTCTCAGGGGTATACACAACAAAAGTTTGGAATTGAGTTGCAGCTAGACAATTATGATTATTTTTATGGATGCCCAAACTTTTCTTGTGTATAGAACTGAAAAAGAATAAATTATTTTTTACTTATTAGTGCAATTTATTTAAAAAAATTATTTATTTTAAACGTTTTTTTTTTTATATATTTTATTTCTATATATCCAGCGAATATATCTTACAAAATTCATTTGATGTAGAACGGGATTTTAAGATGAGGGCTTTCAACTTCTTAAATTGTTATGAAAACTGATGTTATTTTTTGAAAAAAAAACTTGTAGTAAAACCTTAAACATGAATAAAAATTCGGAAATTTTAACTTTACTGACCCTTAGTGAGCCATAATTACGAAACAGAGAGAGAAAAAGAAAAAGTATATATTTAATCAATATCATATCGTTCAAAAATAAATACATATAATATAAAAGAAAAACCTGTAAATTCTTCTACCAATTAAACAAATTCACCCCCTCACTGCTCCCCACCAAACAATGCTCTAGAACAATTTGGTCTTAGCTACCATCCTGTGAAGAAGCTTCTCTATCTAAGACACTCTGCATATCTAATTACGTTTCTGTTTTTATGAAATCTCCCTATGTGGCAAAAGTATAATTTTATAGGAGAGACAAAAAACTAATTATTCTTGGCAACTAACACATAGGACCTTTCGTTTTCTGCTTTATAAGTATCAACCAGAACATTTTTTCATAAGGGAGTCTTTTTGCATGGGTAAAAAAACCAAAACCTCCAAATAGCTTAATGTGACATATATGTAGTAGAAGCTTTCGTAAAAGCGACGACATAATACTAATTGACTTTCATGTGTGCATTTTTAAAGAAAATATGCGTTTGCCTGATCACTTTGAGATTCCGATGAAAGAAATTCTATATGTATTAATTAAATGGGTTAAAATTTAACATGGTAACAACCATGGTATTAGTCAAAATAATTCTAATACTGTTAGAAGTTTTAACAACGTTAAATGTCCGCAATTTCGGAGGGATTCAGGCAGTCGACATTGTTTGCTTGTGTTAGCAAATTTATAAGTGTCTAATCGGAGCACAATATTGTAGTAAAAACTTAATTGCAATTGTATGAATGTCGAATCTCCACGATGTACCAATTGACCTCAAACTGAAAGATTTAAACATACTCGTTTGCCTGTAACACTGCATATCGAACCGGAAGTTATTTCTTTTTCCTCCCAAATTTCAATTACAAAACAATAGCCCTCGTGAAAAAAGCGAAGTCAGTGTAAACGCCATACAAATATACGTATGTATATAAACATGCCTAGGCACATATACATTATATGCAATACGCACATGGGTTTGACGCAAACCAAACAGAACGAACCCCACGTTTATTATTATATGCTACCTACTCTTCATATTATGTTAACATCAGGTCAGATAATCTCACTTCTTCTTGTGTAAGACATCTTATCATACTCGAGCAGGCTTAGAAATTCCTAAGGATATTATGGCTAAGAGATTTTCCTTCGAAAGAGGTTACCAGATAAGCATTAATGAAAGTTCCACAGTTCCTACAATAGATCCATGTGTGGTATACTGACAGATCTAGGAAGGAGAGCAAAACACGGACATGGATGGTCGGTCTAGAGCTGAAACTCTCGATTCCGCTTGGTACGTCACCTTCCATTTTTCAGAAACTCCGGCTGCGTTCTAGAAAGGCAATAAAGTAACTTTGCTTTGGGTACCTGGATCTCCTTCGTATTTACGGTAATGAAAAAGCGGGCATTCTGGTTAATAGCTGGGCTGATAGTCCATATACTGGTACTTGCCCATCCATTGACTTACCAAAAAGCCACTTTGGGGAAACAGGAAACTGGATCTTCTCTGGGATAGTGTGCCTAGTGTGAGTCTGGAAAGAAATTCTTCACATCTTCTCCTTTTCAGACGCGCGCAAACTAACTGGTCCTGGTCCCAGTTGACAGTCGCTCAGGCTGTTTACTAATGCAGTCATTGAACAAGATTCCTTCACTTATTTTCTAAAGAAGGTAAGCAAATCCAGAAATGAAACCTCGAAGCATGTCATATGTGAATATCCAGCGCTTGCAGAATGTAGAATGTAGTTCTGGCGCTCGTAGTTGTCGCTATAGCGCGAACTGTCAAAGTATAACAGTCCGATTTTCCTATAATAGCGACACAATGCATAGCTAGCGCTGGCGCTATAGTGCACTTTTGCCAACTTTTAATTTTTGATGCGCGCCAAGATTGACATTTGTAATTTCGAAGCGGCTTTTTAAAAACAGTATGTAAAATTTGTATATAGAAAAAATCATCGAAATAATAAGAAGAAAAGATATATTGTGGGATCTATGGCATTCCCTATATAAAAATTTAAAAATAAAAACAGAAGTATGAAATAAAATATTAAATTAGTTTTGACAGAACTAAGCATTGTATTCATACTCGGCTACACCGTAAGCGGCAGAGTATGCACCAGCGCCAACTCCAAGCGCCAACACCAGCGGCAGCACCACATTCTGTTCCAGCCGTAATGCCGCTTTCACAATACAAAGTGGAGTACGGTGGCGTAGAGTGGCAACTGACATCCTTTTTTTTTGCATGCAGAAGTGCATACGATCATCTCTGTATAGCTCAGAGTAACGCAGAGTGGAGTATTTACACGCTACTATTTCCAAAAGCTTACAAACTAGAATTTCGAACTATTAGTATGTAGATGGCGTGGAAAAAGCTCCATACTTCTCTTTATCATAACTAACATGTTTTAAAGTTTTATTCCTGATTTAATATTTTAAATGAATGCTAATAAAAGACAAGAGGTATTTTTTGCAAATTTCATAATTTAAAAACCAAAAAAAAAAAAAAAAAAAAAAATAAGTTTTATTGATGGTGCTGATGGTGCGAATTTATTGTGTTAACAACGTTAGTTGTTTGTTGATTTGGCGTTGTTATTGCGATTTGTTATGTTAATTACAAAGTTCGCAATTCACTCTGCACTACATTGTGAATGTAAACAGCTTCGTCTTGGGTTTAAAGCTTACTCTGTTCCACTCTGCATTGGGAATTCGGCATTAAATTTGCAAAAAAGAAACACTTATCTCTCTAAATAAGGTTTACAATCTAGCCCCAAAGGCAATAATCGTTTTCATTAAGAGGGGTTATAACCGTTTTGGTAAAAAAAACATTTTTAATTATTTTTTATTAAAGTAATTCTGGACATTTTCGTACCGATTTTAAGCAAATCACACTACACTACACTATTAAATTTTTGAAATCGAACATTCCAGATTGATTTCAGTACCCGATGAGCCTAATTATAAACACATGTCATTTTCATGTTATATTTACCTTTTAGCCTTTTTATTCATATTACCAGGTTATTATTATTTTTTGTGAGTTAGGTAGAAATAAAAAAAAAAACGAACATATCAATATGAAACGATACAAAATCGGCGGTAAACACGAATTTGTCAGAAAAACTGCTCTCCTGAAAAGTCACGTTTATTTATATAAAATTCACCTTTTCTCAGGTGATGCAGCTAACATCTGCGAATATTTTGAGTTCATCACATGTTTAAATATATTCACCAAATTTCGGGAAAAAAAACGTTTTTACGGAAAAAAGGGCTACTTTTTTTACTTTGCTTTTTTTTATGCTATGATTCCATTAAATTAAATATCGAAAAAGTAATCAACTCAAATTGTTCCTTAATCTTCTGGAAACAGCTGGAAATCAAAAATTTGAAAATCCAAGCACTAATTACGGAGAAACGGAACATTCAATGCAAAAAAACGTGAAATTTTCGTACATTTTTCTAACCTTACCATGACCTCAAAAACTAACAAAATTAAATCAAGTCTGTTCCTAACTTCTTAACTTAAAGCTTAGAATCTACTGATCAAAACAAACAAAAATTGCTTCAATTGACAAAATACTTCCCGAGATAACAAGGAGAGAACAAAGCTCGGGCGTTTTCAGCTGGACAGATGCCAAAACGGTTATACCCCCCTTAAAAGATAGATTTTGGCCTAACTACTTTAGGAGCGAACACAATAGATCAACTCTGGTTGCGATATCCCCACGGTCCTAGTTACCTAGTCGCCCCTACTCTTAACCTAACCTAACCTAGTGTAAAAAAAAGATATATATTTGCATGTGAGCATATATTAAACATGTTAAAGTTTTTGTAATTATTTACATACATTTACGATCTCCAACATAATACTTAACATAAGAAATAATACCTTCTTCCTTCTACGTATTTAAATATGATTACACTGCATATAATTCAGGAGACAGAGAAAAAAAATTACAATTTATTGTCATACGTATGTTTTCACAGTACCATATTTGACCTTATAATCTCCCAAGGCACCTGAAAGACGTACCATGTACGTTTAATGTTAGCATTCCGACTTTGAACTCGTTTAAATGGAATATGACAAATGCTCGTTTTACCCTTGAAAATTTCGACTCCATTTATTACAAAAGTATTCTTTATCCCCAGGGTAAATTGCAGAAATTTTAACATTATACCACAAGACCGAAGGTAAAAAAAAAAAAATAAGAGTCCCAGAAGGATCCTATCACTTTCATTGGAAGCTGTGGGCAATTCTTGACGAGCACGTACCATTCTTACGTGAGCCATTTTCTGACATTTCAATTATTTTTCATTCATCGTTGTGTCTCGATTTGTATTCCAAAATGACAGAATACCGAATAAAAAAAAACGCTCAGAAAGAGGTTAATGGCAATTAACAGATAAACAGGTACGTGAGAACTATGAGCGCAATTGGCGGCATCTAAAAAGAATAATAAAAAGAAAAATTCGAAGTGAAAAAATGCTCCACCCGACCGTAGATAAGTGCTTCCGATGTTTATCAAAAGATTTGTCATTGAATTGCTTTTACGTGATTCGAGTTGACGAAAGATGCTGTGTCACAGGTGACAATAGATAATCGGAGAGATTTCATCGGTAATTTGCATACACAGCAAGAATTATGTGTTCCCAATTTCAGTTCCAGATAATATTCTGCTGAGATTTGTGTGAAAACGTGTAGGGTTTATACGCACGCCCACAGTTTCAATTTTGTTAACAAAACCACATAAAATCTTCTCTCTTCAGATTTTTGTCACAAATTTGATGTTTTTTTTTATTTTAATCAAAAATTTTACCCATCGACCATAACCGTGAGCAAGGTTTTGACTATATGCATATGTATTGATGCGCATTCGTATATTCGTGAAAGGTATATCTCGAGATTCGAGATTTAGTTTTTCGAGATCACATTTCTCATGTGTTCACCTTTACAGTTGTCGTTTTTTTTTCGTTTGTTTGTTGCTTTTTTTTCATTTTTTATTGTAATTCGCAATATCAAAACCGTTTCTGACTAAGAGAAAGGTTTCGGCGAAAGTATTTCACACACCACACTGCAAAGGAAAGTATAGTGAGAGTAGGACATGAGCATGAAATTAAGGCAAAATGTGAACACTAACTGCCGGCTATCCGGCGAGAGGAAGGTCTTTCTTTAAGCGATTGTTTACCCCGTTGCGACAAGTACCGACACTTAATTCTTTTGCTCTTCGACATCAACTGACACAATCCGTTCTTTATCTGGCGGAGATCTGTCTAAAATGAATGTTTTTTTTTTTTTTTTTTATTAACTTTTAATTGCATATCACCTGCACCGAGGCGAGATAAGAAGAAGACGAAATTTGCATTCGTTTTCTTCCATTTTTCTGAATTTCTGAGGAAGTTGGTTGAAAGGAAAGTGTTTATCCAAACAAATTGCGCGTATCACCTGAGAGAAGTTATACTAAAAGTTTTAATTTAATGCGGAATGTAAATTGTTGACTTCTTAATTATGCTTCTTGTCTGTCTGTCGTCAACAATGAAATTCCTCAGCTACTTATTATGTATATGTTGAAGATTTTCTTGACCTTGTCCGACGGTTATGGGTGAAAGTAATATGCGTGAAAATCAATGTTTTCTTTAAACTTGAATATTTTGTACTCATTTTTTTAAGGTAATTTACATTTTTTTTTTGTAATTATTAACAGATCGAGATTTTTGGATATTACTAATGTTTTTGGTAGTATGAAAGTGATTCATGCTTTATTTTGCACCAGACCTGCGAACTGATAAAAATCAACTACTTGACCTTGCGGTTCCACATTAATGCAGCTTTAAATGATGATGTAGATAACGTGGTAAAATCTGATTTTTCTAGGAATATGGTAGACAAGGCAGTAAATAGTAAGAAACGCAGGGTTAGTTAGGATTTTGGAAAGAAAAATTGAGGATAAAAATTTAATTGTAACAAGGGCGGACAAGGGGGCATCGGTTACGATTTTATGTAAGGCCGAATATCTGGAAAAAATTACTCACTGTATAATAACCATGCAGGTTAGGGAAATTAAAGTAGACCCAACAAATAAATACCAAAAAGATGTTATTAGTACCTTAACAAAAACCAGTTGCTGCCTAACCTACCTTACCTAACGTAATTGGTTTCAATCCTGCATACTCTGTCAAAAATTCTATTGAATTAATTAACAAAATTAAAGATATTCAGTTCCCACAAAATGCTAAATTAGTGTCGTTTTATGTGTCCAGTTTTTTTACCGTCTGTACCAGTCCATAGATGTCGTGAGTTGTTAATAAATAGAATCCAAATGAAAACCCATAATACAGTACAAATTAAAGAATATATTGACCTTATTGACTTAAGTTTTAATCAAAGTTGTTTTCATTTTTATGGGAAAAATTATATTCAGGAGGATTGCTTGGCAATGGGGTCGGCTTTTTCACCTTTTTATGTTGAATTCTTTATGGATCATTTGGAGCAAACGCTGTTTTCTCTCAAATCTCTTCTTTTACACACGTACATACCTAGGATAGGTATATAGACGATATCTCATGTATATGAACGGATACTGAGTGAGCTCAAATATTTTTTCAATAATATATTGAATAAACTTGACGATAATATAAAATTTGGGTTAGAGTCCGGTAATAAAGCAATTAATTTTTTAGATCTGATAATTAATTTTTAAAATCTTTAGAAAAGAAACCTTTTGTGATGTTGTAAACCCTCAGTGCATCCATGGTCCACTAAGATATCAGTCTGTTATTCTATGATACATAGATTGATCTTTATCCCATTATCACCAGATAATTTTAAAGAAGAAATAAAAACCATTAAACTTATTGCGAAAAATAATAGATACTCTAATAGCTTAATATATAAGTTACTAAATGACAAGCTAAAAATTAAAAACTTTTTTTTTTATTTATCTTACCTTTCAAAAAAAAAAATGTGACATGAAACTCAAGAAAATCCCAAAAATTAAAGATGTATCATGTAAATTAAAAAAACAGTTAAAACACAATAAGGTTTTGCCCGCTTTTTTCAACAAATTAACGCTAAGAAAATTATTAGTTAACAATAATTTGTGTCCTAGGGTTGATGACTTGGAAAAAAACGGATTCTCAAAATTTCTGGTAGCAACTATGACGCCATTTATGTGCGAAAAATAAGACGGAAGCTTAAAGTTATTAATTCTAAAAGCTCTAATGTACACCAACATTTAATGTGCAATAAGCATAAAATTTCTGGAAATAATATTAAAATCTTCCATAGTCAACAGTTGTTGTTGTTGTTGGATAAATATGAAATCAAAGAAATATGAGCAGAAAATAATAAAAGCAGTTTTATACTAAATGAACAGACGGACTTCAAAAATTCGAGTCTGCTTTTGTTAGATTAACATAATTTACCTTAATTAAATTCATGTATGTTTCTATCATCTATTTTGGTATGTACTGGTATTAGTGTTTGGTTTGATTTGATGGCTTCAAAAGTTTTTCGCATTGGTTAGTCCTCTGATGATGATCTAGTAGATCGAAATGCGTTAGGCCTATTTTAAATTCGTTTAAATACATTATTTTTAAATTTTTTGTGAAACATTACAAGTGTTTGGGTTTTTTTAATTTTGTTGAACTGTCCTCTATTTTATGGTCCTTTTAAAGATTCAATCTGATGATAGATGAAATTTGATGTTATTGCTATATATTTCACTTGATAATCTCAATTACATGCCCCTGGATCCATCAACGTCACTTTAAAAAGAAAATCGTCAACTGACTATCCTTACATGCAGTAGTATACTGTGCCACCGTAATTGGTGTTCACTGTAAGATGAGAGTTTTGTTGCTTCCGTTGAATCTTGGGCACAGAACTAATCAATTCCAAGTTGCATATTTTTCGCCGAGATTTTTCTTCTGTCGTCCGTAATAGATGCGTGTATTGTGAAAGAAGTTGTATCATCCATTTAACGAAAGATTGGATGTTCCTTACCCGTAATTGATGCCTCGTCAAACCTCAAGTTTATTTAAGTATAATTCTAAAATGTCCCCACAAATACGTCACCATTGACGACTAACTACTTACACACAAAGGTCTAATTGCATTAATTGACAATGAATGTACTACCTTCCCAAGATCTTATGATTCTAATAGACCTCTGTTGGTGTGATTAGAGCTGTGATATTGGCTCTTTATAGCCATATTTCTCTACTACCCTTTTTCATATTTAATTTTTTCTGAATGGTATTATATTTTCTAAACTGATGATGTCTAGGTTGATTAAGAGTTTGTCTGATAAGTTTTTGGATTTGGTGTTCTCTAGTAACTACGATGAAACTGCAATAAAGTTATTTCTTTTTCAAAATCAGAAGGTAGACGATGTATGGTTTTTTTTCTCTCAATTTAATCATCATGAGTATGTGAACTAAGATTAAAAGCAATATTTTCGATATAATACTCCTGGAAACCATATTTATATAATACTATTACAGCATTTTCAGATTTAGTTAAATCTTTTCTACAAAGATTAAACTTTTTCCAAAATAATTAAACCTTTTCCAAAAGAATTAGACCTTTTCCATAAAAAATTAAACTTTTTCCATAAAGAATTAAACAAAATCCACAAACAAAAAAACTAAATTCATAAACAATTAAACCAATGATTTTTTTATTAGCATTTCGAGAAGGAATTAAACCTTTTCCAAAAGAATTATACCTTTTCCACAAAGAATTAAACTTTCTCCATAAAGAATTATATAAAATCCACATTTGTAAATAGTTTTTGGTTAGTGAATTAGTTCGCCATGCGATGCAGGACTAACTTTTATTATCATGTTCATTATGAAATTTACAGCATCTGTAGCATTTATCTCCATAACTCTACTTTCTATAACCGAAGTAAGGCTGGGCTCAGCAGATGCATCTGCGAGAATTCTCCTCGCAGCTCCTTTAATCTTTTAAAATGCGTGCTCTATATGATTGAGCATAGGTGATTATGGTGAAAGAAATTGAAGCCGTAGGTTATTAACTGTGGCAACAAACTCTCGAACAGCAGTTTTATGTAACAAAACAAATGAAAAATCATTGGTTTAATTGTTGTTTATGAATTTCATTTTATTGTTTGTGGATTTTGTTTAATTCGGAGAAGGTTATTCCTGGAAAAGGTTTAAGTCTTTTAGAAAAGGTTTAATTAAATCTGAAATGTTAAAGATTCTCAAAATTATTTCTTTTATCGTAGACGCTTTTCGAATTTATGGTGTCCATATTTGAAATTGACGGTTCTAGGTGAAAATGTTGGTCCTTTTAGGAATTGTGTGAAGAAAAGACATCTCAGAAAAATCAAATTTCGACATTGGCGAAGATTCCTCTATCGGATTACTCTCGGTACTTATCAATGAGTTTAACACCAATTGTGTGTTAAATGATGACCTATAAGACTTATAGACATTCAGCACTAATGCAGACATCCACTATTAATGGTAACTGGCGTGTTTTTTTATATTAATAACTTTTGAGAAAATTGGTTTGATCTGTAATCCCCATGAACTAAAAATAACAAAAGTTATACATAGAAGCATTGATTTTAATGTAGCATAATGAGTTTACGACCGAATCTTGACAAATTTTCTATACTTTTTAAATTTATAATTTTTTATTTTTTTTTTCCAAAAGTCCTAAAAATATTAATTTTTTTTTTTTATGATTATGTTAAACACCATTTCCATTTAACAAAATTGTTATTCTTTATTTTTGAGTTATGTGCGCCACAGAGGCGCGACGTGCTTGAAATATATCCTATTATATAACAGTCAAAACGAAACTGGTATTTTACGCATATAAAGGGTAAATACGCATTTATCATAAATAGACTTATTTCCAATATTGGCTAAATCCAATTTCTCAAAATTTGAAAAGTGGATTTATCTTATTTTTGCATTAAGCCGACGAAATATTCAGATGGGGGTGGAATATGCGGTATTTATTTGGTAGGGAAGATCTGTGTGTTAGGGAACTTTCTTTTTCTAGTATCTATCGTGAATTAAAAAAACAAAACATTTTTATAAAAGAAACAAATCTTACGCTATTCTTTATATGAGCTTCTCGGACAGGCCTTTTGGAAATACTGAATTGATTCTCTCTGGAATTTATGCTATTTGTGAGAGAAATAAGAAAAGTCATTGCTATTCACAGCTCACTATATCATAAGGGAAATTGTTGCCTATTTATGTTTAGGTACTTGTGAAATTAAAGAATTTTAAAATAAATTTTACAACACAACTTTTCTTATGATTCGTTACCATTTAAAAACCTCTCTATTTTTCTACGTTTTCCTTTAATAAAATTATTTCATACGTTTAATCATCTCACAATATACTGCTGCTTTATATGACCTCATCTCCGATTTGTAAGCTGTTCGGCCTTTTATGGAATGAAAAGTTTTATTTTTATTTTATATCGATTCTAAAGTTGATCATATTTCATATTTGTGGCTAGCAGGGCCGTACTAAGCAAAAGCATTTCATACAGGCAGCCCAATATAAAAGGCGACCTAACGTAAAAGATTTCAAAAATTTTCATGGTTCATTTTCAATTTAACAAATTGACAATCCTAAAAACATACAATTTTAGATTTGAAAAATACATATTTGAACAAATATAAAGAATTCATACACGCTCAGTTAAACTTTGGTCTGCTACGCTTATTACACAAGTTATCTCACTCATATTGTGTATATAATCTTTTACAGAGTGGTAACGTATATCAATCCAAACAAAAGTTGTTCAAGAGCAAGGAATCTTTTCCTAACCCACAGAGTTATAAAGGTTTTTTAGACATAATTTCCAAAAAGGGAAGACTTTTACTTATATGCCCATAGCTTCCGAAATACATAAGCTAAATCAATACAACTTATTTTATTTGATAGCCCATACTCTACACTTTTCAATGGTATACTTTCTTTATTTTTTCAATTCACTTTAATTATTAAATTAATTAAAAAAGTTTATATTTTGTATATCTCTGAGGAAAGCCTTTAAGTAAATAGTAACCACATGAGCGTCGACTATTGACTATAAACAAGTGGCGTTAATTTAGTTTATGTATTTCGAGAGTTATATGCAGATAAGCAAAACCTTTCCTTTTTTGGAGGTTATGTTAGAAAAAAAAACATTATACCTTTGTAGAGTAAGCAAGAGGACCTTTTCTCTAGAAAAATGTTGACTTGTTTTGATATTTGCCACAACTGGTCACCGGGCACTCTACATAGAATTAATTGCGAGTTCGGGTGATGACATACTGCATAGGTTGTCAATAATTTCTATTAAACACCAAATATTAGACAATCACGAAGTACATATCTGAAATTATATTCGAAGTTTTAATACGTAAAACTTACTTAAAAATACACATTTCATGCTAACATAATATTCATGGAAAAACATAAAAGTTGCAGATTATATTATAATCCATATTTGAATTACATTGCTGCACTAGCACTAGCCTACACTAGACTTATATTTGACAGCACTTACCCAGTGTAATGTCAGTTCAGAATTCGTAAAAAGTATTCACCACAAATCTCACAAGCTCAGAATGAATCTTTCCATATTTACTTAAAAAGGAGATGTACTTGTCCCTGGGCCTTTTCCATTATTTTTGAAAAAGATATTCAAAATCGATAGCAAATTGTGTCAATTGTTCGAAGAGGAAGACGAAACCTCGAAGCAAATTATATGTTAGTTTCCAGCGCTTGCAGCTTTAAGGTTACAAATTACTAGAGAAACACACCTTGTTGCAATCTAACCCCAAAGGCAATAATCGATCTCGCAAAAAAACTAGATTTTTCCCAACCACTATAGGGGAGGGCACAATAGATCAACTCTGGTCGCGATCTCCGCATGGTCCTAGTGGCCAAGTCACTCGTACTCTTAACCTAATCTAACCTAGCCTTTGTACCCTTCCAAATTCATCCAAAAGTACAATTCCCTGATGCTTTAGACAAGCTGAAATAAAAAACGAACATTAAAAATTAAATATTACAAAAAAAAATACTAGAATGGGTTTCACAAAACTTTTCCTAGATTATTCAGATCATTTGTGGATGTATACTATGTTTCATATCTACATGCCTGGTCCGATTGTGTAATTTACAAAAACTGATATATTTGAATTATAAAAGTAAATTTGCCTTAAAAATTATTTTGGACATTATGCAATCAATTTTTCTTTCGAACATTTGACCAAATTAGATATATCCGGAAAGTTTAACGTTCGACAGAAATGCAACTGTTTCCCTGAATATGTGAGTTTTTTTTAATATACAGGGTGTCCCGTAAGTCGTGTATTATTCGAAGGCTACGATTAGATTATGCTTAGACGAGCAAAAAATTGTATGAGTGTGGGTGGAGGGGAATCCTAACTGTTTCCGAGATAACGGAACTTGAAGATATTTGGATATGTTTTTATAGATCATCCTATAACTTCTGAACGTTGGATGATTATTTAAACTTTAGGAGATAGATAATCGTTCGACCTTTCCAATGGTCTATAAATGTTTTCTATCACCCTTTCCGTTTTGAAGTTATAGCTCAACAAATTTTAAATTTTAATTCTATTTTTTATTTAACTACTATTTTTATTAAAAATATGTCATCAAATCCAATTTTTCATATTGAATTTAAGAATCCCAAGATCTTAGCTTTAAAGTGTACCAAAAATGTAATCCTTTCTGCGTTTTTTGCACTTTTTCTTAAGCATATCCAGAGAAAATGGCTGAAAAAGGTCATTTCCAAAATAAAATTTAATTGCCTACTTTCTGGCACTTATTGAACTTTATGTTAAATCCAATATGAAAAATTGGGTTTGTTGATGTGTTTTTTGATAAAAATAGCCATAACTTCAAAACTGAGGGATGGAGGTAAAAAAATGTATAGATCATTGGAAAGGTCTAACGATTGTGTATCTAACAAAGTTTAAATCATCATCATAGAGTACAACGGTACAACGTTCAGAAGTGATAGGGTGATTTATAAAAACATATCCAAATATTATAAGTTCCGTTATCTCGGAAATCGTTAGGATTCCCCTCGCCCCACCCAATACAATTTTTTGCTCGTGTAAGCATGACCTATCCGTAGCCTTTAGATATTACACCACTTACGAGACACCCTGTATTATGATTGGATGGCACAAAAACTTTATATATATATTTTTTTTTTTTTGTATTTTGTAATTGTATATTAATAATGATATGAAAAAAATATTGATAAGCCGCTGAATGAGAAAGTTTAGTATAAAGTATGTAGTTAAAACTCTCTTGCTGTCCTATATTCATCATAGCCAGTAGAGCAAACACCTTTACGGCTCAGATAGTAAATATATTTACCGTATTTGTTTTCTTGTTGTTTTTTTTTTACCCCATATCTCAAATCTTTCATCTAGTTATAAACTCTCTCTCTCATTTAAAAATAACATAAAAATTATGCAATATTACCATAAAAAAATATGTTTTTCTAATCTTATGAACCCCGCCCAAATTGCGTCCGGAATACCTTTCTTCCCTGGTATATAATAACTGCACGCAAACCCTACGCATTTAGCAAACCATCATCACTCATCCGTGTATACTTTCACTTATGCTAAACTCATAATTGCTTTTTGGATATTTGATTAGTTACTCGACACCTAATCAAAAGCAAACCAAGTTTACATAATACTCAGCAGATCTCAAAATTAAACAAGTCAACAGAAAATTTAAAGTAGACAGATTTAATGTAAACTGCTTGCGCTTGCTTGCTACCCATAAAGCAGAACTAATTAGCTGCGCACAACTTACGGCAAAATATTCGGAGGGAAAAAGTTTTCTTATTCAGTACGATTCGAGCTGGTTAACTATTTCAAAATAATTGCGCTCAAATCTTTTCATAGAATCAAATTAACGCCTGTCGGTGACCATCAACTCTACTTTCCACACATACATGAAATTATCGAGCAGCAGATGATTTGCAATTTTAAAATTAACCCACATTTTTGCTTTACATAAATTCAAAGACTCACCTTTAGGTGAAAATATAAAAAAAACATTATTACACAAGAAGAAAGTGACAAAGACAAATTTGAGTTGGTACACCTTAAGAATTTTCTTATGTAAACCAGTTTGAATGCAAAAATATATAAATTTTGCCGTAGTCGCAGGTTAATCAACTTTTATATTAGCCGACCTTAGAATAGTTTTACTAAGGCCGTTATGGTCAATACCCACATTAGTGAGAAGATATTGACCCCCAAAGTTCTCGCGAGTGGAATTGATTATGCTTTAGTTATGTTGCGGTTTCTAAAACCACATTTTAGAACAACAAATTCCGGCCGTGTTGTATTCAATACAATATACCTCGGCGACTGAAAGCTTCTACAGAAATAAATTAGTTTCTTGCGATTTTTATAAAAAGAATATTTTTTTTCTCAGGAAATCAGTGATGCGAAAGATTGTCTCAGTTTTTGGTTATTGACTTCAAGGGTACTGAACTTTTCATTATCGAAATGAATGAATGCTTTGAAAAGGCGGTGCGAAACTGTAAACGTGCAATATGGTGACAGATAATTAATTGTGATCTGAACTCGTTTCTAGGTAACGGAAAAAAAAGGTTAAGTTTTATTGAGAGTTTTGGTATAAACAAAACTCAATGCAACTTTTGATTATTGTCTTTTTAAGCATATTACTGACTCCATTTCATTTGCAGACAAAAGCAATTTAAGGTCGTTTAAAAAATATTTAAAAAATGCAAAAAATTATAAAGTACGGTTTTTTTTTTGTACATATCATATATAACTACTTCAACAAAGTTTTTTGTTTTAAATAAATACTGCCCGCTCGAAAAATAATTAATTTTAATTTTATGTTTATGTAAATACACAAAAATGTCAGAAAAATGGTAAAAAATAAATAATTTAATGGTGATTAATATTTATTTATTAATGGTAACAATAAAAGCTTAGTCAGCGTATTAAATCATACTCTCAATTTATGATTAGTAATATTCTAGATAATACCTGAGATGAACTCTCAGTAAAAAGTTTTTCCAAAAAATTTATACAATTTGTTGCCGTTTTTAGCATATTTTTTTTTATGTGCAGTGTTCAAGTAACTAACCGTGTGTCCAGAGATAAATTAGTCACGATAAGCTCAACAAAATCTTGCATGGTAGAATGGGTGAAATACTGACCCTTTCCGCGTGGTAGCACTACTAACGTTTTTTAGTAGATTTTAATAAAATATAATAATATAATAATTTTCTAAACTATTTAATTAGTGTAGGTTTCGATGATCCCACAAAATTATCCTTCACCGTATTTAATAGCGATTTCACTATTGCACTGCATGAAACACAACACGAATCTTCATAGATCGTGATATATTATTGTGCCTTTTATTGATTTTTTTCAATTATTGCCAATCAATATAATATTAGACTTAACGTCTCATATAACTTTTATATAGACCTAAAACAGTTTAACTACTGCTTTTTTAACTTCTTTCTTAAACCAAATTCCCTAAGTAATTAACTCAGTGACCCTTTGCTTACAAGTGACAATACTATTTACTTTACACGCTTCTTCCTTTTACTTATTCTATTACTACAGTACTCAGGTGAGCTAGAACAAATCGGAACGATGGGGCTTTTGGAACGAAGGTTATATGGTATGGCGTTGCTAGATCCCACATTAGTAGTACCCGATTTAATTTCCAACTAGTGAATAGAAATGTGATGCCTAAATCAAAACCTTTGAATGTTTTCGATTTTGTTATAATTCCAAAAAATACGTAAAAATAGTTTTTTTTACAAAACTGAAAATTCTAGACTTTTTTCTTACATACGTAAAGTTCACATTAGAATTCTTAGAATAACGGCTTACTTAAGTAGGAACGTATGTTATTAAATTGTTTTCGCAAATTTTTAAAAATCATATTGTTTTTATTTTTGCTTAAGAACAAATTTTACTGTGCATTTTTTGGAAATGAGAGCATAAAAGAAATCCTAAAAAATCTCAAAATTTTGATTTTGGCAGCTTTCCTGATGGGGAGCAGAGAGGCGATCCAAAACTAAATGTGTAGGCAATAGTATCGCGTTTGCAATGTCGGTTTATCTTGTAACAGATACTAATTGATTGATTTATAAGATATAGCATATTTTATGAAAAGCTATCAAAAAACTTTCGCATTGCTACCACTCAGACAACAATTCGTATTTCATCCCCTCTATCATATAATTTTTTGTTTGAAAATGACAGAAAAATTTAAAAACAAAAATAAAAAAGGAACAAGGATTATTTAAAAACGTAAAAATTAAAAACCTCTCAAAAACGAAAAATAAATTTGGAATTTTTAATTCGATGCCAAAATTGATAATCAGTATCCTGCTACACCAGGCAAATTAATAACTAAGATAAATAACTGCAGTTATTAGAAACATACGGCTTTATTACAAAAGGAGTTTTAGGGTAGCACACTATTTTTCATATGCATATGATATTCTTTGCATCATAAATTATACACGTTATACGTACCCCAAAATTTATTAGTAAGTACCCAGCAAACATTATGATTGGAGATCGAATCGGAAGCGACCCGCTCAATCGAAGTTTAAGTTCGATCTCGAAGTCTCGAGGTCGTTCTCGATTCGATCTCGAGTTGAAAATGAAGGAAAAGGAATGCTAATTGGAATTAAAATAACGACTCGATATCGATTCGTATTTTCGTGACTATTTCGAAGATTTTTCGTGTATTGGTGGTATATATAAGGGTCATATGTATTCGAGATTTCTTCGTGAAACCTATTCTATATCGAATTGGATAAACGATTAAACTATGCTTTGTGATAACTACACGATATCCAATTGAAAATAAACAGAAAAACACATTTACCAAATGCAAATTTTAATTTCTCAGCACTCACTTCACTTTTTTTCGGCCGAATGCGCTGTTGGCACGCTTGCATTGTCATGCACAATCTGAAAAATCATGTACTGATAATTCTTTTGAAAGACTTCGTAATTTTTCGAGGAGATTCGTAAAAACGAAAAATTCTCGGATTATACTGTAAGTTCTCTGAACCTGAAAGCCATATAACGAGAAAAATTCGTAAAACGGAAAAATTATTGAATTGCTGCTCTTCGAGAATTTCTCGCAACTGTTAAAACCCTAGAATACGTTGGCTGGGTATGTTGGTAAGGAATCACAGCTAATATATCAGTATTCTTAGTAACAATACAGATTTTAATTGCATTTAATTTAATTGTATTTAATTTTTTCGCCGACTCAAACTTCCAAATTTATATAGGATATTTCAAATGGAGAGGAAAATAATTCAAAGACCGATAGCTGAAATCAAGATAAGCAAAAACAAAAGTTGGATGGTAGGTGAAGGGTGCACGAAATGCGTTTTGAGAGATTTTGCCAGTTTTGACAGTTTACTATCATATGGGATGTAAATCATTCTTACAAGATATACATCAAGAAATTTAGGGATGCTAAATTAAAAAAGTAGGCAGGGGAACTTTTCTTAAAATGACATGCTAGGATAAAATGAAAGTGACCTCATTTTTTTTCAATTTCGATTAAGTGCAATCTTTTGCAATACATCATTGAATACAGATCTAACAAACAGTAAAGCTGAGATAGTTCCAGCCAGTTTGGGCGGTTTTACTTCAAAGAGTGTATCAGTGACAGCAGATATTTGAAAATGAAAGTGCAACAGTTTAATTTTTAGGAAAATTAAAGGTATTTGCTAAAATATGTTACTATACTGAAGATATAAGAATATAAAGCTATATGTGTGGTATATTTCATCCTAGTGCTCCAGAATGAATGTTATATTTAATCGCAGATATGTTTCTGAGACTTATGTCTGATGACCCTAGTGAGGATTTCGATCCAAACGATGATGATTCCAATGAGCTCCGCCTATACTCTAATGATCTTTACGGTAGGTCTAAACTAGGGAAATGATGGATACAGTGCAGTCTATGCTCTAAATGGGTATATAATTAATATGCAAGATTAGAGTATAACCCGAAGGAGTTCATTTTTGATGTATGCAAATAATTATTAAAAATGAAATGCACTATATTATTTTACCAATATCGCGTCGGGTAACATACCTAAGGTTTCTGTATAGTTCAATTCAAAGTAATGCTGCAAAACTACTTATTTCACGTCCATTTCCAGTATTACATATCATTATTTGTTTTTATTAAGAAAATTTGATTTTATTTTTTGTTATAGTTCTCAAAAATATATTGGTTTTAGTTTACTATAGTCATTTTAGAACAATTTCGCCTACTACAATTACAAAACCCTCCCATCACCCAAACGGCGCATTTTACTACATCATTTTCTTGGCATCTGAACTCCAGAAATATTTGCCTCTTCTACACTTCGAACACTTTGTATAAAAAATAAAGTTATTTTCGACATTTTAGAACATTTATTATTTTCTTATTATTTCCAATTTTTCGGTGTAAAAAGTAAAAAACAAATTAAATTCTGTTATAAAATAACGCTGAAATTTTTGAGATATGTATTCAAAAGAGTTTTCGTAACAAATATGTAAATATCATGAATGGAATGATGGGTGTAAATATTTATCGAAATATAGAATTTCAGATTCTATTTCGAAGTATTTAAAAAACATAAGTAGGCCAATCGACAGTACCACACATGACTTATTTAAACTCCCTTCCGAATATAGAATCACAAATTATCAAATATTTTCCCATCTAGCAAAAACCCTGTATTTTCTTCAATTTTTTCTTTCATTCTAAAATAGTTGCATTCACCAACCAGATTCTGAGGCCAGTTGAAACATAGCTAACATAAAAAATAAAAAAATTAAATATTATTTAAAAAAGAATTAAATGCTCATATTTTCACATATAAAACATCATTTTTATAATATATAGAAAGTACTCACCTCTCGGTATCGGGCACATTAGGGTACGTGCATAACGAAGCGAGGCTAGGCGAACCGAGGCGAGGTGAGGTTAACCGAGGCAAAGCGAAGTTATATCAAGAGTTAAAAAATAAAATGATTACTACTATGGGAGTGTTCACAACAATGCTGTGGCAGCATGTGATGTGGCGAGATACTTCGAGATATCTCTTTCGAGAATGAAATTTTTCATTCTTTCGCGAGGGCTCCTCGCACTAATTTTATTAACTGACATTTTCTTATAAGTTTCTTTTTTTTTATATAATTGACGATTTCTTCACTCATCCCCATATACTGGAAGAAATAAATACGAAATTTCCAAAATTCTTATCGCTTCTTATTTATGAGGTCATAAATAACACTGCGAAAAATGCACTTATTTGAATACCATGCCATACTATCACAGGGCCATCCCACACGAGTATTCTTGATGCAGTATGCAAACCAGTTTTTTAGGAAAGAAGAGGAGAGAATACTACTGCCCTACACCAAGGTTTATAGAATACAAGTTATTCCCATTACGAACCACGTTCCGCCATTAGTTACGAATTATCGTGAAAATATATAAGAAAGCACGGTACAGAGACCACAACACTCTCTCTCCTCTCTCCGTCTTTCCTATTAAAATGTATATACCTACATTAGTCAAAGAATTACGTCACAGGCTCTCAGCTGCAATGTGTCAAAATTTGAATAAGAATACATTGTCTTCTATATACCTTGCCATACACTACTTGTCAAATATAAGATTTTATTCTTTAGGATCTAAAGATTTACCACAAAACTTAACGCCTTGCTGTAAACATTACACCTCTCGATGGATCTTCAATCGCCATGATCAACTCTTGATATAGCCTCGTTTCGCCTCGCTTCGCTTCATTGTGCGCGTACTTATTTACCTACCTAGCAAAAATTATTTGCAGCATTGCAACTATCTTTAAAACACAAAAGTAAATACAAATTTCACTTTATAAGTACTTACAGCTCATGTGCAGCTCGATTAACAGTAAAGTTCAGGATATTTACTTAGTCACTGATTATTCTGTAGAAATACGCCGGTACCGGATTTCTTCTATACGTGCTTTGCTGCCTTACCAATGCAAGTGATTTTTTGGAATCGGAATCAAATTTAATTTTTTAATTTCTACCTACTTTATTGTAATAATATTCCGCGAGCATGGGGCAAATTATCTCATTAAAATAAATAATTGGGCAATAATTAACATCCGCTCTTAGCACAGGAGCTACAACTAAGTATAAAAAAATAACTGTGTATATGAGAGAGAAACTAAATTAAATTATAGCATTTTCGTTCGTCGGTTAATTCCCATAATTTTTAAAATGTTGATCTGAAATTTACGGCATTAAAATGTAGATGGTCTTAGGTTTTTGAAAACGGGTTTATTTTTATTTTTTATATAAATGACAGATCTCAAAAGGCATAGTTTTTTGACATGCCAAGATCAACTGCAATCAGCCGTTAATAACACAAAAATGTTACCATTATTTTTCATTTATTTAACTTATATCTGTCGCAGACACTTGACGTAACTTAGCATTTCATGAAAAGTCTGCCGCGTGTGTGTGGCTGTGTGTTCGAGTCTCGTGTGTGAGTATATGGGTATCTCGCCGGGCTGTACGTGACCTCCCCCTTCACCGCTCATCTCCCTCTCCCGTATCAGGGTAAAGGCTTGTCGCACTTCATGGAGTAATTAAAAAGGTTAGGCACTTAGTATCGAAAGTCGTTAAGCGGGAACTGTTACACTATCTGCGTACATTCCATGAAGTTCTAAGTTACGTCAAGTGTCTACAGCATATCGACCTTATAAAATAAATAAGCATATTTAGAAATATCAGAAATAAGTATGGAATTATATGCAAAGAAAGTACTTTTCGTGTAAACATACGCTTAGATTGCTATGCTATGAACTTTCTTATCTGCAAATGAACAGACTACCTCCCCGTAGTCCACAGATTGCATTATTTCTGACTCTATGTACAGCACAGAAAGTGAATTGATCCTGATCTCCACTGAGATGGATCTTAAATAGTTCTTCACTCATTTTAGCGCTGAAAACAACCGTTAAGCAGTGAAGTTTGGCCATGATGTACACAACAACATCCGGAGTACTATTTCCACATGTATTTGTATAGCTCCAGGGCCAATAATTGTTTTCCCATTGTTGCTTCAGCGGATGACAAATGAGCTCGCAGGTGCAGGCACCCATTTGCTAAATTCCCATATAAATCTCTTAGATA
Source organism: Dioctria rufipes (assembly GCA_963924295.1). Classification (NCBI taxonomy): domain Eukaryota; kingdom Metazoa; phylum Arthropoda; class Insecta; order Diptera; family Asilidae; genus Dioctria; species Dioctria rufipes. Next base: position 48,711,440 of record OZ002743.1, read on the forward strand.
GAAAGCTCTCAAGTTCCGAGTACCCTCGCGGATATCTTGAGACTCCAAGCTATGTAGCTTCATGAGAAAGTTAATCTTTTTACTCAAATTCTCGTAAGCAGAAATACGTCCTTGGAGTTTTGCAATCAACGTGTCGATAATGACCTTGAAACGGTAACTCTGAATTCATCCCTGCCGGATAATACAATTTCGATCATCAATTGAGAATTTGCCACCCTGCTCTGCCTATTGGTAAATCCGCCCCTACATGCAGGAAAAATAAAGTTAATTAAAAATATATTTTGTATGTTCTGTGTTGTATGGAGTATTACCCCCTATTACAATTGTAGTAGATATACTATAATTTTCATCCAAAAAAAGCTGCTTCTCAGTAACAGAATTCAATAACGTTTCGTTCAGTTCACGCCTTAGAATATGTAATTAAAGGAAATACAAAATCCCGAAAAAATGCTCCATTTCCCACTATGTGGTGGATGTATTCGTTATGCTCATGGAAGTAGTAAGTCTGAAATATTTTTGAAATGGAGTTTGGCGAAATTATTCCCAAGTAGCACAGGCAAGTCCGATCGACGTCGGACCGACATAGGCGAAACGACTACTAAGTTGCAACTGACGTCGGTCCCACTTCAGCCCGACTGGGTTTTTTACCAAAATGGTCACACAAAACCTGGTCGATCCGACGTTGGCCTCTGACCAATGTAAGTCGCCTAAATTATAGATAATTATACCTATTTTTACGTTATTTGTTGTATAGAAGAACATGTACATTTTAAATTGACTCTTTTGTATAATAAATGGTTTATACTTTTATTATACTACATTGGATGAACACTAAATTTTCTATATTAAATTTTATATACTTCAATGGGCCAATTGATTGATTTTTATTAATTGGTAGTAATTTATATACTTTATTGCACTGTGTACAAAATTTTGTATTCGAAATGGCATATTAATACAATAACATGTTTCTTGAAAAACAAATTATTTTAAAATATAATTCTTCAGTATTTTATTAGGATAAAATTAAAACGCTTAAAACTTTATCGATATATATTAAAGAAATAGGGCGAAAAATAAGGAAACCCCGTAAAAATATAGCTGATTCTAGATGCAAAATATTTTTATAATTTTTATGAAATTCTGTATTTAAATTTTTTTATGAACAAAAAACGTCAAATACTAGGCCAAACTGTTTGTAGATAATCGACATGGTCATTTGAAACACAAACTATTGGAAAAATGCCTTAAATTAAGAGTTTTTATGTATCATAATCATCAATTATTACAATTCGTCTATAAAATATGGCGTCGTTAATAATTGCTATCTAAGCTACCTTCTTTCCTAACTAAAATTGATATTATACAAATAAAAATACAAGTTTTCTACACGTAGTTAAAATTGGTGTAAAAGGCCTTACCAACACTGCACTTCGATTGAAGTTTGTATAAAGAATGTTACCAACACTGTACATTAATTGTGCTATAGGTGGTTATAGGTATAAAAAATATTTCCGCAATATATTGCTATAATCATTGGCGAAATTTGAGGCATATTTACTATATTTGCAAGAATAGGCCAGAACTGATGTAGCGAACTTCGATTTATTGGCAAACCGTCAATGTTGAAGTTCAATGCATTTAATATCGTATTTGAAGGCAAACTCCTCTTTAAGCTCTCTTTTAAACCATTGTACCAAAATTCACCGTTTCCCATTTGGTGAATGTCCACCATTCTGGGCGTATATAAGAGTGTTCTTGCATCTCTTGGTATTTGATAATTCATATCATATTTAGACAACAATTTAAGGATCTCATTTAATGCAATATGCTTAATTCTGTTACGCAGCGCCCAATTTTGTAAGTCTTGAACGAAAGGCAGCTGTTCTTCAAGAGTGTCAGGCGCTTCGAGATTATCTATATCGTTGAATTCATTACTGATTACGCTATAGTAATTTTCTTCATTATCATCATTAAAAATGTTATTCGGTGATAAATTACAATCTACAATATTTGAATCAATTGGAGGTTCTCTTGATGATAAAATTGGGGACTGTTCTTGAGACAATCGATAGGATTTTTTCGATGAACTCTTTAATGGCGATGAAAATGTTGTTGAAGGCAAAGCTTTCGCAGTATTGGCGTTTCTCATATAAAATTTCACTTTCCTATAGTATGTTGCTGTATGTTGAAATGGTCTTCGCGCACATAAATTATTCATTTTAAATATTGTTTGCTTTCGACAACAAAAGCAGAACACACAAAATATGACACGTATTTTTTGATAAACGTCAAATAAAGTACAATCGTATCTCGAGTTATACATTTAGTATAAAATTAGTTGGACTAGGAGACATTAGGATGATTTTGAGTTAGAATAGTGAGGTCGGCTTATTTAACTTAAAACAACTTTGGTATTAGGTTGTTTGTTGGTGGGGCCAACGTCGTCGCCGTGAGTGATTTGAGGAGACGTCGGTCTTAGGTTGATATTCGCTCAGATCAACGACGTCGGATTATTTGACTTCAGACAACGTCGGAATTCGTTAATAATTGTTCGGAACACCAACGTCGACATGGCACCCGTTGGATGGACGTCGAAGGCGTCGGCGATTCTAACGTTAACCACGCCGATTGAATTTCTACTAATTACGACGATAAGCCAGTATTTGCGCCAAATTTATACTATTTCTATAGACATATTAGGTATGAAATTAGTCGTTGGTGTAATTTTTCATACCTCTGTGCTGCTTGGGTTTATTATTATTATTTCTCATCCGGTCACCTAATACGACTTGTACTACATGACATTTCATCAGAACCTCACCCTATAAATGTCGGCGTGCCCCAGGGCCGTATTATATCTCCATCTCTCTTCTTAATTTTCATTAAATATCTGCTTTCCCTTACTTTGAATCCCATCCATAGTTTCGCCGATGACAGTACCCTTGATTTCGTTTACTCCTTTGACACTCTTGCTGACTCCAGAGGGAATGCCGCATGTGTTAAACGAGATTGCATGATGAGATCATTGAAAAAAAATCTTGCCAATATCCTCGCTTGGGGCAAGGCGAATCACGTCAATTTCAATACATCTAAGTCCGAAAGCTGTATCATCTCATTAAAACAAGTTCATAATTTATCCACTCCTGTTTTATTTAATGGAGCACTGATCTACGATACACCATCTTTATGCATTCAAATTTCCAGTAAGTTAAGCTGGACAGATCACATTTTCTCAATTGCCAAAGAAGTATCGAAATGTCTCGGATTTCTGAAAAGGTGTAAGATACCGTCAAATCTAGCGCTCCTCTACAAGTTTTATATGAGACCTAGAATGGAGTATAATTCCCATATATGGGCCGGGGCTGGTCGCACAGCCTTAGCTTCATTAGATATTTTCAAAAATAGAGCCTTCAAGTTCATTAGCGATTTGGCAATAACTTCTCATATCGACTCTCTCGAGCACCACCGCAATTTCGGATGCCTTTCGTTCCCTTTTCGCTAAATTCATGGTCAATGTTCCAATGAAATATCTAGTCTGACCCCTTGTAGACTGATTCCTGCACACAATACTCGCGGTGCAAGCCGCGCAAATTCTTTTACCCTTAAAAATACCTTCGGCCGAACTATGCGAATGACGAACGGTCTACCATCTTCTGTCTTTCCTCCGGCATACAATCCGCGAAAGTTTAAGAGTGACATACATGAGCACCTCCGCCGCTCTCGTCACATTCCCTAATTCCTTTCCCTATCTCCTTCCTGCCATGCTGTGCCTTGCATCATATAGTATCCCCTGAGCTTGGCTTAATAAAATATATAAAAAAAAAGAATTGTGAGCTGTCACTGTCAAAACAAAAGTTCGTAAACAAAGAAATATCTTGGTCACTTATCTTGATATTTTTGTTCCCCTTCCGTTTCTTCACTTCTTTTGCGCGTATTTGCGGAAAAGAGTAGTAGTAGTTTAATTTCAGGACTTTAAATTGCCTTGTCGGGATTATTTCGGCGATAACTGCAACAGCACGGGGATTATTTCGGCGATAACTGCAACAGCACGGTATAACACAATTCATTGTTGAAATATTCTCCCATTTATTAACTTAAGTCCAAACCTTAATCACGAAATTATCCCTTCGAATGTTCTTATTTGAAATTAACACAATTAACGGAACAATCCAACGTGTTTTAATAAAATAATACTCCAAATACAAACCCGGCACAAAAACACGAATCTGACGTTTAACTGGAATTGACACAATTGACATTAGCAAGTTAACCTGCTTAAACTTGATTAAATTCTTCTTGCCTTTCCACTTTGTCGCCTAAAAACCGAGTTTTCCTCACAATCGATCGTTTTTCCGCTTCCTTTAGTTATTTTTCTAGGGTTCACGCACCATATGATCGACGATTGCCGGGCCCTCAAATAAGAACCAACGCTTTATCTATAGGAATATCATTACTATCATGTATAGATCGCCCTTGTAATAGGTTTTCATTCGATTCGAGAAGTTTCCATTGCATTACAATTGTCTAAGTCAATTTGTTTGTTCTATTGGAGTCTTTTATGGCGAAAACCCAATGAACGCGGCAGGCGTCGTGTCGCTTTGACAGTTCTTCGCGGCAGACGCGTGTAGGATTTGAACAAGGCCCAATGGACGCATTGAGTTGATACTCTTAAGATTTATTTATAGATAGAAAAAGTGATAGAAAAGCTTGAATTATTATTTAAAAGTGAAATAATGGATATATCAGAGTGATTAGATGTGGCAGTTCTTGCGTTTGCAGCTTATCAAGCATATAAACAGTTTAAAATTAATCAAAAGAACTGTCAAAGCGTCTGCTGCGCGTTAAAAGTCGAACATTGCTCTACTTTTGCGTCGAATCCAGCAAGCGCGGCAGCCATTTGGCCAGCACGAACCTAAACGTGTATATTCTATGGAACTGTCAAAGCGGCGCGACGCCTGCCGCGTTCATTGGGTTTTCACCTTTAATGTCAGAGTAGTGTTGTGTTATATTCTACTACATTTTATCTCAATCTACTACACTTTTTATCTGGGGTCTACTATACACTATACCCTAATTGGGGGCATCACTGGTCGTATGTCCTCCACGCAAGTTATATAGAAAACAAGGTATTCTCATTAAAAATGTTGTACTAGAACTGTGACGTGTTTCGTCCGATAACGTATATACATTTCTATTGAGAGGACAGAGAGATGAGAGATTATATTGTGTTCTCTGTACTGTACTTTCCTATACGTTCGGACACAAATGGCGGAACGTGGTTCGTAATGGGAATACCTTGTCCTCCAAGTGTACCATGGCGGTGTATAAAAATGAATCACCGCATCTCTCTAAATATTTTATAATTATTATTTAATAGCATAAAGCTATGAATTACAAAATTTCCCTATTGTGAAATATTTTTACATACATGCAAATTATCTCTTTCTCTAAATATTACAACAATGCTAATCATAAGATAAAATTCAAATTCATTATTTTGATTATTTAATAACAAACAAAAATCATTAAATTTTCTACATTTTCAAAACTTTCTCCATGTCACCACAATTATTATAACAAATTTTCCAGAGGTATTTCAAAAACCTGAAAACAATACTCCGAAATCTATTAAAACTTACCTACCAACTGTCTGCTATTCAAAAACAGCCTCCATGAAGTGAATAGCTTGCATTCATTCAAAATTGTTAATATGCGAGTAGAAAATTTGCTCATTATAAATAGATTCGAGCAGAAAATTTGATTTGTACTAAGCGTAACAAATTATGCCTAATCCTCTATGTTTACAGGTGCATATAGGCACACACACACACATACACACACGGTTATAGACATTCCTCCAATTTGTATCTTCCACGAAGCATGTCACTACAAGAAAAAAAAAGTGTGAAACTTCTGCAGATGCAGTCTAATTTGTTTATATGCTTCTTAAGTATGCTGGAAATAAAGACAGCGCGAACCTAAACAATAGAAATTCTAGTCCCCTATCTTGTGCACATATATTACCTACATAAGTACAGTAATACTTGTAGTACCATCCGTAATCCATCCCAAACCGTTTTCACTCCTGGCCTAGTCAGTCATAGGCACTGAGTCGCACTGAACTATTGCTTCGATTTTTCACACGTCTTAATTAAAAAATCCATTGGACTTTTTGCTCTTACTAGAAAAGCTATGTAGTACCTGTCTAAGTCTAGGTAGGTAGGTAGGTAGGTATATGAGAGGAGGATAGATCTACCTGACTACGTGAAGTACTCGTAGTTAAGTAGGTCATTGAACATAAATGCCATAAAATCAATATGACTTTATTTACCTTTTTTATATTGTAAGCTTGCATAATCTAACAATGTTCCTGTTTTTTTGTTTATAGGTCAGCCGAATTCATTGCGTTAATTGCCGTTTCGTGTACATTGTTCCTGTTCATGCACACAAAAACACTAAATTCACGGCTGCATGAAATGGAAATTAAGCTGCAACCGTCTGAACTGTCTAGCTTAGGATTAAGTGGAAGCAACGCAATTAGTAGCGGTGAATCAAGTAAGTAAATATCTCAAAAAGTCAAATGTCCACCTTTTCTTTTTTTTTTGTTCTTTATTTTACCTCATCTACTGCTGGTAGAAAGAAATTCAGTCACTGAACCATTCAAGTTCAATGATACGAAAATAGCAAGTTCAGGTAACACCGTAATTAAACACTAGCCACCAGACATACCTGAACAGGTCACGGAGAACCTGACAGCACTCTACTACGAATCTATCTATACGTACCTACCCAACCCAGATAGTTTCGGCTCCTCGATGGACGATTGACCATACAAATCTTGTCTCGGTAGTGAACCAATAGATAATCCACAAGATGTGACCATAGCGCCGTGATTACAGCAGCCACAGAGACATCAACTTCAATCTGGTGGCGCTATGTAGCAGATGAAATTGATCATTGAATGCAGCGAGAAACTTATGCAACAAAAAACTAATATTCACCAAAGCGGCTTGCCGTACCGCTTTACATACCCACATTACGCCAGTCAGACGTTTGTATAGATCCAGCTAGAGGAAAATTTTCTAGCGTGCTATTTGTTTATTTTATCCAATAATGGCGGCTTTATTCTCTATGAAATCATTGGATGAATGACCAATATCTGTCGGTTGTTGAAACAAGGAGTATTTTTTTTTTTTACATTTGAACTTAGTGGAAGTATTCCGGAAGAGGCTTAAGGCGAGAAAGGTGCAACAGTTTGCAGAGATTAGACTGGTTTTTTCTATGCAGCAAGCAAACAGCATAGTTGAAACTGACAACTTTCTACTGCGAGAAAAAATTTCTTTCTAAATGGATGGCCAGGCCATTCTGGCTAATAGCTAAGTGAGAAACATTATGACTTGAACTGTCATTTTCTTTGTGCGCGCGCTAGTTACGTACTAATTGCTAGATGATTTGAATTGCACTTAATATGGCTGCAGAAGAAGAAGAAGTTAAAAGAAGCTTAACTTGTCTGTGAAATTGTGGAGGTCTGAAGTAACAGGGAAAATGTGTATAAGAAAAATCCATAGAGACCTATGTAATTTGCCGTTTTTCTGATAACGTAATGAAAATTTTTTCTGATATCTCTCAGAGTTATGATGGTACACTGTTAAATTAATCTCTCTATATGTGAAATATACATGTAAATACTCGATTTCTATTTCAGGAATTTATTTATGAAATTAGTTGAAATAAAAAGAAAACATCAAAGGGTTAGGAATACATAGCGACGGTGAAGTGACAGACCGCAACAAACTTATACAAAGACCTTTTCCGAGTCGCAATAAAATGGTCAAAGATTTCATACCCTAAAATAGCATAGATGAGTGCAATAATCATTGTGGCGACATAACCGAGGACCAAGATCTTATCGAAATCTAGTCACATTCAATATGTCTGACGCTGATCTGACGCCTGTATATTCGTTTATCCTCCAAAATAGAAAATAGTTTTTAACCAAATCCTCTGTTTCCGAAATCGTAATTTCTGGCGATTTCAATGATCATAAGTGACTCAGACATTCTTCAACCATATGTCCAGCGGGGAAACATTTTGAAGTATTTAGTCAGTCTTTTACCATGTACCAGTTAGTAGAAACCCAAACTCGTTTGCCAAATATTATTGGACATTGTGCCAACCTGTTAGATCGGTTTCTAACATCTCATCCTGACAAGTATTCAACGTCAGTGTCATCTTTTTTTGGCAGCTCGGATCATTGTCTCTTTTCGGCCCAATATCATCCACTGAAACCCATCAGTCACCTTCGTAAAAAGAGATTGGTGTGGCACTATGATCAAGCTTATTGGGACTCAGTCAATAAATCCATTAAAGAGTTAGACTAGTCTGAGTGTTTTTTTTTTTTTTTCGAAAGATATTGAGTGTTACTCTAAATCTATTATCAACGTCTTATGGTTTGGGATGCGCAGCTTCATTCCGCACAAATACAAAAATATTAAATCTATCCATATGTTTATCTTGGTTTAACAATCACTGTTATACAGCCATACAAGACAAAGAAGCTGCATTTCAGGCATATAAACTGTGCCAATCAGCGGAATTGAGACAGATCTATAGAGAAGCACGTAGCACCTGTAAATCTATTACTCAGCGAGCTAAGCTATAATTCAACAAAAGCATTAGACAGAAAATATTTACTTGTCGAAACGGTAGTAAGATGTGCTCTTGTAAAAACAGCCAAGAACAACTTCACGAGTTTGTCGGTACTGCCCCTAATTCACAACGAGGATGTGTATACGGAGTCATTGAGCATAGCCAATTTGTTTGCGGATAATTTTGCTGCGAATTTTTTTGTACCACCTTCTTCGCAAGATCCTACTTCTCCACCCCCATGCAGTTTCAATCACAGATCGTGACATTTCCGAAAAAGGGAGGTTTTCAAAGTACTCGCGAGTCTCAATGTGTCTAAGGCTGCTGGACCTGATGGTAATCAAGCACTACGCCTCTTCTTTAACTAAACCTCTACGTAAAGTATTTCACCTAACTTTCGCATCGATAGCTTAACTGCAGAAGGGTGTATCTACACAAATGCAAATATCACACAGATGCTTCAGCTCTTACCTCTTATTACATATACAACACAGATTTCTCATGTAGTTACACAAAACAGTAGGGGAGTGTCATCAGGGTTGGACACCCTTTTGACTTTTGCCCATAACTCCCGTTTAAGGATTGGTCAATCAAAGTACATCTTTGAAAAGGTCTGGAAAAAAAGGAACACTTTTGCTGAAATTGCAAATTGATTGGGTGAAAAGTGAAAAAAAAAATAGGCATTTAAAAAAAAGTGAAATTCTGTCTAGGTTGGTCAGTGCTGTCTAGGTTGGCTAGAGTCCAATCAACGAAAAATGTGCTGAAATGATTGAAAATGACCTGGAAAAATTAATTGAATGAAATAAAAAGCTGAATTTTTTGCATTTTTCTGTTTTTTGGCTAAATTTGAATGGCACATTATTCGAAATCGCATTTCCGACAAATATCCTCCACAGTGGGCTAACCCTAACTACACAAAGTGGTCAATCTTGACGACAACTGCCATTGCCACTTTACGTATGGTGTCGCGTACAAACATGCAACAGGACTGTATTTTCCTCTTGGTTTATTTTCAAGCATGAGTCACACAACACATTCACAATGCTTACCTTAGTGATTGCATATTTTCTCTTCACCTTCACTGCTGCTAAAAAACTTTTTTTTTTGGAATTTCAAAACACTGAGTGCACAGCACATACTTTGCGTTCGCACTCCAAATCTATAATGCCACGAAATGCTCGCTGTGACTGAGGGAAGTTTTTCCACGCTCGAACATTAGTGGCGCTAGTGTTCAAAACTAAAAAAATAGCAGGTAGCCGACCTAGGCCAACCTAGGCCAACCCTGACGACATTCGTATATATGTCTATATATTCTGTTTATAGATACACCAGTTGAACATCAGCAAATAGGACCTCAAAGCTAAGTCAATTTCACTCTTAACTCAAAATGGGTATAATTGCAGTTATACCCTTTTGACATTAAGCCATAGACATGTTCAACCAATACCCACAAAAAAGGAGTACAAGCAATCCCTCAAATTATAGTCCTCACTTGGATTCTCCCGAAGATTTTCGAAACACTCATCATGAAATTAAAGTGGAATGCTGGCCTGAGTCTGCTCCTCCACATCTAAATCGTGGAGATTAAATCCTGTGACCAGTCACGAGGATAAGATAGTCGGAGAGAGAGCAGTTAGTAATGCTCCGTGTCGAACCCTGGCAGTACATTCACCCACAGCTAAGAAATCAGGCTATCTTTTTGGCAAAATACTAATTGGAATGCACGCAATTGGAGACACCTTGATTTCACAACCAAGTTAGTGAGACCTAATCCAGCAATCTTGACTGGCAGACAGAGCATACTTTCAGCAACCCATCAAGTCTTCCACACTAAAAGGCGTCTTAAGCTTTTGCTTGAAGAAGTTCAACAAAAGCCTTCATCAAACGTATCAGACTTTAGCAGATGAACGATGGACGAGGTAATCAAATAATTTATGACAACTAACCTTCCCATTAAGGATAATGGAAATAGTCGACTACGCCATAAGAATTTCTCCAGATTAATTTGATTTACTCTCGCGTCCCATATACACATCTAAATACTTCAAGCAAGTATCAGTTTATTGGATGTTCAGTGGAGTATTTGTACGATTTCTCTATGTTCCACACCACAAGCCTTAACTATTACTAAGGGTAATTCTGGCGCCCGCTATACGTTCGTATTAAGATCATGTCTTGTGTGATCGAGTATGGACCAGGATCATTCAACAAAGCCGCATAAGTCAACGCTATGTGTCTTGTAGGAGTACGGACTAGGATCCGAAGATTAATGGATAAACCGAGCGATCAATGGGGGACTACTACTACTATATGAACTTTCATATATTCGTAATATTTAAAACATTAAACGCTGATCACTGATTATTGTTTTTTTTTTTACATTGCCAAACCTGAGAAGATACCCTATGATGCCGGAGCACAGTCTTGGCAGGAAAGGTAGAAGGTGTAGGGAAATGAGGATTTATTGGGTTGAGCCAAGTGGGTGAAATTATGCTTGAATGTTTGCGGCTCATATTTTAAGGGGAAAACAGAGGATGGCAAAGTGTTCCACATTCTTACTGTTCTGCTTATGAAGGATTCGGGGAATTTCACCATACGGCCGAATCTGACTTCAAGGGTATGAGGATGAGCTCGTACTAAAGCTCGTGTGATGCGCATAGGAAGAATTCTACAAGGAATCAGGTTAGAGATTTCATCAGATCCCATAGCCATAGAAGTAGCGATAAAAGAGCGATAGATATCCGACACTACGCCGGTCTATATAGAATCAATTGTTGCTATTGATATGTCATCACTAATAAGCCCGAAGGTCTTCTTTTAGACTTTGTCTAACGCAGACAATGCAGTGCGTACAGCCCCTGCCCAAATATGGGAGTTATATTCTAATTTAGGCTTGATATAAAACTTGTAAATTTGACCGAAGTCTGATGGAGTAAAATATTCCTTGCATATTTGCAAGGCGCGCAGGAATTTCATCGCGTTTTTGGCAATACCAAAAATATAATCGGACCAACTAAGATTTTTGGATATTTCAATGCCCAAGACATTAGAAGGTCGCAAGTTCGAGATATCTTCTCTATCGACGGAAGTTGGTTGAGCGGGTGTTGGAGCACGTTTGAGTGATAACAACATTGCGTTTTGAAAGCATTAAAAAAAACCGATTCGATCTGCTCCAAACGAGTATTGTTATAAGGTCATGGTTTAGTGTACTGAACATGTTGCATCATTTGTCAACTACAGTACTCCCACGGGAATCAGCTATAGAGTCGAACGAGTACACGAAATCAAGGGTGCTGTCGACTGCAAAACTAAGAATTGGAATAAAAGTTAGAGTTAGCATGTGATTAATAAAAATTAGGAAAAGAGTATAAGATAGCTCAGAACCTTGCGGTACACCGGCATATAGATTATAAAAAGGTCAGAAGTAACTCCTTCCATGAAAACTTTTATAATTTTATCTCCACAATAAATTTATTTTCTGGTCCAATCTATGCAATTAGAATAACCTCGAAATCTAAATTCCAGTCATAAAATATTTCATAAGTTTAAAAATAAAGAAAACAAACTATAACACAAAAAACTTTCACGAACTCCTCCTTACTATAAATAAAGACAAATTACTCAATTTCGCGTGAGACAAAATGTCAAAAAACAGACCATTGTCTAGGTCTCAAGCAAGGTCTCTATAGGGTCTATTAAAATCCCATTTCTATAGGTACCTAAGTAAGTAACTCCCCGACTGACCTATTTTATTTAAACACCCAACAATAAAGTATACCACCGCATAGACTTGACTGCGGTGTTATTTATTATATCTGTGATTGCGAAACTTTTTATAATAATTTATCACCGCCGGATGAACGTTTGTAAATTCTTGACCACTGCCCGGCCGGACAATAGACTATTAAGAGGCGTGGAGTTTTTGTGCCCTGCACAATTTCTTGCAAGGTTGAGACTATTGTACTGAATTAAGACTTGGTGTGTGTTTGTGTGTGTGTATATAACACGCGCATTTCTTACACAATAACACAGTGGTGATGATAAAGAAAACATTCTTCATTTGTTTCAGTTGCATATTTCCGCCATCAATTTTTTTCTTTCTTTACTTTTTACCTTTTATTTTATGGTTTTTATATTCTCTGAGTGTGTGTAGTGCAGTGCATTCACTCAAAATGAATTAAAAGTTTTTTATAGAAACAGAAAAGTCAATGATCACATGCGCTGTACATCACCTAGGTAGGTAGCTAGGTACATAGGTATTCACTCACGACTTAACAGCTAGATCACGTCTATTCAAATCCAGATCCAATTCAAACCTTCACTTAACTCTATTAAGATCCAGACAGACGGACAGATAGACAACGTAGGATTTACAGATTTATTTTATGCGGCTTCATGAGATAATATACGTTTAGATAAATGCTACCTGCGCAGATATGCTGTTACTGACACACTTCACAGATAATGCTGAAAAATAATGGCACTTTCTTAGGAAAGTTCTCGGAAAAATTAGTTTCATTTTGCAAAGAACTGCATAGATTTAGGGATTTTTTGTTGTCTATAATTGAAGGTTGTGCGAAAATTAGGATGAAAGTACGGTAATTGTCGAATTATACCTATTTGAGGCGTTTCGTTTTTCGATTGTTATCTTCGCATGACATTCATTATTTTACGTTATCTAAATTAAGAAGAACCGTTGAAAAAAGACCGTTGCAAATCTTCCAGCGTGTAAATTTAGATGAGATTTTTTTACGGTATAATTTTCCCTACGATCTGCAGACAATTGTTGACGAAACCACTGAGCATCGCTCTAATCTTTTAATTTTTCTGAAAGAATTTATTTGAAATAAAGTCGACGTTAAAATACATTAAATTGTAGATATTCCAGCAATTCAAATCAAGACCAATTTTACAACTTTTACTAGTATTTGGACACATTCCCAAGTTAGATTTCGGTCGATCTCAACTGATGATATTGTGTGAATATCACTTTCATATATCTATCTAGTGAATACAAGCATCTTTTGCTATGCTTTTGATATGACAGATTTTTATGCGAATATTTTTAGGAAAATCTCCGATCTATGTAGGTAGAACTAAAGAATAAAAGAGTGGTTTAGAATGTGTTTTATTAACTTTTAATTATGATTTCCCAACGTTTTGACCCGCGGGGTTTTTTTGAGTCCCCTTCTTGTAATCATATATATAGACCACTGTTGAAAGTACAACAAAATTACCTTAAGGTTATAATAAATTAGGTTACTAATAACAAATATTAAAAAACAACAGTGAACATATACTATGGCAATAAGCATAACAGAAAATTTAAACTATGAATAAAAATGTAAAAAAGAAACTGGCTGGTTAAGCTATTGACTAGAAATTAAAATGATCTTGTGTTGTTTTGTCTATTCTTTAATTCAACCTAGATCGGAGATTTTCCTAAAAATATTCGCATAAAAGTCAATCTAGTGATGCTGTATACTTTTACCTAGAATAAATCGGCGAGCACTTATAGGAAGACGTTCTACTGATAACAGATTACACCTTAGAACCCGCCCGTCTCCGATTTGGATGACACTTTCACAGTTTGTAGAAAATACCAAAATAGCTTACCAATATTATTTTGTTGTTTCCCCCTCCCCCCTTCCCAAGCCAGCGCTAAAAGGCTAAAAATTTCGTGATTTTAAGAGAACGGAGGAACCGATTTTTCTGATTCAAATGAAGCTTAATGCTTTATGTTTTTTATAAAAACCTATAGCAGCACTAAACGGCTTCGTTTTTGAGATATGATTTTTAAAAGTCACAGTATACCCAAAGGTAATTTGTATGGGAGCAAACCACCCACACCCAAAATCTCGACTAAATATTTTCCGTTTTACAAAATTCCTTTTGCTACTGTTTTGTGCTTTTTCTGATTTTTTAACATATACCCTCCCGCGCTCCCCCTTCCACAAAATTCGTTGCGAAAATTAATTTTCGACGGCCAAAATTTCTGTCTGAAAAAATTCAAATCCAATTTTTTTATTTTTTTATGGATGCACGCTTGTTAGGATATTATCTATACAAAATTTTAGAAAGCTCCGATGTCGTTTATCTATTTAAAAATAATAAAAACTATAAAAATTTTACTTTCTGCCATCTACCGGCGCTGTTTGAAAACTCACGCACATGGAACTTATAGAGTTAGCAATCCATATACCTCCTCTGTAGTTGCCATTTTATCTGAATGAATTTAGCACTTCCGTTCAAATTCTGCACCAATTTAACCGCGACAACTCCCGCAAAAATTTGCAAATTTCAGCATTTTCCAAGCCTATAGAAAAAATCGCGATTTTTACTTTCTTCCATACCCCTACATGTGGATACTCTTTGAAAGGTCCAAGTGAGTACATAAAAAAAATATGACTTATTTTTTTCTTTCCTCCCCACTTTTCGGTCAATTTGGCAGCAAAAACCCGTTATTTTTGAATTAGTGACTCCATATTTTTGCTAAGGAATGTCACATCTCGGGAATTTCTTTTTTCAACATGTTAGTATAAGCTGCTGCGTTCCTTTTCTCGTTCTGAATGAATCTGTATAAATCGACAGAACGATGTCATAATTTAATTCTGTGCTCATAGAAAAGAAACGAAACAGAATCATTTCAAGTGTTTGACATTTCTTCCATTTGATAAAAGCAAGTATAAATTCGTAAAAATTGTTGTTTATGAAAAATAAATCCATTTTCCAACAAAAGCAACTTAAACTCAACTATTACCACATCGTACTAATTGTAAAATCGTTCTGCTTAGATCCGGTAAAAACTTAGGTGCATTCAGAACGATTCGTAGTCCGAAAAAAGCGGTGACAGATTGAAACTATATATATTTATATATATATAAAAGAACGACATAGATTGAAAAAATTCATTCTCTACGAGAAAAGGAATGCAGCAAGCATATTAACCCTTGGTCTGTTTGCTATTTCAAAATAAAGATACAAAAAATAGAAATAGAAATAGAAAAAAAAAAACATTCGTCTCAGTGCAGTGCTCCCATAGTGCATTACTGGTAACTTTAAAAAATTATATCTCAAAAACGAAGCCGAAAACCATCGCAATTTTTTAGTTAAAGCTTCTAGCTCCAAAATAAAAATTAAAAAAAAAAGTTCTCTCAAGAGAAAATACTAGTTTTTTGTAAGAAATACTATTATGAACAAAAAACAATGTCGTTGTGCTATTTTTGTTTATTTATTATTGTTTTTTTTTTTTTATTATAAAGCATTAGGCTTCATTTGGCATTTGAATCAGAAAAACCGGTTGTTCCGTTCTCGAGATATGATTTTTTGAAAATAACGTTTCATCGTAAAATGACGAAATTTCTAGGTGAAGAGGTTGTAGTGGAAAACAAACGAAAAATATGGGTGAGCTATGTTGGTATTCCCTACAAACTGTGAAAGTTTCATTGAAATCGGAGATAGTCTGGTCCAAAACAAGTACTTTTTGATCGTTTTCATGTAGAATGGCTGATTCCTAATATACCTACTTAAGTATAATTCTACAGCATATTTATTTCATCATAAGTTAAAAAGTATTCGGAAAAATGTGAATCACATAGTCTGCCCTTATTTAAAATAATTCTTTTCCGGCGAATTTCCTTCAAAATTTTTCTTCACAAATTTTAGCTAGCAGCACCTCAAAGAAAAGTTGGATTGATACGGTTTTTTGGTCATTACACAATTTTATGATCATAGATCAGTTTTCTTGAAAATTATTATGAAAATATTTCCTCTTAATTTGTATGCAAGAAAAAATATAAAACATTACGTTTTTTTCAATGTTGCGATAATAGAAAATAAAACTTTCCTGCACTTTTCGAGATTTGATAAATGTTTAATATTTTTATCACGTTAAGTTCAAGTAATACAGTAACATTTATAACTAGACTGCGTCCGTGATAACAGTTCGAGACATCCGCCGAAACGTCGGAGAACTAATAAAATTCTCACAAATTAAAAAGGTTCTTTATTCCTCCTGACCGTCCAGCCCGAAAATACTCAAATCATAAGTCATCCTAATTGCGCCTCTATAGCAAATTTTGAAAATTGAAAATGGCATTTTATGTGCAGAAAATAATCTTGTGTAAACCAGGATGATTTACCAAAATAATTGTCAGTTCGCGAGACTAGTAAAATTGTAAGGATTGTACGAGTATACCTACATTTTGTAGCGATTCGTCACTTAAAACAGATTCATATGACGCACATTCAATATGTGTACGTATTTATTATTTAAATTGTTGGAATTTGCTTGTATTCAATATTAATGCAGTCATTTTGATGTAGTTTTAGTATATTTTTCTATACATTCGGATTCTTTAACTTTTTCCGAACAAATTCTTTGCGAGCAGAACAAGTACATTTTTACATAAACGCCGAAAGTACCGAATATTTCCCCTCAAATCGGCGCGAAAAGAGTTTATCTATTCTTATGCATTTCCTAATGATTTCTCATCTGAATTCCGATTGAAATCCTAAGGAATTCATACTAAATTCTCAGAAATATATATCAAAGCGTTCCGAACTGGAAAAAATTCAAAAATGTTTTAAATAAGCAGAATTATTTTCAAATTGGATATGTTTATTAAATAATAATGACGTTAAAATATTTTTAAGATTTGAGTTTTGCTAGTTCGGAAAATAAATAGATTGTAAAGATTAAAACGATAAATATATTTATATTTTGTACTTTTTTATTGAATGGAATTATTTAATGCACTTGACTTTGTTGAACAAACTCTGCCTTTTACATTATAAAATACTGCTTTCAGTTCAAGCGCTTTTATATGTCGCCCATGCTTGCTGATGGGTATAAAGTTGTTTGACAACATTTAACTGTTATTTTCAAATACCTTCGAAAACGGGGACAATCGAAAAATTTGATATTTTAATATTTTGCCCCAGTCCCATCCGCGTGAAATGCTTAGCAACTTCCGTCATTCAGATCTTGAACGATGTCTGGAAGACATTGATAAGAGCCGACTCTCCAAGAGTTGAAAAAAATGCTTTTTGCAAAATTATAATACTAAAAAAATTTTATTTGTTAAGAAAAATTCCATGCTTCAGCAGCTTCTACTTTTATTTCACTTATTCTCGAGATTTAGAAATCTTCGCTTGAAATTGTAAGCAACGAAGGAAGCATATCACAGGACAGGACAGAAATATAGTGGGCTCAAAGCACTGGGTTTATTTGTGACTGGTGAAGTACGGCTACATTTAGATAACATATAGATCTTGAACAGCGTGTTTGACTTGCAAATATTTCAGCCGTCTTGACATGCCCTGTACCACAAACTTATTCACTCAATTAACAAAAGCACTGAAATATTTATTAATAATAATTCAAGTATACATTACTCACCTTTCCCACTCTTCAGAAAATCGTCAACCACTTTCAACTAACTCTAAACACAAAATGATAGTGTAACTCAAGCTGAAAAAATGTTTCGGAAATGCCTTCAAAATTTAGAAAGAAATCAGTGAAAAATCCGAATTCACACTTCTTTGAAGACTCTTTCTGAATTTTAATAGTTATTTGAATACCATTCCGAAACTAGAAAAAGCCCTGAAGAGTGGGGATTTATTTTTCGCTCTGGCACTTTCGCATACTCTCCGATTTTGTTCTTACCAATCCGAAGTTCCGAATTTATCACACTGGGTACGAACGAACGCGTAACTCTTCTGTATAATATATTATTCGCAAAAAGGTTAATCCTTCGGCTATAGATGGCGTCTTTGAAATATTTGTCATTTTCCTTAAAAGTTCCAATTTAAAAACTAATTACGTAGTAGTAAAACTTATTTTTATGCAGTGGCGCCTATTTTTTTTTAATAAGCTCGCTCTCCCAAATTTTTAAACATAGATACGCCTCTGAATTTAAGGGAGTTAAAGTAGAATGTATATACCTGAATATATATTCAAATCACATTCTTTCATAGATCATATTCAATTGCATGAAACTCCTTTTGACTCCTTTTCTACAATGAGTTCCCTTTTGATTAAATAGTATAGTGGAATATATGCTTATTGCACCAGTTCCAGTTAGACATATAATTCTTAAAATAATTTTTTTTTTTACCTTATTAACTGTTATATATTGAGACGTTTGGATTAATGGTCACTGTAGGTTAAGTAATCAACGGACGAACTATTGATTTGTGAAGCTATATATGTTCTAGGCAGCACATCATAGCTGCCATCCAGTTTATTGCAGTTCCACATGGCTAATATTGCTTTCTGGACAATTTTATCTACGTCATATATATATGTACAAGTTAAATTTGCTATTCACGGTAACCCCTAGTTAATTAGCCTTTTTGTACCACCATCATCACTGTTTCGCCAAGTTCCTCCCTTAAGTGCTTTGAATAAGTGATGTTGTGTTTTTTACAGTTCCTGTATTCCCTTCATGGGTATATGGCGGAAGAGAAGTTTTCCAAGTGTCATGCTCCTTGCTATGCTGTTCAGGGCATACGTTGCGATTTAAATTATAACGTCGAAGTATGTTGTGGTAGATCCAATTTCGTTTGTCAGTTTTGTTATGATTGTGCATTTTATATTCGATATTGCTGAGAAAACCTAATCCTTTACATATTGATAGAGAAATTGATATTTTGTTATTGTGGGGTTCAGCTGGTTGAGTTTAGAATAATTTCCAGTACGCTGGATAATATGGGTATAATAAGCATACAGGCATTGATCCATTGTACGTGTATCCTTGCCAAGTGCCGCTATTTCTAATAACTAGAAATATTTAGAAATACCGAAAGTATACGAAACATACCATTCTGCTGATATCGCCACTACGAATTGGCGTAAGAAGTCCTTATCAACTCTGTTATCCTTAAAGAAATTCTGCTTCGGGTACCTACCCAGATGCATGACTTTTCCCACACAAAAGCCGAGTATTAGGAATTATAACATAATGATCTACAAAGGAGCGGCCTTGCGTAAGATCACTCTATTTTCATCTGCTAATTTGATCGACTGTAGCTGAATTCTACAAAATATCACAGGAATTCCCCATAGTCGATACTAAACAGAATTCTCCCCAGTTCTCTTTGGAAGTTTGGAGCTAAAAGTTGCTTAATGTGTTTGCATCTATTTCCAGTAATTCAATTATTGTCTATTATTGCAGCTTTGACATTTACCATCCATGATTCAATAGCATGTGCTATATGCATTCTACGAAATTTTGGGCGTCCTTTTCGCTTTATTGGTGCAAATGCTGTTGTAAAGGGCGGTTCTGTAGTCTATCTATAAAGTTTCATTCGATCTATTTGCCTATTTCCAATTTAATTACTCTGATTCTGCGCGTAGATAATATTAAGAATTTCGGGATAATGTGACTGGTGAAAGATACTGCATGGGAATTACTTCCAATATTTGCTCCTTTGAAGCTTCGACCGTTCTTTGAAATAGCTTTCCTTCTACAACTGACAGCTTGAAATTAATATCCAGATCTGCTTTTAAGGGTTAATGACTTTCAGATCAAATTGATGGGACTTACATAATTCTAGAAAGAGAACACCATTGTCATTGTTAATTGTGCTTAAGCCTAGATTTTCTATATTAATTAAAAGATGATGTTGTCAAGACCGATTTAAGTAATCAAGATAGCTATATTTTTTCTAAGAATTTAAAAAATTCTTTCAGTCGCGAACAGAACTAATTCTTAGCATTGTTGGATAATAGACTTACACTATCAAATTTCTCAGTCTGTTACGCAGGCGTACTGTAGTAATCCTCCTTTAAAGTGGTGACCAGCTGAAATGAAAATATTTTACTTCTTTGGTGACGATTATACCAACATTATCCCTTGAATGTTTTTCAGTTAAGTTTCTATCAGAGTGAAAAAGTCTTAATTTGTTCTCCAGTAACATACCACCTGATTTCGGTTAGTTTTTCTTCAGGGATATTGTACCGAATAGTTTCCCTGCGGGCTTCATCCAATTTTTCATTCGATAGTCAAGTTCTTATAGTCCATTGTCCAAACTTTTTCCTTGTTCAGGAAGCTGCCATTATTAAATCAGTCGAATCCGAAGGATCGTTTCACTGCTTAATACTGACTAGAAGGGCTACAGTCTTCGACATTTAGAACCAAACTGTAGGGTCTAGTTATCATCAGGAGCCAGAAGGCATGAGGAGACATATCAAATACTTGATAATGTTAGCAACTGTTGCAATAATAGGATACTGTAATCATATGGAAATGTATCCGTCCAGTGTTTATTTGTAATGCTACCTCTGCACCCACCAATCAGCAACATTCAACAACCAAAATTCCAACCATCTCAATAGGGGATTTTAGTATTTCGTGATACCATGGACCTGATGCGAGTTAATTCTCTTCTTATCCTCGCGGACACATCTATTCAACCATTCACAATGTGTTCTAGAAGAAACCCCCTTAATAGTTCTACTTGAATCAATTTTTTTTTTTTAATTATTTAATAGTTCTCATCAATCGCACGTACAGTATTACTCATGACCCATATAAATGATTTATAATTTTACAATTTAATTTCATCACATGCATCATAAAGTTCTATTAACTTTTTTTAGTCCTTAAATTGGAAAATAAAACTCCACGAAACAACAAAAAAGTCTCAATATCCAATCACCCAAAATATTTTCCTGCTAAGCACCGAAGAAAAATCACAAAACAACTCAAGAAAATGTAACCAAATTAATAATTCATGGATGTATTTCTCCTCTTAAATTAATTTCGAATATGGTATGTGAGCAGAATGAAAAGCAAAGTGCTGTGAACGAATTCCAATCTAATTTGCATGCATGCTAACAACGATAGAAAAAGAACGACCGACGGAACCAAGATCAAATTATTCAATTTTTTTTTTCTACTTTTTTGTGTATGTTGGTTTTTTTTTCTCCCAACCTGCATCTCAAATGTATCCGGTGATTGAGATAAACTGTGAGACGCCTTGACCGTAAACACATAGCATGAGACTCCAGAGAGTAATGAGATCATTGCAAACGATCTAAATTACATACTGTAGCACGCTTTCCGATCAGGTTTTTTTTTAGTGATGTATACCTATATATCTATGGCAATTTTGAAATTGATTCGATTTTCCGACACAAGATTGCTAGCATTTTATATATGCTTACCATTATCTATAAATAAATGTAGAAAACAATAGTAAATGTTGGTAATTATGTAGTTCAGTGAAAACATGAATCCGAACCTAGTTATAGTTATATTTAATGCAACATAAAATCAGCTTATTGTAAATGTGTCAATACATACACATGCATACTTAATTTATGGGTCGTGATGACTAAATAAATGTACTACTATATATCCGAAGTTAGTTGATTAGATTACAGTTTAAACTTTACACAGTCTCTTCTTGTTCCTTCAATGACTGTAGATATGTAAGTGTCAAGTTTTGTACTTTACTTTATACTCTTTTCGACAAGATTTGGCAACATTGCATTTCAAAACTAAACTGAAGCCGCAAACATCATTAACCCTTTTTCGAACGAAGACAAAAGCATTGAAATATTTGGGGAACAGTGCGAATAGTGAGACCATTTATTTATATAGTAAATAGGTGTAGCCAAAAACAAAAAAAAAAATTAAGGTATGGTACCTACCTAACTTCAAAAAAAAGTGAAAATCCAAAGCTCTGTAAGGCAACACCAAGAAAAGTTTGCCCGATTTAGTTCATTTTTGAAATTTTATTTACTATTTTTATGAAAACGTTGTCTACAAAATTTCAGCTCTCTACATCAATACATTTTCAGGCAATGCCCAAATATATAGTAAAATCCCAAAGTTTTGTATGGCAACACCAAGAACGGGTGGCCTAATTTAGTCCATTGTGAACGTAAATTTTCAATTTTAATGAAAACGCCGTGCATTATATTTGAACTCTTCACGTCGACGCATTCTTAGGCAGTGTGAAAATATATAGTAAAAATCCAATATTTTGTATGGCAACACCATAAAGAGGTTGTTCGATTTAATCCATTTTTGAAATTTTATTAACTATTACTACGAAAATACTATGTACCAAATTTCAACTTTCTATGTCGGCTCGTTCTCAGGCAGTACTCAAATATATAGTGAAAAACGAAATTTTTAATTGGCAACCCTACGATGGAGTTGCCTGACTTCTCCCATCTTTGAACTTAAGTTTACTGTTTTTTTAAAAATCTGTATGCAAAGTTTCAGCACTCTAAATGAACGTGCTCTCGAGTAAATGGTCAGGGGGCCAGAGAGACAAACGAACAGACAGATAGACAGACAGACAGATGGACGTACATGCAAAAATTAAAATAATTTTTAATTAGTATTCATGTGTGTCCAATCTATTTTGCTCTACCATCATTATTTCTATGCAATACAAACGAAATGACAAACTTAGTAAGCTTAGCCAGCCCTGATAGCACAGAAGTACTGAAAATGTACTTCAGGAGGCCTGAACCGAAGCCTTCCAGCTCCAGTGAAAAAGGATAGGCAGTCGGGAAAAAATTCAGGGGTAAACACTAACACAAATAACCACTGTCGCGTTTTTAAATGATTTATTTGCGTATGTAAGAGCAGGACAGGTAGCGCCACCAAAACTGAAAACCCCGAACTTTCAGGAGGGAAGCATCAGTTTTTGATTACTTTTATGCTGTAGTCTCTGGGGGATGTATTCGGTACTTCTAAGCCAATGAAGAGAAGCGCAATATTCAGGTATTTTTCAGTAGTTTTGTACCAGTGAAGAGATGCGCAATATTCAGGCATATTTCAGTAGTTTTGAAGTAGTGAAGAGAACCACAATATTCAGGTATTTTTCAGTAGTTTTGTACCAGTGAAGAGATGCACAATATTCAGGCATATTTCAGTAGTTTTGAACTAATGAAGAGAATCACACCATTTCCAAAATAAAAAATCTATTTTCTTTAAATATATTTAATATATATAATACTTTACTAATTAAATTTAGTAAGTTGAGAGCCCTTTTCACAGCAGTACATCTCCAGTTATAGTCTTTTCACTGCGTCAATGGCTTGTCAATTGCCTCTGTGAACCTCTAAAACGATAGATTGTCTGTAATTGTAAAACTTTTTTTTTATTATAATTAAAAATATGTTTCTCAATTCTTACCAATTTATTACTGATATGTGAAATGCGCTTCACTCAGACGCACTTCCAATGCATTTAACTGGAAACGAATTCTGAATTTTTTAATGTAATGTACTTCAAAACTACTTTAAAAGCCCTGAAGAGATGTAAACCAATTAGAATGAGACAAATCTATCAATATACTTTTATCTTTCTATGAATACTGAACTAAACAGCTTCTGTGAGTACTGAATCAGCCCTGAAAAGATGATGCAATAATGTGGGAGACAGAACATATCGGGAGTTGCGTTTTGTTTCATTTCATGCACAGAACTTTCCGTTGTGTTTCAGTACATTTTTTCGGGCTGAAGTACATGCAGTTTCACCGATAGAATAAAAGAATTATGATTGTAGTGGTAACCCCTGAAGTCGTGCTATCAGGGAGTAAGAGATATTTTAGAATTAGTATTCTATAATACATAAATTTGTTTGGAGAAATTCTAACTTGAAGAGATTAAGAGGCTTTGAAGAATTTGAACACTCCCCAATTATTAGCCTAGCTATTAAAGAAAGAAGGTAGAAGAAGAAATAATGTTTTTGACGATCACTGATAAGGAAACCACATATCGAGTGAAAACTTAAGCCACTCAACGACAAAAATCTTAAATGTATGAGTGCGCAATAATTTTATAGAAAACTAAAATTGAATACAAATATACATTTCAAGCTTTAGAAACAACAATATTTCAAATACCTTATGTTTATTAATAATAAAAAAAAAACTTGTAAAAATCGTTGTACTTCCGGAACTCTGAAATATTTACTTTAAAATAAGTTCAATTAAGTTAAATCCAACTGTCAGCAAGTGGCTTATTCACGTACACTGTATTCACTCGATCTGCCGCTTCCTGTATGTTGTTTATTCAATGTTTACGAGGCCTTGATAGCAATATATCTGCAGTCTATACATATATCACAAAGTATGATAGAATCTGAAATCTACAATGATCCCGTTCCTTGTTTTTGTTTCTTCCAATTCTGCAGATGTTTCAGGAAATTGTATTAATTACTAATATTGGTAACAATTAACATCACAATAGAGCCAATTATCCTAGATATCGAAGATTGACTTAAATTGAGGATATTGTTACGTCTAAGAAGATTTTGGTATGAGCCTGTAGCAAAAAAATTAAGTTGCTAAAACTTTAAAGTGAAGTTGTATCGAATATCTGTATCATAACGTCAGAAATTTTGGCATTCTAAAATTCTTTATGAATACAGTCTCAGAAATAGCAAATGAATCCAAGTGATCCCTCACGTTCCTCAAACCTATTTGTGGACAGCTGACAATGTCCAATTATTTAGTTATTGTATATTTCACAAACTTATTTAAATTACCTTTTTTTTTTAAACAAAATGATGATAACTTTGTTATTGTGGAATAAAAAAGAGTTTTGTTTCACATTTCAGTTTATGAGTTCCCTGAGACTGTCTGTATTTCTTACTATTATTAAAAAACAAAACACAACTTTTGGAAAAAGTAAGATTACCAAAAAATTTTTCAAAAAAAATAGAATTCGGTACAAGTAACAATCTTATTACCAACAACTTGAGTTTGGTTTCCTTTTTCTGAGTATTTTCATTTTTTAAATAAATTTTATTCACTCACTAACCTTGACTAAATGACTTTGTGTCTGGCAGTCACGCTCGTGCCGAAAGTGTGAAATTTCAGGAAGAGTTTTAGAGTAGTAAACATGGATGGATTTACATAAGTGAATGGGGTATAAAAATTACGTTGTCCAATTTCAGCCGTGTGTGATATTAAATTAAATCACTTGGTGAGTAGATACTATTAAATGGAATATTTTCTTCTCTTCTGTAAGGAAACTTTATAACACACTTTTTTCATCCGAATATCGTTAAAATGCGTACAGAGGGTGGTGTAGATTGGTGCGGGGCAATGAGGTCTCTTTTAAACGCTTTAGCATACTATTTTACATATTACATGGATACATTTCAATTTTCTATATTTAACCGTTATATGGGCTTTAATGTGAAATAAATCTTTCCAATTTTGTCATATATAATTTTTTTTTTAAATGGAAGCACTAACATTAAAATGCGACAAACTTCTAAGCTAAAAAAAACAAAAATTACACCACAACGTTGGAATGAGAACAGAGATACGAATTAATATGCATATATTAGATAGATTACATACCGATATATGAGTTTTGAGCAAAAATATAATGACTAAAAAGTAGAAAATAAAATATTTTAAAAAAACTTTTAAAAAAATAACTTTCATAAATAAATTTTACTAAAAAGTAAAAATAATAAGAAATGCTAGAGCTCAGATTAAATCTTAAATTGACTGTATTGATAATATTTTAATATTATCTCGTTTGACTTTAAATGTTTGAACTGTTATCAATGAATTATGTAAATTTACAGTTTTTCAAGTACATTAATAAAAGTTTGCGCATCCATAACTATAATCAGAATTCATGATACAAAGATTAACACGATATGGCCGAAATATCTGTCAACTGATTGCTTGCATTATTTGGCGACAATTATCAAAAATTTGTTCGTCTCAATTTCAATCGTCCTTATCAAAGTGAAAAACATTTTCTGTTTGGAAATTTCTTTGCTTTCCTACTAGCACTTAATTACTTTTCCAGAAGCGATTTAAAGGAAGAAAATAATGTTTTTATTAAACATTTCAATATATTCAAAACTTATTTCAGTCAATGTAATACTAAAAACTAAAAAAAAAAAAATCGCTGGAAATGACATTTGTGTCCACATGACGTACTAATGCAAAATTTTCTCTCGAATCGGCCATACCTTGTTATCTTTGTATCATGATTAAAATTGTCTAACTGCTACTCATTCTCAAACTAAAACATGAAAGCCTTGTAATTTACTATCATTTTACCGTTAGGTACATCTGCTACAACGGATGAAAACCAACAACTTTTAATTCTAACAGAATAGCCATGCGATTTTAGTAAAATTAAATCTGTCATATGGAAAATTAAAATAACAGCGCAAGTCTACCACAAAACGCAACGTTTGTAGCCGGAACACTACATACCAGGCGTGTATACAGGAGGAGAGTTACGGGGGGTCATGACCCCCCCCCCACTCCAAAGCACCATCTCACCTTTGCGTGAATTTAATGTGGCGCTGGACTGTAGAGTGAGTTGTAAAAGTCCATCAGGACGATTTTCGTATTGTACGGACACAATGTGTAGCTAACGCCGGCGATTAATACTGGTGCTGTAATGCACTTCTCCAATCTACGGCGACAGCTAGCGCCGGTTCAGGCGTTTGTTTGTTTGTGGAGTCTGGAGTAGGTATAATAGTCATTCGCTCGTAGCTTTTCGTCTTTGAAACGTGTACGATTTTTTTTAGAATTTTCTGGTGTTTTATATAATCTGTGTTATTTTGTGTCCGCAGAACAGAGCAGAACAAAAGATACACAAAAGAGCGCCTCATACAAATAGTACAAATAGTTCGCTTCAATCGACAGAACAATTTGTTCTCCCAAGTATATGGGAGTTCTAGAACAAGGTACGCAAAAGAATACAACTATTGTGTCGAAAAGTCATCTATCATACCTATCCCAGCACGATAACTTATTTCGGAATACTACATATTTATTTTAGTGTTTGATTGTTTAGAAAAAGGCACGCAATGCTTAGAAGCCTGGTTATTATGAGATTTTATAGTTTTGTTGCACCGATTACGCCTATGCATTGTAAAAAATGTGCACAATTGTTGCCACAAAGATTAGGTAGTTTTCCCTAAAATGTAGGGAATATTCCATAAATTTTTGGGAGTACTCTCTACATTTTAGGAAAAATACCTAATATGAATAAAGTATTCCCAAAAATTTAAGGAATATTCCCTACATATTAGGAAAAATACCTAATCTTTGTGGCAACAATTGTACACATTTTTTACAGTGTAGATGAAAAACCAGACAATTTCGAGATTTGAAAGTGTTATCGTTTCCAAGAAACTGGTCAGCGATCATAAATTTTTTTTGTCTATTTGATTTTCCGACATAATATCAATGACAGATCAACTTGTTGGAGAGCTCGCAATAGAAGCATATACGAACTGACTTAATCAGTTTTTATTTAGGGTTCTTCCAGTAGAACCCTAGTTCCATGCAATCATCAACGTATAGACACCCGTAGATTTTTCATAGCGACACTGATTCAAGCCTGAGATGTTCAAAATTTTTACGTTCCTAGGGAAGCATTTAATTTTTCTTAGAAATATATTTTGCTCTTAGAAATTTACTTGAAAATTTTTCTTTCGAATTTTTATACACTATTGGTAACTGAAAACCATCAGTTGGATTGATTGGAGTGCCGCTAAAATTGATTGTACAATTTTTCTTCAGAATTTTTACGGCAAAACTATAAATGTAAAATTCATTCACTATCCTCTGCGGTGGTTGGCGTTGCTTTGCTTGTACTTTCGCATTAATCCAAGTAGTGTTGTTTAATTTTAAACTTTACGATTACTTTAAATTTATAGCAGAAGGACAAACTTGCTATATTAGTTAACGATGGAGGTAGAAATAGTAGTGAAAGTATAAAGCTGAAGACTGATAAGACCATGACAACTTTTTTCAGAAGAAATCAAGATCAATTAAGTGCCCATCAGAAGAAATAGTTAGTAACAAATCATGCACTCTTACTCTCATTCCTTAACGTGACTCAAGCTGCAAGTTCACTCTCAGTAAATTACGTCACCCATGACATAATCGCCTGGGTCAGCATCTATTTCTACAATCTCTGCACAAGAAGGCGTATCTCGTTATGAGTCCTTAATATCCACCCTGAAATCGACATTGATATGGATAATATTATCGATAGCTTTTCCAAATCAAACCGAAAATTGGATTTTGTCATATAACGAACATTTTAGTTTTGACCCCCCTAGACAACAGGTCTGGATACGAGCCTGCTACATACACCAATGTTTTTGTTTTTTTACAAATATTTTGTACACTGAACGTATCCACAAGTAAAAAAGAAAAATCGTTTTCAACACTTCGGAGATTCAAGACATATCTAAAAACATCGAATATCGAAGTTATAAGGGTCTTAAATTAAAAAGTCTCTAGGAGGCTTAATTTTATATTGCCAAATGTCTAAATAAAAATTTTAAAGTAACATATTAAAATAAATTATTAATATGTTTTAAATTATTAATTCGAAAATGAGTGGAATACGTGAAATACTTTATAGTCTTGCCATATACAAATTTCACTTTTCATTGCATTTGTGGACATTGATTGAAACTGTTGGCATAAATAGCGGTAAATTTTTTTACAGATATCTTAGAAAAATTTTAGATCGAATTTCAAAAATTGATGGAATCGGAATGCTTTTCGAAGGTTTTCCATATAGAAATTGCGATTTTTCACGTAGATATATACAGCGAAGATATTTTTATTGTTGAAATTAAATTTTTCGTAATGTAAAAACCTATAAAATTGGTTATGACTATTTTACTATTCATTGTAAAAAGAATTGGGAAAAGCATTTTTAATGATTTACCAAGCAGATTTCTACCTATCGACAAAATTAGTCTTAGACCAATTAATTTTTTACAAGTACCCTTTCCGGGATGTGAGTTCTTCGCATATTCAAAGTCTTTTGTGTATGATTCCTATACGTGAATGGTTTTACATCATCCTATTTAACTTTTACAAATTTCATATTAATTGTGAAAAATATCGAAATAAAAAGTTGTTTTTCCATTTTTGCCTTATTTTTTAAATACCATATCACCCCAAATTGGGAATCATATCTATACCAATATTATGATATTTCTCAAAAACAAAAACTGTGACATTTTTTTATCTAGGTATAATTTAAAGTAGTTCCGTCTGCCTTTTGTGAATTTTCAGCTTTATTTAACTTATATGATCGGCAAGATACTTAAAAAAAAACTTTTTTGTTCATCGATTTACTTTTCTATGGAATTTCCACCTACATTATCTTTTTTTACTGCATGAATAGATAACACTCGTGTTTCTTTATTGCCGGACATTTATATTTCATAGAACTTTCACTTTCTTTACAATTTCGAAACACACCTTTTTGAAATAACCTTTTTGAAGATATACTACACGTAAGTTAATCAATTTGTATCTACTAATTTATATCCGTCTGTAAAGTATCATCGTCTCTGCATTAATTGTCACACGAAAGTACACATTGCTTTCAGTTTTAGTGAATATTTAATAATTACTAATTAATGCATGCATTACATTATTAGGTACATACATATTGTATAAACATACAATCAAAAATTATCATTATTTCAGTTCCACAATAGTGTTTAACATGATTCCATTCCTGATGGCCAGGGATTATATAAGCCGTGATTTAAACAAATCAATTCACATCGAATCCAAACTCTACAGCAGCCGTTCCCTGCACAATTAAAGACTGAGCGATAGTGTAACGTCCGCTTGTAATTTGCACCATTGCCACGCTTAAAATTCAGCACCAATCAACTTCCATGCTAATTGCGAGCACTTATCGAAATCTCTATAGGCACCGCTGTGCCCACATCGGTTGTACAAATGAAAATTAATGCCGATTCGTTGAGTTTTTCAGGAGATTTATTAAATTCACCATTTAAAACAAACTGCACTTTTTGCAAGTTTTTCGGATTTCAAGCAATTGGAAAATAAATATAAAAAAAAATTGTTTAATTAATTTCTCTCAGAAAGGATTGCGCATTTGGTGCTCGTTGTGTTCCAAGGGTGTCTCCAAACCAAATAAATTTTAACATAAACCCATAAACCCGTAACGATTGCCTGATGATGCAAATGTGAACATTATTAAAGTGTTTAATGGGTTTATTCGCTGGAAAAATATTTTGATTTTTTTGCTATTCGTTGCGATATTCTTGAATTCTTTTCACAATGGTCATTAAGTATTATAAGAATTTCAAAATTTCTTATTTGGTGAGTTCAAATTGTTTCATTTTGTTTCGAGCACTATCCATATAGGTACTGGGTGAATAGATTAGTCCCCATTGTCACTGAATTCATCTTAAAGTCTTGAAGTCCTAATAAAATTGCTAATGGCGAAAAAGAAAATTATTATAAAAATCAGGCTAAGAGTAATTTTCGATTAAGGATAGGATATGTCGCTCTTATTGAGTGTAGGTGACTGTTCTTCATACTAAAATTGTCTGTAAAGTATTTTAATCTTAACCTCTCGATTAAGGGTAGCTGCAAAAAGCTTTTTTTTTATACTAAATAGTATTTATTACCGGTCTTTCAGAATCACTAATAATATAAATAAACTTTATCTTCTATGTTATGCTAAAACCAGAGTACAAAATTATTCGCTCGTGAGCGGCTCTCGAAAGAGCACTCTAGAAAACCGATTTTGTAAGATTCCTCCCGTTCACGAGCCTAAACCAAAAATTTCAGCTTAAGAGGACTCACTTGTGAGCCTGTGGAGGACGTTAATATTCACTTATATGCTGATAACGTGCAGATATTTAAATTCATCTCTGAAATGCTGCGATCATGTTATCTCAATCCTTGGTAAGATCTACGAAGGACTCAGGAAACTAACCGCCTCGTTTTTGTCTAGATAGATACGGTCAAAATTGGTGAAAACTCTTCTGATGCCTCATTTTACATTTGGAAATTTGATATATCCGAAATTGGATAGTACCTGCTCCCGAAAACTTAACATCGCATTCAATGGTTGCATCAGATTTATCTATGGCTTTCGAAGGTTTGATCACGTCTCTCCTTTTAATTATCGTTTGTTCGGCTTCTCCATATTCAAATATCTTGAATTCAATTTACTTATTTTTCTATATAATGTGCTAAAATCAAAAACCCCAAGCTATTTGTTTTCACATAATACAAAATCTACGTTCTGCTAGAAACTCAAAAAAATTCTCTTGCCTCGTTTCCGTACAGCTGCTTATGAACGTTCTTACTTTGTTCAGGCTACTAAATTGTGGAATAGTTTACCAACAAATATACAAAACGCTGGTTCCCTGCACATGTTCAAGAGGTTATTCAAGGATCGCTTCTTAGTCCTTCCTTCGGTTGGCATCACTGACTTATAACAATGGACTGAGCGTATTACCATTTTCCTATAGGAAAGCATGGCACAAGTTTTATAGTTCTCTCTTTCGCCCTATGGCAGAGTTGGAGCTACCAACACAAAATATTGCATTCGGGAACATTTGCTTATGCCATTTGATGTTTTTATGTTGGCTACAGATGCAATCACTGCAGAAGGAATAAGGTAAAGATAGTGTTTACCATGCTCCGTCTCTCTTGCCCATAAGCAGGATTCAGTTAAGAACAAATTTTGAAAATTAAAGTCGGAATGAGTTTAATTCCTTATAAACGATTAAAATATCACTTACACACAAGAAAATACATTTTTTTTATTTAATTCGATTTTCGGGTGTAAAATTTTATCTGATTGGTTGAGTTTTACATGTTTTTTATGTAATCGTTTTAAAGGGTGCTCTAACGGTGATATACAGAAACACAATATTTTTTGTGCCACATGAAATAGCAAATCGCTCAGTCCATTGTTATAAGTCAGTGGTTGGCATAAATTAGATTAAATTTGGTTCGATTTTTATTTCATTTTACTTACTCTCTCATGACTTATTCTTTACTTTATATAGTTTTTCATTTCGTTTTGTATGCATATTATTAATTTTTCTGCTCTTCCTTTTTTTTAGTCTACTCTGAATAGTTACCCTTTTATTTTGTATTTGTTCATGAAGGAATTTATTTGGATTCTCCGGTATATAGCAAAAGCTAAAAAATATTTTTAATTTGTTATTTCATCAAACAACCCATTATATTTTTGGTGACAAGTTTCAAGTCTTGGTTTTGACTCATCAACAGCTCCCAAATAGCAAAATTGAGTGACTTGAAAAACAAATAAAAAAATAGAGCAAAAAAAGAAATGAAAAAATAAAAAGAAAACCAAGCTGTACCGATGAGTATAAAGTTTTCTGCTAACCACGAAACGCTTCTTCTTCTACCTTTTTCTTTTTTCAGCCCACTGCGGGCGTATACAGGTTCGATTTGTTTCGAATGAATCTGGTTTTTTAAATTTTTTAAAATCTGTTTAATATCTTTTTAACAAAAACTTTTTTTTTCTATTTTTCTCATTTTTTTTTTAATTTTTGTGTTTGTTTTTCAAGTCACTCAATTTCGCTATTTAGGACCTTTTGATGAGTCGAAACCAAGACTTGAAACTTATAACCAAAAATAAAATGGGTTGTGTGCTGAAATAACAAATTAAAAATATTTTTTAGCTTTTGCTATATACCGAAGAATCCAAATAAATTCCTTCTTGAACAAATACAAGTTAACAACGGTAAAAAATCCTAAAGAGTAATTTCTATTGTTATTCATTTTGATTTTCTATTTAGTTGTACCTTTTTTTTAAATGTGCAGTAGCAATTTTACATCCTTTAATTTAATTGTACGAATATAATTTTGTACATCTTGTGTATTCATGCATTTTTTTGAATATATATTATTATTATTATAATTATTAATCTCGTCGTCGATAGGATGATTTATATATCATTTATAAATAATGATCACTTAATATTTTTAAAAATATTTCCGATCAATTGTAATTTTAACAACAGTCACTTCATTTTCTCCACATAAAACTTACATCAACTTTTTACCAGCGTTAAAATGCTATTTCTTGGAGACCGTTTTAAATTTTACCAATACCCGAACTCTACTAGGCTTTAGGGTTTATTAAACAATGACAATTATTGGCAACATCGAGTCTTGAAAAACTGCGATCAATTAGTTTTCTTTTCCTTTTTTTTAAAACGATTTTGACTCACTGACAAGAAATATGCAATTGGTCTTGATTTAAAAAATAACTTATTTTTAAAATTAACTAGCCTACTATCTCGTTGCCTTGCGGAATCGTCCGGGATTTTAACTGAGTTCTAAATGATAACTTACAAATGTCCGGGGTATAAACTTTAAAATGTCAGGAACGGACATGTTGCTGTCACCATACAACTTAACAAAGAAATAATTCCACCTTCTTGGAACATCTGTATCATCCGAGTAATTATTTTCAAAAGCAGAAGCTACCGCCACTAAAAAAAAAACACAGAAATAGTTTACTAACTCGCTGAAAAATCTGGCGAAACTTTTATTTTTGCAATCTTTAAGAAAGAATTAAATGTTGTTTTCATTCATTCAACTCATTAAATAATGAACATTTTCGTGTAAAACATTATGAATCCAGCATTCGATTAATCATCTTATAAATTAATCGATCATGTTGTACCAATTTAATCGTGATTCAATTAACGTATCGATTATTCAAATTTTTTCCCCGAATGTTTAAACGTAGCCTTAAGCTAGGGGGTTTCTTTTTGTTTTTATAAATATTCTTGTCTTGTACCTACTATAAAAACAAAAATTTCCTACATATTTTGTCTACTAGATTTACCCGATGTTAATTTATTACTCATTTGCACAATTTTTCTCGTTTCTCTTTCAACACAAAAACAAAAACACAGGAACTGGGTAATTTTCAGGAAACTTCAAAAGTTTTCACGATGTTGCGAACTAGCTCACATCAAATTACAAGTAGAACGACTGGACATTAACCATATTACTTTCACCAAAACTTCTCTTCTTCCTACATAAATAATGTACATAGGTGCGGTTGCGGTACTATAAACACTGCATAGTATTGAATTTATGTATATATGTAATTTAAGTGCAACAACCGGACCAAATCTCCTACGATCGGATTTCCTGCTGTTAAAATCACACACAAATCCCCAGCTTATGTTTCTTCTGATACTGAGGGCGTTTTAAAACGAGTTTGGAAACGATTTATTGTGTCCGCGTGATAAGACAACTACGGCGCTCGTCAAAGACGACGACGACGACCTATGAAAACGGGCTGGCTTCAATTTTTCGCTGCTATACTCTGATTGAGGTACTAAATTAAATTAATTTCAGTGTGTAACCGGTGTGGTAACTTTCATTCAATTTCATTAAAAATAAACTAAACTTAACGGACTGACCTAAGTGAACTACAACCAGTAACTTAACCTAAAATTGCTGCATACAACAAGAGCAGTATGTAAAAGAATTTTCATGTTGGCAAAAACAAAAAACAAAAACTTTTATAAATTATGAACTCTCTAAATCATTTCTCTTCCGTTTAACAACCATTAATTAATGCGATTTTTTTTTTTTTCCTTTAATTTCAGAGCATGAACTCAAAGGTGTACAAGGAACTTATCAATACCTGAAAAGTACTGGGCAGGTGAGTTTCATTTTCATTTATTCAATTTGTATGCATTCAATCTAATCAAAATCGTATATAAGGAAATGTTGCCTGGTAGCCGACATCTTAAGGTGGTTGACAATCTATTGAAATTTGCTATTCTACCTGCATACTTCTCATTTCTCTGAGACTTACAGCGAATGCTCTTATTTCTGTCTTACCTTTAATATCTACGGTATTTACACCTTTCTATAGGTCTAGTCTATCAGTTCTTGTCTCTTCTCTAAAAAAAATAAATAAATAAAAAATAATAAGAAATAATAGAAGAGAAACTTCACATCTTATGACATCTCCACGCATCAGTTACATTTAGATAATAACGTTTTTATTTTTTATTTTTTTATTTTTTAGTCTAATTTATTACAATCATAAAAACTAAAGTATTTCTCCTTCTACAACTAGCTTCCTTTATAGTTTCGTATCTTTTTCTTCTCTACATTTTCGTGCAAGTATTGCATTCCAATTACACAGTTAGGTTAGCTAGATATGATTATCTGCCGTATCTTGCGTAACATAGTGTACCAGAAAATACCAGACATGAATTATTTTACTCAGACAAGTATGTAAGTGGAGGAGGCATGCGCAGAAGCATTACAAAAGTAATGCGGAAGAAAATTCAATACCAAATTAAAGTGATTTTGTTACTTATTTGGAAAGGATACGGGTCTATTGCTTGACTATGTAAAAATATACATATGTATATATTTGAAAAGCGGGTCAGTTTCGATGCGTTGAGTTACATAAGTAAACGACATTAAATTTTATTGAATACTTAATTTTATTTTCTAGAAGAGCTCTGTTATGCTTATGATACACATAGGGTAAATTTATTCGGGTATTTGCTTCAGGGTAATTGAATTACCTAATTAATTTGAGACCCCTGATACACATTAATCGGGGTAATCGCGCATGTCTGACTTTAGTATGGATGTATAATGGCATTAATTCAAGCGAAGCGTCAGTAGGCAATGCATATGAAAATTTTCTAATTGTCACTTTTCGTTTCCACTTTGCTTTGGGTTTGACACTGTCTATCGCCGAATATGTGCTTACACAAATTTTATATTTTAGCAACTACCAGTTTGTGCTGTTATCAGAGTAATTGCAATTACCCAGCAATTTTTGAGGATTTAGAATACCCCGAATTTACTAATTTTTTTTTTTTTTTTTTAGTATTTGTCAGAATACTCGGGGTATTTGGTGATACACACGGAGTAAAAGTAGGCTAATTTAGTTAACCAGTTAAATTTACCCCATATGTATCACAGGTATTAGGTTACTAAATATTAGCAAAACATTTGTATGGATATAGAAACATTTGTATGGATATACATAGAGGTATGTAGATATAATGCAGATTTAAACTAAAATTCCGATTACTAAGTACACACACCCAGGACCGCACTAGGTGTTAAACCGGTTCGGGCAAATGAATACAAATCAGCCCCTTTGGATTTCAAAAATGACTTTCTTATAAGAGCAAGTGAGGCACTCAGACGTTGTAGCTTAGGGGCGCTGCGCCGTTGCAAAAAAAAAATCTTTTACTGCTGGGGAAAAAATAACATTTGCATTTGGCAAATACAAATTATTTTGGAGTCATATAAATTTGTTGTTCTTCTTGAATTGAATTTATTCGCTTAACAAAACTCAAGTTTATTCGAAATTCTGACATGGAAGAAATTTTTGGCAGTTCTACAAAATTTGCTGAAGATATGAATATACCAGCAAAATTTAAAGAAACAAAAACATGAAAAAAGAAGCAAGTACTTTTTGAATCATAATGCTTATGATACGCATAGGGTAAATATAACTGGGTATTTGGTTCAGGGTAATTAAATTACCTAGTTAACTTGAGACCCCTGATACACATAAATCGAGGTAATTTGAATGGTAAATTAATTCCCTGCGAAAAAAGCTAGAAAAGTCCATTTACAAAAACCTGCAAATATTTCTATCGATTCACTTCAATGTTTTTAAATGTATGTTACTCGCTAAAAATTAATATCAACTAATTATTTTATGTGCAGTAAATATTAGCTGTGCTCTTTTGTGTCCGCAGAATAGAGCAGAACAAAACAATGCTTCATAAATTTTCATAGAAGATTTAAATGAAGCGAACAGTTCAAATAGTTCGCTTCACTCAACAGAACAATTTGTTCTCTCCAGTATATGGGAGTTCTAGAACAACGTACACAAAAGAATAGAGCTTTTTATTATTCTTTTGTGAAATAGTAGACTTTTGTACTTCTGGTGATTGTGCTGACTTGGTGCGTCGTGGAAAATGACATTCTATGAGAAAAATGTTCACAACAGACCACTAATGCCCATGGAAGAAAGAACTGCAAAAATAAATGCGAAATGTAGTAGCTAGGATGTATGTGACCCAAGTGCATGGAAATGGGTTTTCCGGCGACAAAAATGTCCCGAAAAAGTTTTCTTAATCGGGAAAAATATGCACTACCCGATAGTACTCGGTGGGGCCTTTAATTCGATATATGCAACATCCGATATTGGAACGCCCGCCTCCCCCGCCGGTTCATACCTCCTACTCTAAAAGAATGCAGAAAACAAATTTCTTCCGCGAATGGTAGATGATATGATAGTGAGCTGAGGCAAATAGAGAAAACCGTTTTTCGATCGGATATAACCCTACCGAGTTTGAGCCGATCTAAGGTGCAAAAAATCTAGTACATACCTCAGATCGAATAAAAGAGCTGGGAATAATGAAAACGTGAGTATTTGAGTATTGGGATGGGAGTAAATAATTATTTAAGCTTCCGAGTATAAGACTGTGGGTACTTGCACTTTTTCTCAGGAACCAAGGAACTCGGCTCTGTACTAGCTTTTGGAAAATGTACTAGATCAAACTTCGACCCTTCCCCCCCCCCCACGCTTTTTCTTGCTCAATAGAAATAAATTGTTAAAAAAAATTTCAGAGTATCATGATGCATCGTTTAAGACATCTCTCATGTCTGGAGGTATCGGGTATGGGCATTCCCCTTTATAATTTTTCCTCATGTA
Source organism: Dioctria rufipes (assembly GCA_963924295.1). Lineage (NCBI taxonomy): Eukaryota > Metazoa > Arthropoda > Insecta > Diptera > Asilidae > Dioctria > Dioctria rufipes. The sequence continues at coordinate 48,749,610 of OZ002743.1, forward strand.
CCAAAAAAAGACGTTACGGCTCTGCGTGAAGGAACTAAGGAAAGAAGTGAGCTCTTAACCCCTTGTCCCCTACTTTGTTTTTGCAAAGTTTTTGTATTTTAGAAATTCAATCAATTAAATGTCCCAAGAGAGACAAAATCAATGCCACTGCTTCACGAATTGTAAAAAAAAATCAGGCGTTTTCTTATATTTAGGTAGTTTCTTTAACACACTGGAAACACTGGAACTTTGTCATAAGTAAAGTCTTACTGTAATAATTTTGCTTACTGGCCATGTCTACTCTACTTCGATATTGATTGACATCAAATAAAATTATTTTATTTTTTAACAATTAGAAAATGAAATCAAAATTTAAAAACAGTTTTGTATATTTGTTTTTCAATTTCGAATTTGTTTTAAAAGTACACATAGGTATAGCAAGACTTTGAAAGCCCTATTGAACCGTTTTAATAATAAAAAAACACGTTTTGCAATCCGTTTTTCGAAATAAAAATGATATGATGTTAAAAAGTTGGCATTATTTTTATAACAAATCGAATGCTTTTGAAGCCACAATAATTCCAAATTTGCCATATAAAATGCTGTCTCGACAGAGTATTTTCAATTTTTAGCTCTCCTCCCACCGCAGCCCACCTTTAAATATATAATAGCAAGGGACGTAAATTATGCAAAAAAATGGGAGGCATGTGTATCGCTAGGACGACAAAGGGTGCTTTATGATTCTGGATACTTTGTCTCTTAACACTCTGTAGCACTCTTACACATATACACTCTATAAAGGTAATTAAATTTTCAAATGAACCGTCCTGGTTTTCAATTCTCAAATCAGGTCTCTACCCCAATTATATCGGAGTTAAGCACAGGACGACAAATACAAAAAATTTTAAATTTAATTTCCTCTCATTTTACCATTTTTCCCACCAAAATGTACGAACAGGTGACCTCTCTTCAGGATTTGGAAATTTCAGTAACATTCAATTCAAACACATGTAATTTTTTTTTTTATTATATATGTATGTATATATATATATATATATACTATAATATCAAGCTAAGCTCTAGGTATACCTATGACACAAATCACAGCATGGTAGGAAGAAGATAAAGAAAGGATTAGGGGACATATGCAACCATCCTAGAAATAAATCTGCGTGTATATTTTATTTATTTTTTCTAAAAAAAAATGTAAATAAGGAAAAAAATTCAGTCTAGTTTTGAAGCCAGCCCGTCCCTTTAACTCGTACACGAATTTTTCTGTCTGTATATTTCTTTTTTACTATTTTCGACACTCTCGTAGACCCACTTTTCGTCATCACACCTCTGTGTGTAAAGAAAAGTTTATTTTCTACTTTTTCATGCGGCTTGGCCTCAGTTTATTTTATTTTATTTCCTTAAGGGTCTATTAGAATAAATCATATCCCGCGATTTTATATCAATACTAGGCCCGTTTATGTGTCTAATGTGCCTATTTATCAGCCTCATTCTAAATTTTTAAGCAAGTGACCCCTGAAACTCCTGAACCCTGAGGCTTCCTCAAAGAATTTTCAAAATATCGCATACGCTTGTTTTTAAATGTGCAAAATGTGTAAAATATCAAACTCTAGCTCGCTTTGTTCATTGTTGAAATATCTTTCATTTGAAGTTTAGTTCTAACAACAAAATTCTCTACGATTATTAATATTGAAAACTGTTACTGTCACGCAGACTGTAGAATATTACACATACATTGCATCTTGCATCTTAGATTATTCTATTGAGCTTAATTACAAATAATAGTTATAATTATAAAAGAAAACTCTCCCAATAGGAGCTATCAAAAATAAGTAGGTAATCAAAAATCAATTTCACCATATGATTGGGAGATTTTATAGTGCCTGGCAATTAAAAAATTTTCTCTATTTAACATACTTTCAATTAGCTACTGACTGATTGCTGGCTTTCATTCATTTTTGATTTTCAACAAACCAAAACTATCGCCCAACAAAGTAGTCATCAATCAAAAACCTGAACAGGGCACTTTTATAAATTAACAAAACGCGTTTATATATATCCACAAAGGGAGGTACTTTTTATTGAGATATAAATGCAACTAAAAATTATTAATAAATAGATGTTGAGATGTTTCACAAGTCTCATACCATACAAAACAATCTCAAGAAATATTCAGATACGCTTCGGTAACCGCAGTAAAAGGTTGTTTTTCAGTTTTTGTTTCTTAATGGAAGCAGGGAGTGGAATTGGAAACAAATTTTACAATTTAAGTTCCATTTATTCACTTACCCACAATCTAAATGTCTCCTTTCGACGAAGACAATAATTTATCAAAACGATTGAAACTTTTATGAAATATACCGCCTGGGGTCTAGTAATGGACCAGGCACGTGGACTCCTAGAGAGACAGAGAAAATTGCTAACAAAGCAAAGTCCAATTTTCATACATATATTTTCTTACCTTTCATCTATTAATGTCTTGTAGCATTTCACGTATTTAATTTAGTTTTTCGTCTAGTATACAAAAGAGTCTTAAGTGGATACGCGGTTGGTTCCTCTGTTTTTATGCAATTAAGAAAAAATCTACTATCACCATTTCGATAATAATCATAGCACGAAACTGACAATATTAAGTAAACGCGGAAATGAATGTAAAATTGTCTTCGGAAATTAATGCAATAAATGTATATAACTATGTATGTACCTAACTGCACCTTTTATTGCTATATGCTACTTGAGCGGAGACTTAAAGTGCAAAATTCGAAGTTTGTTAGTTTATTAAGGAACCTTTCACGAAGAATGCAAATATTAATATTTGTGGTCATAATATGTTTGTAATAGCATGATATCCGCGGTGTTTATTTTTTGCATTTTTGCTGTGAAAAGTTGTTTTTTTTTATTATTATTATTTTCTGAAGTTACTTTCCAAAATAATACAAAATGTAATTAAGCAATTAAGAGAATTACCTATATACATATCGTCGGACCAATATTGGTTTGTCGTATACGCCATCTGGTCATAATGCAGGAAAATACATTTTAATGTTTTACCATCTATTAAGAAATATCTGCCCGTTATTTTTGTACCATTGTTACTCCGATTTATTAGATTCCTAAAACTGCTTGAATTAGGCTTCCTATTAAAGTAGTTTAGGAGTTATAATTAATTTAATTCAGTATGAGTTTGTCGTATACGCCAACTTATCTAAGATTATTTTTTCTCCATATATATACGATAAAATAAGAGCACGTACGCCACTCCAATATTGGTTAAAGTTTGAAATTGTATATACATACCTACCACAAAAGTTAAACAAAATTTTTTGAAAATTACCTTGAGAAAAATATACAATTGGTATAAGACCAATAATGTTATATGAGCATAAAAGTTAAATAAAGTGAATATCAAAATTTCTATATGCCAACACCAAGAAGGGGTTGTCCAATTTAGTTCATTTTTAAAATTTCATTTACTATTTTTATGGAAAGCCTGTGAAAAAACTTTCAGCTCTCTACATCGTGTCCAAATATATAATTAAACCCCAAAGTTTTGTATGGCAATACGAAAAAATGGTTGCCCGATTTGTCCCATTTTGGAACTTTAATTTATTTGTTTTTTTAAAAAGCCCGTCTACAAAATTTCAGCACCCTTAGTTGCGCTCACGAGTTATCGTGCGGACGAACAAACAGGACATGCAAAAATCAAAATAAATTTAAATTTTATGTATGAGTGTCCAATCTATTTTGTACTGCTATTATTTCTATGCATTACAAACGGAATGACAGACTTATTATACGCTATGATTTCATCATCTTGCTAGGGTATAAAAATTCAATAAAACTTATCAGAGCTTTTTATATTATTTTTGTTTAATTTGTTTTGTAATACTGTTAGTACTTTGTAATAATCATTACGAGATACGAGTAATAAGGATCAAATAAAGAAATTGATTTATGATGAAAACATAACTAAAACAAATTCCTTACGGAGTATGAAAGAAACAAGAAAAACTTAACTCTAGTTCGTATACATTAAATTTGTTGAAATTAGTTAAAGATGGCGATGTATTTAATTTATTTGTAAAAGAGTTCTATAATACTCTTAGTTTACTACTGGTATAAAGCTAATAAGCTGTTAAGCTGTTAATATCGGTAATATTTTCTTTTAAAATAGACTTACTTTTATTTTGAATTATATTTAATTTTTGATTGATTAAATTTTTTGTTGTTCCCAAAGTTTTCTTTGTTGGTTTTTTTAGTAAAGATGTGGTTTTATATGCAAGGTCTCTTCCATTATAGTTTTAAATTGAAGTGAGACTAAGTCAGATCTTACCTATCTTAAATATTCAATTTTTGTGAAAGCTATTTGCGCAAAATGCAAAATGCAAGAATTGTTACAGGACCTTTTAAGGTCAAAGGATCAATTTAAACGTTACATTTTTATAGGACATATTTTTAAGATATCTTAGTAGTGATAACGGGCTATAGATTTCCAGATTTTTAATGTTGCTATCTATAACACTATGGACGCAGCCAACTTCTTGAATTAAGCATTTCATCGAGGATTTTTGCTCAATAGTTTTCAGATTAGTCTGATTGCGAAGAAAATACAGCAAAACAGTTGTTACTTTTTGTTTTTGTTTTTCACGATGCAGGAGTCACTCCAAAAGGAAATGTACCGTCGCCAATTTTTGAGTCTTTTTGGTTTACTAAGAAAAATTATAAGCATGTACCAAGTCTAAAATATTTTTTTTATTTTATTGTCATAGTTGATTGTCTTTTCCTACGTTTCTATGCACGTACGATATAACAAAATTGAATAAATGTTTTTTTTTCTTTAACGTATGTTTGTCGCTTATATACATACGACAAATCAATACTCAGCCAAAAATAATTGCAATTTACAAGAAAATATTGTCTTACGTTCTAAATAGGCGTTTACGATATATCAATATTTACAAGTGCTGATTTTTAGGGATACGCGACAAAAGTGCTGCTCATTATCTCAGCAACTGTCAGAGTTAAGAAAAAACCGATCACAGATTCAGAAAGAACGCAATCAAAAGTCTATAAATCACCTTTTAGGTCAAAAACTTCCAATTTGGCGTATAGGACAGAACCAATACTCGGTCGACGATATATATATGTATGTATAACAACTTGGGAGAAAACTGAGGGTACAGAGGAGAAACTTTTAAATTAAGGAAAATAAGAAAGAAAAATCCTACCAAATAGCGACCATAACAATTAAATAATTCAGTAGCATGTTTCGGAAACACTCATAAGAAACTCTTGAAAAAACATTATGAACACATACTGAGCTGAAACAATGACTTCAATAGATATACCGATAGAAAACACTCTCTTAATACATCTACTTTTGTCCTATTGAATCCAGGAAAATATTTTGTCCCGCAGCTCTATTAAAGAAGCATTAGACATTAGACGAACTGGATCTGATCATAATTAAATTAATGTCGGGGTACCTCAAGGCTCTACTCTTTTTTTGTTCTTCTTAATGGAGCTTTGTTCCAACTACTGAAGCATTCTTTCTGTTAAGTTGTTGATTTCTAAAAGGTCCTCGGTAAATTTAGTGTTTTTTTTTTTCAACTGATAAGTATTTAGTATTCGGTCGTCACTGGCAATTCTACTAAATGTTCCAAAGCTTTCGTAATGAGATACATACATTTGAAAATAAAAAATAAAAGTGTGACAAATGCTGCTCTCAGTTATGGTGCTGAAATTATTATCTAGTGAGCCCTACCTAACAGAAAGTACAAGAATATCTTCTTATAAAGCACTAGCTGAAAAGTTTTAAACACCTACAGGAGGATAATTTTTAATTAATTTTATGATAGACAAATTGAGGAATATATTATACTATGTAGGATGTACCAGTTTACCACGTTAATTTGGAAGTGGTAATACCTTGGTATGTATTGCAGAAATTGGGGTATTCATCTGCATTCGTATCTCGTCCGATCCGGACGTTTAATGGATTAGACGGGGCGATAAAAAAATCGTAGATTAAAGACTTGATAGTTTATTACCAAAATGTTCGCGGTCTACGGTCAAAACCACATCGGCTCTACATGAACTCTGTTAATATTCCTCATGACAATATTATTTTAACGGAGACATGGCTTTACAATTCCTGTTCGGATGCTGAATTACTGGCCAACGACTTTCAAGTTTTTCGACGAGATCGAAATTCTGATAACATTTTTGTGCTCGAAGGAGGTATTCTAATCGCGGTAAAGAACTCTTACAGCTGTTCCAAGATAGATATTCCCAGTCTATCCCTGTCTGAATTCTTATGCATCATTATAACAATTGGGACAAAAATACTATACTGTACTAGCTATCTACTTTCCTCCTGGTAGTCCGTCTGCTTCATATGATGCTGTTGCTGCTTCTATGGAATATGTGTTCCAGCTGACACGGGGCTCGGATGATATTATATTCCTTGGTGATTTTAATCTTCCTACTGTTCAATGGCTAGTTTCTGATGATGATGACTCCCTAGTTCTTCTGGAAATACGCATATATTTTCCTGGATGCTATTGCTGGACAACCATAATAAGAGCTTGGACTTGGTCTTTATCTCGAAATGTATAGTTCGTCCGTGTAACATGTCATTGGTTCCTCTTGACGTATACCATCCAACTTTGGACCTGATAGTGGACATTGATTGCAAGTGTACTGGTATGTTGATTGAAAGCTCACCCACCTTTAATTTTTAAAAAATCTAATTTTGATCTACTTAACTTTAATTTGGTCCTTTCTATTTAGCAATAATGATGTAGATGAACTTACAGCACAATTTTCCAATGTTATGTTTAATTGTTTCAATGATTGTATTCCAATGTCTTGTATCAAGAATAGCTTTTCGTGTCCTCCTTGGTACGATGCTGAGCTTAAACGCTTCCGCAAATTAAGAAATAAGACTTAGCCAAAGTTTCACCTCTCTCAGTCTAATGATGACTTAACGCAATTTTTGTTTTTGAGGAGCGAATTTCATAATACTCTTTTGCATGCCTATGATACGTACCTGTTTAAGATGAAAAATATAATAAGATCAGATCCTAAGCGCGTTTTGTAAATACCAAAAAGGAATCTAATCTAATTCCTCTTGTGTTAGTATTTAATAATAATTCTAGTCATGATCCGTGTGTGATTTCTAATCCCTTTGCTGATTACTTTAGTGAATCATTTTTAGCATAAGATACTCAAATAGCTTTTGCTTATTTTAATTACTTAACGACACTTCCTAAAATTGATATTCCATGCTTCATAAATCTGTTGAGGACTCCATGTCCAAGCTGGACCCTGATTATTCTGCTGCGCCTGATGGGGGGTGTCTTAAAGAACTGCAGTGGAATGCTTTGCTTGTGATTAGGAAAAATTAAAATCAGTAAATATTTTTTTTTTGTCCTGAGAAAAGTGTTAATCATCTTATAATGATTATCGATGACTTCAAAAAATAAAAACCTTTCATAAGCATTTAACAGGTACTGAAACCCTAATATGAGTATAGTTTAACCGTTTCGTTCAGACTTTTAAGGCTCTCAACGCTACTTTTCACGTAGTGTTGTAAAAATTAAAAATTAAAAAAAAAAAAACTTTGACAGGCTAGGGAAGGAACAGAGTGTACCCCATGTCATCGTATAGTTTGGTTGAATTTTGAAAAAGAAAAATCAACTCTGGGTAAAAAGATGAAAAGTTCCTAAAAATTGGTATAATGTAAAAATTAAAGTAATGAAACAAGCGAAGTAGTAGCCAAAAAATAAAAAAAAATAAAACATTGCTAAATGACGCAATAAGTAACTAAATCTAACCAAAAAAATAGCTAATTTGGCAACACTCAGTTTTAAATCTATAGAGAAAGAAGGGAAATAGTAGAACGCAAAAAGTCTTGCAATTACAAGTTCACAGCATTTTCTGATTTCTCAAAACGTATTGATGACCAATGTGCCGCGATGGCTAATGTACTATACTTACTTCTAATTATTTTAATTTTGTTGGAAATTATTGATTTATTTTTTTTTTTCATTATCACAACTCACAACACAAAATAATACCTCCTAAGTATAACACAAAATATGAGAAAATTAAAAAAATTAATCCTTACTGGGGAATTTCTGCAGTGTATAACGTTTTCAAATTTTCCGGTTTGTGGTTCAAAAGAAATATTTCTGTTTTGCGCATCAACAACAACGCATGTTTTGAAAGTCAGAAGATCTGTTGATTCTTTCAAAAATGTTTGATGAACTCTGTGCTGTGACCAACACCTTTTCAATTACAATTATCGAGAAATTAAATTAATTTTTTTAATTATGATGCTTGCGACATTTTTTCTTAACAAAAGTATTATAATTTATGAGTGTTGCCTTAAAATATGGATAATTTTTTGTATAGCCCCATTATCCTGTAATAATTTCTATAAAAATTGATAATCTATAAATAAAGTCGACAATATCGTTTATGAACAAACAGTCTGAGTCTAATTTCGTCAATACACCTTTAATTAGTTTGTACAAAAAAAGTCAGCTGTTATGCTGCACGGATGACAGAACCTTGATTGAGTATTACAAGAGGGTAAAGATCCAAAACGTATATAAATATCGGTTCTGTATGACTAGGAAGAAGGAAAATCGAATCGTTAAGATGGACACAATTACGACGCTCATTTAAAACGTCCGGGAATTAATATGCTACAAGGAAAAAATAAGGGCAGCAGAGTATTTAGATGTTGTTTTACAAACGATTTGAAGACGATTAATTATACTGGCTACGCTCAAAAGATGCCTGAAAGTTGCTTTAAATGCTGCGAACGAATTATAGACAACAACAGGATTATACACATTATTATTAATATAGTAGCGGAGAAATGTATATTACTTAACAAATCAAACAAATATAAAAATGTATGTATTTCATAAATATTTACATGTGGGGGGGGGGGGGGTTTATTAGAGCTCCGTTCTTGTGGAATATACTGTATACAACAACCGTCATATTACAAATATTTAATCGTATTACTTATTTAACACTAATCATTTTATTGTTAAATAATCTCAACTGGTAGAATTTAAAAAGAAAAAGAAATTTATGGGGTTCCACTAAGATCAATAATTGATCCGTTTCTTTTTAGCCGATATACCATCTTGTCGAAGTTATTATAAAACCACACATAATTGCTTTGTACACTGATGAGTGATGACGTGGAAGATATTCCCGGCTTCTATTACAGTTATGGTAAAAACACTACTTTGTGTAGATAGATTGCTATAAACTTTCCAATGTTACAAGAGCTAACCATTTTTGAAAAAGTTAATTGCTAATCTACAAAATATGTTTTTATAAATAGACTACGAATATTTTGTTGTGCGTATAAAATGTGACATAATTATTACATGAGAACTTTTTGTGTACATAAGACTACTATATATGTATTATATAGTTGTTATTCGTAAGGTGATTATATATGGTACGACGCATTAAATTTAATACTCCCAATTAGGCGTATTACGATAATGCTGCAATTTATTTTGCTTTTGCTTTTTATGGCAATTACTGCTCCATTTACTATTTCTACAACAAATTATTACCTCAATTTTCGATCAATACCTTATGTACAATATTTTCAAGATTTAAGTGTGTATATTTGTTTGTAAATATTTTTTGGTATGTTCTCATGTTAGAAATTTCTCTTAATGGTAAAAGCTAATGTTATGTTATTGTGGGAGCTTTTTTTGGATATTTTGTTTTTTGATTTTAAGGTAAAGCCAGTTGTAGGTAAGTGAAAAGCTAGAGAAGCTTTACTGCTCAATATTATTTAATCTGAAATGGATACATATCCGTATTTGTAAATAGTTTTTTTTTTTAATAAAACTTTACGTTATAATTATATAAATAGAAAAACGTACAAATATGTAATACATGCAATACAAATTATCTAAACAATCTACGGAAAAAGTAAGAAATATGTACATACCTTAAAGTTTTCAATAGAGCTCTAAAAAAAATGGAAAAAAAGGTGATAATTGATCTAATTTCAATTTTTGTGATATCCTAGATGAATGCTCGCAAATACATATAGTCGCACCTCTATGTTGAAAATGTACTAATCATGTGAGCCCCACTCGTCTGGGTCTGAATTCTCAAGTCTCTTGGATTGTTCCAAAAAGTGTATATTCACTGACTAATTTATTTATGTAGGTGTAAATAGGCTTTGTGAAATAATTGAATAATATGATTAATTGTGGAAAAAAAAAAGGAAGTTAAAAAGTGTTGCAAGGTGAAATATACTTCTAACTTTACAGCTGAAACAGGTCTGATGCTGATGCAAATCACGTTAATTCTTTCAAAATATCACAACTGATTAAGAAAAGAAGGTTCTAGGGTGGCAGTCCAGAATGCAGTCAAAATTTACTAATTTAAATTTGCTGTATTCAATTATTCAGTACTTTATAACGTCAGATTTACTACATGTATTTTATTCGTCTTGGCCAAGCATACTAATGGGACTAAACATCGTAATTGTGTCCCGCATATACATTATTCTATTCAGAAAGCCCGCTTCTTTCTATTTCAAGGCTATGTAGACCCGTGCTCCTCCATTCCGCTAAGTACTCCTTTGCAATATTCATAATAATTTCTGACAAGTTTATTTATTCTATTAAAACACAAATTTTAATTATGGAGAATAGAAGAATTTTAAGAACTTTTATTTTTAACGATTCTAAATTAAATCATATATACAAGAGGAAAACATAACCACCTCGTCCGGGGCTTGAAACAACCGGGGCATTCCGCTTTCCGGACGACTGCTCGTACCTCTGAGCTTACAAGACGGATGATTTTCTCTCTTGTATTTCTTGATTTTTTCCAGCCTATTAAGCCACAGCTGCTTTCAGCTGTGATTAACTAGTCAGTAACGATTCATCTGGGATTAATCAGTCAGTAACGATGGGCTTCATAACCTAGATAAAATCAAGAAATACAAGAGGGAATATCATCTGTCTTGTTAGCTCAGAGGTAAGACCACTCGCTCGGAAATCGGAAGGTCCCGGATGAGGTCGTTGTTTTTTTTTTCTTGTATTTATAATTTAATTTAGAATTGTTAAAAATGAAAGCTCTTAAAATTCTTCTATTCTCCATATATAACCTGATACTAAAAATAGTGAGTTCGATTTTCTGCAGCTGACCTCACAATACAGCTTCATATAGAAAATTTCTAAACTGCGCTGTGGACTTCAGAAATTGAATAGTTTGACCGTAGAATTTTTTTTCCCAGACTAGCGCAAGTCTAATAAGATAAAAAAAGAAGATTTATAATTCCAAACTGAATTTATTGACTGTTGATTTAGAAAGTTATTAGAACAGAGTTTTTAATTTAAAAAATGGCCTTGGTGTAAAAAAGTTCCCGAAACTGCACAAATTTATTGGATCCATTTTGCATTTATCTGATAGCAGTGCTGCTATAAAAATAATATTTTCATAAGTTAAGTTAATTTAAGTCAAAAGCAGCTCAACCAGCCGCTTTTTTTTTACTTTCTTGTCTTTCCTTTTTTACAGAAATAAATATGTAATTCCTGCATGTTAAGTTGCACTCCATTTTAGTTCAAAGTACTCCCATTTGCAAGCTTATATATTCCGCTGTCGAAGTACGAACTGGTATTACTGCTGAGTAGATGTAAAAAAATATTTTGAAAAACAATTCCCTTGCGGATGGAAAGCATATTCTTTCAAATATAATTGATGTATGTGCTTATGACAGTCCGCAACGAGATCATAGTTTCCGTTGTTGAGTCGGATTTTAAAGTAAAATTTTGAATCTAAAGTATTACGCACAATTCCGACTGTAACTGCAATATTTCCCAAAGTCGGACGTAGCCGCTGATGTTACATAATTATATATAATTGGAGTGTCCGGTATCGGATTGCAGATTGTCAACTAGAAAAAGATTCCTTAATATTTGTTGACATGAACAACTGCGTTTTCACAAAACACTATTAAAACTTGAGTTCCAAGTTGCCCTTCAGCACGGTCGCGTTTCTTTATTCCGCTCGCTTCGGCTATTAGACCAGAATATTTTGTTTCCCTGAGATTTTTTTCTTAGTGATGCTTTCCACGTGTAAATTATAAATTTCAAACTCTGTGCTTCACCCGCGGGAAAACCTGTTCACATAAATGCCCGGCAATACAGTTAATTCAAAGGCTGGCCAGGTGGCGTCTATTCATATATTATATATTGACGAATAGTTGTACTTCTCGTCATTTGGAGTGAAGAATATGGGAACACTATTAAAACTTATTCCCTAAATTCATTATAATAATTTTATCTATAGCGAATAAGAATAGTAAATTTAAATGTGATTTCCGCGTTAAAATGACAAACTGGCATCCAAATTAATGCCGTGTAGTTGTCAGCGGAACAATTCACTAAAATATGTTTTAATTGGAAATATTGCGACTTCAACGAAGAAATAGAAAATAGATCCAAGTTCGACTTCGACTGTGGAACGACTTGCCGCTGAATTCGCAATTATATTTCGCTCTATTCATTCCCTCACTTTGTGAAAAAGTGACCCTGAAGTCAGCCGTCGAAGTCGCAATGTGGTTAAACCTTAATAGTAGTTTACTTTCAGATTCAGCCTTCCGAGCCGTCCACTCAATGAACAACCGAATGACTATGAGCTCATTTGGAGTTGAAAATCTGAAAACGTTCACAAGAAAGGCTGGTCGCACAGCCTTAGATTCATTAGATATTGTCCAAAGGAGTGCCTTCAAGCTCATTGGCGATGTGACAATAACTTGTCATAACGTCTCACTCGGGCACTACCGCAATTTCGGATGCGTTTCGCTCTCTTATGGTTACATCTTTGGTCGATGTTCTGATGAAATATCTAGTCTGATCCCTTGCAATATGATTCTTGCACGCAATACTCGCGCTGCAAACTGCGCACATCCTTTCACCCTTCAAATTACTTTCGGCCATACAATAAAATTTCATGATCCTTTTTTATTTCGAACTGTGCGAATGTGGAACAGTGTACCATCTTCTGTCTTTACTCTGGCATACAATCTACGAAAGTTAAAGAGCGACATACATCAGCACCTCCACCACTCTCCTCATGTCCCCTAATCCTTTCCATATCTCCTTCTTGCCATGCTGTGCTTCATAGGATAATATCCCTTGAGCTTGGTTTAATAATGTATAAAAAAAAATATCGAGTGGCATGGTCAAAAGTGAATTAACCAAAAAAACTACTTGAAAATCTACTTACATTCTCATGGGCATAGAGCAAAGTAAATTTTGTTTTCTTTTAAAGTTTTTTTTTCCTTAATAATTTTATTTAAATAAAACATTAAATAAGAAAGACACAATAAAAAGTGCATTTTAACTACCGTCTTTCGAGATCTTCAGAAAAGTTCAGAATTGTTAACTATCTGTAAAACTATTAAATTATTTTTGGGTTAGTGCATGATGTAGTTTCTCAAGATCTATAGCTCGTAACAATAGCAATATTAGTTTTCTACGCATGCATAGTAAAACAAACCCAATTTCACACATACATAATATGCACTATTTAAAATATTTTCTTTAAAGTAGGTACCCCAAAAATGTATAAAAGTTTTACAAAATCGGTAGTGGGCTTTAAAGCTTCAATTCAACTGAGGAAAATTATCAACTTAATTTTAGAAAGCCTAATATGTTTATGTGATAGTCTTTTCTAGTGTGTGCAAAAAAAACTCTGAACAAATATGTTGCATAATTTATTCTTATGCTTATACTTATGGCACTTGTATTAAAAAATCTATTTTTTCATTTCCATTAACAATGGCATACCGGTCCAACATGATCCGAATTTCTGGCAATCGAATTAACTTTTAATTTAAACATTCCTGACCCAACTTTAGATGGACATTTTGAAAGCGGATGATCTTAATAATACTAAAAACGCTGAAATGAACATAATTTTTTTCAATCGGGTACCAAAAGTTGGAAGCCAAACACTTATGGGTCTTATGAAACGTTTAGGAAGTTTAAATGGATATAAAGTCGCTAGAGATGTTGCTCAGAAAAAGGAATCCGTACTAATGGGACCATTACAACAAAATGATCTTGCCGAAGAAATATCTGAACTAGAAGAACCGGCGGTATTCTCGAAACATGTTGCCTACATAAATTTTACAAGATTAGGATATCCACGTCCGATTTATGTGAATATGATACGAGATCCTATTGAAAGGATTATCAGTTGGTACTACTATATACGTGCTCCATGGTATTTTGTTGAGAGAAAAAAGCGTTTTAAGAATATCCCCTTACCAGATCCACAATGGATTAAGAAAACTTTTGAAACATGTGTCCGTAATGGAGATAAGGAGTGTACTTTTATACAAGATTCTAAGCGTGAGGGTGTAGGAGATCACAGAAGGCAAACTTTGTTCTTTTGCGGTCAATCTAGAGCACAGTGCATGTAAGTACATACATAGAATCAAACATACTTACGTATATATTAAAATTATATTTCTGTAAAAACAAACAAACATCGCCATCTTCTTAATATTTGCAGTCCGTTTAATTCATTTTCTGCAATGCAAAAAGCAAAAGAAACTGTTGAAAAAGAATATGCAGTCGTAGGATCTTGGGAGGATACAAACGTAACATTAGCAGTTCTGGAGCATTATATTCCACAATTTTTTAAGGGAGCATCTACAATTTATTATAGTAAGGAAAATATTACTTTAATTTTGGTTGGAATTAAATCATAGACAAATATCGAAATTGTGAGCATTTTTGTAGTGAACGATTTTTTCGATGCCTCAAATTAAAGGATTTTCTCCACTGGCATAGTATTGCAAAACTGATCATAATTTTGTGGGTATTTTGCATAGATCAGTTGATCAGATATTGAATAATAACTTTCCAATAAGAGGAAGAAAAAAATTATGTAACAGATGAGGGCAACTCTGACTTCTCTAGATGTTATAGAATGTTGAAGATTTTTCACTCATCATCCTGTCTGATCGAAACTTCATAAACTTGGGCTATTATTAATACGGAATTAAACTTGGTAGTTTTGGTCCCTTTCTTTTATTATAGAATTATATGAGCAGACTCTTAATGTCTGACTTATAAAGTTCTTTGATTTAATAATTTAGTCATTAGCTTAATTCCTATGCCATTCATGTAAGATAGAAGCTCAATTAAAAATATCAAGGCGGCTAATTTCTTGCATAATTAGATAGACGACAACTTACTGACTTCCCATCTTTAGTAATATCGTTCCTCTATATGTTTTAGGAGACATAAAGCTTATAAGCTGTGACGCCATTGCGGGAAAATCTCAAATCAACGAAGTGAGCTCTTATTTGCTTTTTATTTTTCACGATAACCATGTTGTATGTAAAACTGGTATCTCTTACCTTTTTCTTCTCAAGTATGTGGGAAAAAGTACTCAACATTACCTACACTAATACCGGACTACACAACAGAAAACCGGAAACTAAGAAAGCTTGAACTTATGCTTTTCACTAAAAGACCTAAAATACTAAAATTCTCTCACTCCAAGTTGATCGAGCAAATAATGTTATGCCCGATTTAAAGGAAGGGTGGATTAAGTTCACCTGCGTACAATTCATTCTCGCAAAACAGCCCTTAAAATGGAATGTAGTCTTCGACCTAGGAAGGCTCTCCGGACTTAAACAGTCGTGACATGTCTAATTCCTGCTAACCTAATATTCTGGTTGACAGTTCAAAGTAATCGTTGCAGCTAAACTATAAGTATGGGGAACTTTTTGTTCCAATAGACACCCTAAATGTAATCCTAAATCACTTTCTTCCTGACCTACATCTCCTTCAGATTTCTGTAGTAAAATCAGACTAAGGAGTTTCATGTCCGAGAGACTCTCAATTGATAGACTTAAAATCTTACCTGATTTTTTCTTCAATATCCTTAAACAAATCTCAGAAAAAAAAAATGTAAATGAGATAATTCGGTTCACCTACTGCATGGGCTGATAAGTTTCCGGAAAGGAAGTGAAAAAGTTAAGATTGTAACGATTTTCTTGTTTATTCTCCAACATAGTTCCCTTTTAAACTAATATACTTATTCCAGCGGTCTTCCAACATTTTTATGCCTTTTGAATAGTGCTCGGAGCTCAAATCCTCAAAATAAGCGTAGGAAACAAAAAGTAATCGCTCGGAGCTAAATCTGGAAAATAGGGTGGATGAGGAAGCAAATCGTACTATAATTCATCCAATATTGGCATTGCATTCATTGATGTATGTGGTATAGCATTATCCTGGTGAAAGAGCACTTTCTTTTTCGCAAAGTGGGGCCTACTTTTTTTTTTGATTTTGTTACTCAACCGGTCCAGTAATGACGCATAGTATTCGCCTGTTATTGTTCTTCCTTTTTCGAGATGCATAATCAATGAAAATGATACCATGTGCATCCGAAAAACTGCTAGCCAGAAACTTTCCAGCCGATTGTTGCGTTTTTTTTTTCGTTTTGGGCGGCTTTCATTAGGTTCCAGCCACTCAGATGATTATCTAGTAGATTCTGGTGTGTAGTATTGTCTCCATGTTTCATCAATCGTCCATGAATTGACGCAAAAATTCCTTTAGGTTACGCCTAAACATCGCCAAATTACTCCCGGAATCATCAATACGATATTGTTTTTGGTCGATTTTCAATTGTTTATGCAACATGTTTATTGCGCACACGCTCTTTTGATATGCTCATGACCACAGCTATTTATCTCAATTACTTTCAGTTTGCGGTCATCCATTACCATACGGTGAGTTTTTTTTATGTTTTCTGAAGTTGTCACCTCAATCGGACGTCCCGAACGTCAAGCATATTCAGTGCTCGTACGACCGTTTAAATTCATTATTACCTTTTTTTGCGACAGAGCAGAAGTCCCCAAAGTTTTATTAAAGCCATCAATGATTTCTTGAGGTTTTAAGCTTATCAAATACTGATACTTTATCACTGAATGAATTATATTTTTCTCCATTTTTTTTTTTACAATATAAAAGTCACTCAACTGAAAATAACTAACGAAGCAGTAGGCAAAATGTCATAATATTGACAGTTAAAGCTTAAAGGAATATATTTGTCAACCATATGGTTGATTCCGGTATACGGTGCCATCTAGTATCAGCCCATGTGGTAGGCCCTACTAGATCCCTATCCAAATTGTTTGTACAGATAATATAAATTGTGGCATAAAAATTGCGAACTTAATAGTACTAATTAGAGCTCTAGCAGGATAATATCCGCTCACCGCTTGCACCAACCCATACTTGGTAAAGTGTACGAAAATGATTGTCAAATGGTTTGGAAGAGAGTTTCATATATGTTGGAACAGTCACCGGCAATCGAGTCTCGAATTTTGATACTCTTATTTGTAATTGCTATGTCCTGCATACTAAGCAATAAGCTCTTGGTTTAATTCTTCTCCAGATAAGTTAATTTTTTATTCATGGACAAACCTCAATTCCACAACTTGAAAAGACAGAAAATGATATCTACCCTCAGATGTCATCTTCTTGTCTTTATAAATCTTTTATTAATTGCAAATCTGAGATTAACAGTCCTTTTACTCCGATTTTTACTTTTAGCTCCTTCCTCGATTCTTAATTTTAATTTTCAGTCATATAGACAAGCATCTATCCCACATAAGCATGCACAATATCATAGATAGCAGAAGAACTAGATGTCGCATGGTATACCAGAGTAGAGTATATAGATTTTGTAATGGGTTGTGCATTTTTGAATGGACCATAACATGTTTTAGAGCGTACCAAAAGCAAATGTTTTTATAATAGCAGTTTTGTATACATTTGATCGACTTCCCCAACACTTCAGATACGAAAAAATATGAATCACTCGATGTGTACATCATTTCAAATGTGGTGGTCCATTCCGGAATGGACCACCCAACCATATAAATTTTGTATACTTTTTTGGTACTGCATGAGACATCTAGTTCTTGTGCCATCTATGACAATATCTATGTAATGATTCATCAATAGCATCTCGAACTAAACTAAACTATCTTAATATGAGTGAAAAATCTTCAACCCACCTACCTACATATAACTCTTAGGCTGTTGGAATTGCCCGTACCTATTGTACACATTTCTTTTTTATCCCCAATAATAATCTACTGATCATCCTATACTTAGTAATCGACTAAGCTATGCAAAATACCCTAAATAGGAGTCATATATTATTTAATTGCCTACGACTAAATATTACTTTATTCTTTTGAAATACAGTTGCGAAAAATAAATTGAGCACAGTAAACAGGAACTCATTCAAACTTCCTGTCAGCAAGGAAATCAAGGATATTCTCAGACGAAATTTAACGCGAGAAATTGAATTTTACCAATTCTGTAAGCAACGTTTGTACAACCAGTATCGGGTACTAAATCTTAAGAACTGAACAACTTTGCAGTATTTTGTGTAAAATTTTTGTGATTCATATGTCTACCTCAAATAAATTATTACTTTTTATATTTACTTTTTTTTCATATATGTAGTACCTATATATAATTATATAAATATCCATGTAAATATAACGCATCCAGACCTCTTAAGAAAGACATACACCGATTGATTGACACCCGTTGCAAATTGAACTTTGATCTTATCATTTTGAAGACTAGACTAACTTAGAGATTAAATTAAGACAAACAAAAAGTACGTGGCATTTTCAAACACATTCCTTTCACTCATAATGTTTATAAGTAAAAGTAGTTCTATAGTGTTTTGTCGATTAACATCTTCATATAACTTGCATAATATTCCCTCAGGTAATGCAATGCAATCAATATCTTATGCTTAAAGGTAAACTTGTTTCCTGAGTTTGTTAAAATATCTGATAACCTGCAAAGGTAATATGATTTGCGTTAAAAATATGAAAGAAGAAATTCTCGTTTATCGATCAAACTTGTGAAACTTATTTAGTAATTATTCTTGAGTAATTTTACCAAGATGATGGATGACATAGGTTCATCACAAACAAGATCATATTAAATAACTTCAAAGAAAATTTGAAATGGAAAGTGTTACAGCATCGAGTCTAGACATAATAAAAACACTCCAACGAATATCTATAAGGCAATAAAATACGAAGAGTTTTGTAGGTGCTCAAGGGACAGAGTCAACGAGGAAACAATAAAAAGAAACTGGAATTGGATTGGCCACATGCTACAACCTGACAGCCTCATCTGAATGAAACTCACAAGGAACCCATCGTATAATTCTTACAGAAGCAGAAGATGTCTCACGAAAAAGAGTCCTATATAGAGCAACCGTTTTCACACTATGTCCGTCGAAGGATTAAAGGAGTCTGATGATGAATAATCTGAATACCGCAAACCATATGCGATATAAATTTTGGGCAAGGCTTGGTATCTGTTTAAGGGATGGTCTATTTACTACAAACTACCTACATAGAACTTCACTAAGTGCTAAATAAAAAGTAGATCTGATCAAACTTTTCAGGGTGATAGCTGTCGACATAAGCAAAAGGCATCATATGTTAAGATTTTGGGGGGAAAAGGGCAGTATAATTTTTATTATTTTTATTATACACCCTATAAAGATAGAACTAAAATAATCTAAACTTTCCAGTAAAAATTCAATTACCTCTCCACCTTCCTTCTACTAACAGTGTTCCCAGATCTGAGGGATTAAACCCTTTTTTAAGGGATTTTTCTTTGAAAGTCCGGTTGAGGAACAAAACGTTCAAATTTGTTGAAATTAAGGGATTTTTTACTGAGGAAGAAATTTAGAGTATTTTCTTATCACATGTACAAAATATTTTCTGAGCCTAGTGACTATTTCTATTTAATTGTGAGGGACTTATATACTGCCACTGTGCTATATCTACTATGCTATATTTGGTGCGTAATAATAAGTCTTCGCCAATGCTCTCTGGTGTACATGTACTTAGTTTCCTGTTGTTATATTTTGCGGAATATCTTTTATTGGATATAAAGTAGTAAAGTAGAAAGATAGTAAATAGTGGAAGAAACATTAGATACTAAATATGACGTATTTTTTCATGGAAGGAAATGGAGAATCCTAAAATTTTAACACCTACAAAAATAAAAATTAAAAATAAGATAGTTTAAAAAAGTTGAAAACAAAAAATATGTCAAGTTTTCCGATTGCTGGTTGGAAAACGAAAGTAAATATAAGGCCTGGATTCATGAGCTCAGTAACCGAAAAAAATTTAAATGCAAGGTTTGCGGTTTTGAAATTTGTTTATCATTGAAATCTTCAAATAATTTAAATTCTAATTTGTGGCACATCTGAACTAGACAGACATTCTACTAGAAAAAGACATCAAGAATATTTTAAAGTTATAAATATCCCAAAAAGTGAGAGCTTTTACGCAAATGCAAAAAATATTTAATTATCATAGATTTAATCAATGCGATAATTTCGTTCTGAAATAAATGATTTTCGTTCAAAATTGATTACACTTTACAAATCCATTCTTAAAGTATTTTAAAAGATTTCTTTGAATTATGGTATTAGGGGATTTTACGGGATTTTTATGTCCAAAATGAGGGATTTCCGTTGGCAAGAATCTGGAGCAGTTATAGGTTGTCAAAATCAATCAATTGAAACAAAAATTTTCGTATCCCTTAATAAGGATAATAAAGGCCTGGCAAACATAAATATAGTGAAAACTTTATATTATAATGATTCGATAAAATGTTATATTTATTTAAATGCTTTATATAGATTCCAAGGATAAATCGAAATATAAGAAATTTAGTTTTCAGAACGTATCTTACTTACGGCCCTCTAATTATGTAAAAAATATTAAAAAGCTAGCTCTATATTTTCGTTACGTACATTACGTACGGAAATTCTAACTCATGAGAATTATAACTTACTAAAATCAAATTCTCTCCCATTGCTATAAAATGTGTGAGCAATTATGTTTATGTGCATGAGCAACTTAGAGCACGAACATTTTTGTTTCTGACGATTGCGCATACGCTCATAAGTCGTGTCGTGATTAATGCGTTGTTTTTTTTTTTTCATTGAAAACTGAAAAGTCTAAGTGAGTGAGTAGCAGGTGATTATACTCATGAGTCGAAAAATAACTTTCAATTTAATTTGTGTGCGACTCACGAGTGCACAATACATTTAAATGTCAATCATTTAGAATGCTTACTCATTAAGTAGCTCATGAGTAAGCATTTCCGTACCCTAATTAAAATGTATGCATTTTCATTTCACCGATATCATCTCCATTATCCTCTCAAAATTTCGAATGTACGTTGCTAACTAAATTTACCTCAAAAGTAAAAGCACTTTCGGTTCGACCATAACAGGTTTTTTTGAAAGGTAACATCTTTGAATGTTTTTAGAGTATACGTAATGTCCTCATTTTTAGCATCCTTCACTGCGAACTGCGCGAGATATCCGAATTTAAAGTTTTGTGAAATGTTGTTGTATAGCGTTACCATTAAAAGTAACTAACCGAATTAAATGATTTTGGTATCATTTTAAAGGAACTGAACTGAAACATCATAAAATCGAAGTTAGGAATAAGAGTTGCGTCCTTTGTCCTTGAATATCCTGACAAACATATTTGCGATTTTTTTTTATTTATTTTGTTTTTTTTTTTTTTAAATAATTACTTCATTTATGTACTTATCATTCCCACAGTATAAAAGTATGAATGTGAGTATGAGGTATGTATGCACAGCCATTCCACGCGAAAACGATCCCTTTATGCTGATTTTAGCCAAAATATTTCCGACTTGGGTAAAACTTTCAGGGTTTATGGAATATGAAAATAGCTAACCCATATTTTTTTTTTCTGTAGCATGTCCCCCTACCGGCCCTATACTAGTGCGTTCAGAAAATTCGTGATGTTTCGAAGAAACTTTCCAAAAACTCTATCTCGAGATAATTTTAATAATAATATTTTGATAAAATAGTGTTATTTAATAATAAAATTGAAGATCTGTAGAGGTTTTTTTTATTTTGAAGCCATAAGCCATATCTATTTATGTGCCTAAAAATGACGGTGGTGCTCGGGTTTCTTTTGGAGAGTATTGCGTTTCTTTGGGTATACGATTCTTTAAAAATTCATAGCTCCGCATATGCATATGTCACAGATACTTGACGTAACTTAGTACTTCATGAAGAAAAGTCTAGGAACTTCATGAAATGTAGGCAGATAGTGTAAGTTTGCGCTTAATGACTTTATACACGATATATCTGAAATATTTAGTGTGTGTGCGCCTATGTGTTCGAGTCGCGTGTCTGTGTGTGTGTGCGGGTGTATCGCAGCTCCTGGCGCAACCTCCCCCTTCACCGCTCATCTTCCTCTCCTAGTATTCGGTTATATCGGTTGGTATTACACTATCGGCGCAAAGGCTTGTAGCGCTTCATGAAGAGACTAAAAATTTCAGATACTTCGTGCATCTGCCTACATTTCATGAAGTGCTAAGTTACGTCAAGTGTCTACGACATATACATAGATACGGTCTGTGGCTCCAAAATCAAAATACAGAAAAAAAGTTCTTTAGATCTCTAATTTCAATATTAAATAATAATATTTTTTTTTAAATATTAGTATTAACAACAAAAACACTCGTTAGGTGTTGCTGTATTTTTTTTATGAATATATAAAGCATTTACAGCTAGAGAGATGAATGCTAATAACTCTTTAACGGTTACAGATAGCCAACCGGCTTTAAATTGAGAAAGTGGTGTGCCAATCACCCCTAGGCATTATGGCTCTCGTAATCATCGTATTCTAGATCAGATTAAGCAGATTCCATAGGTTATAGTTTTATGAAAAACGGTTATGTTAACCGCCTTTTTAGAAAAAAAAATATAGGTCAAAGTGAAAAACAAAGGTAAGAAAATCCTCCTGAGAGAATAGGGGTACAGGGATGGTTGAGTTGTTAGAAAGGCGATGAAGTTGTGCATACAATAAGCTCTTAACTGTGACCGTAGAACCTATACTTTTTAAGATACAGGGTGTTTTTTGAAAAACTGGTATTTTTTCTTAATCACCCTGTAACTCCGATATGGGTGATATGCCCCCCCCCCCCCCCCGTGCGATACAATTTTTTGTTTGCCTAGTTGAGAACTATCACCTCCTGCTCTATTAAGCATTATGGAGGAAACATCCTGTATATGAAAAAATATATCCAGCACAGCAGTCTTTTTCCAAGTTCAAATAGAATTTATATGCTCTTTCCGTAACGTATAGATAGTATGTTTATATATATAGCAGATCTTGCACTACGATTGGTTAATTTGGTTTTCAATGAGTTAGGGACTCCATAAAGGCAGTGAAACCATTTTCTGTGGTGTATCAAAAATAACATAAATAAACAACAAGAACAAAATTTCTAATCTTATAAAATTCCAAATTTTTTTATATTTATTTTTTATTTTTTTAAAATCTGTAAAAACTGCCACGATTGACCGACCGAATTGGCAGAAAAGTTGGTCGCAAATACTTTTCGGTTGCTCAAATGTAATGTAAACATTTCTGCCATGGACATCGCGTTTTTGAATTTTTATAATTATCTAGTCTGACACCCTCGACTGCCCTTCACGAAATATTGATTTTTTGAAAATAAGTTTCATCGTAAAATCACGAAATTCTTAACACTAGGAGTGGGTGGGCATGGTAGGGGATACAAAATAACATAGTAACATATGAATGAACTTCTTTCGTATTCCATAGACCCAATTTAGACGAGTCAGTATGCTGACTCTGCCGCACGAAATCTATAGGTAGAGTGATGCTTCATTCCTGCCCCCAACCAGCATCTTATCAACAAGTTTTCGTGAGACAGAGGGGTTCATACTGACCCGTCTAAACAGGGTCATATAAACTGTGAAAATGTTATCCACATCGGAAATAGTCTGGTCCAAAATCAGTCAAAAGAGTCGTGCTTTCGTGTTAAATGGAATGGCTATGTATACCTATTATGTATGAATGTACATAATCACACAAAAAATTTTCCCTCTTATACGTATAATACATACATATATACGATAAGTACAAAAATGAAACAATTTTACAAAACAAAAAATCACAGATACGTCTTACAGAATATTCTAGGATTAAGGACTCAACTCTTATTCCAAGAAAATAATCGTTGATTTTATTATACTGAGTTCATCCCCTCTAAAATGATATAAAAAACATAAAATTGGTCTAGTTATTTCCGGAGTTATAGACTCTATCGCGAAAATTTGAATTCGCATAAGTGGGATAATTGCCTGAAAAATAGCTGAGCACATTTCATACAAAATCGATACTTAGCAATTCTGTGTCTATAGCTTGGAAAGCCACCACTAGATGACGTAGTGGCAATTCGTTTGTATGTTACTAGAACACAAATCCTGTATTATTATTGTTATGGTATAAATGTGCGTGGGGGCCGGAGATCCAGCCTTTAAGGTCTAACCACAATGTGCATATGCCAACATATGCATAGACACGAGAAATTGCTTTTCATAATAACAACCCACAATAGGAATAAGAAGCCGTTCGTCAAGTTTTAATTCCTTTCGTCAACTTCTGTGTGTACGCTAATGATCGTGCTTTGAATAAGCTAATTTGACAGTTTGTTTAAATACTATACAAATGTTAGTGATGCATAAGGAAGCATTCATGATATTTTCAAGGCTTGCATATGTGCACATTGTGGTTAGGCCTTTAAACACTATGATCTAAAAGGTTTTTTGTGCTATGCCCTTACCGTCTTAGGTCCAGTCACCATTCACCTCCTTTTTAGGAAGGATATAAATTACCTCTGATGGTATTACGATTCCCTTACCTAGATATGGGGGTTTTTAGCGGGCAAGTCCTGCGCATTCGCTAAGTACGTGCTCTGCAGATTCTACCTATTCTTTGCAGAACTGGCAGTTATCCTTTGACCCGGCCAGTAATTATGGTACTTACCACAGTTGATGATTGCATTAATGTCTATGTATGGAAACTTCTTCGCTTACTTAGTCCAGGAAGACTCTGCTATTGTAGTTGGTGAGGTGAGTTTTTTTTTCATTTTTGGACATTATTTCTGTTACAATGTGTATTTATGTAAAGCCGCAGAAGAGTTCGGATTCAGTAAATGCATACTCTGCTTCTTTTGTATCCAAGTACTTAATTTGCAGTCTCATTACGTTCAAGCCGCTCGTGTCCTGGTATCCATCTAAGAGTTACTATATTTGTCTAGAGCTACTTTATTTTCCTTTGAGTAAAAACATGGGAATTTAGTGGCTTTATCGCGGCTGGGCTGTTGGAGTTTATATATCGGTAGCTATGTTTGTGTGTCTATGGCCTTTTTGTAACGGACCAGATAAATGCTTTTCCAACAGCTATTACAATCGGTATATTTACTGCAGTTTCTTCCCCAAAACTGTCAGTAAATAAGACTAGCGCTGACATTGAAATTTATGAATTATGGCTGTTCTGTGACAGTTTTCTGATGAGAAATATTTTCAATATTAGTGTCACAGTAAATGTCTATTACTTTTATAAGGCTATCACTATTAAGTACATTAAAATCAATCATCATTGCCGTATTTACTATAATTGATGCCCATCGGTCCTTATGGTCCTCTAGTTCTGTCAAATGCTGTACGCAGATTTTATAGCTTCGCTCTCATTTGACTATTGGATCATTTATTACGCAAGATTTTCAGTGTAAAATTTAACATCAGTCGATGGATAATTACTAGAATTCTATTCATCGTCTGAGGAATATAGCATAATTACGACAGAAATGGTGTCTGCGGCAGACATACACTGGCCGTACTGAAGAGTATTGGTTCCTGCTGATACGAAACACGTTATACACATTGCTATGTGCGCCAACTGCAGGCAATGCAGTGCTATCATTTGTTTTTTTTTTTTTTAAAGATGAATTTTGTAAAAGTCTTTATGAGATTTCTTTTCTTTAAATTGGCTAGTCACGCCTATAGGGCTGTATTGGCTAAGCGCTAAAGTAAATACGTCATATTTCGCCTCATATGATTCGTACTCAGAATTAATACTGAGACTATATATGAGGTCTACTTAGCATTTTCTTCAAATTCTTTGTTGTTTCGTATTTTAAGTTCCTTACCAATCAATAGTTTTTATTGCCGCTTTATTAGCTGATGAAATAGGTATGCAATTTACATTCCTCTCGTTCGTCTTTAAAAAAAAAACTCTTGTTCTCTATTTTGAACCCTTCCGTAGGTTCTTGGTCACATGGGGATCATGGGGAATAAAATCGCTGACCTTTTAGCTAAGGCTGGCTTTGATTTTCCGTTCCTCGGATCGGAACCCGCCGTAGAAGTTCATACCTCGAGTATCGGGTCTCTCATCAAAGCGAATGTTCATAGAAAGCATCAGCAGATATGGGCGAACCTGAATACTTGCAGGTGTACAAAACTGTTTATTGATGGGCCCAATGGGAATATCTCTGATTTTCTCATGGGGCTCAGAAGGAAACAATGTAAAACTGTGGTTGGCATCATCACTGGCCACCGCTCACTTCACACTCATCTAACAAGGATGGGAGTTGTTGACAGCCCTGAGTGTCTGTCCTGCCTGGAAGGAGAGCCCGAGACAACCGAACATTTTTTGTATACGTGTCCGGCCTTCGGCCGGAACAGACTGGATACTCTAGGGTCTTCCCTTCTATCTGTGGATGAGCTGAAAAAACTTCCTCACCAAGACCTGATGCGCTTCATTAAGAGGACAGGAAGGTTTTGGTGAATGGGCTTCTAGCAGGACAGCACAATGGGCCGCTATGACTTCCGTGCTTGGGACAAGAGACCCCGTCCCGCTGTCTTATAAAAAACAAATTGTTATTTAGACTGGTATTTAAAGACTTCTTTTAAAACACATATAGCAATGGTGAATAACTTATTCAAAGCATCGTTGTAAAACTCTTCTTTTTATTTCCTCTCCATTAAGTGCAAACCAAACTGTGCTCTAAGCAATCCTCTATCTATTTAGTTACTTAAAAAAGATAAAAAATAAATATTCTATTCTCTGCTATTCTAAATGACTGTCGACCTGGCTTATGTATACTGTAGATAATTTCATTCTTCCCCATTTTCTCTTCAGTTATATTAGTTTTCTAGAAACTTTCTACTCAAGTTCATCTAAACTAAATTACAAACTCCTCCGCAAATACAAAGAAAGTGTAATGTAATGGTATTTAACAAAATTTTATCTTTATAATATTAAAACTGTCGTTTTTTGGTTTCCAATATTTCAATCATTTATAAAAAAAAAATGTCTCTTTTTGCTGAAACCTTATCATAACTTTCATATACTTTTCCTCTACTTGGCATTTTATCTCCTTTGAATTTCTTTCTGGATTCTATAACAAGATCATAGCTGCTTGCGCCTATAATAAAATTATAACAAATTAAAAAACAAAAACAAAATATTTAAAAACTTCGATCGTTATTTCAATCTCTCAGATTAAAAAATCCGAAACTTATACTCTGAATAATACAAGGAAAGCTGAGGTTGATCTGGTAATTTTTAATCGTGTACCAAAAGTCGGAAGTGAAACTCTAATGGAACTCTTAAAAAAACTCGGAAGAGTAAATGGATTCAAAACTAGCCGTAATATTGCAAAAAGAAAAGAACAAGTGTTTATGGGACCAATGGAACAAATGGAGCTATCTGCTGAATTACTTGCCCTAGAAGAACCAATAGTATACTCGCAACATTTGGCCTTTATCAATTTCACAAAAATGGATTTACCACGGCCGATTTACATAAATATGGTCCGTGATCCGATTGAGAGGGTGATAAGCTGGCATTATTACATACGTACACCTAGGTATTATGAACAATTGAGGAAAATACATGGTGAAGATATTAAAACTCCTGATGAAAATTTTATGAACATGGATTTCGACACTTGTGTACGAACCGGAAATAAAGCATGCCAATTTGTTCAGGCATCCATGAAAGATGATGTCGCCGATCATCGAAGACAAACTTTATTCTTTTGTGGTCATTCTAGAGCGGCATGCTTGTAAGTATCAAGTTCCACTGAAATTCAATTCAGATTAATTAGTTGTTGCCTATCATTCGTAGGCCGTTTAATTCAAAAACCGCATTAGAAAGAGCTAAACGTACAGTTGAAGAGGAATATTCTGTCGTTGGAACATGGGAGGATACGAATACTACACTCTCCGTGTTCGAAAAATATATTCCGAAATTTTTTAAACATGCTAAATTCGCATATTATCGTAAGTTTAAATTTATGAAAATACTTTTTTATATTCCTTTTACTATTATAATGGATTTCCACAGTGGCACAGGATCAACTATCCAAAGTTAATAAGAATTTTGATAAAAAGGAGGTCAGCGAAGAGGTGCGTGAGATGCTCAGACAAAATTTCACAAGGGAAATTGAATTTTATCAATTTTGTCGGCAAAGGCTTTATAAACAATATGAAGCTCTACGATTGGATAAAACTGTTGAATATGATGATTCTGGTGAATTATAATTAAATGGATTATTTTAGACTTAATAATTTTGTCATCTACCTCAAATGTAAAAATAATATTATGCTCGTACGTATGTAAGTTATTTACAAACTCTTTTCCGGAAATAAAATTCAGTGTCATTTCCTTATCTTGTTTTTTTATGAATAAGAAATAATCATCGTTTCTGGGTTTTAAGAGATGCACCAAGTGTTTAACCGGGATTTAGTTCGTGTAATAAATTTCAGGAATTAATATCAGTATTTTTCTATTTACCTACATATAAAATATGAAAATTCTTATAAAAATTTTGAAGGCTGTCGTAAATTTGTTAGTTGTTACCTGAAGTTTTTTGTCCCGTCATTCAAAGAATTTCCCTAACTAACTTCTAGAAAATTCCTTTGAACACTTTTTAGGGTTCTATACCGCAAAAGGAAAAAAACGGAGCCCATATTTGGACAGTCAAAGATTTAATTTTTTTATATTTGATGGGGGTGCGGACCAACTCCAAAAAAAAATTTTATCTTAAGGGTATCGTTTTAAAAGGGCTACTACTTTCAAGGATTCCAAAATAAAATTTCAAAATTTTTGGTGACTTAGTTATAAAGATATAGCCCAAAATATGTGAATAAAATACCGTCCCGGTCTCATAATAATTTGCAAGGTTACTAAAGCAGAAATTTTAATATTATCAGGGTTAGTAGGCATTGAGTCATAGTTAACAGGAAAACTGCCGCATTTTACTTCATTCTCATAGTTGCTGAAAAACAAAATTTTGTTATGTTAATTTCTAAGACAACTGTTACCAATATAAAACCAACTCTTGTGTCTTTCGGTTTTGTTAATTTGACACTACAGTAGTGTTTAATACATATGAAATATAGAGCTAACTAGAGTAGAAATACAATAATGGTTAACTTTTTACTAATGTTCCAGAACAATGTGGTACAATTCATTCGTTTTGCACTTATCAGTGGCAAATTTGAATTAGATTCAAATACGTCTTAAATCCAGTTGATTGCCTATTAGCCGGTAAAGTTCTGATTGCGCAAATCCAACTCGCTCTTGGCCGTTTTTTTTTTCAGGCACTGTATACAGTACTCACCTCGCTTAAAAGCAGCACCATTCTAAAATCACTTTTTTGAAGCGCTTCTTAATAATCAAGTCCTTAGTATAAGGGGCGTAACTAACATTTCATGAAATTGAAGTTAGGAGTCAATTTTGTAAAACTTATAGTCAACAATTTTTCTACATAAATAATATTAAATGCATTAATATCGACTTACAAAAGGATGGATGGGTGGATAGATGGATGGATGGATAGATTAATCGATGAATTGATGGATGGATAGATGGATGGATGAATGGATGGATGGATGGATGGATGGATGGATAGATGGAGGGATGGTTGAATGAATGCATGGACGGATGGATGGATGGATGAATCGTTTGGAAAGTAGTTGAGGTGATCCCTACAAGTCCCTTGAACCTAGGCCACCACCTTACCATGGGCAACCAACCCTCACTTCCCGTTTCTTGCAATTGTTCATTTAGGAGGTGTGAACCAAGAAGTCTGTATTGTCTACCAGAGAAAGCCGGAAACTGACCAAGAAAACGATTAACCATTTCGGCCTCCTTTACGCATCTTCTATATACAGGATTGTCAACAAGTCGCATTCTGTGAAGATTCTATCCAATTTAATTCAATTTATTTCTATGACGAACCTACAATAAAAAATAAATAATATTTTATCTGTACGAACAGTACAGCGGAAAGAAGAAGAAAAAATAAGTACAAGCATAATTTATGTAAATCCGAAAAAACAGAGCGCGTTCCTGCAAATCAGCTGGAAACGAGTTCCAAACACGAATTGTTCGAATGAAGAAAGAGCTCTCCAAAATAGAATGTCTATGCCGTGGTAGCAGAATGTTGACATTTCTAGAAGATCGCAAGAATATAAGCTCACTGTACAAATAAAGAGGATTTTTCAAATAAATAAGTTTATGAAAGAATAATGCGACCCAGATGAACATTCAAACATCAGCCAAGTATGAGCATATCAATATGGAGACACATGGTCAAAGCGTTTAAGCCCGCAAAACGAATCGCATGCAGTTGTTGAAAACAATATTTATCTGTGGCAAGACTGAGCCTACATATGTGGAAAAATCAAGCTGCCACTGACCTTGAAAAGATACTAGCTGATAACCAAAGTATATGGAGACCAGTGTAGATTCGACCAACGATACTATTGACATGGTCGTAGTACGACTTTGATCGCAAAACTTTAGAACATAAAATGACTGGAGGAAGATCATTAGTATCATTAGTAGTATTGCCACTTTGACTACAATCGTAGTAAATGGCTACCTTGAGCAACGTTTGGCTACAGGGATACCCCTCAAATATTTTGGCTACCCTAGAGAATTTTTGAATACGTGGGCAAAATATTTTCAAATTTTTTATTGTAATTCTCAGCACTGTAACAGGGAACATTTTGTGTCATTATTTATGCTGGCTGAACTCAACCTTCATGGTGAGATATAACCGATAGCGGTTTAAAAGCTCCTTACATTTCAGGGCTCATTTCAAAAATCAAAAAAAGATGTAATGGGGGATTGGTTAGGAAAATGTGGACTTTTGCTTATTCAATGATTTGGCCCTTAAAATTTATTAGCGCTTCCCCATAGCAACTCAAGTGCTAAAAGTCTTTTTATTATAAAAAAATTAAAAAAGGAACCGATTAAGGCCAGCATGCCATTTGATTCGATGGTTCCAGAGTTACGATTCGGGCGTTGCTTCTCTGTGAGTTTTCCTGTAAGGAATTCATGGACTGAGGGAAGTGCCTTATCGAGCCTTCCTCGGTCCGCTCTAAAAATTCTCTCACGAATGAGGAAGCAGAGGCGGGAGTTTACCTTCCTGAACCTGACATTGGGATGGAGTATTCACTTGGAAGACACAGCACTGTCTTCCAGGCTGAAGTCTTCGCCATCGCAATGGTAGCGAAGATAACCCTTGATATAGAGATCAAGAGAAAGAACATTTCTATCCTTTCTGATAGTCAGGGAGCCTTGATGGCTCTGAGTGGCCCTCGGATAATATCTAAGTTACTGCGGGACTGCAGATCATTTGTGTATCCACAGAAATGTGTCCCTTCAGTGGGTTCCTGATCACATGGGGATTATAGAGAATGAAAAGACTGACCTTTTAGCTTAGGCTGGCTCTGATTCTCCGTTTTTCGGACCGTAACCCGCCGTAGACGTTGCCACCTCGAGTATCAGCAGAGATGGGAGAACCTGAGTACTTGCAGGTGCACAAAACTGTTTCTTGATGAGCCTAATAGGAATATCTCTGATTTTCTCTTGGGGCTCAAAAGGAAACAATGTAGAACTGTGGTTGGTATCATCTCTGGCCACAGCTCGCTTCACACTCATCTAACAAGGATGGGAGTTATTGAGAGCCCTAAGTGTCTGTCAGGCGTGGAAGGAGAGCCTAAGACAAACCAACACTTTTTGTGTGCTTGTATCCGTAGAGAAGTTGAAAGCCTTTGTCGCCAAGATCTGATGCGCGTCATTAAGAGGATAGGAAGGCTCTGGTGATAAGCCTTCTGGCAGGAAAGCACAATGGGCCGCTCTGGCGTCCATGCTTGGGATCGCTCGTCCGTACCTTTAAAACTAACAAAAACAAAAAAATATATAAAAGAAAAAACTATCTTTACAAATTTCGATCCACTGAAATATTTATAAATAATTTTAATACAGATAAATTATGAGAGATAATTTTTTTAAAACAAATTTTCAATTATATAGTATAGGGTTATTATGTTAGATTTTAAGTTTTCTATAATTTTTTACGTGTGGCTACTCAAACCACCTTCGGGCTATGTTAAAGAGCTGGACTAGTAATATTTCGCGTGGTAACACTGATCGTTAGTCCTTCTATATACGGCCATTGATTGTGATTTATTAGAAATTAGTACGAAATTATTCTCTACAGCCACTAAATCAGAGTTAATGAGGTCCACACAGTCGTCCATAAGGCCTATTGGACATGCCAGGCCATGGGTACATGGGGCGAATACAGCTAATGGTCACGGGGATGCCCCCCGGCCCGTATACCGCTGAAGGAAAATGGCAGTATATCTTCCCCATTTTTCAAAACAGAACGATTCTCTGCGCAATGAATTTATTCTACTGCACTTTTTATAAAAAATATAAAAATCTTTGAACGCTTCCAACTTAAAAAGAACGTAGTCCTAATGTCTAGCTGCTTGACCTTCGCTCTAATTCAGGTCTTGGCTGTTGAAGCCTATCAATAAAACAGAAAGTGTTGATACCTGTAAAGTTAATGTACATGAGCGTGGCTTTTCTCCAGGTGCTTGAAACAGCATATTCGAATAAAGGCGATGGAAGCTTTATTTCAATTGAAAACTACCGCCAAAGGGTATTTGATGAGTCTCCGATGTAAAGACGGCTTGGTAGAATTTAACGGCGCGGCGGTTCAAAACAAATTCTTAAAGGAACAATTAACACCTATTCACGAGCGCGATACGATACCATGCGATATTTTGGTGACGTCCTGCTCTTCTTATAGTTCTGTCTCTATATGCGACTAGTTTTTATCGCGCGTACGTTCACAAGGTTGACAGCGGCTACAACTTAATTTGTGTTGTTGGTGACAAGAAAATATTATTGTGAAATTTACATATATTTATATTTTTATATTGATATCATATATTTACATATTTAAGTAAATTTCGACATCACTGCAGAACTTTAGCATCCGATTACAAATGAAAACAAACATAAATGTTGAGGTTAAGGTGAAAATCGCACCAAACTAAGAGAATTGCTGCGATAATTTATTTTATCGCACGAAATGTAGAAAGAGTAAAGCATGTTTAGCAACAACCAGATTGCTGCAGCCAATTCGAGCTCTGTCGCATGCGGTATATTGCGCTCAAGCGACCAAGCCCTTATAACTCGTATCCAGTGAAACTCCATTTTTCTTATTTTGGAATAGAAATGTTTTATTATTGCGTTAAATGCAATAGTTTTACTAGAAAATGGTGGCCAATATCTTTGATCGTCTTTGATCTGTTTCCAGCTTAAACCTTTCCCGAGGATTACACCAGCCAGTAGAACTGACACTGATAGAGTCTACTTACTAGTCTTTTGTCGTACTAGTCTAGTCAGTACTGACTAGTACTGGCTAGTCTGGCATGTCAGTACTGACTAGGCAATAAAATAGCCGAAACTGAAAATAAAAGGTAGATGCTATTGGAAATTTGTATTTATATTTCTAATCTTCTCTCTTCTGAGTGGGAAATGACTGAAAAGAGTTTAATATAAACTGTAATCTTTATTTTGTTGAGAATATTTATGGAATAAGGAATAAATCATTAGCAATGCTTACAGAAGAGGAATGTCTGCTCAGCTTAACGACGTTTTATAATGAACGGACTAGTCACCAAAATTGACAAACAAAATCAGTACTGACTCGTTTAATCGCCGAGTTGGTTTCTTAGACCAGTGTTGAGCTGTCCCGCCCTTCCGCCCCCAACAAGAATTCTATATTCGCCCCTGGCCTAGCATGTAATTCAAGAAACATAACCTATACCTACGACTTTTCTCTGTGCATTTACAATGGATCATCTAATTTTTCAACTATTTGTTCATGTGGTAGATCAACCACAAATCTACTATTCAGCTTCATCAATCTTCCTTCATTTTTATAAAATAATCAGCTTTTGATAAAAAAAAAAAAAACATGCTCCTCAATCTCAATCTCTTTCACTTAAGCTATTTCTAAGATGTCGAAATCAATCAACTTTGAGTAGAAAAAAATTATTAACAAATTCACTCTTATTACTAAATAACATGAATAAATTCCGCCAGTTGGAGCGTCTGAAATCTAAAGATTTGAACAACACAGAAAACGCTGAAATGGAAATAATATTTTTTAACCGAGTGGCTAAATCAGGAAGTGAAACAATGATGGATTTAATGGACAAGCTTGGAAAAGTTAATGAATTTTTGGTTGCCCGAAATCGTCCTAAGAAAGCTCAAAATCTAGTGCTTCAGGAGCAAAAACAAGAAGATTTAGCTTCAATCATTTCGAGTCTAGAAAAGCCAGTAGTTTATGTAGAGCATGTAAACTATATCAACTTTACAGAATTCAATCTCCCACGACCTATCTACATAAATCTAGTTAGAGATCCAGTGGAAAGAGTTATTAGTTGGTTTAACTACGTTCGTGGATCTTGGTACAACGTACTACGTCATAAGCGATTTCCAGATTTACCAATGAAAGAAAAAGATTGGTACAATAAAGATTTCAATTCCTGTGTTCGCAATAATGATCCTGAATGTCGCTATGAATCCTTTGCTGTGAATGATTCCTTCGGTGATCATAGGCGACAATCTTTATTTTTTTGTGGACATAGTGCCGATTGTCTGTAAGTAAGCAAAATATTGGTAGGTACCACAGCAAGACATTTATTTAATTAAGAATTTCTTTTTTTTTCTGGTTTTAGTCCATTTAACTCCCCTACAGCAATTCAAAAAGCAAAATATATCGTCGAAAAAGAATACGCCGTAGTTGGATCCTGGGAAGATACCAATATAACATTGGCAGTTCTAGAACACTATATTCCACGTTTCTTCCAGGGTGCCACATCGTTATACTATTGTAAGTTACTTTTTTCTATGTTTTATGTATGGGAGGGGATACCTAATGAGTGCATGGTTCTTTCAGTATTTGCAGAAGAGCTTCGAAATAAAAATCGAAGCCAATACAAGCCGTACGTAGCCGATGATGTCAAGGATATGATAAGGAAGAATTTCACAAATGAAATTGATTTTTATAGATTTTGTAAGCAGCGACTATACAAACAGTTCATAGCTATTAAATTGGAGCAAAATAAACGACATTTGAAAAAATAATTAAAGCTTATGAATTTTTTTTTTTAGTTTCAGTATACCAGTAGATTTTTATATCCTTACTTAAACAACTCACCCAAATGAAAAATCTATCCAGATTTTTTTTTTATAAATTCTCTTGGTTTAATAGGGAGACAGGATTCAAAATGTAAAATTTCATAAAAAAAAGTGTATTCGTTAGGGTAAAGACTGAAAGAAAGTGGCATGCATTTTTGCTGACCTTCTGGCTGGTGATTTTATTTTTTTCTGGAGTAAGGTAGATTTTTGTGTGTAAATTTACACATTTGGCCTAATTTTTTAGTGTAAAATAGGAGCCAAGTATAAAAATTTACGCAGCAGGAGACTTAATTTTTATTACATACGTAATTTTTTGGCTGTTGGAAAGAATGCTTTGTTGATTTACCTTTATTATGGTGAAAACTATAAAATTTCTGTTATAGTTTTGCTGAATGTTACATAATTAGACAATAAAATTTTTACAATTTGTTGTAAATTTGATGCAGTTTTTCTATTTCAAGATAGTATTGAAATATACATATGTATAGGTTTGCTAACTTTTAATGCAATTAAAGATATATGTATGCAATGTATAATGTAATTTGATCTAACTTACCAATTTTGTGTGTAATCTAAATAAAAGAATTACGAGTTCATACACAACAGAAAGTCATTGGGGCTTTAAGTGAGCACTTAGCAATTTAGTCTTAATTGGATTAGTATTTAGGCGTCAATCAGCGCCCTCATGAAGCAGAGTTATTATATTCTGTCTCGATTAGTACCAGTTTATGTCAGTACATACTTGACATTTGACTTACTGGTCGAAGCGGGGCCCATCTAAAATCTCTGCAATCTCTGCCGATCTGTAGGTCACGGTACCTTGTTGATTTAGCGCAACTCTATGACGAAAGCCAATTATCTAAGCATCCTTCAGATCCTCGGACGCAGTATGAAATTATACTCTTCTGTTCAAAGAAAAATGTCCGCCTAAGTCAACAGACTCTGACACCATCTTTCTGCCCGCATATGGGCTAGCTACCACAACCACCACGATGCCCCCTTGCCTTCTCCATGTTAAGGCAAATAGCATTACTATAGAAGTACTACCTGGGGCTCCTCAACCTCGTGGTACCAAGTTAGCAATGTCGGCTACTCAATAGGTATGGTTTCGTAGTACATAGCCATAAGGTCTTGGGTACTCCCAGTGGATCTTAATGCTGATCCTTATACGAGACTGATTACTCCGTTCGAGCTTAATTATATTAGCAAATAAGTGACGGCAGTGGACCATGAGAAGGTTATGATCTGCCCTTCAAGTTTGAAGAGGCTTGAGACTACAGCCAGTAATCTTATAACTTATCAATGTACTAATTCCAAGTCAAGACTACTACACTGTAAAAAAATGTGCACAATTGTTGCCACAAACCTTAGGTATTTTTCCCAAAAATGTAGGGAATATTTAGTACATTTTAGGGAATATTGTCTATATTTTAGGGAAAAATACCTAAGCTTTGTGGCAACAATTGTACACATTTTTTACAGTGTAGGTGAGGTCGTATACGTACAGGCTTCACTATGAACACGCACAAGCATCAGCGTTCAGAATAGCTGTGTTATTTCAGCACGAAGCATGTATACGGCCCTTCCCTTGCTTGTATCCTCCCTTGGCAGCTCTGCGCATCACTAACTCCTTTTGCAGCTGCCGTTTATATACGGCAGTAGTACAAATTTATAAAAGTAATCTTCTCCATCTATGATATTAACTGAACAATATGTTTATTACAAGATACAGAGACTTTTTGTTCTTTATGGGAATTCCACTTATTGGAAAGGTCTCCATTTTGCCTGGCCACATCAATAGAGTCAGCGTATTTTAAATTCGAGTGAAATCCTTACCAGTGCTTCTTCAATTGTATTATCAGGTAACAGTGATTATTATAAAAAATTATTAAATTTATAGAATATATGCATGTCAAATTTCAGTGAAAATTGGTCGCGCTATACAATTGTTGTTTAAAAGAAAGGACAAAAAATTTAACCTTACGGGAAATTCTCCCCTTCCACAATCGGGATCGTACCAAAACATCTTTCCTCCAACATTTCGGCTTGGGCCGAATGCCAAAGCAGTATAGGTAGACATAGAGGAGTTGTTGTGGGATGAACCTAACTCAAATTTAACGAGAAACCATTGGACCTAAACAAGCCTCCAGCCCTGAGAACTCTAGTTTCAATTCTGAGTGGGCACTGATTTCTCGTAAGGATCACCTGCCCTACGGACTTGTTTATGATCCTGCAAGCAGATGAAGCGGAAGGAGTTCCGAAACGGAGACTCACTTTCTTTGTCACTATCGGCCTCTCTCAGAAAAGCATTACAGATTCCTTGGCTCACACCCCAGAGAAAATTTTCGACAGATATTTTGTTGCCCAATTCGTTTTTTTTTTTTCTTTTCTCGTTTATTGACATATTAGTTTTATTTCAATCAAAATTCGAAGAAACTGCTGTTATTGTTCAATTTGAAAGATTAACATTTCTTGTAGACTAGACAATTTATTTTAAAACATTTTTTAATTTTAGATACCAATTTTAAGCTCAATCATCATTTTCTGTAATTCTATAAACTTAACTCTGGAAATATGGGGTAGGTATTATCAGCGTTGTCGTCATCTTCGTCATCTTCTTCTAAAAGTGAAGCATTCTGATTGCCTAATAATTGCAAAACTTCCTCCGGTAAAGCTTCTCTTTTTTGGTTTTTCCATCTGATCTTGTTACATAAAGAAGAACTTATCGGATCTGAGAAATCCATGGCTAGATGAAACACATTCTGGAGATTTCTAATGCTGAAAATTCCTTAATGATATAATATTAAATAAATTTTATGAGAATTATTTTAGGCTAAAAAAGAATGAACTGGATAATAGATTTCCTGGCATTGTCAATTCTATTCTTTTTATAATATTTATTGCGAATTTCTAATTTCCAATCTGGTCGTCAAATCTCTCAAATCTAAGCTTTTATAGATGGGATGGTTTCCTTTTGAAACTTTAAACATACAGGTCTACAGAAGCGAGGAGGAGTCACCTTAACCATCATTTGTCCGCTTTTGACTATAATTGGAAAATTCCGAAGAACCATCCATACGCCATGAACAAACTAAAATCAGTTTTACCTCTTTGTTGCTTTCATCAAATTGGTCAGATATTTCATTTCGATAAGTCAAGACTCTTTTAGCTGTATAATTTAAAAGATACCGCATACTTCGGCGAAGGTGTAAATATTTGCCTTCCGGTTTGCAAACAACTTTTGCAAATATATTGATAACAAGGGAATATATCATAGTTGGAAGCTTTTGAGAATTGTGATATATTCAGGTGTTGTCGTTTCGATAGAGAGTTATCCAATATCATAGATAGTGCTTCGTCAGGAAGTTTTCTTTTTCACTGGATTATTTTTTTTATCAAGCTTAGTATACCGTAGATGGCTTATCGTATCAATTAGCCAAATATTGGATTACTGCAGCTAAGTCGTATATAAATGTTTTATTTATGCAGCTTTATGAGCTGCTAGCAAGCATAAGTCTATCACTTCTTATAGCTTACATTTCTTAGACTTATCTTTAAAAGTTTTTGAAGATCGCCCTGCTGCTGCTGCTTGTGTAAAAGTTGTTGGTTGCATGAATTACACAATTGCGATGGGTACCTTAAAATATGAATGCACTAATCGCTCCAATACATATTGATTTTTATCAAAGCCATAAATTTTTATTTAAATTTCCTAACACTTTTTAGATCAAGGTCGCTTTGTCCCTCACTAATGAAATTATCGAAATGTTGTCCACCATATTCCGATAAAATAAATTCTGCAAAAGTTTTTTTTTTTAATATACTTGTCTTTAACAATAAAGTTGATTATTAGATCTAAATTTATAAATTTAGAATTAACCCACATCTTAAACTTTTTCTTTTTTAATTTTCTTTGAACAAACACTTCAATAAATAGTTCAAAACGTTCTTATAACTTCTTATAACAAACGGAATTTGTGGAAAGGTCAAATTTAGTAAACTAAAGATAGAATTCAATATTTCTGACAAAAAAAGTGTAAATGTAAATTTACCATTCCTTGCAAAAATAAAAATAGGCATAAATGACACTCACAGAAACATGTTGTAGTGGAATAACACAAGATTATAATAATAACATTCTGCCTTTTGTACGGAACATGAAGGAATAAAACATTACAACTCCGCCTCCACTAGATATCAAATTTCTTCTGCATTAATTCGTTGAAAACCTGACTCCAGGTACATCTACCATGTTGACCTCAACATCGTTTTTCTGAAAAAAGAGAAAAAATGTGGAAAAACTGTTGCTGGTTTCTGAAACAAGGGTCGATTGCGAACAATTTCATATATTTTGAATCATTCTTAAATATATATGTCATTGAAAACAGATAACGGTATAAGATCTATTTTTTTCTTTTTATTATATTTAAACATATACAGAAGGAACTTTTACTTTTACTCTATAAAAAAGTTGTGGGTATTACAGCTGCCTAAAATATTGAATAAATTTTATCAATTTTTTCCCGGACGGGAATCGAGCCTACACTTGTTAGAATCAGTCAATGATGGATAAAGAAAGAATTTTAAGAACTTTTATTTTTAACGATTCTAAATCAAATTAATAAATACAAGAAAAAACAACCGCCTCGTCCGGGGTTTGAAACCGGGACCATCCGGTTGCCGGGCGACTGCTCTTACCACTGAGCTAACGAGACAGATGATTTTCCCTCTTGCATTTATCAATTACAGTGACTAGCCTACTAAGCCACGATTTGCTTTCAGCTGGCATTAACCAGTAACGATGAAAGCGCACAAAACACAAACTTCGTACTCATAAATGTTTATGTGACTTTTCCTTATCATATGTTTGTTCAATTCAACTTAAAAATATCTTTTAAATCGGATTTAAGTACTCCAGAGTCTTTACAATAAGAAACACCAGTCAATGTCTAGAAAATATAAAATTCACAAATTAGCAATAAAGTGCACATTATAGCTCCAATGAGCCACTGCGGGCCGTAATCAAAAGTAAGGGTCAAGCTACTAAATATTGAGTAAAATTTAGTGATTGAAACCAATTAAAAAAAAATAGTACCTATAGATAATAAGGAATTGTAAGGAATTTCTGTGGTCATTAAAATAAACCATTACGTATTTGATATCTTACATCTTATGTAACATATCAAATATTTAATGGCTATATTTTAATGACCACAGAAATCTACTTACTTTTCCTTATTATAGCTACTATTTATTTTTTTATGTTATATGTACCTACATACTTAGAATAAATATTTTATGCTATCTTTTTCTTTTAGGCACGTTATATCGACTCTCACCGAAAGTTTTACGACGCTATGCACAATGGCTCTATTTCAATGACCACCACTTATGTTATGAAAGAATTTCACAAGTCGTAACAAAATCAAAAATTAAAAGCAAAAAAATATATATAAATTTACATAGAAAAATTGTAAGAAAATACATATCTAAAAATGTATAGAGAAATACACGCAACTGGCATAAATGTTTTTACACATCAATGTACTTTAACAAGTACTACTATTGTGGGTATCCAATTTCCTATACCTACCATTATGGTAGTAAATAATTTTTTCAGTGTGAATGGAAGTTCTGTGGGTTTAGATAGTTTTTTTTTTTTTTTTTTTTTGTAAAATATAGTAAATTTAAAGTTGGAATTATGGAAAAACCAAAAGAAACTATTCTGCAAATTCTGATCTATCTTCGACACAATGAAAAGTTTACTGTGCTATTCCCCATGCCATCCATAAAAGCATAAGAAAGGTGCCGGCTATGAATTTTATTTACTCATTTTGTTTTCTACGAGTAAAACTACAAATAAGGAGCCTACGAGTTTAGTTTAGATTTCCCAGCAAACAAAGCTTTTAGATTTCTAAATCTGAATATTTGGAATATTTATTCGAACATATTTTCTATAAAGCATCCTGTTTTAACTATACATATGTATAA
Organism: Dioctria rufipes; assembly: GCA_963924295.1. NCBI lineage: Eukaryota > Metazoa > Arthropoda > Insecta > Diptera > Asilidae > Dioctria > Dioctria rufipes. Next base: position 48,791,122 of record OZ002743.1, read on the forward strand.
AAAAAATTTTTTTGGGCCATTCCAATTGTGTTTTTTGCTACATACTTAACCTTTTTGTGGTAAGTGAAAATGAACTATGGTGCTAACCGCAAAATTGTGGTGATAAAATATGTTAAATAAAATACAACAAAAAATGAAATCAAAGCTTTCACAGCTTTCAAGACGACAAACAATTTGGCGCTTAACACAAATTCATATTTTTACATAAGCGGGGATCTTTTATTAAAAGTAAACCAAGCCTCCTGAGTCGTCTTACACGTCTCTGTCCTAACCCCAAGAGCAATCCGATCTGCTAGTGCTTGGCAGTGGCTACGTTTCCCATGTAAAAACTTTCTAGGAGTTACTACAAAAATTGAATTGTATTTAAATCACCGTTATTATTTATAACTGATCGTAACTTTCATAGAACATCGTACCAAAAGAGCCTTTGTCACCACCAAGAGATTTGCCATCTTTACATGTGCACTATATTTTCGATAAATTCTACACACACAACAAACCTTATACTATATGTAAAAAATTTGAATTAAAAAATGTTTATATTAAAAAAAAATTACTTTATTTTTTTTCCAATCACAGATGCAATCACTAAATGCCCGAGACTTGAATAATACTCGAAAGGCTGGCGTTGAAATTGTTTTCTTCAATAGAGTACCAAAAGTGGGAAGTCAAACATTCATGGAACTACTACGACAATTGGCCGCTCGAAATGTATTTGAATTTCACAGAGATGCCGTACAAAGAGTGGAAACAATTCGATTGGGTGAAGATCAACAACAAGAATTAGCTGAGGTCATAGTTGATCTACCTGAACCGTCGGTATTCATCAAACATGTTTGCTATACGAACTTTACAAAATTCAACATGCCAACACCGATTTATATGAATGTTGTACGGGATCCTATCGAACGTGTAATTAGTTGGTTCTACTATGTGCGAGCGCCATGGTATTTTGTGGAAAGAAAAGCAGCTTTTCCAGAATTACCACTGCCAGATCCTTCTTGGTTGAAAAAAGATTTTGAGACATGCGTACGAATGGGAGACAAAGAATGCACTTTCACACAAGGAGTTACACATGAAGGTATCGGAGATCATAGACGACAATCTCTTTTCTTCTGTGGACATGACTATGAATGCACGTAAGAATTAAAAGCAAGATACAAATTTTTATATAAAATATCAATAAATGGAATGTTTTCTTTTCCTTCTTAGGCCCTTTAACACAGTGGGAGCTTTAGAACGCGCAAAATATGCTGTTGAAAGCCAGTATGCAGTTGTAGGAGTTCTAGAAGATCTTAACACAACATTATCCGTTCTGGAAAAATATATTCCTAGATTTTTCACAGGAGCCAGTGAAATCTATTTTTGTAATAATTATTAATTAACAATATTATATAATAGAATTATTCTAATAAAATTAATAATTTTTTTTTCTTGCAATTACAGCAAGTTCTGAACGATTGAACAAAATCAACAGAAATTCATTCAAACCGCCCGTGACTGAAGAGATTAAAGACATCGTTCGGCGTAATTTCACACGAGAAATTGAATTCTATCAATTCTGCAAGCAGAGATTACACAAACAATTTCTAGCTGTTAATTTACCACAAAGAATCTTAGGCAGCAATCCTTAGATGTAACATTATTGTACCATTTATTGTTATTATAGTTTTATTTATAAACTCTTTTTTGTTTTACTATTTCTGTAGTGCGAAAATTTTAATGATAATAATTTAAATTTAGACATTCTTGCTGTCTAGCAACATGTGATCTATTTATACGATGGCAACGTATTTTTATACTTAGCTTTAGCTGTAGTTACTTGTTTGTAACTCCTAACTGTAATAAATTGTTAATATTTAAATGTATGCTGCAGCTGTTTTTAATTCAAGAGTACACAGTTTATCCATAAAGGAATGTCTTTATTAATTTGTTCAAACTTCCTAAAATGCGAATCGAACAAAACGAATGAAGAATGATGACCGGAAGAAAGAGCTAGTTCAGAGGCATTTCCAGTTCTTGGCCTGAAAGTTACCAAAAATTAATCTGTCTGAGATTTTTTACCATTTAATTTCTCTGAAAGTGAACATCATCAGCAATGTCCACAAAAAAGCCGGCCGCAGGTGGAAATAGAAGCTGTGTTCTGTTGTGTCCGCAGAACAGAACAGAACAAAAGATACACAAAAGAACGCCGCATAAATTTCCATAGAAAGATTTAAATGAACCGAACAGTACAAATAGTTCAGTTCAATTGACAGAACAATTTGCTCTCTCCAGTATATGGGTGTTCTAGAGCAAGGTACACAAAAGAAAACAGCTATAGTGTCACTTGTGACATGACAAGACAAAAATGCAAATTTTTTATAAAAGAAAATAGAACAGAGATACTCCCTAGGAGTCATAGAAAGAATACCAGGACCATAGTAAATCATGCTCGGAGGCTAAGGCCTACCCGGAAATGCTTTCTGTCGGAACTGTACGGATCCCACAGAAATCGAACCCCTTGTGCTACGTGAACTACAGAGAGCAGGGAAGCGTAGTGGTTATTCTAACTCAACCTTGCCTAATCAGATGGCTATTATTTTTTTATTAAATTACTAATTATAATCGCCGCGTGTCAAGCACATTCAATCTTAAGTATAATCAACATTTTCCTTTTTTTTAATTTAAAGAAAGAATGTTTTTGTCAATATTATTGAGAAAATATTGTCGTGTGTTCATCGTCTATGAATACGCGTTGCAAAATACTATATTGTAGGAAAATATAAAAACGAAACGAATTAAGAATTGTTGAGAATATTGATGAAAGCATTTAGCGGCACAATACTCGTACCAACGAGAGGAAAGATTGTATTATTTGATTTAAACTCTCATATTTCAGGGCAACTCGGTTTAAGGTACCTGTGGACTTCAGCATTGTATTTTCTCTACCATCAACGAATATTCTCTTATTATACGCACCACGAGTATTATTTAAAGAAATATACAAATATTTATGGGAAGAATAATAGACCACCTCCGCTCCAACAAACTTTTTTCTCAAGTTGCTTTGACCTCGATTAGTAAAATATACCGAACACAATTATGCATTATTTCATCACAGTTTTAATGATATTTTAGATTAAAATATTATCAGAAAAGCGAATGCCCTTTTTTCATACAACTTTAGGCCATGAACAGACATGGGAGAAGTCTTCAACGATGCATTATGAATTTATGATACTCCGAATATATTTTATCAACAACCGTAGTGGTACATGTTTTGAAATAAGTCCAATCTACCCTGTGATTTGAGTCGCAATCGTTGACAATCATTTTTCATATATATGGGACGAAAGATCGATATTTCGATTTCCCCCACTCCTCCCCCTGGACCCAACCATCTGTAGCCTAGGATACCAGCTTTAATTTAAGACATCAATGAACTCTCTACGACCATAAGATATAAGCAAAAATATTTCAATTTTCACCCTCTCCCGCCGAGAGCTTTCCCCATGCCGCCCCCGCAAAACGAACTTGACCAAAAGATGCGCGACATCGAAACGAGCATACACACCGAATTTAGTGAGTGGTTTGCCTCCCCTTGCCTCCACCCCTCAAATATTAAAAATCGGTTTTCGTCGGACAACCCTTAATTAAGTTACTGATCTAATGAAAATAATATGCCAGAAAAATATTATGAACTACTATCACTTTCGCTTCCCGCCGGAAAATCATGTATGTTTACGAATGTTCATGTTAAGCAGGCCGCACACTGCAAAATCACCGACTGAAGTCGGTGACTAAAAAGTCAGTTGACTTTGCTCGTTACACGAAACAGCGTTTGGTACCGCAAACTGCTCTATTTTACGTCAGTCAGCAACTAAAGAATCAGGAGGTAGGTGACAACTGGCAACTGACTGAATCAAACCAACTGTTGTGCTCAGTCTGCGTCAACAACCTTAATATCAATCAGTTGATTGCTATTGTTGTCGCAGCCGCAGTAAGTCAAGTATTTTCTTTTGTTAAATCTTAATGAAGTTTGTCCTAACTAAAATACATATTTGTATAAACATTTAAAAAAAAAAGGATTTACATATAATATTTATCGCATATTTACGGGTTGAGATCTTATTGCTTTTATGAAGAGAACATCCTGAAAATTTAAAGTGGAAAAAATTCGTATTATTCGAATTTCTACGAAGCCGCCAGCAATTTAGGAATCTCAGCTTTGATAAAATGTTCAACGTTTTGGTAAGGTATGCTCGGAAAGGATGGATGGATTCTAGCACATCCTTCTTCTTGAAATCCTCCTGCTTCTTCTCCTTCTCCTTAGCGACCAGTAATTTAGTACAGAGGTTATGTTTTTTATTACAATTTTTAAATCGGTTACCTAGTGTTTGACAACACTATGAAATTTTAAAGAAATCGAAAAACCACTCAAACTCAACGTCTTTGACTCAATTACTAATCTGACAGAAGACGATGTAATATGCGCATATGCTACGATAGTCAATCAGCAACGATTAATACTCGAATCAATCGGTGACAAGTCAACAGATGAGTCGCTGACTGGACTATCAACTGACTCGGCAGTATGCGGTTTCCCTTAGGCCTAAAATGTACATTCTCTCTCTCTGTAAAATAACATTGTTTATAAAACAGCACCTATGAAAAATAATATATAATTTAATAAAATGTCTTTTTGCATCACTCACGTATTAAGGCTAAATGGTAGCACCTCAGCAAGTCAGAGCTTAAACGAGTATATCATCAGGTCTAACAACTCGAAATGAGCCTCCGGCTTAGTAAAGCTATAATAAAGAAAGAAGCTAGTAAAATTAAAATTAAATTATATTGCGTCCCGATTTTCAAAGAAACAAATTTATTATCTTCTTCTTTAGGTTTTCTCAGGTTTTTATATATAAAACATAATTAAAAAGTCTAACTAACATGTATATCAGTTACAGTATTAAAAAAATATAACTGTTAAAGAATAAATAATATAAAAAATAACATTTAACGAATCCAACAGTTCATTTGGCATAATACAAGTGTATGTTAAACTTGTTAAAAATAATGGGTTCTTTCATAATATCCACATGATTTTGTCATGTCTAGCTTATCCCTGAGAATTGAAAACAAATACGTATTCGAGTTCTCTGTGTACACAGGTGTATTAAACTTGTTGAAAATAACGGGTTCTTTCATAAAATCCACATGATTTTGTCATGTCTAGCTTATCCCTGAGAATTGAAAACAAATAAGTATTCGAGTTCTCTGTATACACAGGTGTATTAAACTTGTTGAAAATAATGGGTTCTTTCATAAAATCCACGTGTTTTTGTGATGACTGGTTTATCCCTGAAAATTAAAAGCAAGTACGTGCTCAAGTTCTCTGTGTACAAACAATCACGTTGTCAACAAAATGCCTTACTCAATATTTCCGTAAAAAATAATACGTTCTTCGTTCATCTTTTCTCCTGCATGTTCGATTTTTATATGGACACTCAAATAATCTGGCAAACTATCAGCCTAAAAAATTGTTTAACAAAAATAAATATTCAAGATTTTTACTACACCGAGGGCAGCTGTAGAACACTTACAATATTATTATTTTCCATTGCCTGAACTTCCTTTATGGCACGAGTCTCATAGATTTCCATTAGTTTACAAATATCCGAATCGTTAATATCTTTTAAAGCCTTAATCACATTGTTGTCTGTGAGTTCTAAAAATATTTCCGTGTCTGCGCTCGAAATTTCAGTAAAGTTTTTACTGTGAATGGTAGAGAATTCAAAATGCATTTCTATGTAGGTATATAAGTTTGTTTTTTTTTAATTACGTACCAATGGAATTTGTGACCTCGTTGCACTGCAAGTTTTATTGCCTTATGTAATACATTTGCAAGAATCATACAACTTGGATTTCGGTAAATATAAATGTGAAGTTGTTCTCGGGCTTGGAATATTTTGTAGATCTTATCTAAATGATCGTATTTGTACTCAATATGTGCACCATCCTTTGACACTCTTGCATCTAAAATAAAATAAAAAATAAAACGAATATAAAATTAGAAGTAGTTATTGTAAATAATATAGAATTCAAATAATGTTTATTTTAGCGCTACACAAATAAGACTAAATTTTATAATTATGTGTAAGTAAGATAATAGAAAGGTTTAGCCATAAAACTTAATACCTTGAACGACGCGTGTTTAAAGAATTAGTTCTCACAGATTGCGAAAATTCAATCAAGTATACAAATATTGCCCATAAATCATCAAATTACGAAGGAATAATATCGCACGATATATAAAGAAAGTTTCTAACGTGCATCCCAAGATTGAATTTAAATATTCCGAGACATGGTCGTATCGCCAAACACATACCTCACGGTAGAATTAAAAGGCACATTGAGCTTATGCAATGAAGCTGAATCAAAACCACGGAAAACTTCACAACCATAAGTCATGAGAGCGGACAATTAACGTTTTAACGAACATAATTCACGTGTCAACAGTAGTAAAGGCTTCAGTGACAGAAAAAAAAAATTGTATAGGTGGTAGGGAGGAAGGCGGGGGGGGGGTGGTCTTAACGGATTCCGAGAGAACGGGGACTGAAAGTTATTTGAGTATGTTTTCATAGATGACCCCGTAACTTCTGAATGTTACACCCTATGATGATGATTTAAACTTTGGTAGATAGATAATTATTTAGTTGTTGGACCTTTGGACCAATGGCCTATAAAACTGTCCCCTCCTCTTCTCCGTTTTGAGGTTATGTCTAGACACTTACACTTTTTCTTATGCATATCCAGAAATCCAGAAATCGTTATTCACACAAAATAGTTTTGCGTCATGAGAATAGATTAAAGACGGCGATAGAATTACATTCAGTAAATCATTGACATAAATAAGAAATAATAATGGTCCACGAATTGTCCCCAATAAATAATGATGGGACTTGACTTGATACTTGAAGCTACTGAATGGTATAATTGTCAGTTACTATTTTTGACATTTTATTAATAATGAGACTGGGACTAAGATATTCTATGTATACCTTACTGAAATCGCAATAGAAAGTGTCTACTTGTTTGCCTTCATCTATCACATCTAGAGATGTATATAATTAGTAAAAATGAAAAGATTCGTTAGAGTAGATCGACTAGGAAAGAGGACCATGAAAATTTTCAAATTTTAATTGGGTGGGTAACTAAGTAATTCCGGATTTCACTGGCAGATGGTTTTAGTTGAATTTAAGCAGTAACGGTGTTAACAAAAGATTTACCAATTAAGTTTTGAAGACTAGTAATAAAAACGAATTGCCCACATTCAAAAGGCAATTGCACCTATGCCATGTCCGCTTCTGTCTTTATAACATGTCTTCCCTATATCTGGTGTTATTCTTTTGTGAAAACTAGATGGCACTGAATATGTTTGTACTAAACTATTGTCTTCATAAATGTCTTCAAAACAAGTTTTTATAAATGTGTTTGTTATGTGTTTTTACGACAAGCTTCATATATGTATTTGAATTTGAATTACAGTGAATTCAACGCAGCATCGCTATAGCTTTATTGCAATGAAGTTATTTTTGTTTTCTACTAATTAAAACAGAAACGTAGCAAGCGATGAATTTGTTGCATTCACTGTAATTCCACCTTAAGACAAGATGTAGTTATCGTTCATTTTTAATAACTTACACTCATTTGAGCTTTGAACAATTTTTCATTAGACGAAGGATGGCCTTTACCAGTCTAAACAACTTATTGTAAACCTGGTTTTGCCGTCGTGGGATGTAAACCACAAAAGATTTTCTTCACCCTTTCTTTATATAAATATAAAACACAACTGCGGGGGATTCCCCGAAAACATACATGTTTACGTATAGCACAACTTTTACTTAATTCAATAATAGATGTCGCCAAGTCATAATTTGTTTCTTCTTTCTTGCATATATGCATTCTATGAAATGGTCTCGTTGAAAACACTTTGCAAACATGTTACTGAAGACGTTTCCTTCACTGTGTATGTTTACGTATTCCAAATGTCAACCCATATTTTCTGTTTATAATTGCTACTTTTATTGCATTTCAGTAAAAAAGTTGTATCGATTGGTTGAGTAGTTTTTGTTTGGCATCAATTGAAAAATGTAAAATTGAAACGAACATTATCTAGAATTTACTTCTATGATGAGGAAGCCTTAAAGGCAAGAATGCTTTTCAGTCAACGATTAGCAACACTCTGGTCGTCCAGTTGAAGTTCATGAAGACAAAATCAAAGCGCAATAATCGATCTGAATCGTCATAGAGCAACACGTGCGAATCGCATACATACATTGAAAAGCATTTAAAACAACTTGGCTACGTACAAAAAAGTCGATCGTGAACTAAAATAAATTCCCTTAACACATTAGCATCTGCGATTTGCTTATAAAACGTAAAAAATTGGTGTGCTTACAAAAACCAGATGTGCACATTCCGAATTGAGCAATGCAACCCAAGTAAAGCCGCCAGAACTAGCAAATCATAAAGGTATTCCTGTTACACCACAACCAAACAAGGCTACAAACATCTTTGAAGACTGCGCAAAAAATATTGCAGTTTGGTTGGGATGGGTTAGTTACCACACATGTTCACTATATAATCTAGACTTGACACCATCTGATTATTTCGTTCTTTGGATGCTAAACATTTCAATAATGATGATATCAAAACACATTTGGTTCAGTTTTTCATCAATACAAATCAGAATTTTTATGAACGTGAAAAGATGAGAAAAAGTCATTAATAAAAATACACAATATATTACTGAATATATTTTGTGCTATGAAAAAATTGTCTATCCGCAATTACTTAGCTGCCTACTTAATAGTACAAATTCATTTAAAAAAAAAAACCAATAAACGTGTCTGAAGTCTTTTTGGGACCGCTGTAAAATATTGAAACACTTTTAGAATAAAAAAAAATAGATTTAAACCTAATCGTCTTGTACAGGGAGGGCGGGCTTGTTCTGACTGATGTAAAGTGCATATAACTTTTGTTATTTGAACCTGTTATTAGAATATTTATTTTTACATGAAAGTTCAATTTGTTTTATCTATGTGTGGAAAATAACATAATTTAAATGACCTCCATTTTCTTGTGGACAAGTAATGGCTCTTTCTAAAACTTTATGCATAATAGCGCACAGCGTTTTTAGCTCCAAACTTGTTACTTCTGAAATGTTGGTGGCTTATAAACCCGCTCCACATAAAGCAATCTAAGAAATGGAGAGGCCAAACACAGTCGGATTTTTTTAAATAATTCTATCATCGAAAAGTTCTGAAAAATCTCTATTGTCGCCCCCGCGATTTCGGCTGTGGCTTCATCCTGCTGGAACCGTACATCAGAGCTATTAAGAACTGCCGCACGTAAAAAGATCTCTATCATGCGTCAGTACACCGCCCCAGAGATAATTTGTGGATATTCATTGTCATCTTCGAAATATTATGGACAAGTGACTCTATTGGCCATAATTCCACACCACACAGTGCATTTAAGTGGTTGTAATAGACGCTTGTGCAACGATTTCTTATTCTTCGTCCCAAAAATTCCACCCTTCTGTTTATTCACATATTTAGGTAAATAGAAATATGCTTCATCACTCATTATTAAATTGCTTAAAAAGTTGGCATTATCTGTGGCTTACTGTCTGAACTTATTGGCGTGCGATATTCTGGAGATGTTCAAATGACTAGCAAATCGGCGAGTGGACATGGATAGATCATCGTTGACACTCATCGTACAGATTCCACATCGGCCAGTGGACACTCAGTCGTACAGCCTCCACAGCGTCTTCATAGCGAACACGGCGATGAACATTTGGTCGTGGCTGATCAAATACTACACCACACTCCTCAAAACGGTATTTTCTTTGCGTTCTAACAATAAATCGTCGGGAAACATAATAAAATTCAATAATTTTAACCCGTTTTGCGGTGAGTATATAGTCATTATAAAATATCATTCAAACTCTTTATACATAAAACGGCACATAAATAAATAAATCTAAATAATTAAAACCCAAAAATTGCAAATTTAAAAAAAAACCGTCAGTCCAAGTTGGTCCAGCATGTAATACTAGCAACAAAATATCCATCATTTTTAATATTATCCCTTTTTAAACACAACTTCCAATAATCTTCCTCCGGCTAAAAAAATATTAAATTCAAAGAAAATGCGAAGTCAATTCCACTGTTTTCATATTTTCATTGCTCATTGCTACACTGAAACTCTATTAACAAATTCATATATGTAATCTACTCAGAATTATGGCAACGCATGGCTGATCGCCGAGAATAAATCTATTTTAAAATTTAAAACAAAAAACATATAAAATTGTGCAGATATAAGAATTACCTTCGAAAACCTTATCAAAATCTAAATCGATGTGGACCGTTTCTGGCAGGTATTTCGCAACATAGAAGTAGTCCCTTTTGAGGTAATCCCATTTATCCACGTCAATATCACATTGTTTGTTGTTGATGATCTAAAAATTACAATTATTTGAATTAATTAATTTACATAGATTGTGTTATAATACCTATAGAAAATTTCACTAACCTCAAACAGAAATTCGAACTCAGATTTTATTTTTACGAATTCGGCAGTGATGAATGCTTTGATTAATTCTACACCCCCTTCTTCCTTTAACTGTTTAAATAAACTTTGGGGTACTTCTTCAAATATAGCGTCTATACAGTCTTTGCAGTTCTCTTCATGCTGAAAATGCAAAAAAAAAACACAATTAAAATTAAAATTTTAAATCAATTCCTTTTCTCTTGCCTCTATTTTACTGCAGTTTTCCCAAAAGTGCGAAAATGGCCCATGGCCGATGTCATGTAATAGTCCGGCTAACTAAAATACATAGAATTAATAAAAAAAAAGACAACGATTAACTTCTGTTTAACTACATACAGCAACACAGGTTTTATATAACTTTGGAATCTTCAAACCTGGCGTATTCGTTTCAAGATGATTCATAAACAGCAGAGCCAAATAGTATGTTCTAGAATTACGCAAATGTAAAACAAATTAAATATTTTAAAACTTCTCCATCTACAAAATGTTAAAACAGAGTTAAAAATCCAGATTTACCCAATACAATGCTCATCACGAGTATGGGTCGAAAGTTGGCACACCCCTAATTGTTTTATCTTCGATAATCTCTGAAAGTGCTTTGTTTTACAAATAGCCTGACTTTGCAGGCATAGCTGAATATTACCATGCACATTATCATCGATCACTCCCTGAAATTAAATAATAATTTTAATTATTAACTGATTTGATTTTCGTACAAAAAAAATTATGGTCTAAAACAATGCGAAAATATATATCAAAATTCTTAGCAGCTTATGAAATAACTGATAAAAAGTTAAATGTGTTCATCTTCATTTTCAAAGTAAATTTAAAAGAGTTTATTTTCCAGACCGGAAGTACTGTTTGATAAGACTTTGACAATAGATGGTGCTCAAATCGTCAGAAGTAATATTATTTTTGACATTTTTGTCATTTTATTTGCTGGTTATACGGGCAAAATTCAAGTGGATTTATCAAATAGGTAATTTTAATGAGGGTATGATTTATAAAATAATAAATTAATAAAAATTAATTTTGAGTTGGACAAACCGTTGGGATTAAAATTCATACGTTAGATAGCTAAGATGTGTTCAATTTAAATCTGTCAGAAGAAGTTTATGTTATGTATGGCTTTTCATATAATTTCGTGTTATTTTGTGTTCTTACAATTTGATATGAAAAGGTATTTAAATTCAACCCAGAGAAGTAAATAATTTTATTTTATAATGTATTTATTAGAAAATTACCAAAAAGCATAAAGGATGACGATACTGACATAGTTGATAGCGGAAGTAATGTTAAAAGTACCAAAATACATGATTATTTTATTTTTCTTACTGCATTCTTTATTATTACTAGGCTCGTCCAATAAAAAGAAAAGAGATTTAGTACTTCATGATTCCAGGATTGGTTGAAGTGTAGCTCTATGGGCTTCTGTTATTGTACTGCACCGGTGTAGAACTAGTTCAAAAGAACTCTACGTAAGTGTAGTTGAGTATGTAAGGTGGGTCGGGTACTATCCAACTATGTGTTCTTTGCTCTCATAATTACTAATCTGTAAGGACTATAGTCCAATAGTTGTAATACCTAATTCTCATAATATCTAAGTCCAATACAGAATATGTTGTAGTCTGCTATTTTGTTTTGCTATTGCAACAATCTATTTCTAGGCTATTTAATGTCGGAATGCCCAGCGTTATACGTTGCTTTAAGCAGGGGCTTACAAATAAATGCTCTTTGAATTTGAAGTTGCACAAGTTAAATGTGATTTCTTATTTGTTACAGCGATGTTATTAATTAATTCACGTTATGTTGTTACGTTTTTTTCTTTTTTGGGTTTTTTTTTTTTATAAAATTTTGTTTCTTCAGAATTGTCCAGTTATTATTCGGAAATTAGCAGACTTTGAAAATATTTCACTATTGACTTATTCGTCGTTTTATCATGGCGAGTATACAATAAAGAATGATATGATAACTTCAATGTTCAATATTGAAAATTTATGTATCGTTGGACTTTGACTCCTCGATAGCTCAACGGAATTTTTTCCTGCTAAGTGGGATTGACGTAGCCTGGGCTACAATCCTTACATTTCCAAAATAATTACGCGTTCAAAATCTATCTATATAAAGAATATCGTCCTCTGAACTAGTTTTTTATATGTTATTATTCTTAATAAACCTGAATACGATTCGAATGAACAACTACACTCTACACCTTTAGAACGCAATAAAAACATTTTAATTTTGGTACAAATTGGTATGTTATGAGAACTGAGCTTTTTCCCGCCATTCTTTCAATATCGCTTTTGTCAAAGTCAGCTGGTTAGCAAAAGAAACATTCCCCAAATTCTTTTCAACGAGCTCTAACATTGCAACGGTGCAGTGGGTTTTTACGTGTACTATTTTGAGAGGCACTCACAAGTTCTAACCAGTTTATAAGTGGCACACTATACTGATAATAAATTGTCACACACAAAAACTCAAGTCTCCTCTTAAATCTTAAAGAATCAAGGTCACATTCACTTTTTGCTCTCTAATATTTGGCTACCTCATTACCGCCTCTGGTACAAGGACGGTTTTGGTCGCAATGAATCTGTTCAGTGCACTTTTGTTTTCTAAAAAAATTTATATTCAACCGATAATTACTATTTATCTAATTCTTTCTATATGTACCTAACGTTGCAAAATAACGTAAACCGAGGTTCCTTAAAATGTCCTTCTATTGTTGAAATTTGAAAATGGCACGATCAAAATTATTTTTATTTGTACACCAAAAACATTCAAAAAACAATTATAATATATAATAATTAAAAATATTTACCTGGCGATTCATTTGTAATTCTGTTGGATCCACTCTTTTCTGATCTAATGGCTATAACTAACTACAACATTATATAAAATAATCTTCCAAAATCTAATTTACTTGTTTATGTTATTGACAAGGAGTAAACAACAAATGTCAGTGAAACAATTTGACAAAATGTGGAATGGAAATCGAAAGTGGACGCGTTCGGGCAAATGCTCGTTAAATATTTGAAATTACGCAAAAATGAGATGATTTTAAAAGTTTTCTTTGTATTGGAAATTACGTGATTTTGAGGATGATTTCGTCGAAATCGTGATAAAAAGCGAAATTATGTAATTTCGGTGCAGTGAAAATTCACTATAATGCTAATTATTGCATAAATAACTATTATTTGCTAATTGACCAAATAAAAAAAAAATAACTTCTTGTTCTTATTGCAAAGAGCAAAGCTTGTTGAAAATTTGAAACGTAAGAGCCAGCCCCTGGTTGTCAGAAGTTGAATTACGCCTGTCCAATGAACAGGTACACCCGAGCAGAAGTTCTTTTTATATAAAATGGAAGCTTTAAACAGCTGTTTCAAAATTGATTGGTGAAGATTGCATTCGTCTCGATTTTAATTGATGTTTAACGAAAAAGGAAATATCCTCTGTCTCACTTCCTTCACAATTATTAAACGAAAAAAACACAGCGTATCCTAAATACTAACGCACATGACCACATTTACTTATCTAGTTCAGCGCAATTATTTCGCGCGAATAAATTTTATTTTTTATTTACAACAAACAAAAACAACCACAATGACAGTTAAAGGTGTTTTGTAATGTATAAATTCGGAATATTTTCAGCGAATGTAATAATTATTTCAACGTCGTTTGGAATTTAAAATTGAATTAGAAAGTACGGGAACACCTTGAGATCCGCGGCTCTTACCCGATTTTTTTCAAACTTTGCTCATTTGTTCTTATTTACACGCAAATCACGAATCTAAAATTAATTTTGCGAGCAAACATATACTTTTCAAGATATTAAACTTTAAAAATCGCGAAATTTGTACTGCACTTCACAACACAATTTGACATTCTCGCAATTAATTAACTCTTCTTCTTCTTTTTAGTATTAAAAAGAAGCAGTGGTACGTATGTATATACTAACCTTCCGAACATTCGGGTTACCAGCATTGCGTTTTTTTATTCATTACGAATATTCAATTGATGAGCATTTACTTAGAATGGAATAGAAAAACTTTTATTAAAGAAGCACACACACACACACAGGCAGGCTGGCAGGGGCACACACACACACGCGCGCTCCGCTTCGCTCCACGCGCGTGTGTGTGTGTGCCCCTGCCAGCCTGCCTGTGTGTGTGTGTGTGCTTCTTTAATAAAAGTTTTTCTATTCCATTCTAAGTAAATGCTCATCAATTGAATATTCGTAATGAATAAAAAAACGCAATGCTGGTAACCCGAATGTTCGGAAGGTTAGTATATACATACGTACCACTGCTTCTTTTTAATACTAAAAAGAAGAAGAAGAGTTAATTAATTGCGAGAATGTCAAATTGTGTTGTGAAGTGCAGTACAAATTTCGCGATTTTTAAAGTTTAATATCTTGAAAAGTATATGTTTGCGCGCAAAATTAATTTTAGATTCGTGATTTGCGTGTAAATAAGAACAAATGAGCAAAGTTTGAAAGAAATCGGGTAAGAGCCGCGGATCTCGTGTTTAGCCAAAGTACGTTACGTAGAAATAACAACGCGCTAGATAGCAGCTGTAGAGGTTTCAACTGTTTATTCTCCCTCCACTTTAAAATTATTCCTTTGAAACTATAACTATAACTGAAGAAGAGGAGCAACAGCAGAGTTGTCGCATATTTGTGTTGCACAATTGCTAAGTTACTTGAAGACCCGGATTACGATGCTCTGTAATTACAGTGTTGACCTTCCTCGGCTCGTTTCAGAACAAGTCTGTGGCATTTTTATGGTTTTGGTAAAAATTTCAACAGAATAAATTACTACAATCTTGCAATTCATAAGTAGTGAAAGGGCAGTTACCACCGTTCATACATAAGACTTCACAATAATTTTTAAAAGCTTTTGATAAAGTACATCAATTATTATTGATAAATTTAATTACATTGTTAGTTATTTCTTGGGTATAAATAAAAAAATTGAATCATGTCTGAATGCCTACTAATCTTACCAAAACTTTATCAACAGAATAATTAAAGATCTCAAAATTAAAATTATTTAATTTTGAGTTATTATACCCTGAATAATGCTGACGAAAATTACAACTATATTAAAGTCGGATTATGCACTCGTCAAAGGCTATTTATGTAGTGTGAATGAAATGAGTTGAATTCTGTACGGAAATATGGTAGCATCATTAATTTAACTCAGCCAATAAAACTGTACAAAAACCCAACTTCAAATCAACTCTTGCTCAGCCATTATAAACATATTTTCCTATTCTAAATTCCAATCTGAGCCACATTTTCAACAGCAGAAGATTCATTGTTGACCTTTGACAAAATTGTTAATATAGTCGCCATAAATCAATGAAGATTTATAAAGCTTTTAAAATCATATTGCCTTACAACTGACTATATGGAAATATTTATTTCTTTTTAAAGAATTTCAGTTTCTTCAACTTATCGCCTCCGCTTGTCACCTTAGAAAGATGGCATCATTGGAACAGCTACAGAAAATTTAGAATTACAGCAACGTTGCTTCTTGCATTGCAATGTACCGTATGCAGTAGAAACTTTCTTGCTATTGGCACCATGTTTCATCCACAAAATCTCAATTTAATTGAACTTAATCATGCCACATGCATTTTCCATTTGCCCAAAGTTGCAATCTATAGATTTAGAAATAAGAAAATTCAGAATACATTTCTTATTACAAAACATTTATTCAACAATCCTCTAACATTCAGTAGATGCTTCACATAGCTTCGCCAAGAGACCTGTTAATTGAAGCAATGAGTTTAATCCCTCAACGATTTTCATATGAGCTAAACCTATTTCCCGGATAAACACCAACTTCAGTTTTTCATCAATTGACATTCTTTTGCACACTCTAAATATATTTCCAATGACATCCTCAGCTGCGTATCCAAGACGCCACAACTTGGCCAAGATTTTGTAAGCTTTGTGAATATCATTTTGTGCGCAATGTTCAAGCATATCTTGGATAAGCATAGGATGTGGCTCATCGCAAACTTTGAAAACGTTTTCTCCGCTTATATGACCAAAGCCATTGGCCGTTGATTGTAAATTATTCAACGCCTGCCTCATATCTCCTTGAGCTGTAAAGACAATAGCCTCAAGACCGTCTTCATTATAGCTGAGATTTTCTTTTTCACAAACTTCTATCAATTTTGCCAATACCTGAGCATCTGACAGCTTGGAAAATCTTAACATGGCACAACGAGATTGAATAGGTTCAATAATTTTTTCGCTAGTATTGCAAGCTAGGGCGAATCGAGTTGTATTGCTGTAGATTTCCATGGTTCGACGAAGGGCTTGTTGCGCACCTTCTGTCATACTATCCGCCTCATCAAGAATAATAATTTTATGTCGACCGCGCGGCAATGTAACCTTCTGCTGTGCAAACATTTTGATTTTGTTTCGAACAACATCTATACCTCGTTCATTTGATGCATTCAATTCTAAAACTGCATCCTTGTAGCTATCTCCTAGAAGAATTCGTGCTAAGCATTGAATTGTTGTAGTTTTACCAACGCCCGGTGGTCCCTAGAATTACGTACTAATTAGGCTCTTAAGGCGCCTATACAAAGTAAGGTACTTACAGCAATAATAATATTTGGGGCATTTCCCTGTGTTGCAAATACACCTAATCTGCTCACGGTGTCTTCATTTCCAACGATTTCTTCAAATTTTGTTGGACGATATTTTTCTATCCTAAATAATATATTGAATATTGAGAGGCACCGTCATATTTATAAGTAAAAGTTACCATGGCAAATTCCTACGTTTTAAATTATCTACATTATCAGTAGACGTGCCTTCTCCGGGGCTTTGAGGCATAGTTGGAAATATTTTAAAGTAATTTTAAAAGAAATATCCAAAGCAAAATTGAGCGGGAATATGTCAATATATCTGTCAACGTCACTATGAAGTCTGACGGATGTACAGCACAAGATCCATATCAATGCATTCCACACAATTCCTACTTATTATTTTTATTTCTCGCAGAAGATTAACATTTCTCCGCAAGGCGGCTGCGGAACGGCAAATACGGAACTTTTGGCGTGAGTGTCGCAAAATGTTAAACAGTTCAGTGGAACTTTAAGACGGATGGTTTGGAATTCTGCTAGAAAACTGACAGCCACTAGCGCCACACACTAGCCACTAGCGCCACTTCCGCCCTCCGGGGCCTGGAATAAAACTGAAAAGCGCTCGCCACGCCAACTGTGTAACCAATAGATTTTTCGTTTTTTCACGCCGAGGTCGCTTACAAAAACCGTTTTCGACACTAACGCCAATAGTTTTGATCGCCGTCCGGCGGGGCGGAAAGAAAAAGAGAAAAAAAGTACCCCCCATGCGGAGAAAGGCCGGATTAATAAATGAATTTACGTAAACTTTTTAGTTATTGTACATTGTACACAAGGTATATAGAATACAAGCTACTCCCATTACGAATCACGTTCCGCCATTAGTGACGAATTATCATGAAAATGTATAGGAAAGCACGGTACAGAGAACACAATACGCTCTCTCTCTTTTTCCTATAGAAATGTATGTACATTAGCCACGAAATTACGTCACAGAAAATGTGCCAACATTTTGATGGGAATACTGGGTATTCTATATATGTACCTTTTTGTTTTTATTAACCCCTCTGTCATGAATTTTTGCGTGGAGCATTAAAATGCTATAGAAAATAATACGCAAAAATTCGTTTTTGGCTTAATGAAATTTCATTTTTGAAACTTAACTAACGAAGAGACATCTGAGGAGATCAGTCACTTCTATCGTACTTACATAAAGAGCTTCCTGTAGGAGTACCTATACAGTTATGTCCCGTGAGCGGTTTAGCACCCGAAGGTTATGGATAAGTCATGCTTAGACAAGCAAAAAATTGTTTGTATGTTTGGAGGTAAGTTCTAACTATTTCGGAGATAACGGAACTTAACAAAAACAACAACCGAAAAAATCTAAACCGAAAAACTCTATTCCACTTTAAAACAAGATTTTTGCTCCAATGATTAATAAAATCATGGGAAATAGGATAACCTAATAGTTTCACTAATAAAATAGTAAGTATACATATTTCAGATTTTGAAGATAAACACAACTTTTATGTTTTATCGGCCGAATATTTCCGCCGAAAAAGTTTTTCGGCCGATAAAACATAAAAGTTGTGTTTTTCTTCAAAATCTGAAATAAATATAACTGTTTTCTCAGTAAAATTCTTAGTTCTTCCTATTTCCTTGGATTTTATTAATCATTGGAACAAAAATCTTGTTTTAAAGTGGAATAAATTGAGTTTTTCGGTTTACATTTTTCTGTTCTTGTTTTTGATGTGAAGTGCAAAAAGTTCGTTCCCAAAAGATAATTGCCTACCTTTGGGCACTAATTGAACTTTTTCGCTGTATTTGCTTAAGAAAAATTGCAGAAAACGAAAACGCAGAAAGGGTTACTTTGGGTAGAAAAGGTGATAGATAATTTTAAAGCCAAGCTTTTGGGCTTTTAAAGCCAATATTAAAGGTTGATGATTGTTTTTTGATAAAAATAGTAGTTAAATAAAAATAAACGATTTATAATTCCAAAGTTTAACTTTATTAAGCCATAACTTCAAAACGGAGGGGAAGGTTTAAGACCGTTGTAAAGCTCCAACGATTTTTCAAAAGGTACAGGTCATATACAATGTGTATTTTCGAAACTTGATCAAAGCTAGACAAACAAAAAATTATATGGGGGGGGGGTCCACAGCAACCGTTTGGGAGTTACAGGGTGATTAAGAAAAAAGCTAGATTTTCACATAACACCCTGTATTTTAAAAACTACAGGGCCTATCGTCACAGTTAAAACCTCTTTGTATGCAGAACTGCACAACCAGCCTCATACCCCTCTCCCATCAAGAGTTATGATTGTCTAAACTAAAATTATCGGATTTTTTTACTTTTATTTTAATTTGACTTCTATTATTTTTGCAAAGAGGTCATTAACATAACTTTTTTTTATAAAAACTGTAAACTGTAGACTCTCCTCTTTAATTTGACCTATTACACTCTTCAGAGATGGGCGTTGTTATGACCCAGATCTTAATTATTAAGTTAGAAATTATATTCACATTCAGTTTAATCATGATAAAACAAGAATTTCATTTAGTCTAGCGTAAGCATTTTAAAGGGTTATTATTCTTAAGTTTATTGAACCAGCGATCATAATTCGCCACCGTGAGCAATGCTAATTTCCATTTTTTCGCTTTACATGCAGTTTTTACAATATTTACGCCAGAGGAATTACTACTGGGTCAGCATTCTTACTGCGGTGAATTATTAATCGCTCAAGTCGATGAACCCTATTTCTTACAGGTCAATTTGTGTATTGATTGTTAATATTGATTACGCATGTTCAATTTTATTATAAATATATTGAATGAAATAAATAATTAACCAGTTTTGTTATAATCGACAATCAGTGCGTTTTTTATTAAGCCAAGTCAGAACGGTCAGCATTTCAACCATTCTCCATTATTTTGAGTATCGATACAAGCATCGATATTCAATTCTACAGCGGTCTAGATTGTGCATCTAGGCCTATACATCTCAGTTAAGGCAAAGGAGCTTTAACTTTAACATTGGTGACCCCGACGTGATTCAAGTGCATCACTTGAGTCACATACATACATTCATTTTAGTTGAAAGTGAGGCATTTCCACCAGAAGGAAAACTTATCATCGCCTTTGAAGCAAGATTTCATTTGACTTCCAATCACAAAGTGAAATTACAAGTTAGATTGAGTGAAAATCTCATTAACACGAAAAATTCCATAACTCATCAAAATTATGGAAACCCTGTTCAAGGAACAAGATCTGAACGGAGATGAGATTGAATCAGTAATCTCGAATTATAAGAAAGATCCGGCCGACAGAAAAACCTTAGCATATTATGAGGAACGACTTAGGCGCCTCGAAGAACATTGGTCCGTGTTTGATGCAACAGACACCAAGATACGAGCATTACAGAATGTACCCAGAGATCATGCTTACTTCACGAATGATTACTATAACGCCATCTTAACCATCTTCAACAAGTATAAAAACCATTTCACCAGTCAAATTAAATTATTTGACAAGGCCACCACTAAAGAGGTCATAGCTAGTACAAGTGACAACGCCCATAACCAAGATGCCACAGATCCAAAACCACAAAAGTCTGATGACACCAGTGCTCATGAAGAGCGTTGTAGAACTACAGAGATTCAATCAAACCTACAACAGCAAATAGTTCGAGCAATAAGACGACAAGGAGAAGTCATCAAGGCACTTCGTCGGCTCATTGCAGGAATGAAAATGGATGAGGATCAACAGAATAAAAATTATTATGACCTGAAAATAAGCAGGTTAAATCAACATTGGTTGCAGATCGAAAATATAAACCAGCATATCTGGGAATTAGCCGAAAATCCAATTCAAATGGGTTACAATGTTGATGAATACGTGCAATTAGAAGAAGAGGTACAAGATCAACTAGTTTATCTATCTGACAAACGGGATAAATTGACAACTTCTAGTACAACAATCAACAATAACACCATGATGAAACTACCAAAAATAGTGCTTCCAAAATTTGATGGAGACTATTTAAAATGGCGTCAGTTTTATGACCTGTTTAACCAAATGGTTCACAAACAATCAATGGCCAATTGCCAAAAAATGTGGTATCTTAAAACAAATTTATCCGGGGAAGCTGAAAGGTTAATACGCCATTTAACTTTGTCAGATGAAAATTACACCGCTGCTTGGGACATGTTAAAGGATCGCTATGAGAACTCCAGATTGTTAGTCACAGCTCTACTCAACAAATTATTATCGCAACCAGTAATTGTGAACGAAGGTGCTATAGCAATTAAAACGCTCCATGATACAACACAGGAATGTTTACTGGCTTTGAAAAATCTTAAGGTTTCCACTGCCGATTGGGATCCAATACTAACGCATCTGCTAATCAAGAAATTGGATCAAACCACACATCGTTTATACGAACAATCTTTAAGTCATCCAAGAAATCTACAATCTATGAAGAGCCTCTTATCATTTCTGGAGAATCGATTCCAATCTCTGGAAGCACTTGGAAGCAAGGCAAAAATTCCAGGAAACTACCACATTAAACAAGGCACAACAAAACCTTTCACCTCCGCTACTACAACTATATCAAATTGCATATCATGCAAGGGAAACCACGCACTATTCTCGTGTAAGGACTTTCTTCGACTGACACCATCAAACCGGCTAACTCTCGTCAAAAAACATAATTTGTGTATCAACTGTCTGAGACCGGGCCATTCATCGCAGCAGTGCACATTGAGAAACTGTACAAAATGTACTAGAAAACACAACACTCTGCTACATATCGAGACATATTCAGCCTCATCTCAGTCACTTCCGAAAGTAGTTCCACCATCACCAATGAAAGGTGAAGTTAACGACAGACCAACAACATTAACCGCACAAACAGCCACAGGACAACAAAATTACATTCTGTTGAGTACCATTCTCGTGAATTTAGTTGACAGTAAAGGAATGAGCGTCGAATGCAGAGCAGTACTGGACTCCGGATCCCAGATTAACTTTATAACCGAGAGAATGATTAAAAAACTTGGCCTGATTGGTACTTATCAACAGATACAGATACAAGGCATTGGACAAACAAAACAGCATACACAACGAAGAGTAAATCTGCTCTTACAGTCAAAATTGAATGGGTTTGCTACTAGGGTAGAGGCTTTCGTTCTACCACAAATCATAGCACCTCAACCTACTCAAGAAATAAGTACAGATTCCTGGGCGATACCAAAAAATATAAAATTAGCCGATCCCAACTTCAACAATCCATCTCGTATAGACGTACTGCTGGGAGCAGAATTCTATCATGACCTGCTATGTATAGGCCAAATAAAGTTGGGCGAAAACTTACCAACCCTCCAGAATACTGTATTTGGCTGGATAGTAGCCGGAAGGGTCGGCGGAAGACATTTAGACAAGGCCACCTGTGGAGTTTGCAGTGAAGATGAAATGTTTGACATAGAAAGGTTTTGGAGACTGGAGGAGGTTGACACTACGTCTCAAACACTCTCACCAGAGCAGGCACGATGTGAGAATCATTTCAACCAAACTGTGAAAAAAGACCCTACGGGACGATTCATAGTGCGCCTACCATTTAATCAAGCCACTGACAAGCTAGGGGAGTCGAAGGATATTGCTCTACGAAGATTCCTGTCGCTAGAACGAAGACTTGCCAGACACAATGATGTTAAAGCACAATACGTGGAATTCATGAATGAATATATCAAGCTCGGCCACATGCAAGAAATAGACGAAAGAACTATTCAACATCCGTACTACTTTCTCCCTCATCATAGCGTTATCAAATCCGACAGCTTAACGACCAAACTAAGGGTTGTCTTTGATGCATCTGCCAAAACTTCCACGAACGTATCGCTGAATGATGTCTTAGCAACAGGACCGACTATACAGGACGAACTCTTTTCAATCTTGCTGCGATTCAGATTGCCCAAATTCGTCTTCACAGCTGACATCGAGAAGATGTACCGCCAGGTCCTACTCAATGAAGAAGATCGTCGATTTCAGCTAATCATATGGAGAAGTGATTCGAATGCCCCACTGAAATTCTATCAGTTGAACACAGTGACCTATGGAACAACAACAGCTCCATTCCTAGCCACAAGATGTCTAAAAAGGCTGGCACAGGAAGATGGCAAGGACTATCCCACAGCTTCGGAGGTGATTCAGCGCGATTTCTACGTAGATGATGTCATGACAGGGTCCAATTGCCTAGCCACAGCCATTAACACTCAAAGACAACTGATTGCTTTACTCCAGAAAGGCGGATTCAAGCTTCGAAAGTGGTGTGCTAACCATCCACGCTTACTTCAAAACATTTCACGAGAAGATACTGCTATTCAATTGGACTTCAATGATGAAGTTGAAGAGCATATCAAAACCCTGGGCTTAACATGGATACCTAAAAATGATGTCTTCTGCATTAAAACTAATTGGACTAAAACAGATCGAGTGACCAAAAGACTCATATCATCGGACATAGCTCACTTGTTCGACCCGCTCGGAATCATGGGGCCAGTTGTCGTTACCGCCAAAATGTTCCTACAACAATTATGGAATCTTAAACTTGACTGGGATGCCGCAGTCCCATCAGAGCTTCATACAAGATGGATCAGGTTTCGTGAAGGGCTGCAATTATTGAATGACATAAAGATCCCAAGACACGTGTTTAGCCAAGAATGCCCAAGATCTACACAAATACATGCCTTTGCAGATGCTTCTGAAAGGGCATACGGAGGAGCCGTTTATATCCGTTCTGTCAATAGTCATAACCGTATCGTAGTGAGGTTACTCTGCGCCAAGTCGAGAGTAGCTCCAACTAAGCAATTGACACTACCCAGACTTGAATTATGTGCCGCGAAGCTTACTGCTGAGCTTACCAAGCGCGCAATACAAGATCTCAAAATGGAAGATGCCGTCACGTTCTACTGGACAGATTCGGAAATAGTTCTCGCCTGGATAAACTCTAGATCGTCGTCATTTCAAACATTCGTCGCCAATCGAATTGCTGCTATACACGAACTGTCATCACCCCAACAATGGAGGCATGTAAATTCAAAGGAAAATCCTGCCGATATCCTATCCCGTGGTATTGCTCCAGAAAGATTAGAAGGCTGCAATCTCTGGTTTTATGGACCTCCCTTCCTACACGGCGAAGAATCAATATGGCCAAAACCATACAAAACAGACTCAGAATGTGAGTTTGAAAGGAAACGCACTGCAATACCAGTAACAATCGAAAACAGCATTCGACATTTCGTATATCATATAAACCACCAAAATTCCTTCAAAAAATTGCAACGGATCACGGCTTACGTTCTACGTTTCATAGATATCACCAGAAACAAAGACAAAACTAACCTAAATAAGAGCTGTGCATTGACAAGCCTAGAATTAGATAAAGGATTACTCACCATTATTAAGATCATACAAGAGGAAAATTTCAAAGATGATCTATCTCAGCTACAAAAATTAACGGAGTTAAATAAATCCAGCCCACTTATTAGCCTTACTCCATTTTTAGACGATCAGGGGGTCATTCGAGTCGGAGGAAGATTAGAAGCATCATCTCTGTCATATGATGCCAAGCATCCCATGCTCCTGCCCTATAATCATCCATTTACAAAACTTTTAATGACCGACATCCACAGGAATCATCGTCATGTCGGCCCACAAGCTCTCCTGGCAATAACCAGGCAACAGTTCTGGCCAATAAAAGGGAAAACCATCGCACGCTCCATAGTGCAAAACTGTGTCCGATGTTTCAGAAGCAATCCGAAAATGCGAACACAGTTAATGGGGAATCTTCCAGCTACCCGAATACAACCGGCACGACCCTTTACTAACTCAGGTGTGGATTTCTGTGGGCCAATATGGACGCATTTTCATCTCAGAGGGAAGAAACCTCAAAAAAGCTATGTAGCAGTGTTCTGCTGCTTTGCCACCAAAGCAGTGCATTTGGAAGTGGTGAGTGATCTAACAACGAACGCATTTATTGGTGCTCTGAAACGCTTCATGGGCAGAAGGGGGCACTGCCAGAATTTATATTGCGATAATGCTACGAATTTTGTTGGCGCCAGAAACCAACTACAAGAACTACTGGATAGCATCTTCGCAGACAAGGTGAGAGAAGAAATCGAAACCAGGTGCAGCGCAAGCGGAATTGACTTCCACTTCATACCTGCGCGAGCTCCGCATTTTGGAGGTCTATGGGAGGCAGCCGTTAAGTCAGCCAAATACCTACTTCAACGCAGCTTAGCTTCAGCTTCACTTACGTATGAAGAGCTGGAAACGGTCATGATTGAAATAGAAGCAATACTCAATTCCAGACCAATTACATCCATGTCCTCTGATCCAAATGATTTCACGGCTTTGACCCCTGGACACTTCTTGATCGGTGAGCCCCTCACGGCCTCCATTGATCCCAGATGTGAAGAAACAAGAATAAGTCTTCTCAAACGATGGAAACTACTGACTCACATTAAACAGGAGTTCTGGAGGCGATGGTCAAGAGAATATCTCAACCAACTGCAGCACCGTGTTAAGTGGAAGCAAAGTTGCCAAAACGTCCAACCAGGTACTATCGTGATCATACAGGAGGATAACTTGCCAGCACTCAAATGGCCGCTAGGAAGAATTGTGAAAACAGTCAAGGGCAATGATGGTCTTGTCCGAGTGGCCGACGTTCGAACGGCAAATAATACATTACGGCGACCAATACACAGGCTCGCTCCACTGCCTATAGAGGACGATAACGAAGATAGATCGGCTAGTCATGATGATCAGGACAGAGAAGGTCAAACTTCAAAACGACGAAACGCATCCCAATTGGCAGAAGCTTACGACAACTCCACATGCAGTAGCGGCGAGGTTCCAAAAAAAAGGACACGTCACACGTACGGTTCCGCACTAACAACACTTCTCTTAACCTGTATGATTCTACCCATTATCAGAGGACAGCCTATTGAAACATCCCCTTTTACACCACAACCTGGGTTATATTTTGAGAATATCGGCACGACTAACATAATATCAAATGAATGGAACCTTGTAGTCTATTATGAAATGGAGACATACTGGAACGATTTTCACGCAATTATAAATAGCACCAAAACCCTAGATCACCTGTGCACTCAGATAAACTTTCTCTTTGTGCTAAAACAGACGAGTTTGTGTGTCAAACTAGTTAACCAATTCAATCGTCTGCAAGAGGAAATTTCTACTGATAACGAACTTCTACACGCCAAAAGCAAATCTACTAGAACCAAAAGAGGTGCTGTTAATCTCATTGGCAATGTGGCGAATGCCTTGTTCGGTGTACTGGACTCGGAATATGCAGCAGAAATGTCTAACACTATTGATAACATAAAGGAAAATGAAAGCCGTCTCCTCACACTCCTAAAAAATCAGACGTCTTTGATAGACTCCACAATAAATATAATGAAAACTGATCAAGAAAGTGTTGACAGGAAGTTCCAAGAAATAGATGATCATCTTGACCAGATAAACCTGCGCATAAATAATATCAGTGAAGGACTGTATCAGCAGAAAGCGATGGAACTGTTTTCTTCATTAGCAATGGAACTGACTCTGGTGACGTTAAACTTTCAAAAAACACAATCAGCAATAATAGACACTATCACCGACACCCACCATGGAAGGATTAATCACATGCTCCTTTCCCCAAGGCAATTAGCTCAAGAGCTTACCATCATCAAGGCCCATTTACCCACATCCCTTCAATTACCAGCATCCCAGGATTCTATACAACAGTTCTATCGCTTGATGACAATAGAGGGCCGAGTCGTTGGAAATTATGTTATCTTTCGATTGAAACTTCCTCTCGTAAACTTAGAGAAATTCGAATTATTCCGCGTCACTCCCATTCCAGCATTGATCAATGGAACACTTGTTGCAATTAACCCTGCATCAGAGTTTCTAGCAATTAATCTGCATCGGGATCAATATTACCCATTGACTAAGCAACAGCAATCATCGTGTCTACAAACTGATGAAACTATCTATTTATGCAAGCAGATTCATCCAATTTATCGAAGAGGAGCAAATGTTAGCTTGTGCGAAATTGAACTGTTTCATCACAGGGAAATTTCACCTACATGCGATCTCAGAAGAACCAACAGCGACCCAGTATGGATACAGTTATTCCACCCAAATCAATGGATCTACGCTTTCAAGGAGAAGACTACCGTCAACGTCGTATGTGGAAATGATGTATCTCAAATGTCAATCGAAGGTTCCGGTCTCTTGAAACTTCAAGCCAACTGTGTTATCAGACAAGAATTTTTGACAATCCAAGGGCATCATGTATATCCAACTACCAGCAAATTGTCCTACACACGTGTCGGAAGCATTCCCAAACCCATAAGCCTCGATCAGCTTCCAATGATTCAACACAATGCCATAGCGTATCACGCTAAATTAGCAGAATTGAGAGCCCTTCAGAAGGAAGTTCAAATGCAGGACATAAGAGAACTCCCAAATAAATTGCACGCACACCATGTCCATCACTACACGGTAGGATATCTAACTCTGTCCCTGGCAATCATTATTACAATTTTTGGAATCATTTGGAGATGCAAAACAACTAAATCGTGCTGCAATACATCTAAGCCACCTAAACCCAGCCCGAGACGAGTTACAACCCCGGACTTCAGGGTAAACATTGATAGTTGAACAAGATATGTTCAACGCGGGGGAGTATGTTATGACCCAGATCTTAATTATTAAGTTAGAAATTATATTCACATTCAGTTTAATCATGATAAAACAAGAATTTCATTTAGTCTAGCGTAAGCATTTTAAAGGGTTATTATTCTTAAGTTTATTGAACCAGCGATCATAATTCGCCACCGTGAGCAATGCTAATTTCCATTTTTTCGCTTTACATGCAGTTTTTACAATATTTACGCCAGAGGAATTACTACTGGGTCAGCATTCTTACTGCGGTGAATTATTAATCGCTCAAGTCGATGAACCCTATTTCTTACAGGTCAATTTGTGTATTGATTGTTAATATTGATTACGCATGTTCAATTTTATTATAAATATATTGAATGAAATAAATAATTAACCAGTTTTGTTATAATCGACAATCAGTGCGTTTTTTATTAAGCCAAGTCAGAACGGTCAGCATTTCAACCATTCTCCATTATTTTGAGTATCGATACAAGCATCGATATTCAATTCTACAGTGGTCTAGATTGTGCATCTAGGCCTATACATCTCAGTTAAGGCAAAGGAGCTTTAACTTTAACAGGCGTAGTGCATTAAATTTTCAGTGCATTAATTATTTCATTAGCACTAGAGGCCTCTGTGATAGTTAAAAGCCAGGTTGCACTATCACTAAATGGTTAGTGGTAGTGCAAATTTTTTATCACTATCACTAAACGAATAGTGGTAATGCATAGTCTATTGCATTATCACTAAACGATTAGTGGTAGTGCAGAGTATATTGCATTATCACTAAACGATTAGTGGTAGTGCAAATACTTTTCACTATCAATGAGTGATAATGAATTCGTGCATTGGTAGTGCAAACATCTTTCACTAGCACTGAACGACAATTTAATGGTACGCATATGCAGCACTACGCGTAGCTCGTTCGATCAAAATTAGTGGTAATTGTTAATGAATCATCTCCATCTCCGCAAAACAGAAAACTGAACGGAAGGTTTTTTATTCTGTATGTTCGATCGTTGCTAGTTCAGTGCTAGTGAAAGATGTTTGCACTACCAATGCACGAATTCATTATCACTCATTGATAGTGAAAAGTATTTGCACTACCACTAATCGTTTAGTGATAATGCAATATACTCTGCACTACCACTAATCGTTTAGTGATAATGCAATAGACTCTGCACTACCACTAATCGTTTAGTGATAATGCAATATACTCTGCACTACCACTAATCGTTTAGTGATAATGCAATAGACTCTGCACTACCACTAATCGTTTAGTGATAATGCAATAGACTATGCATTACCACTATTCGTTTAGTGATAGTGATAAAAATTTGCACTACCACTAATCATTTAGTGATAGTACAACCTATATTTTAACTATCATTAAAGTTTAGTGTTGCTGCCATTTTAGTGGTAATGCAAAAACGCTCATCTCTGTTGTTTAGTGATAATGCAATACTCTGCACTACCACTAATCGTTTAGTGATAATGCAATAGACTATGCATTACCACTATTCGTTTAGTGATAGTGATAAAAAATTTGCACTACCACTAATCATTTAGTGATAGTGCAACCTATATTTTAACTATCATTAAAGTTTAGTGTTGCTGCCATTTTAGTGGTAATGCAAAAACGCTCATCTCTGTTGTTTAGTGATAATGCAATACTCTGCACTACCACTAATCGTTTAGTGATAATGCAATAGACTATGCATTACCACTATTCGTTTAGTGATAGTGATAAAAAATTTGCACTACCACTAATCATTTAGTGATAGTGAAACCTATATTTTAACTATCATTAAAATTTAGTGTTGCTGCCATTTTAGTGGTAATGCAAAAACGCCCATCTCTGCACCCTATGTGTTAACTGTAGCAGTTAAACAGTTAATAACTCATAACCTATTCAGGTCACACCGAAATTAGACGATATTTTTTTTTAATGACGTGCTAAGGGAACAAATTATTGTTGAGAATAGGTTCGAAAATATGTTTGAGAATAGGTTAAGAGCTAATAACTTTTAAAGGGCTACACTTACCACATAGGGTGTAATAGGTCAAATTAAAGAGGAAAATCTAAAGTATACACTTTTTATACAAAAAAGTTATGTTAATGATCTTTTTGCAAAAATAATAGAGGTCAAATTAAAAAAAAAGGTAAGAAAATCCTAAATTTTTATTTTAGACCCTCATAACTCCTTAAACGGAGCTGGTTGAGCAGTCGTTGGAAAGACCATGAAGCTCTGCATACAATGAGCTTTTAACTGTGACCGTACATCCTGTAGTTTTTAAGATACAAGGTGTTATGTGAAAATCTAGCTTTTTTTTTCTTAATCACCCTGTAACTTCCAAATGGTTAATGTGGAACACCTCATGCCATACAATTTTTTGTTTGTCTAGGTGTCTAGTATCCGCACATCTCGTTTGATCAAGTTTCGAAAGTACACATTGTATAAAAACATACCAAAATATATTAAGTCCCCTTATCTCCGAAACCTTTAGGATTTAACCTCACGCACCCATACAATTTGTTGCTTGCCTAGGCATGACCTATCCATAGCCTTCAGGTGCCAGACCGCTCACGGTATACCCTGTATAATATGTACCTTTGAAGAAGGAAAAACTTGAAGCCTTATATACAAAATCATTAGTTATGGTCCAGATTGTAAAATTTTCGAATTTTCAGAATTAGACTTTTATAAAAAGATAAGGACTTTTATGGTTTATCTTGCATTCGTTGGAGTTATACCCTTTTTTCTCTTTAATTAACACTGTTGCCTTTTTTTTTAGGTAATGTTTGAATGCAACAGTCGCATAATATCATGTCAGTAGGAGCCATGTGTGAAGCACAAAAGGACGATACAGGATTGCTAATATGATTTCTTAACAGCAGCGTCAGTTAAGCCGCTCTAATATATGTACATACATAGATAGGTATGTATATAGTATATAACAAAATCCTCCTTATTATGCACCTTTTCATAAATTGTTGCGAAAATTTATCGAATGATGTAAGATGGTAAGATTGTACAAAATTTGCTTTAATCCTTTTGTTTTTTTATGGAAAGCTCCATACTTATATGTATATACTCGCTCAGATTTGGATCGAAAAGTGGGTCAGTGATATCTATTTCAACTTTCTCTTTCCATAAGGCAAGGCGCATGTTTCAGAGCAAGAATTGATACACACACATACAACTGCAAGTACCTAAATACTTCACTGAGAAAATATTGAGAAAGGCAATAAACTCTTATTTCATTTTCAAACGGCTACATGAAGGACATTGATATTAATAATAATAATAATGAGCCTTTAATGTTATATAACATTTTCTGTTAACAATTTCCGAAAAACAATGCTATTGTTACACAAACACGTTCAAATTATCTAATTCAACTATGTAGATATGTAGGAAATGACTATAAATTTCTATTACGTGCAGACACAATCCACTAAACTTTTGCAATTTGTATTGACATTGAGAAGGAATAACTAACTTTTTCTTAACAGCTAATTCCTAATTCGGTTTCTTAAGAGCTAGCTAATCTGAGCGAATTAAAAATATACTCCAGCTTAATTTATTATGAGTTTAAAAAGTGTTAGGCGATATTTAGCTCCTTTTGAGATTGGGACTTCCTTACAAAAGAGGATAGAGCTAGTTATATTCCTCATTATCCTTTTTCTGGTGAATGGTATGATTGTTGTTTTGCTGGTGTTGTCTGATAACTTGTGTACAGCACACCAGTCTTAAACAAAACTTAGGGCTTCTTGAAGCTTTCTAGAAAGCAAGCGCTCATATTTGCCGGCGATAATGATAACAAGGTCATCAGCATAACCTTGCGATTCAATACCTTGGATATTTTATAGTTGAACTAAAATGTCGTCCACTACCATGCACCATAGCAGTGGAGATTCATCTAGGGTATAATAATGGATCGAAATATAAAAGAAAAACATTGGGTCAAAATTCATTATATCTAATCGTCGAAAAATGTATTACTAAAAGTAATATCCGAAATGTATCGACCTTACCTTAGGTAAAGCATTTTTATATTAAGTTTGATAAATGTCAAAGTGGGCTATTTGTAACCTCATTCAAAATTAACATAAATGAAAAAAACAACTAACTACCTTTCATCACGTCTTACAGAAAACTAATTATAACCAACTAAAAAAAACAAAAACCAAGAAAAACTCTGCACGATAAAAATTAAAAAATTTACCAATCAATAAAATCAAAATCAGTAGCACGACTATAATTCATTTTAATTCGAATCTACTTAAATAAAAATTACCTCCTAATACCTTTAGGTATGCCTATTTGAGTCGTTTTTAAAATCTCTTCATGTGCATACTAATTTCATGCTCCGTAAAACTGGTCCATATGTAAATTTCATAATTTTCTTTTTTTCCTCACCCGCATTCAACATTACCTACATACATAGAAAGGAGAAGGATGATAAAATTATAGGTAGGCACTAAGGGCACAAAGATCAGACCATATAGGTACATTCCGGTTTTATCATAAAAACCTGAACTAATTGCTAGTCTCTAGTTTTGTCGTCTTTAATCTAAAGAATATATCGAAAACATAAATTAACTATAGAAAGATAAAATTTTTGGAATGCTACATACCTACTAGTGTACATATATATGCGCTTACCTACCTTACCTCTCACTTAGCACCTAACATCGCTCGCTCCTACTGTTCATGAATAGAAATAAAATTTCTTCAACTTTCAAACTGATTAATATTCTCCGCATAGAATTTATGTTTCCAGATTGAAGGTATAGAGGTAAATGGATATTATGCATACGTTTTCATCCAGTTCAGGATTATGCACGCGGTAGCATGCTATATATAGCCAATACCTACACCTTTTATGTTTTAGGTGGGTATCTCCATATGACTGGTATCATTATAATCATCATGACGTGAATGAAAGTCGTCGAAATCTGAAAATTTTAATGCAAGCATACATTCTCCATTAGCTTCTTAGTGCAATGCACGTTCTCCCTTGGCTCACTACATACCGATATAATATATACGTATGTAGCTAATATGTGTGTACTTGGTTCAACCAGTTTTCAGGCTTATTTCTTATCAGCGACAAACTCTATTATTAAGAATATTGTTTACTGGTTCGAGAGTAAAGAAGATTTGTCCAAGCCCTAGAGTCCAGTCCAATCCAAGTATATGGACTTCGTAGAAACAGTGTTGAAAGGGTCTTCGTATATTTTTTTTTTTTTAAACTCACGTTTAGGACATGCTTTTACTGTACGTACACTATAGTAATGCAATTGATTGCGCGCACGCCTAGTGAGAAAAGTCTTAAAGAAAATCAAGTTTTATCGTGGGGTAAATACGACGACACCGGCTCCACTATAGTCTCAATCTCCATATAGAAAAAAAATGCTTTCATTCATGTGTAGTACAATAAGCTTTATATGTCATATGATTTGGGGGTATATTTTGATAGCAAGCAACTGCTGAGCAAAATGAGAGAGAATAATTCACTGACATGACACGACAGTGTCATTTTCTCTATATACGTAACGCTATTTTCTAGATAAGCTGCAGCAACAAAACAGACAAACAGACAAACAAACAAACAAGTCTAGCACTTGAAGTCTGTTATAGTCTGTAGGTGTAACTACAGCAGCTGTAGAGTATGGATGGACCCGTCCCGTCCTTCCTATTCTTATACTAATCAAAAGAAAATTTTCATCAATCGAATGCGAAACATTCTAGTATTCTTCTAGAGCATGCTGGTTTGGTTGCTGGTTGTTGAGCTGCTAGACGCTAGTATCACAGTTTGCCGGTACCGAAGCGGTTGACGGCTATCTAGTGTGCTTCATTATTTCATTTCGAAGGAAAACTCTATATAGTTAGTTTAGTGTGTGTCGTATCGGTCCGGACGGTAATCGTGTAATTAAAATTTATTCGCGATAATCGCTAAAATAAAAGCTGTCGATTATATGTACATATGCAATACCGCTGCACTCTAGGTGTGAAGCTTTTCGATCGTCTATATTTTGGTGAAAATTCGGTGCCTTTAACGTTCGACAACTTCGATATTTTGTTTACATTCTACACCACACAGAGTGTTTAGTGTCGAACATATAAAATTCGAATGACCTTGTAATGCCCTTGGTTTGACATCATGCAATTTATTCAAAGAAATACGCGCTAGCTAAAAATTTTATTTGAGATTATATACCTAATAGTTGGTACGAATTCGAATTATGAAGACAACGTGTTTTTGTTGCTTGTGCTTTTAAATTACAAAAAAAAAAAAATCAAAATTTTCCAAAATAAAAAGAAAAAAATTCGAAAAGAAAATCGGGGAAAGTATGTGACTGTGAACAATTTTATTATATACCCAACTTATATTATGTGAATTTTAATGTTACGTGTGTCCTTATTTAAATAAAAGCCTTCTGCGATTCAGTCGTCCAACATTTTGTAATAATATTTTTGTTTATTTATTTATTTATTTATTTTTTTTTAATACGCGTCATATACATACATACATACATATCTGCATATAAATAGTGAAAGTGAAAACGGTTACATCTTGTACTACAATAAGATTTCCAGCAGTACAAAAAAGAAATTAGGTAGGTAGTAATACTTTACTTACTATTTGAAAAACATTTTCCCAATTACTTACTAATATTAGTTTTGTACATTAATATTATTATTAGTTTATTGCGACATAGTATAATTACTATGATAACAATTTGAAGAAAAAAACAAGTTTTTTTTAATAAAAATTCTGAATTATCTCTACTATACTAATAAAAAGCCAAAGAATAATTTTCGCCTAATAAGTGCACTTCCTTTTTGCTCAAAGATCCTTGAAAGGGGTTGCTCTGTGATTAGACCAAGAGTGTTTTTTGTTAATGGGATCTTTGCTGTATGAATTCCAGTTTGGGTTTCGTGGTCATAATAATACAACAACGTCACTCCTCTACTTCACTGATTATATCAGATGCAATTTTTATAATCGTTTGGCTCTGGCGTCAGTGCTTGTGCTACTGGATTTTTCTAAAGCTTTGTAAATTTTTAAAAGTAGTGTGAATTTTAACGTGTTATGTTATAAACTGAAAATGAAGTTCAGCTTTGGCAGCTCGACAGTAAAATGAATATATTTTTATTTAAGTGATCGTTATCAGAAATTAGTTATGTGCTTAATCCTCGTAATCGGGCTACAAGATTATTTCCTCCGTTGTTCCGCAAGGCTCACTACTTGGTCCTGTTCTATTTTTATACCCTAGATGAAATCATCGGGTAGGTATATATACTAAGTTTGTCATTCCATTTGTAAGGCACACTAAAATAATGCTAGTAGAGAAAAATGGGTTGGACACCCACGCATAATATTAAAAGTTATTTTGATTTTTGCATGGCCGTCTGTCTATCCATCCGTCCGTCTGTCCGTCCTCACAATAGCTTGAGAACGTGTTCACATAGGGAACTGAAATTTTGCACACGGGCTTTTTAAAAAAAATGCAAATTTAGCTTTGAAAATTGAACGAATCGGGAAACTAATTAGTAGGGTTGCCATATGAAAATTTCGTTTTTCACTATATATTTGAACACTGCCTGAGAACGCTTCGACGTAGAGATGTGAAATTTTGTGCAATGTGTTTTCATAGTAATAGTAAATGAAGCTTCGAAAATGGACGAAATCGGGCAATCCCTTCTTAGTGTTGCCATATAAAAATTTACGTTTTTTACGTATACTGTAAAAACGATCAGCCCTAGACGTTTTTATTGTAATGAAAAATTCTTCAGAATATGAAATCCTATGAAATTAGTAATAACCATTTTTACTGTTTGACGAATCGTTCTAGAAATATATGCGAAAAACCACTTCAAAAATCAAACATTCACAGATGGGTGACCATACGAAATTACATACGGGTATTCATCTACTAGGGTATCATAAGAATTGGTCTTAGCTTTTTTACTTGTTCTTGTACATAAAGGATCTACCCCAATGGGTACATAATGTGAGTGTTCAAATTTAAGCAGATGATATCCAACTTTCCATATTCACTCCTTTTGCTTTTTTATCAGATGGTATCTCCAGAATGAACGATGACCTGGTGAGGATTTTAAATTGGTCGTATGAAAACAAGCTCAAATTAAATGCAGCTAAATCCCATGAAATGATTTTTAATATCAAACAAGTTAATATGACAGATCTCAGCCCTGTTTACCTTGGTAATGCTTTAATTTCTTATTCTCAAACCATAACTAACTAAGGCATATTACTTAGACAAATATTATGTTGGGACCTGCATATTGACAAAGTCGTGGGACGAATTTATGGTACTCTCTAACAGCTATGGTTTTATTCGACATATACTCCCTAGGATGCGGCTGGTTAATTATTTGAAATATCAGACTGCCTTTATGGTTTTCCAGATATAGGCAAGAATTATGTGCCACATTATTTACGTGGAAAAATGCGTCTACATATGTATTTCGATCAGCTCGCAGTTTTTAACTAGTTATACCTCGTCGGGGTAGTTTTATTCGAAGTATAAGATGTTTTTCGTTTACGGTGTCAAACTCATTGCCTACTCTCACTTGATTTTTTTTTTTTTTTTTTTGCATGCACAGAATTTATATGTAATTTTAAAACGATTCATCCTTTCCTTTTTTTCTCTTCGTTCTTGTGATCCTTATTTCTATCTTAAACTTTTTGTATTTTTCTCTTTATTTTTTTTTCTCTCATTAAGGAATGATCGTTTGTACTATATTACTTGATTGTCAGTCAAGTTTTGTATAGGCATATATAGCTTTGACTGATTGTAGTAGTAGCCTTAAGTATTTCTCTTTTTTCTTCTTTTTATTTTATTGTTAATTTGATGAAATGTGTATTAAGAGTAATATGCAAAAGAGCCTCGGCTTTATTAATAAAGCAATTTCAATAAGACGATGCTCTTTGAGCTTATAAATATTATTCAATTAATTAATGCTTGTTTGTCTAAAATTTACATTGATTTATATCGCCTATGATAATTTGCCAGAATTTTATGTGTTAATATGCGTCTAAAGTTGATAAAAACTCTCCTCCTACAATATTTCTCTAGTGGATGTTTAATCTTCAGTGGCATGGATTCTGTCTGCTGCAGGAAGATGTAGCTTTTTATGGTCTACACAGATATGAACACATTACTCTTTTTAGAAACAAACTAGTGGGCTGCACCCTCGAAGTTCCTGTCAAACAAATTATATATTAATTTTGTTTTATTTTTTTTATATTATTCAAATGATGCACCAAGCTTTTGATTCCTTGCTCTCGTACATCTATCTTGGAATGTTTCTACTCTGTCCAGGCGTTTCAATTCGATTGTGCCATGATCTTCCATGTAGTGTTCAACGCTCAGGCACTCTTAGTGTATTTTATTTGTTATATTGTTTAATTCTTAACTTTATTTATTTATTTTTTTTCGTTTAAGTTCATTAGTAGTTATGCTTAAGTAAATTTTCATTTCATATTTTCTGTAATTAGTAATAAGTGATTTTCTGGATGTTGATTTAGCGCATACTCTTTCTGCTTTTCCATATTATATTTATATTTATTTTTAGTTTTATTTCTTTGAACTTTCCAGAATATAATTCTTCTTTAACTATACCTATTGGTACTAAATAGTAGGTATAAAATATTGTATTTCTTGCTGTACCTACCTTTAGTGATTCCTGAATAATAATAATAATAATTATTATTATTATTTTGTCTATTATTCTCTTCAAGTAACTAATTACTATTTTACTATTGCAAAAAGTAATTTTACGATCTCTAGCAATTTTAAGGCACAATTTTATACGTCACAATGCGGTCACATTGTCGAAACTGAGAATATTAGGTTAGTTTTGAAGTATCTTAAGAACATTTAGTTACAAATTTGGATTGAAATGCTTGTAATTCGTGAAAACAATTTCTTAATGTGGGGGCGCAATAGTAGATCTATAGCAATGAATTATTGAATAAATTGCAAAAGGATAATCCTTTGGTTTGCATTCAATTCGATTATTTCTTATAATTGGATTTGCAATTCGGGTGTAGATTTTGGGTTAAATTTTATATAGAAAAAATCGTGAACTCAGCACTATAGATCTTTTATGAAATTTGCGTCACAAATAAAGGGGCAGGTATTGGTGTTTACTTTCTTGAAGTGTTTTCTAATACAATGGAAAGAAGATTAGAGCTTGATAAATATAACAATATATGATAGATTAGATATGTAGATAACCATAATTGCTTGAAGGGGTATCATCGGATAACTTCTTAAATTACTGCGTGACTAGTCATTGTATATTTAAAATACATAGTCTCTGGGTGCTAAGAAACTATTGGGAAGATAGCGCTAATTTGTTTAGCTTTCTTTCCATAAACCAGATCCATGCCATAGACGTGATGAATCATTCGCAGTAAATATCATCAGATACTTGGAAGAATACTTTGCCATGTACTGAATATTATACATTAATATGAATGCACTTCTTCTACTCAAAACTAATAAAAGCTTTCATAATCCAGATATTGTTATGCATTCTATGCAAAACCCAAACTCCTTTATCGCTACGTGCATGACCAAAATTTCGATGAAATATCTAGTCTGGGGGCCTATTCTTGAATTACGAATGGGTTTTACGAATTCGTTATATAACGAATGGTTGATAACGAATAGAATACCCCGTTCCTATTCTGGAACCTCATCAGTATAAAGTCGAAGTGGTGAAAAAGGCTTTCAACATAACGAGTAAGATTAAATCTTTCAATTTACAAATTGAATATTGTCAACTGTTTCATGTTTTAATTGTAAAAAAATGGCTAGCTTCAGTGAATTGTCATTATTGTTTGCGTCTGAAATTGTTGAAGAATTTATGGAAAATGAATTACGTCGATCGTTATTCAATTCTTGCACCGTAAATTCATCGCTGGATAGGAAAAAATTCGCAGGACCTCCAAAAGTGCCATGTAAATGTTTTTTTGCTACACATTTTAAATTCTGGAAATTTATCGTATTTTTTAAAATTTCGGTTTTGGGTTTTCCTTCTTCTAAAAACTCAATTATTTTAGTTTTTTGAGCATGTGACATTTTCGCACATCTTTTATCTCCCATTATCAGCTGTAAAATAGCAGCTGATTCATTCTTCGTTTGGCATAACAAATGGTTGATTGAACCCACCTCGTTAAATAACGAAGAGTTTGCGTTCGGTACATAAAGAATGCGGATTTCAGAAATACCACATGTATCGATACCGAATGGTTTTGACAGTATAACGAATACGGAATGTGTCTTCGTTATTCAAGAATAGGCCCTCAGATCCCTTGTAGATTAATTCCTGCACGCAATACTCGTGCTGCAAACCGCGCACATCCTTTCACCGTTCAAAATACTTTCGACCGTACAGTATAATTCCGTGATGTGATGCTTTCTTATCCCGAATCATGCGAATGTGGAACAGTCTACGATCTTCTGTTTTTCCTCGGAAAGATTCAAGAGTGACATACATCATCCCATTCGCCACTCTCCTTATGTCCCCTAATCCTTTACCTATCATACTGTACTTTGCATCATAGGGTATTCCCTCAGCTTGGCTTAATAATATAATAAAAAAAAAGAGTTGATCAAATTTACTGCAAATTAAGATTAAGGTTAGGGCGTTAGGGCGAAAGAAAGATCCATTCTGCTAAACCATGTTCATTTAAAAAGGGTGATAAAGCCCTCTCCAAAGCTTCGATGTAATTTACACTCTTCATTCAAGAGGAAACGATCTGGATTTCTAAACATCCTTCAGCACAACACGCGGCCCATGTCATCACCAAGCCAAGCATAAAGAGTTCAGGCTACAATTCGCAAGGAATAATGTCGACACAATGCAAAAAACTTGAATAAAATAGGCATCTATCATTTTAAAATTGTGTTCTCAGACGAGAAGAAGTGGAATCTTGATGGTCCTGACGGCTCTCGGGGATATTATCATGATATCCGTCAAAAGTCATTAAATTTTACGAAGAATTGGAATCAATCTGCGTGTAGGCGGAAAACAAAGTATTTACACCACGTAGTTACAAATCATAGCGAAATAGTTGGTACTTTTAAATGGTTATTATTCAACGTTTCCAAATCAGTTCGGTAGCCTTAATACACAGCTGTTCACAACAAAAATATCTCCAAAATATACCTCACAATACACGGGAAATTTCATTCACTTCACCGAGATTTTCAAAAATCGATCGGAATGCTTCTAGTAGATGTTGTGTAATCCAATAGCATATCAAATCAGTCTGTCCAAACTAATTTCATTTCTGTACAAAAGCACCCGCAGTCTGTTTTGAACTCATTACCAGGATTTTATAACATCGCGATTTTAATTATTTTCTGGAAATTTTAAAGATAGGTAAAGTCCCATTTAGATTAACTGAGAAGTTACTTGAACATGTGGCAGTAATTTTCACTTCACCATTCTGCAGATATACCGAGAACCTTATACTTGTGACAAGCTGTGCATTTTATTTCATTAATTTTTACTTTTTAAAGCAAGCAAAACTTTAATGGGGATGTGAACGTGGGTGGTAACGCTTCGTGCAGATTTATGTAAAGCTAACTTATTTGGGGAATAAATAATTTGGATTCGTACTTTACTATATATATGTATGTAGGACGGACGAAATTTTAACATTCTTAATATATTAAAGGATATTCTGTGGTCCTGTGAAAAGGGGTTTCTTACGTCAATTTTTGATGACTGAAAGTAATGGATTGTTTTATAAGGGGTATATTAAAATTGTTACTTGGTTATATAAGAGTTTTATAATATTACCAATTGGTAACGTAGTTATATTAGAGTTTTTTTTTAAGTTATTTATGGTTATCGTGGAAGTAAGTTACTAAAGGTTTTATAAAAGCCTGTGATGGAAATGTTTCAATCACCGGTTGGTATAACTTAGAGTAATCATTACTACTATAAGAAAGTTTTAAAATTGCATTCATCACCACGTTATATAACTAATTGGTAATCAGTTTTTATTGCGGTATCCGTATCCTTAACATAACCCGATAACATACAGTGATGTAGGTGACTTTAATAAAAATTGGGGACCTTTTTATAATACATATACTAACTATAATATAAAATTTTTAGTTGGTCCTTTAGTAACTACGGTAATCGTGATAAAAACTAATGACTCTTAGTATCGAATGGAGGCAGTATAAAACTGTTTTTATTTATTTATGACGTTTTAGTAACGATGCTGACTTTTATAAAAATCGGACACTTTTAGTAGTGTATGAAATGAAAATTACTTTTAACGAGTTTATATAATTCTAAACACTGAGAGGAACCTTAACGACCAGACTTGAAGTTTACATAACTTTAAGATATATATTATAAAGTTACCAAAGGTAACAAAATTTAGGGTGTTTCCACTTAGGTGGTCCATTGAGCAGGAGGTGATAGTACAAACAAACAATTGTATGGCAGGGAGGTCCATATCAATCGTTTCGTAGTTGCAGGGTAATTAAGAAAAAATTCAGTTTTTCAAAAAAACGCCCTGTATCTTTAAAAGTATAGGGTGTATGTCTAAAGCTGATTGTATGCAGAACTTCATGGCCTTTCCAACAACTGCTCAACCAGCCCCCTACTCCTCTCCTTTCAGGAGTTATTGTGGTCTAAACTAAAATTTTCGGATTTTATTATCTTTGTTTTACTTTTGACCTCTATTTCTCTTTTTTTTTCAAAAAGGTCATTATAACTTTTTTTATAAGAACTGTAAACTGTATACTCTTCTCTTTAATTTGACATATTACACCTCTATGTACTATCTGCAGTCGTTAAGAAGTGGAGAAATATTTTGTGGACGGTTGAAACTAAAATTAATTTGCTCAGTCCTGATGGAAAATTTTGTTTTCCGATAACTGAACACAGAAATCCTAGTGAAACATACAAGAAAATCGGGTTCAAAATGGTGGAGAGGCCAAATAAAATAATCTAGAGGTGTTTTTCTTGGTATGGTGTGTAACCTATGGATAAGAGAAACTATGACTACACCTGTAGAGCTTCCATATTCAGAAGTAAATATGCTACGTACGTATTTGATAATATTACAACAAAATATTCATCCGAAGCATACGACCACAAGAGATAAGCAATAGTTTCAAGATAACAACATAACAATAATGTCATGACTAGGTCCCAATCATCAGACTTCAATCCAATTGAAAATTTATGGAATGAGCTAAAGAATGCTAATGCACAGCTAAGGTAAAAAAAAAAACAAAGAAAAAAGGAAAATGATCTGTGTCGAGAATTTGAGGTAGCTTGGAATGCCATTCTTAATCAGAATTTAAAATAAAATGTACAAACTAAAAATGTTGTATAAAATCGTCAGAATTCCAGATAAGCTCTTTTCCTGAAAATAGTTTGTTGAGTCGAGAACAGGTTTTCAAATGCAGTCGATTCCTGGCGCACGTCTTCTTAATAAAAAGATAATTCTAAGAGAATACTATTTTCACAGCATCAATAGAGAAAGTAAGTATAGTAAAGTAAAATATTCATTGATAACCTACGATAAGCCTTCATATAGAGGTTCTCTCAAGCTATTTTTACATTTATTCCAAAACTCTTTGATTGACAGATTTTGGTTTGATTCCTTATGCCGAATATATTTAAAAATGCATGCTGGCAAATGGAAGATACTTTTCCAACTTTATTTGCTTTACCCCACGGTTACACCAGCAAGTACAGCTTGCATGCAAGCCTCCCTTCCAACACGATTTTTAACTTGACAGCGGAAGGCGGTTCGGTTGATGTCTTATCAGCTTGCATGCAAGTTCATTTAAAAAACGGCATTGAGACGTAAACTCTTGCGTATATTGGAAAATTATGGCAATAAAGGAAGCATCACAATGATAAAAACCCAAGCAAAAAGGAAAATGAAGGTGTTGGTAAATGATGTATTGCAAATAATCCCAGAAAATTTCATTTTCCCGGTATAAATTTATGAATTTCTCTCAAGCATTTCGTTTCCGCCATTTTGAAAACTGTATAAATGTCAAATTACTATCTCCCAGCTGCCATGGTTTTCCAGCATGCAAGTTCGCTGAAAGCTGTACTGCCAGCATGGCAGTAGAGGTTACATGTGCAAGAAGTATGGCAGTGCAAGTTGCATGCAAGCTGTACTTGCAGGTGTAACCTCGGGGTTATGAACTCGAACCTTGTAACCATAGCTGATTTCTCCCAAATTTGTATCTTCTTGCAAATTTGCGCTGTAAGGCAAACCTGCAACGTAGGGCTCATTACGCGAATGTTTTTAAGTATCGCACATAATAATACTCTCTGTACTGTCATACATATGTAGTCATCACTACTCTACAATATTATTTGTTAAATAATAACAGATTTTATAGCAGAACCATCCCCTACAATAGCAGAAGGAATATGCAAATTAGTATCACACGATTTTTTTTTAATTTAAATTGCTTTTGGGACTGATTGTCTTTTATGCCTTTACAAAGAATAAATTATTATTGAGTTATGAAGA
Organism: Dioctria rufipes; assembly: GCA_963924295.1. Taxonomy (NCBI): domain Eukaryota; kingdom Metazoa; phylum Arthropoda; class Insecta; order Diptera; family Asilidae; genus Dioctria; species Dioctria rufipes. The sequence continues at coordinate 48,834,636 of OZ002743.1, forward strand.
GGAAATTTAAGGGGCTCTTGAGTTTTGACCCATGAACCCCCCCGCCCTCCTACTTCTTCTTCTTTTTTCTTAACTTTTATTTTAAAGCTCTAGCCTTAAGTATCTCTGTCCTTAAGTGTAATGCTCCCGCTTACGCTACGCTACCTAGGGACTTTACAAATTAATATCTCCAAATCCAAGTCGAACACCTCCGTAATTTTTCGAAAAACATAGATAGACAACAAAAGTGCTACAGTCCTCAATATTAAATAATATCTACTATTAGGAGGAGTAAAAAAACATGGGTGAGCTATTTTCGTATTCCATGCAAACTCTGAAAGTTTAATCCAAATCGGATATGGTCGGGTCCAAAATCAGCCCAAGGTGATCGTTTTCGCGTAGAATGGCTGAACTATGCCACAGTTATCACAAACTATTGAGATTCGCACTGTAATTAACTTTTACACAGGATAGTCTTTAATGAAAAATAAAATTACAGTTTTCTCATTTCCAAATTTCGTTTGTCGAATTAACCCTTATGCAAACACTTAGTTCAAAAACTTCTAACAGACCTAATAGGTTTGGAGGTAATAAAGTTATTGCTGGTCAGTTTCTCACTCCATATGTTGTAAGGATTGTTCTCACGACCCTTTCGAGAGAGCAGAAAGTACAAAAGTAACGTTTAAAATTTATCCATTCGATTCAATCAATTTTCCATACAAATTGTATTACAAAATATGCATATAAGTCTGGTATAAAAAGACTTTTCCATCTGTTAGACAAGTAACACCACTTCTGGCCGCTTCCACCTGGAAATTTCACAAGAATTTCAAAATTTCGAATTATTTACCATTGTGTGGACATGTATAAGTTAAGGATATCATTAAATTTCAGGTAAAGATAACCTAATAAGGTTATCTTTAGTTTCAGGTCGCTACGGTCATTTGTTTGAAGAACGTAAAGGTCTGCACAGACCTAAGTGTCCGTATATACATATGTAGGTCATTCAGGTAAAGGTAATTTAAGAGCAAAAGATTCCCTCAACTTTAAGGAACAGGAATAAATGAATAATTTGCTTAGTTGCATTGAATTTTTGTAGGGTATTTTAAGTAGCAAAAATAATTTCCTCGAATAAAATTTCAACAAATTTTCTGTTTTGCGGACATTAAGTAAATTGGAGTGATGGTTACCAACTGGTTAGTTTTTACATTGGAATGGCTGTAATAAATTAAGCTGTACCTGTAATATACCTGTAATGCTTCCTCTATACATTTTCAACTTCAAATTGGGACTAAAAAATAAGTAATTTATTACAGTTAATTTACAGTAGATTTATTAAAAATATCTTAATTAATTAAAAATTGATAATTCCGTAAAATTTTTAGCCATAGTAGATTCAAGAAAATATAATTCGTGAAAATCTAACGAAGATGATCACAGTTCCGAGTTAGTCTATTAATTAAAAAATCATATCATTCATATTTATGGCGTCCGGTATAAATTTTTGAATATGAGCGACGTGTCGGTTACTATTAGGAACAGTAATCATCGTCGTTATATTTGCGCGAATTATATTTTCTAGCCGTAGTAGACGGAACTCAACTCGGTCTGCGTCAAATTTGATCTGCCTTCACCAGCTATGATTTGAGGCATTTTTTATAGTTAAATCGCTTTTGACTCCAGATTTTAGGTTTGACCAAGCATATTCAATTGCATTTAACAGTCGGCTATATGGTGCGAGTCTTAGTAGGTGATTATTAAGAAATTCATCTTCTAGGAATACTTCTTCAATGACAGCATGACAAGGAGCATTATCAATTATCATTACGGTTGATGTTCGGTACATATTTTCAGCATTTCGAAGACAACGACGCATAAATTCTTTTGCTTCTGGTTTCTTAAATGCACCTCTTCTAATTTCATGATGAATTAAGCCCATATTTCCTATACACCCAATTACATGTATATTAGATCCTCGACTGCCTGCTGCATGTGAGTGCAACGAGTTCCTTTTTTGGAACGACCTTTGGTTCTCGATATATATAAATTAAAATTAGTTTCGTCCATGTAAAGTATCGGTGCTTTGTTAGATTGCTGTTATAAAAGTTTTTGAACATAATCACATCGTTTTCTTTTATTACTTTCAATGTTTGCTCTTTCAAGCTCTCTTCGAATGTTTTTCAACGTATATAGTAATCCATCTAAATGTTTTCTCTGATATTCCGCAGAAACAACAATTTGATAATTATTTTGAAATTTATCTCTCAGTTGTTTTAAAGTTATTGTAGGATCTTCATCAAACATCTTTCTATAAACAGTCGATGTTCATTAGTAATTTTTATTTTTCGCTTCCCACCACGTTGTTGTTTAGGTATTTTTTGGTCACCCATTGATAGCCAGTTGATTTCTTCACACCTAAAGTTTTTGCAATTACAATCCAATCTTCGTTATTATTATATAAAGCAGAGATTTGCTTCCTTATATATATTATCTGCTTGAACTTTCTTGATATAAGACATTTTTAAGAATGAATTAATTAGGGATAAATTAATTAATAATGATACTATATTAATAAAAGACACTTTCTTTTATTTTTCAAAAGTCTACTCAAATTTAAAATTGTTATATTTGTTGGAATAAATTATTTTCTATTTATTCCCAATTTGAAATTGTTTAGTCCCATTTTGAAATTGTTTAGTCTCAATTTGAAGTTGAAAAGGTATAGTCCTAATATCTACAGAAAAAATTAAAATGTTCGCCGAACTTATTGCCTCAACTGATGTTAAACTGTAAAATTGTTTTTCAATAGTTTTTAGCTTAATTCGTTAACTTTTCAAATGTGGTCAATCTGTTATTTACAAAATTATTAAAAACTTTCTGTTCATACGATGAAACCCATTAAAAACCCAAATATAACTCAGCTGAGTCCACACGTGAAATCTTGTATGTATTTTCGAAAGAACATTTTTAAATAAATAAATCATGGTTTAAAGTGCCAGTCAAAAATCCGACGTTTCGATTCGAATGATCCCGCCCATTTCGCTCTAGCGAATGCATGAGCACAATTTTTTGTTCGGTTTCGAAGACTAGACTTTAAAATTTTGGCAGTTTTTTTCTTTCCGCTTTACATTCATCCATAAACATGTTTCTTTGTCGTATATTCATGTTTTGTTTTTATTTCCTCAACAAAAGCCTTTTCATCAATCTTTGAATATCAACAAATCTTTACAGATGATTTTTCTAGGTTATGTCATCCGTAAAATTTGAAATTTACTCAACTTCTCCGTTTCGATTCATTTCGGTGTAAAGCCTAGTACTAAGATCCGCGCTAAGCTAAATTTTATATGAAAATTAAGCGCGCTAAAATTTATTGGCGAAAATTTATCCTGAATTTTATCAAGAGCAGTACTAACGTCAACACGCTAAATTTGGCTTTTGGAGTTTGATTAGACATGGCACCACCGATAAGTCTCTAAAAAATTTAGCTTGGATTTATTTGTTAAATTTATTGACTGGATTTTTGTAGTTAACGTAGTTTTGTACGTCTTTGCTGTAAGTACGGATGAATTGGATTTCTTCATTGTTAATTTTATTTATTTTTTATTGTATACATTATGCATATTATTTTTATATTTTTAATATTTCCAAACAATTTTAACTACCTGTTTCTAGGAATATTATGGCCGCACGTTGTATTTTCGTAAAAAATTGCAAAATGCTTCTTCTTTATATTTTTACTATATCTTTTCTCTGGGTCTCCACTGTCATATTTTAGCTGCTAAAGAACGGCCCGATATTGGAGACTCGCTAAAATTTAGTTTAGCGCAAACCTTAGTACTAGGCTTAATGTGTCCAATTGCTTGCTGTACATATGTCTCATAACTAGAGACTAGAGTCCACATGGTACTAGCTTGCTCCATTTTTCCCGAATGGATGAGAGGCATTCGGTGGATGAAAAATTCCGTGCTACACTTTTCTAAGATGCAGCACGGGCAGCATACCAATACTATTGCAAGCAAATAGTTTCGGCCATTTCTGAGCTGACGGCTGTGCAATTCTTTACCTGCGATTTAGGTAATAATATAATAATTCAATTCTCTTTAAGTGCTTGATTGAAACGCACAAAATTAAGCTCGGTAATCATATAAGGAACTCCTGCGTAGCAAAAATATTGTTATGTCTAGGCACAAGTGTAGGAAAATGGCTTGTGCTTCGCGCTTACTATATGTGGGTTTGTCCATATAAGCAAATTTCACATTTATACGAATCGGATAAAAAGGGTGGAATTAATTACCCCTTTAATTCAAATTCAGTAAATTTCCATATATTTTGTTCCTTTTTTATTAATAAAACATTCGAATCAGAATATCGGAGAGCGCAAAGCTTTGGGAAATAGTTTAGGTGTTGGTAACAAAGCCATTTGCTATATTTGTCATTTACTATATCCACTAATTTTCAATTTGGTATTGCCTTCGTGATAGTCACATTTTTATTTTGCATTTATTATTTTTTATGGAGTTGTCCAAATATTGATTCGGGGTTTATATTATCGCTGAAGCTTACTAACATAAAAAATGAAATATATCAAATTGTTCGTGCTAAGTTCTCCAGAAAATAATAAAAAAAAAAATCAATAAAAATGTATATGTTAAGCGGATGGGGCGCCAATTAGCATATCTAATTCTTTCAACTTGGTAAAATAAAAATTATTCAAATCTTGTAAATTATTGAATGCATTTTTATTACTTAAATGAAGGCACAGAGTACGTCTATGTCGATTTCAATGGGACTTTAAAACACCGATTCGTTATTATAGTTTTTCTGGTCGTGTTACATTGTTTCCATCTAGCATTAGCATTAGTTTGATTATCATGTCAAGTGAAGTTAGTTAAACATTTAGCATCTACATTTAGTGCTTATGCTATTCATTTTTTTTCTTAGGCTAAGCATTCGTTTATTTTATTGCATATAACATTATTTAAAATTGTATGACATTTGTACTTTTATTACATCTTTTATTTCTGTATTAAAATATTTTTTCGCGAGTATTCTCAATTTTTTCATTTTAAGTATTTCTTCATTTCTTTCCAATTTTCTATTTTCGTTTGTTATTTCGAGTCACTCAATTTCGCTATTTGGGACCTGCTGATGAGTCAAACCAAGCTTTCAAACTTGTTGCTCTAAATAAATAAGTTGGGTGATAACGAATAATTTTTTTACTTTTGCTATTGTATCGGAAAATCCTAAAAAGTAGCCTGCTTGAAGAAATTAAAAATGAAGTGCTTTTATTAAAATTGCAAACATTTACCAATATTTCACTTTCTAGTTTATTATATAAAAAACAAATACAAATTACTAAATTTCCACTTAAAAGAATATAATTATTTCTCTTTTTAACCCCCTTTCAATTTTAGTTTCACCTACGGCTTTTGTGCCGAAAATAAACAAATGTTACACATGTGGGCATAGATGCAACCATAATGTTAAAAAGAGAGGAAAAAACACCAGGTTCGGCACGCAAAAATATATGGCATATACACCACTTCCACCGCTGCCTGACCTCCTACTTAGAATATATATAGAGAGAATAGGAAATGTATAAAAGCCAAGTTTAGAGTAATCAAATTCTGCTTGTGTAAGAATCTGTTGCCGCTTTAGTAAAAGCTCAGTGCAGGCATGTAGTATGAATCAATATAGAGAGGGGGCAGATATATGTTTAAAAAAATTGCGCTTGCTTCCATTGAAAATACTCTTAGTCGTTGTCACTACACTAAGAAATAAGAGTAAATAAATCAAGCAGCTGAACATACATTTTTCATAAGTTATCTCTTTCTTCAATATTTTGTCCTACTTCAAGAACCTCTAAGAAAGGCCACGATCATGTACACGAATTTGATAGGTATAAACACTTCCTGTTCTCTCTATATTCTAAGATCTCCTATTTCATATGGCACCAATTTTGATTTCAGACAGAAGTATGCTCTCACTGTCAATGCTACCAGCTATCGTAAACATGCCAGTGGGTTTTGCGGAATATTCCACAAACGTATTTGAGACTATTTTTATACTCTAAATAAAATCTAAAGGGTTTACTAAGTTTGTCATTCCGTTTGTAACACCTCGAAATAATGATGGTAGAGTAAAATGGATTGGACAACTACACATAAAATTAAAACTTATTTTGATTTTTGCTTGTCCATCTGTTCGTCCGTCCGTCCGTCTGTGCGCACGATAACTCGAGAGCGCGTGTACTTGAAATTTTGTACACGGACTTTAAAAAAAAAGTAAAATTAAGTTCGAAAATGAGACAAATCAGGCAACTCCTTCGAAGGGTTGCCATACAATAATTTCGTTTTCCACTATATATTTGGACACTGCCTGAGAATGAGTCGACGTAGAGAGCTGAAATTTGGTACGTGGTGTTTTCATTGTACTAGCAAATAAAATTTTATAAATGGACTAAATCGGGCAACTTCTTCTTGTTGTTGCCATATAAAATTTTTTGTTTTTTACGTATACTGTGAAAACGATCAGTCCAAGACATTTTTATTACACTAAAAACTTCTTCAGAATACGAAATCCTATAAAATTGGTCATAGTCATTTCTTATGTCCGACGAACCGTTCTAGAAATATATGCGAAAAACCACTTCAAAAATCAAATTTGCACAGAAGGGTGACAATGCGAAATTTCATAAGGGCATTCATCTAGAATATCATCAGAATTGGTCTTAGACTAATTCTAGCATTTTTACAAGCCTATTGAGGTAGGAAAGGTCTGATTACCTTCTCCAAATATCGTTAGCTGAACCTTAAGCAATTCCTCGTTACCAATCGTTACAATTTAGTGGGAAAGTATGCTCTCACGGAAAGATGTAAAAATATACAACTGGTGCCATGCATTTTTGATTCAAAGAGCAGTCCATTTATATGCATGGCAGTGGCAGTGGCAATGGCCTCTTCTTTATTTTTTTATTTTATTAATGAAACAGATTCTATTCTTAGTTCAGTTAATAGATTCATGATTTTCACCGCATTCTTGCAAGTTTCAGAATTTTCGCAATTTTTTTATGAGTGTCCATATTTTTGGCATTTCTTCTTGGACATAATGCGAGTTTCAGTCAATATTTAGATATTGACCAACCATACGTACGTCCATCAACCTCAAATAATAGGATCCTATTGTTTATGCATCTATTTAATTTACTATGAATTATTTTAAGTTGGTTTTGCGCCGTGAAAAAATAATAATTCAAGTCACGCAGCTCTTTTAGCCATTCATCCGACCGACGTGCAATTTTTATCTAAATTCGAAATAAACAGACATGGGAACTCTTTTCTTACTAAATGTACTAAGTGTATTGCTCACAAGATTCTTTATGTGCTTCCTTTCGGAGCAACCCGGGTAGCCAGATATGAAATATAAGCGACAAAACAACGACAAATTCTTGTAGAGAAAATTATGTGACAAATATGATTTGAAACTATGGTCAGGATTGACGCCAATTGTCATATAATATGTCAAATAAACAATTATTAAGATTGTCATATTAATGCTAATAATTTCTGTGACATTTGATGATAATACACTTATATTTGCAATATTTAAATGTCCTCATTTTGTCAAACTGTAATAAATAGTATAAAGGTAATTATAAAACTGAAGTTATAAAAAAATACAAGAATTTTAAAAAAAAATTACTTATTTATGAATATTTAAAAAAAAAAATCTCATCGAGCGCAGCGTACTCAGCAATATCTTTATTACTGATACTTTTATGAAATCTCAAAACAGGGAAAAATAAAAACAATTAAAACTGGAATTATAGAGGAATTAATAATATCAATTTACCAATATTTTTTCCAGAGAAATTTATTTGAATGCTGATGTAAAATAGTTTGTTAATAACACCACGGATGGCGTTTTTAATAGTTTTCGCTCCAGTAACTTTCCAAACAATCAATCGCACGTTATTAGTCATAATACAACGAAATTTTGTCACACTTTGTCACAGTTTCTTGTGAAATTTTCTTCCATAAAAAATGGCATGACATTACAATATATAAATGTCAAACTATTGTGTGACATTTCGTTTTCACAATAACTTCTTCTTTTTTGCGGCAAATTCTCGAATTTACTTTGTGATGAAATTACATGGCTACTCACTATAGAATTTTATTTTATTATGAATCTACCTTTAATTAGGGGTTCAATTACAGACACCTTCATGATTATTCCCTGAGCTTGGGCCGTGAAACTGCCCCGCTTTAATACTTCTAAGTATATGAGTTTGTATTATTTAATTTTCTGCTCATTTTATACTTACGCTCTTATCCAGTTTATAGCTATCCTTGCTATCATGAACTTCCTTTGGTCTTAAGCACTTTTTACAGTTCATTTTATTTGCAATTATACCTATATTATAGATTAAATAACTTCGCTTTCCCGGACTTTCAGAAAACCCGTCCACTCGTATTGAATTCACAATAAAATTAACTGTAAAATAAGATAGATTTCGTAAAGAATGTCTGAGCATAGGTATAGGTTTTTGTTTTTTTTTTTCATATATAATTTTATCCAGTTCTATTCCAGTGAAAAAAAAACTTCGTGCATGAATTAATGTGCAAATAATAAATGTGCAATAATGTGATATTTCAGTGTATCTAATATATCTTGTGCAATAATGAGGTTTGTTTGATAGTTTTACTGAATATGTTTTTAACTACGTGCTAACAGAAAACTTTTAAGAAATTTTCGTTTGTTTCGCTCAAAATGCTTACATACTAAGTGAACCGTTTATCTCATTTCCCGCTATGGTACAAGCTAATTTTAATGTTTACAAGATCTTTATTAGCTATATTATGTAGTTTTGAGATGGAAAAATGCCAAGGCAAGTTTAGAATCATTTTTATACATTTGTTTTCCATCGTTTGAAGTTTATTAATATGAGAACGTGTATATTGAAATCAAACGTGGACTCCATTTAATCAGTCCATGGCCATTTAAAATTTTAAATTTTCTTCTAATCTTAAAAAATATACGATTCAATTTCCTTTAGCCCTGAAGCGCTAGTTGCTCCAAGTAGGAGTGGGACGGGGTAGGCAGGCACATTCGAGAGGGCGGGGCGTAAAGTTTTAGCTCCTCCGCTTGGTTTAGTTAGTTAGTTGAATGGACGAAGATGGAGCTCGCGTTCGCTGTCGAGGCATACTTTACTAACGATCGTTCAATCATTGCCACACGTCGTGCATTCTATGCATTCAGTGATGAGACTCACTTCACTTCCATCTTTCGGGTTCTTTAAACAGGCGAAACATGCGCTATTGGAACCCTGTTAATCACAGACAACTTCATCAGCATACCCTACATCCCAAACATGTAACTGTTTGATGTGTACTATTGCAAGTTGTTGTAATTGGTCCATGGTTTTTTGAAGAAAACGAATGGGGAGTTTCGTTGACTTCTGACTAGTATGGCCACATGATTCAGGAGTTTTTCCTGGAAGACTCAACGAGATTGATTTGCAAATAAAGACTCTGCAGCAACACTTCCCAGGACGCCTCATCTTTTTGAGTGGGGATGATCTGCATTGGCCAACATGGTCGCCTGATTTAGCACACTGTGACTAATTTTTATTGGGGGTACCTAAATTCACTTCTCTACAACGATCGTCTTAGGACCCTCGCTCACCTGAAGAACAACATTCATCAAGCTGTCGCTAACATACCTGTCGATATGCTGGAAAGAGTTGAACAAAACTTTCGAGTTCGATTATAATGGACGCCATCTGCCTGATATCAGTTTTAAAACTGTGTAAGCATAAAAGTTGTACTTGATGCTGTTCAAAGAATTACTTACTTACTTACTTACTTTTTTCTTAATTAAATTTCTAAATAAGCAAGTTGCTCTGCCCTACCCTGTACAAAAGTAATCAAATAGAATATTAAGTCCTAAGATTTGAACAGACCTGGTGAGCATCGAGATTCGAGCTAAAAATGGCAATATCGTCAGCGAGTACTAATGAAAAGCAATTTAAAATATTTAGATATAATATTTTGTATAAAATCGACCATAATACGGAACTCTCTGGGACATCTGCAGTAATAATCTTTTCATGGTATACCTCAAGCATACGGCAGGAAATCAAGAATAAGTTCTGTAAGAAGAGTAAAACTGAACCGCATCAATTTATGAATCATAACTTTTATTCCATAGCTATAATCTGGAAAGAATCCACAATTGATTGCATATAAAATAGAATTACTCTTGTAGATTTGTTCGCGGTGAAATTGTTTTTAACATGTTGCGAAATCCGTAGAAGTGAATGGAATATTTATGTATCATTTTCAGCTAGAAAACTAAATTTTTAATTTTGTAGTAGATTATTGTCCTCAATAGGTGAGCAATGGTCCTTGTTCTGACATACGTACTAGAGACTTCGCCGCCCTGGGGCATCAACCTCACTTCAATCCATCCATTGTCCTCAATAAAAATGAAAAATTTATTTTTAAAGACCTTCTTTAGAATAGATAGATATCGGGTGATTTGCAAGATTTTACTATGTGTAAAAAGACTGTGTTTATGATAAACTTCAGGTAAATTATTCCAGTACGAAGGACGACCTTTACATAGACATTAATGTTGAGTGTACTGTTCAGTCAAAAAGCTCTTATAGTGTGAGAATATTTTATTATATTTTTAAGATCTTCGAAAGGAATGAAACAGATAGGAATCGATCATTAATAGAGAATAGTCCAGCTGACTATGGATAATTCAATTAAATTTGTAGTAGAAGATTAAGTTAAGATTTGCACAGATGCTAATGTTAGTTGTGATTTTAGTTGTTTGCTACTTTTTTCATATAAATACTATATATCTACATGTATAGTACCAGGATGCAATCCTTTTTGCGTATTTTTGTGCTTAAAGCAATTGAGATAAAAACTCAATAAATGCCTAAAAGTAGGCAATTGCTTTGTGAATCAGAAAAGTTTATTTGTAAGGTGTTTCTCATTGTTTTTTAAAATTCAGTAGGTAAATTTTGCCAAAATTCTGACTGAATAAATAAAACTAAAACTGAAATAGAAATTATTTCCGCATGAAATTATAGCTGTAATCAACTCCCTGATCGCGTCGCTTTCTCCTCATTCGCATTTCTTAATGCAGCTTCACCTTAAGTGGGTATACTGGCTCTGAAAAGAATTAATTAATCGTGTTCGAACTAGTTTTGCATAACGAGTGGGAGAGGAAAGATTTTCCATAGTAGGTACATAATGTACAAATATCCGAGAATAGTTGTAAAACTTGAAACAAAAGTTCATTGCCCAAAATAAGAAGTTCGAAGCTCCATTCCTAGCAAGCAGATCTTTCTTCAATTATATAAGCAATAACGCCATCTACATAATTAAGTTTAAACCAATGATTACAAATTTTATTATCTACCTATGCTTTGCTGTATTCAATCGGGATAAGGATAAGAGAGAAAGATTTTGTCATTAAAAAACAAGCCTCCCCAAGACTCCCCAATCACGTATTCCACTAGTTATGGAAAATATAAATTGTCACACACATACACCCCAAGCAACAAACTTGCATTACTTATTAAAATTTTTAATAGATATAACGTCAAACCTAACGAAGTATTATTAAGAGTAGTTCTAAAGCGAAATCAACCAATTGATTGCCCAGCATCCGTACGCACCTCAGTTATTTTGCTTTATCGCACTCCTTGGCAATTAGGCCGTTGACTTCTTTATAGCCTCTCTCATCATGAATTTCTGTTCTTTTATTGTGCATGGCGGATCTGCAGTGTTGGCGGAAAAGTAAAAAGTACCACCACGCCTGCCTGATTTATGACATATTTTTGCTCTCCTCTTTACATAGGTACCTACGGTACCACAGACAGTACCTCCTCTACTGATAATATGTGTATTAATAAAAGCACGAAGAATGCGGACAAATGGTACCTATATTATTGTAGCGATGCAAAATATGTTAACTGGTTTTCAGTGGTTGGTGGCCAACTAACTCGGCAACGACTGCATTCTGCTAGACTTGATCGAGCAAGGAAGGAGTCGTCTGTGTCTGCCGCGATCAATTGGATTTAGAGAGCTTCTGCTAATTCGATTTAAATACTGTAAGCCCTCTTTCTCCCCATGGATAATTTGTTTGGAGAAACTACAATTTTTATGGTTTATTTATTATAGTTTTTTTTTTTTTGCGGTCAGAACCAAACCACTGTAAAATGAGTTACTATGAAATAAATGCTTTAAACGCTTTATTCTACAGTTGAATACAAAAATATAATTGGGGGGATGTATATAGAATTAAGAGTTGAAAGAGTACGCGATTACTCAATAGAATTATGCGTACGCAGTTCAATAAATTCATTTTTCTACTATGGATTAGTTAGTATGTGTAATATCTGGTACAACTCTGATAATAAAACAATGCAACTGAAATTAATTTATTATACCTATTCAAAAGAACATTCGTGATGCCATACGATTATTATATTGAAGTCATTGCAACTATTGATTATAGACTGATTTTATACATACCTCAAAGCTCTGAAGTTAAAGTTTTTTCTTATCAGTGACCTCTAAGCTGTACTATCCACAATGATAAGCGTACTAACTACATTCAAAAACTCAACCAAGGTTTCATTAGAGGAGTGTCTTTTCAAAAGGGGATATTTACGTCCTAATCGTTTTTTCATAAAATCGAAAAAACTGACTGTAGCAATACCAACAGCTTTACAGAATAATAGGAGAAATATATTGAAAGGATATGATAAGTTATCTAGAATATATTATTTTGAAAAAAAAACTGACTATTACTTCCGGTAATATTGGCTTGCAAAGTTTGGAAATATTCCCTTTTGAATAAAAATCTTTATAATATCCCCTTTTGTTCTGTACCATTTTGTAAATATCCCTTTTTGTGTTGTACGTTTTTGTAAATATCCTCTTTTGATTTGTACATTATACTAGAATAAAATTATTAAAGCATATTTTGAGTATTCTTATCAGTTTTTATTTTTTAATTATTACTTCTATTTTTACTCAAAAATATAAAACAGAAACTTCTTCCTTAAAAATTTATTTCGACTATTGAAATCGTACTGTAAATATCCCTTTTTGAAATGAAACCAAAGTAACAGTAATAATGTCATATTTTTTAATGTAAATATCCCCTTTTGATCGGAACAAGTGTTTTCAAGTAAGATTTCCTATGAGTTTATCGCGTTTTGTTTCGGTTTACAGTGACGAAATCTTGAATTTCAGAGTAGAGAATATAATCTCATACTTAACTTAACAAAGAATGAAAATTGTAAATATCCCATTTTGAAAAGACACTCCTCATTAGATCGTTACCTTGGAGATTTTATCGAAAATTTATTTTTGGAATTTTTTTGGCTTGAACTTTTCGTAGTATTGCTTAAGTTCTAATGAAAAACAAGAAAAAAATGAAATACGAAATATAAATATTTTGTTTTAATTGTGTCCCATACGTAGTGCTATACCCGAAGACTACGGATAGGTCATACTTAGAGAAGCAGAAAATTATATATGTGGTGATGGGAAGTTCTAACGGTTTCAGAGATAACAGGAATTTAAGATATTTGAGTATGTTTTTATAGATCAACCGGTAAACTTCTCAATGTTACACCCTATGATAATGATTTAAAATTTGTTAGATAGATAATCGTTGGATTTTTTCAATATCTATAAAATTTTTACCTCTTCCTCTCCTTTTTAAAGTTATGACTTAACAAATTTAAAATTTCGGAATTTTAATTCCGTTTTTTTTTATCTACTATTTTTATCAAAAAACAGGTCGTCAACACCAACTTTTCATACTGATTTCATGGATTTAAGAAGCCCAAAAACTTCGGTTTAAAAGACCTATGACACTCTGTACCCAAAATGTAACCCTTTCTGCGTATTCAAGAAAACGCATATATCCAGAGAAAATGGCTTAAAAGGCGCATTTGGCATTTATAACTTTTTCGGTGGATATGCTTAAGAAAAAGTGCAAAAAACGCAGAAACGGTTACATTTTGGATAGAGAGCGTCAGTTAAAGCGAAGCTTTTGGGTTTTTAAATCCAATACGAAAAATTGGTGTTGTTGACTAATTTTTTGATAAAAGCAGTTGTTAAATAAAAAAACGAGTTAAAATTCCGAAATTTTAACTACGTTAAGCCATAACTTCAAAACAAAAAGGAAGAGGGAAAAAATTTATCGAAAGGTCCAATTCAAGGTCTACATAACAAATTTTAAATCATCATCATAGGGTGTAACGTTCAGAATTTACAGGATGATCTATAAAAACATACCCAAATATCTTTAAGTTCCATTATTTCGGAACCCGTTTGCTTCTCTAAGTATGACCTATCTATAGCCTTCGGTTGTAACACCTTGTACGAGATACTAATAATAGGCTTGCTAATCCGTCAATTTGTTCGTTGAGAAAAAACTGAAATATAATTATAGTCTTATATTCTTTCAAAATAATTATAATTTTTCGAGCGGCCATTCAATTCCGTAAACCGTAAACCATCTGCCAAGAGACGAAGACGGTCGGTGAAACTTTGAAATTTTGAATGGTTATCTTTTTTTTTAACATTTTGGCACATTTGGGGTGTTATTGTGGTTAGATTGTCATTGGCTGTTTGCCGTAGACCTTTCCCTTATAGTAGGTACTCGAGAAGGAAGAAGTCGAGAGGGGTCAAATCAGGGGTCGAAGGGGCCAATCGATATCACCTCTCTTTGGCATTATACCTCCGGGACAAATATCTCACAAGATATCCATCGTATCGTTAGCTGTATGTGATGTGGCCACGTACTATTGGAACTACATGCTTTGTACAAAGAAGCATTTCGACATGTTACAATAGCAATTGCCCGTAATTGTTACAGCATTGCCTCTTGCGCCTTCAAAAAATGATGCCTCTGGCCCAAATAGCACACCATACTGTAACTCTACGAGGTAAAGATCGTTGGTGTATCAATTCAGGAATTGTAGTTCCCCAATAGCGGCTATTTTATTTATTTACAAATAAAGATAAGTTAAAATTAGCTCGTCACTCATGAAAATCACGCAAATTTCTTCGTGTTTCCACAATTGAACGATTATTTATATAAAGTGTTTTAATAACTTCATCACGTTCTTGCGAGGTATTAGATGCTCCATAATAAATTGGTATCTATTAGGTACTCTACGCGACCGTCAAGTGCAAACTGACAAATGCCAAGCAAACCAAAATGGCGCCCAAACAACATCGATCTTGAACATAAAAAACACTTTGTACAACAGAGGACTTTGATTTATCCCACCAAGTTATAAAATTATATCCATTTATAATAACGCTGATGCCGTTGGAAAAAAAAACACGGTTTTTTCAAATCCATATCGTAAAAATACCGTTTTTTTTTTTATTTACATGGTTATAATTTTACATAAATCCTAACCTTCAATAAAAAATAAGGGTTCCTATATAACATTTTAAATCGCCTTCCCAGCCCCATGCAAGGGGGCTGGGGTTGGTTCAACATTTTTGGTATTGAAAATATTACTATTATTTTGAAACGATTTTTTTTTCCCATAAGTATTTCTCAAGATATTGCTGGTGGTACTACTTTAAAATGGTACACCCTGTAAATTTTAAATTAGATGTTTTTTTTATATCTTAAATTCAATTTAATGGATTGTGCTTTCCACACGTAAAGCAGTGACTTTCACATAAAATTGTTTCAAGGAAAGAAATTATAGATGGGGTGAGTGAATTCACAGTTTTTTAATTCTTATTGTAGAATGTAAGGAAGAGGAACTGCTCCTACTTACGTATATAATGTTAATTTATAACTTTTCACATTCAAAGAATTTCAATTTTCCCGAAAAAATTCCTAAAAAAACAAATTCGAAAAAATTTACGTCCGATTGTGAAAAAATCAACAATTAATTCTATTGGAGCATGAAAACGGAAACCCTTACTACATTCATCTTTAACAATCTGGAAAGATTCTCCATTAGGAGGAAAAAGAGGGGACCCATTTCAATTTTTCTCTCCACGTTTTTTCTCTACCCCCACACATCCCTCAACTTTTTCCAACGCTATTATATTGCTTTTATTAAGTTACGTGTTTTTTTTATTTTATTAAACAAGGTGGGGTAAGAAACTCCCGGAAAGAAAAAAAACGTCAAAAATTACGATGGCTGCCCAGCGCAGAACGAAAAAATGTCGGTTATGGGCGAACAAACTAAATAAGGCAGTTTCTTTCAGCGTTAATAAATATTGATTTTTTGGAAATAATATTTCCGATTATATCGGTCAATCGTTTCTATCAACGGAAAGGAAATTTGGGCGCGTACGTAGAAAAAGAAATCAGGAAAATTATATTACATTAAATTACATCTCCAGGTGAATATTTTATTTTGGAGTGTTATCATTCGAATAAGGAAAGATTTAAAGATTAGGAAAGGAAATCAAAGTGTACAAATGGAAAGAGGCTCTCAAAGATGTGATTAAGCTAGCATCGCAACAGCATTTTAAATTGTCTGTAGTAAGAGAACCCAGTTTACAAGGTCAGGTGGACTCAAGGGAATATACTAACAAAGGAAGACATTGCATACAGATAGGAACTTTAGGATATCTGCCCTTTAAAAAAGTGTTGATTTCTAGTTCAGAGTAGATTTTACAAACCTGAAAACTTCCAGTGTAGCTTAAAAAAAATTAAAAAATTAAATTTTCAATTTTCTAAGAATTGCAGTTAAAAAATAAAAATGTTTATTTAAAAGAAAAAAAATGTTATAATACTTATTACTTTTTTATTCACATACAGGGATATAATCTCAACAGTTTTTTAAATAAATAAATAAAAAACAAAAAAGGAGGACATTAACAGTTTGACGTAAAAAGCAATAAATAATAAATGAATTACGTATATATATAAAGTGTCTCTACCTGGGTAGTCAATAGAGCAGGAGGTGATAGTACTCACCTAGGCAAACAAAAAATTGTATGGCATGGTGGGGGGTCTATATCAACCGTTTCGGAGTTACAGATTGATTAAGAAAATAAGTTACATTTTCACAAAACACTCTATATCTTAAAAAGTACACTCTGTCACCCCAAAACGGTTGATACACGGTTGGAGACACCCTGTATATGGTAAACCATCCAGTTTCGAGCCCTCGTAAAAGCTTTTCAATTTTCTGTGATTTACTGCATTTCGTGCATTCTTCTTAGGTGTGAAAACCTCACAAAAAAGCGGTCGAATAAAAACGAGCTAATGGCCCACTAATAGAAAGCTTTATAATTCTTTCTCTCTCTTCCTGTATTATGCCATAGAAATTCTTCGCAATGATAGCTTTCTTTGGTTGAATAAAAAGTTAAAGAGCTTTGAAAAAATGGTCCGGGTTTATATAGAGATTTTCTTATCTAGTTGTAGGTTCTCTGTGCTTTATATTGTGAAGTAAGCTGGTTGTTTTATATCAATAAATGTGAAATAAACTATTGTTTTTTTTTTCGATTAACAGTTGGTAATTTATATTAATACACTCGTAAAATTAATCAAATTCAATAGTTTTTTATATTATTTTTGCTCAACAGGAAGAACTCTATTATAATATGAACCACGTTCACGTAACAATTATAAATTTAATCGGGGATATTTTCAATTAAATTATTTGTTTTTCCTATTTTTCCGATTATTTTTTAACGATACAGTTTCAATTTAAAACGATTATTTCGTATTGATTCAACAGGATAACCATTTATTATAAGCAGATTTAGATCGTACCTATACCATCATTTTAATAATATACAATATAATTGAAAGTTAATATGATATTCTTTTTCTACCATCAATAAAATCATACGATATACAGGGTGTTCCGCATGAAATAACAGTTTTTGAAATAATTCAGTTTTTTGTTTTACCTGCACGTCGTCTTTGTTGTTAGCACACCTAATAAAAATAATTTTATAATACTTGAAAAGGAGTAGGGAGGAAATTCTGATACCTTTCACCCTAAAGGTTATACACATATGTACTTATTCATTTTTTAAACCCTTATGTGACCATGAAAGTTTTAACCTTCTATCACTCGAGTAAGGTACCTAGTACCCTCACATAATTTGCCCGTAAATTAGTGCAATGAAAAGAATATGTGATGTTCAAACTCATCACTTATTACCCCAACTTAACGTAATGTAATATTCATAAACCCGTAGCGAAAGGTGTTTCGTGACGTGTTGAATTGGAGGCACTGACGGGATAGGCAATACTGTAGTGGGAATAATCAGAAAAAAACAAAGCCTACATTTCACATCAGCTACCAGCATCAGGGCACGGAGAGGTTTTATGGTCAATTTTTGCCTTTCACCCAGAAACAAAATGAAGTCGGGAGGAAACAGAATGGATCAGTTGTTAAGAAAATATACCACCAAACGTAGAACCAATAGATGGACGTTAGCATAATGCATGTTGTATGTTTAGCAACTTTAATCGTATACATATATTAGGAAAATGTTCACATCTTGACACAACGAACAAAATGCCGTCGCTTAAGGTGAAACCTTTAGAATATAGATAGTACAGGAAGTGTGATAAGCCAAATTTAACGTAGTCAAATTCTGGTTGGGTTAGTATCTGTTGCCGCTGTAGTGAAAGCTCAGTAACGCCGTGTAGTTGAATCAATATAGAGAGCGGGGCAACAAGATATATGGTTGAAAATATTGTGTTTGCTCCCACCGAAAATGTTCTTATGTGATGTCACTACGCCAACATACCCTGGAAATTTCTCAGCTGTCATAAACGTGAACAAATCTCGGTGGATGAAGGAATTTTTCAATATTTCATCGTTTTTTTTATGTATTTTTAATTTAATGTATTATAAAAAGGTGCGTAAAGTACACAAAATAATATTTTATAACTATACTTGCCTAAAAAAATGATTTCCCACGTCGTATCTTGGTGTTGTTGTGGCAATTTTTCACCGAACAATTCATTCTGAAAATACATGAACATCACTTAAAAATTTATCACTATAATATCAACAGATAATTACTTACACTCTTTACTTTATTTAGCACTATTTTTAAATAAAATATCTTTCACTTTTCACAAGTTTTAAATTAAATACAAATAGTTACAAATTAGAAAATTTCGTTTGACAGCTGAAAATACATTTGTCTCTTTCTTCAATATAATGCTGACTTACTTCACGGGACCCTGAAAAAATCCACGCTCATGCACACGAATTTTACAGGTATCAACACTTTCTGTTGTCTGTATATTCTAAGGTGAAACCCCAATGAACGCGGCAGGCATCGCGTCGCTTTGAAAATTCAATAGAATATGCGTGTTTTAGTTCGTACTGGCTAAATGGCTGCCGCGCTTGCCGGATTCGACGCGACAGCGTAGAGCAATGTTCTACTTTTAACGCGCCGCAGACGCTTTAACAGTTCTTTTCATTGATTTTAAACTGTTTATATGCTTGGTAAGATGCAAATGCAAGAATTGCCACATCTGCCACTTTTAAGTAATAACTCAAGCTTTTCTATCACTTTTTCTTTTTATAAATAAATAACAACGCGACGCGTCCACTTGATCTTGCTCAAATCCTACACGCCTCTGCCGCAAAGAATTGTCAGAGTAACGCGACACCTGCCACGTTCATTGGGTTTTCACCTTTATTCCTTAAGGACTTGCTTGGGAAAAAATTTGTGCCAGCCGTCAGTCCTGAACAGGTCAAAAATTCAAAAAGTGATTTCTCATTATTATGTACGAACTACGATGAAAACAGCCCTGGGAAAGAGGATTATATGAATTCTGGCACAGGTAAAGGACCACAGTCTCTAAAGACGCATCAGGTAGGACTAAGTATGCAGGTGTATGTTATTGATGTCTTGCAGACGATAACAGGCGCCGCAAGCTAAGAAATGCTGCACTAATTAACATGTAAAAACCATGACATCTACCTGTGTTAACTGCGGCTAGACATTATTTAAATAAATAATAGTTACCCATAAGGTACCGGGTACCTCACTTGGATGGTAGAAATATAATTTTTAGAAATGACAAAAAACCCATATTTCTAAAACTCGATTTGTATCGAAAATATTCGAAGACTCCTTAAAAGTATTTTTTAGGAGTTCTCAGGGATACATAGGCCTCTTAGACCGATGTGAAAAGAAATATATTATTTTAAGCCTGAAAAAAGTATCGGGTACCCTATTTGGTCGCATAAGGGTTAAACTAAACAAAATAAAGAATAACAGTAAATACATTTAAATATTATTTTAATGATTTAGAAGGTACATATATACATAAGTCATTCTTAACTTAAAATTTAATTAAATTTCTTCCAAGGGAAAAACTTTTTTACGGTTATAGTTAAAAAATATAAATGGATTGAAGGACCAACAAATTCCTCAGCTCTTTGAAAGGGATTATTTATTACCCCACTATGAAAAACTAAAAATGTTCATTAGAATACGAAACTTTCCATTGGCTACAAATGATACATAACTATAGTATAACAATCTCTTCTATTTCAAACATGCAGTTTTATTTAAAAAGAATTTCCTTATATTTAATTTTTCTTTTTTCGTTTATATAATATAACATGGGCGACAGTCAAATCGATTTCTTTAAATATATTTGAAAATGAATTATATTTTTGTATTAGGTTATATATTTTACAACATACTGTGTCTTTAGAGTCGAACGATAAAATATCTTTAAAAAACAAATTTAATTATAAATTAAAATTCAATTTATATCTTATCACTGGAATACATTTGACGTTATGCTGAATTCTGAACATAAAAACAATACATCACGTTGGATAGAAATCCAATTAAATCAATAGGATTTCGTATAAATGTAAAGAGTGAAAGTATAGGATATTATATTTGTTTCAATACTGTATCTAGTTGAAATCAATGGGCTCAATCCCATTGAAAAATAATGCGAACGCCATGTTGTTCTTACACGATTAAGATATTATAAATTAATTTAATTTCCAATTATTTTAAAGGGAATTTTAGATATGAGTAGAATATTTTTTTCCGATTGAACTGATTGGAATATCCTGTTAATTCTTAAAGTGAAACTGTTATATTTTTGTCACGTTAAAATAACTAGAATTGTTAAAGTTACAAGACGCACTTTTCTAAGTGTTTGAGTTAATTGCTTATTATAACAATTCTATTAATCAATTTCAAGCTCTCTTCCGACTACATATTTGTTTCGAGATATATGCATATAAAAATGCTCCAATTACGAGACTCGATATTTGAATGAAGGAAAACTTTGTATTAAAACTTGTCTTAAAGCAACACACATTATTATTAAACGAAATATTTAATTACGGTAAATATAATACAACACAAACAACACAAAAAATATTAATATAAACCTATATAGTTCAAACAGATTGTTTATTATTGCCTATCTGCCTATTGACACAATTCCATTTATGCAACTCTAGTTTATTTTTCAGGACCAGGATTTATCATTCTCTATCACCCGTTATGTGCTGAAGCTCAGCTAAATTTAATCACACTTCAAGTTGAAATTTTTTCTTTAATCTTATTAAAAAATTTTACTAACTCTTAACCTATTCAGTCAGATAATTTTGTTTCCTTAGTGAGTGATTAAAAAAAAATATCGTTTAATTTCGATATGACCTCACTAAGTTACGACATAATAATTTTTAATCAATAATAATCGTTTGAAAGGCCATGAACTTCTCCATATAATGAGTACTTACACCCCATAGTTTTTAAGATACAGGGTGTTTTTTGAAACACTAGCATATTTTCTTAATCACTCTGTTATCGTGAAACGGTTGAGATGGCCCGCCCTCCCGATTTTGAATTTTTTTGTTGGTTTAGGTGAGTACTCTGATCTCACGCTTTATGGATCTCCATAGCGGAAGCACCCTGTATAGGTCCCGATCATCGTAATGTCTAGAAAATGCACTAAAACGTGCCCTTAAATAATTTACTAACATTGCTAGATGAATTCGTCCGGATGTAATGACTTAGGTAGTTCCGAATTCATACCACGCGGTGAAAGACTGACTAATTGATTTCAGAGCAAAATTATTTTTTTATCCAGCAATTTGGCAAATTTTTATTGCTTTCTTATGTATTACTTTTGGAGCTAGTTATATAATAACCATTCATGGGCAGTGAATTGCCTTATTTAATTGCTGTTGTATTCGTTTTCTAAGAGTTCCTGAATTCCAATTCCACCACTTACCTCGTTTGGGTTTCCTGATGGGACATACCATTTTAAATCTTCAACCTGTTCGACCCACTGACTTATAATAAATGAGCGTATTGTCATTTTCCTATAGGAAAGAATGTCACAAGTTTTACAGTTTTCTCTTTCGCGCTATGGCAGAGTTGGGAGCTACCAACACAAAATATCTCTTACTGAACGTTTTCTTATGCCATTTGATGCAATCAGAGACTGTTTACCATGCTCCGTTTCTCTTACCCATACGCAGAATTCAGGTAATAATAACCTTTTGAAAATTAAAGTTGGAATGAGCGATTAAAATATCACTTGAACACAAGAAAGATATTTTTTTAGTTTAATTCGATTTTCGGGTGTAAAATTTCATTTGATTGGTTGATTTTTATATATTTTTATGTAGTAAACGTTTTAAAGGGTTGCCACATGAAATAACAAATCGCTCAGTCCATTGTTATAAGTCAGTGATTCGACCGCATTATTTGTATACAGATAATCTCAATTAGCAAATTCAATCTGTCACGAAGTGATATTAGCTGGCTTGAAGACAAGCAAAAACTTGTTGGGATAGGGTGAGGAGCAGAGAAGGATAAATTGTGTCGTTTAAAAGGTAGGAGGAGTTAAAGATTTTTTAAGCAAATTTTATGAATCACCCTTTAAATTATAATTTCTGGATTAGCTTAAAAAATTGCTTCAGACAAAAAGTGTTTTCTTTTGAGTAGAAACAGTGTGATTATAGGTAATTTACAAACTCGTCTTAATTTCGATATATAATCTAATCTTAAAACATCGTAGAGTGTATTGTTTAAATATTCTAAGGATAAATCCTTAAACACTTTTTACCTATCAAATGAGTATTGCCCCCCCCCCCCAACTACTCCTCCCAACCTAACTATTTTGTTCATTGAATACTTCACACCTTGGCAAATGTGAGTTGTGTGTAGTGTTGTAAAAATTAGCACTGAACGTTGACCTTTGAACGCCGACTTGGTGCTTACGAGATTTTAACACTCGTGCGTTTAATCTTGTGAGCTTCGAACACCCAAACCTTTAAGGCTGTAAGAGCCTCAAGCGTTAAATGCTCGACCTATAGCGCTCAAAACGCGACTTTGTTGTATGCAGTTGTATGAAGCATGGTTTTTACAAGCGATATAACTGTCTCAAGTTACCACATTTTCAGCTCCTCATTATTAGAAAAAAAAAAAGATTGAGAAACAAAACAATACAAGCTTCCATGTGTTTATCCTCTTGGTTGAAAAATAATTGGTATTATATCTTGTTTTATAAATCAAGGATCTAAAATCTAATAAACATTTAAAAATGTAAAATATATATATCAATTTTTATCACATCTTTTTTATGGCTTGAGCTCAAGAGTTGTGTTCGAGGATTACCGAAAAATTGGTCGCCAACAATTGCTCGCCCACAGTTGCTCGCCAGGAGAATTGCTCGCCACACAATTGCTGGGCAGGAAAGTTTCTCGCAGATGTTTTAATTCTTTTTTACATTAATACAGATACTATAAATTAAGAAACACGTTTATAAACATATATTTTCAATTATTATTTTCAAATAATTGTCGTCAACTAAAAGTATTTATAAAGACTTATAAAGATTGTAACAATAGAATTATATAATTTTATTGCAACACCAATCGTCCGAAATAAAAACAAAACAATATTAATAAAAAAAATTAAATAACCAAGACATTATTTTTGTTAAGTGACAATAATTCAATATACGAGAGAAATATGTATCAATATTCACAAATTATAGTTATGAGCTATGCCATGTAGAAATTCAATCAGCGTTCTATTTGGATAATCGTTAACAATTATTTCAATACTTTTCGCACAGTCAGGATATATTTTTCTTGACATATTAGGATCACAGCCGCTTATATATTGCTCTATTTTTCTGGAATTCATGCTTTATTCAGTTTTTAGTGCGGCAATTAACTTCCATATGCATGCTGTGCACCAATTAGTTCAGTGAAAGAACGATGACAACCTTTATAAGAATTGTTGGTTTTTTGGCAAACTATTTTTAACGGTACTATGACAGTTCTACAAGTCTAGAAGAATTCGAGGATTACGACGACAACGTCGATTTGGCCTACCAATCCACGTGTCCTCGAAATAATTCAATACAGGTTGCAAATTATCTTCAAAATCAATGTTCTCGCATAAGTTTTCGAAACTGCATTCTACATGTGCAATGGGAATGTAAGCTAAAGCTGTTATCATTCTTAGTTTTAGCGCAAAGTCACTATCCTCCTGATGTCGCTTTTGCAAACCATTTTGTTGAATACAACGATAAAAACACTGCATAAAATGAAAAAAAAACCTCTAAGAGACTCTCCTGGAAATACAGTCTTAAAACTATTTATCGCAGCTTGCTCAAAATCAACCATAATTGACTTTTTGGTCCTACTAAATTGGGTTCCAAACGTTTTAGCTCGTTGAAAAACTTCTCCTTTTTCCCTTTGCACAAATTGTAACGCCATTATTATTTAAGGAGAAAGATAATCTTATAACACACTGAACACTAAAGCGATCTGAGTACTAACAGACTAATTTGAAATGAATATAAAATGCAAAATATTTTGACTTCTATTGCTTCAAAGCCGGACGCAAAGTCTTTGAAAACAAAGAAATAGACCATTACCAAAGATAACCTAAAACCAAGTAAAAAAGCTAAAATTGGTCTAAGACCATCTTTGATACCCTCGATGAATGCCCGTATAAAATTTCGTATGGTCACCAATCTATGCAAGTTTGATTTTTGAAGTGGTTTTTCGCATATATTTCTAGAACGGTTTGTCGGACAGAAAAAATGATTATAATCAATTTTATAAGATTTCGTATTCTGAAGAAGTTTTTGTACAATAAACGTCTTGGACTGATCGTTTTCTCAGTATACGTAAAAAAAACTTTCCTCGTTTGGAAAAACTTCTTTGAATTTTATATTTTAGATGTTGTCAAATAAAATTTTACTTTGCACCTGACTTTATAGCAGCAATTATTCAATAAACATCTTTTACTCTTATACAATAAAGAGTTCGATTTTAAAAGAGTTTCCCCGAACTAAAGTGCTACACTATGAACATCTAAAACTACAAGTACTTCTAGTATCTGTATAATAATGAAATCCAGTCTGTGTTCCCAGTAATGTTCCAACTTATAACATAAAATTCCGTAAAATTTAAAATTAATATCTGTTGTTGGCGAGCAATTGTGTGGCGAACAACTTTCCTGGCGAGCAATTGTGTGGGGAGCAATTGTGTGGCGAGCAACTTTCCTGGCTAGCAATTATGGGCGAGCAATTGTTTACGAGCAATTTTTCGTACACCGTGTTCGAGTGTTGTAGAAACGTTATTGAAATGCTCGAGCCGTGACTAGATCTTTTCACAAGTGGCTCGACTAATAACCCAAGCGCTTACTAAAATTCTTAGCTAGTCCTGAGCAATTTTTATAATGCTCACACCGCAGCTTGAGCGTTTCAGGGCCGACTCAAGCGATTTTACAACACTAATTGTAAGCGATGGTAATTTTGATATTTTCTCCTAGCTTTGTACTTAAAAGTATTATACATGAGGGTTTTTCCCTACACTCTAATAACCTGGTTTTCTCTCTCAGGTGAATCTTTCTTACTACACCTAAAGTTCTAAGAAAATTGAGAATCGTTTTGATAATAAGTAGGTTAATTTTCATTACTACCGTCTCATATTCGGCAGCTGCATTAGACCTCCCCAAAATACCTACTGCCTATCAGTAGAATTTTTAGCTTAGATACGAAGGTATGCATGGCTTTAGAGCCTTTGACTGTCCCACATTACGTAGATGTTCATGATTCCAACTTTTAATATCAAATACATTTCTTGGTACCCACATAACCGGCATATATTTCTGCTTGAAAGATTACTGGCGTCTTTACCAAGGCATTTTACGACGCAATACATTGATCCAAAGCTGTCTATTCTAGTGTCTACGTCCATATTTACTCTGGATGTTTACCAAAAAGACGAGCTTTTTCTAAGTCATAAAGACTGGATTTTTATGAAGTAACTACAATGAAGGCCTTCATAACAAATTTTCCACTCTTTGCTAATAAATTATTGCTTTTGAACATGAATCTACAGAAAATTTCCGGAGATAATCTCTGTGTCTTTGTTTTTAATATGATTCGACAAAACCACAAGCAACAAGTTGTGAAAACCTATTCCCCTCCCTTCGATAACCAATAGGTAACACATTCCTATAGACATTTTTACCAGAAATGTTTGGAAATTTGCATTAGAGTAACGCGAAGATAAAATTTCAGTTACAGTTCATGCAAGAGTAACACACAGTGGGTGATCAACTATACAACAACAAAAAAAAAACAGTTGAATACGAAGAAAATATTTTGTTGGCAATATTACCACATGAAATTTATGTAATAATATCTTATAAATTAACTGCATACATACATATGTTACTTGTAGGTGCAATATTAATTTTACAGAGAATTTAAATAATTCTAGGGAGGGCTTAAATACGCCTACGGCGATGCGAGCTGAAAGGGCATTTTGGAATCTCGCGACGTTATGCTCTAATTTTTGCACATTCTTGCAACCGCATTAAGTTTCATAGATTTTGCATAAAGTTGCTGTGAGGAGTGTAATCAATACTCGTGCTACATATAAATTTCTCCAATCGGTAGTCTTCGGAAATGTATATTATATGCTTTCACTTATTGATTATGAATCATCTTGTACTGGATTCACATGGAAAGATTTCACATAGGTAGGGACGTGCCAATTGTTTTGCGATAAAAATTGTTGCGACTATTAGAGTCAACAGGCATCTTTCACCAAGTAATTAAACAATGATTGTTTTTTTCAAGAACTTAAGCATTTTCTCCGGAACAGTTTAATAAAAGAAAAAGTTCATAAATTTAAAAAATTTAATCTATTTAGGGCTTGTTTTTAAAGTCGGTACCATTGACGATTTTGACGCTCTCTTGACTCACGCAACCCTCCCCGGAAATAGTTATAAAAATATACAGTCGTAGCAATCGTCCAATGCCGGTTTGTTTGTTTACAATTGACTTGTCATTGTTTGTTTACGCACAATTAAGTATACCTATATGATGTCAATCATACAAAGGAAACGCCAAGAAATATTATCAGAAAATAAATGGGGTACTAGGAAAATTCTTAAAAATGTAACAAGTTATACAAAAAATTATAAAATTTAAAAGATATTTTAAGAATTTTGCGATATAATGGGATTACTTCTATTAAATTTCTTCAATACTTAATAAAGCTTCAACCACTAAATTAGATATGACCGTTCTGAAAATATCATACTTTACTACTGCAATGACTAAAACGAAACTATACGGTTATACTACACGATTAAAAATGCTTAAGTTTTTCTTCCTCATAGCCTATCTTTTTGTGTAGAATATAGAAAGAACAGGAAGTGTTGATTCGTATGCATGAGCGTGGCTTTTCATAAATTCATTTCTCCAATTTCCTATTTTCAAAGACCCCAAACTGGAATAGGGGAAATTGGAGTAATGTATGTTCAGCTGCCTACATTTGAAACAGCTGAGAAACTTCTTAAGTACTCTGGTGCAGTGACAGCGACTAAAAGCATTTTCGGTGGGAGCAACAACTGCAGTTTTTTTTTTTCAACCATTATATCTTGTTGCTCTCTTGTTGATTCTACTACACGCCTGTACTGAGCTCTCACTACAGCGGCAACAGCTTCTAACGCAACCAGAATTTAACTACGCTAAATTTGAATATCATACTTCCTGTACTCTCTATATTGTAAACCTTTTTGCTATAATCAGCCCTATTCATTTATGCAAGTGTGTTTTCTGTGCATTGACGTTTAAAACGAAAGATGGCGACTACTGTGAAAAGAATCGGAGTGTTGTTTTTTCTTTTAAGAATTTGGTGTTGCGACGAAATAATATAGTATGAATAGTGATAAACTGTAGTTCGCTTATTCTAATTTTTGAAATAAGGCAAGAATAGTTAAAAGAAAGAAAAATAAATTGCAAACTGAGTCTGCTAAAAGAAAATAAAAGGACTGCCCGTAAGGGCAAACCTTACACAGAAGACAATAAAGATATAAAGAATCATGTAGATCCCAAATCAGTGCCCAAACGATCAGGATCAAGATTAAAAATACTGAAAGAAATAACATTACCTTCGGATTTAATAAGTAATCCGGAGGAACGTAAACGCATCGAGAAAGGGCTTTGATTACCGCGCAGAATGCCCAAGAACTCAAAAGGTGAAAGTACGGAAAAACCCACAGCGGACTTCCCAGCAAATGAATTTTCTCAATCAGAGTGGCACACAGTGAAGATCAACAAAAGAAAAGCGTCCATTTCTCAAAATTAGAATGGCAAAAGATGAATAATTCATAACACAGAGAAGCCAATTCTATGTATATGCAGACGATACATTAATTTATGCTCACGATAAAAACCCCGAAATTGCTACAGAAAAAAGTCAAAAAACATATTGATGAAATAAACGAATTTTACAAATCATGGGGAATTACGATAAATGAGAGAAAATCGGAACTGATTTGCTTCCGAAACACATCTGGGAGAGGAACATCTGGAACAGTTAAAAAAAGCAAAAACTTAAAAATTAATATGGAAACTCGAAATCACAGTTAAAGACAATATTAAATATCTAGGGGTAACATTTAACAAGCTCCTTAAAACTAATAACCACGGTAGGAATACCTTAAATAGAGGAAAAAAGCCTCGAGAGTTCTGATGCCATAGCAGCTTACCAACCCGCACTAAACTTCTAATCTACAAGAACTAATTAGACCTACAATTACTTACGGACTTGTATGCTGATTTCACAATATCTCCCTACTATAGCTCAACATATAGAGATCCTGGAAAGAAAGATCCTCAGACTCTGCATAAGAAAAAATTACCAATCTAGAACAAAAAAATATTTAAATGATTACATATACACAAGATCCAATATAATTCCATTAATTAGCTTAAAATTCCTGAATAACCTCCCTATACCCAAAAATATTTTAGTTATCGAAATATATAATGAGAACATAAATTCGAGACTTATGGACAGCTAAGTACTACCCCTCACCAGTAAGCCTAATTAATAACAATTTCTTAGATCTCCTGCAAGATTTGAACATTAAACATAAAATTCCTAAATATTACAAAATAGCTTTACTAGTAATCAAAACAGAGGATAAAACTATCTAAATTGTATCTAAAAACTATCTCAAGACAAAATTAAAGTCTATAAATTGTAACCCTCAGAAATGATAGAGTCTAACATCGTTTTCTTGCTTCTTGTGATAGAGTACATAATGGACAGCTCCTTTATAAGTGCAAAGTGTATCAGGAGGTGGATACTTTCAGGTCCAGATATGGTAGCTATTCACACCGGTCGCAAGTGTGAGTTGTAATCAGGTCATAGCTTAGTGACATTGTCATTTAGTTTTACGGAATTTGCTCGTCTATACGAAAATAAAATCACAAAGTGAAGTTTGTTGAGCAATACATGTCAGGACTTAACATGTATAGTTAAGAATTATAGGTTAAAAATCAATATGGATTATTTCTGAAGTCGAAATAAATGAATTAAATTGAATTGACGTTTAAAACGAATATTTCCATAATTAACACCGCAATGTAAATAAATATTTTTATTTTTACTTTCTTAATGTTTTATATTATAATTTATTTCTTATTTTAGTAAAAATCGCAAGTTATCAAGTTAAAATGTCATAATAATCATAACTGATATCTGTCATCGTATGAGTCGCACTGATTGCAAAAATATTCGTGCAGCAAGTGTGACGCTTTGCACATCACACACTTTAAAAACGATAAATGAGCACATTTGATGACTTTAAAACGAGCCCTAATTTGACAATTGGCATCTGATATCCCCGATAAAACTGACAGAAAGAAATTATAAAATTTTGACAGGACCAATTTAAATTTAAGCAGTTGATTTTTGACATTAGCACTTGAACACACATATCTGGGGCAAGATGTTATAACTTCAAAAGATTCGATGTTCGACAATTTATCGATAGTCGGTATGTTGTAATACTTTCGATAGGCGATAATTTCGATAGAATATTACTGAGTTTTGCTGAGAGTGATAGTACAAGCGAAGATTAAAAAATGTATGTAAAATTTAAGAAATTAGATTTAAGTGTTACATTTTTTTTTTTAATTTATTCAATATAAATGATTTTATATATTAATTATATATATATATATTATTATATATTAATTATATATATATATATATATATAAAGTTATAAAACTTGTAAGAATGTTTTTTGAATTCAAAAATTAATAAGGTAGTACATAATATTATACAGAGCTGGGCAATAATTAAGTAAAAAAAGACTTAAGTACTACTTAAAGTACATTTTCGTTACTTAAGACTTATTACTCAATACTTTTGAAATGTCCCTACTTAGTACTTGAACATAAGTACTTGCTTCTATTTATTTGTACTTAAGACTTAGTTTTGTACTTAAGACTTAGTTTTGTACTTAAGTACTAAGATTTTTACTTAAGTATTTCTGAGTCTATTAAGTACCTATAAATATCAAACTCTTCGTAGAAAAGCAAACACAATCTCTACCGCAAACTCTTTTTTTGTTGAGTTTTAAAGCACGCAAAGAACTGTCAAAGCATGTGCCGCACTCACACGTCAAGGCAGAACCTTAAACAAACTAATAACATACAAATAATACTGGGCAAGTAGAACAAAACCCAGTAACGTCTCGCTCGAATTTAAAATCGACGATGCCTCGACTTTATGACATAACCACTGACATGTATAACGTGGACTGACTACGTTCATAGAAATACACTGCCTCACTTCTACATTGCTGACTTTCGGTCTAAGCACCAAGTACCAACTGAGAGAGAACTGAAAACAACAAATAAATTGTGGTTTCGTCAAAATACATGATTTTAAATTAATCATTTAGGGTTATTAATGATAAAAACTGTTTTACCAAAGACAATATATTCATTCATTAGATACGCAAGAGAAATTATTAAAATCACTTTCCGAGCTGCGTGCTCACTTTTTCAACTTCCTGCCAATGATTTTTTTGAATGTTGGCACCGACGTAAGAACTCGCTTTACACAAGCAATTGTGCCTACGTCAAATAGAAAAGTAAGCAGTCCATATTATATATGTACGTCAGTGGACATAACCAAGGGTAAGCAAGCAATGCCTCGCTCCAATATGAAATCAACGATGCCTCGACCTGATGTAGGCAAGGCCTCAATTTTTTCCTTAGAATTGTTATGCATTATTGGAATATAATAAGTGCTTGGGCGGACCTCTAATAGCTTTTATGAGTGTAGCAATGAGAGGTGAAAGTTTTACTCTACCTGCAGCGCTGAAAACTATAAAAAACTATAAATAGTAGCCACTGGTTATTATACATATTATAGTTTTCAAAAGGTATTTATTTATTAATATCTATTAACTGAACTCGATAAACTTCATTATCTTACTGCCAACGTATACAAAGGTTCTAACAAACTACTTTAAAAAATACTTCAAAAAGTACTAAGTACTTTTTATAGGTTTAGTACTTAGTTACAAGTACTTTTCATACATGCGGTACTTGTAAATACAACGGTATTTGTACTTGTACTTAAGTACTTTTTCTTTGGTACTTGCCCAGCTCTGATATTATACTGCTGCCTTAAAAATTTTCTTTTGTCCCCAATGCGCTTGAAAAATTCATAATTTCCTATTTTATTATTATGAAAATTTATCAACAACTAGAAAAAGAATTTATAAATGTCATTTGTGTTAGAGGAAAAAATTTGGAAATAATTTCGAAACAAGCAAAATCGCCTGTCAAACGAAAATCTTATAACATACCGCCAAAGAGAAATTTTCGCTTCGATGATCGCATTCAATGCAAAGTTATAACATATCGCCGCTGATTGTGTCTACATTTTTATAAACTTAAAAAAGCCTCTGTCTGTTTGTTCGTCTGTAACGCGTTCGAATCCCTGCATGTTTTTTTTTATAAACCTAAGAATAACTGCTGAAATTTAAATATAAAAAAATAAAAATAATATAGTAAGAATATAAAAATACATAAAAAAAAAATTAAAATAATATAAAAAAAACAAAGCTTATAAATGGTGGAAGGCACTCTACAAAAAATGTGGTTTTCCATGAAATTTTCGATATGTAACCAATGATTTTTTCTCAAAATAAAATTAATTATAGTATTAACCAGAGAATAATATAAACTTAAAAAAGTCCAGACTCTGTTTGTTTGTCTGTAACATTTTTTCTGTCGTGCTTCCGATTCAGACAGAAAAGTTTCCAAAAAAATGAGATAGCATGTAGAGAGAATCCTGTTCTACGAAAGCGCAACTTTAGCTAGTTTTATTATAATCATGCATTTAAAGTATAGAATAGAGCGGTGCATTATGATGAAATGACGTCGTGTAAATATTGCTTCGATACATTTCAGTCAGCTTGTGTCAGTCAATCTTTTGTAAAAAAATGGAAAAATTGTTGATTTAAAAAGCAATATTCCAGCGCAAATCAAAGGCAATTTGAATACTGTTTACTGAAACTCTGCTCCATTTTTTGCTATCATGAAAAACCAGCAATTGAGGTCAGCACCGAAAAACTTAAGAAAGTTCAATAAAAGATTCTGGATGCTCGGCGTATTACACTCCATCGCCAAAGGAACAGTCGAAACAGTGGATTACGAAGGATGAACTTGTTTCGTATAAGGCGAAATTGTCTCATCGCCCAGAAAGGTGACGTAGTCTTCTTTATTTTTATATTGTTATCGAAATGTGTTCATCGACTAGTTATCTTGAAACACATAAATTAATAATGGAAAAGTACTACACATCATTGCTTGACAACCTGAAGAGATTGCATGAAAAAAATGGCCGTGAGCATTGCAAGAAAATTCACGAATGGATTGATCACTTCACTCCAGCCAGTCACCTTTTTCTGTTTGATAATCTCAAATTTTGGCTCGGAAGACATAAACTGTATTCTTTTGTGTACCTTGTTCTAGAGTTTCCATATACTGGAGAGAACAAATTGTTCTGTCGATTGAAGCGAATTATTTGTACTGCGTTCGCTTCATTTATAAATCATCTATGAAAATGTATGAGGCGTTCTTTTGTGCCCTGTTCTGCGGATACAAGAGAACACAGGTAGATTTTCATCGAAGGAGGAAGTCATTAGTCATCTGTCGAAGTCTATTTTGAAAAGCAAGACAACAATTACTATTTGAACGAATTAAAGAAACTGGCGCATCACAGGAATAATTATATCAAACTAAAAGAAAACTTTGTTCAAAAATAATTTAACAAAAAAACAAATACTTGTTTCTATGTTAGGCTCTAATTATAATAAAAGGTATTTCACAATTAAGAACAACTCTTGAGCGTACACTATTTGGTTGAAACATTATTTAATTTTTAACAGCAAACATCCTAAAATAACGCATATAATTTCGTTCTGCATTTAGAGGATTGTTTTTGTTTATTTTATAATCAAATTGGCACGAAAATTTTATTAAATTGTATAAGTGATAAAAACTGTACCCAAGTAAGTATGACATTTATTTCGAGAACAGTCCATCCACCCACCTAAATTCAATTCATATATGTACAGCGCTGCGGACGTGAGAGCCACCGGATAAAAGATGAAAATTACATGTGACAATTGATTGTAGACTGCTACGCTTTAAAGAATTATTTTTAACTAGGATTACGTCCAATGAAGACATCCGAAGAGAATTAATTTGGATTTTAAAGAGTACGAACAATGTTTATAAAATACAAGCATCTTCCGGTGTGAATTTCTGAAAAACTTTCCACTTATTGTTAATGCAAAATTTTAGGTGTTGTTCCAATTTTTGGCCATTATCCGCTTAATCAATTTTTGTCTACGCTTTAATTTTTTCTTTTTATCAAAATATTTATTTATTATATATTATTTTCATGATATCTTTGTACTCTAGAATCTTGTATTGTTGTTTTGTTTTAGACTTTTGGAGTCTATTGCATAAACAAAAGTTATCCGTTTCGGAGGTCTTAGAAAAGGACACCATGGATCAGGATTTTAACAAATTATCTACTAGATGAAAATTATATCGTTGGTGGAAAAAGGTGTGGCATGTAGAGGTGTGGCTACTTTTCTATAAATAACCAATCGCTATAATTTCGAAATAATATTCTATAAAAAAGGGGGCGGGTGAGCGGCCTATGATATGCCTTCAAGAGTAATATAATAACACTGACTTTAACTAAATAAGTAATCACATATAACATGACTTACATTAAGAAATACATCGAGCTATCTCTATTTATAGAAAACGAAAGAGGTTTTCCTAGTCTCTAGTTTAGTTTACTTAGTTTAGGCGGCTGAGCTTAATTTGTTTTCTTACACTGTTGTCAGAGATAAACTTATTATGTCCCGAGCTGCCAAATAGGGATATTTTTTCGTTTACTTTTAATTC
Source organism: Dioctria rufipes (assembly GCA_963924295.1). Taxonomy (NCBI): domain Eukaryota; kingdom Metazoa; phylum Arthropoda; class Insecta; order Diptera; family Asilidae; genus Dioctria; species Dioctria rufipes. The sequence goes on from OZ002743.1 coordinate 48,869,440, forward strand.
GGACACATTGATGCATTTATAAAAAAATTTGGATAAATCGCAACATTCATATACTTGAATACTTGCATTGCAATTCGGTAGGTATTTAAAAGGTATTGAAAGTTCTGAATACAACTTTTAAGAACCTACTAAAGTAATTAATACCGGATATTTAAGTACTTTGGAACGAATTATAAGTAGAGACTTGTACTCGGTCTTGGTATTGATACTTAAAATTTACAAATACATATAAGTACCTACCAAGGAATTGTAATTGTACTTAGAAAATATTGATTACAAAGTAATTGTAAAAAACCTCTTTACAAATGAAAAATCAAAACAAATTTCTTTTGGAAAAGAGGATGTTTCGTATCTGCAGGAACCATATACTCATCAGTATACGGCATGGTATCAACCTGTCGTATACGCCAAAATAACAGCCAAGTTAACCTTATGTATGCACTTAAAATAATTTTTAAATGTGAATTATATTTGAGGCGAAATACTGAATATTTACTTGAATGCCTAACAAGATTATGCCTTGTTTTGCAAAGAAATTTCTTTTCCAAACATTTTTCGTTTGTAAAGAGTATTTTTTTCCACTCAATTCTCGAGATGCAGATTTGGCAACAAACTCTGTCAAATTTTCATATTGACTTTCGCTATGAATTTATTTCATAGCAAAACTGTCTACAAAGTAATTGCTCTTGAGCTGTATTTCAGTCTGAATGTATTTAATTACATTACAGGTTTTATACATTCTACGTACTTCAAGAGTTCTATAATTTTATTTAACATGCTCTAAGCAATTACATTTAACTTAACGATATTAAAGTAAATCAAGATTTCAATATCTTTATGCTATTAATACTATCAGACTTACGATAATGTTGCAGTAAGGACAAGTCAGTTAAGAATCGTTAAAAATCACAAGCTACCCTCACTCAAAAACAAATTTATTCAAAGTGCAAATTACATACTTTAAAACAATACCAAATTCTATTTTTATATTATTCTATCTTACCAAAAACACAAAATTTGAGAAATTATCTAAATTCTCTTTTACTAATTTGTTCAGCCACCGAAATAACTAAAATCTAGGTTAGATTTGGTTAGAGTGGCGGTTATCAAAAAAAAAAAAAAATCTGCGATCAGCCACACTTAAACTATCGATGGTCCATTGTAATGCCACCTTATAGGGACCTTACCTGGGGTCCATTAAAGCCAGCCACAAAAGCTAATGAACTCCAAAAGATCCCTCAACTCTTTATCTGCTAATTCCCCCAATTCGCAAAAAAGTATAGCTACCAAGCGTATTCTTTCGACGCTTGGTAAGGTTGGAGCATTCACACAGGAAGTGTTGAACACTCTCACTCAACTTCTTCCTCATCCATACAACTTCTTCACGATATTTTGTAGAGCTGGCATGAAATCTGCATGTTTTCCAAAGAGTCAATATCCCGTGATAACCGCAGTAAGGTTCGGCATTTAATTACGGTTCCTCCTCAGCAGAGTTTCTGTCTTTCTAGAACACACATATCTTGGGTCATAGCCATCTTGAAATTACACATGTGGCTAGTTTTCGCCAGCTGCGACTAGCCTGATTACAGGCCTGTTTAATATAGAATCCTCTTCTTTGATTCTAGAGGACTACACATATGGATTCTTCCGCTAGCTTTCTGGCAAGAGTATCATCTGTTTAATTTTCTGGTATATTACTGTGGCTAGGAACCCAGCAGAGAATAACTCGGTGAATTTGAGATCTAAAATGATGCCAAGTTTCACTTCGATACTTAAACTCAACAAGTTCCAGCTTATGAAGGTTTTTTGCTAAATAGTTTTACAAATACTTTGCTTTTTATTTGACTTCGACTTCTGTTTACATTTTGCCACATACATTTAAAAAACAAAAAAGAAATAATAATAATAAATTAACGTGATCGCAATATTACATTGATTTTTCTTATACAAATTCTGATCCCCTATTTACATAAGTGGTTTAGGGTAGTAAAGTGGAAGTTTTCCACGTTGTTTTTTTATTTGTATACAAAGTCAACCAGAAAGACTTTACTTGGGTGCTAAATTTTAAATTTTTAAGTTCATAGGCAGTACCCTAAAGGTTTTAATGAATGAGTGCAAAAAACAATAATTTTCTGGTGTTAAGATGGAATTTTTACAAAGTCCTGATGAAACTTGTTTTATGTTCATTTACCTAATTTAATGAAAATCAAAGTTCGTAAATAGACCTTAACTTGGTTCGTGAAAATATGTTGCTGCCCTACATTATACTTTTCTTCACTTTACTTTACTTTAGATCATCACAGAAGATGCGCCATTGTAATTGTATCAGAATATGCGTCTCAATTCCAATAATACGAATATTAAGACAATTTCACCTTCGCTAGATAGCCTGAATGATATAAAGTCTAATAAATTATCTGTAAGAACAACAAAATATAAAAACTTTATACAATATAAATTCGTATATACAAAGTTCATATTGATTATATAGGTATTCGTCAGACATTAAATGATTTTCAAAGCACATTCTAGAAGCACTTATTTCGGGAACATCTAACACTTGAGTTGTACATAAAAAAATAAAAAATAAAAAAAATAATAGGAGTATAAAATAAAAACACAAAAATTCGCCGAAGTTCAATGAAACTCTAGCGAAATTTCAAGTTCAGGGTCAGTCAAGTGAATATTATTATCTATTTCGACAAAGATAATTTTGTCATTTCAAAAATAAGTGTAAAAGTAAATAAATAAAATCCATTAGACATTGGAGATGATTAGAGAAAAATCAGAAAATTATCAGTTTTGCGGAGCATATATATATAAATATAAGTATAAATACTTGTGTACTCGCATACATATCTACTAGTTACACTGCAATGAGACATTCGAAAAAAATTTAAAAGCGTAACTAACTAAATTCGAACTCTAAATTGAGCTTAATCTCGTTCGTAACAGTGTCAGTGCCAAGGTAAATGTAATTTAGAAATAACTTTTGTGTCGTCATAATTTATTACGTATTCACTTTTGAGGCGACAACTCATAACGTACGTAGTCTAACAGTGGTCTAGCTAGAGCTTAGACTTAGATACAATTTCCGAAGGCGATCTACATAGTCGCAAAATAGATTCTAGAAGCTTTTCGTTTCGTACATACATATATACATTAGTATCTATGTATTTTATCTGTTAGCTTTTTGGGATCTTATCAGTTTGTTGTTTACGATTGACTTATAGTTGCCCTGCATAAAATAAATATTAATTGTTTTAAGAAATCGAAGGTCGATTTTCATTTTTCTTCTCAACTCGCAACGTGATGCCTGGCATTTGTTTAAATTGTCCAATCGGACGAATATTTGTTTTTGTTTTTGTAGTATATAAATACGTACTACATATGTATGTATGTGTATCTATGCCAGTTGCGCGATAATAATAGCACGAATAGAACAATTTGAATATTCCACCATTAATTGGCAAAAACCATTTTTTTTTTCGAATTAAATGTAAATGTGACGAACCCCTTGATCGAAATCATCAAGCTATTCAACCACATGTAACCATAAGAAGAAGAAAAAAACAACAATATATTAAAAACTTCGAAATCTTTTTTTCTTGTGTTATCTATCGACATTGTATCAACTAAAAAAAAAAAAAAAATTATGAATATATTCGCGAGCATCTTATCACTGTCTTATCATTGACTTTCTGCTGACACCACCCGGTATGGAAATTTGTATCGGAGCCGTCTGTCCTTTGCATATTTCATAATTTCATAAGTGGTAGAAAATCGTCTCAGTCAATTGAGTTCAATTAAACTGAATTATCATGGCCGTCAGTCCAACCATCAACTCTTTTACTTTCGTTTTCAATTTGTTTTCTTATCATATTCTGCGAGCTGAAGAAAATCGTTTTATTTTTAATTCCACTAAATGAAATATTGAAAATTGTAGCCAGCCAAGACAACATATTTGTATATGTATGTATGTTCATATGTAGGTAGTGAAATATCGTTTCACTTTCTTTTGTTTAGTCTTGATTTTGGTTTCATTATCTGCTTATTTAAGGAAAACTTTATTTTTTTTTACAATTTTATGATTAATAAGACCTTTTGTAATACATGTGAAAATTGGGAAAAAAAAAACATTGTTTGGTCTTCAAAGATCGAGAATCGAATCCTTATAATCTGATTCGTGATCATAGGCTTTTCTGATTTTCTGTTAATGCTTATGTCTCATTTATACAGAGGCCTTGATTCCACAACTCGGTCGACAGGTCTTCATCTTTTGCATCTTTCGGCGTGAGATTAATTGTAGTATAAAGTCATCTCGGTCGAAACTTCATTTTGTGTAAATTGGAAAAAAAATATTTAATCGCCATCAATTGAGAATCGAATTTTGATGCTCCGATTTATTTTTTTGTGTCCTACCAAACGGGTGGAACAGAATATTTTCTGATTATCCAGGTTACTTTCATTCAATGAAAACCATCGATTACATTACTCGAGCGTCAGATGTCAATCTTTTACACCTTTCTTGTGATTGTGTGAGATTAATCGTCATATGAGGTCTTCTGTATCCGGCATGAACCCCATATTAATGGAAAATCTCAGAAAAATTTATTGTCACCACTCGAAACTTGAACTTTGATACCCGTAATTTGTACTTTTGACCTACTCAGCGGCCAACTAACAGCGCCCCTACTTAAGCTTACTTTTTACTTCCAGTCATATGTATGCACAGCACAGAAGAAATATTTTATTTTATATTTATTTAAGCGATATGTTAAAATTTATAAGCATCACACACTTATTGAAACTTTAAATATCACAACCTAGACTTGCTAACAATCCAATTAGAAATGGTATATATAAGGTATAACGGGTTTTCCAATAAGAGGTGTTATTTTGATATTCAAAGAAAAATTCCATTTTTTGAGATAAATGATCGGATCTTTATTTCATTATAAAGAGGAAGGTATGCCGTTAATAATGGAAAATAACATCAGCCAAATGACCACCACAACCACGCCTACAGGACCATATCCTTTTCATGAAATTTTCCATAGCCAAATCGCAAAGTGGCTGCCCTATGTCCTGCATAGCCTCACGAATTCCTTCTTTGAGGTCTTGAATCGACGCTGGGCTGTTGGCGTAGACCTTCTCTTTCACGTGGCCCCAAAGGAAGAAGTCGCAAGGTGTTAAGTCACAAGATCTCGGTGGCCAATTGTGATCACCTCTTCGAGAGATAACACGGTCCGGAAACTTTTCCCGTAAAAGATCAATGGTTTCGTTGCTTGTATGGCACGTAGCGCCGTCTTGTTGAAAGTAAACGTTGTCCAGATCAATACCATCCAATTCCGGCCATAAAAAATCATTAATCATCTGTCGATAGCGCAATCCATTCACCGTAACTGTTGCTCCAGCCTCATTTTCGAAAAAGTAAGGTCAAATGACCCCGCGGGACCATAAACCGCACCAAACAGTCACACGTTGAGGATAGAGAGGCTTTTCAACAATAACTCTTGGGTTTTCCGAGCCCCAGATGGGACAATTTTGCTTGTTGACGAAGCCATCGAGGTGGAAATGGGCCTCATCACTCAAAATGAGTTTTCGATGGAATTCCGGATAATTTTCATGCATTTCAAGGACCCAATCAGGAAAGGCTCGACGTTGTTGATGATCGGCCAGCTTGAATTCTTGTGGTAACTGAACTTTATAAGCCTTAAGACCCAAATCTTTATGCAAAATACGATGTAATGACGTTTGTGGAATGCCTAATTCCAAAGAACGACGAGGAATGGACAAACCTGGGTTTTCTTCAACACTTTCGGCTACAGCAGCAATATTCTCGGCTGTTCTTGAGCGACGTGCACGGGTTTTATTCTTCACATCACTAACTTGTCCCAACAGCTCGCATTTTTCTACCAATTTCTGTATTGCGGTCCGACAAGGTGCTTCACGACGACCCAAAATTGTTCGAGTTTTACGAATCGTCTCTGCCACATTTTCACCATTTTTATAGTGAATTTTAATAACTTCAATGCGTTGTTGAATCGTTTATCGTTCCATTTTTATTAATGGCGTAGGTTCTGCTTGTCAAATGTCAAAAAATGACAGCTCCAAAAATGACATCTACCGAAATAGCGGGCTAATTAAAATAACACCTCTTATTGGAAAACCCTTTGTAAGGTATATATAGAATACAAGGTAGTCCCATTACGAACCACGTTCCGCCATTAGTGACGAAAAATCGTTAAAATGTATAGGAAAGCACGGCACAATACTCTCTGTGCTCTCTCTGTCTTTCCTATAGAAATGTATACTTACGAAATTACGACACAGAACATGTGCCAAAATTTTAATGGGAATACCTTGTCTTCTATATACCTTGCATCCCAAACTATATCTTGATCTTCTTTCAGTTAAGCTGAGAAGAAACACGAACTATTCAGAACTCAAAACCATGTAACAATTTTAGTTTTAATATAGTCTGCGTTTTCTATACTATTTCATAAAACTTGTAATAAAGCCATTATTCAAACCAACAATAATGTGACTATAAAAAACGTCATATAAAACTAAAAGGGACCACGCTACAATAAGCTTTGATGGCTTAATTTTAAAACCGTATAAAGCCAAATCATAAAATTGCATACAAGCAATAATCACAGGTAGGTACGTAGGTACAGGTATTGGCATGCGGTTTTTTTTCCAGTGATTTGAGAATAATTTAAAGATGCTTAATAAAAAAATCCAGAGTAATACACTTTTCGATAGCTACTGTTATTGGCTATTTAATAAACCAACAATAACCAAATTCTATAGGGTGTCTCAAAAGTTATATTCATTTATTCACATCAGGGTTCACGAATATTGGCGAAATGAAATCTTCAACTGGCCATAACTGCTAAAGGAAGGTTTCTCGGGGGCGGGGGGGGGGGGGGCGGGTATGTGGAACAATATTTTGATCAGCTTACCTCAAGGAATCGCGTGGTATACCAGAAGGTATCTTGAACTGAATCACTCTATATATGTATGTATGTATGAATTTACAATGGAACATAAAACATTTACAAGGCATTATAGTAGCTATATGCAATTGTTCGTTCGAAGCAACGTATGAATATATTTTACTAATTTATATCCATACATTTCAGAGAATTTTTAAATTAAAAATAATCATTTTAACATCAATTTCCTCGACTTTGTGTTACAGCTAATTGACTATATAACTTACAAAAGGCAAAATAAATTTGTTTGACTTTAATGTATAGTTGCTAATAAAACCGTTCGTTCTTTTTAAAATCTATTTGATCTCATTTAAAACCGTTCTAAAGCTATTTAGACTCAAATAATGATACTTTTTCTTTTACATAAATCTATTTAGTTTTATATATATCTGCGATAAAACTTAATTTAACTTGTTGACTTCTTCTTGATGTCGAATCATTTATAATCTATCATCACAAAGCTGCTGTCTCATCTCTTTATAGCAAGATCATGACTTAACCACTCCCGTTTCTTTTTATGGAGCATTAATTTCCGATTCACCGTCACTAAGCATTCTTGGCCTTAATATTTCCAGTAAGTTAAGCTGGATAGACCATACCTTCTCCGTTATCAAAGAAGCATCGAAATAGCTTGGATTTCTAAAAATGTGTAAGAAATATTTTAGCCCGTCAAATCTAGCACTTTGCTACAGGTCCTATATTAAATCTAGAATCGAATACAATATTTTTGCATGTCACATAGTGAAATATATTAAAAGTTTTTATCAAAAGTGACTGGCTTCTTCTTTATTGTATTTGTTCTTATTGAATTTATAATACAAAAAAATTATTTCATCTTTACTTTACTATCAAATGAATTTTAGTGGCCACACATGAAAAATTAATCTTCCAAATAAATATGTCATTATAAAAATTTCACAACTTTGACGAAGGCACTTAGTAGGTTTATAAAAAATATTTCAGCATTTGACTAACAATAAGCCTCTTAATTTTAAAATGATTTTGTGAAAGAATTTTAACATTCATTCTTAAAACCTCTGTGCATAATAGTTTTATGATAAATGTCTACATAACCCAGTAGTTCTCTAGGCCAAATTATCCCTCAAATTGAATTTAAAATAGCTCTAACGTGCTTCTTAATATAACAATAGCTTTGGGGAATGCTATAAAACCATAATAAAATCAAGCGGTATTTAATTAATATTTTTATCCTAGTTGAATTAATAAAACTTCTATAAGTACAAACATACTTAAATGTAAAATAATTTTATTACTACTCTTCAGGCTGTTTTTAAAACATCTCAACAAAACCAATTGATCTAGAATACCAATTGGCATGACGACTTACAATCACAATAAACCCATTTAGCAAGCTTAAAACTTTAATAAAACAATTATAAAACCTAAGTAAAACTAAATATATTGTTACTTGGGAAATTTAATTGTCAAATCGAATTAAAAAAATTTACAGATCAACAATTAATAGTTTTTAATGAAATAAACAAAATGTTTGTTAATACTGACAAAACTTTTGTTTGTGAATGGCCCCGCTAATCAGTAAATATTCAGGATATGGATTATCCTTTTAATATTGTTGGAAATTAAATATTCAATCCACCACCAAGCACCCAATCCAAACCACCTACAATTTCACTCACCATCCCTTAAATACACTCTTCACCAAACACTCTTGCACCCTTTGAACGGAATAAATAAAAAGAAAAATACTTATTTTATTTAAACCCCAATAGTTCCAACTGAATATGGAAAAGGAAAAAATCAGGAAAATAAGGGAATTAATTTGTTCTTGTTTTTTCTCTAAACAGCTCAACTATAATTCTATAAATAGTTTTGCCGAATACCATTTTAATGAGATGTGATATTGCATCCAAAATCCAATTCGTGTCCATGATCAAAAACTCAGGGTCGACAATGTTGAGTTAGTTTTCTTTCCAGGACCCGTTTGAGGACTTACATCAGTTTAATCTCTTCCAGACGAAGATCGTTTACAGTCCACCTAACTTCCGTAGCTGGGCATTGCCTAACCATTATAAATAATGAAGGCAACATTTTAAATATTCAATCAAAAATATACTTGTAGTAGGTAACTAGAACAGATGCCATTACCTGGATTAATTATTTTTTATTTTTAGGTAGCCGTCCTGACTAATGGTTACTATGTACATGCCAATAAAAAATTTCTATCCCAAATGTATGCGGGGAGGTTTTTTCTTTTAATTTTTAATTATTAATAATACCATAAACAACATTACATTTCAACGTAATCGGGATAAACAACAACATAGTAAGCTTTAATTAGAAATCGAGACTTTAAACTGCATATTAGGAAGCTATTAAAAACCTGTATGCAAACGACCGTATAGAAAAACCCAGATCGGCGCCATGCCAATCAGAAGAAAGCTTATAAACTTATAATTTAGTTCATAAATATTCTCACAAACTTTTATCAATAACCAAACAACTTTTTTGATGCGCCACAGACGTCCAGTTGCCATGACAAAGAGATACGTGATATTTGTCACATGATCAAGTCGAAATTACGAAATTACATAGCTAAATCTTTGTAAAAGACAATAGAAATTTTTATTCTTAGACTTTTACTATAATCAGTATTATTCCTATCAGGGCTATTTGTGATTAATAAAAATATTATGTCTCATGGAACGACGAGACGAGCGTTATTTAAATTTGACTACTTTTATGTAAGAACTAAATCGATTAGATAAACTTTATCTATTACCGTAACATTATCATTATAATAAATAAAATCGATTAAATAAATTTAGAATTTGAAACGAGCAATTTGCATAAATTTGTTTCTAATAAATTTCCCGATAACAACTGTAGAAATGTCGTTGACCCTCCTGTGGCATAATCTTATCAATTTATGATCAAAAAAAAATATTTTCTAATGTCAGCAATTACTTAGCCCACCAATACAGAAATTTAAAAGAAATTAATTTATTCCAGAAGTTGCCAATACATATTTAATTGTGATGTCTTCGAGCTTATGTTAAAGGTTAAATTGCTTGTAACTTAAATACTTACTTATACGTACTACTCGTATATTTTGCAATTTCATATTAAGGTTAAGGTTAAGAGTAGGGCCGACTAGGCTACTGGGACCCTGCGGACAAGGCGACCAAAATTGATTTACATAATTGTGTCTGAAATTTCATATTAAATTAACCCTTTTCAGAATTAAAAAAAACAACTTTTTCACAATGGTGTACATACATAAACCATTTTCAGAATAAATTATGAATTTCTGGTGTTCGAATGAATGGACACAGTGGGATAGGAAAGGTTTAAATTTATACAAAACCCTTTTTTTGAATGGAATTTAAAAAAAATTTCCTAATTGTAAAATTATGAGAAAGTGAGATGGAAAAGAAGGTCGATTGGGAGGATAAAGGTAGATATGTAAATGTATAAAAATTATAACATGTCCAAAACCCTCGAGAAATCTTCCCAAGCTATGAAACGGAGTCCCTCACTACTACATGAGAGCCCTAACATAGTCCTAACATTATAAAATATTTGCAGTGTTCTTATGTAAAACTGACAAAAGTTTTATTTGAATAGCTCCTGCGCCCTAAACTACTATGCATACAGAAAAATGGTGTTCTGATAATCTTAAGCCTGCTTTCTTATCTTCCCAACCGTAATCAAATTTTTGTTTGGATATTATTTAAAAAAATTTATCGGAACGAAATGACTACGATTCCCCATACAAAATTCTCAACTCAGTAATTATTGCATATGTGAATGTGCCGATGAATTCAAATCAATCTGTCCACAGATTCGAACTATGGCCGCACATATACTATTGCAACTATTACTCAGTTGTAAAATGGTAAGGATACTTTTTAATGAAAACTATTTTATTATTTTGTTAAGTAAGGCATATAGTAAGTGTAGCCTTTTGGGAAGGCAAGGAGCCAAGCTTAAAATTACTGGAAGACTATTTTCGTGTGTGGATAGTAGTTTATGCTTTATGGAATATATAAAATCAATGTCTAGTCACTTTTCCATAAGAATCAATATAAAACATTTTAGAGAATTTTACTAGCACGCACATATTTATATAGATTTCTGTTTCATGGCTTGGGAGGTATTTATTGAGGATTTTGCCATGCCCCATGTCTCAATCTTCTTTTACAAGTGTTAGATAGTGTATCGCATGATATATCACTATAGGATTGCTATACTTTTCACAAGGAATGTACATAATTAGATTAAATATAGCGCAGATGAAAAGAGAAGAGATACTGAAATCTGAATATTCAAAGAAGCTTATTCTGTATTTAGACAATATCCTTCACTTGCACTAACTTCTCTATCAGACAGTTTTTAAGTAGCGGGGTGTTCCATCCCGGTATAAAACTAGAAGAAATAATGACGAGAGGATATAATATATATAAAAAACACTTGGCGCCATTTACCGAGAAATCGGAGCAGAGTTCTTAAGAAGAAAGAATAAATCATTAATGAAACGTGGGTAAAAAGGGAATAAAAAATAAATAAAAAAAATAAAAAATGTGAAAAAATCAAGAAGGGCAAATAAGGGAAAATACTACAAAAATCGGATGATAGACGTTTTTGCCCTAAATAATCGTCACATTCCGTAAGATTTAACGTTTTTTAATTTATAAAATACAAACCGTAAAAAATTTAACAAATGGAAATTGATTTACTTAATTGATAGTTTTCCCAAATGGACGTAAACAGACGCGTACATACCTAACTAGTGGCACTCTACTTACGGCAGTTTGAAATTTAAACTTAACGAAAGTTTCCTTATTTGACGCGTAGGGTTATCTTGGGTAGCTCTGTTTAATTTAAAGGGCGCGTTCACCTTACGTAATTAACTTTACTTACGCATACGTCCATTTTAGACCAGCTTAAAAATTGCAGGAGAGTCAGCTGTTAACCTCAACATAAGTACAAAATGAGACAACAGATGGCATAATTGGCTCTAACCAAAAAACACAAGGTGAATAAGAATAACAACAACAATAAATCCGATAAATGCAGTAAATGACCAACAGGAACCGAACTTAGCTGCGGATATAGTGAATGTGAATAAATTCACTCACTGACACTTGAATTGAACTTAATTGAACTTATTTTGACGTTTCTGAAAGTATACATTTCAGAGTTCCGGAAGTTCAGCGACTTTTTCAAGTTTATTATTATTAATAAACATTATAAATTTGAAATATCGATGTTTCTAAAGCTTGTTTTGTAAAATTATTACGCCCTAATACATCTAAAATTTCTGTCAACGACTGCCTTAAGTTTTCACTTGATGCGCCGCTTTAGTTATTTATTCAATGGCCGGACCTAGCCACAACAATCGAGTGAACCAGAATTCTGTATCATACAGCCTATTTTAGAATAGATATGAATAAAAGTAAGGATAACATCTTCCTGGAAAAATGGAATCATCATAAAGCTTCCACGATCTTAGAAAATTTTGTAACATAAGATAAACTTTACAAAAGAGAATACAACTCAGGCTTTAAGTCACCTCCCTAATGGTAAAAACAGTTCAGAAACATACCAATAGATGTCACACCATTCAGCAAAAATGTATATTCACTTATTTGAAAAAGAAAAAAATATGTTTAGAGTCATTTCAAGCAAAAAGTGGGGAGTAAAGTAAACTTTCCCGATTTGTAGAATATACTTGGCGAGACCTTTCCGAAAAGCATATAAGCGCGTTTTCTTAGTATTTTTTCGTAGTGCTACCCCTAGAAAAATACTCGGTTTTAAAAATTATGGTGGAAGTTGTCATGATTAAATACCTACTTATGTAGATCATTTAATTTTGTGGTGTAAATGTATTTTTTTCTGAAGTAGTAAATAAAATCTCAGATTACTGAAATGTGGTATAGACAACTTGCATCTTAAAAAAAAAAAAAAAAAATTGTGTCAGTTAAAATGTATGTCTTTTTCAAGTAATACGGAAAATATGCTCAAAAAATTAGAAAAAATCATGAAGAAATTAGCAAAACAAAAATTTCAAAATCGGATAATATTTGGCTGAGATTTTGTGAAACGAAGGAAATTGGTATAGATAAAAATTACTCAGATACAATGCAGTATGGCGGATATAGGGGCGATGGAGGTGCCCCCTCCCCTTCCACCTAGAGCTCTAATAAAATCAAAATTTATACTCTAATCAAATGAAATAGAAAATAGAAAAAAAAATTTTACAAATAGACTGCTTCTAAATCCATTAAAAGATAGAAAATTTCGCCCTACAAAAGTTCTGTAGAGTTTTCCTTCATTTTGCATTTAACTAAATACTAAAATTATATTACATTTGTGTATAAATTTTAAGCTTTTCAAGGTATAGAAAGAAAGCAAGATCTGGGCAGTTCAAATTTTAACACTACAGTGAATAACAATTTCCCGAAATTCAATATCAAAACACTTAATTAAATTACTTTGCTTTGACTTTGCTTTCTTTGTGTAATATTTAATATTTAATTAAATGCAAAGTTCTACATAGATTTTTAAAAAGTTATTTGTTATATTTATTATTATTTTTTCTTTTTCAGTCATAAATTATTCTCAAAAAATTTAAAATTTATCACTGAGGAATTTTCAATACAAGAAAAATTGTTGAACTTTTTGTGATCGAAAGCTCACAAATACCCGGCTTGGATGTAAAGTAGTACGTTAAGAAAATTATCATAGCCGGGGTAATTAATATCAGATTCAGTTTTCCTGCAATATTCAATTTAAAGCAAATATGGTTATAAATATATTAACCCTACCTAATTAGCAAATTTTTTTTAACAAAGTGTTGATTTGAAAAGATATTATTGGAAAAAATTTAAAAACGTTGTCTTTAATTTGCAAGAAATATCAGCCCAGCCAAAGAAATTATAGTGCTTAAATGAAATGTAAGCGACCTTTATATGAAAAACATCAGCAATATGACAAGCAAGTGTATAATATCTATTTTATGTGGGACTAAATTTTAATATACTTTCGGCATCAACAACTTATGTTATATAAATAAAAGAACTCCGGCGATATTTGGGTGGTAACGAAATGTAACTAAAAGGTAAAGTTATACAGAGCGGTCCACAGCTAATGGCAAGGGCGGATATAGGGAGCGGCAAATGTCTGGATCCGCCCTTGATAGGAAATAAGTCTAGGGTTGTAGGTCTCTATTTGAAATCATCCCAATACATTTCCTCCCTTTCACCAAATTCAAGTTGATTTAACAATATAACCCTCCAGCTCCAACACAAAAATCGCAATTTTGAAGATCAGTTGATATTTAGCCCAGATATTGAGGTGAGAAGGATCTTTCGAAATTCAAAATTTAATTAATTTAGTAATATTACCTTAGATTTTCTATTTGGAAAATAACGATAAAATAATATCTACATTTTATAAGGAGAACGAGTGCATTTATGTAAGTGTATCTCGATCCCATGTACAGTTTAGAAAAAAAGATCAAAAAATCTTAAAAATATTTTACAGATCTACATGCACAAAAATCGTCGTCGACGGTCCAAAGAAAAATTGGCGAATTATGTTTTGGGGATCTAAACAAGACATGATAAAATATTTACATGGCTAGGGTCACAGTGTAGTTCACGATCATTTTTCATAAATGGATGATAATGATAATCTGGAATATATCTGATAAGAAAGGGGGTGAGACTGCTAAGCACTTATGTAACGTTTGCTATGCCTTCACCAGATTCAGGATGAAAATTTTTGAATCTGCTATTCTGTTAATGTTCAGTTGAAAAACATAATTCCCCAGGACCTAATAAGTAATTCATTCACATATCATCAATGTGCTCAGTTACTACAAGAAGCAGCCTAGTAAATTAAATCTCCTAGGACTGTGTGCTTAAACTGATCTTCGCTTTCATTTAAAAAAAATTGGAAATAAAACAAATTATACAATACAACATATTTCGTACAAAGCTATCCTCTCAGATATACGCGATTCCTTGAGATGAGTTGATCAATAATTATGGAGTAAGTTTTAAACTTGAAGAACTAGATTTTGAGAGGTCAACAATAATTTTATAAGCAAACTTTTTCTGAGTTTTGACACCTCTATACGTTCCCGAAGCTTGTGGGAAGAATCTTAATCATTATGTATGTACATATAACGATATTTTTTTACAAAATAGTAATGCCATCCAAAAAAAAATATAATAAAGATAAGACCTAATAAGTTACGTAAGAAGTAGTCCCAGTAGACCCATATTTTTCACCAGCAACAGTAAAGAATCCAACAGGTTAATAACATCTCTCCGATTTTAATTGCATTAAAAAAAAATTAAAAGAAAAAATAACAATTTATATAATAATTATGAGATAACGCATATTTTATTTTTCATAACAGTATAAAAGTTCTATAGAAAGAAAAAAGCACAATATTTCTTGATAAATGACAAGATTTTTTTCTCCGATAATTTTGTCTAATTGAGAGTTGAACTTTCACATTCAGTTGAAATGCAATTACATACTTATATACGAGAATGTAATAATTCTACGCGTCTTATCGCGGGTGATTAACACTTGTTTACCTAATGCAGATAACAGTCGACTGGAGACATACATACATCTGTTAATCTGTCAACGATAATTTAAAGAAATATTATGTTCTGGTGCTTTACTTGGACATTTTTCCAATATTTGCAAATAATTGCTTAAGAAAGAGGACAAAAGACTAAACCAAGAAGACGACGAGATATTTTTACAAAGCAAATAAAAATTGGAAAAATTCTTAAAAGATAACTAAACAGTGTGATAGGAGACTCACTACCACATTGACACACCCCAGATAGATATATTTATAAAATATCAATTGAGAGCGCGGGTGTCGTTAAGAGTTTAAGGACTGAAGCAAGAATGAGTTCCGGCAAAATCACTTGACTTGTGCGTGATTCCGTTAATATTTTATTACGCAGATCTTCTTTGCTTTTTTTTTGCTTTTTTTTTTTTGTGTTTATTTACATTTTGATTATGAATTTATTTTTAGATTATAATCTTTTCTAATACTATGAAAGAGTGTAAACCCTTTCGATAAATATATGATTGTATTCCGAAAGATATTTTAAAAGTGAAAGCTTTTGGAAATTATTGAAGGTGGATTAGTCAACTTATAAATATTTAGTTAGTCCGTTAATTTAAAAAACAAGACAAAAAGTTACAATTGGTATTTAAGACCAATAATATTATATTCAAGATGAAAATAAATGAATTAAATAAAGTGAAAACCGAAAATTTTGTATGGAAACACCAAGAAGTGTTGCCCGATTTACTTCATTTTTGAAATTTTATTTACTATTTTTATGAAAACGATGTGTACAAAATTTCTGCTCTCTACGTCAAAGCGTTTCACGCAGTTTCCAAATTATTTAATGAAAAAAAAAAGTTTTATATGGCAACACCAAGAAGAGGTTGCCCGATCTAATTCAATTTTGAATTTCATTTATTATTACTATAAAAACACCATGTAACAAATTACAGCTTTCTCGTCAACACGTTCTCAGGCAGTACCTACATAAATAGTGAAAACCGAAATTTTTGTAAGGCAACCCTACGAAGGACTTGCCCGATTGGTCCCATTTTCGAAGTAAAATTTCCTTTGTTTAAAAAAACAAAAGCCAATGTGGAAAATTTTAGCACTTAGTTCTGCCCTTACTTCTTTCTTTACCATCAACTCTTCTTAAATTTCCAATTGCTGTGTACTTGCACATGGTAGTTTTAGGTTAGCTTTGAACCAACCACCGAGTGAAATATCACTTTCCCAATTGCTTTCTAAACAGTAATCTGATACCAGCAGAATATATTGAGGATTGTTGGTTAGCGAACGGGGGGGTGGAGGAGAAGGCTTTAGCTGTAACTATTTATGATCTCAGTTTTTATGCAGTTTCAATTAAAACAGTTCTCCTAATGACGTGTCTGTTGCGAATACCAAACTACATCTTCCAATCTAATTGCATTTTCTTCATTCTATTTCCACATTTATCCTGTGTACATTGGGACCGTTCTTCGATATTAACACTTGCAATTGGCTTGTTATGCGTTACCAATACTCTTCTCAATCCTGGCTTTTTTTTCACTTGGATCGCATCGGGGATTTTTTGCTGTTAGTTATTTGCAAGTGTTCTTTGAATTTACCCATATTTCTTTTATTTTGGTTGGATTAAGTCTCAAACTATAGCTGGATTACTCCGCATTCTTGCCTCAAAACTTTTAGGGAATATGTTAAAAATTATCATTTCATTCTCAGACTGAGCAAAGTTGTTGGAAATTAGCTTATATTGCAGAGAAAATATTACCAACGTGAGATTTCTTTAATTATTATCAAAATGCACGTTTTACTAATGTAGAAAAAATTTTAAAATTGCTAAGAAATACTTACATATGAAAAGTAAACAATGTTTTCAAATATGATCCAAAAAGATACATTTTAAAAACAATACATGGATTTAAAAATTTGAATTCTTCGAAAAAAAAAATGAATTTGATTTTACTGTCGTTACTTATTAAATCTTTCATTTTTATCCACAAAAATTCGATATTTGCCACTTTTCTTAACCAAATATCTGTTGGAATTTTGCAGCATGTAACTAAAGGAAGCACAATAAACCCCAAAAAATTGCTGCATTCCCCACTATGTGGTGGAATCTTGTTTACGTATTCGTTATGCCCATGGAAGTAGTAAATCTGAAATATTTTTGAAAAGGGGTTTGGCGTAATTATTTAAAATAAAAGAAAATTGTGAACTGCCAATGACACATTGAACAACAAAAAAAAAAAAAAAAAACAGAAGAACGCAACCAAAAATGTATTGTGAACACTCATCTTAATATTTATGTTTCCCTTTTTTTCAATTCTTTTGCACGTATTTGGGGAAAGAAAAGAAACTTTCTAGTTTATTTTTCAGAGCTTCAACTTGCCTGAAAAACGCCTTCTCGGGATTATTTCGGCGATTATTGTAATATGAAATATTCTCCCAATTATTAACTTAAGTCAAAGCCTTAATCACTAAATTATCACTTCGAATGTTTTTATTTAAAATTAACACACGGAACAATTTAACGTTTTTTAATTAAATAATTCAAAAAACCCGACGCAAAACCATCAATCTGACGTTTAATTAAAATTGACACAATTGACTAATGTCAAGTTAACTTGGTTAAATCCTTTATGTCTTTCCACACCTTCGCCTAAAAATCGATTTTGCCTCACACCAATAGAGTTTTTACATGACATTTCGCTTCCATTAGTTATATGTTATAAGATTGGAATAAATTTTAATTCAGCTATCTGTGAAATTGTTCAAATGGTAATGCCCTAAACACACAGCGCTCTTAATGAAGAATTAACTAACTACTAAGGAGCAAACTTATCCCTTAATGTCTAATTATATTTCATATTATTTTTCTCCTATTTTTTCTTTATTTTTATCTTATTTTACAATTTAACGATTTAAAGTTGAGAAAAACCTTATATTAAAAAGAACAAGTTTGTGATTTGCATTTCTTTGCATTTCTTCTTCTTATTTTTTAAATCGGCAGATGCACATTTTTCGTCATTATAGCTATAATGAAGGAAGAAAACACTTCATTAGTGTACTTCATTATCATCTAATTTGCGAGCCATAATGACGTATACTATGTGACACAAGACATTTTAATGCATAGTTAGTACTCGAACACAATACTATAGGCTTTGTATCTTTATTTGCATGCACACTTTTTCTAACAGTGTATGCCAATTTGAACGATTTCAGAGTGCTACTACAAGAAAAGTGTAACATTCTTGCTAAAATACCTGATCAATGAAAATCAGTATAAATTCCATCAAATTCATTTCTCCTGTAAATTTCCTAAGTATTTCTGTCACTCGGAGTCTTCGTTTCTAAATTTATTAGATCGCAACACGAGAATTTCTTGTTAGGAATTGGTAACAAAATCTAATGTTTTTAAACCAAATAAGCTTTTAAAAAAAAATCTTTCCCAAAATATAAATACTGCCCTATTAATTGTATGCACATTTTTTAGACTACACCACTGACGGGAGAAAGCTTGAAGCTTGAGCGACTTTCTTTGATGAAGAAGTGGACTTTTGTTCTTCTCGTGATTGCGCAGAATTGATGCATAGTTGAAAATTACTTCCTATAAGAAAAATGTTCATAATAGAGCACTAATAGCCGTGGAAGAAAGAAATGTAAAAATATATGCGAAATGTAGTAACCGGGGTGTATTTTGCCAAGTGCATAAAAATGGGTCTTCCGGCAGCAAAAATGTCTCGAAAAAGTTTTCTGAATCGATAGTATTTGGTGAGACCTTTAATTTAATATGCAACATGCCGTATTGGAAACTGACCCCCGCCGAGAGTACCTGCCCCCCACCCTAAAAGTGTCCAGAAAATTTTTCTTTTACGAATTGTAGCTGATAATAAACTGAGGCGAACAGTGAAACTTGTTTTTCGATCGAACATAACCCTACCGAGTTAGAGCCGATCCAAGATGCGAAAAATTTAGTACCTCAATTCGATTAAAAAAAAAGGGAAATATATGTACTAAAAAGGTCAGAATGGGGATCGATATTTAAGCTTCCAAGTATAGGGGTGTGGGTACTCAAACTTCTTCGTAGGACCTAAGGAATTCAATTCAGTACTTGATTTTCCAAAATATACTAGATCAAACTTTGACACCCCCTATAGTTAAAAAAATATATTCACAGTATCATAATGCATCGTTTAAGATATCTCTCATGTATGTTTATGTCGGGCCGAAAAAGGGCATTCCCTTTGCAATCATACGATTGTTCCTTCATGTACTATATATGTTGCCATCGCAGAGCTCAACTCGAATTGAGCTCGAGTTAATTTTCACGTACCTCCTATGTTTCCATGAGCCAAAGTTAAATTAGAGTTGAGTTATCATTTATTTTATATTATTAGTTATATTTCGTATGAAGTATTTTATGTTGGATAAAATACTGCTCCGCACTTTTGTAACAAATATTTACACAAAACGCAACATCACTCGATTGGTTTCGTGGAGTTAACAATATGGATTTAACAAAACTCAACTCAACTCCCGATTCCATGAGCACTAAGTCGGGTTCAACGCGAATTAAACCCCGCATGGAAACATAGTAATGGAAAGGGGAATTAAGTGTTTCGTTAAATCCATATTAACTCCATGGAACAAGTCGAGTTCTGTTTTGAGTAAATATTTGTTAGAGATATCCAACAACAATCCGACTACTTTATACGAAATATTTCTGCTGTCAAATCAACTACTCTAACGCCATCCATGGAAATAGAATCAAGTTAAGTCAGACAGCAAAACTTAATAATAACTTAACTTTAGCTCAACTCTTTCTCATGGAAATATAGTAATGAATTCTGCTAGTGGTTTACAGCTGCAATGTGCTGTTACACTATAGAAAACTCAAGCTCAACACAAATATTGGTTCGGCCTCACTTAATTTAGCTTATCAAAATTCCAATCTGTTATTATATTCTAATATACCATTAGTACCAACCTTATATTTATAATTTGACTTCAAATAAGACTGCTAATAAGAAAGAAAATAATACAAATAGGATTAGGTATTTTCGATCTTTTAACCTACCGAGCAGGACATATAAAAGTTAAGTAGATTTTATAATATAACTCACCGTAATCAACCTTATCCCCATTTCCCGTTCCTTTATTTTACTAATTAACATTAATTTTAATGTAATTTTTATAAAATGAAAATTTGTTTAGATCGATGAGATTGTTGTGTATCAATTGAGCTTGGTATTAGTTTACCATTGGTGTACAACAGTGCATTATATGTAAAATTATTATTATACAATGTTGAATGTTATATTCACTCAAAAATGAAAAAGAAATATGAGTTATATTTTAAAAATAAATCACTACACTTAAATAGCACTTAGGAGCAAAGTCAAGAGAAATGTTTTGTTCTATTAATAACTAAAAAGAAAAATCACATGTTTCGGGATCACCCGATTTTTTTCCTTATAATCTAAAAATATATCTCGAGGCTATTTGAAGTTTTTATGTATGTACAAAATGTGTGTATTCCAGGAAAGTTAGGGCGTCATTGAATAAATTTTTTTTTTTTTGTTTTTATTATATTTCAAGATATCCTCAGTTGTCAACTATTCAAAATTTATTACATAATTGGATAATTTCATTAGTCAAGATGGATCTAGATTAAATTGATATTTATGAAATTTATAATTTTACAAGTTTTATAAAAGCGATTTTAATCATATTTTTAAATGTGCATAAGTATTATACATATATATGAATTTGAAGAGAAGCGTTCAGTTTAAAAACACTGCACTGTTATACAAACCTATCTCGAGCAGATGATAATCATTATTTGGCTTTTAGTTGTTGACAATAAAAAGCTTTTTATCTTTATGCATTGGTTATGATTACCGATTCAAAAAAGTGTCCTACTTGATAAGTGTAATCTTTTGAAGAAAACTTCAAAACACAGTTTCTTTTTTTTTCTTTTTTTCTTTTTAATAAGGCGATTTATCAGAAATATCACTGCATTTCATCATTACTATAGGCATACTGAAAAAATTTCGATTTTCAAACATTTATTAAATAACATAACCTAAACCTGGTGTTTTTAGTCACCGGCAGTTATAAATTCGAACTTTGTGAACTTGTTCAAAACATGAAAACTTGTTTATGCCTTTTTACTAAGAAAAGGGGCATCCCTAGATTGAACCTGCCATCTATTGGCTCCATTTGTTTGGAGCTAAATGATAGAGTAAAATACCTGCGTATAACACTAGATAAAAATCTAAACTGGAAACCACACCTGGAGGACAGAGCGAACAAAGCTCTTAGAGCTTTCGCAATTGCCGCCGAAACATAGGGGAAAAAATTTAGAGTATGAATATACCCTACATTTTAAGGAAAAATACCTAAGTATGGATATACACTAGTATCAACGACCCGTGCTAACCTACGGCTTTGTGGTGTAGTGGAAAGCAATGGATCTTGCCAATCAAGTAAAATATTGGAAAAGAATCAAAGACTGTGACTCCATAGTGTAAGTGGCGCTGTCAGGTTGACTCGGGCTCTTGAGGTCATGCTCAATATACACCCCGTACAAATATACATAAAGAAGGGCGCAGCAATCGCAGCGGTAAGACTGCATCTCAATCAGAGTTGAATGCACAGTGAAACAAGAGTTCCATACGAATTCATCTTTTAGTTTGCGCAGTCTATTGCATCTGACATGGACAGCGACAGCGACCACCTCCTCGAGACTATGCTGATTCGGCGCTTCAGCCATCGACAAAGCCTATAATTTACACAGATGTCTCAAAATCTGAAGAAGACACCAGAGCAGACGTTTTCTGCGGTGGTCTCATTGGGAATTGCCATACACCTTAAAAACCTTAGCAGGGTGTTCCAGGCGGATCTAACTCAAACCTAACGAATAAACTATTAGGACTAAACAAGCCAACCCTGAGAGCTCTGGTGTCAATTCTCACTAGGTACACTATTCTGAAAGGTCAAGATGAGGTTGGTTGATGATCCTATATGCAGAGAGCGCCGGGATGAACGAATGAACTGCATGAGACCGGCAGGGAGGGCTGGGGACTAATACTAAACTTCATAAGAGCGTCCGGTTGGAAACTATAGGCAATAGCTCGTAGATCTGAAGGGTGAATAATGGGCCTTGTTGTGGCCTGCATTCCAGGGATCCCGACTTGGGTCTCAACCTCTCTTCAATCCATCAAATTTAACTTTCAGTCGCTAGACGTGACTAAGTCTCGATTTTAAAGGAAGCAGAGGAGTAGGAAGTTTGAAATTTCACTTATTGTTTCGAAATTCGAAATACATTGAACATAATTTACGAGTTTTCGAAATAAATGGTATATTTTTTTCCTGTCAAATATTTACAGCTCTATAGAATGAATTTATGAAGTTCTATGAAACCCAAGGAATAGATATTATATGTAGGTATGTGTGTGTGTCTATTTTGTTTCTCGAATAATCTGGAAAAAATATTAAGCTTTATTAACTTTAAAGGAGGAGGGGCGATTGGAGATCAATAATATTATTGTTGTGGAGAAATGTACCAAAAATGAGCTACGATATGGCTCCTGACCCGCCCCGCATAACATTTTCAACCTCCACTGATGTCTCGCAGCTTTATGTATAGCAGAATATAACCTGTATTGAACAGAAACATCAGGCTTAGTTTTTACGGAGACTTCATTGGAGTTTCATACTAGCATAGATGTTTCTTCATTTATGATACTAGAGACCAAAAGCACTTATTGTTTTATCTGTTTCGTTTTATTCGGTAACTATGCCCATGCTGCCATGCTAACAAAGTTTCAGAAGCACCACAGGAGTTTTAATTAGGAGATACTGATACTATTTATATGATTTTTTTCTTCTAACCCTGTTCCCTTATGCTCCTACTCCTTTCGTTTAAAATCGATTCATGGAATATAATGGTATGATGATGTGATAAGTGCATTCAGTAATATGTTTCTCCAGAAAATCATGGAGTGAACAACTAAATCACACACATATCAAACAAGAAAAATATCTTGTTTTTGCTAAGATATGCCGGTAAGCAATATAGATAAGAAAAGGAATTTTAAGCTTCAAATGATCCTGGAATTTGGTAAATTAATGCAAGAAGATGGCTTCTTAGTATATTTGGCTCTGGTGCCCGAACGCTTCAAGTTGTCCTGCACTCAGCAAAAATTTTAATTAATTAAGAGGTAGTCTCAGCGATTTCAAAATTGTAGCTCAGTTGGAGCTAAAGTGAAGGCTATCCTGAATACGGGAAGTTACAGCTTGTTCAAAAGTTAGTAGTAGTTCCTGTAGCCTAATTTGAAATGAAGTTTTCGATGATCAACTTCTTTTCAATTGATCGCTTTCGTAATCTTACGTCATGTTACAGGTGAGATAAACTTATCTGACAGACGCTGATATACGGATACCATTAAAGTTGACGACAAGAAACTTGACTTTTTCTTATGTTTCTAATTCTATTCGATTAAATTTCTTAGAAATTCATAGCCAATCAATCAAATCAATTACTGTGTATGTCAAAATATTGTTGCAGTTTGTTGCCAAACAAGTCATTTGTTTTCAGTCAATCAATTAATAGCTTCACAATGTCAGAGAGATAGATGCTAATTAAATTAGACTTTTTTTTATTTAGAACTCTGATACTTGTTGTAAGATCATTTAATTTGGTTCATGCAGCTAAATCTCTATAGTATGATGTACATACGTACATACATAGAAGTGATAATTTATTGCAGATTGAATTAGGATAATAAGCTTCGAAAGTTGATATTGGTTCGTTGCAGATACAAGCTGGGAATTTTTTTTTTTTTAAACATTTAAAATGCTTATACACAACAAAATTAATTATTGATCAGAGGCATTAGTTTATAATTTACATTGTTGGTCTACCATAGTGACATAAAAATGATGATATCAAACATCTCTTATTAAAATCAATCTAGCACGATCAAATTGGGAGAAAGAGATGACTATTATTCGACCGGTAAATACATCCTTAGAAGAACGTGTAAACAATGTTGTAGACTATGTTGTCAACTTTCGGCAAAAAAGCTCTTAAAATATCTTCCCAACTGACAGCAGAGCAGGCACAATTGGGAATAATGGCTCTAAAACAAAATGGTACCGTATATCAGTTCCGATTTATAAATCTGGTGAACCTCGACTTATTACTAACTATCGGTCCACATCAATATCTAACAGCCTTGCTTTCATTTTCTATAGAATTGCCTATTGTCAGGTTTTCTATCAAGTTAAAGCAAATATTTGTGACCAACAGCATGGATTTTTTCTTGGACGTTCAATCACTACCTATCTTGTCGATTTCACGGACACTATAGCTAGCGCTCTTGAAAAATGCGCGCCAGTTGATGCCATTTACATCGATTTTTCGATAGCATTTGATAAAATATCTCATAAACGTGTTCTTTTCAAAATGGCGCAACTTGTATTCCACACAAATGCAATTTCTTGGTTTTTTTCCTTTCTAATTAATAGAAATAGCGTCTATGTCCTTTGTCTGGCATTCCCCAAGGTACCATCCTCGGTACTCTTATTTTCTTGATCTTCATTAACGATCTACCCACGTTTATTGAAAGTAACTGTATACTTTATGTCGATGATGCTAAGGTATTTAGGAGAGTTATAAATTATATATATATATATATATAAGTAAGCGCTGCTATAAATGGAATGAGCAAATTGGCATTAGAAAACGTTTTCTCAATTTTTTCCTAGTTCCGGTATGTTCGTTCGTTTCTTAACAGTGCTAATTTAGCAAGCAAAGCACAAAAACAAGAGGAATGACTGCCTTTGCCTTCAAAGGGACATCAAAAAGCTTGAAGCTTGATGTAACCCGAATTCGTTAGAAATTAACATCAATAAATGTAAAATTATGTCTTTCTCTAGGAAACGTACTTCAATCAATTTCGATTATAAAATTAGTAATATCACTATTTCTCGTGTGAATGAAATAAATGACTTGGGGTTTTATTTGATTCTAAGCTTACCTTTTTCCTCCCATATTGCAGCCATAACATCCAAAGCGTTTATATTAATAGGGATTATTTTTCGTGCATGCATGCCCTTTAAATTTTCCGCGTCTTATATTACTCTTTTTAACTCTATAATTAGTAATATCCGCGAAAATTCATGTCAAGTGTTGAACCCGTTATACTCATCTTATTCTGACCAAATCAATTCAGAGAAAATTATCCAGGCTCTTGTTATTTGAATTTAATAATATTTCACTTGAATTCTCTGAAAGACTCAGTCATTTTAATTTGTTATCCTTGGTCAATCGCAGAGCCTACCTGGATAATATTTTTCTTTTTAAGACGTTAAACTGTTTATTTGATTGTCCTATCATTCTGTCCAGAATTGACTTAAAAGCTCCCACTCGCATTGCGTCAGACTACCCTCTTGCAGATCCAACATCAAGGAAAAGTCACCTATCTTCAGAATTCTAAAATCGTATAATTTGAATTTGAATTTTATTGATATCTTTAACACCCCCCCCCCCCCCCCCGACACATTTAAAAGACTGACTCTCATTGAGATCAGACATTCTAACTAAATATTTCACCCTCCTACCCAAGCCTTTTTTCATTTTGACTTTTTCTCCTTTTTGTTTTCGTTTTTATATCCTTTTGTATTTTCTATTTTGTTCTTACTTTAAATATTCAATTTTTTTCTTTTCTTTTTTAGTTAGTTTTATATTTATTTTCTTCAGTATTCTCTTTTTTATTTTTATGTTTTCATGTATTATGTATTTTCTTTTTCTTTTTTATTATTATTAATATTTTCTTCCTCTTACTTTTTTATTTAATCTTTAATGTTAAATCTGTACGGTGGTGTATTATTGGACTTTGTCCACTATCGTTATAAATTTTCAAATAAATAAATAAATAGCCTGCATAACCACTAATAAAACGATCTTTTGAACATGAAAAATACCAAGGGGAATTACATTGATTTTACTCTTTCTAAACAAAATGTCCCCTTAGTCAGGAAGAATACCCTCGAGAAAAGTGCTTAGTATAGCGTACACTGGGAAAGAATACAAATTGCACATTCCTAATTATGTCAAAAATCATGGAATTTTTAAAATAATATTTTGGATAATTAGAATAAAAAAGATATTTTAATGGACTATCACAGCAAGAACATGTGAAAATGTGGCTAGAATTTAAACAATGTGTAAGGACCTCGTCTTCCTTTTTTTAATATGTTTACTAATAAGGATAAATAAAAGCGAATTAGTTGAGCGAAATGTTCCAAAATGTAAAACTTTAAAAATAAAATGTAGGATATCCGGTGATCTATATACAGGGTGTTTCCGGCAATATGTCATAGTATTCACGTTGCCAAACAAGAAGTTAAATGGCGGGGGCCGATGTAAAAATAATTAGTTGTGGATTAGTTCGGAAAACGATTCCTGCGCCACTTATATTTTCTTCGAACAATTCGCAAATGGATCTCACAACCGCGCTCACAACAATTTGGCAACTAAATTGACAGAAATATCTAGGTTTACACAAGCATGTGACAAACAGTTTGGTTGCGTGCGAGTGCAAACCTTTGTATGGTTGCGAGTGTTGGTTAGGACACTGTATCTCGCCTATCATATAAGTTCGATGATATGGTCACCCAATTGCCCACATATTTTCTGCATTCATAATGCATTTTAGAAATTCATTGAAATTATTTTTAGTGAATTTCTTCAGTCTGCTGTAGACGAGAAATAATTCACCTATAATATTTTATTATAAAAGGTAAACACATCGAAACGACAAGATAATAGTTCTTGTACCGGATATCCAGATATCACATATATCCGACAAAACCCCGACAAATTTTTGTTAGTTGTCGACTAAATTATGTGACAAATATGATTTGGAACTTTGGCGAGTGTTGACGACAATTGTCACATAATATGTCACATAAACCATATTTAAGATTATCACAGTAATTTTTATAAATTCTGGGACAATTGATCCACTTATATTTGTGACGACATTTAAATGTTGTCATTTTGCCCAACTGTAATAAATAGTACAAAGTTTTCTGAAAATTTTAACTATTGTGTGACATTTCCATTTCGCAATAATTTCCTCTTTTTTGTGACAAATTTTCGACATTATTTTGTGATGACATTAAAAATGTGAAGTGAAAGTAACAACAACCCGCAAAAATTAAATTAAATTAAAAATTAAAATTAAATTAAAAATTTTGTAAGACTGATATATAGTAGTGCATTAAAATTTCTTCTAATATGTAGTGAGTGTTTGGAAAAGTAAAAGATAAAATATGTAAAAATGTGCTCATAATATTCATAAAATGTAATGCCCAATTTTAGATGAATCCACTTAAAAGGATTTAAACGAATTTGTGTTTCTTATTTGTAGTGAATTAGAGTTAAGAAGGTCTTCTCGAAATATAATTTTCTCGATCACAACTACATACACAGTTGCCTCTAACCGTAAAGTTCTGTACGGAACTGCATAGTTATAACCAACAGCCACGTAGTTCTATTCAGAGCTCCAAAGGTGTTAATCATAGCCACATGGCTGTATAAAAATAGTGTTTCTCCTGAGAGCTGCAAAGTTGTATATTACAGCTAATTAATGGTGTTGAGAGCTACTGACTTGGAGGTATGTCACAATTGTGTAGTCCTTTTGACAACTATAGAACTGTAATTCACAACTAAGCAGTTCTTTTAAGAGCTATACAATTGTAATTCACAGCCACTAAAAACAATAGAGTTGTGATTCGAAGCTATATATTGCAGTTCTGCTGAGTAAATGGTTGTAACCACGTTATTACCATTAATTGTTATCTAATTGCATTCAGAAATTTATTAGTAAAGATCAAAACGTATAGTTATAAAATCGTCGAGACTAAAAGATGATAAGGGCATTGAAATTTTTGACAATACTAAAAATCTTGGTTCTGTAAGGACTATGTACCAACCACCTTTAACAACTATAGCTTGTAGTTTGCATTTGGTTACCAGGTCAAGTTCACATGTAGTCTTTACAACTCATTAAGCGAGTAAAATGGTTCAAGGTTAAGGAGATATATGTGCAAACATAGTTTTCACAACCTCAAAACTGATAGCTCATAGCTGGTTGTAAAAAGCGGTTCGCTTATAGCTCTTAGAGCTTCTTATGTGAACTACCGGTGACCATATACCGTGCACTTTTAAGATACAGGGCGTTTTGTGAAAAGCGAGTCATCCTGTAACTTCGAAATGGTTGAAATGCCCCCACCTGCCGTCCAATTTTTTGTTTGTTTAGATGAGTACTATCATCTCCTGCCCTATGGACCTCCATAACGGAAACATATACATATATAGGTATACCATGTCCTCATTTAAATGAAAATATTTCTCGTTATCACAATATGCATATATTACAAAAATTTCATTAATTTTGTTTGGAATTTAAAGCGGAAAAATTTCTCTATAGCATACAGAAAGAACTGCGACGTTATTGTATGAATTCTAATCTACATAAAGTATACAAAACAGAAAACAATAATATAAAAAAAAAATGGCGTAAGCAAAATAAAGACTGAAGATAGATGGAGAAAATAAAATTAACAAAAATCAGGAGACAATTTCAAATTATTTCTCGAAAAATTCTAGACTGAATGACGAATTAATTTTTTTGGCGTGGGAAGTACTTTTTTCGTCTGATGTTTTTTTCTATTTTATGTATGTGTTCGTGGAGATTCACAACGAGTACCTACAATAAAATATATAAGATTGAAACTATTCAGATTAAAGATGCTATCGTGAATTTTAATTAGAACTTTACCTCTATGGTTCTACCTAAGATAAGCAGTTAAGCATCTGGTTGGCAAATTTAATGGCATCATTAACTGCGGTTTTTCGTTTGTAAATAGAGGGAGGAATGTGAAAAATTTTCAAGCAACAGGAACTAAGCCAATTTTATTCGTATATGATGTACATATACAATATAACAACAGACAACAAAATTCAGCATATACTTTACATAAAAACATTTTAACTTGGTTGGAACTAGTCATTGTAGGATTAGAGATTTTTCGAAAAGCTCACCTATGCATGTAGAGTATGTATTGGTGTGTTATACATGAAAATTAATCGAAGTGACAATCAGCACTGCCAGATTCCCCGATTTATCGTATTTCCCCCGATTTTTAGGTATAATGGCGATCCTCCATTTTGCCTCAGTTATTTATGATTTCATATGACACATCCTCTTCCGATTTTTAGAGACTGTCACTATTAGGCCATATTTTATTATATAACTACAATACTGGGAATGAAACTAATTAAACATTAACACCTAACGGAGCATGAAAAATTGGTAAAAACAACGAAATAGCGTTTACAGAAATGCAAAATATACGAGACTATGGAGAAATGTAGCTAAAAAACGGACGCATCCAAAGAGATATTTCCAGATTAGAACTCAGCTGTAGAATCTGACGAAATTTCGCAAAGAGAAAGAATATTCAAGAGAAATGTCCCAATCAAAAAATCTGAGTCCACCTCTCTGTGTGAAGAAAAGTTTATTTTCTACTTTTTCATGCGGCTTGGCCTCAGTTTTGTTTGAAAACTCGTTTTGTACATATTTTATTTTCTGCCTTTTTCACGTTAACTAAATTGTTATTACGTGCTGCTTTCCATGTTTTCCACAGACTTTTCCTATTACTATGAATTTTTTTTTTTTAATTTTACATGAATTTTCCTCGATTTTTCATGCAAGTTTTCATGATTGTTGAAGAGAAAGTATTGATGCCAGTAGGACGGAAAAAAAATGATTCCGCATAGCTTATAAAACTTTTTTGTCGGAAAATTTTCCGGAAAATTCCGGAAATTTTCGGAAAATTTTCCAGAAAAATTGGAAAATTCTGCATTTTTCCTGAAGCAGATTTATCACTAATCATATCGATGAAAATTTGTCCGATGATTTTCCCGCTTTTCCGGGTTTTCCACGGAGTTTTCCACAAAAGCAACTTTATGCAACTCATTTCGTTCTACAACTTTGTCTTAGGATGCAAAACGCTCAAACGCTTCCTTGGTCGGGAAAATTCCGGAAAAGTGTTTTACATGAATTTTCCTCGATTTTTTCTGCAAGTTTTCACCATTGTCGGAGAGAAAGTAATGATGCCAGTTGATAGGGGACTTGATCCTGCATAATTTAGAAAACTTTTTTACCGGAAAATTTTCCGGAAAAATTGGAAAACTCTGCATTTTTCCTGAAACGGATTTATCACTAATCAAATTTGTACCAAATTTTCAAATGATTTTTCCCGATTTTCCGGGTTTTCCATGGAAATTTTCGGTTCAAATTTTGATAGATTGTGCCAAATTTCAGCTCGCTGTGGTAACGAAAAGTGGGTCTACGAAAATGTCGAAAATAGTAAAAAAGAAATATATAAATAGACAGACAAATTCGTGTACGAGTTAAAATGGCTGGCCTCAAAAAGTAGCATTTCTTTAAAATTTCAAAATTTTCACATGTGTGTCTAATTCATTGAAAAGGTATTAACTGTACTGTATAAGATATGTAGTGTATTTTTGTTGACATGGAAAATCGTTGATATAGATCAGGAATATGAAATGATCAAGGATTGAACCTTGAGAAACACCAGATATCTGCTCATAAGCGAGTTGTTGGCATTGAAAACTACAGTGGATTTTCTGGCTCTCAAATAGGACCAGAACCATGAAATTATACATCCTGATAAAATTGAGTCATCTCTACCAGAAAATGATTATGAATTTGTAAAATTCTGTAGAAAATTCTACATGTATGAATGCAATCAACGTGCTTGCTTACATCAAAGAGAGTTTTGCTATGAAATAAACTCATAGCGAATCTAGTCAATATGAAATTGATCGAGTTTGCTGCCAAACCCGCAGCTCGAGAATTGAATGGAAAAAACTCTTTTACAAACGAAAAATCTCTAAAAAAAAAATAAATGTCTATGGAAAAGCAGGCGTTTTGTATTAGCAGGAACCGTATATTCATCAGTACGGCTTGGTTCCTGCCTGTCGTATACGGTTAAGTGACAGCCAAGCTGACCTCATGTATGTACTTAAAATAATGTTTAAGTGTGAATTATATACGAAGCGAAATACTAAGTATTTACTTGAATGCTTAGCAAGACTAGCCCTATGCGGGACTAGCATTTAATATAGAGTTTTGCTATGAAATAAATTCATAGAGAATTTAGTCAATATGATATACTGATGAGTATATGGTTCCTGCTGATACGAAACACCTGCTTTTGCATAGAAATTTCTTTTTTTTAAGTTTTTTCGTTTGTAAAAGATTTTTTTCCATGATTTCATCAAGAGACAATGCAATAGTATCAGTGAATAAAGTCAAGTTCATTACCATTGAGCGTTCCGAATGACATTAATATATTTTTATACATATTTTCCATATATCAGCGCCTTTGTTTGGTTGAAAAATTGTCCATAGACAACCTTTTCGAAAATTTAATCAACAACAAAACACACGCAATACTAGCAATGAAAATACCCACATCTGTACTAAATGTGAAAGTTCTTAGAATAATATTATTTAAGTGATAAGATAATTATACGTATTACATAACAAACAAACAACGTGTCAAATAAAAAAACTAAAATAAAGTTGATATTAGTCACATATTTTAACGTGATAACTACAATATTGTAGGACAATCAGTCCACAATAACTTAAACCAACAAGGAACAAGGGTAAAATAGAATGTAAGAAATTCGCGTGGAATCTATATACAATCTCTGGAAAAGTGGTGCTTTTATATGTGTTAACCGAAATGCAATATGCGAATTAAAAAATTAAAAATAATTTTCGTTTTTGTTTTAATATTTATCTCAAAATTAAGCAAATTATTTAAGATTTCACTACAGTCACTTTAATTTTTGTTTTTTTATTTACGATCAAAGAAAAGCACAATTTTACTACAATAAAAGTAAAAAACTTAAAACACAATATCCTGATGAAATACAGCAAAAATTAATCATAACTAATCTCTTCCCCTCCTTCAGGTCATGTCTTTAGATTAATATAAAGTTTTTTTATATTTTATATACATATGTCACTAAAGAGTTAAGACGTAAAAGTCTCCTCCAGTGAAATTTTATATAACCCCAATGTTGTACAAACAAACATACATTATTATAAGTAAGTACTGCTGGACCAGCTGATATCGATCCAGACCAGAGTCATTTATTTATTTATTTTTTTTACTGAGAGAGAAAGATTGAGAAGCAATTAATGGCGTTTGTTTTCTGATTCTGGTTTAAAGCAAATCTAATTAATTTTTTAATGAACTTTTCCTATAAAAATACCAAATTTATTAATTAAAAATTGTCTTTTAATGTTCATTAGACATTTAATATTGATATTTAATGACCTTCAAGTATACGTTATACTCGTAGCATTCGTTTAGCGAGATAACTAAATTGTTTAAGTATAATACAAAGATTTTATGAATCGTTTACATGTTCTTCTTCTTAAACATTCCAATCCGTAGATAGGTAGAAATAAAAAAAAAAAAAAAAAAATTTTTGTGTGATAACACTGTAATGTGTGTATAATATTTAAGTGAGCCTGTTCTTTTTGATCGATAGCAATTCATTTATTTTGATTTTTTTTTTTAATGCATTTCCTATTGACCTTGGTCTGAAATCTCGACTTGAACTTTAAACCTTTTTTTTGGCAAATACATATTTATCTCAAAGATAAATGCATTAAGTAAGTGCCAAGGAGATACAATGTAAATTAAATAAAAAATAAGAGATAGCAACGATTGTTAGACTTTCAAATAAATAAAAGCCAACAACGACGGAAGCTGTGTTTTGCGGATTTGTGAACTAGCAGAGGGATATGTTATAATGAAGGGTTGAATTTAAATTGTTTTAAAATATCAATACAAAATGTTTACATGATTTTTAAAAATAGTTTAGGTTAGGTAAGAGGGATGCCGCTAGAAGTGCCTAGGCTTCTTCATTTAGACCACCAGTGGGTCGATCTCTTGTGCCCCTTATCCTCATAGAATAATCTTTAAACATAAACTAAATTTGTAAAAATAATTACTCATCTTTTAAAAAGTGCATATAAAAATTATATTTTTTATTATTTTTATTACAATCTTTTTCAGAAAGTTATATTTAATGTTTATTCCTAGAATTGTATGCTAAAAGTGAAATGTTTAACCTTTTTTTTTAATTTTAATATAAAAAATATTGTGTATGTAAAAGGATTGGTACTTTTCAACAGTGATGGGTAACTTTTGTTATTAGGACTTTGATGATATGTCTGTGCAAAGGCGTACCTAGCTATGGATGGGTGGAAGACTGGGAGGGGGGGAGGGCAGCTCCTCCTTCTTTCCTATAGATAATTGAACAATAATAAGGCATGAAACTGGATTCAGACTAGGAAAAAGTTATAATTTCTCTAAGACCAATTGTAAAAAAAACTTTAGGTTGGTTTTGCATCTCCTTATAGCCCAGTTCCTTACACAATATAAACGTTTTATATTCTTTCAACAATTTTGATTACCACAATCCCAACCACTACGGCGACCGTAGAACATTCATTCAGTGCGTTTCGAAGATTGAAGACTTGTCCGAAGATCACCATGATGAAAGGCTGACCAGATTATGTCTGATATGCATATCAAAATTTTGTTAAAGAAAATCGGGAGCAGGTCGAAAAGAAAGTTTTAGAAAAATTTTCAGGAAACCCGAAAAAATTTTTATTATAGTAAAAATTACTCTCTTTTTAGACAAGAAATAATAATAAGGCAATAGTGCTTATAGTGACTAATAAGTTTTTTTTTTTCAAGTTATTGTTTTCTTTTTATAAGAAGTACTAGTGCATACCTAAGTACATAACATGTCGTAGGGCTAAACCTCACTCAAAACTCTCGAAAAATACTTCCCAAGCCATGAAACAGATTAAATCCATGGGAGCCTCTTAACTTAGTCCTAACATTCTATAATATTTGAAGTATTATTATGTAAAACTGACAAAGGTTTGATTTGAATAGTTCCTGCACCTTAAACTGTTATTCATACAGAAAAATTGTCTTCTGATAATCTTAAGCTTCCTTTCTTATCTTCTCAGCCGAAATCTAATTTTTATATCTTTACCTGGAAATCTGTAATATTTGCATACGAAGCTAAAAAGTTGAAAATCCCGATGACGACCATCCAAAATGTGCTCAGTATATTTGGGGAATTTTGTAGTGTCCAAAGAAAGTCCGGGTCAGGAAGGAAAGGCCAAAGAAGTGGTAGATAACTTTAAACGAAATCCCAACATGTCGATGAGAGACATGGCTGATAAGGCTAGAACATCATCTACTATGGTACATCGAATTAAACGAAGAGAAGGCCTACGAAGTTCCTGTTCAGAAAATACCGAACAGAAAATCAGGAGTTGGATTTTATATGAAAATTTCCAAACAAAATTCAACTGCTGTGCAGTATAAATGTTGAAACTTAGATGAAAGTAGACTTCAACCAGGAATTTTATGTAGCAAAAAAAAAAGGCGACGCAGATCACAAGTTTAAGAATCGTGCGGCACACCAAATTTGCCGTTAAATACTTAATTTGGCAAGCAATATGTTCGTGCGGCCAGAAATCATTACCTTTCGTAACAACAGGCAAAATCAATACGGATGTATACGTTAAGGAGTAAAACATCCCCCTAAGGTAGAGACTTTTAAGCGGTAGTATAAAAGAGCGCCCGATACGTTCGATACTGTCTCTCTACAAAATTTAATGAAGAACGTGAAGCAAAAAGTTTACCAATCTTATAGCACATAGTAATTATATCATTTCGACTGTATATAATGCAGACGATTAAGTAATAGCTTAATTAAAATTATTTAATAACAAACAAAAAGGGTTGTTCTTGTTAATTTCATCATTCATAGGTTGTCGCTTTTTTTCTGAAACAGTCCTTATTTCTCAGCTTAGCATTGAGTGTAAAATGGTAAGGTTACTTATTAATAAAGGCTTTTCATTACTTTGTTAAGTAAGGTATACATATACTAAACCTTTGGGCAAGGCATCAAGCTTAAGTTTACTGGAAGACTATTTTCTTGTGTCGATAGTAGTTTAGGCTCTACAGAATAATATAAAATTGATATTTAGTCACTTCTTCATAAGAATCAATATAAAACAATTTAGAAAATCAGACTAGCCCATACAGTAGTATTTCCGAAGGGGGTTGCTTCACCGCAACCACACACTACCCCTTTTCGATCTGACCACCCCCTAGCCCAGAACCTGAGTGCGACGTTGTCATAATTGGAAACCTTTCATCTCGATAATAAAAGAAAAAAATTGGAATTTTCAATATAACACTTTCGTTTTAATTTTATTTACGGAGTTAAAAAATGTGGTCGAGATTATGGCTGTTTATAGATTTCGAAGCAGGCGATTTGAAGTTTCGAATTCGAATCTTCGAAGCATAAATTTTTCCCTGTATTGATAAGGTTAAATTATAATAAACAAAATGATTTGAAATTATTTCTGAATAGTTTAAAAATGTCAGTTTTCAGGAGTTCTTCGGGGTTATGCGTATTATAACTCCTAGTTATGATAAGAGTATATATTATATTATAAAAATATATCTAACAAGTACAAAAGCTAGAATTGGTCTCAGACCAACTCTAATAATAGCATTGATACCGTATATGAATGACCTTATGAGGCAAGTTTGATTTTTAAAGTGGTTTTTCGCATATATTACTAGAACGGTCTGTCGGACAGAAAAAATTATTGTAACCAATTTTATAGGATTTCGTATTCTGAAGAAGTTTTTAGTACAATAAAAATGTCTTGGACTGATAGTTTTCACAGTATACGTAAAAAACCTAAATTTTTATATGGCAACACCAAGAAGGAGTTGCCCGATTTACTTTATTTTTGAAATTTTATTTGCTAGTACAATGAGAACACTACGTACCAAATTGCAGCTGTCAATGTCGACGGGTTCTCAGGCAGTGTCAAAATATATAGTGGAAATGAAATTTTTGTATGGCAACCCCACGAATGAGTTGCCCGATTTGCCTCATTTTCGAACTTAATTTTACTTTTTTTTTTTTTAAAGTCCGTGTACAAAGTTTCAGCTCTCTAAGTGAACGCATTCCCGAGTTATCGTGCGCACAGACGGACAGACGGACGGACGGACATGGAAAAATCAAAATAAGTTTTAATATTATGCGTGAGTGTCCAATCCATCTTGCTCTAGCATAATTATTTCGTGGTGCTACAAACGTAATGACAAACTTAGTATACCCTATAGATTTCATCTAGGGTATAATTATAATATTGGAAACCCAATGTAGCTCAAAATTTTTAACGCTAATTTCACTCTCTTTTACAATTCGGATGAAAATACCTAAGCTTTTCAAATTGTATAAAACAGTTATTCAAAATGGCCGACGAGTCCTGTCGTTTTTGGTGGTAGAACGTACAAACAAACGGATGGACAACGTAACAAACTTGGAATCAAACACATTCTTTCGTTAAAGCATTCATACTTCGATATTTCAAAAATTTTGAAGCATTTAGTCAATGTTCGTAATTTAAAGGGTTCGACTCCAAGTTTCGAATAATTTAAATCTTCGAATCAGGTACTTCAAGCCTATCTACAGTCAATTTTATTAAAAATCTGTTTTTGGAAAAAGTTTTGATTTATTATTTTATCCTTTCTAAACTTTTAGAAATGTATAATTTTAAAAATATTGTCTTGTCATCAGAAGTAAATGTAACATATGTACGTACATATGCTAAGTTTCAAGTCGATCGGATTACAGGATTTAACCCTAACTAACAATTATGCAATAAATTCGCGACAGTGGCAACAGAAGCAAAGATACCGCTCTGGCGGTATAATATTATTGATATGCCTAACAAAATGTACTACCTTATTAATTTTTGAATTCAAAAAACATTCTTAAAAGTTTTATAACTTCAAATATCAAGAATCTATATAATTATTAAGTATAATAAATTTACGAGCTTCGAATCTTTCAAAGTTATAACACCTTGCCCCATATATTGAATCGAAACGAACCATTTCATTCAAGATCTATTAATGTGCCACATTTTAGTTCAACAGCTCAACAGAAAGTTGGTAAAACTAGCGTTGTAAATGTTGAATAACGGTCATATGGTAGCTTCGAAGATTCGAGTTTCTTCCGTTTGAAAGTCGAAACTTCGAAAAAAAAATTCGTATCATCGAAAATCAATAGCCCTAGTCGAGATGTTCGATTTAATGAGGACGAAAAGGATATTTTTGAATATATGAATTTTCAAATCGTTTTTTTGTTTTTAAGTAATTTTGCTATGCTAAAGGACTTGACTTTTATCACGTAATTCTTATTATTATGATTTTTTCGATATTTTCGAGAAAATGCACACTGAACACGTTACGTGGGACACCCTTATTTTCTTTCTTCACTACATTTTTATTTTACTTTATTATACTTTGCTCACTTTTTTTTTTTATTTAATTTCTTTTATTATTATATTATTTCCCTCACAATTTCCTATTTGGTTATCTTTTTGTTTTAATCATTACTAGTCACTTCATAATAATTTCTTGGATATAATTTTTTTATTGAACTCTTCTACTTTTTACTTTTATTTTGATTTTAATAACATTTTTCTATTTGTTATAGTTTCATTCCTTCTGAATTGTTTTCTTTTTATTTCATTGATTATATTTTGCACATTTAAGTGTTTCCATAGTTTATTTTAGATTTTGTTTTGCAAGTATCTATAATTTATTTTTTTTAATTATTATTTGAGCTTCCTCTTTATACTATCTTTATAGCTTCTACAATTATTAATAAAAACATAAATTACCGAAATGTGTGTCTATTTCAGCCAAAATTATTATTACAAGTCACTTGATTGATTTCTGTCGATGATTTTTTTTCTAAATTAGACTTAAAAGACTCAAAACAAACAAGCAATAATCCTGTTCTATTTTACGATAACACTTTCTTTGAACACTAAATCCAGCAACACAAAATCAAGGTTTTAGAATTCCAATACAGGATGTACAATCAAAACTGAATAAACGAAAAGTAAAAACTTATTCAAACAAATATGTCGATCTCACCTGAATGACGAACTCTCTATATCTTGGATGGAATTAGAGAATATTTTAAGTTAGAGTTAAAACTATTATTCTGCTCTTATTTTCACAAAAGCCACAAAAAACCACACATCTATCAGATGACACAGCAATAATTTAAATCTATCGTTCAAATTCGACTTTAGTTTTGGTGTATTTCTATTTAAGCTATTAGACAATCCCAATCTTTTTTTTTTTTTGTTTTCTTGGCCAGAAAAACATATTATTAAATTTTGGCAATTGTGACTTCTTCATTATCTTATTTACTACCTAAAAGTAACATTTCTTAAAAAATAATTCAGGGCATCATGACTTTGATTTTGATGTAGAAAATAGACTTTTCATTGATGTTCTGACGAAACACACATTCAAATTGCTTTATATAAACTGTAATATGTGTCTACTTCTGAGATGAATATATATTTATGTATTTGCATGTATATGCATGGATACCATATGGTGAAATGAGTCCCGCCAACTAAAAATAATTCTTGTACGCCATTCGACAGAAGTGTGGACGAGTCTGTGTTTCAATTTAAATTTACTTGAATTTGAGTTCGGCTGTTTTTTTTGTTTTTTCCTTTTTATTACTTTGGTGATAAAAATACTTTTGGTTCTAAGATGAAGTCGTAATTATATTTATTTCTTCTATTTCAGATCATAATAGATTGAATCATTGAAGAGGTGTGTATAGATGAATAAACCCGGAGAAATACCCGTTACAAACGGCACAACAGCAGCTGGCGAACGACCTTGTGGTTTGACGTCATTAATTCCAACAATCGGCATGTCTTGTAGAGGACGGGCTGAAGCTTTTGCTCGTCGATTGCAATCTAAACTACGAACACTTGGTTCACAGGTATGTAATTAATCCATAATATAATAAATATTTTTATTTAGTACCTATTCATTTTGTTTTTTTTTTATATCTATTCATTTTCAGTCAAGTGACTCGCCAACCAGTGAAGATGATCCAATTATAGGATTGACAACAAACACATGGATGACACAAAACAAAAATGCCAGCCAAAATCATGTGACACATCATCAGCCTCTTAGAACTAGTACTAGTACTGAATCCGATTCATTTTTGGATTTTGACTGTGATCTTGAAAGTCCAGGAAGTCCTGCAGATGAATGTGAATATTCCAGACTTATAGAAACAGCATCAACAACACCGCATGATTGTGCTACAGAATCTGGATATATTTGTGCCTCACCACTTACACCTAGAAGTCATGAAAGCAGTCAGAGTTCT
This sequence comes from Dioctria rufipes, assembly GCA_963924295.1. Lineage (NCBI taxonomy): Eukaryota > Metazoa > Arthropoda > Insecta > Diptera > Asilidae > Dioctria > Dioctria rufipes. The sequence goes on from OZ002743.1 coordinate 48,909,494, forward strand.
TCGGATGACCCATTCTTTGACCCCGAAAGTTCTGATGTTGATCAACGTTCTCTGCCAACGGATTATTTTGATTGTGAAGAATCGAAACAAGACGGAATTCAAAACACAATATGTTACAATAATGGACATATTGATGAAGATGCAACAAAATATCTACAAAATGACAGTAGTGATAGCTTATCAGATTCTCTACCACCATCACAAGAAAGTACTACAGCAAATACACCTTCCCTAACACAATCAAATTCAACATTTACTGAAGTAACTTCATCATCGAACAGTACTTTACAAGATATTGTGCTTAATGAATTACAACAACATAGCAAAAATGTTCCATTACAAAATGGTCATCATAATCATGAAGAAGAAAAAGAAGAAGTAAAAGAAGAAGAAGATAACGAAAAGATAACCAAAAACGAAGAAGTGTGCATAGACGAAAGCAATACAATGAATATGAAAATTGAAAGTGATTCTAGCAATGAGATACCCTTAACAAATGGATACGCTCATATCCCGGACTCGAAGGCAGACATAAGTGAATGTACTAGTCATGATATTGTTGAATCTCAAAGACCTATTCAATTAGACATTAAAAATAATACCGAATTGTGTAGTAATAATAATAATAACAAGCATTTAACAAGCAGCGATTCAGATGATGAAGACTGTAGACCGCAACGTATACGAAGGTGTTCCTCATTAAAAACTGGAAAAACACCACCCGGAACTCCTGGCCGAAAAAAAATCGTTCGATTTGCAGACGCTCTAGGTCTAGATTTAGCAGATGTCAAGACGTTTCTTGATGAAATCCCTACTGTACCTAAATCAGCATACGAAGATTTGGAAATTGCCGATAATGAACCACCAATTCAACTCGGTCCAAGAGTGAATAAAATTTTAATGCCTATGTTCCAACAGCCAGGCGGCTTAGCTACATTTCTTGATATGGTACGAGAAAAACAAGTCTGTCTGGAGAATGCAGCTGTAACAGATCCCATAAATATGACAATAACTGGCTGTGTACGTGTTAGAAATTTGGATTTCCATAAATCTGTCTACATTCGATACACCCTTGACAGTTGGCGTAGCTTTGCTGATCTTCAAGCCACATATGTGGCGAACTCTTGTGATGGTTTTTCAGATAAATTTAGTTTTGTAATTTTTGGAAATTCAATGGTGCCCGGTCAACGTCTAGAATTTGCAGTTCGGTTTCATTGTAAAGGGCAACAATATTGGGATGCCAATTACAATTTAAATTATTGCTTCCAATGTCTTCCGGCCATAAATTCTGCAAACATTGTTAGAACAGCTACGTTGCCACTTGCACCGAATCCGATATTAAGTCCTGCATTAGACTCTTGGTGTGGTTCCTCATTCTACTGAAAATTATTAGCAAATAGCTATATATAGTAGTATGGTACCTTAATTATCCTAAATCACGTTCTTTACGTATACATATGCAATACGAACATATTTTTTAATATTAGTATTTAGAAAAAAGAAAGAAAGAAAAAGAAAAAAAAATATGTAAACTAGAACAATACAAAATGAAAGAACTGTGCAAGAAATTGCCTTTTTTAATATTATTACTGTTATTTTATCCGTTATACATATATACTATTATTATAATTTGTCCTAATTGATATCAAATATATTTTGTAATATTGATTTTAAGGCAATATTTTTTCTGTTTTATCTTATTAGATAGAGAAAGCTTTACAATGTGTAATTTATGATATATCAGATTTTATAAATTGTAATTTTTTATGATTTTCATGAAAAACTCCAAAATTAAATTTAAAAAAAAAAACACTTTTTAAATAAATACGTTATAATTTATTTCCGTTCACACAAAAAACTACAGTAACAATCTCCAGAGCGCTCGTTGATGAACAAATTAATAGAAACTGAAACAGAGAGGCTACATAAAATGTCTCTGAAATATTGTTGGTTGTACGAACTGAATTCCGTAAAGATTATTGTAGCCACTGACTTATAACAATGGACTGAGCGATTTGATATTTCATGTGGCACAAATATTGTTTCTGTATATCACCGTTAGAGCACCCTTTAAAACTTTTACTACATAAAAAACATGTAAAACTCAACCAATCAGATGAAATTTTACACCCGAAAATCGAATTAAATAAAAAATATTTATTTTCTTGTGTCCAAGTGATATTTTAATCGCTTATAAGGAATTAAACTCATTCCGACTTTAATTCTCAAAAGTTATTCTTAACTGAATCCTGCGTATGGGCAAAAGAGAAAACTGTAAAACTTGTGCCATTCTTTCCTATAGGAAAATGGCAATACGCTCAGTCCATTGTTATAAATCAGTGATTGTAGCATAAAATAAGATGGATTCTGTTCGCTACAAAATTTTGAAGAAACAAACAACATTTTTCACAAAATATTCTTCAACAAAATCTTACATGAAAATTAAGCAAAACCTCTCCAACTTTTACGGGATTTTTGGATGTGATACCATCAGCCACGTATTTTATTTATTGACTTCAATCGGTTCAGTTCTATTTACATACAAAATAAAACTGTAAGACACTTTAAGAGCCTCGCTCCCTAATTAGCTTCCGTTTTCTTTGATTTTCCGAGTTTTTTTTTACCAATTTTATGAAAATATATCACAAATTTCTTTTCTTATTAAAGTGATAAATCTAATTGACAATCAATGAAATTCCAATTATGATGGAGAACATTAAGTTTGCTGTTTCAACTTTGTTTTTTTTTTTTTATTTGTTTTTATAGTTTTACCGTTCAACTACACATAGAATAGATTACTCGACTCTTCAACGAGCGTTCACAAATTTACTTTGTACTCGATTCAGCAATCTGCAAGCGAAATGCACTTGAACCGATTCGATCTGCAATACATGAATGAAGTTATCACAGATTCAATTTGGAATAGAACCGACATTAATCCTCCATGTAAACCGGAAATTTTATTTTTGCTGCGTTTCTTTTCTCGTTCTGAATTATGAATGAATCTGTATGAATCGACAGCACCATGTCATAATTTAGTTCTGTGCTCATAGGAAAAGAACGAAACAAAACCAATCCAGTGTTTGATGTTTCTTCCATTTGATAAAAGCAAGTTTTAATTTGTTTAAATTGTTCTTTTTGAAAACAAAGCCATTTTCCAACAAAGGTAACTTAAACTCAGCTATTACCGCCTCGGACTATTATAAACAACACATTCACGAATGCAATTTAAAATCGGTCTGCTTAAATCCGGAAAAAGACTCAGATTATATTCAGAACCATTCGAAGTCAAAAAAAAAGCGAACGAGAAAAGGAACGCAGCATTTTAGAAAAGTTTGTTGGTTTCTTTTTTTCGTTCTAACATATAATCTGCATGCAAGGTATATAGAATACAAGGTATTCCCATTAAAATTTTGGCACATGTTCTGTGACGTAATTTCATGACTAATTTATATACATTTTTATATACCTTGATCTGCATGAATCCACAGAATGATGTCATAATTAAACGAAGTACGATAATTTCACGTTCAAATTGCTGTTAATAAAAAACCATGCCATTTTTCAATAATTTGTAATCGAAAAATGCAAAATATAAACAATAAACATTTAAATACTAATGCAAATGAAAAGACGATGAGAGTTGAAGCCGATTTAGCTCGAAAAAGAAAATTAACGACAAAAATTGACATTGAGGCGAATTGAATTCGAATAACAAAACGAATGCAGCTGTCAAAAACTGAACCCTGAACTGGTATACACGATAAACAGAAGACAAGATGTAATACATATGTTCGTGATGTAATTTAGACCCGTTTTCATATAGAGAGTAAAACAAATAAAAAAATTAATTAGACGTATTAAATCTAAATGTAGACACAAATAACATAACAGCATTACACATTTTTTCTGCAATATGCCGGAAGAAATTTCAGTAACGAAACTCTATGTTGATGAAAATGGGTGGAATTTTCTATACCAATGTCCTAGGGGGTGTCTGTATATTTTGACATGGAATAATTACGTGAAATTCCTGTGAAATAGTTGCTTGTATATCGCGCAGATTTTATTTAGAAAAAATAGTGTTGATTTCAAAACACAATATCTCTTATATCACAACCAAACTGCACTTATAGCGTCCGTCATTATATTCTTGGTGCAAGAAAACAAAAATAAAACTAGCAGCGTTACTTCTTTCCTTTTTCTCACCTATGAATGCAATCGCAAGGAAAAAGCAGGGTTCGTTTTACACGGGGATAGATTTGTTTCCTGGAAGGGTTTTTGGTTTTGCTACCGGAACGGGTCATCCGGGGAATGTCAGAATTATGTCAAAAAGTTCTTAACTCCGAACTGCCAGGTTCGCGCAAAGGAAGCGTCCAAATTACCAATCACAAACTTTTTCCTAACCTTTTCTTCTTTCTTTGGCATTTCAAAACAAGAACCGTGGTACTCCCAGTCAAGAGCAGGAGTAGCTAGAGCTAGAGAGGTTAAGCCAAATAGCAAACAAAAACAGAAAGTGACAGATTCGGGAGTCACGAGTGCCATGACTCTGGCAAATCGAACACAAAATGGACTTGAGGGTTAGCACCGAAGCAGAAAAAAACGCCCATACTGTCTTCAGGGACCTAATCATATAACTCGATACTCGAATTCGATCAAAAACAAAAATGTGTAAGCAAACAAAACGTGTCGACTCGGTTGAATTTGTTAACGGAAATCAATTGCATAAAAATATTGTGAAACTTAAAAACAAAGTGATATTTTGAATAAAGTGCACCGAAGAATGCTTCACCAAGTGATAAATAAAAGTTCAATGATGTCATGATCGAACTTGATAGCAAAATTCAATTTAACATAAAACGAGATATATCGAGTATCGTTTTTGCATCGTTTATCTGCTGTATACAAGCAAACATTATTTAAAGATATCTGTCGGTTATGTAGTTCTTTAAAAGCTTTTCTTTTTCTTTATATGCATGTGTAATAAATTCTTGTGGTTTTAGCGTTAAAAATGTTATCATGTCCGTTATTAGGCTGAACTACAATAGAAGTAAATAACTTTACGAAATTAAACGAGACTGAGGTTTACTTACGAAAAATTGATATTTTTAGCCTAAATATATATCACATTCCGTAAGAGATATTATCTTGATATTTAATGTTTTCAATTTTAAAAAGTAGTAAAAGTGAAAAAATTAACAAATTGAAGTTGATTTAATTGAAGATTTATGCTTTCTATTAATTCGCAGTACCATTTTTATTCCATTTTAGTTTTTATATTGCACTTTTAATCATTTAGTAATAATTTAATTGTTTAGATACATCGCGTTCTTACGGAATGAGCAATTTTTACCCCACTATACTTACGGAAAATTCGATATTTAAACTTAACGAAAGTACCTCTCATACGAGTTAAAGTTGATTTGTGTACGCCTGTTAAATTAAAGGGCGCGTTTGCTTTACGTAAGTAAATGTACTTACGTATACTTCTATTGTAGTTCAGCCTATTGACTTATTAACTCAGTGAAAGTTATGAAAGTTTACAAAGAAGATATATAAGAGGGGCATCGAATATTTCTGACTCAAAAGAGAGGTAGTATGTATAAACATGTTGCATTTCGTGGAAGTACAAAAATTTAGATTTATATTCAAAGAATTATCTCTCCAAATTTGCATTCAAATACATACATATGTATTAGATAATATTTAATCTGGCATTAGCAGGTACTAGTTGTTGACAGACAACGAATTTACACCATCGGTTGCTCAAAGCAAACTTTCGCCAATTTTATAGACTTGGAATAAATTTAATGCTCTTAAGTTTGACAAACTTTCCTTTCCAATTCGCTTTTGATATTACGAAAAACTGCAATTGTAACTGAGAGTGTATGACCGACTTAAAAGCTCTTCTAGAACAGTGGTAATCAACCTGGACCCTCCCACCAACTAGTGGACGATTTAAGCTTTCATGATGGGCGGTATGACGGTTTTGTCCGATGCTGACGTTAATTTCCATTATTACCACCACGTTATCAGCATCTAATAACGATTTCCATTGATATTTCAAGAAGTGCACGTCAATCAATGGGAAAAAAGTTCAATGGAACTACTTTTAAAGTGATGAGATTGCGCTAATAGATCATATCCATGTAATTTATCAGATTGAATTTTTCTAGGAACAAGTAAAAAGCTAGAATTGGTCTAAGCCCAATTCTTATAATAGCATTAATACTATGGATGAATGCCCGTATGTAATTTCGTATGGTGACCTATCTGCGATGTTTGATTTTTGAAGTGGTTTGTCGCTTATATTTCTAGAACGGTTCGTCGGACAGCAAAAAGATTATAACAAATTGCATAGAATTTCATATTCTGGAGAACTTTTCAGTACAATAAAAACGTCTAGAATTGATGGTTTTTACAGTATACGAAAAAACATACATTTTTACATGGCAACACAAAAAATGGATTGCCCAATTTAGTCCATTTCTTAAACTTTGTATACTATTACTATAAAACGCAATGTACAAAATTTCAGAACTCTGCGTCGATGCGTTCTCAGGCACTGGACAAATATATAGTAAAAAACGAAATTTTCGTATGGTAACCCTACAAAGGAGTTGCCCAATTCGTCCCATTTTCAAACTCAAATTTGAATATCTTTTAAAAACTCTGTGTGCAAAATTCGTCGACAAAATTTTTGTATGGCAACCCTACGAAGGAGTTACCCGATTTGTCCCATTTTCGAACTTAAACATACATTTTTTTTAAAAAGCCCGCTTGCAATAATTTCAGTTCCCGAAGTGAACGCGTTCTCAAACGGACGGACGGGCAGGCGAACATGAAAAAATCAAAATATTTTTTAATATTATTTTCTCTACTAGCATTATTTCAGTGGGTTACAAACGGAATCATTCAAACCAAACTTTTCTCAGTTTTACACACTGGCATATATAATATGGACTGCTCGATATGCTATTTCATGTGGGTACAATTTTTTATCTCAAAAATAGTTCATACGTCGTCGGTGCCAACATTGAAAAATCTATTGGCGGAAAGTTGAAAAGTGAAACCTCGAATTTCTATTAACCCGAATAATTAATTTAAAAACATTTATTTCGACGAACCCACTTATTTATTTGTTGTTTACATAGAAAAGTGACCCAACTCAAAAAATGCAACTTTTCAGGAGAGCGAAAAAACGAAACACTGTACATAAAATTAATTCTAGCTTAACGTAGTAATTGTTTGCTAAAAATAGTCTGAACTCTTAAATTTGTTAGAAAATTTATTTCTGAAGATTTATATAAAAGAATTTTTAAGTTTTTGTTACCGCAATTGGCGACGTTAGCTGTTAATACCGCATGCCCTTAAGTTGTGTCGCTTTTCTTTGTTGCTAAATAAATATTTTTACAAGTTTTTTTTTTAAGTGGCACAACTCAAAATACAATTTTTATGAAATAAATGCCTCTTTGTCGAAAAGTGACACAATTTAAAATAAAACTGTTGAAATGTCGAAAATATATTTACGTTTGTAATGAAGATCGTCACAACCCAAAAAGTGACACTGTTCTATGAAGAATATCACTGTTCTTAAGTAAAAGAAAAGTGACACTATCGCTAGATAGCGCCAAAGACAATCAGATAGAAATATGCCAATTTCATGGTGTAATTAACTCAAAAACGACAAAGTTTGTTATGTCACTTTTGTATGTGACGTGCGAGTTGGTAGTTGGTGCATAGACCAAAAGAGAACGCAGTGTATTTCTATGGACGTAGTCAGTCCATATTTTAAATGTCAGTGGTTTTACATAAGAACGCTGCAAATATTTTAGGATGTTAGGAGTTAGGACTAAGTTAGGGCTCTGATGCGGTAGTGAGGGACTCTGTTTCGTGGCTTGGAAAGTGTTTCTCTTGGATCACCCAAAGCTGGGGTCCGAAACTCAAATTCTGAGAAAAACCTATACACATACATCACATGCACACAATAGTATTCATTGAAATAAATTTTTATTTTTTTAAGTTGTGGAATAAACATTTTTTTGAAGTTGAATTATATAAATAAAAAAAAAATATATTTTTTTTTCAAATAACTCAATTAATTAAATATTTTTTCTTCAAATTTAGGGGGTGGTCATGACCCCTAGAACCCCCCCCCCCTGAATCCGTGATTAAGGAAGAGGTTGAAGATGGATGGATGGTAAAAATGTGTGCGTTTTTCAGTGTACTACAGTCAATTTTTCGATTGTAACACCAGGATCATTTTGACTCTTGCAGTGATATACTAAAATCGTTCCATTGAAGTACTCTTTTTCTAGTGGTGTACGACAATGGAACGATTTCAGTATACCACTGCAAGAAAAACGTAACATTTCTGATACAAAACGTTTTTAATGGAAATCATTGTACTGCACTATAGTGAACTTGGCCACTGACATATAAAATATAGACTGATTGATCCGCTATTTCATGTGGGCACAATTTTGTGTATCGAAAAGAGCGCTTACGATGGTGCTAACATTTAAAAAAAAAAGCATTGGCGGGAAATTGAAAAAGTGAGCACGCAGCTCAAAAAGTGATTTTAAGAAAGCCGAATTTCTGTTGCATATCTAATAAATATATTGCCTTTGGTAAACATTTTTTATCAATAATAATAAAAATTAATTTAAAAACATTTATTTCGACGAACCCACTTATTTATTTGTTGTTTACAATTCTCTCTCAATTGGTACTTGGTGCTTAGACCGAAAGACACTGTGCTATATAGAAGTGAGCCTACTTTCTGCTGTGTATTTTTATGAACGTAGTTAGCCTGTATTATACCTGTCAGTGGGCATGACAAGGGCAAGTTCATATAAATACTGTCATTTCCATAATATAAATTGTGGTAGATTAAAACTAATAAGATCTTTAGGACACCTGCAATTAATATTAATTAATATTGATATTAATTTTATTCGTACTTCTATTAAGTAATACATCGATGTGCAACATCTAAATAATATTTTTACTAAACCTCCACTTTAAAATTACGAATATTTTGCAGTTGCGCTAAATTAAGTTACTTGTCCAAAAACCAATAATACAATTTTACTACCAATAAATATAAAAAAGTTGGCTGTGGGTATAAAAACGTTGACTACCCCCACTGACATATATACAATGGACTGCTGACGCTACAAAAATTGCTTACATTATTTGACATTATTATGGGATCACTTTTCTATAGTTGTCTCTTTTTGGTTTAACTACTTTTTTTCGCTGAACTATAAATAATAAGTTCTATACAAAATCCACCATAGTCCAGTTTCAGTTCAGTGGTTTTCCAAATGAATATATAGAATAGAAATAGATGGCAATACAGTATTTGTAATCCTTTCTCTGTCCCCCATACCTACTTTTAGGGACAGGCAGACAAAAAATTCTTAATTTTATTTCTATAAAAATCAAGTTTAAGAAATAGTTGATGTTGTAGGAGATAAACTTCCAATAATAGAAATAATTTCGAATGCATCTGTAATTTGTTGAACTTTTAATATGAATATTAAAGCGAAAATAAAACTTGAAATTAAGATAATTGTCACACCCTGCCAAAAAAAGTTGACCCATATGAAATAGAAAATCAGGCAGTCCATGTTATAAATATATGTCAGTGACTACCCCCTGTTTTAGAGTATTTATCCCATTGAACATGTTCAGTACAACAAACAACTAGAACAGTGCAAGATCTGAATCCCATGTAAATATGTCGCCATAAAACGTCTTTCAGATAATAATAGCTTTATTTCATGGAACAATTCGCAGTAAATTTTTTTGCATTTTTTTTTTCTATATGATTTAACAATTAATTAAGATGCCAAAATTTTAACATAAAAGGATCTTCGCTGAAATATGTATCCAGTAAAGAATGATCAGAATAAAAGCTTCAGAAATAGTCCAACAACTGAGTTACTATGGAATCCAACATTAGTTTCAAACTAATTTTGTTTTATTTTAAACAACTTCGATGTGCTTTTCTTAATAAATATTTCTTTGTACCTACATATAAGCACATAATAAGAAATTGATTAAAATATGTTGTATACATACTTAACAATTCTCTTCTTCTTAAGGAAGTAAAATACATTAAAATACTAAATAACATTAGCTGTGTCCCATTGTTAGCTTCCATCAACTATCATTAGCAAGTTTTTACCACTATTATTGATTTTCTGTGATAATTTTTGTAAGATGTTGGAATATATTTTTCCTTACTTTCTAAGAAGTCTACAATAGAATTCAAGATGACAGCCTCACTAAATATTGTAACAAAGGCGCAATTATTTCTAGCATTTGTACTTGCTTGGAAGTGACCAATGGAACAATTTTAATTAAAACATTTTTTTTTTATAAAGAAAACGTTGAGCAATATTTTTAATTACAAAAATCTATACCAACATATAAAAAATATGTAATTTCATGGTATCTATGTATGTATGTATGGCTGAGTTTCGACTAAGCAACTACCCACATACAATAGTTAAATATTATACATAAACTAAAGAAACCTCAACATTAGCCATCCAGAAACAAATTGTTAGAAAATAAGAAGAAAAAAAACTGTAAAATTAATTATTTTAAGAGGGAACTGTTATTGTAATCGTGAGCTACATATATAGACTGAAAGGCTGCTGAATGTAACGAAAATGCCGAAATATCTAACTAAGTTAAATTGTGTCTTTATCCGTGTGAATATCAGTTTGTAAGCACATCAATATAAGTTATGTTACTACAGAATTTACATATTTTGCCAAAATAAATATTCTTACATAAAAAAAAAAAAAAAAAAAATACAGATTGTTACAAATTATAAGAATTGTTGTTTTATTGCTGCTAGTTGGGTTGTCGTGATTCCATACATTCTAAAAATATACCTACTCTAGAGAAACTCAGTTTACTGAATTTTCTACTGGTTTAATTGATTCTTCGGAATTATCAGCTGTCATTGTGGATGGTGTTGAGATTCACCACATGAACAGGGTGGTCCATAATTGGTGTTACGCTTAATTCGGATATCAGCTAGTTTTTTGTGGCTCTAATTGTGTTGTTATCTAATAAAATCTTTACTCTTTAGTTTTTCATCAACACTCAGGATTGCTAGACGTACGATAAACCTCGTACATGTACGCGAAGCTCTACTCAGGTACGATGCACGAGGCAAAATGTATTCTGGTGTACGCCAAAACACGAGAATTTTGGAACTTCGGCGTCAATTATTTTCCAAACTGAATTTTCACAATGTGCCAACACTACAAGGAAAGAGCAATAAGAGATAAGTTAAAAAATAATAAGCAGAACGTATCTTGGTCGCATCAATAATATCAGCGAGTAGGTAACTTATTCAGCTCAATGTGTTAAAATACAGTAAAAAAAAGTTTTCTGCTTTGAGTTTTCAAACGTACCACCCAAATGATAAGTCGCATTACGTCGGCTCTGCCATAGCCGTATAAACCTGGTATTGCAGTACGACCTGATGACTTTTTCACCAAAATATTGATCCGGACTTAGATAATCCCAGATCTAGATTCTATATCAAAATATTTAAATATCTTTTATTTTAGGGACAGCGACCCTTAGACAAGACTATAAAAATTTTTAATAAAAAATATTGTATTAAAAATTTTTTCAAATATAACTTTTTGAAAGATGTCCATAATTTCCCCTTTACTGCTTAACTTTGCGATAAACCTACCGTGCGTTCAGCCACACGCAGAATGTCACATAATGTCACATTTTTACACACCATGTCGTTCAGACGACCGAAGCGTTGTCATTTCCCCAGCACATCGGTGTGCACATTTTACACTACGATCTGGTAGCGTCGTGTCTCGGTGCGCTTAGTAGGTTTGACATTTAGCGTAGTTTTATTCTTAAAGAACTTTCAAAAATGACATTTCGAATCGAAGTGCACACCAACCTTTCAGGTGCTATCCCTACTTTTTCAATGATGTGATGTGCTTTTCAGCACATCGGTGTGTACACCTGAACGCACGGCTAGTGTACGAGCATTTTTCATGACGTACGAGATTTTTGTAAAGTTGGTACGAGAATCTATTTATTGCAGGTAATCTAGCAACCCTGAACACTTTACGTATGACTCACTGACATATATATAAATGGACTGCTTGATCTCCTGTTTCATGTGACACCAATTTTGATTTCAGAAAGTATGCTCTCACTGTCAATGCTACCAACTGTCGTAAACTGATGTTATATTTAAATTATTTGGGAATTTACGTATATGTATGTCAATGGGATTTGCCGAATTTACCACAAAGGTATTTGGGACTATTTGTATCGTTAAATTTTAGATATGAGTCGAAAGAAGTGTTTTTACAATGATTTTTACAAACAATTTCTCGTTCCTAATCGTTACAGTTCAGTGGGAAAGTATCCTCTCACGGAAAGAGACAGGAATATGAAAGTGGTGCCATTTGCTTTCATGCATTTTTGATTCAACAAGCAGTCCATTTATATACATGTCAGTAGTATGACTACAAAATTTAATGTCACATTGAATGATAATTTTAATTTTTAATATATAGGGTGCTTCGCACATATGGTATAATTTTACATAGGGTGGTAGCGTACATCAATCTAAGCAGAAAGTTGCTCTAGAGGAAGAGTTACTCCCTCATCCTACAGAGACATAACGGTTTTTTTTTTACATAGCCTCAAAAACGGAATAGCTCTTGCTTATTTGCCTATAACTGCTATAATACATATGCTGAATCAGAGCAGATTTTTTTTTTATTTCATAATCCATATTCTACATTTACCAACGGTTTAGTTTTCCTATATGCTACCGTTAGAATCATAAAATAAAATAATTCACAATTGTATTTGCCCGAATTTTTGACTTTGATATGAATTTCCAGAATAGGTTTGTTATGTAAATTTTTTTCCTACAAGGAACGACTGGAAATAACCGAAATCCCACTGCATGTAAGAAATCGTGTGATATACCAGCAATATGGAGCTCGTTTCCATTATGCAGAATTGTACAGGTTTGGTTAAATCAAAAATGATTTGGAATTTTTAAAATGAGTATTAAAAATGTGTATGGTAAAATAACAAAAAAGGTTTAGAATGCTCGATGCTATACGAGTTCGACTATGTTTATTGCAATAAAAACACATCTTAATTTCTAAATTGGAAGTCAATCAAAATCAGAAATAAATTCGGAAAAAAATAGAAGCGGAATTTCTTTAACTTTGAAAACTCTTGTTTGGAGCAGTAATTAATTTGTGCCAAAATTAATAAATACCTACATTTGAAAATTGAAAGCTTCATTCATTAGCTTTATTTATTTTTTTTTTTCACTAATATTATTGACTTTTGCTTATTTCCACAGAACTTATTAGCAATTAAGAGGTTTAGCCTACATATTCAAAAAGTTTACAAATGGTGACACAAACGTAGCATTTCCGAACATAAGTGTGGAGGACCTTTTGCCATGAGAAAACAACTCAGTCACACACTCTATGCAATCTGTGTGTATCAACTGGGATAACTGTATAAAGAATTTGACACACACCCCCTGCCTCCTCCTTCCGGGGTTTTGACTCATACATTTTAAAACCTGCCGACTTCAAAAAGTTGCCTGCTTAAAGGGAATGGGATTATTGGATGAACTAAGTATAAATATTGTCTCCGTTTTGAAATTATGGCTCAACAAAATTAAAATTTCGATATTTTAAGTCGTCTATTTTTATTTAACTACAATTTTTATCAAAAGAACTGGTCAGTTGATTCCGTCGGTTCTGGAAATTCTAGTGGATGGATGCAAGAGGATGATTTTATTCTTTTCTTATAACTTTTCAAAAACTAAGCCTGACTATCAGTCGAACAAAAATGCCTTCTCTTACTACACAATCGTTTGTGCATTTGTTGATAAGGAGGTGTCAAGGAAAACGGTATTGTTCTATTGTCGTTCCTCCGCACTGCACCCACACACTTCACCAGTTTGATCGTGCCACTTTCGGACCTTTCAAACAGATGATCAACACCGCTGCAGACAATTGGACTCGCAACAATCCCGGAAAACCCATGATAATTCAAAACATTCCGAATATTATAAAAGTAGAATATCCTACAGCAATAATAGCCTCAGTGTACAGGAACAACAGAAATATCTTTACGGAACATGATTGTGCGCCATCCTTTGTAACAGATCGACCAACATCACTCACCTTGTCGATTTTCTCCAGAACCTGGGCCTTGTGGATCGCAGAGAAACTCTACTCCTTCTCCAAAATCCGAATCCAGCGGTATGGTATACAAAATACCATTTTACCTTCGGAACCCAGTGGATTGCATATGGAGCTGGATCAAGGCAAGAAAGCACTAAAGAAAAAAGAAGAGCAGGAAAAGCTCAATCTTGTTGGACACGCCAGAGAAAATGGCCTTAGAGGAAGAATATAACAACAGGAGAAAGGCAAAATGAGCAGTTGTGGGCAAGAAATGTAATAGAAAAGGTAAAGGTAAATGTAAAAGCAAAAAGTCGGATACAGAATTTGAAGATGATGATTGGTTCTGTTTGGTTTGTTGCGAATCTTTTAATCAAAGTCAGTCTCGCAAAAATTGTATTCAATGTTTGACTTGCAGAGGCAGATCTCACGAGGAATGCACAAAAGGTGACAGAAGTTATATATGTCACAACTTCAGTTCTGAACCAGTGTGATTAATATTAAAAAACCGATGTTTTAAGTCTGACGTTATTTTCATGAAAGTAAGTTTTATTTTCTATTATTAATTTTGTTTATTAAGTTTTTTGAAGGAAGTTTATATTTTTGTATGAATCAAAGTTTCTGTGCTCTTTATACTTACTGTTTTTAATTTATTTTCGTCGTAAGATTTGACACCACAACAGGTTGTTATTTTTGCCTCTATAGTGTGTTACATTCGTCCCATACAACAACACCATTGCAAAAAAACTCTCCACTTGAATACGCAAGGAATCCATCGAACAGAAAGACTGAGAAATACTTAGTAGGCGCATCTAATTGAAGATGCTAGAGTTATTGAAAGTTATGACTCACAACATAGTCTGGTAGGGAGCCTCTGTTGCCATCCTATGTTTCTCAACGGATTAGAGGAGAATATGATTCATATTCATATGCCTAGCTAAGGTGTGTGGTTTTTCCTCGTTTTTATATCCTAAATGAAATCTAAAGTGTATATTAAGGTTATTATTCCATTTGTAATACCTAGAAATCATGCTAGTAAAGAAAAATGGATTGGAAACCCACGCATAATATTAAAATTTAGAGAGCTGAAATTTTGCGGATTTTTAAAAAAAAATTCAAATTTGAGTTTGAAAATGGGACGAATTGGGCAACTCCTTCGTAGGGTTGCCATACACAAATTTCGTTTTTCACTATACATTTGAACACTACCTGAGAACGCGTCGACGTAGAGAGCTGAAATAGTGTACACTGTGTTTTCGTAGCAATAGTAAGTAAAGCTTCAAAAATGAACTAAATCGGCCAACCCCTTCTTGGTGTTGCGATATAAAAATTAAGGTTATTTCCGTATACCTACCGTAAAAATGATCAGTCCCAGACGTTTTTATTGTACCTACTGAAAAGTTCTTCAGAATATAAAATTCTATGAAATTGGTTATAATCATTTTTATTGTCCGACGAACCATTCTAGAAACATATGCGAAAAACCACTTCAAAAATCAAGCTTGCACATATATGTGACCATACGAAATTACATACGACCATTCATCTAGGGTATAGTCTTAGACCAATTCTAGCTTTTTTACTTGTTATCCTCTAACTTCAAAAACAATAATAAAAAAAAAACGAGGAATACAAAGCAGCAATATATCTATAAGAAAAAACACTGACGTTTTCTATTACCACATTTTCTGCGCTCCATAGACTCGAGCTTTCATGAATTTTATTAAAAATCATTTTTGCTGAATTGTACTGTATATGTAGTTAGTGCGCAAAATCCTGTTTAACTTGAATCCCTGGGATGTCCATCAATGTCAAAGCACTTCGTAAATAGTACAAATGCACAATTTTTTTTATTGGTATCGTAATCTATAACTAATTATAATTACTAAAATGTTTGCACGATTCATAGGTGTACACAGGAAAATCCGTTTCTTTTATCATAAAGTAATTTTCATAGCGGTACTCCTGTTTTTATCAATATTTACATTTTCCTATTTCAACCTGGAGTTTTGTTATAAAATTATGGCGAAAAGCAGTTTAAATACAATGGTATCAATATTACTTTCATTATTTATTTACCTGATGCTAACTGTTGTTAACTAATTTATAGTGTAGCAACTTCAAAGATAGAAAGTACAGTGGAACATTATGTGAGGAGTTATGCACCAGTAATACATTTCAGAGTTTCAAGTGTCCAACAAATGGATTAACAACTGCAGTCTTTACTGCTGTGAAAAATCATTATATTTACGTTATAAAGGTTCATAAAATCAATTGTAATATTTTTTTAGATGAATAATTACTATCTATCGGATTTTCCACAGATGGCTAGACATACAAAAGACAACTTATCTTGGGAAGATAGACGAGGCGTACAACACTATCCAAGATTCAATGACTTTCAGAATATAATCAGACAATATATATCAGTAAATTACAATATCACACTTGACGAGAATGTGGTAAGATTCTATTATTTAATGAGAAGGAAAAACGTTTTCAAAATACCCATAAAGCCTCTTTTCCACTAATAATAATTATGCCAATGTTTGAAGCCGATTTGTTAGCTTCAACTTAAAATGTATTTCCATTTAAATGCTCGATAAATTGTTTGCTGAACTTCTTACATTCATTACTTGAGACTAGAATCGCAATGGAAAAGCTTAAATAGGTGTTAAGTATTTGCGTTTTTTACTTGTGCATTAAGTTATTTGAGTTTAAGTCAAATAAAAAAAAATGCAACGTAAACGTTAAAGGTGGCAGCTTCTCGCGGAGCATAAATTGGTAGGAGTTTACCACACTTTAGTGGCAGTTTTGCGACTTCAAATTAGATTTGAAAGCCTTTTTCCGAATATCAGCAAAGAACTTTGGAAATTTATTACATCTGTTTTCGCCTATTATTATGATAGATTAGAGTTGCGGTCATCGCGCGGATCGCTGCGGTTCATTATAATACCATCTTAATGGGAACGTACCTAGGAATAATATCCCAGTTTTAGGGGGTGTGGTGAAACCAGCCACAGTAGTTATTGAACCTTACCATGTCTCCCAACTCCCTGCCTGCCAGTTCCTCATCCATACGGCCTCTGTAGAAGTTGTGGTATGGGGTGTGCATAGGCTATGCATACTTACCAAAGAGGCAGTATCCCGTAATAACTGCGATAAGATTACGCACATCATTATGGCTCCTCCTCAGCAGAGATTGGAGGACTGTCAAAGACAAACCTCCGACCACAGCTGTCTTGAAATTGCACATATGGTCAATTCTCGCCATCTCCGATTAGTCAACTTCCAGGCCTGTACGTCTAGAACCCGCTTCACTGATTCTAGGGGCCAACCTACGTACCTATGTAATTTGTAGCTCCCCGTATATAGTCTTCAGGACAGAGCCTCAGTATACTGCTATGACCACTATCTGCTGTTGACCAGCAGCCTGTAATACCTAAACAGGCAACTCTCTTTATATTAGTAAGACTTTTCAGGTGCGTCGTTTTTTCAAGAGCATTCCACCACACAAGAATCCCCATATGTAAGGATAGGTGTTACAATAGGTGTACATCCAGTGAACGATACGACGCTGTAATCCCCATCGCTTGCCAAAAGTTTTCTTGCAGGTATACAGTGCAATGGCCACCTTTTTGACGCGCTCATTCACATTTATTCTGCAATTTAATTTGGAGTCTAGTAACACCCCTAGGTATTTGGCTTCAGTTTTAAAATCAAGAGTAATGACCGAGTTTTGGGGATATTAAAATCGGAATAACTCTCCTCCGTGTAAAAAGGACCAGTTAAGAAGCTTTTGTAGTGCTCTTTGAGTTAGCTCACTGATCGTCGGTAGAAATTTTCTCGAGACCGCTTTAATACCCTCCTTTTATAAAGAGATGAGAATAGCATTAACCACCAATAACCATAGTTGAGGTGAAAGTACTCCTCCTTGTGGAGTACCTGTAGATACCCTCCTGCTAACCTTACTGTTACCAAGTTCTGCCATTATTAGGCGATTACTGAGCATTAAGTTAATCCATCTACATATATAGGATTCAACTCCTAGGCCAGTCAGGGCATCCTAACTAACATTATTAAAGACTCCCTCGATATCAAGAAATGCACCTATAGTGTATTCCTTTTCTCGATTGATTTTTCAATGGTTCCTACTACGTCATGTAGGGCAGTTTCAACTGATTTACCTTTTAAGTAAACGTGCTGTGATCTAAAAATATCGCTTCCCCTAAGCAGACTGTCCATGAACACCTCCAACAACCTCTCAAAAGTCTTCAGAAGAAACAATGTAAGGCTGATGGGCCTAAAGTCCTTAGCACTCACGTGCCCGCTACGACCTACCTTAGGAATGAAGATCACTTTGGTTTGCTGGGACATATGAGTGAAGTAGGCAGCTTCCATAGATTACCATCAGCCCCGGAAATGTAATTTCTTGTACTTTCTGCAGAATGACAGGAATGATATCTACCATCAATCTCTGGTGATTTATAGGGAGCAAAAGATTGCATTGCCCACCCCATTTTCTCTTTGATAACTATCTCCCATATAGCCTCTAAGTTTGGACTATTATCGTACTCGTTATTGTTATAGATGTGATCGGCTTTACAGTTCACCTTATTATTAAGAAAGGAGAACCAATTTTCAAAAATCTGTTCATCATCAGCGAGCAGATGGCTACAACTTTACAATTCTTAGCTACTGGCAATGTATCATATTCGAATTTCTACACGTATTCAGATCTATACGAAATGTTTGCATTAGTTTTTGTCCTCTCCAGTATCTTAACTTACATAGAAGATCGCTAGAATCACTAGTTAGCCAACGCAACAAATTTAGTTCCACTTAAATCAAAAAATCCACCCAACAAATTCTGCGCAAATTTACAGCCAACACTGACAAAGTTGTCAACATGAGTTTGGAGCGTTTCCACTTATACAAAATGTTGCCAACTTGTTTCAAAACTTATTGAGTAAGAAAATTTATATTAATGGAAACGATGCTTAATAATGAGGATAACACAAAAATGATATCTATTACTATCTACTACTATTAATTATTTACTTTGAAGTTTTATATAAATATTTTCAAAAGATTTGGAGTCTTTTGTATTCTATTCTATTTATGTACGTTCGACAAGTTTCAAATTTTGTTTTGTTGCAAGTTAATTTTTGCTTTGTTTCAATTTTCAAATTTAAATCATTCTATCCTGGTTCAAATATTGTTAAAAGTTGCATTTAGTTCGTTATCTTGTCCCGCAAAATGCCCTATTAGTGCCGATTTTCCATCTAAACCTAATGAAAGCCGAACGAAAATGCTGCAAAACGTATGAGTATGAGCTAACACTGAAGCCGTTCGCACAATATCTATAGGCCGTCGTACACATAGCTGTTACGCAACAGGTGCAAATTTGCGATCTTATGCTCACATTTATCATCACAATAATTTTGCACCGCTGTAGTTCCTTATCTGAATACCGAGTTTAATTGTGTACGCGTTCAAACAAGGTACAGTTTTTGATATAAACAATAACTGTATCACAAACTCACAGCACGTAATGAGAATTTAATTATTATATTATCACCACAAAACGCAGTTAGAGAACTGGACAACCGTCCGAGTCCGATCAGAAATATCACAATTTCAAAATGGGCCGAAGCTATTTACTTGCAGAAGTATTGGTATACTGCTCATGCTGCAGTTCGAAATTTGCCATCTCGGCTTTGTTCCTCCGCCCGAATGCCTCTGACCTGTAAAAAGTGCTAGTGTACGCCTAGCTTAAGTAAAACTAATTCTAATGAATCCAGTGCGATGGCCAGATCGAAGTCGTTCCCATTGCGACAATCAGTGCTTGTGAAAAACGCACATTTTAAGCGCTTCTCTAGCTATCATTCGGCGGCTCTTTAGAAGAATATTCACAGATCTATCCAGAAAAATAAGCAAAGACGCAAATGAGTAACTCAAATGCTTCTATAGCCATCATGTACTATGTTTCCATGAGGAGTTCCATCCGGATTGAATCCGAATTGGTGCTCATGGAAACGAGAATTGAGTTAACTCCACGAAACCAGTCGGATTGAGTTGGGTTTTGTGTAAGTATTAGTTAGAGTAGTGCCACAACATTCTATACAAAGCCGTGAAGTGGAGAAAGTCACACATACACTGAAATTAATGCTGTCTGCTGTAAGATTGCTCGAATACTTTTGAACAATAACGGATTTTTATAGGTACCTAAATGAAAAAATAAATTAACTATGCCTTAATTTTTTATTGATTTATATTATTAATTTTCGTTTGAGTTTTCAAATACAAAGAGTTTTAATTTTACTTCTTTATTATACGCAAGTACATAATAGATAATTAGAGAAGTCATGCATAAAAATAGAAGCATTTGATCAGATTTTCGAAACATTATGCTTCATTAAAATCGCCTATTAGGCGGTATAGTACTTTTATGACTGTTTTAAACTTATAAATGGGCCAATTCAAATGTGTTCTTGTAAAGTGTAACTTTTAAATTTGAATGTAAAGCAGTATTAAATTCACCTTTTTTGAAAGTGTTTCTAGTTAGCATTTAGTTCTTGGCTGGTCTATAACTTTTTAACTTGTTATCCAAATCACTTCTCTAGACTGTCCTAGAAACGATGCTTAAATTTAAAATTTTTACAATTAAATTTAACATAACAAATTGTTCGTTTGTAATTAGAGCATCAATTATCTAGTCAATGTGCCTTGTAGTTTTTCGTAGTCGGCAACCTACTGACATATATGTGGGAGTTGCATAGAAAAAATCTCGTTAGTTGAAGATTCTTTGGTAGTTGGCTGAAAAGTTGCTTTAGTTTTCACACTCAAAAATATTGAAGCCTGATTTTTAAACAGTTATGAAGTATGCCAATTTATTCGTGATTGATGAGTGTATAAAAGCAAAATATTATTCTCATTAGAAGTTAATTAAAATTAAGAAAAAATCATAAAATCTTTTTTTTTTTTTGAAATGGTTGCAATTGTTTTGCACAACACTGTTTTATTTTCATATTTCATAACGGTAAAAAATGAAGTAGAAATATAAAGTTAATCTACATGCCTGTATCTTTTCTAGATTATTATCAATTAACTATAAAACTTTCACTGTAGCTATGAATCAATATCAGCGGAACGAATTAAGATATATATATCATATTTATATAAATAAACCGGCGATTCATTCCAAACTTCTAAAAGTTCGTTCAAAATCTTTACCTATTTTTAAACCAAACAATTAACAAATAAAATCCCTTTCTTTTTTCAATTACTCATTTTAAATGAGCATTCTCTATTCATAAAGAATATAGCTCTACTGAAACTGAATCAAGTCAATGTCGGAGAGAATGGAGGAACAGCACTTCTGCACACATACGCAAAACTTCACTTCACAGCTTGTAATTATAGAAGGTTGTGGTAGGACGGATGGGTGGCTTATGCAATACAAATCCAGCTACTTTGTATGAAGTATATTATATGTCAACTTAACTCAAGCCGTTCATGGAAGCAGCATCGAGTTAACTCCGGCAGCAAAACTTAACGCTACCTCAATCCTAACTCAACTCTAGCTCATGGAAACAGTAATTTTGAGCTCCAGCAGAAGGCAACAAGGGGTGATCTCATCTAATTTTTCACGAATCTAAATTGTGAATTTTTCCACTATTGTACGAAGGAACGCATTTCTCATTTTCAATGTGAACTTCAGAGTGGTTAGGAGTAATCTGCTGAAGTTCTTCTTATAAAGTGAAAATAAAATTGAGAATATTGGGTTATTTAATCGATTCAATAAAATTTAATACCTACCACAAAAAATCATGAGCAAGCGCAAGCACCTTACTAATGTTCTTAGGAGGCAATCTTGAGGTCCTCTTCTAAGGTTAAGGAAGAACCACTGAGATGAAAGTCGATCATAAGATGAATTTAGGAAGTGTGGTAGAGTAAAACTTTAATGATGATTTTACGTTCATGGATAGGTTTTGTCAATGAAAAAACCTGACACACCATGAACATGAACGTGATGCGATATTGTCGGCAGCAAGATATTTTTCGAATGCAGACATCAACGTTTAGCAAAATTTCCAAAATTGTCGTGTAGCATTGCGACATTTGAGCTTGACAAGTGGGTGCAGCAAAAAAGTACGGTTACACATTGCAACTTTTACTGCAACGCAGCACAATAAGCTGCGCTAGTCGAGGGTTGCAATACACCTCTGAAAACCAAAAAGTTGCGCCTGTGCCCTGCAGCTCGATTCCTTCCATTTTTTTCGTGCTGCCGCAGTCACGAAACTTACATTGTAAACATCTGAAGAGAAGTTTGCAGGCGCAGTATCAAAATTATAGTTTAGTTGAAACCTTTGCTGCGGTTGCGCAATCAATTTTTTACGAGGTTGCTTAAATAGGTGCGAGAAGTAAACAAATTTTAATCTAAAAATTCTTGAAAATTCATTGTGGTTATTTTTTATTATTTTAAGGAATGGATAAGGTAAATTGGAACAGAAATTGCTGGAACCGAAAGTATACTTGTGGAATTTCCGAATCGATCATTATCATGGCCAGAATAAATGAAATGTCTAAGACCAATTCTTATGATACCCTAGATAAATGCCCATATAAAATTTCGTATGGTCACCGATCTATGCAAGTTTGATTTTTGAAGTGGCTCTGCATATATTTCTGGAACGGTTCGTCGGACAGAAAAAATTATTATAACACAATTTTATAAGATTTCGTATTCTGAAGAAGTTTTTAGTACAATAAACAAACAATGTCTAGGACTGATCGTTTTCACAGTATATGTAAAAAACCTAAATTTTTATATGGCAACACCGATTTACTCCATTTTTGAAATTTTATGTTTTATTAATATAAAAACACCATGTCCAAATATATAGTGGAAAACGAAATTTTTGTATGGCAACCCCACGAAGGAGTTGCCCGATTTGTCTCATTTGCGAACTTAATTTTACTTTTTTTTTAAGTCCGAGTACAAAATTTCAGCTTTCTAAGTGAACGCGTTCTCGAGTTATCGTGCACATAGACGAACGGATAGACGGACAGACGGAAATAACTTTTAATATTATACGTGGGTGTCCAACTGATTTTGCTCTACCATCATTATTTCGAGGTGTTAAAAACGGAATGACAAACTTAGTATACACTTGTGATTTCATCTAGGGTATAAAAACTTTATAGATCAACTAGAAATTCAATTTCCTATTTCTGTGCACCTAGTTATAAATTTATCCATTGCTAAAAATCTCAGAGTTATAGCTAACCGTTCAGTAGGAGATATTGCTTTTCTCATATAGGTATATATTCTCTTTATAAGAAGACTAACTTGCATTAGAATTATTTCTTTAACAGCGTCAGGTGATAAGTGTAATTATTTCATTAAATTATTGTTTACGGCTCCAGTACACACTTTAGTAGCATTCCATTTTTTCACCCAACACCTCTTTTTTAGCTTCTTATTGCGATTTTTTAACAAAATTAATGCCAAACAAGCGGCAGCTTAGTTTTTTTTTTGATCATCATGTTATTACAGGATGTTAATTTTTTTTATTTACATTCGCGGGACTTCGTCCACCAAACGATTCAGAGTTTAACTGGAGATTATTGACTACGAAAGCTGGGCGCAGCAAAACCTGAAGGTTGTGTAAACGCGCAGCCTAGAAGCAACGAAACCATTGATCTTTTATGGGAAAAGTTTCCGGACCGTGTTATCTCTCGAAGAGGTGATCACAATTGGCCACCGAGATCTTGTGACTTAACACCTTGCGACTTCTTCCTTTGGGGCCACGTGAAAGAGAAGGTCTACGTCGATTCAAGACCTCAAAGGTGGAATTCGTGACGCTATCGAGGACATAGGGCAGCCACTTTGCGATTTGGTTATGGAAAATTTCATGAAAAGGATATGGTCGTGGTCGTGGTGGTCATTTGGCTGATGTTATTATCCATTATTAACAGCATACCTTCCTCTTTATAATGAAATATAGCTCCGATCATTTATCTCAAAAAATGGCATTTTTCTTTAAATATCAAAATAACACCTCTTATTGGAAAACCCTTACATATATTTATGTACTATATACATATACATAGAGTCAGAATAATTATAATATCTTCTACCCTTTCCTTTCACGTTTTTCTTAATAAAGATACAAAGTCTTTTAAGTCAAGAAATCGACCCTCAAGTACCTGAGCATATCGTAAATATTTGGAGATTGTTCAAAGACAACAACTACATGATGGGAAAACTGTATGAAGATGACAACATATTTCCAGCAATTTTAGGATCTTGTGGACCATTTTATGCTACGGAAAATTTAAAATCAGTCCAACCAGAAGGAGGAATAAGCAGCTACATGTACATTTTCAATTATATATTCCGGTAATGAGGATTTTTAAATATATATATATATATTTTTTAGAAGTACGGACTGGGAAGGTCGCCTAAAATTTTCTATGATGATATTGAGCTTCCTATTTCGTTTAGATGAAGTTAAACCAGATCCATTAAAAATATGTAAAATGGAACCGAGTAATTTCGGCATAGCAGTAGATAAAAGGTAATTTTTGTCTGAAATTCCTTTGATTTTTTTTCCCAAATACACATCCAATAATTTATGTTTCAGTGTAAAATATGAGACTGCTGAATTTATACAGTCCGAAACACAAATTGATAAATTATTGTCAGGTGGAGCTCCATGTGAAACCGATTCAGACTGTGTATATGAAAATTGCGTCGGAAAGTGTGATACCAACAAGAATATGTGCACTGGAATGCAGCAAAATAACAATTACCAGATTGCATGCAATCATGTAAGTATATCAGAAAATAAGTAATTCTTTTATCATATCATTAATACGAAAAATCTGTAACTTTCTTGCTCTAACTACTTTCGAAACCTGCAAAGCAAAACGCAAGTCAAGTAGAGAGAAAAAGTCTAGCTAGTTAGTGTTTTTATGTGATTATTTGAAGAGCGTGCGTTTGTTTCCATTTTACAAAAGCAGGACTTTTGGTTAAAACTGAATAACCCAGATTTCAGAGGTATACCTACCTAAGAAAATGGTATTCTTGTAAAATATTCACTTTTCAATTTTTGCCAGTTTTTCAACGACAGAACCGTGCAACGCAAAAACCCTCGACTTAAGAATGTAAACAAATCGTCGAACTTTCACAACCCAACCATTACCTTAAAAATTTCGTTTTTCTTTTGCTAAAAGTTAAGTAATTATGAGAAAAGAATTTCATTAATTCTGTTTTGTCCAACGATTCATGCTGCCTGAATTACAGGACTTTGAAATTCATAAAATCTGCCTGTGAGACATAGGGTAAAAATTATATTCTACTGGTATACCAGTCCTTCGAAATGTGTAGTTCTAAAAAGAAGGTCAGCAGTTTAGAATTGCATTCAAGTTAGTTAAGAGTGTTCTGGTGGAAACAGAGCACTTCAACATATTAATTCAGTATCACATGATTTTTATTGTTACTCTCCATGCTAGTGGTGATAAGTGTGAGTCTTATTCAAATCCTAATTAATAATATAACAGTTAGAGTATTGTTGGACACAGGTGCACAAACAATTGTTTCATTCCAAACTGAAGGAAGCTGGCTGATCGTTAAACATGTGTATAATGTTAAGACAAATTTTTCTATAGTACAATCTCAATTTCTGAACATCGAAAAAACTGCTACATTTTTTTTTATCTGTTTAGTTCATCAAAACCTAAAATAATTATTATATTTTTTTTTTTTTCAAATTACAGGTTTTTAAAGGAAATCGACTCTTTCGTGGTTTATTGGACACAACCAAAACGCCTGCAAGCTTAAAATCAATCCTAAGCACATGCATTGATCCCTCACGGAATGACAGAAATCACATACCGAATAGAAAGCTGGCACCAACAAATGATATCGTCATTAAATTGTTCAAAGAGATCAAACGAATATACAACGAAATCACATTTCATCAAAAGTAACATCATCTCACACAAAATCGCGCACATTCCATAAAAAGAAAGTTTTTTTGTGATTTAATTAATTACAAAAATGCCAAATTACAAAATTGTTAACAATTTACTCAGAAAAATCAATGACTGCAATAAAATACAAATCGTAAATAAAATCTGTTTCTTGTTAAAAGAATCAAATTTAATTAAAATTACATTAAAATTATGTTAGGAATTTTATACAAAATCAAGGTCACATTCATTGATGTATAGAATAACATTATTCTCACAGTAATTAATTTTTCCCCTGTCGCCATAATGCCGCTCCCAAAATTCTTTTAAGTGGTCATATATTGTAGAAAAATCTTCTTCAGTTATTGTTATAACAATAAGCTCAGGAATTTTAGCTGCTTCTGAGTTAAGACTAAAATTCAATAAACCTTCAAATCTTGTAATTTGCGTACACTGCTGAATGAAGAGTTTTTTCAATTGTGACATCCGCTCCAATATAAACTGAAGAGACAATAACGATAATTTTGAATTTTCAGCTAAATTCAATAACTCCAAATCTTGAGCTTTGGATAAATTTTCAATTATTTTATATATATCTGAATCAGTTAGTTGACATCCTGCTAAATCTATTCTCTTGAACTTTTCACAAGTGCCACTTTCAAAAAATTCATTGATTTTATCACTTACAGACGACTTATCACTGAGGGTAAAATTTAAATTTAAATATTCCATTCTGCATGAATTTAATTTACCTAATAATATTCTAAAAGATTCTGGTGAAAGCATGTTAAAGCTAACATCAAAATTAACTAATTTGTTAAAATTTAAATCATATTTATAAAAATCAGTAATACTACACGATGACAAATGTAACTTTATTAGCTTAGGAAATTTTTTGCATAGTTTTTCAAGACCGCTAATACTTTCATTACCAAGTGGATTGTAATTTAAGCAGAGCTCTTCCAATTCCATTGAATTTGTAGAAGCTGTTAGTGATGTTGCTAGATATTCAATGCCTTCGTATGTTATACAGTTCCCTTGTAAATTTAATATTCTTAATTGTTTTAATGTAGGAAGTGATCTCGCAAGCTGTTTACTTCCCTCATTTTGTATGAAATTATTCGATAAATCTAATACCTTTAGCGTTATCTGATGTAGCATCGCTTTAAAAATTGGCTCTATTAGATCTGTTGTCAAAAATTGATCTCTGAATGATACACAATTGGAAACTTGAGCTTTCTCAAGAGCAGCTTTAACATTTTGGTCACAATCTAGGAAGAATATTGATATGATAATAAAATTAATAAAATATATAAAACTCCTTCAACATATTGTCTTGATTGTAATAAAAAAAATATATATATATATTTTAAATATTTTTAGTCCAGGACTGCACCCACGACTCCCAATCGCCAATGATTATTCTACTTCATTTATCATAATATTCCAACATCTTCGCGTTAATTTCTCTTGATATAGAAAATACTCTTAATTTCAGTCGATATGTAAAGTAAAGTATATACGAGACACGAGAAATAAACACACACACACACGCTACTTTGTAGTACTACATAGTGAGCAATGATTATAGATAAGTTCCAATGCGAATTAAGAACAATTTTCTATCATTAAATGAATAGTTAATTATTATTTCATATTTCCTTCACTGAATGGTAATTAATTTTTTAGTGTGTTCAATATATAGTCCAGTCAGTAAGGGTTTTTGCCCTGCAAAGGTGGAGTAGTTCTAGTTTTTATATATATTATTTAGGTTCGGGCCACGAGTTTTCACCCTTGGAAGGGGTCTGCGCGGTCCTCCACCTTGGATTAGAGGTACCATAGATTGATATTTTTCAAAATAATTCCTCAACGGTTGATCCTACGACAAAAATTGTTGATACAAATTTGAAGAAGACTAAATTCCCTAAATTTTTTGTATACACTTTTTTTTTCTAGGCCTGATGTGTAACATTCCTACAAAAGAAATTATACGTATAGTACCCCTTATACAGGGTGTTTCATCCATGGTGATCCATAGGACAGGAGGTGATAGTAATCACCTAGTCAAACAAAAATTGTATGGCAAGGGGGGATCTCAACCGTTTCATAGCTACAAGGTGATTAAGAAAATTTGCTAGTCTTTCACAAAATACCCTGTATCCTAAAAAATACAAGGTGTACGGTAACTTACAAAGCTGATTGCATGCAGAACTTCATGGCCTTTTCAACGACTGCTCGACTAGCCCCATGCTACTCTCCCCTTAGGAGTTATGGTGGGGCAAAGGCATTGTTTAGTCCCTATTGACTGGACTAATAGAATTATCACTAAAAATAACATTTTAAGTAGTAACGAATTACTACTTATTGGTGATTTTAACTTACCCAATATACAATGGGTACTAAATAAAGATGACGATGATTGTCTTCCTCTTAATAATTTGTCAACAAGGGAATCACTATTCCTGGAGACTAGCTCATCTTTTGGTCTCAGCCAAATCAGTAATGTAAAGAATGACATGGGCAGGCAGTTGCACCTGGTTTTTTCTACTGGCACGGGTAACTTATTAGTCGAACTTAACCCAGTTATAATGTCTACTCTTGACAAATATCAGTTCCCTCTACTAATTACATATTGCTTTGAAACCGAAAACATTACTAAATTTGACGAAACACAATACGTCTTCATTTTTAGAAGAGCTAAATTTTTGGAACTTTCCAATATTCCTATTCCTCTATTGATTTCAACACATTGCTGTATTGCAACAATGTTAACGAAAACGTTTCTAAATTTTACGTAATTCTTTTCAATTTATTTTCCTCTTACGTTCCCCGGGAGTGACAGCGGTCCTCTAAAACATCTCCGCCATGGTTTAATAAAGAACTAAAACGTCTTAAAAAGAGAAAGAATAAATTGTGGAAAAGTTATTATATGAGGGACAAAGATATTATAAGCCACAACAACTTCCTCGCACTTATTTAGATAACGGAATATATCAAATCTTATTTCGACATTCCATCTCTAGAGTCTTGAAGGCTTCATTCGGCGTACCTCAAGGGAAGCACTTGGGTGCGTTGTTAAGCTCCGACGTTAAGTTTAAATATAGACAAATGTGAGGTTATGACTTTCCACAGCAATCAAAAACCAATCACTCATGATTATGGGTTCGCGGATTACTCGATTCGCCCTGTGGGTTCTGTCTGTGACTTGGGTGTCAAAGTGACCAAAAATTGAATTCTATCTTCCACATAAACTACATGATATCAAAGAGTAGGTCTATGCTGGGCTTTATAAAACGTTGGTCCCGAGAATTTCCGATTCTCACCCATAATATTGTGTTTGTACACCGATATAACTTTTGTGCATCAACTCTTAAACGCGAATATTGATTCTCCATTGCTACTTTGCTTTTTCCGTGCTATTGGGCACATTTGAGAAGGTTACCTCTGTTGCGTGTTAACGCATGTACAGATCCATTAATCGCATGTGCATTGCTGTTAATATTAAGGCTGAGATTTTGTCATTGACGTTTCTAACCATGTTTAGAGAAAAAAAACATCTACATAATACCTAATTTTTTGTTTCTTGTTACATTGTCATTTCAATCGGTATTTGGTTTATGTTTAATTTAACATTATTACCAAAAGTACCTCTAAGTAAACATGTGTATTACGCATGAATTAAGAATCACACTAAATTCACCAAATATTGTCAAGTATATATAATGAGTTTTCGTCCACAGCTTAAATACAGTAAAATTGGAACAACATTCGAAAGAATAGTTGCTAGAACACCAATTAGTACCCTGAGGTACTTTTGAAGTATTTGCAATCGCGGCTGAAAGAACTCCACGAAACAAAATTCTCTCGGTTAAACCACTGACATACAGAATATAGACTAAGTCTGTCTGAAGCATTTTCTATAGAAAATAATTTGACTATCAGAACCAGCTTAACACAAGCTCGCTGCATGGACACGTTTAATAAAATAAACGGTCAACAATACATGCGTTTCATCACTTAGTCGGTGTTAGTATTAGTATGTTAAACTAAACATAGCCCAAACACCGAATGAGATGACATGCAATGCGACATGGAAACAAAATTAAATATTAAATAGACGTTTTTATAAAACATGCTTGGATATGCCAACGTCAAAATGCTCAGCCTTAATATTAACAACAATACACATGCGATTGATGGGTTCATACATACTAAAGTTGGATCTTGCGGAGTTAACATGCAACAGAGGTAACCTTCTCAGATTGTGCCCACTATCGCGGAAAGAGATTTTGCTAAGTAGTAGGGTAGAATCAATATTCGTGTTTAAGGGTTGATGCACAAAAGTTACATCGGCAACCTAGCGACGTTTTTCAAGGGAGTGTATATTCAAAAGCTTCAAGCGATCCTCATAAGGTGGAAGAATCAATGAATTATTCCAGGGTGGGTGCCTAAGAGCGATGCGCAGGAAGTTCCGCTGAACAGACTCGATGCGGTCGATGTGTGTACCGTAAAATGGAGACCAGACCTGGCTAGCGTATTCAAGGAGAGGTCTCAAAAAACAAGTGTACAAACGCAATGTTATGGTGGGATTCGAGAATTCTCGAGACCAACGTTTGATAAAGCCTAGCATAGAGTTACTCTTAGATACCATATAGTTAATGTGAGAGATAAAATTCAATCTATGGTCACATTTGACACCCAAGTCACAAACAGCACCCTCGCGACGTCGAATTGTGGAATCCGAGAACACATAATCATAAGTGATCGGTTTCTGATTCCTGTGGAAAGTCATAACCTCACATTTGTCGATATTGAGAGCCAAATTATTGTTTTTGCACCAAACGTAAAACTTGTGAAGTTCATCCTGTATCAGTTCACAATCGTTAACAGATTTAATCTGAGCGAAAAGTTTAATATCGTCAGCATAAAACAATACTTTGCAGTGCCTCACAACAGATCCAATGTCGTCAATAGATAGAATAAAAGACAACGGGCCCAAGTGACTCCCTTGAGATACGCCGGACGAAGCTTTCAGGACTCTAGAGATGGAATGACGGAATAATATTTGATATGTTCTGTTATTGAAATAAGACTCCCAATCTTTTCCATTTTAAAGAGTATCGCGGAGTGAGATAACTTGTCGAACGCTTTACTAAAGTCAGTATAAATACAATCTGTCTGATAACCTTTTGCGAACCCGCCAATGGTATCCGAGACAAATTCCAACAAGTTAGTGGTTGTAGACCTGCCCGAAATAAACCCATGCTGCTTTGAAGAAAGCAAATTCTTGCAGGAAATTGATAGCTGAGAGTAAATGATAGATTCGAATAATTTAGGCATACAAGACAATTTTGCGATAGGCCTATTAGTTAGAAATTTCACTTTTACTACCTTTTTTGTGGATAGGTATGATAAAAGAATTTTTCCATAGCTGAGGAAAACAACCACTATTAAGTGATTTTTGGAAAATAATTCTCAGCGGAGCTGTAAGGGCATGGCAACATGACTTATAGAAAGCTGGAGGGATGCCATCAGGGCCCGTTGTGAAGTCATTTGGAAGGTAGTTAATATGATCGAGTATATCCTCTTGCGCAATTGTAGGGATAGTGAATGAAACATTATGAGAATCGTTCATATGATAAAGTTCTCATTTCGAGGAAGGAAATTTGACGAAGAAAATGCATTGTCAAAAAATGAAGCAAACATATTGCAAATTGTTTCTAAAATTGAAGAAGTATTGTGTTTCATCACAAATAGTAATGTTTTCAGTTTCATAACAATATGAAATTAGTAGAGGGGGGTGATATTTGTCAAGAGTAGACATTATAATTGGGCTAGGTTCGACTAAAGAGTTACCCGCGTCAGTAGAGAAAACCAGGTCTAATTGCCTACCCATGTCATTCTTTACATTACTGATTTGACTGAGACCAAGAGATGACATATTGTCCAGGAATAGTGATTCCTTTGTAGGCAAGTTATTAAGAGGAAGATACTCATCGTCATCTTCATTAAGTACCCATTGTATATTGGGTAAGTTAAAATCGCCAATAAGTAGTAGTTCGTCAAGAGGTTGCATCTTGCCGTGAATAAAATTAGATGTTGCAGTGAGTAGGTCGTAAATATTTTGACCTTTGTCATCAACGCTGTTTATGGAGTCTGGAGGAATATAGCAACAAAATATGTATAAGTCGTGTTTTAAGAGAGACAACTTAAGAACAATAAGTTCAATGTCAAGAGTGTTGGAAAAACTGGGAACGTCAATTTGGCTGTAATTAAAATGGTTTTTGCATGCGAGGAGTACGCCACCACCACGAGCCTCAGAATATGTATGTCTATCTTTTCTAAAAATCTGGTAAGAATTGTCTAAGATTTCGGCATCACGAAAGCCATGATGCAACCAAGTTTCAGTGAAAGCAACGATATCAAAACATTTTGATAGTAAAGGGAAAGCGACTTCAGTTTTTTGGAGTAACGTTGCTTATTTTAACTGTATTCCTAGGTTGGCGCCCAGAAGGTACAAATAATTTAGTAAAAGCACCGGAGGGCCAGAATAAGGGATCTAATAGCTTATCCTGCACATCTGCTGAAACAGTTAAGACAAAGGATGCAACCGGTTTCGAGGATTTACTAATTTTACGACAGGAAATACTCCATGTTGCAATGTTTTTGGATTTTAGGTACGTCAGTATGTCATCACATAGCGTTTCAGGCGAGAACCGAGTGACAAAAATACTCGAAGGTTTTGGTATTGTTCTCAAAGAGGTACCATTACCATTCCCTAATGTGGACACAGAAGTAATAATATTCGGTACTGTGGATTCAGAAGCAAGAGCTAGAGCGGTATTATCTCCGCATTGGCTCACTGCGCTACATACGTCCACATCTGCCGAAGAGGCACCACGACTAACAGGGATTGTCGGATTTTGCGGGCTGAATCTTTCAGTCGGCAGAACCTCCTGTTTTTTAGAAGTTTTTTTTTGTTTTCTTTGGAACAGGATTAGATTGTTGAGGGCAGTCAACGACAGTTGAAATTGTGCAGTCAAGCCTTTTTTGCTCAATTAACTGAGCATTAAGGTTAATCTTGTCCGATAGGCCAACCACCATGCTCTTAAGGTTGTCCAGGTCACCCCTGTACAACGCGAGCGTATCAAAAAAAGTATGGGCTGGGGCTCGCCCACAAGAATCGCAGACCCACAGTAAATTGCGAGTCTTTTTTAACAGATTTAAGGCAGCCTTCTCGAGTTTAACGCAGGAGGTGTGGAGCGCTTTACCGCAGACACCGTCGTAAGCTAAAAACTCGGAAGAGCCATCGAGCTCGGCGCGGTAAAAACCACAGCAATCCATAATTAAAGAAAATTATGATTAAATCACCGACGCAGTGGGAAAAATTTAGAAAGGGAATAACACAAAATCACGTTTAACACAGAAAATGAGATTAGAATCGTAACCCAAGTTTTGAAGTGATATTTCCCTAAGACAGAATAAGAGAAGCAAACATTCCAAAAATTACCACGAACAAAGTACGAATGATCTTGTGCCTTTTAGTCTTCGATATTGGCTGCTAATCATTTCCAACAGGATATCCGAGTATGAAAAGCTTATGAATAATTTTATCGAAAACTCTACTGAAATCTATTAAAATGCAGTCAACCATTTATTGGGAGAAAAACATTAGTACTAAAACTCCAACAAGATAGTCGTAGCACATTTTCCTTTAATATAACCATGTTGAGATAACCCGATTTATAATAAAAGTGCAAAACATCACAAACCAAGGTTTTGATTAACTTCTTACATATACATATACAGGAATAATCAGAGAATACTTCCATGACTACGGAAAAACGTCACTAGACAAGGGACAGATTACATAAATGACAAAGTACAGGTAAACAGCTAAATTTCTTCAGGGAAACTAGAGAAATTTTGCTAGGATCGCAACAGACTTTTTAAGTATTAAATTTCGCTTTTCATAAATTTGCAAATACCATAGCAACCGAGTGGAGGTGGCAATATTCCCCCTCTGCTAAAGAGATCCTCACTATCTAGAATAATCTGAATGAATTTGTAGTATAATAATAATAAGACTTGATGATTGAAACGTATCTGCCTTATCCTGAATCTTCACTGGACATATTTTATAGAATACCAAAAACAACTATATAATTTACCTATGTGTAGCTGAGTGCACATTTCTTCATATCTCTGCAGGATTGGAGAAATTTTCCACTCTAAAATTTTCGACGAAATCATACTTTGTTCGAGAGCTGCACTAATATCATCAGTTTCTTCAAAAGCGAAACCATCTGCAGTCATTAAACGTATCACAGGCTTAAGGCCGACAAGACTAAAAAAAACAGGAATATTAAACATACGAGTACCTCCGCAAGTAATAAATGCACTTACTTGTAATATCTCCGAGATGCTTCTTCAGCTAGCCAACGGATGTTAATTTCAGTGATCTTTTTCCTATCAACAGGTACCAATAGCAGTTCATTTTCTACTTGAATTTTGAAAGAAACTGATGGAGCTAATTGTGGTGTAGATGTAAGTTCGTCATTTTCTTTATTTACTATTGCATGAGGTGTTGTTGAATCAGGCTCAGTTGTTTTATCATCATTCGAATCGTCATTTGTTAACGAATCCTCACTCACAAATCGACAAAAACCACTATCAAAAAGTGAACTCTGATGTTTTGAACTGCGGTGTCTACTTGACGATCCAGCAGATCTCCTTGTTTTCAATTTCTGTGTATTTTGTTTACAAGTAGATCCTAAGAGAACTTGAAAAGCATCTCGGGAATATTTATCTTCAGATACAAGGGAAAAATGTTGCTTTGACGGTGAGATATAATTAGTACGTTCATCTTTTCTGTTACCTTTATCTTCTTCCCCAAATATTGCATGATCACTCAAGTATCTTCGTTTCTTTTTATTTGGCCCAACATCATTTTCCAGCCAATCATCCCCTACTTCATTGGGATCAAGAAATCCAGATTTCCTTTTTGGAAACTCATCACAAATATCTGGACTTGTAACAATTCTATTCGGATGCTTAAGACTTTCCATTACAATCTTATATTCACTTTTACCGCTGCTATCTTGTTTTGTTAAATTTTCTTCCCTTAGTATAATTGAATTTCTTGAACCAACGTCAATTTCTTCATCACTCGATAAAGAATTGCGACTTCTGTTGCTTCTATTTAAACTTCTTTTATTACTTCCTCGAATATACCCTAACTCATCATTATTTGATTCATTCGAATCACTTCCATATGCAAACATCTCTAATTTATCTGTTAAATTTTCAGATTTATTCTTAGTACAACTTTCATTTGTAATAGGAGGCCGTAACGCTTTAGAAGTATCCAGTGCTCCCGTCTTACTGAGTTGATGATTTAGTATAGAACGAATTTTTTCATAATGTGCTTGCTCATCCGGACGTAAGTCTACGGTATTTCTCCATTTGTCCAGAACATTTAAAGGAGTATCACCAAAATCAGTTCTTAAGGTTGCACTAGCTCCACGTTCCAGTAAAATTTCAGCAATATCTAAAAAACCGTTCGAGCATGCATCATACAAAGGAGTTATACCATCGCAACTAGTTCCTCCTTTGTCGTTTATAGCTGACGTTGCCCCTCTATCTAATAATAGTTCAACGATATCACGGTAACCGTGATTACAAGCTTCGTGCAATGGAAGCCATCCAGCATGATCTCTAATATTAACCGGATGACCCTGATCAATTAAGCGGCGAGCTAATATTAAGTTTCCTGATATGCAAGCCTGATGTAACTGAGTTTCTCCTTTGTTGTTTCTTTTTATATTCAAACCAGCACCTCGTTTTCGGTTTGTTCTCGGTTTCTCTGTTTCCTCCAACTCTGCTTCTGAATCTACCGTTTTGATATGAAAAGAAAGCAAATGACTATAAGTCATAAAAAAAAGTACAAAAACGGTAAATTACCTGTTAACTCGTCTAAACAGATATCTTCTCCAATATCTGGTGTATTTTGCTCTAAGGGGCTTGCAGCTTCACTTTCGCTGTCCTCTTCGATATTTTTCATATCAATGCCTATAATAATTTTTTTAATTCGTTGTAAAAACTCACGAATGAATTTATTTAATACCTCTTTTTGCTGCTTCATCTCTAAGCTCATCGATTAATGTATACATCTTAAATTTTTCTTGAAGTTTCATTAAACGAACCAAAGCAATTTTTTCCAAACGGATTCTGCCAGCTTTTTTTGCTTCATCCATTGCTTTTTGATAAATCTCTTGAATTGTCCAAAAAGGTTTTAATTGAAGCTCATATATTTCTCCAATGTTGCACAATGTATTAAATGATTCTGTCGGCTCATCTTTATTCAGTTCAAGCTCTTTCAACAAAAATTCTACCGCGTGATCATATTGCTTACTGTCCTTATACGTTTGATATAAACTCACGTAAACTGGTATTAGTTCTTTATCTGATTCACGGCACACCTCCACACATTCTAACATTTTCAAATAATAATCTAAGGCCTTGGGGTAATTCTGGAGAAGGCAACAACCATCACCCATTTTTTCGTATAATTCCTTTTTACCTCTGTAATCTGTTGAGTTTATAATTACTAATGAATCCAAGGTGTAACACATGGCAGCAACTGCAAGTTGTAAAATGTAAAATTAAAGAATATTAACGTGAAGCGATGCTTTAAATGCTTGGGATACAACCATGTGTCGACTGACTGTACAAATAAAGTAGTGTGTGGCAAATGTGGCGGGGAGCATGAGTTGAGTGAATGTACCGCAACAGAGATGGGCGATGATAATTTTCCGGAGTAGAATGATATAAAGGGTTTTCCAATAAGAGGTGTTATTTTAATTAGCCCACTATTTCGGTAGATGTCACTTTTGTAGCTGTCATTTTTTGACATTTGACAAGTAGAAACTACGCCATTAATAAAAATGGAACGATTACCGATTTAACAACGCATTGAAATTATTAAAATTCACTATAAAAATGGTGAAAATGTGGCAGAGACGGTTCGTAAAACTCGAACATTTTTCGGTCGTCGTGAAGCACCTTGTCGGACCGCAATACAGAAATTGGTAGAAAAATTCGAGCTGTCGGGACAAGTTAGTGATGTGAAGAATAAAACCGGTGCACGTCACTCAAGAACAGCCGAGAATATTGCTGCTGTAGCCGAAAGTGTTGAAGAAAACCCAGGTTTGTCCATTCCTCGTCGTTCTTTGGAATTAGGCATTCCACAAACGTCATTACATCGTATTTTGCATAAAGATTTGGGTCTTAAGGCTTATAAAGTTCAGTTACCACAAGAATTCAAGCTGGCCGATCATCAACAACGTCGAGCCTTTGCTGATTGGGTCCTTGAAATGCATGAAAATGATCCGGAATTCCATCGAAAACTCATTTTGAGTGATGAGGCCCATTTCCACCTCGATGGCTTCGTCAACAAGCAAAATTGTCGCATCTGGAGCTCGGAAAACCCAAGAGTTATTGTTGAAAAGCCTCTCTATCCTCAACGTGTGACTGTTTGGTGCGGTTTATGGTCCCGCGGGGTCATTGGACCTTACTTTTTCGAAAATGAGGCTGGAGCAACAGTTACGGTGAATGGATTGCACTATCGACAGATGATTAATGATTTTTTATGGCCGGAATTTGGTTATGGAAAATTTCATGAAAAGGATATGGTCCTGTTGGCGTGGTCGTGGTGGTCATTTGGCTGATGTTATTTCCCATTATTAACGGCATACCTTCCTCTTTATAATGAAATAAAGATCCGATCATTTATCTCAAAAAATGGCATTTTTCTTTGAATATCAAAATAACACCTCTTATTGGAAAACCCTTTAGTTTTAGTTAGAGATTTTAACATAAATGTTTTAAATGAATGAAATCGCGATAAAAACCAAGTTGTACGAAGTCAGAAACGATAATAATTTGAAACAAATTGTAACAAATCCTACTAGAATAACGAAAGATACTTCCACCATTATAGATTTATTTTTACGAATATTAAGAACAATATTGATATAACATTTGACAAGAATATAAACATTAGTGATCAGGAATCAATTAAAATTGAAACAAAGTTGCATAAAAAGAAAACCATGGTACTAGAGATATAAAATATATTAGATAAAATAAAATAAAATTTTAAGTACAATTCCTTGTAGCAAATGAAATTATGGAAATTTAAAAATTTAATGAAGGCACTGAGCAGTTCAAGGAGTCTCTTATCAGTAGTATAACGCCGATGATAATAGAAAAATCGGTTATAATCTATGGAACAATAGCTGTGTTGCATTGCCCTGTATAACATACTCCTAAGTAATTCTACCTACTCGCATCGCAGCTACTCATGCTTTTGTCCGCGAGTAGTAGAGCTTAGTATTTTCCCAAGAACAAATAAAATTGTTTAACATCTATGGAACAATAGCTGTGTTCCATTGCCCTGTATAACATACTCCTAAGTACTTCTACCTACTCGCATCGCAGCTACTCATGCTCTTGTCCGCGAGTAGATGAGCTGAGTATTTTCCCAAGAACAAATAAAATTGTTTAACTCATCGAGAACAGGGGAATTATTCAAATTTATATATTATCGTTATGAAAATAAATACGGTAAGAACTTTTAATATAATAAATATCGAACAGAGACGAATTTTTATCCTTAAATTTTCTAGGTAGTAGCATAGAGTAAAGAAATCTATAGAGGCCGAAAATGTATGGCAGAAATTCTCATAGATATTGATCACAAAAGCCGAATCTAACAGCGCCGCATTTTTGAAACTATACTAAAGAAAATGTGTTTGCTTATCATGATTACCGCCATCTGTCTGCCCAGCTCTATATTGCGTGTATTCTGAAATGGAACTTTGAAAGTTCTTTAGTTTATAGAGAAATACTTCATACGAAGCTTGTATTGTGTGAATGCAGATGTATTTAAATCTGTCTTTCTAATGAAAATATTTGTGCCTTGCTTTTTATTTTTGTGATGACTGGAGAGCTACTGTAATGAATGGACTTGCATCGGAGAACTACAATAGAAGCAATACTAAAAATTGTTGATACGATTTTTCACTTCTGAGTATAGAGAATGGTAGATTTCATATTTTTCATTGCTATCCATATGATTTTGTTTAAGACTTTATTAATGTGCTAGTAATGATAGACAAATTTGTTTTGTCGCATATTTTCATTTGATCCTGCGATAAACTGTTTTTAGGAAGCTCTAAAAAATGTTTGCATGGAGGTTGGTATACTTGCAGGATCAAATGAAATGAGCATTATCTGCGTTTTGATCTGGTTCATTGGAAATTTGAAATTTATTTGGATCTAAAAAATGTCTGTAGGTAGCTATGATTTTACATAAAAGATTATCAAATTGCCATGATTTCAATTTTCACAAAACGTCGAAACTGAACCTAAATTACATTTGGTTCAAATGTTGAATTTTCTACTCTACAAAAGCATTGCAATGTGAAGATTTCTTATGAATTTAGAACATCATGTTTATTTGTTCTTGACACTCATATCAATCAATAATTTCTTTTGATCCGGATCAGGAAGACGGAATGGGGCTATTCTGAGGTTTCCAAATCTTGGTGATCATGCATTTTGGCGGAAAAATAGATAGAATTTTAATAAATTAGCAAAAATTTTTCAATTTTTCGTTTTGACGTCCTCTAAGTGCCGACAAAATTGGCATGGAGACTCGGAGAGGTAATTAGACATTTATTGGAAATTTTAGACATGACATGTATCTTCACAGAATGCGCAACAAAAAAGTTACATTAGGTTAATGGAGAAAGTGTTTAAAGTCAGAAATCTTCCCTTCTACTGCCCAAACGAAGCATCAAACCGCAATTTTCTTCATATCAATTTCCGTGCTGTATGGCACAATTTAATTTCACTTACAATTTTTATTGCAAATGAATAATCAAGTGACAGTGGTGTTTTATAGGGGCTGTGAAAGGACATATATTTAACATAAAAAATATCGATTAAGCTGTTAAATTTTGTGAAATGTTTTTTGAACTGTGCTATTGATTCAGCTTTATGAGTAAAATGTTCTTTAAGTTTTATAACTTATTTAAAGCACAGATTGGTTTTGTTTTCAATTTTTAAAAGTTGTTTTGTTCTACTCTTCTGTGTATTCTATGTTAAATTTCAAATACATTTTCATAATTTTGTGTGCATCAGCTTCATACAATGCTTTAATAATATGGTATGAAGCAATACCATCAGAAGTGTCTAGATCAAATTTAATTATTGTATTTCGCACAGATTTTACTAAATTAAGAGAATCGTAAAATTAAGCTATTGAATCAGAATCATTTGAAATGTTCGATGATCGTTAGTAACTACAAGATTCATCTACATCTTTTCAGGGTTCCGTACAACAAAAGGAATAAAAACGCAACCCTTTTAAGTCTCTCATGTGTCCGTCCGTCTATCTGTCACACAGGTTTTTATCGAAAACGACATGACGTGTCAAACATTATGAAATATTTTTTTTTTAATTTTAATGTAGGTGGGTTGAGCTCCCTAAAAAAAAATTTTTTTTTGTATCTTGTGGGGTGTTTGATAGAGTTAAGATGCCAACAAATTTTAAGTAAATTTTTTATAAAGATAAAGGCCAAAATGTTCGAAAAAATATTTTTTCTGTTTGAACTATTTTTTACTGCGAACCTACTAACCCTGATAGTATCAAAATGTTTGCTTTAGAAACCTAGAAATTCAGGGGAAAAGGTATTTTTTCGAACATTTTGGGCTTTATCCTTATAACCAATTTACTAAAAAAAATTGGAATCCTTGAAAGTAACCGATACAAACACATGATACAAAAACAAAGGAGCCCAAATCACCTCATTAAAATTAAATAAATCAAATTTCATAATCTTTAACTGTTGGAATATGTGCCCGTTATGAAACCTAACATTCTGTCCAATTTCGAATTCCTACGTCACGTCGTTTTCGACAAAAACTTCTGTGACAGACAGAAGTTTGGAGTTACTAAGGATCACTTAACATTTCACATGATTCTGTTTCAATTCCTTCATTTTATGATTCTATCCATTTAGTAAAATTTGTGCGAAATAAAATAATTAAATTTGATTAGGACACTTCTGATGGTATTGCTTCATGGGATATTATTACAGCATTGTACGATGCTGATGCCAACAAAAATTGCGAAAATGTGCTTAGAATTCAGCAAAGAATACAAATAAGAGTAGAACAAAATTACTTTCAAAAATTTTAAACAAAACCCGCTATACAAATTTACGTTGGTCATAGCATCAGCCATCCATACTTTAAATAAGTTGAAAAAATTACATAATGATAATTTTACTCATAAAGCTGAATCAACTGCACAGTTCGAAGAACAGTGTCAAAAATTTCACAGCTTATTCGATCTTTTTAATGTTATATATTATGTATTCTTTCACAGCCCCTATAAGACACCACTGATACTTGAATATACATTTGCAATAAAAATTGTAAGCGAAATTAAATTCTACCATAGAGTACGGAAATTGATATGGAGTAAACTGCGGTTTGATTCTTCGTTTTGGCAGTAGAGGGGAGGTTTTGTGACTTTAGATACTTTCTCCATTAACTTCCTGTAGCTTTCTTATTGCGCATTCTGTGAAGATATTTGTCATGTCTAAAATTTCCAATAAATGTTCAATCATCTCTCCAAGTGTCCATCCCCATTTTGTCAGCACTTATAGAATGTCAAAGTAAAAAAATCAGGAACTGAAAACATCAATTATTTTCATTTATTCTAACCAAAAAATCATTTAGAAAAAGTTATAGAAGCATTGATGGGAATGTAGCATTATGATTCTTATTACCGAATCTTCAAATTATACTTTTTAAATTTATGATTTTTATTCGAAATTATAAAAAGTAAATTTCTGTTTGTATTTGTATTTTAGAAATCAGAAATAATAATTAAAAATTGATAAAATAAAAATCAAAATCTGATTTTTATTTTAAAAATCTAAAACAGAAATTTGAACATGATTTTTATTTTAAATATCATAAAATGATTTTTAATTTAAAAATCAAATATAAAAATCAGCAAAAATTCTGGGCCAATTCATATGATACCTTAGTAGATGAAGCTCGTATGTAATTGATGAAGAAAGAAGAATTTTAAGAACTTTTATTTTTAATGATTCTAAATCCAATTTATAAATACAAGAAGGAATGTAATTCCATTCATTTCCATATGTCGTACAATCTTCGGCATATTTAATATCAACCGCCAAAATATTTTATTATTATTAGAAAATAATCTTTTGCATATGACTTTTTAAAACATTCGTAACCGTTACGGTTCCTGAAAAAAATTTACAAATTTTTTAAAATTCTAACCATTTTCCGGCCAAAATACATGATCACTTGATCTCTTGAAAGATTTTATTTGATCCTACAAGTATACCCACCTACATGCAACCATTTTTAGAGCTTCCTAAAAACAGTTTATCGCAGGATCAAATGTAAATATGCGACAAAGCAAATTTGTGTGAAAAATCGCAACAAAAACTTTTATTATTGCTTGCTGTTATAGTTCTCCGATGCAAGTCGATACAGTACAGTAGCTCTCCAGTCATCACAAAAAAAAAACAAGTAAAAAAGCTAGAATTGGTCTAAGACCAATTCTTATGATACCCTAGATGAATGCCCGTATTAAATTTCGTATGGTCACCGATTTATTCAAATATTGATTTTGAAGTTGTTTTTCGCATATATTTCTAGAACAGTTTGTCGCACAGAAAAAATGGTAATAACCAATTTTATAGGATTTCGTATTCTGCAGAAGTTCTTAGTACAATAAAAATGTCTTGGACTGATCGTTTTCAAAGTATACGTAAAAAACCGAAATTTTTATATGGCAACACCAAGAAGGAGTTGCCCGATTTAGTCCATTTTTGACATTTTATTTGCTAATGTAGTAAAAACATCATGTACGAAATTTCAGCTTTCTACGTCGATGCGTTCTCAGGCAGTGTCCAAATATATAGCGGAAAACGAAATTTTTATATGGAAACCCCACGAAGGAGTTGCCCGATTTGTCTCATTTTTGAACTTAATTTTACTTTTTTTTTTAAAGTCCGTGTACAAAATTTCAGCTCTTTAAGTATACACGTTCTCGAGTTATCGTGCGCACAGACGGACAGACGGACGGACATGCAAAAATCGAAATAACTTTTAATATTATGAATGGGTGTCCAATCCATTTTGCTCTACCATCATTATTTCGAGGTGTTACAAACGGAATGACAAACTTAGTATACCCCTATGATTTCATCTAGGGTATAACAAGGCACAAATATTTTCATTAAAAAGCAAGATTTAAATACATCTGCATTCACAAAACACAAGCTTGTATGAAGCATTTCTCTATAAACTAAAGAACTTTCAAATTTCCATATCAGAATACACGCAATATAGAGCTGGGCAGACAGATGGCGGTAATCATGATAAGCAAACACATTTTCTTTAGTATAGTTTCAAAAATGCGGCGCTGTTAGATTCGGCTCTTGTGATCAATATCTATGAGAATTTCTGCCATACATTTTCGGTCTCTATAGATTTCTTTACTCTATGGTAGTAGGTACTGCTCGAGGAAAGTAGCTCGGATATAGGTCCAGTTTCTCATAATTATATTTTCAGTAGCCTGTATGAAATTAATTTGAGTAATATAGTTAATAATCCCACCTATTTTCATAAGAAGATACTACAGAAACAAAACATAAATGTGTGAAATTGGAGGTTATGTTTTACCAAAGAACATCTAACAGAGTTAAGTTAGATGTTCTTTGGTTTTACTTTTGTCAACATAAACTTGCGTTTCATTCGGAACGTGTTCGCGAGTATTTTACACAGCCCAATGGAACACAGCTAATGAATGGTATAACTGAGAACTATACAGGTAAAGAACTTAAAAATATACGAAAAAGTTAAAGTTACGAAAAGTAATGAAGATTGGGCAGAATATATATTAACGCAGAATTACTGTAAGAAAAGGATTTTAGAAATCAAGAATATTTATATTAAACAAAAACTAATTTCAAAACAAGGTACCCAGAGGGGCATGTGCAAAATTCTTAAAACAATTATAAAATCCAGGGTTGGCAATAGTATTAAAGAAATAGAGTTTGAAGGTATTAATATTAAACATATTCCGGAAATATGTGAAACGTTAAACACTTTTT
The DNA here is from genome assembly GCA_963924295.1 of Dioctria rufipes. Classification (NCBI taxonomy): domain Eukaryota; kingdom Metazoa; phylum Arthropoda; class Insecta; order Diptera; family Asilidae; genus Dioctria; species Dioctria rufipes. Next base: position 48,953,937 of record OZ002743.1, read on the forward strand.
TTTTATTAAGAGTATCATAAGCATCGAAAAAATTTCATTTTTTAAACGTATTAGAAATAAACTATCATTATTAACATCCAAAAGTTTTTATAATACATTGATTAAGCCTCATTTTGAATATTGCTCTACAGTGTTATTCATGTGTAGTAATGAAATGATGAATGTTACAAAAACTTCAAAACAAGGCAATGAGATCGATAGTAACCCGGGGGTTACAAATGCAAGTACAGCTTGCATGCAAGCTGCCCTGCCATACTTCTTGCAGGTGTAACCTCTACTGCCATGCTGGCAGCTCAGCTTTCAGCGAACTTGCATGATGAAAAACCATGGCAGTTGAGGTGATAGTAATTTGACATTATGCAGTTTTTAATATTGCGGAAAAGAAATGCTTGAGTGAATTTGATAAATTTATTCTGGAAAAATGAGATTTTCTGGGATCATTTGCATTACATCATTTACCAACACCTTCCTCTTTTTTTAGGTTTTTACCATTCTGCTACTTCCTTTATTGCTATATTTTTCCAATATACGCATGACTTTACGCCTCAATGCCATTTTTTAAATGAACTTGCATGCAAGATGATAACACATCAACCGAACTGCCTTCTGCTGTCAAGTTAAAAATCGCGTTGGAAGGGAGGCTGTACTATCTCGTGTAATCCCTGAGTAAGGTCCAATAGATAAACGCCTATTAGACATATTTTAGACACTCTATGCTGGTTGAGTGTGAAACAAAGTGCACTTTTTAATGTATTATTCTTCGTATATAAATTTAAAACGAATATGCTACCTAAATGCAATATATGTTAATGATGTGCAACCCTACAAATAGAAACTTTGGAGACTTCAGGCTGAATATGTATAAGACAAAGAGGGCCCAGAACGACATACCGAGGTTTACAGCTGTACAATAACCTACCAATGAATATTAAAAATGAATTGGATATAAAAACATTTAAGAAAAATCTTTTAAATTATGTGAAATGTCATGTAATCAAAATTTTGCTAAAGATATTTGAATTATTTTATAATTAGTTACAATAGCTAAATGAAAGTACTAATAAATATATACGTACTTAGAAAATGGTATACCAATCGTACATTATTCGTATGCGAGAATTGAGTTTGCAGCAAAATTCAAATTTAAAAATATAAATATATTGATGAACTTTGAATTGTTCTAAGTATGCTGAAAAAATCCTATGATTATTGTCTCCTTAATGTCACATGATACGGGATAGTATTGAGTTTACGGGACCAGATTTAGTAAAAATTATAAACCAATCAATACATGATGCAGGGCGTTTCCCTGACAACTTAAAAGAATCTATCATAACACCAATTCCTTAAGTTAAAAACACAATTAAATGTGAAGAGCCGATAAAAGGCTTGCCATTAATAGAACAGATCATAGAAAAAAAAGTACAAATTTTACTGGAAGAATATATATGTAAACACAATCTGCTTATTGAACAACAGTCAGGATTTAGACCGCATTCTTGCGAATCAGCGCTAAACCTTGTTGTTCTAGAATGGCAAAAGAAAATTGACACTGCCCAACTGGTTATTGCAGTTTTTTTAGATTTAAAAAGAGCGTTTGAAATAATTAGCCGCAGTATTTTGGTAAAAATATCAAATCAGCAGAGAATGACTGGTTCAAAAGGTATTTACATAATAGGATGCAAGTAAATAGATTCTGCTTATTCGACTTTTGTGGAATGCGGCATTGGGGTGCCACAGGGCAAAGTCTTGTGTACTATTTGCTCACGATACATAGGTGTACATAAATTGTAACGACTTCAACGAATGCAGGCATAAACTATTAACTCTTCAGGGAACTAGTATAGATGTTATGGAAGTAATTAAATATCTAGGTATAGCAATAGATAATAAATTAAGCTTCTCACCCCACATTAATAAACTTCGCTGTAAAATAACCACGAAACTAGGGTTTCTGAAAGGCATTAGAAATTTTTTTTTACTTCAAAACAGCAATATGCTGCCATACTTTGATTATTGTGCTGCAATTTTATTGTGCGGAAAAAATAACAATTTTAAATAGACTGCAAAAATTACAAAACAGAGCAATGCAAATAATTCTTAAGTGTAGTAACTTAACGCCAGTTGTTGAAATGGAAAAAGCTCTAAACTGGATGACTGTAAATCAAAGAATTTGTTTCGAAGTCCTAATTTATATTTTTAAACTTAGGTACAATTGTGTTATCTAATTATTTGATAAGTTCTATTAGTGTAACAGTAAGTTATAATTTAATAAATAAAGATAACTTTAGAATTAAAGCTTGTAAGAAAAGAAAAACGCAAAACATGCTAACGGTAAATAGTTTAAAAATGCTTAATAGCCTACCATAAGAATGAAAAATCGATAAATTTGAATAAATTTAAGTATTATTAAATCGTTTAGACTTAATTACTAGCCTTAGTAAATTATCATAACAGTATAACGAAAAACAAGCGTAAGAAATTGCAGTATAGAGAGATGTAAACACAACAATAGCTGGATTCGTAGATCTGAAACTAGTTTTTGATACGGTGAAATACACAACAAATATTTCAAAATAAATACGGCGATAAATTCAGACACACATTTATATGTAACTGCAATAGCAAGCGACAATCTGTCAACATTCGTCACATTATTTTATTTAAAAAATTGCTCTAGAGTCCTACAAGATTATCTAAAGTCAACTCAACGGAGGAGCAGAAAGAACAAAAAAGAAGATAACGGCGAGTCATGTATATTTTGTATATTATTACAATATTGAATGCAGTACTTCTGAAATCCAACAATTGTAGTGATGGCGAAAATATAATGCATAAGCTTGTTATTAAAACAAACACCGTTTCAAAATTTTACAAAAATTAAATTAAATATTATAAAAAGAGCTTTATATTTCCAAAAAGATCTGCTCTATATCATCAAAAATATTGCAATCATTGCTACTGAAACAACATTACAAATTTTTGACAACCCTGAGCAAATAGCATAACCAAAAATTGACTGAATAACGAAACACAACTTTTTGACGTCATAACAATTCATTAAGAGCATTGTTTACTAGGTTCACTGACATATATTTGTAATATGGACTGACTACGTTCGTATAAATGCACTGCGAAAAGTGGGCTCACTTCTATCTTGCTGACTCTTTCGGTCTAAGCACCAAGTACCAACTGAGGAGAACTGAAAACATCAAATAAATAAGTGGGTGCGTCGAGAAAAATGTTTATACCCTAGATGAAATCATAGGGGTATACTAAGTTTGTCATTCCGTTTGTAACATCTCGAAATAATGATGGTAGAGCAAAATGGATTGGACACCCATTCATAATATTAAAAATTATTTCGATTTTTGCATGTCCGTCCGTCCGTCCGTCCGTCTGTCCGTCTGTGCGCACGATAACTCGAGAACGCGTATACTTAAAGAGCTGCAATTTTGTACACGGACTTTAAAAAAAAAAAAAGTAAAATTAAGTTCGAAAATGAGACAATCCTTCGTGGGGTTGCCATATAAAAATTTCGTTTTCCGCTACATATTTGGACACTGCCTGAGAACGCGTTGACGTAGAGAGCTGAAATTTCGTACATGATGTTTTTACTACATTAGCAAATAAAATGTCAAAAGTGGACTAAATCGGGCAACTACTTCTTGGTGTTGCCATATAAAAATTTCGGTTTTTTACGTATACTTTGAAAACGATCAGTCCAAGACATTTTTATTGTACTAAGAACTTCTGCAGAATACGAAATCCTATAAAATTGGTTATTACCATTTTTCTGTGCGACAAACTGTTCTAGAAATATATGCGAAAAACAACTTCAAAATCAATACTTGAATAGATCGGTGACCATACGAAATTTAATACGGCCATTCATCTAGGGTATCATAAGAATTGGTCTTAGACCAATTCTAGCTTTTTTACTTGTTAAATTAATTATTTGGTTTAATTACAGATGAAATTGTTTTACCAAATGCAATATATTCATTAGATATGCAGTAGAAATTCGAAAGGTTTTATTATAATCGCTTTTCGAGCTGCGTGCTCAGTTTTTCAACTTCCCACCAATGATTTTTTTCAATGTTGGCACCGGCGTAAGAACTTTTTTTGACATTAGCAACTGAGCCCACATGAAATAGAAAGTTAATCAGTCCATATTATATATGTCAGTGACTAGGTTACGATAACTTGTATATGTATATAGAAATCTTGCAAGCAAGGCACTTACCTCTTTTTAATGTTTTCTCAATTGCCCTCCTGTCGTTCAAGTCGGGTGATTTGATTTTATAAGCTTTATGAAGAACATGTTTAGCACTTTCGAAATCTCCTAGCTTGATCATAATATCTGATTTAGTAATTAATGTCTCGCATTCTTTCTTTTCCCGATTTGGCAACCTTTGTGTAATTTCTAGAGCTAAATTACAAAATCTCAATGCCAACGAATAATCGTTTTTCTTACAATGATACAAAAGGCTTGCAGAAATATAGCACAAATGTAGCAACTCATAAATGTCATTTGCTTTCGCTATTTGTATGGCCTTTTCTAAATAGGAGATAGCTTCCTCAAAGTCTTCCATGTGTTCCTTAACAACCCCAATATTTAAATAAAGCCGGGCTTGCATATCAAGGAGTTCTACTTTATTTACAATTCCTGCAAGTCTGATATTATATATTTAAATAATAGTTATTTCTTAACTGAAGATAAAACATAACTTACTCCTTACATATTAGAAGGCTTTTTAAAAATGCTTTTTCAGCATTTTTCAAAGGCCTCATAGAGCTGGAAGAATCATTCAAGCTTTGGCCATGTAGCAAATGAAGTCGACCAAGAGTGGCAAAAGCTCTTTGTTCTTCTACTTTATTGCCTAAATTCTGCGCATATTCTAAAGATAAAAATGAAAATATTATATTGAGGTCTTTGCTTGAAAAAAAATTAAATTTTACTCAAATATATGTTGACATTCTTCAGAGCATTATCGAATTCACTAAGCAGCATGTAAATTTCTGCCAACATTCGATGGGCCTTAGCCATATCCAACCGTTGACCCAATTTATTACGAATTTTAGCTTCCTGTTGGTATTCTGCAATTGCTTTATCATATCTCCCATGCTGATAATAATAATCGCCCAAATCATTGCAAGCCGCGGCAATATGTACTTGAATCCCTTCAGTAATGGCCTTCTCTTTTTTTCTGATAAGCCCTAAAGTAGAACTTTTGTAATGATTTAAAAAAAATTAATAATAAATAGGCGTACTTTTGTCTTCCATTAATTGTAATGTGCTTACTCTAAATAAATATGCTTACGAAATGCAGAATTTGCAAAAATCCCGCTTTAATTTTTAAAACGTCAGTATGATATGACATCAAAATTGTTTATAAACTCAATCGTCAGTTAAATACTTTAAGACTACGTTCGTTGCTTAGGGCTCGTTTTTAAAGTCGTCACATTTTACCATTTAGACGTTCTGTTGACCTTAGCCAAAGCCATTTACGGGTGAGAAGTATTCGGGAGTAGGAAAAAGTCCAAGCTACCAAGTTTCGATCGAGAATACGGGCAGCATACCAATACTACAGCAAGCCGGACATTTTAAAATTGCGAAATTTCTCATCGGACGGCTGTACAGTTATTTATTTGCGATTTGAGGTGCTAATATAATACTTTAATAATCATTACGTGTTGTCAATTTGTGATACAGTTATTGTTTATATCAAAAACTGTGACTTAATTGAACACGCACACAATTAATTTCGGTAATCATATAAGGAACTACGCGTTATGGCACGTCTAAGCCAAGGAAGAAAAATTCCTTCCTTCCCTAAAAAGTTCTCGTTTGGGTTGGGCCTTTTACGCTAAGCAACATTATTGTTATGGCACGTCTAAGCCAAGGGAAGGCATTGCCATCCTTCACGGTATGTCAGTTTTAATGATGAGAGACACTCGGAGGGAGGAAAAATGTCCTCCCCCGAGTGTCTATCATATACAAAAAATGATTTAACATGAAGTATACTGAACAGTCTACACCTAGGCATTTACTAGGGGTTTACACGAGTCAATTGAACTGACACTAGGGCTGTCTGTTAACGCGAAAGTTTTTACTCGGTGTAAAAACTTTTACAAAATTTACACACAAAACGTCTGTTAACTTTTGGGATAATGAAAATGGAGTAATACGCTTCCCCTGAGGTTAAGCTGTTTGTTGTAATATCGAGTGAAAAGTGATTATTTAAAGAGTTGCTACCTTAATACTATAATTAGCTAGGCATAAACACTGCCGCATGCTACAATTTTTATGGTTGAGTGACATTCGGGGGGAGGACAAATTTCGTACTACACTTTTCTAAGCTGCAGCACGGGCAGCAGACCATACTACTGCAAGCAAATTGTTTCGGCTGTTTTGAAGTTTTGAAATTCTGATCGGACGGCTGTGTATTTCATTACTTGTGCACATTTACTATGTTTCCATGCAGAGTTCAATCCGAATTGGATCCGAATTAGCGCTCATGGAAACGAGATTGAGTTGAGTTTCGTTCAATCCATATTAACTACACGAAACCAGTCGGGTTGAGTTGGGTTTTGTGTAAGTATTAGTTAGAGTAGTGCGGATGGGTGGCTTATTCAATACAAATCCAGAAACTATGTATGATATATATTATATGTCAACTCAATTCAAGCCGTTCATGGAAACAGCATCGAGTTAACTCAGCCAGCAAAACTTAACGCTAACTCAATCCTAACTCAATTCTGGCTCATGGAAACATAGTAATGATCATTATCTGAGCAAAAGTGTAGTTAAATGCGCGAGCTTCGTGCTCCTCCATGTGGGTTAGCGCTTTCGATGACGGCTCAAAAGAAAGATTAATTCGATACTCGTAATTATCCCAGTCTATGGCAATTTAGGGGTAATTGGCATGGCAGCACTGGCAAAAATCGCTGTCAAATTTTATTTGTCAGTTGTGATTTGACATTGACAATTTTTTCCTCGCGGCGTGCCAATTTCGAATTAAAAGTTAGTAATTCACTTATAGAATATAGATATATATATTCTAAGGTGATTCCAATGATTTAAAATGGCAATTCGTATTCCAATTAGTAAAATCGGTCAATTATTATCTCATGAATTGTGGCACTTGCAAAATAATACCACTTTTCGTATATCTACTAATATCAAATTGATTCATAATCGAGCATTACATGTTATTAAAAGTTTACCCAGAAGCAACTTTAAAACTGAGGAACGACCCCAAAACAACAAATTCATTGATGAGAAATCAGTGTATATTGCACAAAATGATCCTGACATATTTGGAACAAAACCAATTCCCACAGATGAATTAGAAGATCCTGGAGATATTGAAGAAGAAAACTACATTCAAAATCCTCCCCGCTCCTCTCAAAGATTACGTCCTATTGACTATGCCAGGATGATTAAAGATCAGTTAAGAGACAGCAAATTGAAGGAAGCTATCGATATATTAGAGATTCGAATGTCAGAAGATCGGGTAAAGCCCAATTCATATATTTATAATATTCTAATAAGTGCTTGTGCAAAGGCAGGATACTCTAAAAAAGCATTTCAACTTTATAACAAAATGAAGCAGAGATCATTGCCGGTAAATGCAGGAATATATACGTCTCTTTTCAATGCTTGTGCTAATACACCTTGGCTACAGGATGGTATTAATAAAGCCAATAGACTGCGTGAAATAATGCTTGAAAAGGGTTATGAGCCGAATTCAAAGAACTACAATGCAATGATTAAGGCATATGGTCGTTGTGGCGATATTAAAATGGCTTTTAGTTTGGCAGACGAAATGATTGAAAAAAAGTTGCATATAAATACAGAAACCTTTAACTTTCTTTTGCAAGCTTGTGCATCTGCTAGAGATTTTGGTTTTCGGCACGCACTTATAACTTGGCACAAAATGTTGAAACAGAATTTATATCCAGATATGTATTCATTTAGACTAATGTTGAGATGTGTTAGAGATTGCTCAATAGGTGATATAGAAACAACAACTGACGTTGTGTCACAGATTATAAATGAAAGTGAAGCAAATATAAAAATTCTAAGCTCTGAACCTCGCGTAGCTGTGCATGCTGATGTTTCCGATACATCGGAGGAAAACTCAACCGATTCTAATAGTGTTCTTGCTGATAAAATGAACCAATTAAGTGAATCATCACAGGAAAATACAACTGATCATGAGTTAATTATTTCCAATGCTCAGATTACACCGGATGCAACACCAAATTTATTATCGAGAACCCCTCACTTAGGAAGCCTAATATCTATAGGAGAAATTAGCAAACCAGAGGAAAAACTACTATTACTAGGTGGATTCTCAGGATTTTTAAATGAAATGAAAAAAGCAAAAATAACACCCGGTATAGAAACGCTTACAGCTTTATTAGAGGTGATCCCCTCGACCAGAGCCGCTGAGAAACAAATGATTTCTATTATTCGAAAAATTGGCTTAAAAGCTGATATTGATTTCTTTAATGTTCTTATTAAAAAGAGAAGTATGAGATTTGATTATGAAGGCGCAAAGGAAGTACTATTGATGATTAAAACAGCAAATTTACAGCCAGATATTGTGACTTACGGGGTATTATCTCTCAGTTGTCAAACTCAGGAGAATGCTAGAGAATTGCTACAAGAAATGCGTGAAAAAGGAATAAGGTAAGAATTTTTTATTTTTGTATGATTTAATTATTTTCTAAAATTATATTTTGAAAGTGTAAGCTTTATCCAAGTTTTATTTCTCTGCTTAGTAGCATAGTTGTCACAAGAATTAAATATCCGTTAAGTGATTTATATTTTCATGCATCTGCTGTGTTGATGAGGTCGATCAAATGTACATATACAAAGTTGCTGTTAAGCAATATTTGCTTTCGGGACATCCAGTCCATTCCGGAATGCACTACCCATTTTACAATCTATATATGTACTCTGCTCTGGTATACCATGCGATATCTAGTTCTTGTGCCATCTATGTCATGAAACCCATTATTTTCTGCAAGCTACGTATTAGAAGGTATACATTTTTTTTTTTTATTGTTTACTATCAGGGATAGATTTTATCGTTGAATTATACCGAATTAACAAATTTTTACTAATTTTATGTATCAATTTCATTAAGTCAAATCTATAACAGCCTAAAAAATTTTTTATGGCCAGACATTTTTGTTGCCGTTTAAACAAATATATTTTATTTATCAACTTAGACGCAATAATATTGATTGTATCTCCTTTAATTTTTCTGAAAAAAAAAATTATATTATAATTTCTCATAATTGCCTTATTTCAAATATTACAAAATCTCGTTTTTATAGAATGAATATTCAAATATTAGGAGCAATGTTAAGGCAAGGATGCGCACACTTAAATTTCCCATACATACATGAGATAATGCAAATTAGTTTAGAAGAAAATATCAAGCCAAATGAAGAATTTTTAAAGCATCTGGACAACTTCCAAAAACGCTGTATGCAGCTGATAGAAAATAAAGTAATTAAAGACTTCAACATTTTAGCATCATACTAATGAATTTCTTTTCATTGTAGCATTATACGACAAAATCTAAGACGTTCAATTATAATTACAAGAATTTCAAAAACAAACTAAAAATATGGTATGAAGAATATGAAATTGAGAATCTGAAGCTAGAAGATGCCATTAAGAAATTGAGAGGACATCCCTTCGAACAGTTTAAAGAAAGCCAACTGAAGGGTTATGAAGAAATTAAGAATGAAAAGTTGAATAAAAAGCGTAAAATTAGAAAGTATATTAAGAAAATAAAAGTGAACAATTTGAAAGATGATCCAGATATTGAAAAAGTTAATCTAGATTGAGTTTCTAGGGTGTATCGTTGTTATATCGCAATAAATTTAAAAATAATATGTATATATATATATGCATATGTTTATGTATGTTTACCAGCAGAATTGTTCTTTATTACAAAGGCCATAAGCGTGCAATCTTCCGATCTTGTTAACTGAAGCAAACAACATGATCGACTACTCGATTACTGTCTAATTATAATTAATTCTCAAGACCTACGGTAAATGGCTTATAAGTAAATTGATGAGGAAGGTAGTAACCCACATATCCATCAGCTATCGAACCTGATTTAGATTAAATGTAAATCCAAAACTACGGCTAAGCCATAAAAAAATAATTGAAAAAACATGTATACATCAATACATCCAAGATTTTAAAGAATCAGTACCACGCAAATATCAATACATATGCAGAGTATCGTTAGAACAAAAAGGGGTAAAGGCTGAACTACAATAGAAGTAAATAACTTACGAAATTAAACGAGACTGATACCGATTTCCATTGATCAAGTTTTCTAGCAGAAGTGTTACACTTTTCTTGCAGTGTTACACCGAAATTGTTCCATTGACCTGCACTACTAGAAAAAGTACGTCAAATGATTCTGGTGCAACACCGGAAAAAACGGCGGTGAAAACATTATATATTTAGGCTAAAAATATCAATTTTCCGTAAGTAAATCTCATGCCGATTTCCATTGATATTTTAAGAAAATTGCACGTCAATCAGTAAAAAACGAGTTCAATGGAACAACTTTTGACGCGATGAGAATGGAATAGTAGCTCAATCCGTAAAATTTTCTGGAAAAAATAATATCACGAATAACGTAAAAATTATGAAAATTGTTACTTAAAAGATTTTGGTGTGATTGCGGATGAATTTGGTAGAGTAATAGTTGAAGATTGATATGTAATGCTCAATGACATTCAGTTGTGACATTTCTCATGAAGATGTGTGCGTTTTTCGGTGTAACATCGCCAATTTTTCCGGTGTATCATCAGACTCATTTGACGTACACTTTTTCTAGTAGTGCAGGTCAATGGAATAATTTCGGTGTAACACTTCTGCTAGAAAACTTCGGTATTTAACTTGTTTATGTTGAGAATATGTATTTATTAAGGAACGACAGTTAATGCTTCCGATTTTCCAAAATTACAATAAATGCATACTTTTTTGGATAGTTTTGAGATATACCAATTATATGTAAAAATAATACTGCCGTTTTTTTTTATGTCCCACAGGAACTACTTATTTTTTACTCACTATATAAGTTTTCTTCCATTTTAATATTTTTGGTAGCTGTTTACTTTTTAAATGTGTCAACAGAAGCCATTCTCATCTAATAATTGACATTCGCACAGTTGGCAACATTAAAAATTCTCTCAAGTTGCCAGTCATTGGGCTTGAAATTTGCAATTTGATCAAATCTCAAGCCAGCTTGAAGCTTGCACAAAAGTTAAAGCTCCAATTGTGTTCTACATTAATTTACATTGTCAACAAATCTCAAGCTGGCTGAAAAGCTCCAATTGTGTTTCAGGCATTAAAGTTAATCTGTGTACGCCAGGGCGCGTTCGCTTTACGTAAGTAAATGTACTTACGTATACTTCTATTGTAGTTCAGCCTTAAGGTATGTAGAAACCATAGCTTAGGGCAACGAACAACGATTTTTGACAATATGTTGTGAAAAATCATTGACCATGAAATAACTGTATATAAATTTAAAAACATTTTTTTTTGCTATTCGTAACCATCCACACAATGTTGGTGTTCAAAGTATGAGATTTTTACACTAAAGGAATACTGTTTGCTTCCACCAAAACCCGCACGAGCCGTTAGTCAGTCAAGCCTACGTATTCACAACTAGATGACGATGCGGTTTGAATATTCATAACCCTCGGAAATCGGAATGCAATACATTACTGGACGGGTTTGCCACATTGCTATCATAAATTGGCTGGTTTTATGTTTATGGCGTTGTAATAAAACAATTTGAATTCTTTTATTATCACCTATCGAGCCAAGGTATATAGAAGAAACAAGTATGCCCATTAAAATTTTGACATATCACAGCTGATCAAACAGCTGATAGTCTGTGACGTACTTCAGTGAATGAATAAAAAAGAAAAAGGAAATCTGACAGTGGCAGTATAAGCGCAAAGAATTTTGACACATTACAGCTGATGCCCTGTGACGTACTTCAGTGAATGAAGAAAAGGGAAAAATGGCGGAACGTGGTTCGAGTCGGGAATACTTGTCTTCTATATACCTTGCTATCGAGCCATAATAATTTGGACTCATCATGGGACCAATGCTAAAATCAAAGAAGAAGAAGAGCTCAACATAAACAAATCGCAAGTGAATGTCGATACCTATCATCAGTATTTTGGTATTTTGATACTCAATTATTCATAGACTTATGCAAATCTACCATTTTCAATAAAAAGGTCTTGAGACCATTGCAACTATAGGTCATAGCAAAACATATTTCGTCTCAGTCGGGCAAACACCTAGGTATTTTTCATCTTGACTTTGTAAAATATAACTCCTATCAATTATCGCTTTTATGACTATCAATTGAAAAAAAAAACTAGTCATGCTCTTCGTAGCTCGGCGAGTATGCAGGGTTCGAAGTACAACACAGTTTACACGAAGTTCCACATCCAATACAAAGTCCAACACGAGTATGAAACGTTTGAATGAAAAAGTAGCTGTTGTGACTGCTTCCACAGACGGGTAACATTAATAAATCCATATTTAATTCAAAATAATTTCTGTAACTCTTTAACTATTAAAAGCATTGGATTTGCTATTGCAAAGCGTTTGGCTGAAGAAGGGGCAAGTGTAGTCGTCAGTAGCAGAAAAGATGCTAATGTCTCCAAAGCTGTGAAAGAATTGCAAAGTCTTGGGCTAAATGTCTGTGGAGTTAAGTGTCATGTGGGAAATGCCGAAGATAGAAAAAATCTTTTCGAAAAAACTATTCAACAATTTGGCAAGCTAAATATATTAGTGTCAAATGCTGCAACGAATCCAGCAGTTGGTGGTGTTCTAGATTGCGAGGAAGAAGTATGGGATAAAATCTTCGATGTAAATGTTAAATCATCGTATCTGTTAGCCAAGGAAGCCTTACCATATCTCAGAAAGCAAGATGGCTCTAGTATTGTTTTCGTGTCCTCTATAGCTGGCTATGATGCATTCCAAGTATGAAAAATATCTGATTGAAATAAGATTTTATCGAAAGCGTGATTTTTTTAACAGCTTTTGGGAGCATACTCAGTCAGCAAAACTGCTCTGATTGGCTTAACAAAAGCAGCTGCAAAAGATTTGGCTAATGAAGGTATTCGAGTTAATTGCCTGGCACCGGGAATTATAAAGACTAAATTTTCTAAAGCGGTAAGGCCTTTATTGTATGTATTTCAGACTATAATTCTTTTTAGTTATATGATAGTGAAAGTGCTCACGAAATGGCAATTTCTCAAATACCATTGAGACGATTAGGAAAACCCGATGAAATGGCGGCAGTGGTAGCTTTCCTAGTATCTGATGATGCTAGCTATATAACAGGAGAGACAATAATTGCATCTGGTGGCATGCCTGGAAGGCTGTAATGATTTTATACATACCGAGGACAGTGACATTCGCAAATTCTATTTATAACAAATTTTACAGAAACGAAACTTGTCACAAATTCCAGTTGCAATCTCTTATAATGTTTGTATATTTTTATAGCAGAAATTTCTAGAAAAGAATAAAAGGGAATGTTTATAATACCTACATAATTTAATTTGCCCTTTCTTTTTTGGTGTACTCCGACAAACGGAGATGCCGCGAGGAATCGTATTTTATCAAGTCACCAGTCAAGGAAATACAGAATAGAATCAGAAATACATCTCGAAGCATTCTCAAGCCAACCAGCTAACTGCAAGGCACGCTTTGCTCAATATTGGAACTTTTGTTCTCAGACCTACTCATCTCAACAGATTTTTAAATGTATAACTGAGAATGATAGCCCGAGTAAGTAACTACATAGCACCGAGTCGGTGGTGTCATTTTGATTTCAGTTTTTTTTTTGGAAAACCATTAAGCCAGCTGCCAGAAACTATGAGGTACCCAGCCAGTGGCTGGATTCCGCAACTGAAAAATTTGCCAATATACACGAATTGAAAAACTCGCCGTGAGAGCAAGGGTATACTTTTGAATTTCAAGCAATTATGTAAGTAGCTGAGTAGACTTAAGTGCTGAATATCTTTTGAAAACTATTAATGAGAAAATAGTCCTTTGAGTTTAGTTGAAAGAAAGCCTTTTTTACATGATTTCACTGGTATTAAGGCGACTGCATATTGAAGAAAGGTAAATTCAAAAATTTTAAACATTCTAGACAGCATTTGAAACTGTTAGGAACTATTTGTTGAATTTATGTGTACAATTTTTGAACAAAATCAAACCGTTGATGATAATAAGTTTGTGCTGCAATTTCTATTTAAAAAGAAAGTTTGCATTTCCACTTTTTCGGAAAAAAGGTGGTGTACAGAAAATTTTGCGTACTAGCGTAAACTCACATTTGCGGCCGGAATCCGGCTCCTGGCCTGAAGCTTGCTTGGAAGTGTTTCTGCCTGAAGTTATCTCAGAGAAGTTCCTAGTAGCAAGGGTCTGAGAAAGCGATTCAGTACCATTTATTTTATTTTTACATCTTGCATTGCAAAAATGCCAAGTAATTGTAAAGCTGGTCGTAGCAACTCGTTCTACAGAGTATCAAATATCTCGGAACATATTGATATATGGATTTACGAAATTAGCACCGTTTTTTGAATTTAATGAATTGTATATTTATTTTAATAAAACAAGAAATCCTTTTAATTTAATTTTATTACCCCTATACAATTATACAACAGATTATCCTACCATAGTTCGCTTCCTACCCCTTGCTCTAACTTCTTCAAATTTTAATATGATATCTTTCGCAGATTTTTCATTTGCTTCAGAATAAGATTTTAACATTACTTGAAATAAATAGGGCAAATCACTGTGTGTACTTAAGAGCGCTCGCTCAAGTACGTACAGATCAACACCTTTGTCCTCTAAACTTTGACTATAGTGCGACAATCCGAAATCAATGAATACCAATTCATATTCCTTAAATTGCTCAGTTTTCGGATCTAAAAGAATGTTGGATGTCGTAAGATCCCCATGAATAATATTATTTGCATGCATTTTTCCGATTATTGCCCCAATTTCAGAGCATACTTTTGTTATTGTTTTCTGACAATCTGCTTCCAACATACTTTGCGCATAGTTCTTTATATAGTCCTTCACAGTAATATTCTTATCGAAATATTCCATGTAAATTTTTCTTGAATTAAAATCTACATTATAAACTTTTGGAGTTCGTATTTGTACGGCTAAGCATCTAGTAATAGCCTTCGATTCAGCTCGTATTCGCTCTTTGGTTATCTGAGAATCCAAGTCTGGGTGACGATATTTTTTCACAAATCGTTCTTTTATTAAACACTCTTTGTTATCAAAAGTTCCTAAATACAACCGGGCTTCAGCACCTTGTTTAATTACTTTTTGTGACATTTTTGACTCTAAGCAAAGCACTACAAAAGCTGACGTTTACGTTTCAAACACAACATTCTTCTTCTCCTCTTAAATCGGGTTTATCCGAAAGAGCCACAGCTGTTCACGTAGTTTTGTTTAATGTCGTTTTCGTTTGAACATCCAGGTTCGCTCTGGAGGCAACCCCGTTCAATCGAACGGTTTCAGAGTGCACCTGAAAAAGTTCGCTTGTGTATGTATACTAACGTCAAAGTAGCTATGAACTTTTTGCGAAAACTGGTTGGTAATTTGATTGCGGAAAAATTTTGAGGATAATATAATAATAGTAGAGGTCTTAATAATAATTGTTGACCTTAAAATTAATTAAATAATATCAAATCGCAGCTAGACTTTGTTTGTGTGAGTGTACTCATAGTGTACCCGAATAAATTTTCAGAGTGAAACTGATGCTTTTTGGGTTGCCACCAGAGGCAACCCATGACGTCATTTTTGCTTCAAACGAACGCTTTGACAGCACTTAGGATGCCTCCAGAGCGAAACTGATGTTCAAACGAAAACGACATTAGGTTGCCTCCAGAGCGAAACTGATGTTCAAACGAAAACGACATAATAAAAGTGCATACTACTGTCCCCATAGTAGCTTACGTAAGTAATTTCATTTTGACGTTCCAATACAAATCTTCTACTTGCTTTTTTCACCCATATATGTAAGTAAGTGTCATAACCGTTGCAATATTTGATGCAAGAAAGTTTATTTCAAACTGACAATAAATGACACAATATCAATATAGAACAAGGAAAAAACCTAGATAAAATCAGGGGTCCTATTCTTGAATAACGAAGATAGATTCCGTTACGTTAAGCTGTCAAAACCATTCGAAATGAATGTCTATGTGGTATTCTTGAAATCATATTAGTTATTCTGGTACGAAAACCATTCGTTAATTTGTAATTGAAGAATATGTCCCCACTTCTTACGATATGAATGCCCATATGAATTTTGCGATTGTCTCTGTTTAAGTTTAAAAGTTGTTAAAATGGGTTTCTGCTCTAGAACGGTTCGTCGGACAGTAAAAATGATTATAACCAATTTCATAGCACAACTAGAGTTCTGACTTTCGCTGCTTGCGCTCATACAAATCGTACAACTGGGCCATACAGAAGTCGTACGATTTGCATGAGCGTGTCTAGCGAAAGTAGGGACTTGAGTTGATACTGAGAGCTGAACTTTAGTACACGGTGTTTTCATAAAAATAGTAAATACAATTTTAAAAATGGGCTAAATCAGGCAACTTAGTGTTTTCATTTAAAAATTTAGGATTTTTACGTAGGTATACTGTGATCAGTCCTAGACGTTTTTATTGTACTAAAAACTTGTTCAGAAATGAAATTAGTTATAATCACTTCTACTGTCCGACGAACCGTTCTAGAAATATATGCGAAAAACCGATTCAACACACAGTGAGGTAACCACACGAAATTACATACGTGTTTTATTGAAAGACCCTGGCCAAGGCCACATCCTTAAACGGTGGGTATATGTAGATAGTTGTTACTTAATTATTAGCGTGAACATTAGCAAACAATAACAAGAAGGTAAATCAAATAGTATACACTTAAATTAAGCAGGTACTTAAGGAAGTAGGAACAACACATCTGATAGCCAGACTTTGCCACTTAAGAACAAACATACAAAAATTTATTTATTTTTTTAAGCTTGGGTTTCAAACCCTGATTAAAAAATTAACTAAAGACTGTTAAACAGATTCTAAACTTCAATTGACCCAGATTTCCAGGCCTTGAATTAGTTTAATTACACTGTACAGCTAATACGTTCATTTACAAAGAGAGATTAATAATCAAAAGAGTATTTTAGATTAATTCATATAGGGTATAATAAGAATTGGTCTTTAGTCTTTTTTTCTTGTTTTTGAAAAAAATTGCTATATGCGAGAGCTGATTTTTTTAATATCATTAAAGCACTTAAAACGCTACTATCCAGTGGGCAATGTTATTTTGATCAAATTAGCGAATTTCGTTAATTTACGTTCATCGTATTGTGATAACCTTGGCGATTATCGTTACTTACAGGATTAGTTTTTTTTTAATATGTCGGTATACTTTTGCTTTAGTGACAAATTTACTATTAAAAAATTGATATCGATACAAACGGATATTGAATTAAATCGGAGCTGCTTACTCGATATTCCGATATTATTATAATAATCACCCAAATTATGTTCTTATTTTTTAGCAAGATAACAAGAGAAAACTATAAATAAATTAAAAATAACCACATCACAAACATGAAAATATATTAACGCAGTATCGTTGTACCTATATATGTATATGTATATAAAATAAAAACTGGGAGCAATAAAGTAAGGTACACTATGTACCTAGATAGATAAAGCCCAAAAGCTAAATTATTGCATAAGGCAAGCAAAAAACTCAGTAAAAAGTAATACAAGTCAACGCTAAGTGATTTAGTCAATATAAACATGAGAAGCGGTAAGATGCCCACGTGATAAGATTTGCAGTGTTTCTCTGAATTTCAAAGAGATTTTTTCATACGCGGTTGGTGTGGTTAGAAAAACAAAAAATAATAAAATTCAAAATGCAAAATAATTTCCAAAAGTTTAAGAATCCAAACTTATCGGATGGACTAATACTATATTATCATCCGTATAATTTTTATTCACAAAAGGTGTGTACAGAGATGCATAGTGAAACCGAAGTTATAATCATGTGATTTAATTAAGTCAACCGTAAAATTATCAACATTGCCTTACTCTACTGGGATTTAATAAACTTCAAATTTTTCTCAATGCATTTAAGGTTCTACTCGTCCTTTATGAGAAAAAAATTGAATTTAAATCCTTTGTGGTGGATTTATCTAATGGTGAGCAATATTCTTCATGGTTCTTAGCTTTGAATCCAAAAGGCGATGTTCCTGTCTTACAAGATGATTGCTTTGTTATACCAAACTCCACACAAATAATAAATTACCTAGAAGATAAATATAAAGGGGGTAAATGAATTATTCCTGTTATGTGGAATTATTTATTGGTATACTTAATATTATTATGTTTCAGATCAATGTAATCGACTAAAACATAGAAATGTGAGCTCAGAAGAATTTAAGAAGATTTCTTTTTACGAAGATATACTCAGCCGCTTACCCATCGGAGCAATAAGCTTGGGTTCCTTTGTACATGATGATTTGAAACTAAATCCCAAAGCGCCCTTCATTGGACCCATAAGGAATGCATTTTTACGTAATTAAATATTTTTCTAAAGTATATTCAAGTCAATAATTAAAATATTTAGTTAATGGAATATGCATCCTATGTAAAAGAAAAGTCTTCTGAGATTTATTAACATATTTCTGAAGGTAGGGCAAAGGTAGGGTAAAATGCAAGTAATTGATTCTTGTATTTGGAACAGAAACGACGACAGAAAATTAAATAAGATGTTAGGCTTCATTACGTTACTTCTAACAAACAGTTCTGGAAAGAAATACAAACGGCAACTTAAACAATCTAGTGAGGGTGAGATTAGAACATTTCCAAAGCAATTACGTATATCTTTTTTCCTGTTACAAATAAAGTTGTGGAATGAACGTTAAATCTTAACTTTATTTTGCTGTTAATGAGGGATTTGTGATTTAAGATCAAAGATTTATCAAATAAGCTCTGATCTATGGAAATTGTCGTTTTAATCGTGGATAATTTTCTTCATTTAAATCCTCCTGAGGAGACGTTTAAATAAACCGCAAGCGAGGCTTGCCCACTGATTTTTTATACTACACGCTCTTTCCGCGAGAGTAACTCCTAACGATTTGGAAGATTTGATATTTTTTTCTTAATTTTTTATAAATTACGTACAACGTCCGAACGATCAATGATTTCAAATTCATGGGTTATCGTTGAGATTTTATAACTTTTTGCAACTTTTCATTTTTTTTTATCTAAATTCAGAAAAAAAAATAAAAATAAAGGGTGAACGAGAGTCTAAGTTCAAATGGGACAACGGCCTTCTTCCTCAGAATGAATGAACGTAATACACAATGTGGAGGGGGATATGTAACGGCGCCTGTGCAGTTTCAGTCTCGCTCATTTAAAGTGCTGAGTACTCCGGATTTACCTATTATTATTTTTTATACCCTAGATGATGAAATCTACAGGGTATACTAAGTTTGTCATTCTATTTGTAACACATATGAATTGGATACCCAAGCATAATATTAAAAGATATTTTATTGATGATTTTATCTTAATATTACAATTAAATATTTTTAATGCCCTCAACCACCCTTACCGAACAATGCTAGGTCCTCTAAAACGGAGTGACGGAAATGAACGGTTATCCTTCTGCATAAAGGTAAGAAAGATTTATCCGGAATAGCTAATGCTGATAGTGAAAAAAGATTTAATTCCATTTATATCGAGCAGACAGCGCCGAACAAATTGAAGCTATAAATAAATATTACTCTTTACTTATTTTTATCTTATCCCATACAAGACTCAGAACTCACAATTTTTCAATAAGCAGTACAATAATATATATATATATATAATTTCAGAACACAATGATAGAATCAATGAGTTGTTAAAATCATCTGTAAACGAAACAGCACTCAACTCAATGTCGATGATAAAAAAAATCGATTTACACGATCGTCGTCGCCAAATTGTTTACAATAGGGTAGAATTCCAAAAACTATTGGACGCTGTTCAGTCCGTTTTGATTTATATAGAACATGAATTGGCAAAAAATGAAAGCCAACAATGGCTAGTCTCAGCCGAATTTACAATTTCCGATATTAGCCTAGGATTGCTGTTATATCGACTTTATACATTGGGATTTGAAAGTTACTTTTGGGCGAACGAGAGACTTCCATTAATTGAAAAATATTTCGATAAATTTAAAACAAGAGATTCGTTTAAAAAATTCGTTCCAACATCATTGTCAATTTTGAAGGATATTTGGCTTAAGGCACCATCGAATTATAAAATTGGAGCTGGCATGTTGGGAATGGCAGTATTTGCAGCTTCAGCTTTTGCTCACAAAGGTGGCTGATTCTATATAAACCAGAAATAATTCAATGGAAGATATGTATTATGTCCCATAATCCTAATTTAATTTATATTATCTATATTTTGATTCAAAATAAAATTAGTATTATCTTCCAATTGATTATGTTTTCTTTTAAAACCTTTCTTCTCTAACTGGTTCTAGGCCTTCCTAAACGACAAGTGTTCATAGTCTCGTCTAGGTTATCGCTAACTTAATTATAATTTCTGTTTTCGATTTGTACTTGGAACTTATCTTGGCCACCTGAGCCTGACCATGCTCCAAAGGCTCTTTGTTTAAGAATTTTAAAGATTCGGCTCAGCATATGAAACTCTGTGTACGTATAACCAAATTTTTACGCCGTGTTATGAATTGGAAAACCTTATCATTTATACCACTCGCCAAAGGCGACAGCGGCAAAAATAATTTTTCTTTAAAAATAAAACACTAGACCAATTTCGGCTATATACTAAATTAATGCCCGTAAATATAACTTCTATTTGAAAATGTGTTTGTTAGTCGTCAAAATAAATTTTTTTTTCGGCTGTGTAAATGTACGGACTTCAATATAAACTACATAGGTATACTACTTTCGTGCTCCCAGCGTAGTCTCCAGTTTCTGAAAAATTATTGCAAATAACTTCATAACGTATGTGGAAATATCGTTTATATTGGAAGCTTCCAGTATAAAATTGTACATGATGCAATGTAGTTAATTGTTTTGAATACTACCACCCAGCGGTTTTATTCTTTAAGAATGGACAAATGTTTGATAAAACCCAAAAATTGCAGAACTAGGTTATGCCAGTGATACTAAATTTTAAATATAAATAGCATAATAGATGGACGCCAAATTATGTAATAGATATGCAACGCGATGGATGAAATCGATGAATATGAAGAAAATAAAATACACATCTCCAATATACTTGGATATGTAATTAAGAATAATTCAATGTTACATGGTTATTAATGAAAGAATTTAGGATTTGATTTTAGAATTACAAAATTGAAACATTCTTTATTTTATTAATAAAGGACTACATTAGATGTGTATGCGTGTTTTTTTTTTTTTTTATATAATGTCTCTTATGTAGTAGATAAGATACCAGGTGAAAGAGAAATAAATGTATGTATCAAGTAGGTATGATGTGTTGATTAGAAAAGTTAAATTGCTGAATAAATGAAAATATTTAAAGTTTATAATTACTAAAAAAAAAAAAAAAAAAAAATTAATTGATTGCTGCAAACGGTACACTTCTATACGTTATTACGCCTTTTTGGCATAGCATGCCATTGATAAACAGAAATCTACAAACATGGACTTAATTCACTTTATTTACAGGTCCGAGTTTTTTTTCCTTACATTGTTAAAACGCTTTTTGCCCAAATTGCCAGAATTCACCTTTGATAATAACTGTCAGTTTCTTAATTTCTTCATACATGCAGTTCAGTTAGTTATGGGAAGAACAATAAATGTCAGCTTGCAAAATTTTTTACTAATGTAAAATTAATTTCGAATTATGAAGATTTTTGTTTTCTGCTTCTTTGTTTTTTTTTTTAAGAAAAATTATCTGAATAAGTATCGATATATTATTAAAAAATGAATGATATTTATGAATCAAATCAAACAAATTATTATTTTTCATTCTTTATTCCAAAAAACTTTCCACTTTTTCAGGACATGAGGGCTTCAAAACAAATATTTGAACATTACAAAAAATTAATATACCAATATTAAAAAAAAAAAAAAAACAACAAAACCAACATATCTATCCTAACACCCATCGAAATTTTATCACCTATGTTTCCAAATCTGTGGTAATGCTTGAATTCACATTACTCGTGTTACTATCAACTCGCGCATTAGCATAAAGAGGCATACCCATAAATCGTGGTCCGGGGGGAACTCTCGATCGCGAAGTTTGAGTTAATGTTTGTTGTCTTCTTATGATATGATCGTTTTTATTTTGTTGATACAAAAAATTACCACAACCAGGCGGATCTGGAGGAAATGTTGATACATACCAAGCTCGATATGTGAAGAACCATGTTAGAATTGCAAATATCCCACTGAGAACTTTTTCAATCATTCTATGATAATATAGCATAGTGCAAACCAACATAATGTCCCAAAGCAATTGAAGAGCAGTCATTCCAATGAAAAGTGTCCGTATTATGGGCGTATATTTATCGTACAATTTTTCCAATCTTCGAATCTCACTATCAGTTAAATTTCTTAATGGATTTGTGCTCGAATGTTCAGAAATATTTCGATTGTGCAACTCATTGCGTATGTAATCTTTAATAGCGTCCCATTTGATAATTGGTTTTGCCTCTTCTATTAAGACTAGACTAGAATATATTAGTATAAAAGCGTGTCCAGATATATCGAATCCGTGCCAAAAATGACCTGCCTTCAAGCAAAGTGATTTTGATTCGTAATTACGAACAGTACATCGACCGTACGAAGTTTCGATGATATTAAATAATTTCGTCCAAATAAACCAGAATCCTGTAGCAATTAGAATTCTTGGTAAATGGTTTCTTATTAATTTATCCTTATCGCCGCAACATAAAGTAAAAGAAGTCATGAATAAAAAAGGCGCACTCATAACCAGAGTCCATGCCCAACCCAATTTAACAAAATAAACATTAAATAAATTATCAGAACGCGAGAAATAAGTTTTCGGGAAAGGCATAAAATCACCGATTAATGATATTAGAAATAGACTACCTAGGTATAAAGCTACTTTAAGATTTGTGTCAAAAAATATTGTCTTTTTGCAAATATGCATAAGCATCATGACTAGCACTTCTCTGATTGAGCTAGGTTTGGCGGTTGGACGAGTTCCTCTTGTTTCTCCTCTTGGCATTTCGGGAGCTCCTGGACGAAAGTTCATATTTGTTTGACTATGCAAAGGTCTCCGTTTGGTAGCCATAATTTATGCGGCAGACATATACCTTCTTCAACTTTCACTTCCTGGATGATACAATTTTTTAATAAACAATATCTTTCTTTAGTTTTTAAACAAGTTGTCATCATAAGGTCACTGCGGTATTTTTTCTTTTATTTTCTGCTAATAAATAAATTTAATAAGTGTTTACTTTATCCCCTAAAATTGAAAATTACGAAAAAATACCTCACCGAGCCCCTAGCAATAGCTGGAAACTGTCAAGATGACGTCTTTCGTCTTTTCTTCCCTGGTCATCGCATCCTCATCCATATATGTATAACCAATGCTGCCATGTCAGTGGGCGCGTACCGTACACTGCCATCAACGAGATAAGAAATATTACCTCGTTGGAATATATTTGGAAATTGGCCTAGAAATCTTGTATTTGTACCATCCACAGAAGTGTAGTTCTATAGTATTTCTTGTTGAGATTTTGACACTGCGCGTTGCGTTATTAGAGGGATTGTATTGTGTGTTTTGCTGAGTGTTTTCAACAAGTTTGTTCAGAGGTTTTGATCGATCTCTTTTGAATTCACTTAAATTTTGTGATATATAAATTCCGTACTAAATGGCAGAAATTGAAGGAAGCGAAAAAGATACAGCAAATTTTTCCGAAGAGACTCACTTAAATAACACAGAAAATACACTATCCACGAAAGGTTTGAAAGTTTATTTAGTTTAAAGCAAAATTAATGAAAAATTTGATGTTCTTTCAGTTGATATATTGTTAAATGCAACAGGGAATGTTCCCATCATGAAAAAGAAAAGATGGGCAGTTGACCAGGAAAAACCGATTAGCTGGATAATGAAATTTGTGCATAAATACTTGAAATTGGATCCAGAAGAAAAAATTGTAATGTCTATTGTCTGTATTTTAACATTGTATTTATTTCCTTTTTCCCTTAGTTTTTATACGTTAATCAAACTTTTGCACCATCTCCTGATCAAGTTGTGAAGAATTTATTTGAATGTCATGGCACCAATGGAAAACTTGTTTTATATTATTGTAAAAGCCAAGCTTGGGGATAAATTATCAAATATTACTTTTAATTAATATTTTTATATGTTCCAACAACTCTGAAGATGCTCTCATGCTTCACAAGCTATAGGGCACATTTTCCGTAATAGCGTATTTCATTCATCGTAGTCTTATTTTATTCGTAAGATTGCATGCTTATTGAAAAGTGACTAATGATTAAATGTAACTCGTTCTAATTCCTAAACTGTTATTTATATGGAATTTTTCCTTAGCTTTCTATAGGTCGTATAATTTATGCATGTTTAACTTCTTAATAATTCTTCAGTTAAAAAATATATGATTATCCAAGTTGAAGTAGAGTAGTCAGCCTATGTATATCTTTTTGGTATTTGCATGGTAATCGTATTGTTTCATTGTTTGAATTGAAACATTTTAATAATTTTGTTAAGATATGCATATACCTAGTGTCAAGTTTATACAAGTATCAAGAAAAGATCTCTGGCGAGATTACGGTGATGCTCATGTATGTTACTCTTGAATCGTCTCAAATTGTAAGCCCAGGATAGACTGTTCCACATTAGCATAGTTTAGGATAAAAAACCACGGAATTTTGCTGTGCGATCGAAAGTATTTTGAAGGGTGAGAGGATTGGTTACAGCGAAAGTATTGCGTGCGGGAATTAATATCAAGGGATTAGACTAGATATTTCTTCAGATCATTGATTGGGCATGTAGCGATAAAGGAGCGAAAGGCATCTGCGGCGGCACTTATTCGAGTCAATATGACAAATTATTGTCACATCAGCAATGAGCTTGAAGTCTCTTTTGAATAGTATCTAATGACTATTGGGTGGGAAGAGAATAACAATTATAAATAAATAAAAATATATAACTCAACAACAGATATGCCACCTAAATGTTAACAACGTACCGCGAATGTGAAACTATCTTAGAATTTTCGTTATAATTAATTGTGTCAAAATCAAAAGAGAGACAATCTTAACAACTTTAGAAATATGAAATCTGCAATTAAAGCTACTCCATTCCTGTTTGAGATCAAATTTTTTGCTGTTTCCATACAAAAATAAAAATAAATTCACAACAGTGTAAAAGTTAAGCAAAACTGATTTCTGATATGAGATTTACACAAGACTGCAGGATGTGGCAAGAGTTCTTTTACTTGTGTTTTCGAGATATGTTTAAGAAAATAAATAAGAGAGTGGAGATAAATTTTCAAATATACTTATTTTTAATAAACAATTTATGTAAAATCAAGTCATTGAAATGGCCAACACCAGACTGACAATTTAAAACGCTTTTTAAGACGTGAATGCTCTTGTCACTTTTTCCGTAAGATCTTATAAAATTCGAAGGATCTTCAGCTCTATTAATGTCGGGGGCAAGGACGGATTCAGACATTTGCGCTAGGGGGGGGGGGGTCAGTTGTGGACCGGTTTGTATAGCTTTCTCTTTTCGTTTCAGCATGAAAACTTCATAGCATTCAGATATCGCCGGAATTCTTTTATTTATATAATATACATTAAGTTCTTGATCCCCTAAGCATAGTAAGATTTAGTCCCATATGAAATAGACATTATACACTTCTTGTTTGTCTTACTGGTGTTTTTCGTATAAAGGTCGCTTGCATTTCGTTCAACTGGACTCGCTGGACTCCAATTTCTTGCAAACTAAATGGTTAAAGAAATATTCGGGGAATGCTGATTAGGCAGGGGTAATATATGCATAAAATTAAATTAAATATTTGCAGGAAAACTGAATCTGAGATTGATTATCCCGGCTATGATAATTTTCCCAACATACTACATTTCATCAAAATACCCGGCTTTTGTGTGCTTTTTTTCGAAATACGAGATACGTATTATTTCTGTTAGATGTTCTTTGTTAAAACTTAATTATTGTTTTTTAGCACTTCTATAACAAATCAACATCAATTTTATACTTTTTGATTGTTAGTTCTTAAGTACTTGAGAAATAATTCCTCATATGGAAACAGAGTAGGTCTTCTTCTGATGTGCCTATTCACGAGGGAATTCATGTACTGAGTATAATTGCAGGGCTGCTATTTTATAATCAATAAAGATTTTATCTTTGTCGGGATCGATATTTTTTAAATACCAATAATCACAAGATTGTGTGTTGATCATAATGTCTGACACTTTACTCTTTTGGTATCAACTAGAACGTTCTACTAATCCCTCTAATCGTAGATCACACTTAACGTATACAGGGTATTTCCCACTAGGAGGTCAGTAGAGCGGGAGATGATAGTACTCTGATAGATGAACAAAAAATTGTATGGCAGGGGGGGGGGGGGCATATCAACCGTTTAGGAGTTACAGGGTGATTAAAAAAAAAGCTAGTTTTTTACAAAACACGCTGTATCTTAAAAACTACAGGGTGTATGGTCACAGTTAGGAGCTCATGGAATGCAGAACTCCATGGACTTTCGAACGACTGCTCAATCAGCCCCATAGCCCCCTCACCTCAAGAATTTTCGTTGTCTAAACTCAAAATTTCGGATTTTCTTACCTTTTTTTTAATTTAACTTCTATTATTTTTGCAAAAAGGTCGGTAACATACCTTTTTTTTATAAAAACTGTAAGCTGTAGACTCTCCTCTTTAATATGACCTATTACACATAGCTACGGGGCTCGGTCGAAAGGCCATGGAGTTCTGCATACAATGAGCTCCTAACTGTGACCATACACCCTGTAGTGTTTTGTAAAAAACTAACTTTTTTTCTTAATCACCCTGTAACTTCTAAACGGTTGATTTGCCCCCCCCCCCCCCCATACAATTTTTTGTTCATCTATCAGAGTACTATCACCTCCCGCTCTACTGACCTCCTAGTGGGAAACACCCTGTATAAACCTTAAAGAATTTCGTTCAACCTGATTAGTTGTCTTACTAATTCAAACTAAGATTTCTAAACAAAAACTAATCTTTATTTCTCATTTCATAAGCTAATCTCCTCTGATAGATTCTAAGTAATCAGCAGCATCCTTGGAAATTCTGTGATACTTTGCGATTGCAGGGCGATAATAGTATGCTTGATAGTCATTCCTTTCCGACATTTTTGCTCGAATTTCCTTTTCCAATTTACTGAAATCAAGCGAAAAATCATATTATAATCCATATTAAATTACCAAGAAAATTTTAAAATTATATTTGAAGTTACCGCATTTGTATTTTTTCACTTTCTTCATATAGGCAATGACACATTTTCTCATATTCTTGCTGTGGAGAAGGGTAACAATATCGGGCCAAGAAACGAGATATTGGATGCTATATACATTAAGACCAATATAAGATAAAATTCAATTTTTGGTAAATAAATAAATAAATAATACCCGATGGTATTCCCAATGTTTAGGAGTATATCCTTCCGGTACTTCCGTTAACGTTGCTGGTCCAATAAAAATATTGCAATATAACACAATAGCGGTTATCGGTATCAGGCCTAACATCACATAAAAGTGAATCAGATCTTTAAATTTATTCCATTGAAATCTAGATGGTGTAACAAAAAATGTTTTGGGTCCATGATCGCTCATTTGTCGAAGTTGTATCGCTGAAACAATTTGTTGGTTATGAATTGCATAATATATATTAAATATTTGGATTTTTTTAATGCAAAACGAAATATTCAACTTAAATAGTAAATTACCATTTTGGCGAACATTATTAATTGCAACAGGAAGCCTTACAAACTTTTGAAATTGGCCAATATTTGGCAAAGAACGTGAAAAGCTACTCCACACAACCATTTTCCAAAACACTTGACAGATGTAGATTGCAGTAGTAGAGCTTTTCAGCTGTTTTCTTGTTGACAATTGCGGTTTTGCATGTTATCTTAGGCTTAGGACACAATTTAGCTTTAGTGCATGATACAAAGATAAGAAGTATGGCCGATTCGAGAGAAATTTTTTGTGTTGCTACGTCATGCGGTGCCTACTGTCATTTCCAGCGAATTTGTTTTGAGTTTTTCGTACTTTATTGACTGAAATACGTTTTGAATATATTAAAATAATTAACAAAATATTAGTTTCTTCGTTTAAATCACTTCGGGAAAAGTAATTATGTGCTAGTGGGAAAGCAAAGAAATTTAAAAATAGAAAATTTTTTTCACTGTGAAAGGACGATTGAATTTGAGACGAACAAATTTCTGACATTTGTCGCCAAAGGAGGCAAGCAATCAATTGACAGATTTTCCGGCCATACCTTGTTAATCTTTGTATCATTGCTTTAGTGTATCTTTAAGACAGAGAAATAAAGACTGAAGATGCTGGATGCAAGCATCTAAATTTGACTAACGTAGAGAACAACAAATACAAGTGAGTGGTACCTAAAATTTAGGAATTAAGAAAAATGAACTGTAAATTAATTAGTCTGTAAGGGTAGCTTTAACTCTAAAATTATATACTTTTGTAGACAGTGAAAATACATAGTGAATTGTTAAGATGTATGTATTCGTGTAATCATTTCGGACATAATAAAAGTTTGCTTACTTACTTACTCTGCTCTGAACTTTTTTCGAGTTCATTAAACACCTATAAAAGCTCATACATTTTAATCGTAAATATAACATAAATGCTACTCTATTATTAGATTTTTATTAATTTTAATTACTGCAAAATACTAGATCAATAAAGGAAAAAAAATATTTTAAATGGATAAAGGCAAAAAACAGCCAAATTTTACTGACTATGTCAAAAATCCCACTGACTCTCTGAAACAGCTTTCATTTTATACTATAAGAATGTTTTTGTAAACAGTCCAAAATTGACGTTAAATAAGACCAAAAAATTTCTCCACAGTGTGGAAACCGAAAAGAAATTGACAGATGTAACCGAAGTTTCGTTTTTCGGCGATAAAACATAAAGTTGTGTTTTTATTAAAATGTATACTATTTTCTTAGTAAAATTCTTAGTTTATCCTATTTCCCGTAATTTTATTAATCATTGGAGCAAAAATTTTGCCTTAAATGGGAATAAATAGAGTATTTCGATTTTGTCTTTGATGTGCAAGCCTCCTTAACCTAAAAGAGATTCCAGAGTGTTTTCTCAACGAAAAGAGTAGCATGCTGCAGCGTGTGGTTTCGCCCTAAGGATTTTCCCCTTTACTACGGATAATGCAGTTCATTTGTATCGTGAAAAGTATAAATTGATGTGGCAAGTCCTTTTTATCGTAATCGGTATTCTTCGGTTTGACATTTTGTAAATTTGGGCTTTTGTTCGAAGGGTTTGTTTTCGTTTCATGGATTGAATAATAAATACTTCTACATAATATCTTTTTATTTTTAAACAAATGTGACAGATACAATTTTAAAAACAATAATATTAATTTTAAACAAATTTCAAATAAAGAAAGTGAATATTGCTCAAACTTAAGTTGCCCAGAGTCTACAAATGCTGATATAACAATTTTGCTAAATTAAAAATCAGAATGCTCGTTCGTTTGTATTGTTTATTATAGATTGTTTGCAAAACTGAAACTATTGGCATCTTATATTAACTTCTTCATTTTTCGAAGTGTAAAACTAGTTTTTTAGTTCTCAAAATGACGCACCTTTCCAGAATGACGTAAATTTATCTCGTTTTGTGTACATTTGCTTAATTTCATCCGCGCTCCTGATTTCAATTTATCGTTTAATTTTCAAAAAACATTTTCTTAAAAAATGGAAGCATTGGGAAATAATAATAATCCTATTACAAAATTGCCAGGTAAGTAACTTGTAATAAAAGATTTTATCGTTATCATGATTAACGATGTTATCTTTGTTTTTCATGTCAATGTTCAATACAAAAAAAAAATAAAAAGATAGTAAAACGTATTATGCAAAAACTTTAAAATAATTATTACTGCTTTTATTAACACAAATTTATTTTGCCTTTTTTCAATAAAGAAGTAAATATACATATAATCACAATTACTGAATACTTCAAATTACCGTGGTAATGAAAGTGTAACTAATCTTGTGTTTTCATCTTTACGCAAACCGTATTTTTGCGTATAATACCTACAAAGTAAGCAAAACAAAAAGATTACAATTGAAAGTGTAGTTCAATATACATATACGATTACTTGGTGAAATTTTGATTAAATAATGTTTTCTATTCTTGACATTGGAATAACCACCGCAGATTTCAAAGTGCGTATCACTGACATAAAGGGATAATCGGAAGCTTTATATCTAACTTTCTCCTTTGCAATTTCAATTTCTTTTTATTTCTTACCTTAGTAAATGACTATTCCTTCCTGTAGAATTTCTTGGCAATTCTAGAGATTCGTCTACGATCACTACATATTTGGATATTTATAAACTGTTGACCATTTCAATGGGCTTTGGTTAACACATTTTCTTTTGGTTTAGTAGGGTTTAAATACCTTACACTCTTTTTCTTTTCTAGAATTAAAAAAAATCGCTATTTTCCTTTCGGTTTGTAGGTTTGAATAAGTTTTTATTGCTTCGGGTTGTGCTGGTCCATAGGCCTAGGTCTAATTCACTATTAAAAGAACAACGATTACTTAACTATATGACCGATCAGTGACTTTTATTTTCATAGGAGCTTGCTGCCAAGACCTTCTAAGTAGGCGGTATATCAAATTTCCCTAGCGTCTATTAGATGACCCCTTAGATTATATAGCAAAAAGGGTAGGCTATGAGAAAAAAAGCTTAAGCATTTGTTTTCATGTAGTTTAATCGCATCGATGTGTTCGTTTTAGTCATGGATGTAGTAAACTACGATATTTTCAGAGCGGGCACATAATTTATTGGTTGAAACTTTATTAAGTATTGAATAAATTCAATAGAAGAGATCCCATTATATCGGAACATTTTTAAATTAATTTTTAAATTTATAATTTTATTATTTTTGAAATTTTTAAGAATTTTCCTCGTGTTCCATTTATTTTCTGACGATATTTATTGTCGTTGCCTTTTGTATGGCTGACATTATATAAATAACCCTAAGCATTCCGTCCGAGTTATTTAAGTAAATTAATGAATTATGTTGGAGACTTACAACCTTACGGATTAAGAAATGTTAATGATTTTAGGCTGCCATTGTATAGAGATAATTCATCGCAGTATAGTTAGTATATAAGGGCTTTCAAATATTTAATAAGTTACCTTTAGATGTAAAACTTGAGAATAATTTTAGGATATTTAAGAGAAAAGTTCTTAAATTTGTTAAAATTACTTATTAAATTCGTAAACTAATGTAGAAGATAAGGAAAAAGAGGAAAGAGAGCTAGACTTATAGTATAATTATATGGCTTTTGTAATAAATAGCAAAAAATGCTAAATAAATTCACTTACTTACTTACTAATTACTTATTTAACTAAAAATGACAATTCAATTGTAAACAAACACACCGGAATTGGAAAATGTTCAATTATATTGCCAAGGCTGTTTATTTTTATAACGATTTCACTTCAAATTTATTTGAAATACTATAATTTATTATTGAAATAATTGAACTTGTCTGGAAAATGATTTCCTATGGTAATAACTCTGATTGTATCTACAACACAGCACGAGCGCACTTCTTCACCACAATTCAAGACTCCGGAGTCTCGATTATATGAAATCAATTGCCCAGATACTTCACTACAGTTTCTCACTATTAATAAGTATATCTAAAACACCTTTTATCACTTCTTTCACGAAAAATAGTTAAAAACCCACCACACTATTTTTCGTAAATTCAGAAATGTCAGAAATTTCGAACTGACAACAAATAAATAACCCAGCCTACTTGTCATTTCCCCCCCTGACAGCAAACCAAATGCTTATCACACTTACAGGAATTTTACATAGCAGAGTATATTCTTTTTGCTCTATAATCTAAGGATGGCCCTATACCTTCGGTCAGTCTCGAGTTTTCTACATGTGTAAATTTTTTTTTTTGTATTCGAACTGCCCTCAGCGGATCCCAATCTTCCCCAGTAAAATTTTTAGCGAACATTCTTGATTAATTACCTTTACGAGAATTTCACTCTACCTGGATCACAATTTCGGAAGGACCTTAATTTACTTCCTTACCTGGGTATGGAGCCTAATGAAACTCTTCTCAGAATAACTAAAAAAAAATTAAAGGTTTTGTTTAAATCTTGACTGAATGGAAGCATATACGGGGATATGCTAGAGCCAAGGAATTTTTCCAGTTATTTCCTTAAAACATTGACATTAGTCAAGAAATTTTTTACAATTGCATGATATGTCAGAATCAATTTAAAGAAATGGATAATGCTAGGGGAATATCTTCTATATTCTTCTATTCTCTCATATTTAGGAAGAAATACAGATTATGGTAAATATGTGAGGAATAGAATTAAGAATTATGTGAATTCACTTATCGGTACAGTTCCGTACCAAGGGCAGGCTTAAGTTGGCCTTGTGGAGATCTACAAGCTGCCCGATTGATTGTGCTAATTTTCTAACAGCTGTCTGCCTTGTGATGAACGGCTCTAGAAATAAAAGAAAGATTGTAATAATTTAGAAGGGATTAGTCACTTGCATTCGAATGGTTTGATTAGTTATTAAACTCGAGCTCCATATCCTCTTCACTTAACGTTATATCAATTGTTATGTGGATTTTATTACTTACAGACTAAAGTCTCGATTAAAAGTTACCGGTTAATATCAAAATCCAAATATTTGATTATTTCATATTTCATTGAGAAGAAGACTAAAATATTAAAAATAAGAATTTATCTATAATACTAATTACTAACTATAACTATAGACTAGTTATGGGCAACAGTATAAGAATAAATTAAAACTAGAGGAAAGACATTTTAAAGAAGATAAAAACAAAAATATTATATAGGTAGATATTGTACAAAAATGAAAAATAAAAGTAAATGAAAAAAATTATATTAAACAGTGAAAAGGATACGAGAAGAATAGAGGAAAAATATATTTAATGTTCATGCTAATAATTTAGTAACCACTGTGGATCTATGTACCTATCGTTTAAGGATATGGCGTTTGCCACGGTCTTTCAATAAAACATTTTTGTATTGTATTGTAGTGTAGCGATCATTCAGAAAAGGTAGTCTGAATCTCATTTCTAATGATTTTTTAATGGTGCAGAGACTAAGACCGAGGATGTCAATTTCGTTAAATAGGTCGTTGAGTTTTTTGGACTCTGTAACAAGGAGACTTATACCGAAAATTGGTCCTGGCAGTAGTAATTTGAAAAGTTAACGGGCAGCGCGTGACTCTAGATGGAACAAAGAAGCTAATGTTACGGAATAATTCAGGGCAATTAATAAGGTTACGTATTAATTTAAATAAAAACATTTCATATAAGAGAAGAAGACGATTTTCTAGGGAAAGAATACTAAATTTGTCGAGGCGAGTAAAATAATCAAGATAGCATCGTTCTGTTTTATATAAAAGAAGTCTGGTGAATTTTCTCTTAACTGTTTCAAGTTGCTGCACATATACACCATAAAAAGGGTTCCGTATGCATGCGTACTCTAGATGACTTTATTAGAAAATTATAAAGAGTTATTAATGATGTATTGGACTTCAATGATTTACAAATTCGAAATACAAAACCCAACACTTTAAAAGCCTTGGAGGTAATCCAGTTAACATGTGACTGAAATAACAATTTTTGGTCGAAATTGTCCTAAATCTTTCATTTCGGTAACACGGTTAAGAGATGAATCACCCATTATGTAGTCATACTATAAGTTATTGGCCTTTCTGGAAATGCTTATAACTTTACATTGAACGGCCACAAATTAATTATCTTTGCTCCAATTTTCTAAGGTCAAATATCTCTTTGAAGTAACTTACAGTCCTTCTATGTAAATGACTTTAAAAATTTTAGCATCAAATTTTAGCATCATCTGCATATAAGAGACCGGTGTTTAATTGATGCGGTAAGTCATTGATGTAGAGCAGAAAGGGGTGTATTTGCGAAGCGCACAAGCCATAAAAAAACACTTCTCCTAGCGCACAAGCAGGAGTTTGCGAAGCGCACACCTATTGTTAAGGGATTACGCATTGTTTTGGAAACGGGCGGCTATGGTTAAGGTCAACGCATTGTTATAGCACGTACCTGATCTATGAATTTTGCCTGATCTATGTAAGTTAAGTTAAGTTTTTAAACCACTAATATCAATAGGAGGAGTACGCTCTGTGCCAAGCACAAAAGACACAGGCAGGCAGGCGCACACACACACACACACACACACAGAGGCAGGCTGGCAGGGGCACACACACGCGCGCGGAGCGAAGCGGAGCGCGCGTGTGTGTGCCCCTGCCAGCCTGCCTCTGTGTGTGTGTGTGTGTGTGCCTGCCTGGGTGTGTATTTCTTTGCGCTTGGCAAATATACCCTACGGGGGTATATTACTTAGGGCAGGTAAAGATATGTGCTAGAACAATGCGTAATCCCTTAACAATAGGTGTGCGCTTCGCAAAGTATTTTTGACTAGATTAATTTTGGGTTGTGCGCTTCGCACATATACCCGCAGAAAGATATAAGGACCAAGAATGGTGCCTTGTGGAACACCGGAAGTTTGCATAAGGGAGCAGGACTGGTGACTGTTAAGGACTACTGTTTGCAGTTGTTCGCGGATATATGCGAACCATGCAACTAAATTATCGCAGAAACCAATACATATTAGATATTTATTAGAGTTTTTTTTTTTTTTTGAGAGTGGGAATTTCTATCGAAGGCTTTACCAAAATCGGTTTGTAAAATCAACCTGATTCCCTTCATCAAGTCCTACTCCAATTTTGTTGGTAAGTTCGTGGTAGCCGATTTTCCCGGAAGAAATCCATGCTGTTTACGCTCTCCATGTTGGGGTAAGAGTTGATTATAAATATGTTTTTAAAATACAAGGGCCAAGCTTTTAGAAATTGATATAGGTCTACAATTATTTACGGATTTAGGATCACCAGATTTAAAAACTGTAAAACACACTATTCTCCCACATTTTGTTGAGATGTCAAATCGTCGGAGTAAATTGAAATTGGGTATAGGTACAACCGTAATATATCTGATGGGATCACCATTAGGTGTGCTTAGTGGATATGTCTAACTTACTCATTGAATAAATAACTAATAAGGAAACGACATATCGGGTGAAAACGTAAGCTACTCGGTGAAATGCATTAGTGTGATCTGTTTGTATTCGTTTCGTCGTGGCAGTAATGAAATTCTGACATTCTAAAGGGAACATTTTTTATAATCCAAATTCATATGTAAAATAAACAAATTTTTGGCTCCCCCTTATTTTCAGATAATATTTGTTCGCGTTGCCTTTGTATGACTGGAATAATTTAGCCACTAATGACAAACACTATAATTAATTAGTAAAGCTATTAAAGTTACTTGAAGAATGCTTTCCCACTACAATAACTCCGTTCGTTCCTACAGCACAGCGCACTTCATTATAATAATTTAAGATTCCGGAGTCTCTATTACACAAAATATCGTTCACAAAAGAATATTTCATACTACTATTACGTAAAAGTCACGTTTAATTATTTATTTTTCTCAATATCGCGAATTCAAATCCGAGAACTTATTTTCAAAAAATGAAATGTCAGAATGTTGAACTGACACAAAATAGCCACTAGGTCCTCTTGTCATCCCCCCCCCCCCCACCGACCATAGGTCGCACTGTCATTGAAATGCTTAAACACGTACACTGTATTCGCACGATACCCCGCTTCCTTATTAGTTATTTATTCAATGAACTTACCTAAGCTTTTGACATCAGGGAAGTTTAACGTAAGTATCATGTCCAACGTTTCAGCTTCGATTCGAGTCTGGATACTGCGGAATTGGGCAGATTTTTAATTAATAATTTTATTTACATCTGAACCGATTGTACACTTCACTATTCAAAGGTGATCATCATAGATACACACGAGCAATGAACTATAAATTCGGTACTAGTCGAAAGTGACAGTAAACAAATACCATGCGAGCCATAGTCTGTAATAACAGACATAACTGACGACTGCTCGTATGTATCGAATCAAAATGTGCATACAAAATTATAAAGAAAAATTTCGGACTAAATTATGGAAAGACCCACGGTATACATACTAACAAGTATGACTATCCGGCCCCATTGATTCGCCATTTTCGGTGTTAATCGATTCGCATGACGCGTTTCTTAAAAAGTAAATAACATAAAGTTTAATATTTATGTAAATTTATTCAACTGGATCCATTTAAAATAATTAAATAAGTACCATTTTACTTTCTAAACAGAAAGATAAATTGAAGGAAGATTATTAGAATTGTATTCCACATTTTAACTTGACACTAACCTCACTTTTTACACTTCGTTATGATGCATTGCAAATTTGCCTTCTATTTGAGAAAATTACGATTCCCACTAACTAATTTCAATATAGAAATAATAAAAAGATCTTAAATAATCAATTAGGAGTGCAAATAATAGGTATTTCAGTCTTATTTTGCATTTTTTATCGATAAAACTTTCGAAGCACTTTGTTTAGATCCGAACTGATTGTTATGGAAGTATGTTGAGAGTGAATGGTCAGAACGTGAAGTCCAAACTGCCCGCATGAGCTGACAGATCACTCGATGACAGCGTTAGTACAGATTGGCACGCTAGCACCTCGGTTAAGGGTCGCGGAGAGTGTGGGTTAGTTCCCGAAATAACCTGCCGCTTGTCACCAACCATAATCAAAAGAAAGATTTTCGTGCCTACATACGAAAGCCTCGCACTCACTCAGTCCTGAAAAGACCTTTACGTCACTTACCTGCATTCCCATGAAGGCGCAGATGGCATGCCTTCTTGGCCATGCCCCATCCTCCCATTGACTTTGGGTGGCACAATCGTCCAAAGTCCCTTAGTTGACCTGTGAAATGAGCTAAGAGCGGACTAGGCGAACCTAGACGACCATAATCTCATGAGAGGGGGCTCCGGGATGTGAAAGGAGGAAATTCAAAAATTATGAAGCCATTACGTTATAACCTTCTTATTTTAATGGACTTGAGCCTCGGACTCTTTTATTACACTTGGTACAGCGCCTACCTCAGCTAAGATACAGACATCATCTAGATATTATTTGCACGTAGGAACTCTAAATACCTCATGTTATGTCTACAATTCATATATAGGAACTAGGTGTCCTTGGTATAATATAGGTAACATTCCAACATTTTAAATTCTATAGCATATGTGTACAGATAGGTATACTCTAGCTAAAATTCAAATTTAGGAATTATAAATTGATGTATGCTATAGCTAAAATTCTAATTTAGGAAATTATGTATACATATATATGTATATTATAGCTAAGATTCTAATACAGTAAATTATGTATACATATGTATTATAGCTAAAATTCAGCCACGCAAATCATATATATATATATACTCAAGCAAAATTCAAAATTATAAATTGATGTATGCTATAGCTAGGAGACAATATATGAAAAAAACAAATGAATGAAAATATGTTACGGAAGTCGTCTGCCAATAACTTTATCAACAAAAAGAATAAACGTACTTACCACTGCATCTCCGAAGCTTCGTGTGACGCTGACGAGTACCTGGCATATTCGGTAATAAAATTTGAATTCAATCAGACAAAAATACTGCAAACGTCGTTCGAAACTGACACACCAGTAAAAAGTTAATATTATGATACACTACAAACTACTAATATCTGATGATATAATAGGAGAAATAATATGGTTAAGCCTGAACGATGATATACTCATACTATTAAATTAGGGGACGGCTACTAGTCGAACTTTTATACGAATTGCTTGTTTTGATATGTGTTGAACTTCATCCTTCATCCGAGTCTGATTTACGATTAGATTGTCGCTATTAAATCCAAATAGATTCTTGTGGCATAGTACAATGACCCTGGCTAGGATCTATATCTGCCGTTGATAACCTCTTGGTGTACTGTGGTTTATTCCAACGAATTATGCGTTTTGTGCATGGAAATGATGATATATCGTAATGGGGTTATTTTTTGTATTTCGAGTTGACTGCAATACGTTGTAAGTTCTCGTTTACTGCTTTCCAGCATGACAATTATATTCCCGTCGATGAAGAATTTTGAGCTTTCAATTAAATATGTGCAACGTGGACGTTACTTTCTCACCGGCAATCACGTTTTCAATCAGCACAAGGGGCGGGAATGCTCCCGGTTAAACGGTTTCAGGACCTTGAATCTCGCTATATTAGAAATATTTTTATTTACAGCACCTGGTTTCGAATTATCCAACGAGGCGACAAATTCCCATGTGGGGATGTCGTCATTGTGGCAGAACTCCTCTTTATCTCTCACCAATGAAATTCAGATCGGTGCACTTTTCCAGAATAATAACTTTTTTTCTTTTATGCGGAAGAAAGGAATAAATTTCAGCAGTTCCACTCTTTAGGATTTTTTCTTTTTTTTTTCAAACTTTCTTGAAAATTGACAAAAACTGTTGTCTCGAAAAATCGGAATGTTCACTCCGTCAACCATGCCGGAAGAGAAAAAACTCTTCTTCTTCTTTTTCAAAACTAAAAAGTAAGTGGAAACGCTCTTCTCGTCGATTCGAGTGTGTTCGAGTAGTCAAGTCACGCCATCCATATAGGACGTAACTTGCGGGTAGAGTGCTGCTGCTAGCTGTCATGTAGCATATTGCTATATGCAATATATATATATATATATATTCATGGTGCATATTGCTATATGCAATATGCTACGACCATAACATGATTTCCCTGAAATGAGCTTTAAACTAACAAATTCAAGGTATATTTATGGTAAGAAACTCATATTATATTTATTGCAACCTTTTTTAATGGATCCAGTGGAATAAATTTACATAAATATTAGCACTTTATTTTTCCCGTTTTAAGAGTCGATTCGTGTGACGTCACACGCACTTGACAGCCCGGACAATCATACCTTGTTACTCTGTATATCGTGGAAAGACCTTGCCCATGATATTTTCTAGTGAATGAATTTATGCAGATGTAACAACAGAATTAAAATTAACAAATACAACTTCTGCTGTCTCCTGTATCCTTATCATTCTTTGTTCTTTCATCTTTATCTATTATTAGCAAGAGCAGTCGTTATAAAATAATTGATTTCATTTATCTATTAGGACCGGCGATTAATACAATAGTTGAGAATTCTGAAGAACAACTTCCAAGTTTATCTGATTTACATGATTTCGAACCTAAGCTTGAATTCGATGACACTGAAATACAAGCCCAGCCTCAAGTACAAAGTAACGTTAACATTATTTTTACGTTAAAGAAATTCTAACTTTTTTTTACTGTTTTTAGGTATTGGTGATGTTATTGTCGACGATTTTGTACTAACAGGTAATGTGAATATGGTTTTTTCTAATTCTATTATTAAGATATATATTTTTTAAAGCTGGGGTTGAAATTGAAGAGGATGACATTTTAAATCAACTAGAAGATAATGACTTTGAGGATCAGCTAAGAGAAGTAAGTCGTTTTTTATTTTTGTGGCTCAATAAAATAACATAAAAAATAGTTAAAAAAACAAAAACATAATATAACATGACGAAATATAAGCATTGTTCGTTGCAATAGCTTTACGTCAAGATGATTAGGTACAGATCACACTGTCTCGCTTAGCTCAGTACAGAACAGGCAGTTCAGTATTTTGTAACGAGTTGCAATGTTTAAGCTAGTTCGACCCTCCTGTGTTTGCTAGAGAGGTTATGCTAAACAAGTGATAGACCTTAGGTGTTCACAATTGAATGTAAATTGATGGGAGATTAAAAGATGTGGGGTATTAGAGGTTTGGTTTTACTAGAAATAAGTTTTTATTGTGGTACCTGTAACAAAATTATTCCATTTTCTAGTAGTACTGGTATAAGGTGTTAAAAAATATCTAAACTGATCCCCGAAATCATAATTTTCTTTTGAATTAATTGAATTGTTTAGAATTGAAAGTGCGTATGTCCATATTTTGATCATTTTTGTTACTCTGTATTGTAGAATTTTAATAATACTCAAACAAGAGTTCGTTAAAAGTTTATAAGAGTTCGTTAAAAGTTTTTTTTCAGCAAACATTAGGCGACAAAAAAGTGGCAGTGACTGGAAATATATGCGCGTCACAAAGATCTAGCATTTTGTAAAAATTTGAAATTCCTACATTACGTCGTTTCCGAGAAAAATTTCTGAGACAGACAAGACAGACAGACAGAAGTACTGAGCCCTAAAAACAACAGCAGTTATGGCTAGGGAATTTCCTGCATTGCATGCTACAAAATCAGGACCAAAACCTACTTTGATTATGTCATTGGTTCAGCATAGGTAAAGCACAAGGCCAGTTAGACGGCAAGTACAAAAAAATTATAATCCTTAAATAAATCCATTTTTCTTATTAAGAATTAGAATATTCCCACTGTTGGGTTTCCTAATTTTTGAATCGTAAGATTATAAATAATTAAAAGAAAATTCAAATTTGAAGTGAATTTTTCCGGTCTATCCTTCTCACATTTTTTAACTTTTCTAGAATATTGCAAACATAAATAATGGACGTGCAGGCATACCCTATACATACTCTCTTGACTTGAGTCAGATCAACATGGCCGAAGGGTAAGGTAATAGAGTTCTTTATTCACTGGAAAATTTTTGCCTGAATACCAAAGACCAAATAACAGAAACAATGTTATACCTGTTCTGTTGATTGAATTTTATCTCTACTGTTGGAGTCATAGATTTACTGCAGGCGATAAAAATTGCAACTTAATCCTCGCAATCCTAATTCAACAATGTCATTATAAAATTACTTTTATATTTGAATTTTTTTGAGAATGAAACATTGTAGACAAATTTGAGTTGACAAGGAACTAAATTTTGAACTCGTCCCATTTAAGGGCACCATCGCTGTTGAGAAAGCAAGGGAAAGCGTTCAGTGTTCATTGAATCTGTAGTTTCTTATGCAGCTACGGATATTGGAACGAAATCTATCCGTTTGTAAAACCGCAGTCGTAACGAACTTTGCTGGGCTCGTAGAAATGGATGAAATCTGATTAAGGTATTACGAGACGCACACTATAAAATATGTATAGGAAATTCGAAACGTATTTGTGGATTTTATCTTTGAAAAATCAGATAGATATCGGAAGGCTATAATGTTATTAGGACACTGAAGGGTGGTCCTGCATCTAATAGTAAATTCTTCTCTGTGACTCGGTATTAACACTGTCACCGAATCTGCCATTCTCCTGCTCTTCTCTTCCCTACTGGTGTCAAAGAGATTTCCGATTGCTTTACATTTAAAATGTACGCGGCGAGAAAAGGAAAGAAAGATATTTGAACGCACGTGCTTCTGTTTACATTCGTTTTGCTCTGAAGAGATTAAGTGAGAGAAACTCATGCTGGATTCTCTGATGTTTTTGGGAAAAATGAGAATTTTATATTTGAGAGGAATTTTACTTCTCATTTCAGCACCTTGGCAAAAGCGAAATTTACCTTTTTCTTAAAAAATTGAGGTAGTATGACCTGATGTACATTATTATGAATAGTTTGAACGATTTTGCAGGTATTCAAGAAGATTTTATCATTCGGGTAATCCTACGTTCTCTCAGTTTTTGTTTTAAACTCGTTGTCTCAGTCGCACTACAATAGTGAATAGCCAAGTTCTTTTGCCCCATTCATGCAAAAGACGAAAGTATATGAAATTATTTGTTTCTTTCTAGAAAACACCGAAAATTTCCAATCTTCTTTGGCCGTGTCCTATCTTCTCATTAGGTTATCTTTGCTGGTGTGGTGGGAAGAAAAGAGCCGGGACATGACACATTTGATGGCGGTGGTTACATCAAGTCGCAGAAAAGAATTCACTATAAGTTGGTTAAAGCCGATGGTTCTTACAAGAAATCGTGAGGAGAGGTATGCATGCAGGCTGGACAGTGAGAATAATATACATAATAAATGGTTCACTACTGTTGAGAACATAAAATAAGAGAGGTGTTATGTGTATTTCGGTGAATTCTGGTTGATTCCCTTATAACTTCTGGAAAATGTGGGAAATGATGGGTCCCAATATAAAATATAAGAAAGTAATGGTAGTAGGGGGCGTTAATGCACTTGGAATTGATCTGGCCTCGGATCATTTGGCGTTAATATGACTTTAAGAGGATGAGTGTCTGGCCTGTATAGTATGCGTTGCTGTAGTACCACCTTACTCTAAAAAGAACTTTTAACTCTTGTAGTAATGTGAACTTGAATAATAATTTATAAGAGGATGAAGAACTGATGAAAGATAACATGTTAAAAGC
Organism: Dioctria rufipes; assembly: GCA_963924295.1. NCBI lineage: Eukaryota > Metazoa > Arthropoda > Insecta > Diptera > Asilidae > Dioctria > Dioctria rufipes. The sequence goes on from OZ002743.1 coordinate 48,996,665, forward strand.
TTTACCGGCTATAATGTCTAAGGAAGCTATCATAGGCTAAGAAAAATGGTCCCTTATAGATACCCTGTAATTATTGCAATATAGATTATAAAACAACGCCCCTTTCCACATTAATAATAATTAAAATTGTCTTGTTACCTTTTATTAGTATTCTGTTTATAAAATACTTTTTCTTTCAGACGGATGGTTTTACTCCAGCGAAAAACAAATGCGATTTTTTAGGTACAGATAGGCAAGGCCGTCATATATTTGGTATATACGCATATCGATTTCCAGATAAGACACAACTAGGAGGATTTATCAGGTATGTGCATGATTGGAAATTTATTTTCCCCTGATCCTTCAATATTATTGCTTTCAGCGATATAATAAAGGAAATCGAGCCTTACGTTGAAAACGATTATATTATGGTTTATTTTCATCAGGGACTAAAGGAAGAGAATAAACCATCTATTCAGTATCTCTGGAATTGTTACAAGGAATTAGATCGGAATTTCCGTAAAAATTTAAAAAACCTTTATGTTGTCCACCCGACATGGTTTATACGAGTCATATGGAATTTCTTTAGACCATTTATTAGTGAAAAATTTCGCAAAAAATTAGTTTACATTTCTAGCATTGATGAGCTTCGGCAAGCATTAGGTTTAACGAAACTGAAATTGCCTGAGAATATTTGTGAATTCGATGAACGATTAAATGTTGGACGAAGAAGTACTGTTCCTGAACTATCAGAGGAGACTGTCAGTAAAACCTCACAATTTGGTGTATCATTGAAATTCATTACAAAAAATAGTCCGTGCTTAAATTACATTCCACCGATTGTTAGAAAATGTGTTGATTCACTTTCGATAACTGGAGTCATTGATACTGAAGGCATATTTCGGAGATCTGGAAGTCACAGTAAATTAAATGAGTTAAAGCAAAAAATTAATCGTGGAGAGGATGTCGATTTGAAAGATGTCGATGTGCATGTTATAGCTGGTCTGCTTAAATCATTCTTGAGAGATTTAAGTGAACCACTTCTCACTTACGAATTATATGATGATATAACAAATTTTTTGGGTAAATATATATGTTTATTTTTAAATAATAAAAAATTTCACGTTAGGATTATGTATTTGCAGAGTGGCCGAAAGAAGAAAGATCACGAAATGTGAAACAAATACTTAGAGAAAAGCTTCCAGTGGAGAATTATGAATTATTTAAATACCTTATAGAATTCTTAGTTAAGGTAAGTTATGCTTTATTTGAACTTTTCACATAAAACAGGTATTTTTGCCATGAACTATTTATCATAATTAGAATTAGGGATTGGTGACCATACCTGTAAGGAAAACCTCCCCACAGGCTTAATTGTCCTTAAAAACACTTGAAATCCTGCTGAACGGTTCTGGTATCAATAACAACTAGACTTTTAGTGATGTCGGCTTTTCTAATATTCCCACAAACTCAAACTGAACTGCAAATATAATTTCTTGTCGTGAGGAAGGTCATAATATCACAAATGCAAACAAAAACAATCCAAACTTCATTTTACTACTTAACATTGCAGTTGTATTTACAATTCCAGATTGAATGCAATTCGGAAAGATGGTTGGCAAGGGATATAACAAACAAATTCTTAAAAAAAAAACAGTTTTACAAAAAAGAAAATTTTAAATTAAACGTTCATGGACTTAGATGAGTTCAATATGAGACATGAATTTTCAAATTCCCTTCTATGAAAAATGTTGGGCCTAAGGTTGAATTAAATACTTGTGCTTCATGTCACTACTTGAGCAACTCTTCATTATGCATCAACCGGAACTAGAGCATAACGCCGCGCCCTGATCACGTCAAGTTCTTCATGAAAAAAAGCGAAAGCTCTAAAAGAAATGTATGTGGTGTACTAGAACTTTGGATCATGGTCTGCTACGGCTACACGTTGGACCGACTGTGACAGCAGAGTAAAGAAATGATTGAAGATGATCCTCAATCGGGCCGTCCAAACACAGTGGTAACCGAAGAAAACATCGAAAAATTAGTACTGAAATACTACAGAATAATATTGTAGCAGATTTGGCTGAAGCGTGGCCGCTAGTAAAGAATGATTTGGAAATATTTTACATACACATTTTCACATGAAAATGTCGGCGTGCGTTGAGTGCCAAAAATGCATACGCTACTCGACAAACAGCGACGAGTAAAAAAAAACATCAGGAGTTTGTTAATTTCTAAGGACTATTTAAGCGAAATTGCTTCTCACATCGTGGCTGTTGATGTATTCGACGGTATAAACCAGAATTCACACTTGGGTCGATGAAATGGATGGAAAAATGAGAGTTCCGAATCGAGAGATTCTCTTCGAATCTAATAGCCAATGTTTCCAATGGACTACTTTGTTAAAGGCTCTGTCCTGTTTTTGTAGAACAATGCCCCGGTTCACACCTCACAAGCTGCAAGGTGTACCCTGTTTGAAAGAAGGTCCGAGGATTATTATTTTTTTAATTGTGCATACAAAAAATATGAAAAGTGTACTGGTCTAGAAGGGGAACTATGTATATAGAAAATAACCTATTTTTAGATTTTCATCTTAACTTTTATTGTCGTAGGCTCAGAGCTTTTCAGACTCCCTAGTATCATAGAGTAAATAATATCTAGAGGGTAAAAAAAGTATGATATTAGAAGTCTGTTTAAATCAACGGTATACCGCTGCAGAACCAAGAGCGAACGCGATGTAACAAGTTGTTAGGGTGGAATAATAAAGAACGCTATGCAAACGTTTGCATCAATTCAGTGAGGTGAATGTGGAACTAAAGAGTTTTTAGTTTTTCCCGGTATTCGCGTAGTTGCCGAATGTCGCTTATATAGTGACGATATATCGTTTACTAAACGACTTGTTCATTCCCTCTTCTCACTTGGTTTAATTGGATCACATCTTCCGCGCTTCACATTATCTCTTGTTGCGTTCACTCTCGCTCTCGCAGTGTAGCGTCAGATTGTGTTAAACTAAATATTTTGGAGTGAATACCAATTACTCCATCTTTTTTCACTGAAAATTAAACCTGGTTTGTAATCGTAAATTTTTAGGATTTTCTTTGTTGTAGCTGGTCGATTTAGAAATTTATAGAAAACTAATAAGACAATCTATGAAATTACCATACCCCTTTATCTATTCGTTTCATGAATATAACTTTAAGGCTGTCAAGATTAATGCGAGCTAGGCAAAAGAAATTTAAATAACAAACATAAATATTTAACACACATTTACAAAATTTTGCAAAAAGTTATTTTAATTCAAATTTTCTTCTTCTTACTTTAAAGGTAATGGAATGTGCAGACTTAAACAAAATGACTTCTTCCAACTTGGCGATAGTATTTGGTCCTAATCTAGTGTGGGCTCGCCACAATCAAATGTCTTTGGATGAGATTGTTCCAATAAATGCTTTCGTTGATTTCGTTCTTCAAAACCACAAAGATATATATATGGTCGATATTAATAAGAAACAACCAATTGATTAACCCCGGCTTTTATAAACAACATTGTATTGTCATCAATATCTTCTACTTATAATTTTTTTTATAGTTTTCTTTATATTCTGTATGCATGTAATTTTACCAAAGAAAGTGATTTTTGAATTCGCAAGATTTTTTCAAAACTATTTTTCACATTATTTTGTAAATATGTTCTAAGTGCAAAAAGTGGTGGAGATTTCTGTTCCTATATTTAAAATGTGAAGATTTTTATATTGTAGTCATATTGTATTTACACGCACATACCGTCAGGCCAACAAAATTCTTATCTTGTTCTAGATGCCCAAAATCGAAAACACTTTTTCATCATTCTACCAACTAGGAAGCATACTTAATACTTAAAACATTTGTATACATCACAAGAAGAGAATAACGCCCATGATAGACGATAGGAAATGTCATTTGTTAATAAAATCTATTCTATAGGATTACATTAAAAGCACAATTTTATTTAGAAAATGTTACTACTTATGGTACGACCATCTTTTTATGTAAAATAGGTATATAATAAATAATATTACATATTTTGCAAATCATAGTGTAAAAAAAATACTGTAATAAAAAAAATGTTGGCAATGCACAGTTTTTATTTAAAAACAAAATGTATTTTTATTTCAATGGATGTTTTCACTGAGGAACAAAATAGTATGCCTTATAAGGGAGGAGCGACAAGAATCGAGGTATCGAGTAAAAATACTTCTACAGAGTGTCCCGTATGTGGCCGAAGGCTAAGGATAGGTAATGTGTGGACAAGCAAAAATTTGTATGGGTGGGGGAGGGGAAAACCTGACGGAAATAACGGGACTTAAAGATATTTGGGTATGTTTTCATAGATCGCCCTATAATTTCTGAACGTTACACCCTATGATTATGATTTAAAATTTAGATAGATACTTGTTGGACCTTTCCAATACTCTATGAATTTTTTTCCATGTCTTCTGTTTTGAAGTAATGGCTCAACAATTTTTTTTATTTAATTATTATTGTCAAAAAATACGTCATCAACACCAATTTTAATACTGGATTTAAGAAGCCCAAGAGATTCGTTTTAAAATTACCTTATGCTCCATACCCAAAATGTAACCCTTTCAGCATTTTTTGCACTTTTTTTAAAATATCCAGCGAAAAGGCATAAAAAGCACATTCCCAAAAGATAATTGCCTACTTTTCGTCATTTATTGAACTTTCATCTTTATCTTTAAGAAGTTTGACCTTCGACTTCCAGGCTTTACAATCTTGACGATAGAGGGCTTATTCTAACAGGGAAAGGAATACAAAACGATGTAAAAAGGAATTTTGCTAAATAAATGTCTAGTTTTTAAAATAGAACAAAAAAACTGCTCAGGAAGGGCCACCTGAAATCAAGCCACACAAGAAGGATTTGTGGGTTATATTTTTGAAACTAGCGAGTTTCGGTCAGATATATTTTACAGTTATATTCCTTTCATTATTCCGCGTCCAACGAGTGCTCATTAGTCAAAATCGGTTACAAAAAATTTGAATAGAAATTTCGCAAAAAAGCATGGACTATAGCCTTGGCACTTTTTTCATTAAAAATATATCTTCTCACCGATCTTGACGATAGAGGGCTTATTCTAATAGGGAAAGGAATACAAAACGATGTAAAAAGGAATTTTGCTAAATAAATGTCTAGTTTCTAAAATAGAACAAAAAAACTGCTCAGGAAGGGCCACCTGAAATCAAGCCACAAAAGAAGGATTTGTGGGTTATATTTTTGAAACTAGCGAGTTTCGGTCAGATATATTTTACAGTTATATTCCTTTCATTATTCCGCGTCCAACGAGTGCTCATTACTTCATTAGTCAAAATCGGTGACAAAAAATTTGAATAGAAATTTCGCAAAAAACCATGGACTATAGCCTTGGCACTTTTTTCATTAAAAATATATCTTCTCACCGATCTTGACGATAGAGGGCTTATTCTAATAGGGAAAGGAATACAAAACGATGTAAAAAGGAATTTTGCTAAATAAATGTCTAGTTTCTAAAATAGAACAAAAAAACTGCTCAGGAAGGGCCACCTGAAATCAAGCCACACAAGAAGGATTTGTGGGTTATATTTTTGAAACTAGCGAGTTTCGGTCAGATATATTTTACAGTTATATTCCTTTCATTATTCCGCGTCCAACGAGTGCTCATTACTTCATTAGTCAAAATCGGTGACAAAAAATTTGAATAGAAATTTCGCAAAAAACCATGGACTATAGCCTTGGCACTTTTTTCATTAAAAATATATCTTCTCACCGATCTTGACGATAGAGGGCTTATTATAACAGGGAAAGGAATACAAAACGATGTAAAAAGGAATTTTGCCAAATAAATGTCTAGTTTTTAAAATAGAACAAAAAAACTGCTCAGGAAGGGCCACCTGAAATCAAGCCACACAAGAAGGATTTGTGGGTTATATTTTTGAAACTAGCGAGTTTCGGTCAGATATATTTTACAGTTATATTCCTTTCATTATTCCGCGTCCAACGAGTGCTCATTAGTCAAAATCGGTTACAAAAAATTTGAATAGAAATTTCGCAAAAAAGCATGGACTATAGCCTTGGCACTTTTTTCATTAAAAATATATCTTCTCACCGATCTTGACGATAGAGGGCTTATTCTAATAGGGAAAGGAATACAAAACGATGTAAAAAGGAATTTTGCTAAATAAATGTCTAGTTTCTAAAATAGAACAAAAAAACTGCTCAGGAAGGGCCACCTGAAATCAAGCCACAAAAGAAGGATTTGTGGGTTATATTTTTGAAACTAGCGAGTTTCGGTCAGATATATTTTACAGTTATATTCCTTTCATTATTCCGCGTCCAACGAGTGCTCATTACTTCATTAGTCAAAATCGGTGACAAAAAATTTGAATAGAAATTTCGCAAAAAACCATGGACTATAGCCTTGGCACTTTTTTCATTAAAAATATATCTTCTCACCGATCTTGACGATAGAGGGCTTATTCTAACAGGGAAAGGAATACAAAACGATGTAAAAAGGAATTTTGCCAAATAAATGTCTAGTTTTTAAAATAGAACAAAAAAACTGCTCAGGAAGGGCCACCTGAAATCAAGCCACACAAGAAGGATTTGTGGGTTATATTTTTGAAACTAGCGAGTTTCGGTCAGATATATTTTACAGTTATATTCCTTTCATTATTCCGCGTCCAACGAGTGCTCATTAGTCAAAATCGGTTACAAAAAATTTGAATAGAAATTTCGCAAAAAACCATGGACTATAGCCTTGGCACTTTTTTCATTAAAAATATATCTTCTCACCGATCTTGACGATAGAGGGCTTATTCTAATAGGGAAAGGAATACAAAACGATGTAAAAAGGAATTTTGCTAAATAAATGTCTAGTTTCTAAAATAGAACAAAAAAACTGCTCAGGAAGGGCCACCTGAAATCAAGCCACAAAAGAAGGATTTGTGGGTTATATTTTTGAAACTAGCGAGTTTCGGTCAGATATATTTTACAGTTATATTCCTTTCATTATTCCGCGTCCAACGAGTGCTCATTACTTCATTAGTCAAAATCGGTGACAAAAAATTTGAATAGAAATTTCGCAAAAAACCATGGACTATAGCCTTGGCACTTTTTTCATTAAAAATATATCTTCTCACCGATCTTGACGATAGAGGGCTTATTCTAATAGGGAAAGGAATACAAAACGATGTAAAAAGGAATTTTGCTAAATAAATGTCTAGTTTCTAAAATAGAACAAAAAAACTGCTCAGGAAGGGCCACCTGAAATCAAGCCACACAAGAAGGATTTGTGGGTTATATTTTTGAAACTAGCGAGTTTCGGTCAGATATATTTTACAGTTATATTCCTTTCATTATTCCGCGTCCAACGAGTGCTCATTACTTCATTAGTCAAAATCGGTGACAAAAAATTTGAATAGAAATTTCGCAAAAAACCATGGACTATAGCCTTGGCACTTTTTTCATTAAAAATATATCTTCTCACCGATCTTGACGATAGAGGGCTTATTCTAATAGGGAAAGGAATACAAAACGATGTAAAAAGGAATTTTGCTAAATAAATGTCTAGTTTTTAAAATAGAACAAAAAAACTGCTCAGGAAGGGCCACCTGAAATCAAGCCACACAAGAAGGATTTGTGGGTTATATTTTTGAAACTAGCTAGTTTCGGTCAGATATATTTTACTTGTATATTCCTTTCATTATTCCGCGTCCAACGAGTGCTCATTAGTCAAAATCGGTGACAAAAAATTTGAATAGAAATTTCGCAAAAAACCATGGACTATAGCCTTGGCACTTTTTTCATTAAAAATATATCTTCTCACCGATCTTGACGATAGAGGGCTTATTCTAATAGGGAAAGGAATACAAAACGATGTAAAAAGGAATTTTGCTAAATAAATGTCTAGTTTCTAAAATAGAACAAAAAAACTGCTCAGGAAGGGCCACCTGAAATCAAGCCACACAAGAAGGATTTGTGGGTTATATTTTTGAAACTAGCGAGTTTCGGTCAGATATATTTTACAGTTATATTCCTTTCATTATTCCGCGTCCAACGAGTGCTCATTACTTCATTAGTCAAAATCGGTGACAAAAAATTTGAATAGAAATTTCGCAAAAAACCATGGACTATAGCCTTGGCACTTTTTTCATTAAAAATATATCTTCTCACCGATCTTGACGATAGAGGGCTTATTCTAATAGGGAAAGGAATACAAAACGATGTAAAAAGGAATTTTGCTAAATAAATGTCTAGTTTCTAAAATAGAACAAAAAAACTGCTCAGGAAGGGCCACCTGAAATCAAGCCACACAAGAAGGATTTGTGGGTTATATTTTTGAAACTAGCGAGTTTCGGTCAGATATATTTTACAGTTATATTCCTTTCATTATTCCGCGTCCAACGAGTGCTCATTACTTCATTAGTCAAAATCGGTGACAAAAAATTTGAATAGAAATTTCGCAAAAAACCATGGACTATAGCCTTGGCACTTTTTTCATTAAAAATATATCTTCTCACCGATCTTGACGATAGAGGGCTTATTCTAATAGGGAAAGGAATACAAAACGATGTAAAAAGGAATTTTGCTAAATAAATGTCTAGTTTCTAAAATAGAACAAAAAAACTGCTCAGGAAGGGCCACCTGAAATCAAGCCACACAAGAAGGATTTGTGGGTTATATTTTTGAAACTAGCGAGTTTCGGTCAGATATATTTTACAGTTATATTCCTTTCATTATTCCGCGTCCAACGAGTGCTCATTACTTCATTAGTCAAAATCGGTGACAAACAATTTGAATCGAAATTTCGCAAAAAACCATGGACTATAGCCTTGGCACTTTTTTCATTAAAAATATATCTTCTCACCGATCTTGACGATAGAGGGCTTATTCTAATAGGGAAAGGAATACAAAACGATGTAAAAAGGAATTTTGCTAAATAAATGTCTAGTTTCTAAAATAGAACAAAAAAACTGCTCAGGAAGGGCCACCTGAAATCAAGCCACACAAGAAGGATTTGTGGGTTATATTTTTGAAACTAGCGAGTTTCGGTCAGATATATTTTACAGTTATATTCCTTTCATTATTCCGCGTCCAACGAGTGCTCATTACTTCATTAGTCAAAATCGGTGACAAAAAATTTGAATAGAAATTTCGCAAAAAACCATGGACTATAGCCTTGGCACTTTTTTCATTAAAAATATATCTTCTCACCGATCTTGACGATAGAGGGCTTATTCTAATAGGGAAAGGAATACAAAACGATGTAAAAAGGAATTTTGCTAAATAAATGTCTAGTTTCTAAAATAGAACAAAAAAACTGCTCAGGAAGGGCCACCTGAAATCAAGCCACACAAGAAGGATTTGTGGGTTATATTTTTGAAACTAGCGAGTTTCGGTCAGATATATTTTACAGTTATATTCCTTTCATTATTCCGCGTCCAACGAGTGCTCATTACTTCATTAGTCAAAATCGGTGACAAAAAATTTGAATAGAAATTTCGCAAAAAACCATGGACTATAGCCTTGGCACTTTTTTCATTAAAAATATATCTTCTCACCGATCTTGACGATAGAGGGCTTATTCTAATAGGGAAAGGAATACAAAACGATGTAAAAAGGAATTTTGCTAAATAAATGTCTAGTTTCTAAAATAGAACAAAAAAACTGCTCAGGAAGGGCCACCTGAAATCAAGCCACACAAGAAGGATTTGTGGGTTATATTTTTGAAACTAGCGAGTTTCGGTCGGATATATTTTACAGTTATATTCCTTTCATTATTCCGCGTCCAACGAGTGCTCATTACTTCATTAGTCAAAATCGGTGACAAAAAATTTGAATAGAAATTTCGCAAAAAACCATGGACTATAGCCTTGGCACTTTTTTCATTAAAAATATATCTTCTCACCGATCTTGACGATAGAGGGCTTATTCTAATAGGGAAAGGAATACAAAACGATGTAAAAAGGAATTTTGCTAAATAAATGTCTAGTTTCTAAAATAGAACAAAAAAACTGCTCAGGAAGGGCCACCTGAAATCAAGCCACACAAGAAGGATTTGTGGGTTATATTTTTGAAACTAGCGAGTTTCGGTCAGATATATTTTACAGTTATATTCCTTTCATTATTCCGCGTCCAACGAGTGCTCATTACTTCATTAGTCAAAATCGGTGACAAACAATTTGAATCGAAATTTCGCAAAAAACCATGGACTATAGCCTTGGCACTTTTTTCATTAAAAATATATCTTCTCACCGATCTTGACGATAGAGGGCTTATTCTAACAGGGAAAGGAATACAAAACGATGTAAAAAGGAATTTTGCTAAATAAATGTCTAGTTTTTAAAATAGAGCAAAAAAACTGCTCAGGAAGGGCCACCTGAAATCAAGCCACACAAGAAGGATTTGTGGGTTATATTTTTGAAACTAGCGAGTTTCGGTTAGATATATTTTACAGTTATATTCCTTTCATTATTCCGCGTCCAATGAGTGCTCATTAGTTAAAATCGGTGACAAAAAATTTGAATAGAAATTTCGCAAAAAAGCATGGACTGTAGCCTTGGCACTTTTTTCATTAAAAATATATCTTCTCACCGATCTTGACGATAGAGGGCTTATTCTAATAGGGAAAGGAATACAAAACGATGTAAAAAGGAATTTTGCTAAATAAATGTCTAGTTTCTAAAATAGAACAAAAAAACTGCTCAGGAAGGGCCACCTGAAATCAAGCCACAAAAGAAGGATTTGTGGGTTATATTTTTGAAACTAGCGAGTTTCGGTCAGATATATTTTACAGTTATATTCCTTTCATTATTCCGCGTCCAACGAGTGCTCATTACTTCATTAGTCAAAATCGGTGACAAACAATTTGAATCGAAATTTCGCAAAAAAGCATGGACTATAGCCTTGGCACTTTTTTCATTAAAAATATATCTTCTCACCGATCTTGACGATAGAGGGCTTATTCTAACAGGGAAAGGAATACAAAACGATGTAAAAAGGAATTTTGCTAAATAAATGTCTAGTTTTTAAAATAGAGCAAAAAAACTGCTCAGGAAGGGCCACCTGAAATCAAGCCACACAAGAAGGATTTGTGGGTTATATTTTTTAAACTAGCGAGTTTCGGTCAGATATATTTTACAGTTATATTCCTTTCATTATTCCGCGTCCAACGAGTGCTCATTACTTCATTAGTCAAAATCGGTGACAAAAAATTTGAATAGAAATTTCGCAAAAAACCATGGACTATAGCCTTGGCACTTTTTTCATTAAAAATATATCTTCTCACCGATCTTGACGATAGAGGGCTTATTCTAATAGGGAAAGGAATACAAAACGATGTAAAAAGGAATTTTGCTAAATAAATGTCTAGTTTCTAAAATAGAACAAAAAAACTGCTCAGGAAGGGCCACCTGAAATCAAGCCACAAAAGAAGGATTTGTGGGTTATATTTTTGAAACTAGCGAGTTTCGGTCAGATATATTTTACAGTTATATTCCTTTCATTATTCCGCGTCCAACGAGTGCTCATTACTTCATTAGTCAAAATCGGTGACAAAAAATTTGAATAGAAATTTCGCAAAAAACCATGGACTATAGCCTTGGCACTTTTTTCATTAAAAATATATCTTCTCACCGATCTTGACGATAGAGGGCTTATTCTAATAGGGAAAGGAATACAAAACGATGTAAAAAGGAATTTTGCTAAATAAATGTCTAGTTTCTAAAATAGAACAAAAAAACTGCTCAGGAAGGGCCACCTGAAATCAAGCCACAAAAGAAGGATTTGTGGGTTATATTTTTGAAACTAGCGAGTTTCGGTCAGATATATTTTACAGTTATATTCCTTTCATTATTCCGCGTCCAACGAGTGCTCATTACTTCATTAGTCAAAATCGGTGACAAAAAATTTGAATAGAAATTTCGCAAAAAACCATGGACTATAGCCTTGGCACTTTTTTCATTAAAAATATATCTTCTCACCGATCTTGACGATAGAGGGCTTATTCTAATAGGGAAAGGAATACAAAACGATGTAAAAAGGAATTTTGCTAAATAAATGTCTAGTTTCTAAAATAGAACAAAAAAACTGCTCAGGAAGGGCCACCTGAAATCAAGCCACAAAAGAAGGATTTGTGGGTTATATTTTTGAAACTAGCGAGTTTCGGTCAGATATATTTTACAGTTATATTCCTTTCATTATTCCGCGTCCAACGAGTGCTCATTACTTCATTAGTCAAAATCGGTGACAAAAAATTTGAATAGAAATTTCGCAAAAAACCATGGACTATAGCCTTGGCACTTTTTTCATTAAAAATATATCTTCTTACCGATCTTGACGATAGAGGGCTTATTCTAACAGGGAAAGGAATACAAAACGATGTAAAAAGGAATTTTGCCAAATAAATGTCTAGTTTTTAAAATAGAACAAAAAAACTGCTCAGGAAGGGCCACCTGAAATCAAGCCACACAAGAAGGATTTGTGGGTTATATTTTTGAAACTAGCGAGTTTCGGTCAGATATATTTTACAGTTATATTCCTTTCATTATTCCGCGTCCAACGAGTGCTCATTAGTCAAAATCGGTTACAAAAAATTTGAATAGAAATTTCGCAAAAAAGCATGGACTATAGCCTTGGCACTTTTTTCATTAAAAATATATCTTCTCACCGATCTTGACGATAGAGGGCTTATTCTAATAGGGAAAGGAATACAAAACGATGTAAAAAGGAATTTTGCTAAATAAATGTCTAGTTTCTAAAATAGAACAAAAAAACTGCTCAGGAAGGGCCACCTGAAATCAAGCCACAAAAGAAGGATTTGTGGGTTATATTTTTGAAACTAGCGAGTTTCGGTCAGATATATTTTACAGTTATATTCCTTTCATTATTCCGCGTCCAACGAGTGCTCATTACTTCATTAGTCAAAATCGGTGACAAAAAATTTGAATAGAAATTTCGCAAAAAACCATGGACTATAGCCTTGGCACTTTTTTCATTAAAAATATATCTTCTCACCGATCTTGACGATAGAGGGCTTATTCTAATAGGGAAAGGAATACAAAACGATGTAAAAAGGAATTTTGCTAAATAAATGTCTAGTTTCTAAAATAGAACAAAAAAACTGCTCAGGAAGGGCCACCTGAAATCAAGCCACACAAGAAGGATTTGTGGGTTATATTTTTGAAACTAGCGAGTTTCGGTCAGATATATTTTACAGTTATATTCCTTTCATTATTCCGCGTCCAACGAGTGCTCATTACTTCATTAGTCAAAATCGGTGACAAAAAATTTGAATAGAAATTTCGCAAAAAACCATGGACTATAGCCTTGGCACTTTTTTCATTAAAAATATATCTTCTCACCGATCTTGACGATAGAGGGCTTATTCTAATAGGGAAAGGAATACAAAACGATGTAAAAAGGAATTTTGCTAAATAAATGTCTAGTTTCTAAAATAGAACAAAAAAACTGCTCAGGAAGGGCCACCTGAAATCAAGCCACAAAAGAAGGATTTGTGGGTTATATTTTTGAAACTAGCGAGTTTCGGTCAGATATATTTTACAGTTATATTCCTTTCATTATTCCGCGTCCAACGAGTGCTCATTACTTCATTAGTCAAAATCGGTGACAAAAAATTTGAATAGAAATTTCGCAAAAAACCATGGACTATAGCCTTGGCACTTTTTTCATTAAAAATATATCTTCTTACCGATCTTGACGATAGAGGGCTTATTCTAACAGGGAAAGGAATACAAAACGATGTAAAAAGGAATTTTGCCAAATAAATGTCTAGTTTTTAAAATAGAACAAAAAAACTGCTCAGGAAGGGCCACCTGAAATCAAGCCACACAAGAAGGATTTGTGGGTTATATTTTTGAAACTAGCGAGTTTCGGTCAGATATATTTTACAGTTATATTCCTTTCATTATTCCGCGTCCAACGAGTGCTCATTAGTCAAAATCGGTTACAAAAAATTTGAATAGAAATTTCGCAAAAAAGCATGGACTATAGCCTTGGCACTTTTTTCATTAAAAATATATCTTCTCACCGATCTTGACGATAGAGGGCTTATTCTAATAGGGAAAGGAATACAAAACGATGTAAAAAGGAATTTTGCTAAATAAATGTCTAGTTTCTAAAATAGAACAAAAAAACTGCTCAGGAAGGGCCACCTGAAATCAAGCCACAAAAGAAGGATTTGTGGGTTATATTTTTGAAACTAGCGAGTTTCGGTCAGATATATTTTACAGTTATATTCCTTTCATTATTCCGCGTCCAACGAGTGCTCATTACTTCATTAGTCAAAATCGGTGACAAAAAATTTGAATAGAAATTTCGCAAAAAACCATGGACTATAGCCTTGGCACTTTTTTCATTAAAAATATATCTTCTTACCGATCTTGACGATAGAGGGCTTATTCTAACAGGGAAAGGAATACAAAACGATGTAAAAAGGAATTTTGCCAAATAAATGTCTAGTTTTTAAAATAGAACAAAAAAACTGCTCAGGAAGGGCCACCTGAAATCAAGCCACACAAGAAGGATTTGTGGGTTATATTTTTGAAACTAGCGAGTTTCGGTCAGATATATTTTACAGTTATATTCCTTTCATTATTCCGCGTCCAACGAGTGCTCATTAGTCAAAATCGGTGACAAAAAATTTGAATAGAAATTTCGCAAAAAAGCATGGACTATAGCCTTGGCACTTTTTTCATTAAAAATATATCTTCTCACCGATCTTGACGATAGAGGGCTTATTCTAATAGGGAAAGGAATACAAAACGATGTAAAAAGGAATTTTGCTAAATAAATGTCTAGTTTCTAAAATAGAACAAAAAAACTGCTCAGGAAGGGCCACCTGAAATCAAGCCACACAAGAAGGATTTGTGGGTTATATTTTTGAAACTAGCGAGTTTCGGTCAGATATATTTTACAGTTATATTCCTTTCATTATTCCGCGTCCAACGAGTGCTCATTACTTCATTAGTCAAAATCGGTGACAAAAAATTTGAATAGAAATTTCGCAAAAAACCATGGACTATAGCCTTGGCACTTTTTTCATTAAAAATATATATGCTCACCGATCTTGACGATAGAGGGCTTATTCTAACAGGGAAAGGAATACAAAACGATGTAAAAAGGAATTTTGCTAAATAAATGTCTAGTTTCTAAAATAGAACAAAAAAACTGCTCAGGAAGGGCCACCTGAAATCAAGCCACACAAGAAGGATTTGTGGGTTATATTTTTGAAACTAGCGAGTTTCGGTCAGATATATTTTACAGTTATATTCCTTTCATTATTCCGCGTCCAACGAGTGCTCATTACTTCATTAGTCAAAATCGGTGACAAAAAATTTGAATAGAAATTTCGCAAAAAACCATGGACTATAGCCTTGGCACTTTTTTCATTAAAAATATATCTTCTCACCGATCTTGACGACAGAGGGCTTATTCTAACAGGGAAAGGAATACAAAACGATGTTAAAAGGAATTTTGCTAAATAAATGTCTAGTTTTTAAAATAGAGCAAAAAAACTGCTCAGGAAGGGCCACCTGAAATCAAGCCACAGTAGAAGGATTTGTGGGTTATATTTTTGAAACTAGCGAGTTTCGGTCAGATATATTTTACAGTTATATTCCTTTCATTATTCCGCGTCCAACGAGTGCTCATTACTTCATTAGTCAAAATCGGTGACAAAAAATTTGAATAGAAATTTCGCAAAAAAGCATGGACTATAGCCTTGGCACTTTTTTCATTAAAAGTATATCTTCTCACCGATCTTGACGACAGAGGGCTTATTCTAACAGGGAAAGGAATACAAAACGATGTAAAAAGGAATTTTGCTAAATAAATGTCTAGTTTTTAAAATAGAGCAAAAAAACTGCTCAGGAAGGGCAACCTGAAATCAAGCCACACACGAAGGATTTGTGGGTTATATTTTTGAAACTAGCGAGTTTCGGTCAGATATATTTTACAGTTATATTCCTTTCATTATTCCGCGTCCAACGAGTGCTCATTACTTCATTAGTCAAAATCGGTGACAAAAAATTTGAATAGAAATTTCGCAAAAAAGCATGGACTATAGCCTTGGCACTTTTTTCATTAAAAGTATATCTTCTCACCGATCTTGACGACAGAGGGCTTATTCTAACAGGGAAAGGAATACAAAACGATGTAAAAAGGAATTTTGCTAAATAAATGTCTAGTTTTTAAAATAGAGCAAAAAAACTGCTCAGGAAGGGCCACCTGAAATCAAGCCACAGTAGAAGGATTTGTGGGTTATATTTTTGAAACTAGCGAGTTTCGGTCAGATATATTTTACAGTTATATTCCTTTCATTATTCCGCGTCCAACGAGTGCTCATTAGTCAAAATCGGTTACAAAAAATTTGAATAGAAATTTCGCAAAAAAGCATGGACTATAGCTTGGCACTTTTTTCATTAAAAATATATCTTCTCACCGATCTTGACGATAGAGGGCTTATTCTAACAGGGAAAGGAATACAAAACGATGTAAAAAGGAATTTTGCTAAATAAATGTCTAGTTTTTAAAATAGAGCAAAAAAACTGCTCAGGAAGGGCAACCTGAAATCAAGCCACACACGAAGGATTTGTGGGTTATATTTTTGAAACTAGCGAGTTTCGGTCAGATATATTTTACAGTTATATTCCTTTCATTATTCCGCGTCCAACGAGTGCTCATTACTTCATTAGTCAAAATCGGTGACAAAAAATTTGAATAGAAATTTCGCAAAAAAGCATGGACTATAGCCTTGGCACTTTTTTCATTAAAAGTATATCTTCTCACCGATCTTGACGACAGAGGGCTTATTCTAACAGGGAAAGGAATACAAAACGATGTAAAAAGGAATTTTGCTAAATAAATGTCTAGTTTTTAAAATAGAGCAAAAAAACTGCTCAGGAAGGGCAACCTGAAATCAAGCCACACACGAAGGATTTGTGGGTTATATTTTTGAAACTAGCGAGTTTCGGTCAGATATATTTTACAGTTATATTCCTTTCATTATTCCGCGTCCAACGAGTGCTCATTACTTCATTAGTCAAAATCGGTGACAAAAAATTTGAATAGAAATTTCGCAAAAAAGCATGGACTATAGCCTTGGCACTTTTTTCATTAAAAGTATATCTTCTCACCGATCTTGACGACAGAGGGCTTATTCTAACAGGGAAAGGAATACAAAACGATGTTAAAAGGAATTTTGCTAAATAAATGTCTAGTTTTTAAAATAGAGCAAAAAAACTGCTCAGGAAGGGCCACCTGAAATCAAGCCACACAAGAAGGATTTGTGGGTTATATTTTTGAAACTAGCGAGTTTCGGTCGGATATATTTTACAGTTATATTCCTTTCATTATTCCGCGTCCAACGAGTGCTCATTAGTCAAAATCGGTTACAAAAAATTTGAATAGAAATTTCGCAAAAAAGCAGGACTATAGCCTTGGCACTTTTTTCATTAAAAATATATCTTCTCACCGATCTTGACGATAGAGGGCTTATTCTAACAGGGAAAGGAATACAAAACGATGTAAAAAGGAATTTTGCTAAATAAATGTCTAGTTTTTAAAATAGAGCAAAAAAACTGCTCAGGAAGGGCAACCTGAAATCAAGCCACACACGAAGGATTTGTGGGTTATATTTTTGAAACTAGCGAGTTTCGGTCAGATATATTTTACAGTTATATTCCTTTCATTATTCCGCGTCCAACGAGTGCTCATTACTTCATTAGTCAAAATCGGTGACAAAAAATTTGAATAGAAATTTCGCAAAAAAGCATGGACTATAGCCTTGGCACTTTTTTCATTAAAAGTATATCTTCTCACCGATCTTGACGACAGAGGGCTTATTCTAACAGGGAAAGGAATACAAAACGATGTTAAAAGGAATTTTGCTAAATAAATGTCTAGTTTTTAAAATAGAGCAAAAAAACTGCTCAGGAAGGGCCACCTGAAATCAAGCCACAGTAGAAGGATTTGTGGGTTATATTTTTGAAACTAGCGAGTTTCGGTCAGATATATTTTACAGTTATATTCCTTTCATTATTCCGCGTCCAACGAGTGCTCATTAGTCAAAATCGGTGACAAAAAATTTGAATAGAAATTTCGCAAAAAAGCATGGACTATAGCCTTGGCACTTTTTTCATTAAAAGTATATCTTTTCACCGATCTTGACGACAGAGGGCTTATTCTAATAGGGAAAGGAATACAAAACGATGTAAAAAGGAATTTTGCTAAATAAATGTCTAGTTTCTAAAATAGAACAAAAAAACTGCTCAGGAAGGGCCACCTGAAATCAAGCCGCACACGAAGGATTTGTGGGTTATATTTTTGAAACTAGCGAGTTTCGGTCAGATATATTTTACAGTTATATTCCTTTCATTATTCCGCGTCCAATGAGTGCTCATTAGTCAAAATCGGTGACAAAAAATTTGAATAGAAATTTCGCAAAAAAGCATGGACTATAGCCTTGGCACTTTTTTCATTAAAAATATATCTTCTCACCGATCTTGACGACAGAGGGCTTATTCTAACAGGGAAAGGAATACAAAACGATGTTAAAAGGAATTTTGCTAAATAAATGTCTAGTTTTTAAAATAGAGCAAAAAAACTGCTCAGGAAGGGCCACCTGAAATCAAGCCACAGTAGAAGGATTTGTGGGTTATATTTTTGAAACTAGCGAGTTTCGGTCAGATATATTTTACAGTTATATTCCTTTCATTATTCCGCGTCCAACGAGTGCTCATTAGTCAAAATCGGTTACAAAAAATTTGAATAGAAATTTCGCAAAAAAGCATGGACTATAGCTTGGCACTTTTTTCATTAAAAATATATCTTCTCACCGATCTTGACGATAGAGGGCTTATTCTAACAGGGAAAGGAATACGAAACGATGTAAAAAGGAATTTTGCTAAATAAATGTCTAGTTTTTAAAATAGAGCAAAAAAACTGCTCAGGAAGGGCCACCTGAAATCAAGCCACAGTAGAAGGATTTGTGGGTTATATTTTTGAAACTAGCGAGTTTCGGTCAGATATATTTTACAGTTATATTCCTTTCATTATTCCGCGTCCAACGAGTGCTCATTAGTCAAAATCGGTGACAAAAAATTTGAATAGAAATTTCGCAAAAAAGCATGGACTATAGCCTTGGCACTTTTTTCATTAAAAGTATATCTTTTCACCGATCTTGACGATAGAGGGCTTATTCTAATAGGGAAAGGAATACAAAACGATGTAAAAAGGAATTTTGCTAAATAAATGTCTAGTTTCTAAAATAGAACAAAAAAACTGCTCAGGAAGGGCCACCTGAAATCAAGCCACACAAGAAGGATTTGTGGGTTATATTTTTGAAACTAGCGAGTTTCGGTCAGATATATTTTACAGTTATATTCCTTTCATTATTCCGCGTCCAACGAGTGCTCATTAGTCAAAATCGGTTACAAAAAATTTGAATAGAAATTTCGCAAAAAAGCAGGACTATAGCCTTGGCACTTTTTTCATTAAAAATATATCTTCTCACCGATCTTGACGATAGAGGGCTTATTCTAACAGGGAAAGGAATACAAAACGATGTAAAAAGGAATTTTGCTAAATAAATGTCTAGTTTTTAAAATAGAGCAAAAAAACTGCTCAGGAAGGGCAACCTGAAATCAAGCCACACACGAAGGATTTGTGGGTTATATTTTTGAAACTAGCGAGTTTCGGTCAGATATATTTTACAGTTATATTCCTTTCATTATTCCGCGTCCAACGAGTGCTCATTAGTCAAAATCGGTGACAAAAAATTTGAATAGAAATTTCGCAAAAAAGCATGGACTATAGCCTTGGCACTTTTTTCATTAAAAATATATCTTCTCACCGATCTTGACGATAGAGGGCTTATTCTAACAGGGAAAGGAATACAAAACGATGTAAAAAGGAATTTTGCTAAATAAATGTCTAGTTTCTAAAATAGAACAAAAAAACTGCTCAGGAAGGGCCACCTGAAATCAAGCCACACAAGAAGGATTTGTGGGTTATATTTTTGAAACTAGCGAGTTTCGGTCAGATATATTTTACAGTTATATTCCTTTCATTATTCCGCGTCCAACGAGTGCTCATTACTTCATTAGTCAAAATCGGTGACAAAAAATTTGAATAGAAATTTCGCAAAAAACCATGGACTATAGCCTTGGCACTTTTTTCATTAAAAATATATCTTCTCACCGATCTTGACGATAGAGGGCTTATTCTAACAGGGAAAGGAATACAAAACGATGTAAAAAGGAATTTTGCTAAATAAATGTCTAGTTTTTAAAATAGAGCAAAAAAACTGCTCAGGAAGGGCAACCTGAAATCAAGCCACACACGAAGGATTTGTGGGTTATATTTTTGAAACTAGCGAGTTTCGGTCAGATATATTTTACAGTTATATTCCTTTCATTATTCCGCGTCCAACGAGTGCTCATTAGTCAAAATCGGTGACAAAAAATTTGAATAGAAATTTCGCAAAAAAGCATGGACTATAGCCTTGGCACTTTTTTCATTAAAAGTATATCTTTTCACCGATCTTGACGATAGAGGGCTTATTCTAATAGGGAAAGGAATACAAAACGATGTAAAAAGGAATTTTGCTAAATAAATGTCTAGTTTCTAAAATAGAACAAAAAAACTGCTCAGGAAGGGCCACCTGAAATCAAGCCACACAAGAAGGATTTGTGGGTTATATTTTTGAAACTAGCGAGTTTCGGTCAGATATATTTTACAGTTATATTCCTTTCATTATTCCGCGTCCAACGAGTGCTCATTAGTCAAAATCGGTTACAAAAAATTTGAATAGAAATTTCGCAAAAAAGCAGGACTATAGCCTTGGCACTTTTTTCATTAAAAATATATCTTCTCACCGATCTTGACGATAGAGGGCTTATTCTAACAGGGAAAGGAATACAAAACGATGTAAAAAGGAATTTTGCTAAATAAATGTCTAGTTTTTAAAATAGAGCAAAAAAACTGCTCAGGAAGGGCAACCTGAAATCAAGCCACACACGAAGGATTTGTGGGTTATATTTTTGAAACTAGCGAGTTTCGGTCAGATATATTTTACAGTTATATTCCTTTCATTATTCCGCGTCCAACGAGTGCTCATTAGTCAAAATCGGTGACAAAAAATTTGAATAGAAATTTCGCAAAAAAGCATGGACTATAGCCTTGGCACTTTTTTCATTAAAAATATATCTTCTCACCGATCTTGACGATAGAGGGCTTATTCTAACAGGGAAAGGAATACAAAACGATGTAAAAAGGAATTTTGCTAAATAAATGTCTAGTTTCTAAAATAGAACAAAAAAACTGCTCAGGAAGGGCCACCTGAAATCAAGCCACACAAGAAGGATTTGTGGGTTATATTTTTGAAACTAGCGAGTTTCGGTCAGATATATTTTACAGTTATATTCCTTTCATTATTCCGCGTCCAACGAGTGCTCATTACTTCATTAGTCAAAATCGGTGACAAAAAATTTGAATAGAAATTTCGCAAAAAACCATGGACTATAGCCTTGGCACTTTTTTCATTAAAAATATATCTTCTCACCGATCTTGACGATAGAGGGCTTATTCTAACAGGGAAAGGAATACAAAACGATGTAAAAAGGAATTTTGCTAAATAAATGTCTAGTTTTTAAAATAGAGCAAAAAAACTGCTCAGGAAGGGCAACCTGAAATCAAGCCACACACGAAGGATTTGTGGGTTATATTTTTGAAACTAGCGAGTTTCGGTCAGATATATTTTACAGTTATATTCCTTTCATTATTCCGCGTCCAACGAGTGCTCATTAGTCAAAATCGGTGACAAAAAATTTGAATTGAAATTTCGCAAAAAAGCATGGACTATAGCCTTGGCACTTTTTTCATTAAAAATATATCTTCTCACCGATCTTGACGATAGAGGGCTTATTCTAACAGGGAAAGGAATACAAAACGATGTAAAAAGGAATTTTGCTAAATAAATGTCTAGTTTGTAAAATAGAACAAAAAAACTGCTCAGGAAGGGCCACCTGAAATCAAGCCACACAAGAAGGATTTGTGGGTTATATTTTTGAAACTAGCGAGTTTCGGTCAGATATATTTTACAGTTATATTCCTTTCATTATTCCGCGTCCAACGAGTGCTCATTACTTCATTAGTCAAAATCGGTGACAAAAAATTTGAATAGAAATTTCGCAAAAAACCATGGACTATAGCCTTGGCACTTTTTTCATTAAAAATATATATGCTCACCGATCTTGACGATAGAGGGCTTATTCTAACAGGGAAAGGAATACAAAACGATGTAAAAAGGAATTTTGCTAAATAAATGTCTAGTTTTTAAAATAGAGCAAAAAAACTGCTCAGGAAGGGCCACCTGAAATCAAGCCACACAAGAAGGATTTGTGGGTTATATTTTTGAAACTAGCGAGTTTCGGTCAGATATATTTTACAGTTATATTCCTTTCATTATTCCGCGTCCAACGAGTGCTCATTAGTCAAAATCGGTGACAAAAAATTTGAATTGAAATTTCGCAAAAAAGCATGGACTATAGCCTTGGCACTTTTTTCATTAAAAATATATCTTCTCACCGATCTTGACGATAGAGGGCTTATTCTAACAGGGAAAGGAATACAAAACGATGTAAAAAGGAATTTTGCTAAATAAATGTCTAGTTTCTAAAATAGAACAAAAAAACTGCTCAGGAAGGGCCACCTGAAATCAAGCCACACAAGAAGGATTTGTGGGTTATATTTTTGAAACTAGCGAGTTTCGGTCAGATATATTTTACAGTTATATTCCTTTCATTATTCCGCGTCCAACGAGTGCTCATTAGTCAAAATCGGTGACAAAAAATTTGAATTGAAATTTCGCAAAAAAGCATGGACTATAGCCTTGGCACTTTTTTCATTAAAAATATATCTTCTCACCGATCTTGACGATAGAGGGCTTATTCTAACAGGGAAAGGAATACAAAACGATGTAAACAGGAATTTTGCTAAATAAATGTCTAGTTTTTAAAATAGAGCAAAAAAACTGCTCAGGAAGGGCCACCTGAAATCAAGCCACACAAGAAGGATTTGTGGGTTATATTTTTGAAACTAGCGAGTTTCGGTCGGATATATTTTACAGTTATATTCCTTTCATTATTCCGCGTCCAACGAGTGCTCATTAGTCAAAATCGGTGACAAAAAATTTGAATTGAAATTTCGCAAAAAAGCATGGACTATAGCCTTGGCACTTTTTTCATTAAAAATATATCTTCTCACCGATCTTGACGATAGAGGGCTTATTCTAACAGGGAAAGGAATACAAAACGATGTAAAAAGGAATTTTGCTAAATAAATGTCTAGTTTCTAAAATAGAACAAAAAAACTGCTCAGGAAGGGCCACCTGAAATCAAGCCACACAAGAAGGATTTGTGGGTTATATTTTTGAAACTAGCGAGTTTCGGTCAGATATATTTTACAGTTATATTCCTTTCATTATTCCGCGTCCAACGAGTGCTCATTACTTCATTAGTCAAAATCGGTGACAAAAAATTTGAATAGAAATTTCGCAAAAAACCATGGACTATAGCCTTGGCACTTTTTTCATTAAAAATATATATGCTCACCGATCTTGACGATAGAGGGCTTATTCTAACAGGGAAAGGAATACAAAACGATGTAAAAAGGAATTTTGCTAAATAAATGTCTAGTTTTTAAAATAGAGCAAAAAAACTGCTCAGGAAGGGCCACCTGAAATCAAGCCACACAAGAAGGATTTGTGGGTTATATTTTTGAAACTAGCGAGTTTCGGTCAGATATATTTTACAGTTATATTCCTTTCATTATTCCGCGTCCAACGAGTGCTCATTACTTCATTAGTCAAAATCGGTGACAAAAAATTTGAATAGAAATTTCGCAAAAAACCATGGACTATAGCCTTGGCACTTTTTTCATTAAAAATATATATGCTCACCGATCTTGACGATAGAGGGCTTATTCTAACAGGGAAAGGAATACAAAACGATGTAAAAAGGAATTTTGCTAAATAAATGTCTAGTTTTAAAAATAGAGCAAAAAAACTGCTCAGGAAGGGCAACCTGAAATCAAGCCACACAAGAAGGATTTGTGGGTTATATTTTTGAAACTAGCGAGTTTCGGTCGGATATATTTTACAGTTATATTCCTTTCATTATTCCGCGTCCAACGAGTGCTCATTAGTCAAAATCGGTTACAAAAAATTTGAATAGAAATTTCGCAAAAAAGCAGGACTATAGCCTTGGCACTTTTTTCATTAAAAATATATCTTCTCACCGATCTTGACGATAGAGGGCTTATTCTAACAGGGAAAGGAATACAAAACGATGTAAAAAGGAATTTTGCTAAATAAATGTCTAGTTTTTAAAATAGAGCAAAAAAACTGCTCAGGAAGGGCAACCTGAAATCAAGCCACACACGAAGGATTTGTGGGTTATATTTTTGAAACTAGCGAGTTTCGGTCAGATATATTTTACAGTTATATTCCTTTCATTATTCCGCGTCCAACGAGTGCTCATTAGTCAAAATCGGTGACAAAAAATTTGAATTGAAATTTCGCAAAAAAGCATGGACTATAGCATTGGCACTTTTTTCATTAAAAATATATCTTCTCACCGATCTTGACGATAGAGGGCTTATTCTAACAGGGAAAGGAATACAAAACGATGTAAAAAGGAATTTTGCTAAATAAATGTCTAGTTTCTAAAATAGAACAAAAAAACTGCTCAGGAAGGGCCACCTGAAATCAAGCCACACAAGAAGGATTTGTGGGTTATATTTTTGAAACTAGCGAGTTTCGGTCAGATATATTTTACAGTTATATTCCTTTCATTATTCCGCGTCCAACGAGTGCTCATTACTTCATTAGTCAAAATCGGTGACAAAAAATTTGAATAGAAATTTCGCAAAAAACCATGGACTATAGCCTTGGCACTTTTTTCATTAAAAATATATCTTCTCACCGATTTTGACGATAGAGGGCTTATTCTAACAGGGAAAGGAATACAAAACGATGTAAAAAGGAATTTTGCTAAATAAATGTCTAGTTTTTAAAATAGAGCAAAAAAACTGCTCAGGAAGGGCCACCTGAAATCAAGCCACACAAGAAGGATTTGTGGGTTATATTTTTGAAACTAGCGAGTTTCGGTCAGATATATTTTACAGTTATATTCCTTTCATTATTCCGCGTCCAACGAGTGCTCATTAGTCAAAATCGGTGACAAAAAATTTGAATTGAAATTTCGCAAAAAAGCATGGACTATAGCCTTGGCACTGTTTTCATTAAAAATATATCTTCTCACCGATCTTGACGATAGAGGGCTTATTCTAACAGGGAAAGGAATACAAACCGATGTAAAAAGGAATTTTGCTAAATAAATGTCTAGTTTCTAAAATAGAACAAAAAAACTGCTCAGGAAGGGCCACCTGAAATCAAGCCACACAAGAAGGATTTGTGGGTTATATTTTTGAAACTAGCGAGTTTCGGTCAGATATATTTTACAGTTATATTCCTTTCATTATTCCGCGTCCAACGAGTGCTCATTACTTCATTAGTCAAAATCGGTGACAAAAAATTTGAATAGAAATTTCGCAAAAAACCATGGACTATAGCCTTGGCACTTTTTTCATTAAAAATATATATGCTCACCGATCTTGACGATAGAGGGCTTATTCTAACAGGGAAAGGAATACAAAACGATGTAAAAAGGAATTTTTCTAAATAAATGTCTAGTTTTTAAAATAGAGCAAAAAAACTGCTCAGGAAGGGCCACCTGAAATCAAGCCACACAAGAAGGATTTGTGGGTTATATTTTTGAAACTAGCGAGTTTCGGTCAGATATATTTTACAGTTATATTCCTTTCATTATTCCGCGTCCAACGAGTGCTCATTAGTCAAAATCGGTGACAAAAAATTTGAATTGAAATTTCGCAAAAAAGCATGGACTATAGCCTTGGCACTTTTTTCATTAAAAATATATCTTCTCACCGATCTTGACGATAGAGGGCTTATTCTAACAGGGAAAGGAATACAAAACGATGTAAACAGGAATTTTGCTAAATAAATGTCTAGTTTTTAAAATAGAGCAAAAAAACTGCTCAGGAAGGGCCACCTGAAATCAAGCCACACAAGAAGGATTTGTGGGTTATATTTTTGAAACTAGCGAGTTTCGGTCGGATATATTTTACAGTTATATTCCTTTCATTATTCCGCGTCCAACGAGTGCTCATTAGTCAAAATCGGTTACAAAAAATTTGAATAGAAATTTCGCAAAAAAGCAGGACTATAGCCTTGGCACTTTTTTCATTAAAAATATATCTTCTCACCGATCTTGACGATAGAGGGCTTATTCTAACAGGGAAAGGAATACAAAACGATGTAAAAAGGAATTTTGCTAAATAAATGTCTAGTTTTTAAAATAGAGCAAAAAAACTGCTCAGGAAGGGCAACCTGAAATCAAGCCACACACGAAGGATTTGTGGGTTATATTTTTGAAACTAGCGAGTTTCGGTCAGATATATTTTACAGTTATATTCCTTTCATTATTCCGCGTCCAACGAGTGCTCATTAGTCAAAATCGGTGACAAAAAATTTGAATTGAAATTTCGCAAAAAAGCATGGACTATAGCCTTGGCACTTTTTTCATTAAAAATATATCTTCTCACCGATCTTGACGATAGAGGGCTTATTCTAACAGGGAAAGGAATACAAAACGATGTAAAAAGGAATTTTGCTAAATAAATGTTTAGTTTTTAAAATAGAGCAAAAAAACTGCTCAGGAAGGGCCACCTGAAATCAAGCCACACACGAAGGATTTGTGGGTTATATTTTTGAAACTAGCGAGTTTCGGTCAGATATATTTTACAGTTATATTCCTTTCATTATTCCGCGTCCAACGAGTGCTCATTAGTCAAAATCGGTGACAAAAAATTTGAATTGAAATTTCGCAAAAAAGCATGGACTATAGCCTTGGCACTTTTTTCATTAAAAATATATCTTCTCACCGATCTTGACGATAGAGGGCTTATTCTAACAGGGAAAGGAATACAAAACGATGTAAAAAGGAATTTTGCTAAATAAATGTCTAGTTTTTAAAATAGAGCAAAAAAACTGCTCAGGAAGGGCCACCTGAAATCAAGCCACACAAGAAGGATTTGTGGGTTATATTTTTGAAACTAGCGAGTTTCGGTCGGATATATTTTACAGTTATATTCCTTTCATTATTCCGCGTCCAACGAGTGCTCATTAGTCAAAATCGGTTACAAAAAATTTGAATAGAAATTTCGCAAAAAAGCAGGACTATAGCCTTGGCACTTTTTTCATTAAAAATATATCTTCTCACCGATCTTGACGATAGAGGGCTTATTCTAACAGGGAAAGGAATACAAAACGATGTAAAAAGGAATTTTGCTAAATAAATGTCTAGTTTTTAAAATAGAGCAAAAAAACTGCTCAGGAAGGGCCACCTGAAATCAAGCCACACAAGAAGGATTTGTGGGTTATATTTTTGAAACTAGCGAGTTTCGGTCGGATATATTTTACAGTTATATTCCTTTCATTATTCCGCGTCCAACGAGTGCTCATTAGTCAAAATCGGTGACAAAAAATTTGAATTGAAATTTCGCAAAAAAGCATGGACTATAGCCTTGGCACTTTTTTCATTAAAAATATATCTTCTCACCGATCTTGACGATAGAGGGCTTATTCTAACAGGGAAAGGAATACAAAACGATGTAAAAAGGAATTTTGCTAAATAAATGTCTAGTTTTTAAAATAGAGCAAAAAAACTGCTCAGGAAGGGCCACCTGAAATCAAGCCACACAAGAAGGATTTGTGGGTTATATTTTTGAAACTAGCGAGTTTCGGTCGGATATATTTTACAGTTATATTCCTTTCATTATTCCGCGTCCAACGAGTGCTCATTACTTCATTATTCAAAATCGGTGACAAAAAATTTGAATAGAAATTTCGCAAAAAACCATGGACTATAGCCTTGGCACTTTTTTCATTAAAAATATATCTTCTCACCGATCTTGACGATAGAGGGCTTATTCTAACAGGGAAAGGAATACAAAACGATGTAAAAAGGAATTTTGCTAAATAAATGTCTAGTTTTTAAAATAGAGCAAAAAAACTGCTCAGGAAGGGCAACCTGAAATCAAGCCACACACGAAGGATTTGTGGGTTATATTTTTGAAACTAGCGAGTTTCGGTCAGATATATTTTACAGTTATATTCCTTTCATTATTCCGCGTCCAACGAGTGCTCATTAGTCAAAATCGGTGACAAAAAATTTGAATTGAAATTTCGCAAAAAAGCATGGACTATAGCCTTGGCACTTTTTTCATTAAAAATATATCTTCTCACCGATCTTGACGATAGAGGGCTTATTCTAACAGGGAAAGGAATACAAAACGATGTAAAAAGGAATTTTGCTAAATAAATGTCTAGTTTTTAAAATAGAGCAAAAAAACTGCTCAGGAAGGGCCACCTGAAATCAAGCCACACAAGAAGGATTTGTGGGTTATATTTTTGAAACTAGCGAGTTTCGGTCGGATATATTTTACAGTTATATTCCTTTCATTATTCCGCGTCCAACGAGTGCTCATTAGTCAAAATCGGTTACAAAAAATTTGAATAGAAATTTCGCAAAAAAGCAGGACTATAGCCTTGTCACTTTTTTCATTAAAAATATATCTTCTCACCGATCTTGACGATAGAGGGCTTATTCTAACAGGGAAAGGAATACAAAACGATGTAAAAAGGAATTTTGCTAAATAAATGTCTAGTTTTTAAAATAGAGCAAAAAAACTGCTCAGGAAGGGCAACCTGAAATCAAGCCACACAAGAAGGATTTGTGGGTTATATTTTTGAAACTAGCGAGTTTCGGTCGGATATATTTTACAGTTATATTCCTTTCATTATTCCGCGTCCAACGAGTGCTCATTAGTCAAAATCGGTGACAAAAAATTTGAATTGAAATTTCGCAAAAAAGCATGGACTATAGCCTTGGCACTTTTTTCATTAAAAATATATCTTCTCACCGATCTTGACGATAGAGGGCTTATTCTAACAGGGAAAGGAATACAAAACGATGTAAAAAGGAATTTTGCTAAATAAATGTCTAGTTTCTAAAATAGAACAAAAAAACTGCTCAGGAAGGGCCACCTGAAATCAAGCCACACAAGAAGGATTTGTGGGTTATATTTTTGAAACTAGCGAGTTTCGGTCAGATATATTTTACAGTTATATTCCTTTCATTATTCCGCGTCCAACGAGTGCTCATTACTTCATTAGTCAAAATCGGTGACAAAAAATTTGAATAGAAATTTCGCAAAAAACCATGGACTATAGCCTTGGCACTTTTTTCATTAAAAATATATATGCTCACCGATCTTGACGATAGAGGGCTTATTCTAACAGGGAAAGGAATACAAAACGATGTAAAAAGGAATTTTGCTAAATAAATGTCTAGTTTTTAAAATAGAGCAAAAAAACTGCTCAGGAAGGGCCACCTGAAATCAAGGAAGAAGAAGAAGAAGTACCTTGAACAGTGCAAATTTTTATAGCTCTGAAAAATTGAGTAATTTCTGTGATATTGTTTTTGAAAATTTGGTTATCTACTATCGAAATAGGAAAAGAGGAATAAATCTGGCTAGATCAACTATTATTCTTACCAAAGCTAAGTGTGGAAAGTTTTATCTTTATTTTTTAAGTTTTTTCGCTGACTGAAAGAAGTACCTTGTTACTTCTAGAATTTTTTTTTAATTAAATTTGGCTGTGCTAACATTTATTCTGTGTTTTTAATTACTAATTGTAACTTTTCTTATATTTTTTGTTGCAGCGTTGAAATAGTTATTAGTCATTCCATTTGTTTATTTATTGTTATTTTTGAACCGGCTAAAGTTTGGTTATTTTTGTCGAGGTTTTTAGCGGGAAGTCTTTGACAGCAACTAATAGTGTATCGTCGGGACATCTATTGGGTAATAGTATAAATAAATAGGAAAAAAGCAGAGTTACCAGAACGACAACATGAATAGGAGTACCAAAAGTTTGGATGAATCTATTTTTAATGAGAGTTACAGCGAATCTTGCAAAATATGTAAGGAAATGGTCCTAAATGAGGATCAAGCATTAAATTGCGAAGGCCGATGTGCAAGATGGTTCCACATAGGATGCCTCAAAATTACCACTAAGAACTACAAAAAAATCGAAGATCTTGGTGATACAACAATATGGATGTGTGCTGTGTGCAAGTTGGACTTCAAGAAGTGGGTTCAAAATAAAGATAAAAAGCGCAATGATCGCGAAAGGGTACAGCTGGAAACATTAGAAATATCGAAAAGAACTAATGAAGCTATGCAGGAAATGAAAGAAAAAATAAATACTATTGAGGAAATAAATAAAAAGATGGACTCTCTTCAAACTGCTACTATCAATACACAAACTCAGTGCAAACAATCGTATGCAGAAGTGCTTAAAATTGCTAATGGGAAAGAACCCAATGAAATATTAAACGGAAATGTAGTGACTCGCTCCTACAACATAATTATAAAGCCAAAATCGCAGCAGTGCCACGAAGTCACAAGGAGACAACTAAAGGAAGCGATCGACATAGTAAAAATAAAAGCACCAATCACAAATATTCAAAATATCAGCAACGGTGGAATACTCATAAAGACCTTAAATCAAGAGGCGCAGGAAAAAATTGTACGAGAGGCTGAAAAAAAGCTAAACAAGGAAATTTATGAGGTTTCAACGCCAAAAACAAGGCATCCAACAATTCGCATATCGAACCTAGACAGGGAATATAAGGAAGAAGAACTGAAAGTCGACCTAATGGGATTAAACCACTTCATCAATCAGGAGGATGAATTTAGAATTGTTCACAAGAGGGAATACCAGGTAAGGGGAGAAAAAAGGTGGTCTCTAATTGTTGAAGTTCCGGGAAAAACCTTTAACAAGATTGTGAATCGGTATATTCATTTGGGATACAGGGCACATTTTATAAAAGAAGAAATAAATATTATAAGATGTTTCAATTGCCAGATGTATGGCCACAGAGCGAGTAACTGTACAAACAAGATCTGTTGTGCGAAATGCGCAGGTGAGCACCACACGCAGGTATGTTCCTATAATATCCTCAGGTGTATAAATTGTGTTACATGGAAGTACCACAAGGAGATAAACCACAGTGCATTGAGCTATAACTGCGGAAAATATTTGGACCTACTTGGTAGAATGAGGGAAAGAATTGATTATGGCTCCGAGAAGCTAAATAACTAAAGAAAAACACTCTAAAAATATAAACTCCCAGAATATGGATCTAAAAATACTATATGCCAACACAAGAAGCTTAAGAAATAAGTTAGAGGAGGTCGAACTAATGGTAACAGAAGTGGGACACGTGGACATTGTGATACTAGTGGAAACCTGGATTAAGCAAGATGAAATACATTACTACAATCTGCAAGGATTTACTCCGATATTTAACTGTCGTAAATCTACTACGAGGGGGGGAGGAACAGCGATATACATAAGAGATAATATAAAATTTGCAACCGAGCAAACCACGGAATTGTCATTCGAGCAATTCAATGTGATACCTATTATGATTGAAGATACAATTCCGAAACTAATAATTATCACATACTATAAGCCGCCTAATTCTAACGGAGAGCAATTTCTAGAAGCACTAGACTCTATATTATCTAAATATAAAAATTGTATGTTAATATCGGATACTAACATAAACCTGCTTAATGAGAATGAAGACACTAGGAAATATTTGGAACTACTATCTACTAATAATGCAACAGTGCTGAACAAAATTGACATGAAATACCCTACCAGAATTTCGGAGCATAGTTGCTCAATAATTGATCACGTAGTAACAACTCTTAATATGGAAAAATACCACTTTGAATTGGAACTCAAAGACTGGCCTCAACTGGATCATCGCATCATGATAACTACGCTTAGAAAGGCTTTAATGAGGAGAGCAAAAATGTCTAAAAGGAAAATAATAAGAATAAATACTGAAATTTTAAGAACAAAGGTAAGTTCTGCTATTGATGTTTGCGAAAATCTAAACTTTGATAAACTTATCGATATAATCCAAAAAGCAAAACAGGAAGCAACTGATACCAGATTAATCAGAACTCGAGAAAATAACTGGATTACATTAGAGATAATAAGCCAAATAAAACAAAGAAACAAATTATATAAAAAAATCAAAGGGGGTTCAAATAATCCTCAACTAATACAAAACTATAAGAGGCTTAAGAATGATATCATCTGGAAAACAAGAAGAGCAAAAATGTCTTATGTGGAACAAAAAATGCAAAGAGCAGGAAGCGACTCAAAAAAGATGTGGACAACAATCAACGAGACAATACGAAATAGTAATACGAAAGGTAGAAACGTCAGTATAGAAGAACTAAAAGTTGAGGATAATAACCTGAGAGACAAACAACGAATTGCAAACTACATGAACAAACATTTTGTGAATGTTGGCCCCTCTCTTGTAAAAAGATTGGATGACAAGTGTAATAACCCTTGTCAACCAACTAAAAATGTGACAAGGTCAAACTGCATATTTATCAGGCCGGTGAACAGTGCTGATGTGGAAGAGGTATTATCTCAGTTGAAAGTGGACACAGCACCAGGGTTAGATGGAATAAGAGCAAAGGACGTGAAGGATATCAATGACATAATTACAGAACCATTAACAAGAATAATAAATAACTGTATCGAGGATGCGGAATTTCCAGCCTGCCTGAAATCTACATGCATAGTGCCAATCTTCAAAGAAGGGGATAGAAGAGATCCAAATAACTACCGACCTATAGCGCTCCTCAATGTATTCAGTAAAATATACGAAAGACTACTTCATAATCAACTAGTAGCATTTATACAAAGTAGCGGTGGATTTGATAAAAAACAATATGGATTCCAAAAGCAAAGCAACACGACAGCTATTATGACTGATGTAATGGAGTTCATTAATAAAGAACTCGATACTGGTAATTATGTTGTCGGAGTATTTGTTGACTTGAAGAAGGCGTTTGACACTGTGGATCATAATGTATTAATAGAAATATTATGCGAATTGGGGATTAGAGGAAAGGCAAGCCAATTACTAAGTAATTATCTGCGAGCAAGACAGTGTTGTACAAAAGTGGAAAACAACTATAGTACGAATGAAGTGATGAGTACTGGAGTCCCGCAGGGATCAATTTTAGGTCCGCTGCTCTACTCTCTGTACATCCAAAATTTAATGGAAGCTGGGCTGACTGCGGAATATTATATATATGCTGATGATACCCTTTTCCTGTACAAGGGAAAAAATGGAGATGAATTACAGAGAGAAATAAATGAGGACTTAATACGATACACAAGATGGCTACATGGGAACAAACTTACAATAAATACATCGAAAACAAGCTATATGGTTTTTCAACAGAAAGCAAAAGTTGGACATTGGACTGCAAGTGGAAGGAGAACTTATTAAACGAGTTGACTCAATAAAATATCTGGGAATGATAATGGATGATAAACTGACTTGGAATCAACACACTACATATGTGAGGAAAAAAGTGGCACCTCTTATAGGAATCATGAGGAGAAGAGACTTCTTTAATCACCACACAAGAATTCTAATCTACAACGCATTTATACTACCAATAATTACTTACAATATAATTAATTGGTCACAATGTAGCAATAACTTACTAAAATGCATGCATAGAGTATTAAACAAAGCCATAAAGTCCATATTCAATTTACATAGACTTACGCCAACGCATGAACTGTACGAATCGACAAAGTTCCTGAGCTTAAAACAATTAATTTATGTGGAAAAAGCTAAAATGATATATAAGATACGAAATAAGATGATAAAGTCGAACATAAACTTAATAGAGCATGGAGAAATACATAACCATGGCACACGATCACGCCAACATATACGCTTACCTTATGCTAGAACAGACAGAAAATTAAAGAGTTTGAAACATACAGCTGTACCCATTTACAATGGATTACCAGAAGAAATAAAAAATACAGAGCAAGTGCACAAGTTCAAGAAACTAATAAAGAATTATGCACATGAAAATGTTGCAATAGTATGATGTGTAAACTGATTACTATGTAACAAAGATAACTAGTCAATAAAAGGTAAAAGATGAAAAATAGGAGAAATGCTCTTCACTAATACCAGCCCTTGGCTGTCTGTGAAGATGCCCAAAGAAAAAGAAAAAAAAAAAAATTATAAAGAATAGCCTGACTAGAGAGATGGAGAGAGTG
Source organism: Dioctria rufipes (assembly GCA_963924295.1). Lineage (NCBI taxonomy): Eukaryota > Metazoa > Arthropoda > Insecta > Diptera > Asilidae > Dioctria > Dioctria rufipes. Next base: position 49,031,020 of record OZ002743.1, read on the forward strand.
GTGGAAAGGAGGATAGCTCTGTATTTGAAAAAAAAAAGCCACACAAGAAGGATTTGTGGGTTATATTTTTGAAACTAGCGAGTTTCGGTCAGATATATTTTACAGTTATATTCCTTTCATTATTCCGCGTCCAACGAGTGCTCATTAGTCAAAATCGGTTACAAAAAATTTGAATAGAAATTTCGCAAAAAAGCAGGACTATAGCCTTGGCACTTTTTTCATTAAAAATATATCTTCTCACCGATCTTGACGATAGAGGGCTTATTCTAACAGGGAAAGGAATACAAAACGATGTAAAAAGGAATTTTGCTAAATAAATGTCTAGTTTCTAAAATAGAACAAAAAAACTGCTCAGGAAGGGCCACCTGAAATCAAGCCACACAAGAAGGATTTGTGGGTTATATTTTTGAAACTAGCGAGTTTCGGTCAGATATATTTTACAGTTATATTCCTTTCATTATTCCGCGTCCAACGAGTGCTCATTACTTCATTAGTCAAAATCGGTGACAAAAAATTTGAATAGAAATTTCGCAAAAAACCATGGACTATAGCCTTGGCACTTTTTTCATTAAAAATATATATGCTCACCGATCTTGACGATAGAGGGCTTATTCTAACAGGGAAAGGAATACAAAACGATGTAAAAAGGAATTTTGCTAAATAAATGTCTAGTTTTTAAAATAGAGCAAAAAAACTGCTCAGGAAGGGCCACCTGAAATCAAGCCACACAAGAAGGATTTGTGGGTTATATTTTTGAAACTAGCGAGTTTCGGTCAGATATATTTTACAGTTATATTCCTTTCATTATTCCGCGTCCAACGAGTGCTCATTAGTCAAAATCGGTGACAAAAAATTTGAATTGAAATTTCGCAAAAAAGCATGGACTATAGCCTTGGCACTTTTTTCATTAAAAATATATCTTCTCACCGATCTTGACGATAGAGGGCTTATTCTAACAGGGAAAGGAATACAAAACGATGTAAAAAGGAATTTTGCTAAATAAATGTCTAGTTTCTAAAATAGAACAAAAAAACTGCTCAGGAAGGGCCACCTGAAATCAAGCCACACAAGAAGGATTTGTGGGTTATATTTTTGAAACTAGCGAGTTTCGGTCAGATATATTTTACAGTTATATTCCTTTCATTATTCCGCGTCCAACGAGTGCTCATTAGTCAAAATCGGTGACAAAAAATTTGAATTGAAATTTCGCAAAAAAGCATGGACTATAGCCTTGGCACTTTTTTCATTAAAAATATATCTTCTCACCGATCTTGACGATAGAGGGCTTATTCTAACAGGGAAAGGAATACAAAACGATGTAAAAAGGAATTTTGCTAAATAAATGTCTAGTTTTTAAAATAGAGCAAAAAAACTGCTCAGGAAGGGCCACCTGAAATCAAGCCACACAAGAAGGATTTGTGGGTTATATTTTTGAAACTAGCGAGTTTCGGTCGGATATATTTTACAGTTATATTCCTTTCATTATTCCGCGTCCAACGAGTGCTCATTAGTCAAAATCGGTGACAAAAAATTTGAATAGAAATTTCGTAAAAAAGCATGGACTATAGCCTTGGCACTTTTTTCATTAAAAATATATCTTCTCACCGATCTTGACGATAGAGGGCTTATTCTAACAGGGAAAGGAATACAAAACGATGTAAAAAGGAATTTTGCTAAATAAATGTCTAGTTTCTAAAATAGAACAAAAAAACTGCTCAGGAAGGGCCACCTGAAATCAAGCCACACAAGAAGGATTTGTGGGTTATATTTTTGAAACTAGCGAGTTTCGGTCGGATATATTTTACAGTTATATTCCTTTCATTATTCCGCGTCCAACGAGTGCTCATTAGTCAAAATCGGTGACAAAAAATTTGAATTGAAATTTCGCAAAAAAGCATGGACTATAGCCTTGGCACTTTTTTCATTAAAAATATATCTTCTCACCGATCTTGACGATAGAGGGCTTATTCTAACAGGGAAAGGAATACAAAACGATGTAAAAAGGAATTTTGCTAAATAAATGTCTAGTTTCTAAAATAGAACAAAAAAACTGCTCAGGAAGGGCCACCTGAAATCAAGCCACACAAGAAGGATTTGTGGGTTATATTTTTGAAACTAGCGAGTTTCGGTCAGATATATTTTACAGTTATATTCCTTTCATTATTCCGCGTCCAACGAGTGCTCATTACTTCATTAGTCAAAATCGGTGACAAAAAATTTGAATAGAAATTTCGCAAAAAACCATGGACTATAGCCTTGGCACTTTTTTCATTAAAAATATATCTTCTCACCGATCTTGACGATAGAGGGCTTATTCTAATAGGGAAAGGAATACAAAACGATGTAAAAAGGAATTTTGCTAAATAAATGTCTAGTTTTTAAAATAGAGCAAAAAAACTGCTCAGGAAGGGCCACCTGAAATCAAGCCACACAAGAAGGATTTGTGGGTTATATTTTTGAAACTAGCGAGTTTCGGTCAGATATATTTTACAGTTATATTCCTTTCATTATTCCGCGTCCAACGAGTGCTCATTAGTCAAAATCGGTGACAAAAAATTTGAATAGAAATTTCGTAAAAAAGCATGGACTATAGCCTTGGCACTTTTTTCATTAAAAATATATCTTCTCACCGATCTTGACGATAGAGGGCTTATTCTAACAGGGAAAGGAATACAAAACGATGTAAAAAGGAATTTTGCTAAATAAATGTCTAGTTTTTAAAATAGAGCAAAAAAACTGCTCAGGAAGGGCCACCTGAAATCAAGCCACACAAGAAGGATTTGTGGGTTATATTTTTGAAACTAGCGAGTTTCGGTCAGATATATTTTACAGTTATATTCTTTTCATTATTCCGCGTCCAACGAGTGCTCATTACTTCATTATTCAAAATCGGTGACAAAAAATTTGAATAGAAATTTCGCAAAAAACCATGGACTATAGCCTTGGCACTTTTTTCATTAAAAATATATCTTCTCACCGATCTTGACGATAGAGGGCTTATTCTAACAGGGAAAGGAATACAAAACGATGTAAAAAGGAATTTTGCTAAATAAATGTCTAGTTTTTAAAATAGAGCAAAAAAACTGCTCAGGAAGGGCAACCTGAAATCAAGCCACACACGAAGGATTTGTGGGTTATATTTTTGAAACTAGCGAGTTTCGGTCAGATATATTTTACAGTTATATTCCTTTCATTATTCCGCGTCCAACGAGTGCTCATTAGTCAAAATCGGTGACAAAAAATTTGAATTGAAATTTCGCAAAAAAGCATGGACTATAGCCTTGGCACTTTTTTCATTAAAAATATATCTTCTCACCGATCTTGACGATAGAGGGCTTATTCTAACAGGGAAAGGAATACAAAACGATGTAAAAAGGAATTTTGCTAAATAAATGTCTAGTTTTTAAAATAGAGCAAAAAAACTGCTCAGGAAGGGCCACCTGAAATCAAGCCACACAAGAAGGATTTGTGGGTTATATTTTTGAAACTAGCGAGTTTCGGTCGGATATATTTTACAGTTATATTCCTTTCATTATTCCGCGTCCAACGAGTGCTCATTAGTCAAAATCGGTTACAAAAAATTTGAATAGAAATTTCGCAAAAAAGCAGGACTATAGCCTTGGCACTTTTTTCATTAAAAATATATCTTCTCACCGATCTTGACGATAGAGGGCTTATTCTAACAGGGAAAGGAATACAAAACGATGTAAAAAGGAATTTTGCTAAATAAATGTCTAGTTTTTAAAATAGAGCAAAAAAACTGCTCAGGAAGGGCAACCTGAAATCAAGCCACACAAGAAGGATTTGTGGGTTATATTTTTGAAACTAGCGAGTTTCGGTCGGATATATTTTACAGTTATATTCCTTTCATTATTCCGCGTCCAACGAGTGCTCATTAGTCAAAATCGGTTACAAAAAATTTGAATAGAAATTTCGCAAAAAAGCAGGACTATAGCCTTGGCACTTTTTTCATTAAAAATATATCTTCTCACCGATCTTGACGATAGAGAGCTTATTCTAACAGGGAAAGGAATACAAAACGATGTAAAAAGGAATTTTGCTAAATAAATGTCTAGTTTTTAAAATAGAGCAAAAAAACTGCTCAGGAAGGGCAACCTGAAATCAAGCCACACACGAAGGATTTGTGGGTTATATTTTTGAAACTAGCGAGTTTCGGTCAGATATATTTTACAGTTATATTCCTTTCATTATTCCGCGTCCAACGAGTGCTCATTAGTTAAAATCGGTGACAAAAAATTTGAATTGAAATTTCGCAAAAAAGCATGGACTATAGCCTTGGCACTTTTTTCATTAAAAATATATCTTCTCACCGATCTTGACGATAGAGGGCTTATTCTAACAGGGAAAGGAATACAAAACGATGTAAAAAGGAATTTTGCTAAATAAATGTCTAGTTTTTAAAATAGAGCAAAAAAACTGCTCAGGAAGGGCCACCTGAAATCAAGCCACACAAGAAGGATTTGTGGGTTATATTTTTGAAACTAGCGAGTTTCGGTCGGATATATTTTACAGTTATATTCCTTTCATTATTCCGCGTCCAACGAGTGCTCATTAGTCAAAATCGGTTACAAAAAATTTGAATAGAAATTTCGCAAAAAAGCAGGACTATAGCCTTGGCACTTTTTTCATTAAAAATATATCTTCTCACCGATCTTGACGATAGAGGGCTTATTCTAACAGGGAAAGGAATACAAAACGATGTAAAAAGGAATTTTGCTAAATAAATGTCTAGTTTTTAAAATAGAGCAAAAAAACTGCTCAGGAAGGGCAACCTGAAATCAAGCCACACAAGAAGGATTTGTGGGTTATATTTTTGAAACTAGCGAGTTTCGGTCGGATATATTTTACAGTTATATTCCTTTCATTATTCCGCGTCCAACGAGTGCTCATTAGTCAAAATCGGTTACAAAAAATTTGAATAGAAATTTCGCAAAAAAGCAGGACTATAGCCTTGGCACTTTTTTCATTAAAAATATATCTTCTCACCGATCTTGACGATAGAGGGCTTATTCTAACAGGGAAAGGAATACAAAACGATGTAAAAAGGAATTTTGCTAAATAAATGTCTAGTTTTTAAAATAGAGCAAAAAAACTGCTCAGGAAGGGCAACCTGAAATCAAGCCACACACGAAGGATTTGTGGGTTATATTTTTGAAACTAGCGAGTTTCGGTCAGATATATTTTACAGTTATATTCCTTTCATTATTCCGCGTCCAACGAGTGCTCATTAGTCAAAATCGGTGACAAAAAATTTGAATTGAAATTTCGCAAAAAAGCATGGACTATAGCCTTGGCACTTTTTTCATTAAAAATATATCTTCTCACCGATCTTGACGATAGAGGGCTTATTCTAACAGGGAAAGGAATACAAAACGATGTAAAAAGGAATTTTGCTAAATAAATGTCTAGTTTCTAAAATAGAACAAAAAAACTGCTCAGGAAGGGCCACCTGAAATCAAGCCACACAAGAAGGATTTGTGGGTTATATTTTTGAAACTAGCGAGTTTCGGTCAGATATATTTTACAGTTATATTCCTTTCATTATTCCGCGTCCAACGAGTGCTCATTACTTCATTAGTCAAAATCGGTGACAAAAAATTTGAATAGAAATTTCGCAAAAAACCATGGACTATAGCCTTGGCACTTTTTTCATTAAAAATATATATGCTCACCGATCTTGACGATAGAGGGCTTATTCTAACAGGGAAAGGAATACAAAACGATGTAAAAAGGAATTTTGCTAAATAAATGTCTAGTTTCTAAAATAGAACAAAAAAACTGCTCAGGAAGGGCCACCTGAAATCAAGCCACACAAGAAGGATTTGTGGGTTATATTTTTGAAACTAGCGAGTTTCGGTCAGATATATTTTACAGTTATATTCCTTTCATTATTCCGCGTCCAACGAGTGCTCATTAGTCAAAATCGGTGACAAAAAATTTGAATTGAAATTTCGCAAAAAAGCATGGACTATAGCCTTGGCACTTTTTTCATTAAAAATATATCTTCTCACCGATCTTGACGATAGAGGGCTTATTCTAACAGGGAAAGGAATACAAAACGATGTAAAAAGGAATTTTGCTAAATAAATGTCTAGTTTCTAAAATAGAACAAAAAAACTGCTCAGGAAGGGCCACATGAAATCAAGCCACACAAGAAGGATTTGTGGGTTATATTTTTGAAACTAGCGAGTTTCGGTCAGATATATTTTACAGTTATATTCCTTTCATTATTCCGCGTCCAACGAGTGCTCATTACTTCATTAGTCAAAATCGGTGACAAAAAATTTGAATAGAAATTTCGCAAAAAACCATGGACTATAGCCTTGGCACTTTTTTCATTAAAAATATATATGCTCACCGATCTTGACGATAGAGGGCTTATTCTAACAGGGAAAGGAATACAAAACGATGTAAAAAGGAATTTTGCTAAATAAATGTCTAGTTTTTAAAATAGAGCAAAAAAACTGCTCAGGAAGGGCCACCTGAAATCAAGCCACACAAGAAGGATTTGTGGGTTATATTTTTGAAACTAGCGAGTTTCGGTCAGATATATTTTACAGTTATATTCCTTTCATTATTCCGCGTCCAACGAGTGCTCATTAGTCAAAATCGGTGACAAAAAATTTGAATTGAAATTTCGCAAAAAAGCATGGACTATAGCCTTGGCACTTTTTTCATTAAAAATATATCTTCTCACCGATCTTGACGATAGAGGGCTTATTCTAACAGGGAAAGGAATACAAAACGATGTAAAAAGGAATTTTGCTAAATAAATGTCTAGTTTCTAAAATAGAACAAAAAAACTGCTCAGGAAGGGCCACCTGAAATCAAGCCACACAAGAAGGATTTGTGGGTTATATTTTTGAAACTAGCGAGTTTCGGTCAGATATATTTTACAGTTATATTCCTTTCATTATTCCGCGTCCAACGAGTGCTCATTAGTCAAAATCGGTGACAAAAAATTTGAATTGAAATTTCGCAAAAAAGCATGGACTATAGCCTTGGCACTTTTTTCATTAAAAATATATCTTCTCACCGATCTTGACGATAGAGGGCTTATTCTAACAGGGAAAGGAATACAAAACGATGTAAAAAGGAATTTTGCTAAATAAATGTCTAGTTTTTAAAATAGAGCAAAAAAACTGCTCAGGAAGGGCAACCTGAAATCAAGCCACACACGAAGGATTTGTGGGTTATATTTTTGAAACTAGCGAGTTTCGGTCAGATATATTTTACAGTTATATTCCTTTCATTATTCCGCGTCCAACGAGTGCTCATTAGTCAAAATCGGTGACAAAAAATTTGAATTGAAATTTCGCAAAAAAGCAGGACTATAGCCTTGGCACTTTTTTCATTAAAAATATATCTTCTCACCGATCTTGACGATAGAGGGCTTATTCTAACAGGGAAAGGAATACAAAACGATGTAAAAAGGAATTTTGCTAAATAAATGTCTAGTTTCTAAAATAGAACAAAAAAACTGCTCAGGAAGGGCCACCTGAAATCAAGCCACACAAGAAGGATTTGTGGGTTATATTTTTGAAACTAGCGAGTTTCGGTCAGATATATTTTACAGTTATATTCCTTTCATTATTCCGCGTCCAACGAGTGCTCATTAGTCAAAATCGGTGACAAAAAATTTGAATTGAAATTTCGCAAAAAAGCATGGACTATAGCCTTGGCACTTTTTTCATTAAAAATATATCTTCTCACCGATCTTGACGATAGAGGGCTTATTCTAACAGGGAAAGGAATACAAAACGATGTAAAAAGGAATTTTGCTAAATAAATGTCTAGTTTTTAAAATAGAGCAAAAAAACTGCTCAGGAAGGGCCACCTGAAATCAAGCCACAGTAGAAGGATTTGTGGGTTATATTTTTGAAACTAGCGAGTTTCGGTCAGATATATTTTACAGTTATATTCCTTTCATTATTCCGCGTCCAACGAGTGCTCATTAGTCAAAATCGGTGACAAAAAATTTGAATTGAAATTTCGCAAAAAAGCATGGACTATAGCCTTGGCACTTTTTTCATTAAAAATATATCTTCTCACCGATCTTGACGATAGAGGGCTTATTCTAACAGGGAAAGGAATACAAAACGATGTAAAAAGGAATTTTGCTAAATAAATGTCTAGTTTCTAAAATAGAACAAAAAAACTGCTCAGGAAGGGCCACCTGAAATCAAGCCACACAAGAAGGATTTGTGGGTTATATTTTTGAAACTAGCGAGTTTCGGTCAGATATATTTTACAGTTATATTCCTTTCATTATTCCGCGTCCAACGAGTGCTCATTAGTCAAAATCGGTGACAAAAAATTTGAATTGAAATTTCGCAAAAAAGCATGGACTATAGCCTTGGCACTTTTTTCATTAAAAATATATCTTCTCACCGATCTTGACGATAGAGGGCTTATTCTAACAGGGAAAGGAATACAAAACGATGTAAAAAGGAATTTTGCTAAATAAATGTCTAGTTTTTAAAATAGAGCAAAAAAACTGCTCAGGAAGGGCAACCTGAAATCAAGCCACACACGAAGGATTTGTGGGTTATATTTTTGAAACTAGCGAGTTTCGGTCAGATATATTTTACAGTTATATTCCTTTCATTATTCCGCGTCCAACGAGTGCTCATTAGTCAAAATCGGTGACAAAAAATTTGAATTGAAATTTCGCAAAAAAGCAGGACTATAGCCTTGGCACTTTTTTCATTAAAAATATATCTTCTCACCGATCTTGACGATAGAGGGCTTATTCTAACAGGGAAAGGAATACAAAACGATGTAAAAAGGAATTTTGCTAAATAAATGTCTAGTTTTTAAAATAGAGCAAAAAAACTGCTCAGGAAGGGCCACCTGAAATCAAGCCACACAAGAAGGATTTGTGGGTTATATTTTTGAAACTAGCGAGTTTCGGTCAGATATATTTTACAGTTATATTCCTTTCATTATTCCGCGTCCAACGAGTGCTCATTAGTCAAAATCGGTGACAAAAAATTTGAATTGAAATTTCGCAAAAAAGCATGGACTATAGCCTTGGCACTTTTTTCATTAAAAATATATCTTCTCACCGATCTTGACGATAGAGGGCTTATTCTAACAGGGAAAGGAATACAAAACGATGTAAAAAGGAATTTTGCTAAATAAATGTCTAGTTTCTAAAATAGAACAAAAAAACTGCTCAGGAAGGGCCACCTGAAATCAAGCCACACAAGAAGGATTTGTGGGTTATATTTTTGAAACTAGCGAGTTTCGGTCAGATATATTTTACAGTTATATTCCTTTCATTATTCCGCGTCCAACGAGTGCTCATTAGTCAAAATCGGTGACAAAAAATTTGAATTGAAATTTCGCAAAAAAGCAGGACTATAGCCTTGGCACTTTTTTCATTAAAAATATATCTTCTCACCGATCTTGACGATAGAGGGCTTATTCTAACAGGGAAAGGAATACAAAACGATGTAAAAAGGAATTTTGCTAAATAAATGTCTAGTTTCTAAAATAGAACAAAAAAACTGCTCAGGAAGGGCCACCTGAAATCAAGCCACACAAGAAGGATTTGTGGGTTATATTTTTGAAACTAGCGAGTTTCGGTCAGATATATTTTACAGTTATATTCCTTTCATTATTCCGCGTCCAACGAGTGCTCATTAGTCAAAATCGGTGACAAAAAATTTGAATTGAAATTTCGCAAAAAAGCATGGACTATAGCCTTGGCACTTTTTTCATTAAAAATATATCTTCTCACCGATCTTGACGATAGAGGGCTTATTCTAACAGGGAAAGGAATACAAAACGATGTAAAAAGGAATTTTGCTAAATAAATGTCTAGTTTTTAAAATAGAGCAAAAAAACTGCTCAGGAAGGGCCACCTGAAATCAAGCCACACAAGAAGGATTTGTGGGTTATATTTTTGAAACTAGCGAGTTTCGGTCAGATATATTTTACAGTTATATTCCTTTCATTATTCCGCGTCCAACGAGTGCTCATTAGTCAAAATCGGTGACAAAAAATTTGAATTGAAATTTCGCAAAAAAGCAGGACTATAGCCTTGGCACTTTTTTCATTAAAAATATATCTTCTCACCGATCTTGACGATAGAGGGCTTATTCTAACAGGGAAAGGAATACAAAACGATGTAAAAAGGAATTTTGCTAAATAAATGTCTAGTTTCTAAAATAGAACAAAAAAACTGCTCAGGAAGGGCCACCTGAAATCAAGCCACACAAGAAGGATTTGTGGGTTATATTTTTGAAACTAGCGAGTTTCGGTCAGATATATTTTACAGTTATATTCCTTTCATTATTCCGCGTCCAACGAGTGCTCATTAGTCAAAATCGGTGACAAAAAATTTGAATTGAAATTTCGCAAAAAAGCATGGACTATAGCCTTGGCACTTTTTTCATTAAAAATATATCTTCTCACCGATCTTGACGATAGAGGGCTTATTCTAACAGGGAAAGGAATACAAAACGATGTAAAAAGGAATTTTGCTAAATAAATGTCTAGTTTTTAAAATAGAGCAAAAAAACTGCTCAGGAAGGGCCACCTGAAATCAAGCCACACAAGAAGGATTTGTGGGTTATATTTTTGAAACTAGCGAGTTTCGGTCAGATATATTTTACAGTTATATTCCTTTCATTATTCCGCGTCCAACGAGTGCTCATTAGTCAAAATCGGTGACAAAAAATTTGAATTGAAATTTCGCAAAAAAGCATGGACTATAGCCTTGGCACTTTTTTCATTAAAAATATATCTTCTCACCGATCTTGACGATAGAGGGCTTATTCTAACAGGGAAAGGAATACAAAACGATGTAAAAAGGAATTTTGCTAAATAAATGTCTAGTTTCTAAAATAGAACAAAAAAACTGCTCAGGAAGGGCCACCTGAAATCAAGCCACACAAGAAGGATTTGTGGGTTATATTTTTGAAACTAGCGAGTTTCGGTCAGATATATTTTACAGTTATATTCCTTTCATTATTCCGCGTCCAACGAGTGCTCATTAGTCAAAATCGGTGACAAAAAATTTGAATTGAAATTTCGCAAAAAAGCAGGACTATAGCCTTGGCACTTTTTTCATTAAAAATATATCTTCTCACCGATCTTGACGATAGAGGGCTTATTCTAACAGGGAAAGGAATACAAAACGATGTAAAAAGGAATTTTGCTAAATAAATGTCTAGTTTTTAAAATAGAGCAAAAAAACTGCTCAGGAAGGGCCACCTGAAATCAAGCCACACAAGAAGGATTTGTGGGTTATATTTTTGAAACTAGCGAGTTTCGGTCAGATATATTTTACAGTTATATTCCTTTCATTATTCCGCGTCCAACGAGTGCTCATTAGTCAAAATCGGTGACAAAAAATTTGAATTGAAATTTCGCAAAAAAGCATGGACTATAGCCTTGGCACTTTTTTCATTAAAAATATATCTTCTCACCGATCTTGACGATAGAGGGCTTATTCTAACAGGGAAAGGAATACAAAACGATGTAAAAAGGAATTTTGCTAAATAAATGTCTAGTTTCTAAAATAGAACAAAAAAACTGCTCAGGAAGGGCCACCTGAAATCAAGCCACACAAGAAGGATTTGTGGGTTATATTTTTGAAACTAGCGAGTTTCGGTCAGATATATTTTACAGTTATATTCCTTTCATTATTCCGCGTCCAACGAGTGCTCATTAGTCAAAATCGGTGACAAAAAATTTGAATTGAAATTTCGCAAAAAAGCAGGACTATAGCCTTGGCACTTTTTTCATTAAAAATATATCTTCTCACCGATCTTGACGATAGAGGGCTTATTCTAACAGGGAAAGGAATACAAAACGATGTAAAAAGGAATTTTGCTAAATAAATGTCTAGTTTCTAAAATAGAACAAAAAAACTGCTCAGGAAGGGCCACCTGAAATCAAGCCACACAAGAAGGATTTGTGGGTTATATTTTTGAAACTAGCGAGTTTCGGTCAGATATATTTTACAGTTATATTCCTTTCATTATTCCGCGTCCAACGAGTGCTCATTAGTCAAAATCGGTGACAAAAAATTTGAATTGAAATTTCGCAAAAAAGCATGGACTATAGCCTTGGCACTTTTTTCATTAAAAATATATCTTCTCACCGATCTTGACGATAGAGGGCTTATTCTAACAGGGAAAGGAATACAAAACGATGTAAAAAGGAATTTTGCTAAATAAATGTCTAGTTTCTAAAATAGAACAAAAAAACTGCTCAGGAAGGGCCACCTGAAATCAAGCCACACAAGAAGGATTTGTGGGTTATATTTTTGAAACTAGCGAGTTTCGGTCAGATATATTTTACAGTTATATTCCTTTCATTATTCCGCGTCCAACGAGTGCTCATTAGTCAAAATCGGTGACAAAAAATTTGAATTGAAATTTCGCAAAAAAGCATGGACTATAGCCTTGGCACTTTTTTCATTAAAAATATATCTTCTCACCGATCTTGACGATAGAGGGCTTATTCTAACAGGGAAAGGAATACAAAACGATGTAAAAAGGAATTTTGCTAAATAAATGTCTAGTTTTTAAAATAGAGCAAAAAAACTGCTCAGGAAGGGCAACCTGAAATCAAGCCACACACGAAGGATTTGTGGGTTATATTTTTGAAACTAGCGAGTTTCGGTCAGATATATTTTACAGTTATATTCCTTTCATTATTCCGCGTCCAACGAGTGCTCATTAGTCAAAATCGGTGACAAAAAATTTGAATAGAAATTTCGAAAAAAAGCATGGACTATAGCCTTGGCACTTTTTTCATTAAAAATATATCTTCTCACCGATCTTGACGATAGAGGGCTTATTCTAACAGGGCAAGGAATACAAAACGATGTAAAAAGGAATTTTGCTAAATAAATGTCTAGTTTTTAAAATAGAGCAAAAAAACTGCTCAGGAAGGGCCACCTGAAATCAAGCCACACAAGAAGGATTTGTGGGTTATATTTTTGAAACTAGCGAGTTTCGGTCAGATATATTTTACAGTTATATTCCTTTCATTATTCCGCGTCCAACGAGTGCTCATTACTTCATTATTCAAAATCGGTGACAAAAAATTTGAATAGAAATTTCGCAAAAAACCATGGACTATAGCCTTGGCACTTTTTTCATTAAAAATATATCTTCTCACCGATCTTGACGATAGAGGGCTTATTCTAACAGGGAAAGGAATACAAAACGATGTAAAAAGGAATTTTGCTAAATAAATGTCTAGTTTTTAAAATAGAGCAAAAAAACTGCTCAGGAAGGGCAACCTGAAATCAAGCCACACACGAAGGATTTGTGGGTTATATTTTTGAAACTAGCGAGTTTCGGTCAGATATATTTTACAGTTATATTCCTTTCATTATTCCGCGTCCAACGAGTGCTCATTAGTCAAAATCGGTGACAAAAAATTTGAATTGAAATTTCGCAAAAAAGCATGGACTATAGCCTTGGCACTTTTTTCATTAAAAATATATCTTCTCACCGATCTTGACGATAGAGGGCTTATTCTAACAGGGAAAGGAATACAAAACGATGTAAAAAGGAATTTTGCTAAATAAATGTCTAGTTTTTAAAATAGAGCAAAAAAACTGCTCAGGAAGGGCCACCTGAAATCAAGCCACACAAGAAGGATTTGTGGGTTATATTTTTGAAACTAGCGAGTTTCGGTCGGATATATTTTACAGTTATATTCCTTTCATTATTCCGCGTCCAACGAGTGCTCATTAGTCAAAATCGGTTACAAAAAATTTGAATAGAAATTTCGCAAAAAAGCAGGACTATAGCCTTGGCACTTTTTTCATTAAAAATATATCTTCTCACCGATCTTGACGATAGAGGGCTTATTCTAACAGGGAAAGGAATACAAAACGATGTAAAAAGGAATTTTGCTAAATAAATGTCTAGTTTTTAAAATAGAGCAAAAAAACTGCTCAGGAAGGGCAACCTGAAATCAAGCCACACAAGAAGGATTTGTGGGTTATATTTTTGAAACTAGCGAGTTTCGGTCGGATATATTTTACAGTTATATTCCTTTCATTATTCCGCGTCCAACGAGTGCTCATTAGTCAAAATCGGTTACAAAAAATTTGAATAGAAATTTCGCAAAAAAGCAGGACTATAGCCTTGGCACTTTTTTCATTAAAAATATATCTTCTCACCGATCTTGACGATAGAGGGCTTATTCTAACAGGGAAAGGAATACAAAACGATGTAAAAAGGAATTTTGCTAAATAAATGTCTAGTTTTTAAAATAGAGCAAAAAAACTGCTCAGGAAGGGCCACCTGAAATCAAGCCACACAAGAAGGATTTGTGGGTTATATTTTTGAAACTAGCGAGTTTCGGTCGGATATATTTTACAGTTATATTCCTTTCATTATTCCGCGTCCAACGAGTGCTCATTAGTCAAAATCGGTTACAAAAAATTTGAATAGAAATTTCGCAAAAAAGCAGGACTATAGCCTTGGCACTTTTTTCATTAAAAATATATCTTCTCACCGATCTTGACGATAGAGGGCTTATTCTAACAGGGAAAGGAATACAAAACGATGTAAAAAGGAATTTTGCTAAATAAATGTCTAGTTTTTAAAATAGAGCAAAAAAACTGCTCAGGAAGGGCAACCTGAAATCAAGCCACACAAGAAGGATTTGTGGGTTATATTTTTGAAACTAGCGAGTTTCGGTCGGATATATTTTACAGTTATATTCCTTTCATTATTCCGCGTCCAACGAGTGCTCATTAGTCAAAATCGGTTACAAAAAATTTGAATAGAAATTTCGCAAAAAAGCAGGACTATAGCCTTGGCACTTTTTTCATTAAAAATATATCTTCTCACCGATCTTGACGATAGAGGGCTTATTCTAACAGGGAAAGGAATACAAAACGATGTAAAAAGGAATTTTGCTAAATAAATGTCTAGTTTTTAAAATAGAGCAAAAAAACTGCTCAGGAAGGGCAACCTGAAATCAAGCCACACACGAAGGATTTGTGGGTTATATTTTTGAAACTAGCGAGTTTCGGTCAGATATATTTTACAGTTATATTCCTTTCATTATTCCGCGTCCAACGAGTGCTCATTAGTCAAAATCGGTGACAAAAAATTTGAATTGAAATTTCGCAAAAAAGCATGGACTATAGCCTTGGCACTTTTTTCATTAAAAATATATCTTCTCACCGATCTTGACGATAGAGGGCTTATTCTAACAGGGAAAGGAATACAAAACGATGTAAAAAGGAATTTTGCTAAATAAATGTCTAGTTTTTAAAATAGAGCAAAAAAACTGCTCAGGAAGGGCCACCTGAAATCAAGCCACACAAGAAGGATTTGTGGGTTATATTTTTGAAACTAGCGAGTTTCGGTCGGATATATTTTACAGTTATATTCCTTTCATTATTCCGCGTCCAACGAGTGCTCATTAGTCAAAATCGGTTACAAAAAATTTGAATAGAAATTTCGCAAAAAAGCAGGACTATAGCCTTGGCACTTTTTTCATTAAAAATATATCTTCTCACCGATCTTGACGATAGAGGGCTTATTCTAACAGGGAAAGGAATACAAAACGATGTAAAAAGGAATTTTGCTAAATAAATGTCTAGTTTTTAAAATAGAGCAAAAAAACTGCTCAGGAAGGGCAACCTGAAATCAAGCCACACACGAAGGATTTGTGGGTTATATTTTTGAAACTAGCGAGTTTCGGTCAGATATATTTTACAGTTATATTCCTTTCATTATTCCGCGTCCAACGAGTGCTCATTAGTCAAAATCGGTGACAAAAAATTTGAATTGAAATTTCGCAAAAAAGCATGGACTATAGCCTTGGCACTTTTTTCATTAAAAATATATCTTCTCACCGATCTTGACGATAGAGGGCTTATTCTAACAGGGAAAGGAATACAAAACGATGTAAAAAGGAATTTTGCTAAATAAATGTCTAGTTTTTAAAATAGAGCAAAAAAACTGCTCAGGAACGGCCACCTGAAATCAAGCCACACAAGAAGGATTTGTGGGTTATATTTTTGAAACTAGCGAGTTTCGGTCGGATATATTTTACAGTTATATTCCTTTCATTATTCCGCGTCCAACGAGTGCTCATTAGTCAAAATCGGTTACAAAAAATTTGAATAGAAATTTCGCAAAAAAGCAGGACTATAGCCTTGGCACTTTTTTCATTAAAAATATATCTTCTCACCGATCTTGACGATAGAGGGCTTATTCTAACAGGGAAAGGAATACAAAACGATGTAAAAAGGAATTTTGCTAAATAAATGTCTAGTTTTTAAAATAGAGCAAAAAAACTGCTCAGGAAGGGCCACCTGAAATCAAGCCACACAAGAAGGATTTGTGGGTTATATTTTTGAAACTAGCGAGTTTCGGTCAGATATATTTTACAGTTATATTCCTTTCATTATTCCGCGTCCAACGAGTGCTCATTAGTCAAAATCGGTTACAAAAAATTTGAATTGAAATTTCGCAAAAAAGCATGGACTATAGCCTTGGCACTTTTTTCATTAAAAATATATCTTCTCACCGATCTTGACGATAGAGGGCTTATTCTAACAGGGAAAGGAATACAAAACGATGTAAAAAGGAATTTTGCTAAATAAATGTCTAGTTTTTAAAATAGAGCAAAAAAACTGCTCAGGAAGGGCCACCTGAAATCAAGCCACACAAGAAGGATTTGTGGGTTATATTTTTGAAACTAGCGAGTTTCGGTCAGATATATTTTACAGTTATATTCCTTTCATTATTCCGCGTCCAACGAGTGCTCATTAGTCAAAATCGGTTACAAAAAATTTGAATAGAAATTTCGCAAAAAAGCAGGACTATAGCCTTGGCACTTTTTTCATTAAAAATATATCTTCTCACCGATCTTGACGATAGAGGGCTTATTCTAACAGGGAAAGGAATACAAAACGATGTAAAAAGGAATTTTGCTAAATAAATGTCTAGTTTTTAAAATAGAGCAAAAAAACTGCTCAGGAAGGGCAACCTGAAATCAAGCCACACACGAAGGATTTGTGGGTTATATTTTTGAAACTAGCGAGTTTCGGTCAGATATATTTTACAGTTATATTCCTTTCATTATTCCGCGTCCAACGAGTGCTCATTAGTCAAAATCGGTGACAAAAAATTTGAATAGAAATTTCGCAAAAAAGCATGGACTATAGCCTTGGCACTTTTTTCATTAAAAATATATCTTCTCACCGATCTTGACGATAGAGGGCTTATTCTAACAGGGAAAGGAATACAAAACGATGTAAAAAGGAATTTTGCTAAATAAATGTCTAGTTTCTAAAATAGAACAAAAAAACTGCTCAGAAAAGGGCCACCTGAAATCAAGCCACACAAGAAGGATTTGTGGGTTATATTTTTGAAACTAGCGAGTTTCGGTCAGATATATTTTACAGTTATATTCCTTTCATTATTCCGCGTCCAACGAGTGCTCATTAGTCAAAATCGGTTACAAAAAATTTGAATAGAAATTTCGCAAAAAAGCAGGACTATAGCCTTGGCACTTTTTTCATTAAAAATATATCTTCTCACCGATCTTGACGATAGAGGGCTTATTCTAACAGGGAAAGGAATACAAAACGATGTAAAAAGGAATTTTGCTAAATAAATGTCTAGTTTTTAAAATAGAGCAAAAAAACTGCTCAGGAAGGGCCACCTGAAATCAAGCCACACAAGAAGGATTTGTGGGTTATATTTTTGAAACTAGCGAGTTTCGGTCAGATATATTTTACAGTTATATTCCTTTCATTATTCCGCGTCCAACGAGTGCTCATTAGTCAAAATCGGTGACAAAAAATTTGAATTGAAATTTCGCAAAAAAGCATGGACTATAGCCTTGGCACTTTTTTCATTAAAAATATATCTTCTCACCGATCTTGACGATAGAGGGCTTATTCTAACAGGGAAAGGAATACAAAACGATGTAAAAAGGAATTTTGCTAAATAAATGTCTAGTTTCTAAAATAGAACAAAAAAACTGCTCAGGAAGGGCCACCTGAAATCAAGCCACACAAGAAGGATTTGTGGGTTATATTTTTGAAACTAGCGAGTTTCGGTCAGATATATTTTACAGTTATATTCCTTTCATTATTCCGCGTCCAACGAGTGCTCATTACTTCATTAGTCAAAATCGGTGACAAAAAATTTGAATAGAAATTTCGCAAAAAACCATGGACTATAGCCTTGGCACTTTTTTCATTAAAAATATATATGCTCACCGATCTTGACGATAGAGGGCTTATTCTAACAGGGAAAGGAATACAAAACGATGTAAAAAGGAATTTTGCTAAATAAATGTCTAGTTTTTAAAATAGAGCAAAAAAACTGCTCAGGAAGGGCCACCTGAAATCAAGCCACACAAGAAGGATTTGTGGGTTATATTTTTGAAACTAGCGAGTTTCGGTCAGATATATTTTACAGTTATATTCCTTTCATTATTCCGCGTCCAACGAGTGCTCATTAGTCAAAATCGGTTACAAAAAATTTGAATAGAAATTTCGCAAAAAAGCATGGACTATAGCTTGGCACTTTTTTCATTAAAAATATATCTTCTCACCGATCTTGACGATAGAGGGCTTATTCTAACAGGGAAAGGAATACAAAACGATGTAAAAAGGAATTTTGCTAAATAAATGTCTAGTTTTTAAAATAGAGCAAAAAAACTGCTCAGGAAGGGCCACCTGAAATCAAGCCACAGTAGAAGGATTTGTGGGTTATATTTTTGAAACTAGCGAGTTTCGGTCAGATATATTTTACAGTTATATTCCTTTCATTATTCCGCGTCCAACGAGTGCTTATTAGTCAAAATCGGTGACAAAAAATTTGAATAGAAATTTCGCAAAAAAGCATGGACTATATATAGCCTTGGCACTTTTTTCATTAAAAATATATCTTCTCACCGATCTTGACGATAGAGGGCTTATTCTAACAGGGAAAGGAATACAAAACGATGTAAAAAGGAATTTTGCTAAATAAATGTCTAGTTTTTAAAATAGAACAAAAAAACTGCTCAGGAAGGGCCACCTGAAATCAAGCCACACAAGAAGGATTTGTGGGTTATATTTTTGAAACTAGCGAGTTTCGGTCAGATATATTTTACAGTTATATTCCTTTCATTATTCCGCGTCCAACGAGTGCTCATTACTTCATTAGTCAAAATCGGTGACAAAAAATTTGAATAGAAATTTCGCAAAAAACCATGGACTATAGCCTTGGGACTTTTTTCATTAAAAATATATATGCTCACCGATCTTGACGATAGAGGGCTTATTCTAACAGGGAAAGGAATACAAAACGATGTAAAAAGGAATTTTGCTAAATAAATGTCTAGTTTTTAAAATAGAGCAAAAAAACTGCTCAGGAAGGGCAACCTGAAATCAAGCCACACACGAAGGATTTGTGGGTTATATTTTTGAAACTAGCGAGTTTCGGTCAGATATATTTTACAGTTATATTCCTTTCATTATTCCGCGTCCAATGAGTGCTCATTAGTCAAAATCGGTGACAAAAAATTTTAATAGAAATTTCGCAAAAAAGCATGGACTATAGCCTTGGCACTTTTTTCATTAAAAATATATCTTCTCACCGATCTTGACGATAGAGGGCTTATTCTAACAGGGAAAGGAATACAAAACGATGTAAAAAGGAATTTTGCTAAATAAATGTCTAGTTTTTAAAATAGAGCAAAAAAACTGCTCAGGAAGGGCAACCTGAAATCAAGCCACACACGAAGGATTTGTGGGTTATATTTTTGAAACTAGCGAGTTTCGGTCAGATATATTTTACAGTTATATTCCTTTCATTATTCCGCGTCCAATGAGTGCTCATTAGTCAAAATCGGTGACAAAAAATTTGAATAGAAATTTCGCAAAAAAGCATGGACTATAGCCTTGGCACTTTTTTCATTAAAAATATATCTTCTCACCGATCTTGACGATAGAGGGCTTATTCTAACAGGGAAAGGAATACAAAACGATGTAAAAAGGAATTTTGCTAAATAAATGTCTAGTTTTTAAAATAGAGCAAAAAAACTGCTCAGGAAGGGCCACCTGAAATCAAGCCACAGTAGAAGGATTTGTGGGTTATATTTTTGAAACTAGCGAGTTTCGGTCAGATATATTTTACAGTTATATTCCTTTCATTATTCCGCGTCCAATGAGTGCTCATTAGTCAAAATCGGTGACAAAAAATTTGAATAGAAATTTCGCAAAAAAGCATGGACTATAGCCTTGGCACTTTTTTCATTAAAAATATATCTTCTCACCGATCTTGACGATAGAGGGCTTATTCTAACAGGGAAAGGAATACAAAACGATGTAAAAAGGAATTTTGCTAAATAAATGTCTAGTTTTTAAAATAGAGCAAAAAAACTGCTCAGGAAGGGCCACCTGAAATCAAGCCACAGTAGAAGGATTTGTGGGTTATATTTTTGAAACTAGCGAGTTTCGGTCAGATATATTTTACAGTTATATTCCTTTCATTATTCCGCGTCCAATGAGTGCTCATTAGTCAAAATCGGTGACAAAAAATTTGAATAGAAATTTCGCAAAAAAGCATGGACTATAGCCTTGGCACTTTTTTCATTAAAAATATATCTTCTCACCGATCTTGACGATAGAGGGCTTATTCTAACAGGGAAAGGAATACAAAACGATGTAAAAAGGAATTTTGCTAAATAAATGTCTAGTTTTTAAAATAGAGCAAAAAAACTGCTCAGGAAGGGCAACCTGAAATCAAGCCACACACGAAGGATTTGTGGGTTATATTTTTGAAACTAGCGAGTTTCGGTCAGATATATTTTACAGTTATATTCCTTTCATTATTCCGCGTCCAATGAGTGCTCATTAGTCAAAATCGGTGACAAAAAATTTGAATAGAAATTTCGCAAAAAAGCATGGACTATAGCCTTGGCACTTTTTTCATTAAAAATATATCTTCTCACCGATCTTGACGATAGAGGGCTTATTCTAACAGGGAAAGGAATACAAAACGATGTAAAAAGGAATTTTGCTAAATAAATGTCTAGTTTTTAAAATAGAGCAAAAAAACTGCTCAGGAAGGGCAACCTGAAATCAAGCCACACACGAAGGATTTGTGGGTTATATTTTTGAAACTAGCGAGTTTCGGTCAGATATATTTTACAGTTATATTCCTTTCATTATTCCGCGTCCAATGAGTGCTCATTAGTCAAAATCGGTGACAAAAAATTTGAATAGAAATTTCGCAAAAAAGCATGGACTATAGCCTTGGCACTTTTTTCATTAAAAATATATCTTCTCACCGATCTTGACGATAGAGGGCTTATTCTAACAGGGAAAGGAATACAAAACGATGTAAAAAGGAATTTTGCTAAATAAATGTCTAGTTTTTAAAATAGAGCAAAAAAACTGCTCAGGAAGGGCAACCTGAAATCAAGCCACACACGAAGGATTTGTGGGTTATATTTTTGAAACTAGCGAGTTTCGGTCAGATATATTTTACAGTTATATTCCTTTCATTATTCCGCGTCCAATGAGTGCTCATTAGTCAAAATCGGTGACAAAAAATTTGAATAGAAATTTCGCAAAAAAGCATGGACTATAGCCTTGGCACTTTTTTCATTAAAAATATATCTTCTCACCGATCTTGACGATAGAGGGCTTATTCTAACAGGGAAAGGAATACAAAACGATGTAAAAAGGAATTTTGCTAAATAAATGTCTAGTTTTTAAAATAGAGCAAAAAAACTGCTCAGGAAGGGCAACCTGAAATCAAGCCACACACGAAGGATTTGTGGGTTATATTTTTGAAACTAGCGAGTTTCGGTCAGATATATTTTACAGTTATATTCCTTTCATTATTCCGCATCCAACGAGTGCTCATTAGTCAAAATCGGTGACAAAAAATTTGAATAGAAATTTCGCAAAAAAGCATGGACTATAGCCTTTGCACTTTTTTCATTAAAAATATATCTTCTCACCGATCTTGACGATAGAGGGCTTATTCTAACAGGGAAAGGAATACAAAACGATGTAAAAAGGAATTTTGCTAAATAAATGTCTAGTTTTTAAAATAGAGCAAAAAAACTGCTCAGGAAGGGCAACCTGAAATCAAGCCACACACGAAGGATTTGTGGGTTATATTTTTGAAACTAGCGAGTTTCGGTCAGATATATTTTACAGTTATATTCCTTTCATTATTCCGCGTCCAATGAGTGCTCATTAGTCAAAATCGGTGACAAAAAATTTGAATAGAAATTTCGCAAAAAAGCATGGACTATAGCCTTGGCACTTTTTTCATTAAAAATATATCTTCTCACCGATCTTGACGATAGAGGGCTTATTCTAACAGGGAAAGGAATACAAAACGATGTAAAAAGGAATTTTGCTAAATAAATGTCTAGTTTTTAAAATAGAGCAAAAAAACTGCTCAGGAAGGGCCACCTGAAATCAAGCCACAGTAGAAGGATTTGTGGGTTATATTTTTGAAACTAGCGAGTTTCGGTCAGATATATTTTACAGTTATATTCCTTTCATTATTCCGCATCCAACGAGTGCTCATTAGTCAAAATCGGTGACAAAAAATTTGAATAGAAATTTCGCAAAAAAGCATGGACTATAGCCTTGGCACTTTTTTCATTAAAAATATATCTTCTCACCGATCTTGACGATAGAGGGCTTATTCTAACAGGGAAAGGAATACAAAACGATGTAAAAAGGAATTTTGCTAAATAAATGTCTAGTTTCTAAAATAGAACAAAAAAACTGCTCAGGAAGGGCCACCTGAAATCAAGCCACACAAGAAGGATTTGTGGGTTATATTTTTGAAACTAGCGAGTTTCGGTCAGATATATTTTACAGTTATATTCCTTTCATTATTCCGCGTCCAACGAGTGCTCATTACTTCATTAGTTAAAATCGGTGACAAAAAATTTGAATAGAAATTTCGCAAAAAACCATGGACTATAGCCTTGGCACTTTTTTCATTAAAAATATATATGCTCACCGATCTTGACGATAGAGGGCTTATTCTAACAGGGAAAGGAATACAAAACGATGTAAAAAGGAATTTTGCTAAATAAATGTCTAGTTTTTAAAATAGAGCAAAAAAACTGCTCAGGAAGGGCCACCTGAAATCAAGCCACACAAGAAGGATTTGTGGGTTATATTTTTGAAACTAGCGAGTTTCGGTCAGATATATTTTACAGTTATATTCCTTTCATTATTCCGCGTCCAACGAGTGCTCATTACTTCATTAGTCAAAATCGGTTACAAAAAATTTGAATAGAAATTTCGCAAAAAAGCATGGACTATAGCTTGGCACTTTTTTCATTAAAAATATATCTTCTCACCGATCTTGACGATAGAGGGCTTATTCTAACAGGGAAAGGAATACAAAACGATGTAAAAAGGAATTTTGCTAAATAAATGTCTAGTTTTTAAAATAGAGCAAAAAAACTGCTCAGGAAGGGCAACCTGAAATCAAGCCACACACGAAGGATTTGTGGGTTATATTTTTGAAACTAGCGAGTTTCGGTCAGATATATTTTACAGTTATATTCCTTTCATTATTCCGCATCCAACGAGTGCTCATTAGTCAAAATCGGTGACAAAAAATTTGAATAGAAATTTCGCAAAAAAGCATGGACTATAGCCTTGGCACTTTTTTCATTAAAAATATATCTTCTCACCGATCTTGACGATAGAGGGCTTATTCTAACAGGGAAAGGAATACAAAACGATGTAAAAAGGAATTTTGCTAAATAAATGTCTAGTTTTTAAAATAGAGCAAAAAAACTGCTCAGGAAGGGCCACCTGAAATCAAGCCACAGTAGAAGGATTTGTGGGTTATATTTTTGAAACTAGCGAGTTTCGGTCAGATATATTTTACAGTTATATTCCTTTCATTATTCCGCATCCAACGAGTGCTCATTAGTCAAAATCGGTGACAAAAAATTTGAATCGAAATTTCGCAAAAAAGCAGGACTATAGCCTTGGCACTTTTTTCATTAAAAATATATCTTCTCACCGATCTTGACGATAGAGGGCTTATTCTAACAGGGAAAGGAATACAAAACGATGTAAAAAGGAATTTTGCTAAATAAATGTCTAGTTTTTAAAATAGAGCAAAAAAACTGCTCAGGAAGGGCAACCTGAAATCAAGCCACACACGAAGGATTTGTGGGTTATATTTTTGAAACTACCGAGTTTCGGTCAGATATATTTTACAGTTATATTCCTTTCATTATTCCGCGTCCAATGAGTGCTCATTAGTCAAAATCGGTGACAAAAAATTTGAATAGAAATTTCGCAAAAAAGCATGGCCTTGGCACTTTTTTCATTAAAAATATATCTTCTCACCGATCTTGACGATAGAGGGCTTATTCTAACAGGGAAAGGAATACAAAACGATGTAAAAAGGAATTTTGCTAAATAAATGTCTAGTTTTTAAAATAGAACAAAAAAACTGCTCAGACGGGCCACCTGAAATCAAGCCGCACAAGAAGGATTTGTGGGTTATATTTTTGAAACTAGCGAGTTTCGGTCAGATATATTTTACAGTTATATTCCTTTCATTATTCCGCGTCCAATGAGTGCTCATTAGTCAAAATCGGTGACAAAAAATTTGAATAGAAATTTCGCAAAAAAGCATGGACTATAGCCTTGGCACTTTTTTCATTAAAAATATATCTTCTCACCGATCTTGACGATAGAGGGCTTATTCTAACAGGGAAAGGAATACAAAACGATGTAAAAAGGAATTTTGCTAAATAAATGTCTAGTTTTTAAAATAGAGCAAAAAAACTGCTCAGGAAGGGCAACCTGAAATCAAGCCACACACGAAGGATTTGTGGGTTATATTTTTGAAACTAGCGAGTTTCGGTCAGATATATTTTACAGTTATATTCCTTTCATTATTCCGCGTCCAATGAGTGCTCATTAGTCAAAATCGGTGACAAAAAATTTGAATAGAAATTTCGCAAAAAAGCATGGACTATAGCCTTGGCACTTTTTTCATTAAAAATATATCTTCTCACCGATCTTGACGATAGAGGGCTTATTCTAACAGGGAAAGGAATACAAAACGATGTAAAAAGGAATTTTGCTAAATAAATGTCTAGTTTTTAAAATAGAGCAAAAAAACTGCTCAGGAAGGGCCACCTGAAATCAAGCCACAGTAGAAGGATTTGTGGGTTATATTTTTGAAACTAGCGAGTTTCGGTCAGATATATTTTACAGTTATATTCCTTTCATTATTCCGCATCCAACGAGTGCTCATTAGTCAAAATCGGTGACAAAAAATTTGAATCGAAATTTCGCAAAAAAGCAGGACTATAGCCTTGGCACTTTTTTCATTAAAAATATATCTTCTCACCGATCTTGACGATAGAGGGCTTATTCTAACAGGGAAAGGAATACAAAACGATGTAAAAAGGAATTTTGCTAAATAAATGTCTAGTTTTTAAAATAGAGCAAAAAAACTGCTCAGGAAGGGCAACCTGAAATCAAGCCACACACGAAGGATTTGTGGGTTATATTTTTGAAACTAGCGAGTTTCGGTCAGATATATTTTACAGTTATATTCCTTTCATTATTCCGCGTCCAATGAGTGCTCATTAGTCAAAATCGGTGACAAAAAATTTGAATAGAAATTTCGCAAAAAAGCATGGACTATAGCCTTGGCACTTTTTTCATTAAAAATATATCTTCTCACCGATCTTGACGATAGAGGGCTTATTCTAACAGGGAAAGGAATACAAAACGATGTAAAAAGGAATTTTGCTAAATAAATGTCTAGTTTTTAAAATAGAACAAAAAAACTGGTCAGACGGGCCACCTGAAATCAAGCCACAGTAGAAGGATTTGTGGGTTATATTTTTGAAACTAGCGAGTTTCGGTCAGATATATTTTACAGTTATATTCCTTTCATTATTCCGCGTCCAACGAGTGCTCATTACTTCATTAGTCAAAATCGGTGACAAAAAATTTGAATAGAAATTTCGCAAAAAAGCATGGACTATAGCCTTGGCACTTTTTTCATTAAAAATATATCTTCTCACCGATCTTGACGATAGAGGGCTTATTCTAATAGGGAAAGGAATACAAAACGATGTAAAAAGGAATTTTGCTAAATAAATGTCTAGTTTTTAAAATAGAGCAAAAAAACTGCTCAGGAAGGGCCACCTGAAATCAAGCCACACAAGAAGGATTTGTGGGTTATATTTTTGAAACTAGCGAGTTTCGGTCAGATATATTTTACAGTTATATTCCTTTCATTATTCCGCGTCCAACGAGTGCTCATTACTTCATTAGTCAAAATCGGTGACAAAAAATTTGAATAGAAATTTCGCAAAAAACCATGGACTATAGCCTTGGCACTTTTTTCATTAAAAATATATATGCTCACCGATCTTGACGATAGAGGGCTTATTCTAACAGGGAAAGGAATACAAAACGATGTAAAAAGGAATTTTGCTAAATAAATGTCTAGTTTTTAAAATAGAGCAAAAAAACTGCTCAGGAAGGGCCACCTGAAATCAAGCCACACAAGAAGGATTTGTGGGTTATATTTTTGAAACTAGCGAGTTTCGGTCAGATATATTTTACAGTTATATTCCTTTCATTATTCCGCGTCCAACGAGTGCTCATTAGTCAAAATCGGTTACAAAAAATTTGAATAGAAATTTCGCAAAAAAGCATGGACTATAGCTTGGCACTTTTTTCATTAAAAATATATCTTCTCACCGATCTTGACGATAGAGGGCTTATTCTAACAGGGAAAGGAATACAAAACGATGTAAAAAGGAATTTTGCTAAATAAATGTCTAATTTTTAAAATAGAGCAAAAAAACTGCTCAGGAAGGGCCACCTGAAATCAAGCCACAGTAGAAGGATTTGTGGGTTATATTTTTGAAACTAGCGAGTTTCGGTCAGATATATTTTACAGTTATATTCCTTTCATTATTCCGCATCCAACGAGTGCTCATTAGTCAAAATCGGTGACAAAAAATTTGAATCGAAATTTCGCAAAAAAGCAGGACTATAGCCTTGGCACTTTTTTCAATAAAAATATATCTTCTCACCGATCTTGACGATAGAGGGCTTATTCTAACAGGGAAAGGAATACAAAACGATGTAAAAAGGAATTTTGCTAAATAAATGTCTAGTTTTTAAAATAGAGCAAAAAAACTGCTCAGGAAGGGCAACCTGAAATCAAGCCACACACGAAGGATTTGTGGGTTATATTTTTGAAACTAGCGAGTTTCGGTCAGATATATTTTACAGTTATATTCCTTTCATTATTCCGCGTCCAATGAGTGCTCATTAGTCAAAATCGGTTACAAAAAATTTGAATAGAAATTTCGCAAAAAAGCATGGACTATAGCCTTGGCACTTTTTTCATTAAAAATATATCTTCTCACCGATCTTGACGATAGAGGGCTTATTCTAACAGGGAAAGGAATACAAAACGATGTAAAAAGGAATTTTGCTAAATAAATGTCTAGTTTTTAAAATAGAACAAAAAAACTGGTCAGACGGGCCACCTGAAATCAAGCCACAGTAGAAGGATTTGTGGGTTATATTTTTGAAACTAGCGAGTTTCGGTCAGATATATTTTACAGTTATATTCCTTTCATTATTCCGCGTCCAATGAGTGCTCATTAGTCAAAATCAGTGACAAAAAATTTGAATAGAAATTTCGCAAAAAAGCATGGACTATAGCCTTGGCACTTTTTTCATTAAAAATATATCTGCTCACCGATCTTGACGATAGAGGGCTTATTCTAACAGGGAAAGGAATACAAAACGATGTAAAAAGGAATTTTGCTAAATAAATGTCTAGTTTTTAAAATAGAACAAAAAAACTGCTCAGACGGGCCACCTGAAATCAAGCCACAGTAGAAGGATTTGTGGGTTATATTTTTGAAACTAGCGAGTTTCGGTCAGATATATTTTACAGTTATATTCCTTTCATTATTCCGCGTCCAACGAGTGCTCATTAGTCAAAATCGGTGACAAAAAATTTGAATAGAAATTTCGCAAAAAAGCATGGACTATAGCCTTGGCACTTTTTTCATTAAAAATATATCTGCTCACCGATCTTGACGATAGAGGGCTTATTCTAACAGGGAAAGGAATACAAAACGATGTAAAAAGGAATTTTGCTAAATAAATGTCTAGTTTTTAAAATAGAACAAAAAAACTGCTCAGACGGGCCAGCTGAAATCAAGCCACACAAGAAGGATTTGTGGGTTATATTTGAAACTCGAGTTTCGGTCAGATATATTTTACATGTATATTCCTTTCATTATTCCGCGTCCAACGTGTGCTCATTAGTCAAAATCGGTGACAAAAAATTTGAATCGAAAGTTCGCAAAAAAGCATGAACTATAGCCTTGGCACTTTTTTCATTAAAAATATATCTTCTCACCGATCTTGACGATAGAGGGCTTATTCTATTCTGATAGTCAATAAATGCTCGGCTATTATACTAAGCCATGGCATGAATCAAATTTGTGGAAGGCATGTGATATATTGCGGGTAGTATAGTGGACTAATCTATGGTCATTATCAATAACATCGGAAAATTACGTTATGACAGTTAATGTAGTCGACGGTAAGGCAAGCTCAGAAAATTTATGAACACATGCCAATTATATATGGTTGCTTTAATGAGGCCAGTACTTGTGCATATTGCCGAATGTATTTATGAAACCATCGAATATGTTAGTGAGATGTAAGAGGTTGCGCTACTCCTAATACGCAGCCCAAAAACTTTTGTAAATAAGATATCCAAAGATCCTTAATGAGAGAGCGACTACGAAAAGGAAAAAAATGGAATAGCAAGTGTAACTGGTAATTAGGAGTAACTGTGATAAAAATAGACTATATCATAAATAGGCGCACCTCCACAATATATTTGAAAAGTGTTGAAATACATTTACTTATTTAATATTAATGTTATGAAGGCGTCGATTGAGATCTTCAAACTTTAAAATTTTTCTGATAAAGAAATCTCCATAACGATGAGCAACCTTGGTGTCAGCAATATGGATCATGTCATTATCAATGTAAAAGTCCAACTAGAAATGCATGAAAATGTAAGTAAACAATTGCGAAAGAATTGAAAAATTTACCTCTGAGCCTGATTGGAACTTGCCTTCAAGTCCGCTTGATCCTTTTGTCCAAACAATGTTCTTCATTTTATGTTTGAAGCAGAGAAGATGAATCAAAAGTTTTGCAATTTGTGGATCATCAGCATCACATGTCTGATCCATGAATGATGCCAGCTTTTCCATGGGAAGAGTAGTATATAACTTCAAATAAGAGCGAATAGTGGGCAATTCCTTTTGCTGACGGACTTCATCCATGAAAACTTGTAATTGATGTTCCATGGGATCCTTAACATAATCTTCCAAAGGAGCATCTCCAGATGGTGGGCATGGACTCACAAATTTAGGACAAGCAAAAATGTAGAAATTTTTAAACGAATCCAAATCACCGCACTGCATTTTACACATGTTATCATGGTAATTTTTCTCCCTAAGAACTTGTTGAATGGATTCATCTATACATTGGGGATGTAAAACCAAACAAATTGCCAAAAGGTGATACATTTGATCAGTTTGCTTATTTATTTGATCATTTTGATATGATCGAGTACTATACAATTGTTTAGTACGTTGAATATACAACAAAATTGATGAGAATGTACGAATCGCATCTGCATAACGTCGCATCATCATGTAAGCGAATCCCACATAGTATGATGTTGATATTTGACACGCTGGGATGTGTGAATACTGGGATTTTTTGTGTATTTCAATAGGTTCTAGGACCTTGATTGCTTGATAATAATCGCCAAGTAAAGAGTGTACTCTCAAGAGTCCTACAAGAGAAAAATAGCCAAGCATTTTATAAAATGAATGGCTACCAAATTTTCCGGCAACGGTTTGTGGATCAACACCTTGAGATGCTGCTTCTAATTGTTTTTTGATATTAGATATATCAACCAAAGAATGAAGAACATTCAAGATACATAAAATACTCCAAACATTGCTGCTGTTATTCAATAACTGATCCATTTCCTCCTCAGTTTTGTCAGTTAAACGTGCTCTATATTGAGCAAAATTTTGAAATTGATAAACGAACTCGTCAACAAGCTCCCACAACCAAATATCGGGAAGCTCAAGTAACACAGGCTCCTGAGAAGACAAAATCAAGTTAAAGAAATCACAATAGTTAAAGAACGAATTTATGCGCTGTTCCAACTTTGGACCACCAGGGAGCCTAGCATGAATATGCCTATAGTACAATTCTTTGTATAAGATCATAAAAACCTTATCGTTATCAACAAGAGCACCAACTTCTTGCTCATCTGGCCAGGCAACTTTATCAAAATGATGATCACTTATGTGAGGGAAAGTATTTTCATACATATTCTGTATGTCAAATATTACTCCATCTTTTATAGCTTGACAAAAGTTTAACAAAAAATTCTTCACATTCTCCGGCATTTTATTCGGGAAGTAGCCTCTTTCATACTCCATATCTAGATGCGGATCGCCAGTATGACTATAGTCGTCATAGTACTCCTAAAGTTAACAAAAATTTTAAGGTTAAAACGTGAAGGGTGGAAATATATTTTTTAGATGCATATTATTATTAATTATCAATCAAACGTTTTACCTGACTTGTATAGTCCTCGCCGCTGTACATTTTGAATAAATTTATGTCTAGATGACTACAATTATTATTTTTAAATTAGAAATTGACACACACGCACGCAAGCAAACGCGGCGTTTGACAGCACAAGAAGGTTGATGGGTGTGGCCTTGCCTGATCAAAGCAGGCATGCAGATTAAAGCCTGAGTTACATAATAATGTGACACTGTCGCGATAAGCGGTTGCGAATGATGTTGCTGTTGCTGACGCGGACTCAGTGCCTGTTGCTTATGCTGTTCCAATGATGACGCTCTAACATGTGTTGAATTTTCGTTCCATTAATAAATAAATAAATTAATTAGTTATTAAATACTGTGGCATTACTTAAAACTTACAATATTCAACTTTAAGCAACGAGACCAGTGTCAGCGACACACTGTACCTGCGCTGGAGTACTTTCATAAATTTAACTTTTCACAGATTTAGCGACGGCGTCCGCGACTCGCCACAGCGTCACAATGTAATTCAGCGCTAATGGTGGCCTGCCGTGCATTATCATTGAAAAAGTAGGGATAGCACCTGAACGGTTGGTGTGCACTTCGATTCGAAATGTCATTTTTGAAAGTTCTTTAAGAATAAAACTACGCTAAACGTCAAACCTACTAAGCGCACCGAGGCACGACGCTACCAGACCGTAGTGTAAAATATGCACACCGATGTGCTGGGGAAATGACAACGCTTCGGTCGCCTGAACGACATGGTGTGTAAAAATGTGACATTATGTCACATTCTGCGTGCACCTGAACGCACGGCTGTACCAAGGTATATAGAAAACACCTTGGGCCCAACCAAGACGAGAACTTTCTAGAGAAGGAAGGAATTTTGTTCCCTTGGCTTAGACGTGCCATAACACTTTCTACGGGTGAGAAGTATTCGGGTATAGGAAAAAGTCCGTACAACCAGTTTCGATCGGGAGTACGGGCAGCATATCAATACTACAGCAAGCCGGCCATTTTGAAATTGCGAAATTTCTGAAATTACACATCGGACGGCTGTACAGATGGTTATTTGCGATTTGAGGTGATAATATAATTATTTAATAATCATTACGTGTTGTGAATTTGTGATACAGTAATTGTTTATATCAAAAACTGTGACTTAATTGAATACGCACACAATTAATTTCGATAATCAAATAAGGAACTACGCGAAGCAACATTATTGTTTTGGCACGTCTAGGCCAAGGGAAGGAAATTCCTTCCTTCCCTAAAACATTCTCGTCTGGGTTGGTCCTAATTAAGGCTCGGAAATCAGATCAGAAGGCTGAACTACAATAGACGTATAAGTAAGGTACATTTACTTACGTAAAGCGAACGCGGCCTTCCGAATTGGATCCGAATTAGCGCTCATGGAAACGAGAATTGAGTTGAGTTTCGTTCAATCCATATTAACTCCACGAAACCAGTCGGGTTGAGTTGGGTTTTGTGTAAGTATTAGTTAGAGTAGTGCGGATGGGTGGCTTATTCAATACAAATCCAGAAACTTTGTATGAAATATATTATATGTCAACTCAATTCAAGCCGTTCATGGAAACAGCATCGAGTTAGCTCAGCACGCAAAACTTAACGCTAACTCAATCCTAACTCAATTCTGGCTCATGGAAACATAGTAAAGGTAATTTTAACTCGTGTGAGGGGAACTTTCGTTAATTTTAAATGTCAAATTGCAGTCAGTAAAGGTGCGATAAGAATCACTTATTCCGTAAGAGCACAATGTTTCAAACAATTAAATTACTACCAAATGATTAAAAGTGTAATGTAAAAATTAAAATTGAATAAAAATTGTACTGTGAATTAATAGAAAGAACCAATTTTCAATTAAATCAACTTCCATTTGTTAATTTTTTCACTTTTAGGACTTTTTAAAATTTGAAACATAAAATATCATTAGGGCATTGCGAATTAATAGAGAGCACAAATTTTCAATTACATCAACTTCAATTTGTTACTTTTTTTAAAATTGAAAACTTATCAAGCTAATAACTCTAACGGAATGTTATATATATTTCGGCTAAAAATATCATTTTTTCGTAGTAAACCTCAGTCTCGTTCAATTTCGTAAAATGAAGCGTGAATTACAATTACGACTGATCTGTCGACAGCGACTTGATTTTAAGTCGAAGTCGACGCTGTAATTAAATTAAAGCTCCGACTGCTTGAATAAACCAGAAGTTGACCACAGGCGACACCAACTTTGCACTTTGAGCAAAGTATAGTTTCAGTCGTTGTCGCAGTCGAAGTTGAAGTTGCAATTGTATCTTGTGACATGTATTTACCATTTGAGCAAAGTCGAAGCCGAAGTCGCAGTCGTAATTGTAATTCACGCCTTATTACTTCTAATGTAGTTCAGCCAATAATGATACTAACACTACCGAAGAGCACTATGAGGAAAATGTACTAAAACTGAATGTATTTTGTAATATAATATAAATCTATGGCTGCGATGTCCATATACCCATTTGACAAAACAGAAATACAAAGCACAAACTATGTTTAAGCGAACACGCTTCTCTGTTTACGTATGCCTAGGCATACTCGCTGTACTCTCTACGGATGAGAGGCATTCTGGGGAGGAAAAATCTCGAAATGACAAGTTTCGAACAGCATACCAATACTACTGCAAGCAAATTAGCTTCAGCCATTTTGAGATTATGAAATTTCTGGTCGGACGGCTGTCCTGTTCTCTACTTGCGATTTGAGATGATAATATTTCATTACGTGCTATGAGTTTGTGATACAGTTATTATATATATCAAAAACTGTAACTTAATTGAACATGCACACAATTAAATTAACCTTGGTAATCCTATAAGGAACTACTGCGAAGCAAAATTCTTGCGGTGGTACGTCTAGCCACAAGAGAAGCAAGATTCTCCTGCTTCGTGCTGAAGCGTGTACGTTTACTATGGAATTCGGTAAAAGTCACTTTGATTGGATTTTCCGGTATAGCACCAGACTCATTTGCCGTACAGTTTTTCTAGCAGTGCAGGTCAATGGAACAATTCTCACTTCTGCTAGAAAACTTGATCAATGGATATATTGGAGAGATGACATTTTATTTATTCAGTGACAGTGACACTGTCGTCAGACATTTATGTCTGATTTTAGTTTACCCGATATAATTCTCTAAATTTTCCAAAATGGGCAAAGGTTTTAATAATTACATGTGTAAAAAGTTCTTTCATCCAGCATCTCGCGATAATTTGAAGAGAGTAAGAAATTCTTTCCGTAGAGAAGAGCTAAACATTTCAAATATATGGTTGCATTTCTTTCAGGTATGGATGGCAGAACAACAAGCTGATGCTTACAAAAAAAAGCAGGAAGAATTAAGAACTCAATATGAAAAGGAACAAGACTTACATGAAAATAAAGCAATGCTCAGCAAGGAGAGTAAGGATAAATTGAGTATTAATTTCATGTATGAGCCACCTCCAGGCGTTCGCAAAGAACGGGAAAAAGATGATAACGAACCAGAATATAAATTTGAATGGCAAAGAAAATATAATGCACCTCGAGAAAGCTATTGCAAGGGTGATACTGAGATCCGAGATCAACCTTTTGGAATTCAAGTGCGAAATGTTCGCTGTATTAAATGTCATAAATGGGGTCACATCAATACGGATAAAGAATGCACAATGTACAGCATATCGATGAGTGAGGCCAGAAAAATTCATTCCGAGGCTGAAGCCAATATGATTATGTCGAAGAATCTTTTGGAACAACAAATGCGGGAGGATGGCCTAGCAATGAGAAAAAGTGCTAAAACCTTACAATCAGCGTCTGATCATGACTTAGTTCCCAGTGATGATGATGATGATAATAACTCTCAGACACAACCAGAAATAGCGTTTCTGAAATCACTTTCAAAAGAACAAAAGAGAAAGTTATTAAAAAAATTAGAAAAAATTGAAAAACTCAAGAAAAAGAAGAAGGCAAGAAAACAGAACATTTCATCTTCTACTTCAAGATCTGGGGAAAGTGAAGACGATCGCCGATCAAGCAAGAAGTCCAAAATGCATCGACATCGGAGAAATGACAGTGGTGAAGAAGATAAAAACTCAAGAAGGCAAGCAAGATCACAAATAGCAGAAAGAATTCGCGAACATTCTTCGAGTAACAACTATATAATCCAAGAAGAAAAACATCAAAAGCGGGAAAAACGCCAGACATCTAAGTCTGGATCGAGGACTCCAGTTAAAAAGCATAGAAAATAGAAGAAAAAACGTACGAACTTAATTGAAACATTGGTGTTCATTTTTTCAATATCCATATGTATCGATAGATGCATTTAAAATTATGAGTTAACATTTTTTTTCTTTAATGATTAAAGTATGTAAATTGAAGTAAAATTTTCAAGTTTTTTGTTCATGAATGAGCGTATAAAATCTTTATAGGAATGGAGTGTAATTACATAGATGTCGGAAAATGTGGAGTTTTCTTTACAAATATTATAAGATATAGGGGATCTTCATAGAAATGTACCTGATACTTGGAAAATTTTGATGCTGTAATGAAGAGTGAAGGGGAAAACATGATTTTACTGATTGAATTTAAGTTGTGATGAGTCGACCTTATTCCATTCAACGTAATAAATTCCTATTAAAGTCATCGACTATCCTCCTGAGCGTAGTCGACTATTTGGTATATTCAATGTGCGGAGTGAACGATAGTCGTAGTCAAGCGTAGTCGTTTACTGTCAAATTTGTCGGAGTGAACGCTCGGTAGTGACTCGTAGTCGACGATTATTTAATTTCATTGCACTGAAAAAGCAATTAGTAAATATACAATGATAAAAATATATCATTTCCAACACATTTCATAGCATTACTTCAAACTCTTCATTCATCTATGATCGCAATTCAATTAATTTTATTTACTTTTTATAAATTCTTTGCAAAATTTATTAAACTATTGTACAGCATCTACCCGTTATAAATTAAAGTGTTCTAGGCTCTTGCTCCAATACATTTCATCAATCTATACTCATCTAATATTCTTAAGCCATATACGGTACCTCTTGACTCGTATAAATTAAATATTCACTGAAGTAACCTGAATCCTCATTAAATTTTAAAGATTAACAACAAAACGTTTGATACAATCTTCTTTTCTTCACATTC
Organism: Dioctria rufipes; assembly: GCA_963924295.1. Classification (NCBI taxonomy): domain Eukaryota; kingdom Metazoa; phylum Arthropoda; class Insecta; order Diptera; family Asilidae; genus Dioctria; species Dioctria rufipes. The sequence goes on from OZ002743.1 coordinate 49,066,872, forward strand.
ATCCATTCAGTAAGACCAAAATAATCTCAATAGGTGTACATTTGCAACTCTCATTTATTTATTCTTGAGTATCATGATAATTAAATTTCAACTCTGTCTGTCATTTAACGATGAAATAGATATATTGGGAGTACTATAAGAATTTGAGAAGTTCGTTTAAAAGGGATGCTGTAAAAGCAAAAATAATTACATGGAATGCCAAATAGTAGGTAAGGATTGAGATCAGAAGAAAATATGGAAAGTAATAAAAAGTTTGATCCTAAATGCAAACAATTTTCAGTTGTTAAGTTTCTACAAGAGAAATGTATCTTGTATGGCATCTATGACGGAAAAATTTAATTCATAATTTGTTGATAGTGTAAAAGAAATTCACCAGTCGATTTCTTCAGTGCAATATAATGGAGAGCTAAGATTATCTATATCTACCATACTTGAGATGCGCTACTGTGAAGAAAATTTAATCTGTGATATGTTAAAGAAGTGCAATAACAGGAATGATTGTAATGGTTTATGCTGTAATATGATTTATCAATAAGTAGAAATAATTGGTCTTATATTAAAGAAAATTATAAATTCTTCAATACATACCGGCATGTTCCCAAGAATTTAGAAAGAATCTGTGATAGTAGGTACCTATAGAAAAAGTCTGTAATACAAATGAATGTGAGGAATTTCGTCCAGTAAACATGCTTGCTTCTGATGACAAATTATTGGAATGTTTTGTGGCTGATAAATTTGTGGAGTATATTGAAAAAAAAGGTACATATTTTTTTTATAGGGGAACAATTTGGTTTCCGTAGTGGACATTCGTGAGAATCAGCGTTGAACTGTAGTATTCTTAGATTTTAAAGAGTTTTTGAAACTCTGGGTAGGAGCATTTAGCTGGGCAAACTTGAATTGTATGGCGTGATTGGAAAAGAATTGAGATAGGTTCAATCTTATTTAAACGGTAGATAAACAAGTAAAAAAGCTAGAATTGGTCTAAGACCAATTCTTATGATACCCTAGATGAATGCCCGTATTAAATTTCTTATGGTCACCGATCTATTCAAGTTTGATTTTGAAGTCGTTTTTCGCATATATTTCTAGAACGGTTCGTCGGATTCTGCAGAAGTTTTTAGTACAATGAAAATGTCTTGGACTGATCGTTTTCAAAGTATACGTAAAAAACCTAAATTTTTATATGGCAACACCAAGGAGTTGCCCGATCTAGTCCATTTTTGACATTTTATTTGCTAATGTAGCAAAAACATCAAATACGAAATTTCAGCTCTCCATGTCGACGCGTTCTCAGGCAGTGTCCAAATATATAGCGGAAAACGAAATTTTTATATGGCAACCCCACGAAGGAGTTGCCCGATTTGTCTCATTTTCGAACTTAATTTTACTTTTTTTTTTATAGTCCGTGTACAAAATTTCAGCTCTCTAAGTATACGCGTTCTCGAGTTATCGTGCGCACAGACGGACGGACGGACATGCAAAAATCAAAATAACTTTTAATATTGTGAATACGTGTCCAATCCATTTTGCTCTACCATCATTATTTCGAGGTGTTACAAACGGAATAACAAACTTAGTATACCCCTATGATTTCATCTAGAGTATAAAAAGGACTAGAGCAAATAATCAGCGAAGAAGATTTCTCGTCTAACAGACTGACATGTATTGAAAATAATTTCAATAAATTTAAAAAATGCATTAAGCGCAAAAAAATTATTGAACTTTTCGATTAAGCGATCAGTGAGGTTTCATCGGTAGGGTTATTTCATCTAAGTGTAATGTCAGATATGCAGTTGGAGTTTAAGGAACACGATGAGTACATATGTATGTAAGAAGATTGTAAAGAGATAGGTTGCTTGAAAAAATGTTTTAAATTAAAAAAAACACAGTAAGTACATATGTACTGTTATATAATGCTTTATTACCACATTATAGTTATTGTTCAACTCTTTTGTAGACTTGTTTCAGTGAAATAACGGACAGACTACAGCCATTGCATAATAAAGCTATTAGAATGAGATATATATATCCCGACTCGTTTTATGTTACAAACTCTGCAGTGATGAACGTCAGACAGAGATTAACTTATAACGCGATGGTATTCATTATTCAAATGAAATAAAATATGCTCCCAGAGTACTAGAGAAATAATTTAGTGTCTGTTGTATATGTGCAACCATATAGCTTGAGATTCAATAATAACTTCAGACTAGGAGGATGGACAAGAAGTTTCGCGCAGTCTTTTATGTACAAAAGTCTGCTCTTTTACGACAGCCTGCCAGAAGACTCAAAATGTGAATACAGATTACCGTTATTTAAGATAGTTATTTTGAATTATGTAAATTGAGCTGGAATCAAATAATAATGTGAAATAATAATTATTATTTATGTTTCCATTTTTAAAGCGCCCTCATATTAACAATTGTCAAAAATTGTGATTTTTCATATTTAACTTCAGCTTATTCGTTCGTAATCACACGTTTAACTTTAGGAAATCACATTCACTTTATTAATATTACTCCCCCTCCCCCACACACACATACAATATCACGTCTGAGTAGTGTTTGTGGCGCCCGGCACTATCGTTAATGTAGATACATAAAAAAACCCGAGTATAGAACTATGAAGTTCACATCCCATATGGATTACCCTCTTCTGAAACATCCTAACATTAATTTTAGTTCGTTAGATCTGCCTGTCAGATATCTATCAAACCATCATATAATATCTTGCTATTCGACACCTTTTTAATTTATTTATCCAGACATCACTATTCGCAGTTTCAAACGCTCGTTGGAAAGGATTGATTTGAGATGTCCTCTGCAATCATTATAAGCTATTCTTGAATTCTTTACAGCGCGCCATTTTTACCTACAATAACTACAACGAACTGAATTAAAATATTCCATGCGCGCCTAAAGTTCTAACCATCCCTAATCGAAATTAAATTAAGTTTTTATCAAATGACTGGATGAATATGACCTTAAATTACATAAGCCCACCCCTCCTATTCTCCTGGAGAGGTGTTTCACTAATTCAAGGGGATTTTGCCTACTCTCGTCTCAGTGAATAGTTATGCATTTATATTTGTCCTTGTCGGGTCTTTTTTGTCTATGAACAGTCAAAAGAGGTATGCCATAAGTCAAAATTTCCGGGCATAGGAGACAATACAAAACCAGGTCCAGTAGCTCAAAAAGTAACCAAAATGCTCACTTCGCGCAAATGGTGAAATTTCATTCACACCTAGTACTTTCAAAAAAGACAGTAAATATTGAATCTCTTCGCTGTTATATTTGGGCTTGTCTAAAATTTGTGCTAAAAACGTTTCGACTCTATAAACAACCGCCATGGTCGCATCATTAGTGAACACAGAATGCATCACACAAATTTTATGAATAATGAATTCAACACTGTTTGGCCGCCTTTAGTACCTACGTGATCTTTAACGATTAATACGGTTTAGTTAACTCACACTCGCGGCTATGCGATACTATCCTATGCTGCCTTAATACAAGGTACTTAACTGTAATGAAGTAATAAGCCTCATTGCAATCAACATAAACAAGTTAAAACATAACTTTCACAAGGCTAATAAGATGCATATTAAAATAACTTACATTTAGAGAAATCAAACCAAATTATCGTAACTGTCAAATTCAGTTAATTTCATTTATAAATCTTAATCACAAAAACGATTTCGGGTTGAAAATATTTTTAGTTTCTAACTCCTGAAGATGAAGTGCTTGAACCTGCAGTAACGCATAAATCAGATCCATGATTTCCACTTTCTCTTGGTATATTCTAAAAGGAATAATAATATGTAAAGAAATTATAAGAAACGCAAATAACTCATACTAACCTTCACATGAATGTGACTCTTTATCATAGCCGCCCGCAAAATTAACATCCTTGTCCGCCGCTGATATTCTTTCCCAATATTTATTGCTTTTTCAAACATAGAGCTTCTTTGGTCCGCATCTTTTGCATACAATATTTTATTATGAGAATCAATCCGTGCTTGTATTTGTCCATCCAAAATTAGTTGCATTACTTCATTTTCTAGGGCTATTACAGTTCTATTAAAAGCAGTTGCCATTTTTCTCATGTCAGCAGAAAGATAGGGACTGAAGTATTGAATCAAGGCTCTATTTCGTATTTTTGTGTAAAGCGTGTTTACATGTGGTGCAATGTACATATCTAATAGCAAATTGTCTCGTATTTCGTCGAGTAATTTGAGACATGAAGCGTATTTTGATTCGTAAAATTTGAAAATTATGTCCCGAAGCTGTGGTTCCAATTCTAAGAAAAGTTTGAATGAACTACTTGAGATTACATTCTTTTGCAATTCTTGGCGGTCAAATGTAGCTAAAGCACAGAGTCCACCATACATTGCCACATTACTTGCTGATAGCATTTCTGGGAACTCGCAATGATCAAAATTAGCTAAAAGGAAATGTTTAGCTGCTGATTTGTATTTTTTGGTTGCTAGTTCTGCTAGGCCGGCTGCACATTTTAGTCGAGTTAGAACAGCTTGATTAGTATCTTTGCAATGTCCTTCTGCAAAATCTGGTGTGCTTTCTGCTTTTGAAACATAACTCAGTACATGCGACCAATTTTGTAAATATATAGATACTTTTATTACATTTAAGCACATATTCACTACGTGTTTACCACTAGTACAATAATCTCTTGCCCGAGAATAGCACTTAAGAGCATTAGACAAATCTCCGCAGCTCAGGTAATGATCACCTAGATCATCATGACCCCGTCTAATACTTTCCTTAATAGAATTCGACTTATAATTCTTAAGGTCACTGTCCAATTTCTCTAATTTAAGGGCTGCTTTTTTGCTTTTTGTCTCGACCCAAATTGGATCAAATGCAGGAATATCTTGTGGTGTTGATTGTGCAGCAACGTCCGGAAGCTGTGCACCAACGGCTAAATCTGCCAATTTTTTATGCAAAACTTGATATAGTTGGACATTGTATGTGGTTGTAACATAATTGATAGCCATCTTAAGAGCTTCAAGCCTGAGACTTGGGCAAACATCTGCTATAAATATGAGACGATATAATTTTGCAAGACCCGTATATGAGTTAGAATATGCTTCAAGATCAAGAGTTGGATTTTCGACTATAAGATTGTCCTCCTCGTTGTTTTCATTATCTTCTAGTTGGACATCCACTTGCATTGGTTCAATAGCGTTCTATGAATTATATATGAAAAACATAACCTATAGTGTATCGAACATTTTGCGTTAAATTTATTATTAATTTAAAGTTTTTCTTACCTGCACCAATGGTGGCAACGGCATGATGGGCATTTTCCTCCTAGAATTATCAAAAATCTACAAAGAAAAGTGCTACACAAGACCACTGACGTCTGACACTAGACAACAAACTGAAGCTATTCACAATTCCATCAAACAACATCAAATTATGCTTCAAACAATGCAAATGCATTGGGGTGAGTTCAGATTAAGCTTTATCATGCAATTTATAGGCTGAAACAGATTAAAATCACGGTTAAAGCAGCCGATTTTCCAAAAGCCTGAGTTACAATGTGACGTTGTCGCGAATAATGTTGCTGACGCAGACGCAGAGACTGTTGCTTATGCTGTTCCAATGAAGACGCTCTAACATGTTTTTAAGTTTTCGTCCATCATTAAATAAAATCACAAAATTTATTAACTAGTTATTAAAAAATATAGCATTCATAAAACTTACAATTTAAATTTTCTGCAAAAATAAATTGTTTCAACTCCAGTTGTCAAAGTGTTGCACGTCTCAAGTTGAAATATTTTCAACTTTAAGCAACGCGACCGGCGTCAGCAACACCCTTCGCGACACAGTATACCAGCGCATGAGTATTACCACTGACATGTATAATATGGACTGACTACGTTCATAGAAATGCACTGAAAAAGTGGGCTCACTTATAAATTGCTGACTCTTTCGGTCTAACCCCGAGGTTACACCTGCAAGTACAGCTTGCATGCAACTTGCACTGCCATACTTCTTGCACGTGTAACCTCTACTGCCATGCTGGCAGTACAGCTTTCAGCGAACTTGCATGCTGAAAAACCATGGCAGCTGGGAGATAGTAATTTGACATTTATACAGTTTTCAAAATGGTGGAAACGAAATGCTTGAGAGAAATTCATAAATTTATACCGGGAAAATGAAATTTTCTGGGATTATTTGCAATACATCATTTACCAACACCTTCATTTTCCTTTTTTCTTGGGTTTTTATCATTGTGATGCCTCCTTTATTGCCATAATTTTCCAATATACGCAAGAGTTTACGTCTCAATGCCATTTTTTAAATTAACTTGCATGCAAGCTGATAAGACATCAACCGAACTGCCTTCCGCTGTCAAGTTAAAAATCGTGTTGGAAGGGAGGCTTGCATGCAAGCTGTACTTGCAGGTGTAACCGTGGGGTAAGCACCAAGTACCAACTGAGAGAACTGTAAACAACAAATAAATAAGTAGGTCCGACGAAATAAATGTTTTTAAATTAATTATGTAGGGTTATCACTGATAAAATTGTTTTACCAAAGGTAATATATTCATAAGATGTGCAGGAGATATTCGAAACGTTTTATTTTAATAACTCATATTTTCAACTAACCGCCAATGATTTTTTCAATGTTGGCACCGACGTAAGAACTTTTTTTTTTACATAAGCACTTGAGCCCACATGAAATAGAAAGTTAACCAGGCCATATTATATATTTCAGTGAGCACTACTTTCATACATTTTAACTTTTGACAGATTTAGCGGCACATTATTTGCAGCGAAATTTGTTGCTGCATTGTCATCACTAATTCCAAATACTGCTGCTCCAACGCAGTAAACCAAACTAACCCAGGGGACCTGGATGTACAGCTTGCATGCAAAACTTGCACTGCCATACTACTTGCATTTGTAAACAAACTGCCATGCAACTTTCAGCGAATTTGCATGATGAAAATTAATGGCAGCTGGGAGATAGTAATTTGACATTTATACAGTTTTCAAAATTGCGGAAAAGAAATGCTTGAAAGAAATTCATAAATTTATACCGGGAAAATGAAATATTCTGGGATCATCTGCATTACATCATTTACCAACACCTTCCTCTTCCTTGGTTTCTTATCATTCCGATACTTCCTTTACTGCTACAATTTTCCAATATACGCAAGACTTTACGTCTCAATGCCATTTTTTAAATGCATGCAAGAAGACATCAACCGAACTGCCTTCTGCTGTCAAGTTTAAAATCGCGTTGGAAGGGAGGCTTGCATGCAAGCTGTATTTGCAGGTGTAACCCCGGGTAAAGTTCAAAATCCAATCGACGAATCAAGATCATGCTGCTTAGCTAACCTCCAAGGCGTCTGGATCTTAAGAAATTTGATTTTCACTTTTATAAGCAATCTAAGAAATAAAATGTAAATGTAAAATGTAATTAAATTATGTCATTCAATTATGACAAATTTTTCACTATACCATTACAATCTGTTTCACACTGCATCCTTTGCTGCACCATAATTGTAATCTGTTTCAACCTTATCGGTTACAAGTATAATATATATTTCCACAGTATAGTAATTTTATTACATTTATACCTTAGATAATACCTTAAAAATAATAACAGAAATTAATTGTTATTTATCTATTTTGAAAAGATTTTTCAAGTTCCTTCATATTAAAAACGTTCTTTGAAAAATAGGCAGCATTCAATGGGAATTGTTAGAACGTCTTACAAATCTAGTTATACTAATGATATCTGTCTGACGAGAACAATAACGTAAAATTGTTAAGAATTTATGCTACCTCTGTAGCGTTATTGCCAAAACTGATGGTACAGAGAATTAATATCCGTATAAACAAATCGAGAAGTATATTTTCTCAACTAGCTTGGTTATCAAACTTTAGTGAAATGTAGAAAGTCAACTGCAGATTTCTGTAAATAAGTGTCTACGTCGCACTCTAAAAATTCGCTTGATAGATCGAGTGTTAAACGAATAACTGTCGAGACGCTTTGGACGAGAAGCAAATAATATTACAGGCCAGGCAAACCCTGCTACATGATTTAACTAAACAAACATAAATTTGATTAAATCCCATTAAGCAATGGAATTTCGTGCGTTTTCCATGTAATTATTGACGACTCTATCTGGAAATCCATACAAAAACTGCTCGAAAGTTTGAGTTTTTGATAGTATCGGTAGCTGGAATTGAACATAGAAATCCAAAAAGCCCAAAACAGTCGCTCGCACAGCAAAATGAAGTTAAAACAAATTGCATCCAAATATGATTTCTTTCTAATAGTTTAAAAAAAATATCATGTAGAACAAATTTATGGAAATTATAGCGGTTCAATAAAATACAAACAACATTTATATGAAAAACTCCTGCAGTAAGACAAGGCAAGAAGACTGTGGATGTCGCCAAAGTCAAACCTAGAGTCGAACTTCAATTCAAAAACTTTAAAAAAAAACTACTTTAATCAACAACTTTCAAAAACTTTACTTTAATCAACAACTTTCAAAAACCCATTACGTTACTCTACAAAAAATTTGACAACAAAACCAGTCAGCCTCAGGTCCGCATATATCTCCCACTAGATATGAGACTACCGAGTCAGACGATTTAGCTACTAGCCAAATGTCCATATCTACAAGTGGTCTCAGTCCCCAGTGTCAATCACATTTGAACACCGAAGTTGACTGAGGTGGCCCCACGTTGGGCGCCATTTTTTGTTATGGAAGTATGTTGAGTGACTTGGCTTGGACGTGAAGTCCAGACTGCAGGGCGGCACGCTAGCTCGCCTCGACTATTGCCGGAAAGTGTGGGGAGGTTCCACGAAAAACCTACCGCTGCCGTCTGCCATAATCACAAAAAAAATCGTGCCTAAAACCAAAACTCCGGCACACATTCATTCCTGAAGGGACCTTTACGTCACCTACCTACATTCATATTGAAGGCGCAGATGGTATGCCTTCACTGCATGCCCCAACCACCCATCTGACTCTGAGGGCAGATGTTTTCAGAGTCCTTTGTTGACCTGTAAAGAGAGACTAGCGAGCTAGACGACCTTCATGCGAGAGGGCTCCAGGATAGTGAGTGGAAAGAAAAACTCTATCGAGCCATTACGTTATAAAGTATATTCATGTTATCGAGACAGGGTGATTATACAGTCCTACACGTGAATACGCTTCTCTAAAGCGGTGACTACTGCTTTTGTTTAAGTCGATGTCTAATTAAGCTAACCTAGTTGTCCTAAGTGGATTTTGACAAATAACTGTCGAAATGGTACATCGCTATTCGCTTACATATCCTTATCCAAAGTGGCAATTAACTTTCGTTTCAACTTCTATGTATAAGTATCTCAACTGAGGACTGATAAAGCTAATTTCGGAACTGTATATGTATCAACACAAAAATGGGTACATACTTATTTTACTCGACTGACCACTCTAGCAGTTATCAAAACTATTTAACTTCATGTTTTGTTCTCAAGCTCGGTAAATGAACAATCAATATCGGATGCAATCCTTTAAATTATATATAAATACTCCATCGGTATGGCCAATAGCTCCATGAAGCGATTATTTAAATTATATATGAATCCTTAATCAATATACCAAATAGGTCCGTAAATGGGACGCAATGGTTTAAATTATATGAATACTTAATCAATATAGCAAATAGTTCCGTGAATCGGACGCAATGGTTTAAATTATATATGAATACTTAATCAATATAGCAAATAGTTCCGTGAATCGGACGCAATTATCTAAATTATATATGAATACTTAAATTGGTACATATGCATCTGAATCGTTTAAGCGGTTCTCTAGGTTACGAATAATCATTTATATGATACTTTGTTCTTCAAAATTGTATCTATATAACTACTTGCAAAGGTTGCTAAAAATTAAATTTTACTCATTACTTATGCAAAAAGATTCCAATTGAATATAAAAAGACGTAATATGACATCAAAATAATAACAAGGAAAAAGGCAGCAACTTACAAACCTTGTGTATTGAGGATCCACCGCAGGGATGATCCGCTATGCCACTGTGTAAAAGCTTAAATTCATGTTACGTAAGTTTAACTTCATTTTACATTAGTATTATGCTTGATTTGTCAACAAATTTAACAAGATCTTCAATACCACTTGGTTAGCTGGCCTAACACGCAGTGCGTTAATTTTCTCCAAGGAATGTTTCGCGATTCCACCAGTGTCGAAATATGCTTCATACTACCTTCGCGGGTTTATTTTGTCAGCGCTATTTTTAGTGATTGCGCCTCCTTTTCATTTCCTGTTCGTTTATCAGGCGTGGAATCTCAATCAGTTTAGAGTTTACCACTGAAATGTCTCCACCTGGGAAACTTTCTAATTGCCTCTTGAAAAACAGGTGATTTTCTTTCTTAATACAAAAGATGGAAGTAAGGTCTTCTCCTAACATAACATATTATTAACTGGTCAATCCAGATTCAACTGATATTTAAGCCTTTGACCTCCTTCAGCGTGGCTAACTCGGTCTTTGGTTAGTTACACTCAAATCAAACTCAAGTCGTGTAATCCTTCCTATATTTTGGGAATATTCTACTAATTAGTATTGTATCTTGATAATGGGTTTTATTACATGGAAACTTACGTTAGGGATGGGAATTTTTCCTTCGATGTTGCAGAAAACCTGTGATTATATTCCTTTCACCTCTGTACTTCCACGATTTGTGAGTGACACGTCAGTCAGATGTCGACCGTCTTCTTCTTCTCAACCAGCATGCCAGAGCTTGTCGAAGCTGTCGTGTTAACCGCAGGCCGGCATACATGCTGCAGTATTTGTCAGTGTAGCATATATGCAGTACGCTACGACCATAACATCGAACAAAATTTTCTGATTTACTTGAAGTCAAAGCGCATTTACATGATATTTTGTTTACTTGATCTCTACTTGAAGTATACTTCAAGTATTCATGTAAACGTACTGATAGTCGATTTTGTATTTGAGGTATAAGTTAGTAGGTCGATGTCAAAGATTAAGGACGAACATTTACTTTCATTTTATTAATTTCATTATATTTGTTTCAGTGTATATAAAAACGAAATACTTTACAATAATTATGATTTGGTTCTGAGAATTACTACCCAAGTTGGAACGTTTAACGAGGAAGCTAACTCTTATTACCAATTAATAATCGGTACTTTTATGGTATATAATAAATTCATATTACCTGAGATGTAATGTAGGATAGCTGTATTGTTTGGACAATTCCTCTACCAGGATCGTTAGATTACATGTACGAATTTAAGGCACTATCCTTTATACACAAGACCAGAATAACTCTTCTGCCTGGGTATGTGCGAAGTCGCTTTACATGGAGTGGAAGACAGCCGTAGGATACAATTCTCGGGTGAATAATCAATTCGGGAACAGGGATGTCTGCACATGGTGCCATTAGATGCAATAGTCTACCTGCTGACAATAGGGAAATCAGCCTCAATAAGGAATTTAGGAGGGAAGGAATGTGATCTCAGAATGACCTGGTTATTTCAAAACAGTATTTTGTCCTATCTTCACAAGCTCTGACTAACAAAATAATTTAATGACTTGTTAATCAGAATCATATATACATATATCAGCTTCAAATGTCCCTGATTCATCATATATCATCACCGATTAATACTTAATGTTCGATGCAATATAATATAATTATCTATACAAGTTATTTAAGTAAGGTAAATAATGTAATGTGTTTTTCTCGATGTTACAGATAACTATAATCATCGTTATGATCACAATCATAACTAAGATTGATCTTGTTTTCTCAGTTCCTCATTATACTACGATTCTATTCTCCAATTTCAAGTTGGGTATCTACTGATCTATAAGGACTGCCTGTGGTGCAGCTATTTTCTTGTATTTACTGATCTGTAAGAACGGTCTTCTATTAAACTATTATAATAAGGTTTTTGCTGTTATTGTAAGCTATTTAATATCGTAATGCCCAGCGTTGTAGTTTTATGCAGGATTCCATAAATAAATGCTTTTTGACTTGACAGAGAGTGGCCAGACCTTCAAAATCGGAGCCTTGGCTAATTCCGTAAAAAGTATTTAAAATAAAATTAGAAATTCTTCTGTCGGATTTTAGATTATTGCTGAACTGAGACAATATTCAAATTTTTGTTATGATTTTATCTTTGATTAAGGTTTTTTTTTGTCTTGCTGCTCTGATGGTGAAAATTGACACCGTTACTTTGCTGGTAAAATTAGTGCATTTGCGTTTCTTCTGAAATTTTCCAAGATTTTTTTTTTTTTACAAATGAATACGGCTCTTTCAATTAATCTGAAATTTTCCAAGATTTTTTTTAACGCTAACACGCTCTTTCGGTTATTATAAACTTTTACCTTTGACATCTTTTGTGTGTCCTTCGATGTGACAGACAAATTAAAATCTATATTTTACTGATCTAAAACAAACAGGATTAAATCTGAATTCTCAAATAGTATGAATCCATAGTTTTATAAGAAATTTATCATAGAATTTTGCCAATAATCTATTTAGTAAAACAATGTCGTTAAATTGACATACTAAATTTATTTATTTTACACATTAAGTTATGTATTACAAATAGGATTAATCAACGATTAATACATTCATTAAAAATATATGTACAGTATTATTTACAAAAAGGAAAAGAGTTTTTACTTATAAAAGCAACGTTTCTTAAAGTTGAACAGTGATTGATCTTCATTTTATTAGCATTTCATAAATTAGGTTTTGATGTTTACATTTCTAACCTTATTATAAAAGTAAACTAAAAATATATTACATTTGATATTGAATTGATGTTACAATATTATGGAGCGTAATTTTTAATATAGTATTGTTTTTTAAGGACAAATGTTTTAGTGATCCATCTTTTTCGGTGTAGTGTAATAATACGATCAATGGAAATAATGTCAGTTGACATTATTTTATCTTCAAAAGTGTGTTGAAGTTAAGAGACTTTAAGCTTACACTAAATATGCATTCTTTTATTTCTTATTTCCAATGTATAAAAATTACCAAACATATAATGTATATTCGTTATCATACTGAAAGTCATTACCGTAATAAGCTCATGATAAACGACTTCTTTTTTCAGCTCCAAACGGTACTTGGAAAACTTTTCGTTTGAGCTCTATATTGTATCACATCGATAAATTGCGAGAAAACGATTATAATGCGTGGAAAATTCAGATAGTTTTAGTGGTGTAACTATTGTATATAATTAATTGTGGTCACGCATGTCTAGTTCACTAATGGAACCAACTGATGAAACAGCGGACTCAGTCTGAACAAGTAAAGATGAAAAAGCGTTGAATACGATTTGACTTTCTTTAAAAACAATCACACTAAAATCTTAGATGTTAAATTTCGTGGGAGGACGAATTTAGCAGGAATTAGATGAGATTTTCAAGAGCTTAACAACTTAAATATATTCAAGGACACTTTTATGTCAAGTTATCTAACCAATTTTTAAGAAAATTATACCCAAATCCATTTTGTAGTCTTAATGCGCGGTCGCTGTTGCTATAGAACTGCATGAACATCTCAAAGCGATAAAGATATAATTTACCGCTTAAGATGCATGTCGTTTACAACATTTCAATTTCAGACAGGAAGGACTTTAATTTAGGCTTTAAACGGCATAAATTCTACAATACTAAATTGAACAGAGTCAGTACTGTGATGAGAAAATATTTATGGAAGCGCACAAGAATTGTAAAAAAAAAAACTAAAAATAGAATGAGCAACAGAGAAGTTATTCGCACCACCGATGATATGATAAGTGAGATATAAATTATTATTTTACAAGACACCTTATTAATGCAGAGTTTAAAAATTAATTTCATACCGATAATCGAAGCCACAAAGTGCAACTTTAAGATGAAAACGTGTTAAATCAAGAATATCTGTGGAAAATTAGTTACATACTTGTGTTGAGATAGTTTGTAACTTATTTTTACTTTAAGTGAAAAATCAAAAATTATTCAATGCCATTTTTAATGATGACTTTTTAAAATGAAATGAACCGCTATGAAAATTGAAATGACAAAGCGTGTACGAATTAAGTTTTAAAATATTTATTGAAGTTATCAATTATCCTCTATTAAAGGAATCAATTAGATTGTGCAGACGTTAGTAAAAACAGGGCACACTGTAAGTTTGTTTCAATTGTTCTAATAAATTGTACTGCGAGCACGTAACAATGTTATTCGTACAACGACTATACGAATGATCATTGAATTTAAGATATGATGACCCTCGAGCTGAGCAATAATCATTGTAAGGCATACAAGTAAAGCTATACAAGAAGTATCACTATCGATCCAATAAGAGTGAAGTCCTCCAGTAATTATAATGGAAAATATTATTATTACAGTAATGCTAATGATTTTTTACCAATTATATTTTGTACTTTTAGCGGTATACATTTGTTAAATCCAGTATTTTTGATACAGTCAAATGGGATGACTTTGTATCACTTAGTGAAAACCAGTGCAGTAGAACTTATAATAAGTATGTGTAATATCGTATTTAATTTTCAACTATACATTATATTTAACTTGGTAGAGCGTATTGCATGTTATTTGGTTATACATTATAAGTTGTGTTGTTTTGTGTCCGCAGAATAGAGCAGAACAAAAGATACACAAAAGAACACCTCATACATTTTCATATAAGATTTAAAACGAACAGTACAAATAGTTCGCATCAATCGACGACAGAACAATTTGTTCTCTCCAGTATATGGGAAATCTGGAACAAGGTACACAAAAGAACACAGCTATATTACTCAGGTCTTTAGCGATAATTATGTGCAGTGTAAAAATACTGAATTTATCGTGTTTTCAGATTCATGCATTTTAAATATCAACCAGATGAAAATTTCAAAAATTAGATAGTACATACTGTGAAAAACTAGTTTAACGGCGTGGGAAAACACTTAAATAAGACAGAAAAATATCATGTACCAAATAACACCTACATACGACATATTTTCCATTTATGAATAGTGTTATGCTTATTATTATTATTTTTTTTTTAAAAAGTACATTTTTATTGATGTACATAGAGATAATTTTTGAATCAATACCCACTTAAATGATATAATATAACATGGATTGAGAAACGATCTCTCTTCCATCTGCAGAACTAAGGAAGAATCAGAAGTGAAAGCATTAAGAAAAAATATATACGAACGCACTCGTGTATTTGTATATTTTCATGTTGGTTGCAGTTCATTTGTAATGGAGAGATAAGTTGAAGATTATGTGCTTACCAAGCCTGCGATTTCATTTGTCCATACTCAGAATGAGAGTACAAAATTTCTTCCACATGATATTGCAAATAGAGCAATCAATGTTATACAAGTCAGTGGTAAGTAACGTATTAAAAATGTTATATACATACTTTAATTTATTAAAAATACTTTAATATTTTATGAACAAATGATGGAAACATTTATAATATTGCAAAGCTCATTTTAATGTAAAAAAATCTTGCAAAAAATATGAATGAAACTCATAATAAAAAAGACACAAAACAGGCATTTTAATCTTTTACTCATAAACATAATAATACTTTTTCTGTAAAATTTTACAAGCTTTGTGAATTTTAAACTACTTAGATAAAAATTTCACTACGAATATAAATGACATACGAAGAATAAATTATTAAAAAAAAATAGGTAAAGCTCTACAAGGAAAGAACTAAAGCAGAAGAGGAAATACCGTTTAAAGTGCCTACCGTTAAAAAAAAACTTCCCTCTCTTTCCAATTTGGAAAAGTTTTCGATTTTTCTTGTTCTGTATGGAAATAAATTGATGTGAATTTAAAAATTAACTTACCTAGATTATTGGTTATTTCATGGGATTCCATAAAAAAATTGCGACATTATACATAAAAATTCACGGTTGGACTGTTCTTTGTTTACATGAAGAGTATAGTTCCAAAAGTCTTTATATCCAAAAATCTAAGTAAATTAACTATTTTATTGGCCATTTTATTTCATTACTAGTCTTTTATCTACTGCAAAGTGGTTTTGGTACTCCAAACCTGTCTCTATTCCTAATGAATTGAGAGTTTATTTGCAGAGAGCTTGTCTCATCCTTCCTTCTGTCTGCTGTAAAGTTGTTAAAATCATATTAATAAAGTTGTAACAAAGCTTGGTATATCTCCTTTTATGAATAAAAACAAAAGCCGAGCTTTGTTGCAAGCATGTTTATTACGTATTACGTTATTAGTTTTTTTTTATTTTGGACACTTCCACGAATTTTAAATCTTCTTAACTTTTGCTTTATCGTTATAAATATATACACATGGTTGAAAAGTGAAGAGATCCAAGACGACTACATTTAGGTGTTCAAAAAGTTCAGAGCAGTAAAAAAAAACTACATAGAAATAGATTATATTAGTAAGCGGCTGGAAAACAAACGCACTAAGTTCTTAGCTTCCAATAGGATAACTTTAGTTCTTGGTTTCTAATAGGATAGAGATTTTAAGAATTACGAAATTGTTACCAGTAGAACAATATTTGTAACTGTCTCCTTTCACAGTCATCGAAAAAGTTTGGATAAGGGTTATCGTTCAATACTAAAGAAAAGGAAGAAATTGAAGCATTTCAAATCAGGAATTTTTGGTAACCTGTAAGGTCAGGAAATATTCAAGATCTGAAAGAGTCTAAAATAGGAGAGTGGAAAGAAATTATGGATTGAGGAATAAGTGTTGATAGCTGTTTAAAAAGCTAATGCAATAATACCTTATACATATAAAATTTCCTTTAATTTTTTAAAACAAAATATTCTTTTATTAGACACTTTTAGTGCAAACCTCGCCTATTTCAAAATTAATTTAAATTAGCTTTAAAAAAAAATCTTTTGGGATTTTTTTTTATTAGTTTTAATGGATATTTGTTCCTATAGAAATTGGTATAAACCACGGAATTCCCGTATTGTGAGGATACTATAAATTTTAATTTTAAGGTGATTATAAAAACTTTTGCATTTATTCCTTCCGAGTTCTTGACGCTTCATTCATGCGCATTAGCGCAGCACTGAGACTTAAAAAGCGATTTTCGAATTTATCAATTTGACACGATTATTATTCAATTTTTCCAAAAAATAACAGTGCTTTTCTAAATTAAAAAAAAAATTCAACGCTTTCAATGTTGTTCTACAGAGATATCACATTTAATTCTTTCCTCGTAAGTAAAAAAAGGCCAAAAACAATGCAAACTCTAAACACATGCAGTTTGTAGATAAAGATATTTTGTTATTTATACAGTAATTTGAAGAAATATTTTGAAATTCATTCAGATAACAGGTAGGGGCCGACCGGAAGAAAATATATTATTAAGCCAAGCTCAAGGAATACCATATGATGTTAAGCACGGCATGGCAAGAAGGACATAATAACGGATTAGGGAAAGTATCTGAAGTATTAAAAATGAAAAGTTACGAACTATTAGTTCTGCATTCAAGAATGAAAGTGACAAAGTAATTTTTGAGAATTTATATAATTTTTTAATTTGCAAAATTTTTTGTTCTAATTATCTATAAAATCAAAAAATATACATGCGAGTATATCGTGAATGTTTTTCATATTTTTGTGATGCAAGCGCTATCACACTATTTTTTGCCCAAACATAACCATGAGAATACAATAAAAAACAATTAAAGCTGTACATAAACCGCCCTATTCTTGAGACTATTGATAAATTCTGTTTTTGTTACTGTTCAGCTTCAACAGATCGCAGGGAAACAACAAACAGGTTACTTGCAATTGTGTAACTTTCATTCAAATTGGATATTGAAAATGGAGCAAATACATGTTTTTTTTTACCTATAAATTTAGGTGGACTGCAAAAGCCATCGATGGAAACATCACTCTTACATTACGCTATCCTCAAAACTTAATTTAATTGGTTGTTAACATAATACCTCGTTCTTGAGTGAACTCAGAATATACAGGCAGGCAGGCAAAGAGAAATTTGTATATATGTATGTACATAAGTTTCATTTCTTATAATAAAATTTGAATAGAATTTTATATGATGTTTAAGATTCTCGCAAAATGGACTGTAAATATGAAATGTAAGCCAAACAATTATATAAAACCACAAATTTGTACACAAATGACCAAAAACTTGTTTTATTGTGTACTTTGTATTTCTTTATCATCCTATTTGATTGTTGCAGACCTGGAGTCAGACATTAATAGTGGTCGTTTGCGTTCAAGAAGCTAAGTACTTCGAAAATATTATTTCTATTATTCATAAAATAGAAGCAATTCATTGTGCAAATGCAATGATGCCTAAAAGTTGAATCGACGTTATACAGAAGAAGAAGAAGCAAGATTTAACAAAATTGAAAAGATTGTGATGCTCGATACAAAATGTATTCACTCAGAGATGGAATCGATTTTATTTACACAGAGCTATCCTCTATTCCACCATTCTCTCCATCACTCTAGTCTGACCATTTTCCTTATATGAACTAATTGGGCATCTTCATAGACAGCTAAGGGCTGGTATTACTGAAGAGCAATTCTATTATCCAATTATTTTCTTTGTTACATAGTAATCAGTTTACAGTATTGCAACACACTTCTTTAACTTGTGTACTTGCTCTGTATTTTTTATTTCTTCTAGTAATCCATAATATGGGTACAACTGTATGTTTTAAACACTTAAGCTTTCTGTCTGTTCTAGCATAAAGTAAACGTATATGTTGGCATAATCGTGTACCGTAGTTGTGTTTCACCATGATCTATTTAGTTTATGTTCAATTTTACCATCTTATTTCTTATCTTAAATATCATTTTACCTTTTTCCACGTAAATTAATTGTTTTAGATTCAGAAAATTTGTCGATCCATACAGCATACACCAACGCAAGTTTATGTAAATTAAATATTGACTATAATGCTTTGTTTATACTCGATGCATGCAGTTTTTTAAGTTAATGCTACATTGTGATCAATTAATTATATTGTAAGTAATTATTGGTAGAATAAATGCATTGTAGAAATCTAGTAATTAAAAATGCCTATTCTCCTCATGATTCCTGTAAGTGGTGCCACTTTTTTCCTCATATACGTAGTGTGTTGTTTCAAAGACATTTTATCAACCATTATCATTCACAGATATTTTGTTGAATCAACTTCTTTCACTTGCAGTTCAATATCGAACTTTTGCTTGCCTCTCTGTTGAAAAACCATGTATTTTTCTTCGATGTATTTATTGTAAATTTATTTCCAATTTCCATCTAATGTATTGTATTATGTCGTTATTTATTTCTCTCTGTAAATCATCGCCACTCTTCCCAGTGTACATGAGAAGGATATTGTCAGCATATATATATATCAAATATTCCACAGCCAACCCAGCTTCCATTAAATTTTGGATGAAAAAATTACATAAATTTCATTTTTCACTATAGGTACTTGTTGAAAATACGCTGAATTCCATACAATTTTGTGGACAGATTTTCTATAATTAATTAATTAATTGTTCTATAAGGGAAAATATTGAATAACTTCATCGTAGCATTGCCATACAAAAATTTCAATTTTTAATATATTCTAAGTAAAAACGTTACATAGAGTATATTGTAATTTTTTTGTTATAATTGCAGGTGTAAATCCTAAAATAGACTAAAATCGAGTACTTTTTCGTAGTGCTGCCATACAGAAATTACGATTTTTAAAGTATACTGGAAATGCGGCCAACAAGAAAAATTTTTGACGCGATGAGAATGCAAAAGTAGCTCATATCCGTGTAATTTGTCAGATTGCAATTTCCTGGGAAAAATAACATCACGAATAACGTAAAATTTATGAAAATTGTAATTTAAAAGATTTTGGCGTAATTGCGCATGAATTTGGTGGAGTAATAGTTGAAGTTTGAAATATGCAACGAGGTAATAACTAAAGGAGATGCAATCATATGTACGATCCGTGTACATGAGCGTACTCAAAATTGCCCTGCATTTGTGTATGTTTCACTCCGCCATTTTTGGTCTTCGCTGTCAAATCCATACTTAGGTTTGGATGGTTTTGGGCTTGGTGCATTGACGCAGGAAAACCCGTGAAATAACCGTAGGGGCCACGAAGCAAATATTACTCACAAACTTTTTACCACTGAACTTTTCTTCAAAATTATTAACTTTTTTACGTTCACGTTTGCAAATTCAGTAAAGACTTTTGAGTATATGAAAATAAAAGCGATTAAAATTGCGCATAGGTTGTACAATTATGTACAGGTGTACAAATTTTAGGGCGCTTATGTACAAACAATATGTGTCATTGAGTTAGAATTGGGTACGCGATATTTTCTCATTTGCATCTCCTTTAGTTCTTACCTCGTTGGATAAATGATGCTCAATGACATTTCTCATGTAGATGTGTGCGGTGTAAGTGTAACACCGCCGATTTTTCGAGTGTAGCATCAGGGGCGTTTTGACGTACACTTTTTCTAGCAGTGCAGGTGTAACACTACAAGAAAAGTGTAACACTTCTGCTAGAAAACGTGATCAATGGAATTCGGTATAAGAAGAGCGATGTGTGACTTGAACTTTTTTTGGCATGTGACAGGAAAGGTCGAAAGTGACGTAAAATTTTATGGGCTAGAAAAATTTTGGTAATCTCCTTAGTTAAAGAGTATTAATTTCCTCTTTATTGATTATAATCGACGTAGTGAATAATCGATTGCATATTGGTGAAGTCCGTTGACTGGCGTGGTCAGAGTTCGTATAAATCCAGGAAATTCAAAAACGTAAATATAGATTTTGCAGAATTTTCGCATTTTTTTTTTTTTGAAAAACGGAACAGGAGAAACCCATCCCAAGCACGAAGGCCATAGCAGCCCATTGTACTATCCTGAATCCCATTCACAAAAACCTTCCTGTCCTCTTAATGAAGCGCATCAGATCTTGGTGAGGAAGGTTTTTCAGTTCATCCCCAGATTGAAGGGCAGACCCTAGAATATCCAGTCTGCTCCGGGCGAAGGCCGGACATTCACACAAAAAATGTTCGATTGTCAGGGCTGTCAACAACTCCCATCCTTGTTAGATGAGCGTGAAGTGAGCTGTGGCCGATGATGATGCCAACCACAATTCTACATTGTTTCCTTCCGAGCCCTATGAGAAAATCGTAGATATTCCCATTGGGCCCATCAAGAAACCGTTTTGTACACCTACAAGAACTCAGGTTCTCCCATCTCTGCTGATGTTTCCTATGAACATCCGCTTTGATGAGAGACCCGATACTCGAGGCGGCAACGCCTACGACGGGCTGTTCGCATTACTCTCGAAACTTCATTGACAGGCAACAAAAAGGCGGCATGCACCATTTCTTGATGCAGAAAAATGTTAAAATAAGTGCTCTACCAAATTAAAATTGAAGAAGGTTTTGAAAAACTTAAATAAAAAGTGAACTATCAGCATGACGGAAAGGATCAACTTATCTGAACGTGGAAATAAAAAAGCGTTCTTTAGTCTCCTACGTTGCAACTGTAAAGTGCCAGAGGCATCTTCAGGGGATCTCCGGCGGTGCTAAGTAAGTCTCTCGGAAAGACGAGGCAGAGGGTGTGGCTGAGACTTATAATATAGTTATTGTCCCTTTCGTCCGCCTAGGTCATAATTTAATAAAGATTAATTTTGTACGTTTTTTGTAAAAGAAGGAGGAACTGAGAATTTACCTATATATGTATATACACGAAAGAAAAAGGTTCTCTTTGAACCAAATGAGTGTCAAAATCAGGCAAAACGTAAACAAAAATGATACTAATACGTAAAATTAACGACTGGTAGACATATCAATTGCAGCAATTAGGAGTCAATAATAATAATTTTTTTCCCCTTTCAGGTAGTCGAAACTAACCATACTTTCGCCTCCAAGGAGCTCCTTCGAGGGATATTGCAAAAATAGTGCCCGCAGTGTCATTGGGTGGATAGGACACAGCAAACAAGACATTCCACCTGCGCCTTCAAAATGAGTCAAGGTAAGTGGTGTAAGGGTCCCTTCAGAACCGGATGTGGTGCTGCGTTTTGTTAGTTAATGATGTCGTGACAGCGAAAGGATTAGATTACCCACCCCACTAACTCTCTCGCAATAGCCAGGTGCTAGTGTGCACTTGCATCGCTGCTCACAAAGTGAGCTGTCAGCTTGGATCACACGTCCAAAAGCACTCACTCACCTTGTACCATAACAATTTTGATAATTAGCTTTCACTTTATTTTAACTTAATAACGAAGGAATATTTTTTGCTTCTTTGTAATTTTAATGAATAAATATTTCTAGTACCGAATATACTATACAAAATATTTAAATTACAACTTGATCAGGTAAGCAAGTACAGGCTATCTGTTGCATGCATACAACAGTACGAATTCTTGAGCATTTGCCTATGATTTGAACAATAAAATGTGCCAGAACAATTATTTACTATTTAATTCTCTTGTACTTCTATTTTTGACCGATCTTTCTTCGAAGAAATAAGTGAGCAAACTTATAATTGTCTGGTTTTATGTTTAAAGAATAATATGTAGCTGCAACAAGATAAGCGTTATCGTGTTATATTTTAAAGGGAAGATCGCGTGGAGGTAGATGGCATTGGCCTTTTGTCTATTAAATAAGTAGGTACCTACAATACGTACCACATAAGACCCTCCCCAGCAGTCATTATAGTATTTAAAATCTGTCTTTATTTGGGATTTTTTGCTATTTTTGATGCGGGTATTCAATTTGTATTTTCTACACAATGCCAATCAATATAAAATAATAATAATAATGAAATATCCTCAGACATTTACTTCGAAGCAATTCTTTTCTCTTTAATGTGAAAGTATTTATGCTTAAAAATATTGCGCTCAGTCTCACCGAATATGTTCTTACTCGCTGTCACTACACTAAAACGCAGAAATTTTTCAATAATTTAAAAAGTAACCAAATTACTATATTTTTACATAGGATATCTTTTTCTTAAATATATTTTGTCATATTTCAAAAACCTCTGAGAAAAGCCACACTCCGAGTAACTACAAGAATTTTACAGGTATCAGTACTTGCTATTCTCTCTATATTCTAAGGGTCAGTGTCCCAGATATGGGCATGTAAAAACCTAACTTATAATCTCCGAGAATTGAATAACTGAAGGTATTAATTTAAATTTGAAAGACGAATGTGTTATTTTATGGCTTACATGAAAATATTTATACTCTATTATCTCCAAAGCGAAATTAATTTCACAATATTGGAAAGGTATGCCATTTCTGTCTGACAAATAGCATTTATTGGCTTATACTATATACCAAAAAATTAATTCAATTATTAATAAGAATAATAATTATCAATTTTTATAGACAAATAGTTTTATAGCATTATTAAAATGAAATTTCTTACGTACTTATTTTTTTTCTGTCCTGGTAGCATAATACTTGAACTTATAACGCTCTCCGAAGGATTTACGATCGACACCATGTCACATGCTTATTCCTCTCTTTTCTTTAAATGCATTCTGGACCACATCTATCGTTCTACTTATGAACACGTTGTTTACATGTATAAACAGTTTTTTTTTATGCAATATTTTATTTATGTATTCATTTAGCAGGTCCAACTGAAGATATTAATATTTAGCATAAATATCATACAATTCCGCGACTCATGTATGTATTCTTCATAAGTAAAGCTCGAGATTTTTTTTTTTTAATTTTTCGGAACGGTCAACTCGTCGCATACAAGATCACTTTTGTTGACCTATATTTTGAAAAAACTAGTTAGTTGTCATGAAGAATATAAAGTGCAACAGTTATGTATATGAATGGAGTAAAATAAATGAAATATTATCAGATTAATTTTGTTATTAATATTAACTCACCTGTATCTATCCATAATTTTTAAATTTATAAAAAGATAATAAAATAATGCACGAAGAAATGGTAAAAAATCATTAGCATAATTTGTTTCCTTTTTTGCATTGGCTTTACTGTACAATTAATTATCTTTATTCTTATTGTGTATTATCTTGTAAACTAATGGGGCATTGCATTATAATCTTGTAATATTCTAACGTGGGAGCTTTGATTACATCTAGCTAATTTTTTCTATTAAATACTTTTTCAAAAGTATGTTAGTTACAACTAGTCCAGTATAGTGAAATTATAGACTTTATAAGAGGATCGTTAGTATTTTTCATGTATATAGAGAAATTTGTTTGTATGTATGTACATATCTCGTTTATTATAAAAATAAAAGTATCGACGACAGTCTTAATAAAAGCGAATAAAATTAGATTAAAATAATTTATGCTTCTGTACATATTTTGCATTTGAACCAAAAATACATTTAATTTTATTTATTGGAATAACCATCACCAATTTTGCTAGCTTTCACTCAATCATTCGTACAAAAATTTTCGATTCATTATTCTTTTCTTTTCTAAAATCAAGGATCTAATGGTGCTATAATGACGTTTTATTTATGTATATCTAACGTCAAAATAAATAAATAAGGAATGTCACTTCACAGGCAATTATCCCCAATTAATATTACCTTAGATTTCTGATGTCGAAATAAATCACTTTAATTAAGTCTATTTTCTGTTAAAATAAAATCTCATTAGCTCCGCTTCCGAGGATTTGTACCAATGTCATTAAATTTCGTAACATTTTTGTAATTTTGTGACTTTTAATTATCTACTAAAAGAATTAAATTTAGATTTTGGCAACAGTTATAAATATATATATATAAAAACAAAAAACCATCGGAGGCGTAAAAAGAAGAAATATGTAATTAGATTCAGGAGAAATTTTTAATAACATTTAGATGGGATGAAAAATTCAGCGTTTCCCTAACACTGAATAAATGTCTAATTTCGCTGGACGGATTATATAGTAGTCATGATATACCATTAAATATAACATGTAAATACATATAACTACTTTCTATATTTATCTAATGATTGTTTAAACACATCCGTATTAAACTATCTTCCACAATTACAGATTTTTAAAATTGGAATTCTATTCTTAATTTTACTTAAATAAAATAAGATCATCAATCGTATATAGAATTTTTATAATGTTAAAAGAAGCTGATAAAAAATTTATTTACGTTAAGATATTTTATTGGTTATTGTCAATTTGTCCTACTTATTTTTTCTTAACTAAGAGGAAACCTTAAAGATCATCACGATCAAATTGGGGAAAGAGATAAAAAAATTCTAAACTTAAATCTGCTAGTGCTATATACAAATTTAAGAAATTAAGGCCTACGGAGCTGTAATGAACAATCATTAGACATTAGGGTGAAAGTGTTCTACATTTAATTCTGTTATTATTATCCAAAGTGCCGTACTTAGCATTGAAAATTCAGGATATTATATATATAATAAAAAGAAGATTAGAGCATTGCTTACTTGACAAGTACTTGAAACATTATAAAAATGGGTCGGCACAAAAATAAATAATATTACAATGTTAACAAGGTTTTTTTTAAATATTCTGAAATTTTATTACGGATAAAATCTACATAAGCTTATAAAAAAAAAACAAAATAAGCAAAACTCGAAACCAGCGAAATTCTTATAAAATCAGTTCACCCATTCTTAGTTGCTTTTATTGAAAATCATCTGTATTCATAGCTTGTATTTACGAATATATTTTGATTCGAAGCAATGAATTATTATTGATGTTTGTTACTTTCTAACAGTGCTCACTTCAAATGTGCGAAATTTTTATAAAACCTTGATTTGATTAATGTGAATAAATTTCAAAGTATTTTAAAATGTCTTCCTTAAAATTAAATTAAATTGAAGGTAATAGACTTATTTCCCAAGTTTTTTATCTTAAAATTATGTAGCTATCTTTAAATAAATAGTATCATAACTGTGATACGTGAAAAGCTGGTTATGAAATTAAAAGAAAGAAAGGGGTGGATATCAGATTATATAATTGAAAAATCCCAAGTATGACGTTATGAAACAACAACGGCCGGCCGTTCTAAAATTGATATTATATGTATCTACATACTTCCGTGGTTCTGAGTAGCACCAAACACGGGATTTTTCAAATGAAAAGAAAATAAATAACACTGGAAAAACTTCCGGAATTTCATAATTTTTATAATGTTGTCGATAAGAAAATTTTCTAATAAAATCAATCGCTTGTTCTAAAAGTTGTTCGTGAATATCTGAGAATTGATAAAAATTGTAAAAAGATTCAGAATAAGAAATTAATTAACTAAACGGTAGAGGTGTCATTTGTCGTAAAAACAAAGCGTTTTCCCTTTTATAAATAAGTTTTATCTTACTCAAAAACCCAGACCAAAGTTTTAAGGTAGTAAACGTGGATGGGTTCGCATAGATGTTTTTTGATTTAGAATGAGTGAATGGCGAGCTTTCTGATGGGGTTAGCAAAAAATTACGTTTTTGGGAGTTGGGGGGTGGTAACTACCTACTTGGGGTTATCTAATTTGGGTCGTGTGTGATATTAGATTAAAGCTCTTGCTGAGTGCTATTAAATGGCATTTTGCTTTTCTTCTGTAAGAAACTTTATAACAGACTTTTCTCACTCGAATATCGTTAAAATGCGTGATTTTCGAATTTGTGTACAGAGGGTGGTGTAGGTTGGTCGGTTTTCCTTTTAAACGCTTCAACATAATGTTTTACATATTTCATGAGAGCATTTTAATTTTCTATGTTTAACCGTTATAAATATGGGCTTTGATGTGAAATAAATTTTTCCAGATTTTTTTGACTTTCATTAAAGTGCGATAATCTTCTAAACTACTTACCGCAGAGAAAAGCAAATTACGCCAGTGTTCGCAAGAGAACGTAGATGCGAATTAATATGTATATGTCAAATAGATTATGTACCGTTTTATGAATTTTTAGAGAAAATGTAAAGACTAAAAAATAGAAAATATTAAAACAAATAATTTTCTGCTGGGGTTCGCAATCAAAAAGGGAGGGCGGTCCTGCCTCGAAATTCGGTTTGGCTACCACCACGGCTCCGTAAGTAAAAAAAAAATGAAATTATTACCGGAATTTGACCTGAAAACAATTTCTAATGAGAAATAAATGATAAGTGCAATTAATGAAACGTGTGAAAATGTATGAACTTTTTTGTTGTTGTTTAGTATAAATAAGCATCGCATCGAACAGGATGATTTTGTGTCTAAAGAGAGAAAGAAGTTTATTGCCCTTTAGGTGGCCAAAGCCAGACAAATTTCTAATTTTCATCGCAAATGCTTAAATTTAACCTCAAACTTTTGAAATTGTACTGTTGCCTGTGTTTTTGTAAAAGGAATTTGATGAAAAGTTTATGGAAGGAAATGGAGAAATTGTGAACTTATTTATAACAAAAAAGTTGAAAACATATTTGACAAATCTTAAATTGTCCACACGTTCAATCCGACAGCATATTTTTCCAACTTGTTGCACCACGCTACGCTAGCCTCGCGTCCGAAATGCATTTAACTCTATCTTTATGGTTTAGGGGATTTTGATAAATTTCAAAAGGTTTAGCAAGAATCTCGAACACACTTTGAATTTTGACAGACTTAATAATAGGATAGCTTGAATAAAACTCTTAAACACACTTCGTTCTGCAATAATACTGTCGATATTTTTTAACCTTGAGTTTTATGTTTATAGTGGAGAAGTAGCCCTACGTTTACATTGAACAGACCTAGTTTGGAATTTAAATGAGTTAGTTACCAAACGATAAATACATAGGTCCATCAGCAAGGATGAAAACATTATTTTCAGAAATATTTCCTCTAAATATTTTACAGGACAAAATTTAACAGATGAATTAGTACTTGATGAAAAAAAAACACTTACTCTGCCTGGTGTTGACGAACTCGCACGGTATTACATTGTCAGAATGCGGTAGGATGTTCAAATGAGCATGAATCTATTCAGCATAAAAACATGATAGAGCTAGGTACACGTATCACCCATGGTATTAAAAATTCAGGTATAGCCTTCTCAAATTTATCAGCGCCCGTTTATTTGTTTGGCTCATCAGTTGGTGTACTTTTGGTGAAAATAATTGAAATGTCCGTCGTTATCAATTCGGGAAGGCCATATCTTGAAATTAATAACATGGATATCACAGCAGATAAATGTAGGCGGGTCTGTAATTTGTTAAGTATATTATTATTAATAATTTAACACAATTGGCAAGTTACAAATTCCTATTAAGACTGTGTCGAATAATAAAAATAAATACGGATAATGTTTTTAAGTTAATTCAACAAGGTGAGGATCTACAGGAATTAAATTAAAGAAAAAAAATAATATACATTAAGTAATCTATAATGACTTGATTAGAATTTCGCAAGTAATTTTGTGTTAAAACTATTTTTTTTCTTAATCCATTGAGTGTACTTTTGAAAAATTTGTTAAATATATTTTAACTGAAAATGTAAATATTGATTTTATAAGGATTTCGCTAACTGTAGGTACTTAGGATCTTTTGTTATTAATTATCATCATTTGCGTAAAAACTGAACAATATAAAAAGCATTAAGTACACTCTATTCAGTCAGAAATTAAATGGAAACGGGGAGAGTATGCATTTTGTCTCTATTTTTATACATATACATGCATACATATCCCGCTCATAGTTTGTGTTTTTGTGCTTATACATAAAAAGTAGACAAGAAAAATACTTATTATTTGAAGGGGGTTAGAATAAACAAAACCATCTAAAAATAAATGCTCCATAGGTAATCTTTTAATCAATTCCGAATGGAGCTGCTCCATTTTTGTAACATCAATTCAAAATAAGAATAAGCGTTTTTGAGTACTTCATATACATAATAACGGTATAAAAACAATTAAATAGAATTTCTAACATGCCATTTAAAAAACAAGCAAACAATATATTCTTCTATCTGAAATGTGTTCAACTTTAACGACCCCGTTGTCGTTGGTTCACTTGAAAGATTATAATCAAGTCTCTAGCTTTGGACACCTTGGTAAAATAATAAATATAATCTGGTGAGCTCTTTCGACGATATGACTAGTTCTTCTTCACGCTACACCACAACAGGTGACTTACTTAGGCCTAGAACATTTTAGACTTAATCAAAGAATTGTATGATGTAATTTTTTTCGTCTACCTTTCCGTTTGAAGTGCGTCGTCGCTTTTTGGGCTTTTGAAACATCCTCGAAGTTCATCTCTAATTCTGGTGGGACAAAAACATTTTGCACAAGATTGTCTTTTGAATATGTTTTACCAATTTCCATATTCACATTAATTTCAGGCGATTCAGTACCAGGAATAGCAGCAATATTAAGTGAATTATTCTCATTAATTACAGGCAAACCAATTCTTGAATTTTGTTCATCATTTTCTTCTGATTCTTGTGTGCATTGTTTTCTTTTAAGCGATTCTCCTTCTATTGTAGATGCTTCAGTTATTGAAATAATTGCATTTCCATTTTCTTCACCATTACTTGTTGCATTCGAGTCAAGGCTATCCAGTATTTTTCTTCTTTTCGGTAAAATTGCTAAGTCTAATGTATCCTTAACCATTTTTTTTCTTTGTTTGGATTTAATTTTTTTTGTTTGATCGGATATAAGCAGTCCATCTCTTGGATCAGAAAGTATTAATAACGGTGATTCATTTTCACTTACATTTTCTTGAGTAGAATTAAATTCTTTATCAGGTACGAAGATATTATTACATGACTGACTTGTCATCGAAAATTCATTGGATGTATTTTCTAAAGTAACAGAATTAGATTCTATGTCACTCACTTCCTCTAATCGGGAACAACTATAATTACTTTTACTACTATCATTTAATGATTTACTATCATCTGTTTTTCCGCTAGTGGAGGAAGTAGGTGAGCCAAACGTTTCTGTTAACATCGAAGAATTTGCTGGTGATCCGTGCACGGAAAAATCATTTACTGGATGTATATTTTCTGTTTCATTATTAGCATTTCCTAATGTTTCCTCTAGAGAAGGATTTTGTGTGATGTTTTGTTTTGATGTTTCATTTTCACTTTCTTCTTTAATATTCAATATTTTCTGTTTATTTTCAAAGGAACTTGAATTGCCAATTCTTGGATGATGTATTTCTTTGAAATAAATTTTATCTTCAATTGCATCGGGAACTTCATCTGATTTTGATTTGGTTTCTGATTTTTTTTTTAATTCTAATTTTGAGTAGAGCCTGTCATTTAGCGGAGAGGAAATTTTATCAATTATTTGAATATTCGGCTTATTTCTATTTGTCCATGATTGAATGTTCGAATTTGTACAATTTTCCTGATATATCGTACTGGTTGATTTTGATTTTAGTCCTCGATTTCGTTTTCCATTTGGTAACGTTATCCGCTTTTTCTTCTTTTCATTATGGTTATTTATGTTATCAGGTAATTCATCAATATTACGTTTATGACTTGAATGCTCTCGAATTTTCTTCTTAATATTTTTATAGACATCGTTGTCTCTCATACGCTTTAATAAGACAAGTGGATTTGGCGGACTTGATGTTCCATTAATATCGGAATTTGAATGCTTTTTATTTTTATCGGTAAAAACTCGAACAACTATTTCAGAATCCACACTACTACGCCTCTTACGAACAACAACTGATGATGATGATTTTGAACCAAATACAATATCAGTACATCTATCTTTTAAAAATGTTTTTAAAATTGTATTTTGTTCAAAAGCTTTTGCTAGATAGTCATCTTTTTTAGGCTTAGATGGTGATCGAAATTGAGTTGAAAGAAACTTTTTATTTTCATCGGTGGTGATAATATTATTGATTGAATTGTTATCCTCCATAAGTTTTGTTGTCGTATTCTGTTGTTCTGTTGTTGTTGTTATTTTTGTTGTTGTAGTTGTTGTTGTTGTCATCATCGTCATCGTACTACTTTTACTTTGAATATCTTTCATCATTTCAATATTAAGAACTGAAGAGGGCAATGATTCCGGGAGGGTATTTTTATCACAATGATCTTCTGTTTGTTCAATATTAATATTATTATTATTATGATTACTAGTTCGTGGAGGTGTAGTGAAATCTTTTTCTTTCAGCATGATTAACTCAACAACGGCTTTCTTTTTTAATTGAGGATCATTAAATGAGTTAATTAGTTTCAAATCATTTTCATTCGAGTTTTTAACTTCATTTTTGTCCTTTTTAATGTTTATTTCTGTTAATTTTGTATCATCATCTTTACCATGATGGCCTGATGCTTTAGAATGAGATTCGCAATTAGAATTGAATTTGTTAGTAATTAGATAAGGTGAACTATTCAAGTAATAAAAAGTCCAATCTCTTTTTGCAACATTGAACGATCCTCTCTTTCTTTCCTGTAAATATCTATCAAAATCGCTCATACTTTCACTACGATTTATTTGTATGCTTGAAATTTTTTTAAGCACTTCTAAGTCGATATTTCTTTTTGTTGGTGTTTTATTTATAATTTCCTTATTGAACAATGGTTTGCTGTTATGTAAGGTATTTTTTTCATTTTTCAAAACCATAATCTTTTTGTCTTCTTGATGATTTCTATTATTATTTTTATTTAATTGTTGTGATCCGTTATGATTGTTGACTTGTTGTTTTGTTTGTCCATTAAATGAAGAATTTTTTCCACCAGGCGGAGGAGATTTCCTTCCACTCCAAAAACCATGTTCCAATAGCTTATTTGATGCAGCAGGCTTTTTCACAACTCGATTCGGAAATGATGTAGAAATTTTGCTAACTAAAAGAGAAGAGAATAATATTGAGATTAATATTAATATATTTAAAAAATTTTTACTTTAAAAAATAACATTGCAGCACAATTATTGTGATTGTTTCTTGTGTGCCGATTTGCTCAAATCGTATATAAAAATCATAAGAATAACACTGACAAAAAAAAAAATAAAATAAAAAGAGAACGATAAGCGAAACCAGTACAACATAACTTGAGAAAAAGTATGCGCTAAACTTTTGAACAAGTAGTATAAAATAATTTTGAATTGTTGTTCTAAGGTTTCGGATTCGTTTGTATCATAGAGAAAATGATATCAGAGTTGAAAAATCTGTTAAATATTTTTCCAAAGAGCCCATGAATTAAAAGAAATAGACACAGAATTCACATAATATAGAATTTTGAAGTCGCGTCAGGTAATTTATATTATAGTGCATATCTATATATAAAAATTGCTTTTTCATGGAAACTTTTCAATGTGAAGAGATTTTGTCGACATTAGTTTTCAATTCTGGTATTGCTTTCTCTATGTTCATGCGTTCATCATATAATTGCTCCTTATATACTGTAGTAGAGACAATTATAAATCGACAAAACAATCACGAATAATGGCAAATATATCATTTATATGTATGTAAAAAAAAAAAAAAAAAACATTAACTCGGTTCCATTTAAAATATAAAGCTGAGAGGAAAGTTTTATTTGGAGATATCTTTGAAAGATTGCAATAATAAAATCAAAAATTATATAATTATAAAGATATCGCAAGCCCAAACACTTTTACATAGAATGAAACATTATATGCACATCTCAATGCATGAAATGTGCGCAGAATCGCATGCATATGTAGGACGTGCAGCTTTTCTTCCTTCCCATTTAAAATTTACTCGTATACAAAAATTTTGTTTGGCCTGCTTTATCTTTACGAGTTTTTTTTTTTTTTTTTGTCAAAAATTGTTTAATGAAATTTTTCTTAAAATACTTTCCATGATAAAATGATATTATAAGCAGTTTCATACTTTTTTAAATTCCGATCGGGTTTGTTACAAAATCCAGAAAGATTAGATGAGAAGAAAGCTAGACAATTCGCGTGAATTGTCTGGCTTTCTTCTGATTTTAAGGTTTGATATAAAACACCAAATATATTTATATAAACATCAAAACCATTTAAGAAGATGAAAATATGAGAGCTATAAAATTATGTACATTCCCTACTCAGTGAATTAGATCCACCTACAAATCTATCGTTTTCTTAATTATTTACACAAATTTTTGATTTTCCCCCAAACAATATGTGTTTTCGTTTATTTATACAAGAATATTTTATGAGCAACTACTTTTATTGCTTATTGATTTTATATAATGAGCGGTTTTTAGATTTTTTACTGCACTAATAACTGAATTATGGTGGTGTAGTGTGTTTACGGAATTCATAGAATAATCTTCTCATTTTTGAGGTTTGAACAAAATGATATTTCAAATGAAGAAAAAAAAGTCTTATCACCCCTTTATCTCAACGAGATATAGCTTCGAAGAGATGTATGCTATATAAAAGTTTACTTCATATATACTTAGAGTTAAAGATATGTGGTGCAAAGTTAGGGTGGTACCGTAGAGACAACTAGGCAAATGTCATAGCATTTTGTATCAAATAAAACTCGTAGATAATTTTTCCGGAAATCAGTTGCGAGTAAAAGTAGAGCTCATACTTAAACGGCAAACGGAAAATATTGCCTTATCGAAGATCGTCTGATGATGGTCATCAAGATGAGGAATACAATGACGGTAAAGATTTATCATCACAAAAAGAAGACTAAATAGCAGCAAACTGCGTGGAGAAAAAAAAGGAAGATGAAAAATACTGTAATATGGCAGAAACGAAAAGGAACAGAAATGAGTGAGCACAAGATTGATGGTTTGAAAGAAAAAGGTAGTACTAAAAATTCAAAGTCATGCTCTCGTACAACATCGAAGTAGTGGCTCTATAATTAGAAGGAAATCGACTTCGTGAACAGGTGATAATAATCCGTCTTCCCTTCATGGTGGGATTTTTCCAGAAAGAGACTACACATCTTTTAAAGGGAAAATCACCAACGGAATTTCGAGCTACTTTTTGATAGCAAGATTATCGATATGCTCGTAGCAGAATCTCAGCGCTATGCATTATTTTAAATGTGAAGGACCCGAAAATAACAGCGGATGATATTTAATTTTTTATGGGAACTCTACTGTTATGGTTACAACGTTGCTTCAAGTAGGAGATGAATTGGTTTCCAATTGCATGCGACGTGATCGTTTTGTGAAAATCTTGCGGTTTATATACTGTGCAGACATTACTAATCTGAATACGCAGGACAAAATGTGTAAGCTTTGATCCCTGATAAATAGTCTAAATGAGAATTTTTTGAAATATTACATCCCAGAATTTTGATAAATGCATGATTATTTTTTTGGGCGCCAATCGTGTAAACAATTTATTAGAGGCAAGCCTATACGATTCGGCTTCAAGGCTAGGTGCATAAACACTCCGTCTGGATACCTAATCTCTTTTGAAACTTACCAAGGAAAGAAAGCAACTCCAATGAACAGTATGAATCTAATTTTCCTAAATGGGCTGCTCTTCTTGTTGAAATGCTCAACAGAATTTCCGCTTGTATTTCGATAATCAAAGTATTTACAAGTTTCAGGCTTATCAATCATTTGAGAGGATATTCGTGTAAATTAAATGTTATCTACCGGAATGAATAAAAAAAAAAAAAATTAAACAAAATATGTTTGTTTCCAGTGTATCAGATTATTTGTGGTACGATGGCATGAATCATTTCATTAATCCATGCAAGCAACGCCGATGCGCATACACGCGCAGTGCATTAAGTGTGAAATGGGGCTTTGTGTAAATTGTTTTTCACAATTTAACTCAAAAACTTTGGAGAAATTTATGTGTAAGACCTTATTTATATAAAACTATGTAATATAGTTCTATTTATAAAATGTCTTTTTTCTGCGTATCAAACTACTGGCAGCTTCATAATAAATTTATCAGTACATAATGACTTTTGTATATGCAAATAGCTAGCGGTACCGTACGGGAACTACGTAAATACGTGGTTTTGGGAAAAACAGAATAAGCAGACTCAACTAAACACATATTAAAAGGAGATTGGTAATATTTAAGAAAACCAGCCAGATCTGGTTTAAGGGGACGGTTCTATGAAGAAAATTCAAGATGCCGAGGTTCAACTAAAGTTCAAATTGAAGAGAAGAAGAAGAAAAAACCTAGATTGAACTACATAATAGAAGATTGGCAAAATGTAAATATAATGTTTCTATCTTTTTCTACATTATTTCACGCAATAATGGACCTTAATAATGGAAATCGTCTAAGAAGTGTAATTCCTTATTTACTTGTAGGTAGTTTTCAGTGACGATTGTCGGCTGAAGACAAGGTCGGAAAGCAGCACATTTGTTAGAAGGAGACCACAGGCATGTTATGATGTATCGTGCGTAATAAGGATGATCAAACATCCCCCAACTGTATGCATAACGTCGAAAGGTCCTGGTACTAGATATGCAGGATGGAGCACCATGTCACTGGGAACAGTAGGGAGCAAAATAAACGAATTCTTCCATGGCCAGGTAATTCCCCGAATCTTAACCCGATAGAAAATGTCGGGGCTATGTTAAAACATATTGCATACTCATACTTTCGGTTGAAAAGAAGTCTGTCACGGTCAGAACTGCTAAGGTGAAAGATGTATAAGGGGAAATCATGCATGCTTTACGACAAAATGTGTTGAACTATAGGAACATTGTTGTAATTGTTGGTACGGAACGCTTTTGGATCTGCCATCATGGGCACTGTAGTAGGGTACAAAGAAGTTATGTGCTCACATGCGAGATACCAATAAGAGATTTCATTACTTTGTGAGTGTAGCGATAGAACTCTAACACTTTATGACTACTTTGAATGTTTAATACCAGAACCAAGTCGAAGTGATAGAGCAGAAATACCTCACATTTATATTGCACTAAACAATACAATATAGCAATAACAATAGCGACCAAGAGTCAGATAGGAATCTCTTGATTTAGTCAGTCGTAACTTAACTCCGCAGTGGCACAGACCCTAGAAACTAATTCATTATTTTAACTATTGTTAATAAATAGTTATAGAGTCAAATTGGTTTTTTAATACCACGCAACAGTGGGTACTATAGTAATGTACGGTGATAACCTGATGATGGGTCTTGTACAAAGAATTTACGTATACATGTAATGTAAGTTTTTCTAAAAATTCTACTATTCCATCTGACTGATTCCAAAAATTTCAAGTTCGTGTCCACCATTGGACAAGATCAAAAACTACATGTAATGTCAATAGTAAAAAGTCTCAAACATAGCTCTAGGCAAGGGGCGAAGTTGTTAGAAGTTGATAGATTGAGAAGTTAAGCATGCATAGTAGTAGTTTTCATATGTCAAGTATGCATGGCAGCTTCAATATTACTGGCTGTATTTTCTAGCCTGTCCAGACTTGAATGGGCGTATCTTAACCTTCTCATGGTCGCTGCTGACACCTCGGTGCTAATAAGATCTTAAGCACGAATGGAGTAACCAGTCCCGTTTCATAAAAGGGTATCTGCATGAAAATACCACTGGGAGTAACCATGGCCTTATGGGCATGGACTACGCTGCCATACCAATTGGGTAGGCGGCATTGCTACTTGGTACCACGGGGTTCAGGAACCCTAGTTTTACTATTCACTTCAATATGGAGAAGTGCCCTTGATGGGAGCATGGTGGTGCGGGCAGAGAGTGTGTCAGAGTCTAGCTTGCGTAAAAGTCCACATATTCTAGATAATGGGAAAAGTATTTCGCTTGTCTAAAATGCGTACTGCAACTTAGGATTTGAAGTTGTGGTCGCTTACGTATTGCATAGTAAAATTTTTGGCTCTCAGCGTGGAGTTCCAGTAAATTAGCGGGGTGCTGTGACTTACAGGGACTAATAGGGACAGGATATAGTCTGTCTCATGAGGGCGCTGATTATCGCATTGTAGCCAATCCGTGACGTGGTATTAAGCCATACTTAGAAAGTGCTCACGTTAAACCCCAAGGACGTTCTGTATACTCATACCGAAATTCTATAATACAATCCTTAAAAGATAAATGAAGTATGCATTAACAGCGCTAATATCAAAGAAATGGCGACGAAAACCATAAGCAGTATGCCACAAAGAATTAAGGCCGTCATTAAAAATAAGAGAGGACATACGAAATATAAGTTGAAAATTTTTAATGTATATTTAGAAGAATTATGTTTAATATTAATTTAAAAATACAGAGTTTTATGAAAATTTCTTCGTTTCCTGAAAAATTGTATACAAAATGCTAGTGGTTCTATTTAACTGAGTATGGACTGTATATAATGCTATTAAAACAACATATAGGTATGTATGCATATACACATAATATGAGTTTTTTTAATTCAACACTAAATTTTGGTTTATATTCTTTTTTAAATATGTATTCATAATTTTTGTATAATATCTTGGCTCTGACGAAATGTGTTTTTTATATTGACATAATCATGTTTTTTGTAGATGATCCAAAAATGCATTCTATTCTGATTTCAAACAGAATTTATTCCATCTATATTTCTGTTATCAACTGGTACACGTCTTCGTTAACTTCTCCCAACTAGAAATCCAGTCTCTTTATGTTTTACGAAAATAATTTAAGGCGCCATTTTCAAAAATTGACCGGAACTGTGGTGAAAAGTAGGTGATTTTCTTACTATCATTTTATAACATTTTTTGAAAAAATAAAATGAGCCGTGCATTTTTTAATAAATCTGAATCTTTATTCTACGGAAACTTGATCTGGAGGACGAAAAAAAAGCAAGCGCTTTTAATTTTCGAATATTTAAAGAAAAGCTGACGTTTGTCTAATACCGGCGAACCAGTTGTACTCTCCAGATATGAGACAGATCATCGTAGTGAAAAAGCAAGATTTGAATGATTTAGATCTTTTCACACTTTTCTTTTGAATTAAATAAAATAAGTTCGGTGTTTAGTATAATTCCAAAATCACAATAATAGTGAGAAGTTCAGAGCAAGTCTGTTTTTAACTTTGATTTGTGATAATTCGTGTTCACGAACTTTTTATGTTTTATGTTTGTTTTTGTTTTAAAAGTTGTCGAATGTGAACACTTGATCAGTTATGCACAAACCAGACTTTTTGAGTCCTCTCTTTAATTTGTTGTTTTTAAAGTAAGTGATGTTTTATAACACTTCCTGCACGAATATTTTTAACAATCATTGCAATTCACATAATGTAATAACAAACATTTAACAAGTTCGGTAAATGACATGTGCTTTTATTTTATAAACTATGGATATGAATCTGGTTAGTGTTTAAGAACAACAATCACATTGTGTATGGAGCATTTCATTTTTAAACGCCATTTCACAGAATGCACAAAAAAGCATGTG
This sequence comes from Dioctria rufipes, assembly GCA_963924295.1. Classification (NCBI taxonomy): domain Eukaryota; kingdom Metazoa; phylum Arthropoda; class Insecta; order Diptera; family Asilidae; genus Dioctria; species Dioctria rufipes. The sequence goes on from OZ002743.1 coordinate 49,105,138, forward strand.
CCTGATTGCATGAGTTGAATGTGACGACTATAAAAAAGATGTCTCTCTTTACTTTCTTGTATACACAAAAGTGAGACAAATTTTGACCACAGTTTTCTCTCTTGCATGAACTGTTTATTACACGACCGGAATTAAATTCCAAAAGTTTTGAAATCTTGATGAAATGTCGGGTGAGGTAAAATAACTATAAATTTAATTTTGCAACCATTAACTAGGTCCGGAGGAACATGCGCGAAGAAAAACAAAAGTCTTATAACTTCCATAAAAAAAATCCCAAAAGTCCTGCAAATTTAAAGCAACCTTTACTCTGATATTTTCTACAATGTGTTAAATTGTAACACATTTCACTCAATGGGGACGATTCAATGCATGACACCGAAAGTAAATAATGCCGGTTTTGTCGTGGTATATTCTGGGTAACAGATGTTCCTTCCTCAAGGAATTTTATTTATTTATTTCGCTAAAAATGTTAGCTACATGCTCAATATCCAAGTAAAAGCTATAAAACAGAACAATTTTTAAAAAATTTTCTAATTGGGACTTATTATTGATATGAAAGTCAATCGAATGAAAATTCAAATTAAAAGTACAGCATATTCTAGACATTGGCTCAAAGTGTCCATAGTTGGTGGGATGGGAGCTCAAGTAAATAAAATCATTCAATCGTCGTGTCGAGTTCGTGAATTGAACTTAATTTTATTAAGCTTCAAAGGCATGTTGATGTCACCCTTCATAAGTTGAAAAATAAAGCTTATATCACATATTTTTCTACGAGTTTCTAGAGGAGGAAGGTGTATTAAATTTAATCTTTCGTTATAAGGAGGAAGATGAAGTCTATCCCTCCATTCGAGACCTCTTAGGGCAAAAAGTAAAAATCTCCATTGCACGCTCTCAATACGTTCTGTGTGATTTTTGTACGAGAGAGACCAAACAGGACTGGCATATTCCAACAAGAGTGGTAAAAAGAGCTTTAGTAATGTAGACATAATCAAGTTCCTTTGCCCAGCGCTTTACAAAACCTAACGTTGAGTTCGCTCTACTAACAATGTGATCAATGTGGAGGTTAAAAGTGAGTTTAGAGTCAAACAATACCCCCAAGTCAGATATTTTATCAACTTTCGAAAGGAACGAACCATTCATATCATAGGCATCATTCGAAGAAACTCGCTTACGAGAGAAAATGGTTAGCTTACATTTATCAATGTTCAAAAAGATAGAACTCTTTGTACACCATTCAACAAGTCTGTCCAGGTCCTTCTGCAATTTAAGACAATCAGAATACGAATCAATAGATTTATACAGTTTTAATTCATCTGCGTAAATTAGTATATCAGATTTGTTGACTACATAAGAGGCATCATTTATGAATAATATGAAGAGCAGGGGCCCTACATGGCTACCCTGTGGAACACCAGAGTAAGCCGTTATTTCCTTAGAAAGAGCAGAAACGAACTGTATCCTAAGCTTACGATCCTTAAGATATTATGATAACCAATTCAACAACCAAATCGGGAAACCCAAGGATTTCAGTTTAAATAACAGAAGAGAGTGTGGAAGCTTGTTAAAAGCCTTGCTGAAGTCTGTATAAATACAGTGAGTTTCGCAACCACGGTGAAACGATTCGATACAAGTAGATGTAAACTGAAGCAGATTTGTTGTTGTTGACCATCCTTCATAAAACAATGTTAATGAGAATTAAGAGCTCCACTACAATGAAAATACAGGAATTCATATAAAGAAGCTTCAAACAGTTTGGGAATACAAGACATTTTAACGATGGGACGATAGTTGCTAACAAGCTCCTTTTTACCGGACTTAAAAATTGGGATAATAAACGACTTTTTCCATAACTCAGGAAATTTACCAAGCAGCAGTGTTAACGGGTAAGAGAGTGTTTCACTGCAGTTCTTTAGAAGAATAGATGGTAACGAATACATATTCCACAGCAGCAGCAACAGCACCATCTGAACCATAAGGGCTACCAAGAGGAATGTAAACTACTAGAATGTACAGTATTATAGCCCCAACTCTGTTAAACAGACAGGGATGGATTGGGAATATCGATCCGGGAACAACTGTAAATCCTTACCGCGATCAGAATACCTCCTCCGAGCACAGAACCATCATCAGGATTACGATCTCGTCGAAAAACTTGAAAGTCATTGTCCAATAATTCAGCATCCGAAAAGGAAATGTTAAGCCATGTCTCCGTTAAAATAATAATATCATGAGGAATATTAAAAGAGTTTAAGTAGAGCCGACGTGTTTTAGAACGTAGACCACGAACATTCTGGTAATAAACTACCAAGTCTTTAATCTGCGAAAGTTTCATCGCCCCGTCTAATCTAAAGCACCAGCCTCAAGGACAACATCTAAAGGCTGGAACAGAATGTGGTGCTGGCGCATAGTCTGCCGCTTACCTTGTAGCTGAGTATGAATACAATGCTGCAGCTTAGTTCTGTGAAAATTAGTTTGATATTTTATATTTCATTCCATATTTCCGCTTTTCTTTTTAAATTTTTATAAAGGGGATCCCACAATATATCTTTCCTTTCATTATTTCGATGATTTTTTGTGTATCAAAATTTTCCATTTTGTTTCACTCGAACAAACCGCTTCGAAATCACAATGTCGTGCTGTTATATTTTGACAGTTTGCACTACAGCGCCACATTCTGTTTCCTTCTTAAGGTATCAGACTGCTCTGAATTGTGTTGTTGTTGGGGTCGTTGCTCAAGCAACTGCAGTACCTGGTAGTTGTGGTTGTTGATTATCCTGTTGCACAGGTTCCCATATAAACTTTTGTTAAACAACAGACTATCAGAACCGGACTTCATGCGATTAAAGTTATATTGATAGAGAACAACAATACTATTATTCCAACAGCATAAAATATTCTTTGGTTTTATGGTAAAATGAAATACTTTCCCAATTTATGCGGATGGCACAGTTTCATGGAAGAAATGACTGCATCGAAACAATATTAAATGTCAGATATAAATGCATTGCTATTTGCCAATGCTCCTCCCAGTGATTATAATACTATTTGTACAGCTTTGCTCACTGCAGGCGAAAAAATACAGACAGGCGCGGCAACAAACATCATTATAGCTTTCGATCAATCATTGTATCAAAAAGCTCGTGAAATCATATCATCCAGTTGGATCCTTTACTGCAATATATAGTCTTAAAACTCGGAGGATTTCATATGTGTTGATGTCAAAGCAATAGATTATCGCCATTAGACACGTACTTCAATTGCAATGAGGAAATATGCGAGGAAGAATACGAATTTGAAAGCTATAAAAAAAGGTAAAGTTTTCGAATATTTTTATTAAGTTGTAAAGCAGGTTGCAAATGTGACATCACACATGAACGTATGTTTAATATATTTCTCTACATTTGCAACTCTTTTGCACTAGTAGAGGGTTGCAAATTTATATTCTGATGAACATACGAAGGTAAAGTTTTCGAATATTTTTAGAAGTTGTAAAGCAGGTTGCAAATGTGACATCACACGTGAACGTATGTTTAATATATTTCTCTGCATTTGCAACTCTTTTGCACTAGTAGAGGGTTGCAAATTTATATTCTGATGAACATACGAAGGACTATGTTTTAGTTTGCGAATCTTGTCTGAGGTTGCAAATTTAGCAGATTATGACCAACAACGATTTGATAGTTTGTAACCAAATTTCAGAACTTTTGTAATTTGTTTTGCAAGATGGCAGCCAAAAAAGTAATTTTTGTTCCATCAATATAAAAGCAATATGTTGCGGGTAGCATAAAAGGTTGCAAATTGATACAGGTGTTCATGTTGCAAGAGTTGTTCTACCGTTTTGCAGCACTTTTGTAGTTTTATTATATTTATAATTAATAGAAGCATTATTTTGCAAAAAAAATTATTTTGGGTAGGGCGGGATGAGTTTCATATTGTGGAAAATATAAGAGTAAACATTGCTTAAGTTTGCAGGACTCTTGAAATTTTTGTTAAGGGAGTTCCTGACTTCGGTGATGGTTACAAAATTAAATTTGTAGTTATTTTATCTCACCCATCAAAATTTCAAAATTTTTGGAATTAATTTGAATTGATTGGCCTATTAGATGAAGTGAACATGGCCGATATATGGGTGTTTCGAAGCAAGGTAGAAGAAATTGTGTTCTTCGCCAATAAGCAGTAAAGCAAGAAACACAGTGCCAACTTTTCCAACCTGGCCAATCTGAAGAACTTAACAGTTTTGTAGAATATATGAAATCAGATTATCTAGAACCCAATGGAAAAGTTGGTGAGGCCGAAGTTTACCTCTAATAGGTCGACTTTCTACTCCAGCTTTAATAGGCAACTTTTGTTATCATTTGGTGCATGCATGCTTTACGGAAGGAAGTGTAAGAAACATTTGTTTAAACAATTTGGGAAAAATATTTACAGTAAAAACTTATTTATTTTTCCTGTAGTAAATTATTACAAAATAACTGGAATTCTCAAGCTAACAGCCCAATTAACTGCTATCAATTAGAAACTGTCAAAGTTAGTAAGTTAGTATTGTGAGTTAAAAAAGTGGGCAGAACTCACAAGGTTGAGATACTTAAAGTTATACTGAGGTCGAGGTACCATGTCAAACAGAAATATGTGAATATAAAGTAATAACTAACACCAGGACATAAAATACAGGAGAAAAAGAACTGCAGATATGTATAAATCATAAACCAAATCTAATAATTTGTAGACAGAAGATATATGATTGAATGGCAATGTGTAGGAAGTTAATTACAGCATAGAACAAAACTAAAAACAATGAATCAAAGACTTTGAACTTCAAAAACAGTTACTAGTAGAGATCTTTTACACACTGAGCTGGTTCATTGGAAACTTCAAATTGATTTGATTTCAAGTGCCGCTGATAAGTACCTATAATTTTGAATATGGGAATAAAGTATCTAGTATTTATAAATTGCCATAATTTCAATCTTTACGATACGTAAGAATAGAACCTGAAAAAATCGTTGATCAAGCTTTGACGTGTTTGTCAGAACAAAAAGTGTGATAATAAGTTCATTTTTCATCAATTTATAAAATTATATTGTCGACATATGCCGAACAAAACTCCGGGCAAGTTATATTGAACATATGCACTGGGCGGCAGAGCCATACATAAAATTTCACTTTTCAAATCCACATTCTTATAATTTTCCTTTTCTTGAATATAAAGTCATCAAATATCGTTTCATTTTGTCATGTTTTTTTCATAATAGATTTAGATCTTTCATATTGGCAGTAATGGAGCGCCAGCGTAAAAATTAGGATTAGAGTGGGACGACGACCACGCCGGCATGAGCAATGAAATGCAAACTTAAAAAAATAATTCCAGATAATGGGAACAATTGATAAGACAACTGCATTAACCAAGGTAACGTTATCGGGGACCATATGACGTTAATGGCAAAATATTTCGGTAAAGCCTGTATGGCGTTATTTCACTTTGTAAAGTGAAATAAGAACATATGTAAAACATTTCTAAATATATGGCCGTATCACTTTCCAAAGTGAAATAAGACCATACCAGCAGTATAATGGTTTTATTGCATATGTCGTTATTTCACGACGCCGTTAACAAGATCGTTACACTAATAAAAGCTAGATTTGAATTATACGCAAACAAACTTCAATCTAGTGTGAAATTTTTAATTTTTCTAGATTAATCCAACTCAACGAAGATGGATTCATGCTTAGGTTAAAAGGAATCTTGGAACTCGCAGTGTATAGACATAATACTGTAACATATTTGACTTTTCTGATCATCCACCAGTCTTAAATCATTCTTTACGCCAACCATCTAGGGATAAAATCAAATATAAGTATGTGCTGTGCGTGTTGGGAAAAACTTATGTTTCTAGTAAAAATGGTAATTTTACCTCATTAAATTTTTATTAGAATGATTATTAGTTTAAAGTAGTTATGTTTACATAAAATATAGCTGTCTGTTGAGTAGTTTGAACATTTCTTCCCTTCTATTTCCAGTCAAATAAATCGGAACATGAGATTGTTCAGATTATCCGTATAAGGATTGTCTTGTAATTTTGTGTTTAACAGTATTCACTGCCAGTGCTTTTAAAACAATTTTTAGAACCACCATATAATATTGGCCACTTGATATGCTATTTCATGTGGAAACAGTTTTGTGTGTCAAAAAGAGTTCTTACGTTGGTGTCAACATTGAAAAAAATCATTGGTGTGATGTTGAAAAAATGAGCGCGAAGCTCGAAAAGTGATTTTAATTAAACCTTTCGATTTCGGCTGTATACTAATTATATTGCCTTTAATAAAACACTTTTTATCAGTAAGAACACTAATTAAAAAAAAATATTATTTTGACGAATCCACTTTTTTATTTGTTGTTTACAGTTCTCGCTCAGTCGGTACTTGGTGCTTAGACCGAAAGACACTGCTATATAGAAGTGAGCCCACTTTCTGCAGTGTATTTCTATGAACGTAGTAGTCAGCCCATATAATACATGTCAGTGGTTAGAACACACTGCATAATTTCCTAATTAAGATGATCTTAGTATTACACTTAATAGTACAATTGAGTCTAAGTGGCGAATTGGAGAAATGTACTATGGTCAAATACGTGTATTTACTTATTTCAAAATAACAGATACCATAATGCACAATTTGAAAATCGTGTCTACAAATTTGAAATTTCATAATGATCGACTGATTTTTGATTTTAAAATGGCAAAAAAGTAGAGTTTTCTCGGCGAAATTGTGTGCAAAATGTTAAAAAACATACACATTTTAAATTCTATGATGATCGGATAGTTTTAAGCTGATTTCAATGGCGGAAAGAGTAATTAGTCTTAAAAATTTTGACACGTCAATTTATATCATTATCTCATAGTGAATATTATATACTGTCACTCTCATTCGTTTTGGTGAGTTCTACGTACTTAAACTGGAATAGTTTCAAGGGTCATCTAGCACACGTTGTTTTTGCTTTGAAAATTTTAAAATTAGAGCCTTGGAACTCGATCTAGGCAATTATGTACTTACTATTATTATCTCATAGCAGTACTCAGCTTATTCCAGCTCAGCCAGGATGGAAGATTGTGCCATTGACATATTTTATATTAAATAAATATACAAATCATGAAAATAAACCTTAGCAGAACTTTGTGTCTAGTCTTTAACGAGGAACGAGGAGAATAAATCCTCGCTCAAGTTTTCATTGATAAACGAATGTGTACTATCCGAAGAAGTTTCTATTTTAAATAAGAGGATAACTATGTTTTACTATTTTAAGATATATTATATTATTAAACTTAAGTGGTCCAGGCTTAAAGATGACGTGAATAAATATTATAAATATTATGAATCTCGCTCATACAAGGGGATTAATTAGTCTCAATGATGCTTTCGTGAAAAGAACAGCGATTCTGTACGCTTCATCAATTGGACGTTATAATTTTGATTGGATTAAATGGATTTATTGTACTTTGTATGATCGTTTTTCATATACATATTAGGTGTGTTTGAGTGCTATTATTGATTTTTTCCATTCGGCATTTATCTTAGGGAACAAAGTAGGGACCGAAAATAACTGGTATTTTGAAAATTTTAAACAAAAAAACCTGGTATAAATCATGATCGTGGAATTTAGTGGAATATACCAAAAGATGTCTCGATTCCTGTAAAACTTTTGATAACTTAGCTTTTTATTAAAAAAAAACTAAAAAAAACCAAGCTGGAAAGGCTTTTTATTTTATCTGGCAAAATAAAAAGCCTTTCCAGTTTGGTTTTTTTTAGCTTCAAATTATTATCGGTCAGGAATAACAGGTAAAGTTGGCTTTTTTTGTAAAGAGTCATAACTGAACAAACTGGAACAAAGTCGAGTAAAATAAATTGTACAAATAATAATATTCACAAGAAAACATCAACAACATTCGTTCGAGATTAATTTCAATTAAGTAAAGAAATTCTTTGGACATGGGCAGATGAAGAAATACATCGGCGCTATAATACATACCTTTAGCACAGTTGCGACTAACAGAGCGGGTGACGACAATTACAGTCATAGGAACAATTTTATCTAGGAACGTTTTATGGAACGTAAATTATATAGGAACCCGCAGTGGCCGTTCTATTGGTCGCCATTGTGTTTAAGGTTTAAAACTTACAATTTTATGTGAGCACCGAACTACTATGTGAATATCATTCGCAAAATACTGCATCTTATGGCTTTACTAGTGAATAATCTGGTGTCAATAAAATGCTGGAGCTAATTATAAGGAAGTATACATTGGGCATGTTAATCTAGCTGATATCCGTACATTAAGTTTGTCAATCCGTTTATAACGTATAGAAATAAGATGATACGGCAAAATGGAGGATACCTACATATATGCATAGTATTAAAATTTATTTTTATCAATGCATCTCTGTAACTTAAGAACACGTTGACCGCTGACATTTGGTACGCGACTTTGTTGTTTGAATTCGGGCAAACTCATTCATAGAGTTGCTATACAGAAATATAATTTTTCTTTATAATAATGGCTGAGATGGCGTTGACATAGAGAGCTGAAATTATGTACATTGTAGATTTGTGTTAATTTTGGCAACTTCTTTGTATGGATGCCATACACAAACTCCGATTTTTCATTTATATTTGGATCCTGGTTGAGAAAACATCGATACAAACATTTCAAGTGTTGGGTGCAAATATAACATTTCAAATATATTCAAAATATATTTAAAGGACGCTTCTATTTCGAGAAAGAAGAAAAATATTATCTTCAGCACCCAAACAGAACGGGAGCTTATTTTAATTGAATTTTATTTCTGTTATTTCTATGGTATCGAAATATTTCTTTTTGCTAATATGTATGTATAATTTAGTTTTCATATAATTCTTTATTAATGTGAGAGGAAGCTATCGATTATCCCTGCAAAAAACTGTATCAGGTAATACATATTTATATTATTAAAGTTAAAGAGATTTTTGTCTAATTGATATTGTATAGAAATAATGAACTGTCAAGAAAAGAAATTATTCTCGAGTTAATTTAGTTGGGAAATAACTCTAAATAGGTGGCCAAAGTTTGACAGGAAAGAAATAAGAGAAAATCAGCTTCAATTTCCAACAAGTGAATTTTGAAAGATTCTGACAAATTGTATGGAATAGATTATTACATACATAAAAAATCGATAATATAATATTGACTAATGAGAAACTCCTATAGAAATTTTGAATCGTCAAACTAAAAAGACTAAAATCCCCATTCGGGTTAACGATGTAAATCACCGAAGCTAAAATTCTGAAAGGTATACAAAGTACCAACAGTGCCTCATCAATAATAACTATTGAATAAATATTAAATTATATTTTTATTGCTTTTTTTTTATTATTATTTTTTTTTTTTTTTTTTTTATTATTTTTCTTACTGGCCTTTTCGGTGTTTTCTTTTTTTATTGTTATCATTATTTCTGTTACTGACGATCGATGTGTAGGTAAAGTATGTTTCGGTCCGACAATTATACATATAGCCTCGTTGATGGTAGACTTTCGTATCCATTTAAAAATCATTTTTATCGTTCTAAATACTTGTAATATAAAGCTTTGAAAGCATTCATGCATCACACGAGTAATATCGCGCAAAGATATATGTCTTATGTTACAAACAAACTATTTTACCCTGTGTTTGCCGGTTTACGATCGTTAACTTCACTTCATCAATCTATAAAAAAGAAAATCATTGATGTTCTAGTGAATAACATATCGGCTCATTGTTCCATGGATCGTAGGTTTGAGCCCCATCATCGCCAAACAACGGTTGCGGTATTCTGCTTACAACAGGATATGCACTGAAAGGCCATTGAGATGTTGTGATATAAGAATACACTTAGGTACCTAAATTTGAACGTCCAATCACAACCTTTGTCAAGAAACAGATGCATTTCTTCATCTAGCCACATATCCCAAAAGGGATTTAAGGCAGACGATGCTGATGATGATGAATCTGCAATACATCAAATTACGACTTTAATGAATATCTCGGGTACTACTATATAATTTGATTACAAAATATATAGAATTTCTAACAAATTTTAGTATACATAATGCGGATCTTGTAGAAAATACTACCATGTCATTTTCGAAATGAAGAATAATAGAATGAATTTTTAAAAATGATTTCACTGAAAAGGTTGTGGCTATAAATACTAAATAAAAGAAAATTTTTGTATTGAAATTTACTACAATAAGAGCTCACAAAAAATGTGTTTTACTGCCACCATTTGATGACAATTCCTAGACGATTGATGGATCCTCGCTAGTGGTTCCATCAAAATGTTTTGAATCAATCCAAAGAAGACAACAAATCAAATTCGTATTTTTTTTTAATTCCAGATATGACATTTTTGTGTCTTATGTTAAAAATTGAAATGTTTGTATCACAACCCTACGATTTAGTTCATTTTTGAAATTCAAGATTCTGTGTCAGCACGTGCTTAATCATTATCGAAATATATACTGAAAAATAAGTTTTTTGCATTTCAACCCTACGAAGGAGTTTCTCAATTTCGAGTGATATCTAAAGTAATTTTTCTAATAAATTCAGTAATTGTTTTAAAAATTGAAAAAAAAAAAAAAAAAAAAAAAAACAATTGCGACGAACAGAACAGCCGACAGAAATCTGCTGTCAAAACAGGCAGTCGAAACATTGCAAACGCAATTGCAACGAACGGCGGTGATTGTGAAAAAGATTCTGAAGCATTACATGCAATCTTGCTGGCAGTATTTTTTATTAATATCCCCGTGTAATTAATAAAACTTTTAATTGGCACCAATATTTAATTTGAGAAAGTATTAAACGGGCACGAATGTACTAACGATTCGTGTCAGTTTATCGAAGTTAACGAATAGTGAAAGAGAAATGCTTACGTTACTATTTGAGTAAATAGGTGCCTAGATGACGCGTACCCAACTATTACGATATAGCCAGCTTGGTGCCGAGGATGGTGTTCTCTACGTATCACGTAGTTGGTGTCGCAGACTTCTGGTGGTAATAGGATGATGTTCTCTTTTTATCATGGAAAGAATGCATTATTTACGTCATGGTTTGCCGGTAATGGTTTAATGCACGTTGTTATCGAGTTACGATAGGGTTTTCCGGTAACGATTGTAATGCAGGTTGTTACAACAGCATTTCCCGGTAACGCTAGTGCTGTTCGCACAATTTTTTCTCACGCTGCACAAGCGGCTTTTATAATCTTTAATTTATTCGTTGAAATTTTTCCTATTTTTAATTCAGAACAGAAATGAAAGAATTTTCACGGCGTTTTATCGACGTTATTTATCATGTCGCTCACAGTGCGTTTTAACCTTAAGGCTTAATAGTCTCGTTCGTGTCATTTCATATTTTGTAAGAATCGTCTGCACCGCAGACACTTCAGTATCATACTCGTCAACAAGAACTATGTGTTGCCTCGAAAACTGCCACTACTGTACATCTTTCGCAATGAAAATTGCATGATGCACTAATTATTATGTGTGTGTACCACTTTATTTTGTTGCCGTACTACCATTATTACTATGAGTCATAAACGGTTTGACAAAATAGAGAGGATAATAAAAGTATGTATTTCACTGACAAAGCATACCAGAAAATTTCTTTGAAGACTTTAGAACTGTAATTAGCCACGAACAATAAGCACGTTGATTTTAAAGTTAAGGGGACAATTTACGAAAATAACCTAACCCAGTAAGTTGTCAGCTACTAAAGAAAGCATAGATTGATTTTTGTCAGATGAGAAATAGAGTAAGTTTTTGACCTTATCACTAGTCAGTCATTGTTTATAAATACAAATAATTACAACCCTGCTGTTCCATCTCCGAATTTATGAATTTAAATTCAGTTTTTTTTTCAACTACAATTTTTACAAAACACACGTACAAAAAAACAGTTTTTCATATCCAAATTAATAAGAAGCACAAAATTTAGTCCTTTCGTTTTTAGCGCCTTTAGTTCATCTAAATTCAGCGAAAAATGAGCCGCTCAAACAATTTTCGCTGAATATACTGAAAAAAGTGCAAAAAATCGTAAAAAAAAAGTTTATGGGACATATTTTACATGACGGCAATATCTCTGCAAATGGCATATATTAAATTCTATGATCGGCAGGTTATCAGATTTTCTTAAATCAGACCAGTACGTTTTCAACAGTGACTCGATAAATTTCATCTTCTTTAAGTATTCTCTCAATCTGGCCATCGTAGACTAAGTAATTTAATGTCAATCTATACTATCAAACACCACTTTAAAATCAAAGCATCATTTATTTTACCTGCTAGCAACCTTTCTTTAGGAGCTGTGGCCAGTTGAAGATTTCGCCAATATTCGTGAACCCTGATGGGACTAAATGAGTATAACTTTTGAACCATACTATAGATTTTGGTTATTCTTGGCTTATTAAATAGCCAAGAATAGTAGCTGTCGAGAAGTGTATTACTCTGTATTTTTTAAATAAGCATCTTTAAATTATTCTCAAATATTTCCAAAATTTTGATTTTTTTACACACAAAAGTTTTTGAAATAAATAACGGTATTTATGAAATTTGTGTGTAAAAAAAACCAATGTTTTGGAAATATTTATGAATAATTTAAAGATGATTAATTAAAACATACAGAGCAATACACTTTTCGATAGCTACTATTCTTGGCTATTTAATAAGCTAACAATAACCAAAATCTATAGGGTGGTTCAAAAGTTATACTCATTTATTCTCACGAATATTGGCGAAATCTTCAACTGGCCACAGCACCTAAAGGAAGATTTCTGGTGTGTGTGTGTGTGTGTGTGTGTGTGCGGAACAATTTTATGATCAGCTTATCTCAAGGAATCGCGTGGTATATCGGAGGGTATCTTGATCTGAATCACCCTGTATAGTGAAAAAAAAATCCATGGCAACCCACGAAGGAGTTACCCGATTTATTCCATTTTCGAACTTAACTTTACTTTTTTTTTTAAAGCCCATGTGCAAAATTTCAGCTCTCTAAGTACACGCGTTCTCGAGTTACCGTGATGACAGACGGACACGCAAAAATCGAAATAACTTAATTTTAAGCCTGGGTGGGTTCCAATCCATTTTGCACTCCAATTATATCTATATTGTGTTACAAACGGAATGACAGTATAACCTACGATTTCATCACCTAGCTAGGGTATAAAAATGCATGTGGACTTCTAAGTTTTCGTATGTGGAATTTTCTAAAATGTAAAAAAAAGTGAACACTGTTCGCAATTTCATTAAAATCAAGATTTTTGTAATTAAGTTTGTCTGGAACTGTCTTTAAGTAAACCGAAAGATGAGATAACTTACAAGTAGATAAGAAAATCGCCATATAAACTCGGATCACTTTTTGAAAGCTCTTTAACTTTTTATTTAACCAAAGCAAGCTATCATTGCGAAGAATTTATGTGGCATAATACAACAAGAGAGAGAGAGAATATATACCGCTTTCTATTAGAGGGCCATTAGCTCTTTTTAATTCGATCGATTTCTTGTGAGTTTTTCACATCTAGATGTAAGTTGTCTCAACCTAAAATAAGCTAAGATCGCTTGCAAGAGAAGGAGTTAAATCAGAGGATATAGGAAAAATTGCTGTTTTGAATGGAGAGTGAAACATACATACATATTCTTTACAACTGAAAATCTCTTAGCCACATAAATATTCAGAAATCGTGCTCTCTTCACAAAGATAAAGCAGCTTAAATTAGAGTTTAATTATAATAAATAATAACCTTATTATGAGGAAAGTTGTGCTAAAATTACGTCTACATATATTTTCTGTCGTTAAAAAAAAAAAAAACAGTTGATCGAGATGTAAAAGTCGAGGTTAAGGCAATTTCATAGACTTTTGCATTTCAAATAACATCTAGTAGATGTGGATTTTATCTTGTTAAGACACCACTTGTTCAAAATTTTTTCCAATATGTGTGAAAGATCGAAATATTTGTATGGCGATCCTATGATGAAGATACCTGATTTTTCCCATATTCGAACTTAAGTTTTAGTTTGCTAATTCAATGGATTCTGATTCGACTTCGAAATATACATAAAATCTGACAACACTACGAAGACTTTTTCCAATTTCGAACTTCAATATTTATAAACTTTATTGCTGTAAATTAACGCTTTAACAATATGAAAAATTGAAGAAAGCAACAATTTAAGGAGTCAGTCTAAAGTCTAAAAAAAACTTCTGGCAACAACAGAATATTAGAGAATTAATAATGAAGAAATGACAACCTTCTAAAATACTCTTTACAAGTCATCACTATACATATGTATGTAGTAAAGAAATCATGTAAGATGAATAGTCTATTATGTTCTATCCATAAAAATTGTGACGAGGGTTAGGGTATATGCAGCAAGTTTGGATTAATCTCCTTGTATATCGTACGGCATAGAAATTTTCAACTAAACTTAGTGTGATCTCACAAATGGAAGACTGCCGACCAGATCTCGTTAAATAATACACAGATGTTGAGTGTATTTATCAAACTGCACCCCCTATTTTAAAAAGACCTCAATTGGCTTTCATTTTTGGAGCTGCCCTGGCAAGCATGATAATTTATGTCGATTTTTCGTGACTGCAAGGTATCCGAGTAGTTTGCTAGCAGCAATAAATAGTATCTATCCGATTCCTGATCTCCGGATCCAATTCAAACTAAGCAAACATTTTTGAAAATTTCCTCCAGTTTGCTTTGTTTCATTCGGAAAATGGAGTTGTCATAAAATTTATTTTTCCGATGAAACAATACCATCTGGAGAAAGTTTTCAACCTTCTTTGCATTGTCTGGATCCGGATAGCTCAAATCTGTATTTCTAGAATCAGATAATCCGCAGATCCGGATCCAATTTTCAGCTGTAGTTTAAAATAACACTTCAGAGAAGTTTCTAATAACCAAAGGTCCGAGGTAGAGAGCTGCACTGTTCATTATTATGTTTAATACAAAAACAAAAATGGAAGATAAGATCACGATATTGTTATTAAGTATCACATAAATATTTATATTTTATAAGACCGCAGCCAGTGTAAATAATGGAATAATAAGGTTGCGACATATGGCCCGAAATTTTCAGATACTAATTATCGAGGATATGATCGAAGCAGGACGCTTAAGCTTTACGCAGATGGTTTTGATAAATGATGATTAAACAAAGATTCGAATGATTTGTAAACCAACAATACGAATATTTTTCTCATTTTGATCATTATTCGATCTACAAATTTTATAAAATGACAATGATAATATCTACATATCAACTTGTTGAGTCAATTAAATTACAGTATACGCGGAAACTTTTATAAACATCCCTACGACTTTTTTGAGCAAATTTGACAATTTTTATAAAATAGATGGCGTTTAACTCGGTTATTTGATCTTTTCATAGTTTTAACGATGTAAGGCAAATAATTAATTTCCACGTTGTGTGAGACGCCTTGCTCTAACCATTGATTCCTAGTACTATACTCTACTGAACGAAGAACGCTGTTCAAACTGGAATGCTTTTTTTGTTTTTAATTACAGGAAATTTGCCGAAATTGTTTTTAGATGAAAAAGGAAAAAGCTTTTGAGTTTGAACATTAAGTATTTCTGGGGTGGGGAAAGAATTAGTTATACATTCATATATGTGTACGAAAGAGTGGATCACTTTGGTCGATTTTGGAATACACATCATATCTAATGAAACAAACGGCAGAGCATAGGATTACACTGTGATGATAACTTTCTTTTTATCATTAGGCAGCAACATTTTATTACATTAAATCTATATTTTCCGTTAGCACAAGTACTATATCTCGGTTATTTCTAAATTATTTTTGGAATTGTACCTCTTCATTTTACAAGTGGTCATGTTACAACAAGTATTATGTTTGTTTAGTGTACTGGTCCAACAAAAACATTATTATATTTATATTTGCAATGCTAATACATTATATATATATACACCAAAACAGGTACATCTAGAGACAAAAAATTTAAATTCCTTAAATTAGTTGAATAGTCAAACACTAGACTTTTATCACAGAATATATTATCACAGTTATTAGAGATAAAATGACAAACACATAATATATTTGTTTCTATTTTCATTCAAAATTACGGGCTTGTTCGAACCTATTGGTTATGCTTAATCTGAAACTTATTATGGTAAAATAAAAAACGCATTCGATTCTAATTCGTTATGCAAAACCCATTATTTGTATAACACTTAAGGTTCTCATGTTCCTTAAGTATTGAGTAAATTTCGCTGGTAGAAAACGTAAATTAGAGAAGAATAGTAATTTTGTGATTTACGTACCAATTTTTGATTACAGTCTGATTTTCAGTTTCGTCGACTTCATATGAAATTTTTTTTCGAGATTTCATATTGATATTAAGCAAAGCAATATTCAGTTGGTTCTTAATTGTTTCGAATTAGCTTAATAAGATAAAGATTGAGCATAAGAAATAGATTCGGATAGGTACTAAAAACAAACAGAGATCCTTAAAATTACGAAACCGTGTAAAATCAATATATCAACGCACAAAAAATTAAAAAATGATTTAGATTGCATGTCGTTGACATGTTAAAAATTTTGCCCAGTAAATGTTATTGAAATCTATAAATTTTAATAAGAGAATTTTTCAGTAAACCAGGTCGCAGTGTCACAATTGAGACAAAATTTTGTGGAACACTTCAAATTGCTTAGTCAAAAGAAATCAACTGTTTCAGGAAAATGCATAAATATTCTATACTGAAGGCATAAATCCAATTGAATCCAAATTATATCAACTGAGACAAAAAAAAAAAAAAAAAAATCAGCCTCAAATGGTTGCGATCAATGGTGGCATCGTATTTGGTAGCTTTATATGAAACTTAGCAGTTCAATGAGTGCTCTCAGTGAGCCAGCTGAGAAAATCTTACTCGTCTCATTTAGGGCCAATTTTATAGCTCTTACTTAAGCTCAAGATGTAACTTAAATGAGTTTAGCTCTTTTAAAAAAGTTTCAAATGCCATTGAAAACAAAAATGTT
This sequence comes from Dioctria rufipes, assembly GCA_963924295.1. Lineage (NCBI taxonomy): Eukaryota > Metazoa > Arthropoda > Insecta > Diptera > Asilidae > Dioctria > Dioctria rufipes. The sequence continues at coordinate 49,122,222 of OZ002743.1, forward strand.
TGAAATGAAATTCTTCTCATTTATTCCAAATTTAGATAAGAAACAAATTCATTTTGTACGAGGTTTTCTTTTTATACGTTCTTTGGTTTGATTTATCTTGAACTTAAGCTTGAATTATAAAATTGGCCCGAGACGGCTATGACCGAAAGGCCCTAAGATAACCAGTCCATTTATTAACAAAGTAAAAGCTGATAAAATAGGTTTAAGGGGTACCCACACACTGATTGAGAAGAGCACAGTCGAGATGGAATACATTCAAGTTTTCCTGAGTTTTTCTTTTGAAGGAAAAATGTGTTTAGAAATTGTTTCTCAATCGGTGCGATGCGGCTATATCTAAGAATCTAGGGAATTAGGATTATAACGTAATGGTGTTCGCTTGACTCGAATTCGCAATGTTGCATGTACATGGAATTTTTTGGTCTGTTTTATGCATCAAATTTTTTCCTAAAATTGTACTTAAATGTAATACAAAATGCAGTATGGCAGTACCACATCTTAGATAATAACAGAAGGAAAGGAGAGATAAATTTTTGGTTCCACCACACTTGATACATATTTTCAGCATTTGAGACTTCGAGATTGTAAAAACCATGCAAATTATTGGTAAAACATTTTCGTGTCTGTGAAGATTGACACAATACTCACCTAAAAATTAAAAACCAATGTACTCAAGATTTCTGATATATACATAGTTAGATTTCAAAAGTGTAGTGAGGCCATATCCCAGTGACTGTATAAGTTGCCTTAAGAAATAAACAACTTCTAAGACACGAGGCTACTGTTATGGTTTGTTGTGGATAAGTAAGGGAGATGTATACGGCTTTTGTTTTTGTTCTTTAAACTTCGTGTGAGTACATACAGCAAAAATATATTTATATCTCTCTGTGCTAATATTAGGTTGGGAAATTTCGTTCACAATCTTTCGTTTAAATCTCATCTTCCCTTACGTATTTATGTATGTATTACTGCTATTATACTAGAACTCCATCTAAGCAATCGAGCCAGAATATATTTCTTTCAAAAAGCACACCCACCCAATAGTACTCGGCGATATCTTTAATTTGATATGTAACACGCGGCATTGGATTCACCCCGCCGAGCGTTCCTACCCCACCCTAAAAGTAAGCAGAGAAAAGTTTTTTTTAACGAGCTGAGGCGACCAGCGGAACCCGTTTTCAACCCTACCGAGTTAGCGCCGATCAAATCGCAAATTGTGAAAAATCTAGCACCTCAGTTCGAATAAAACAAAGTGGGAAATACTAAAAAAAAACTGAGTACGGGGAGGGCTATTTAAGCCTCCGAGTCTATACTCGGCTGAGTGTGAGTACTCAAACTTACTCTCAGGACCTAAGGAATTCGTACTAGATTTTCCAAAATGTTCTAGATCAAACTTTGACCCCCCCCCCCCCCAGGCTTTCCGTGTTTAATTGAAATAAACATTGTTAATAAAATATGTTTGGAGTATCATAATTCATTCTTTAAGACATCTCTTATGTCTGGAGGTCTCGCGCCTAAAATGGGCAATCCCCTTTTTGAATTTGTTATTATACGCCGTTTGCTTCCAAAACATCTGGGAATGTGAATTTAAATTTCAATAAACTTACTGACAACATAAATTATACCATTTATCCGAGCTATTTTGAACAAAACGCAAGCAAAAAATACAGGCTTCTTCTTACCTTTGGCACGTAAGAGTACGAACGAATCAGTTATAGCAGAAATCTTGAACACACCTAGTTGTGAGCTTTTCTTGTGACAAATACCATTATTAGAAAGAATTCGCCCATGGCATTTTTTTCCTAAATGGGTAATTTACCAAAGAGCAATTAAATAAAATTAAAAATTGAATATTGCCGCCAAATTTTTCGAAACTTATTTATATTTTTTCTACCATGGTAGTACCTTATGTACTGAAATGTCAAAATCACACGTCGCAATTTGAGATAGCTGCTGTCATTTATGCGATTGTTTTTTTTTTTAAATTTATTGTATGTAAATTGGACAGGCGCAGAAGTTTTGACATTATTGATTATTTTGGATACAAGACAAAATATTTTTCTGAACCAAAATAAGTTTTGACACATGCCGTCAACATCAATACCGAGATTGAGAATTCGTGTCAAGCGAATAACATTGTGTTAAAATCCCATCCCTGAACGTAGGACTATATTTATATACAGGGAGTCTAGGCTTGGGTGTTACACCCGGAGGCTATGGATAGGTCATGCCTGGACAAGCAAAAAATGGTATGGGTGGCGAGTGGTGAATCCTAACTGTTTGCGAGATAAAGGAACTTAAAGATATTTGGGTATGTTTTTATAGATCACCCTGTAACTTCTGCATATCACACTCTATGGTGATGATTTTAAATTTGCACCGTTAACCGTTGGGATTCCCCTCTCCCACAATTTCTTGCTAGTCTAGATATGACCTACCCATAGCATTCGGGTTCGGGTGAAACACCTAAGACCGGACACCCTGTATAAAAAAAAATTGAGATTATATTTTTCTCATGTAGCAACAGATATTTTTTATCAATGGTAATTCAATTACCAAAAATATTTCACACCAAGACTCAACCGCAATTCTCTTTTCTGAAATTGTTGAAAATTTTTTAAAGCGTAGCAAAATAAAATAAATGAGTTAACACTAGAATAAGAAAAATTTACCCAAAAAGTAGAGTGGCTGAAGTGCTATATCGGCCGAAATATCAATAATTAAAATTTAGTTTGAAAAAAATTATTATAAAACAATAAACAAGATAATTTGAGTAACCAATTTTCGTTGTTATCACTTGAGAAATTGTCAGCTTTTTTCCTCTTTTTTATGTTTCATTATTTTGTGAAAGGACAACAACTTATTCGCAAAAAAACCCGTTAACACCAAATTAAAATCACTTCAGTTCGATGAAATTGTGTTGATTGATGAAATTATTATGTTGATTGAAGAAAAATGTTGATTGTAGAATTTTGTTGATTATAGTGGATAGAAACTTAATTTGTGTTAAATTTAATATGCTTCAAAATATAGATTACGTAAAAATTTTGGTTTGAAGCAATTTTCAAAAATGCTTAATTTGCGCGCGTAATATATGAAAAAAATATAGATATAAGTGAAATTAGTGCAATTTATTTATAAGACGCATCAGTCTAGAAATATATAATAAAAACTGTTATTTAAATTTTGCCATGTGACTTAATGATCTCTCTGATCTGATTAAGCATTTATTTATGCTTTTCGATTAACAGAACAACTTTTTCGCTTACGTGCTTTACTTTCTGGCAGTCCATCATCTTTATAATTATAATTTACTGATTTAGTTCTATTCGAACTTCGAGTTATTCGATCGGTTAAAAGATTTTTACTTTTCCTTTGTTTTCCACGCGTTTCTTCACATTTCCTTTTTGTTTGCTTTAAATGTTTTCTCACATTTGTCGGAAAAAGTTGCTGAGCAGTAGTATCATGTTTACTTTGTAAAAAAAACACCATTCCTGTATCATCATCACTTTGCAAAAGTGCGCGCTTTTTTGCGAAATTTATTTGATTGTTATGATAATAATTGGACATATGTTCATACTTAAGATCGTAATGGCTCAAATTTATACCTATTAGTTGTTCATTAGCTAGCTTACGAGCATCCTTATCTTTAGTGATATATTCTCTTGGATATGATGAATTATTTTGCATACTGCTGCTTTGTCCTACATCACAATTATGCATTGATGCTAAGTTACGAGATGTTGTTAGCTTTTCTTTTTTGGAATTTTCATCAACACATTGAATATCGTTTAATGATGACTGGTAACAGTTTCGATTTTCATTTGAAGAAACTTGATTTAAATTTAACGGTAAAACATCAATATTATTTTCATTACGCCTAGATTCGTGTAAACTGTGTCCACCAATGCGATTATTAGAAAATTCATTTACTGGATAAAATGAATTTGAATTTTGTATAGCAACTTCTGGGGTTAGTGTATGCAAATTGTTAAGTTCATCTCGTAAATTAAGATTTTGATTAATATTTCTATGTAACCCTCGCGTAATATCGTTCGAATTAATTCCACTACAAGTTCGCGTTTCTAAATTTTGTGTGATATTTCTTTGGCCGCTGTTTGCAATAATGGAATTTGAATTCATCGAACAATTAAATTTATTTAGTTCAATCGGATGTTGAACATTTTGAACCATATTTTTTTGCGTGCTGTGTACAGCAGCAGATATGCTTGAACTTAATGAACAATTAAATGTATTCCTTTCTGCTGATGATGTTTGAAGATTTGGAACCATACTTCTATGTGAATTATTATGATTATTATTTGAAGAGATATTTGAATTTAATGCACAATTAAATTTATTCATATCAATCGTAGATTGAACAACATTCTGGATATTGTTTCGCTGTTGTTGTGAATTATTTGCCATATTTCCAGAATTTATGGAATAGTTAAATTTATTCATATCTGAGGCCGAGGATTCGATATTATGTTGAATATTATTCGGTAAATTGTTCGAGTTTTGTGTATAATTAAATTTATTCACATCAAATGAAGATTCTACATTTCGGCAAATATTTCCTCCTTGTGGATTATGCATACCAGTATTATGTGAATTTACTCCATAATTTAAATTGTTCTTATCTCTTGAAGATGTTGCCGTATTCTGGCCAATATTCCTTTCTGAATTATTATTACTATTACTATGAGGTAGATGATTATAGTTGGAATTTAGCGAATAGTCAAAAGAATTCATCTCATTTGCGGATTCATTATTTTGATTATACATTGTATAGGGATTATTATAAATATTTTCCGTGTTTAATAAATATTCAAGATTATTTAGTTTATTCGGTGAGTTGACATTTTGATAAACATTTCCACCAGGATGTTGTGTATTATTCTCTGTATTTAATTTAATTCCATCATTATTAAAGCTATTCATTTCAGTTTGAAGTGGAATATTCGTATAAATATTTGCAGTTGATGTTGGTGGAGTATTTTTTTGTTGAGATATAACATTGAATCCTCTTCCATCAGTCAAAATAGTTTGTTGTGGAGGTGCATTTATGATTGCAATTGTTGAATTATTTCTATTGCTATTTAATAGAAGCGTAACTTTTTCATCAAAAACCTGTAAAATGCTCATACACCTTTCAGCTGGATATGCAATATTTTTATCGTAATCATAATATTCGAAAGGTTTCTTATTGTTATTACCTTTGCATGCTTCTTCGAATAAAGAAGCACTATCACGTGACAATGTTCTACGCTTTTTCAATGGTAAAGAATATTGAATTTTTTTCTCTTCCGGTTTATTATTATCACATTCATCATCGCCTATATATTCTAAAATCATATTAATTGATTCCTCTTCAATATTATTCAGCTCAGAATTTAGCTGACTTTGTGGTGAGGGTGAGGAAGCACCAAAATCACTGGTCATTAAATCTGTCTTAACTTTTAATGTACCACTATTAGTAGTAGATAAATCTGTAGCCGAAACTAAGTTGTTATCACTTTCACAAGATTTATTAGGTAGAATTTCGGAATTATTGCCGACAGCATCATCATTAAAAACTGACAATTGTGAATCACTCTCAAATTGAAACATATTTTGGGTCATACCTGAATCTTTGATGAGTGAAGGGCTGGGAGAACCAAAACAATTAATGTCACTCGTAGATAATATATTATCTAGTTCATGCTCATTTGTTGATTGATCATGTTGATTGGAGATTGATGTAGTGTTGATTGATGACTTCCAAATTTGTGGTTCAGTTTCAATAGTTAAAGGACTATCGTATGTTTTTCGTTCTATAATAGTCGAATCAAAATTTACACTTCTATTAGCCATCAATGGTGATTTCTTATGTTGAGGAATTGGTGCAAATGATACAGCTTTTCGTTTAACAGTCGTTGATATACTTTCTTTCTGTAAATATTTAAATACAAATAATATATGATTCAATAGCAGGGTATATGTCTTTAGTTAAGGAAAAAATATGTATTTAAAATCCCTAATAACTTAGAGAATATAAAACCACCGAATTTAGAAAGTTTTGAAATAAAATCGTGTTCTTTTATTATATCAATTTTTAATTTATATAATTTCTATGATAACATTTTGCGGCTTGTATTTCGTTCGTATCTCTTATTATTTTAAGGTTTTTGTGACATTCTTTTGCAGGTAAGCGAATACAGATAATACAATTTTAATTGTGTCCTCATCAATTTCCCTTCATTCCTTCTAATTTTTTGAATGTCACCTGAGTCACGTGAATTGTTTTTTTTTTTTAAATTACTGGACGAAATTTTATTGTAAAAAAGCCTTTGTTTAACGTAAATTTCAATGAAAATGTTAGTCAAGAGATAGATAGCCAAATAGTATTCACGTAGTACTAATTATATAAAGTCAGATTACGAAATTCTATACTATTTCTCTTATCGTATCGTGAATATATTAATTAAAAAATAATGTTCTTTGTTATTGGCGATATTTACGATATTTGATAGTCGTATCATATTTCATAATCTATCCTCTGTTAATAACTAAAATAGTTTAGGCATTGAAGACATACAGGAGGGCTTTCGGTACAAAAGGTCGGTCAAGGAGAGTTGTAATTTGGTAGAGTTTTTAGTTCGGTGTCCTAAAGTGTCGTAATTAATATTCCTAGTTTGCGACCTTGAGCGACCGCCGCGCCACACCAAATTGGAAAATCGTACCGAAAACAATTTTTGAAGCATATCTTCTCTCCAACTCCACCTAAGTAACAAATAGCTATTACTTGTTGAGCTTGACTCCATTGTAACTCGTGAACTATTCATCTGATTGAAAAATGTTTCCCACAAAAGTTGCAGAAAATTTCATGGTCTATAATTTTTGTATTAGGTATTTATACCACATTACTGGAGAGAAGATATTCTCGAAAAACTCGTTTTCGGTACGGTTTTTCCAATATGGCGGCGCAAATGGCAGTCACTCGATGGTATTCGAAACAACCTCCAGTAAATTCGTGGTTATAGAGATCCTTTGAAATGAATCTATGCTGATTAGTAAAGAATACGTTGTAATTTTTACAAAAAATTTGGAGGACAGGTATAATGTATGATTTTTTTTTATATAACAACAGAAAGTTAGCATTGTCAAACTATTTCTGGGAAAAAAACACAAAATTTGTTGTGAAAGTAAAACTATTTCTGAGAAAAAAAAATGTTGTGAAAATATTTATAAGTCTTGCAACTGATTAAGAATAGCGATGCGTGAAATTACGCCCAAACCAATTATATCTGATAATAATAAGAGTATAATTTCTTTAGATACTGTGTTTTGTATCAATATAAAAAAAAGTTCATTGCACCAGGTGGTACCGTAATACGCTTACTTTTCAGCGCATCGCGTACACAAAACCAAAGGAGTAAGTGAAAATTGTATGAAACAAAATGATAACACACCGACGGCAAGTCATGTGATGTCGACAGCTTACCAGTGCGCGAATGTTCTGAAAGCTTTTGCTGTCACAATTCGTTAAAATTTTTAACCATTGTTTCAATTATATGTTCAAATAAAATGTGGCTCCACTTAAGGAATAAGAACTTCAAAATTCAATACGTGGAAAAATAAATGTGTTCTCTTGACTACAAAATGTAGTTTCTGCAGATCGAATTGTTTTTATTTATTCGAAAAGTTAATCCATGGCATGCCGGTTAAACCTAGAATAGTGAGGCCTGCTTTGCTAATTTTCTTAGCTTTGCCTTAAACTGAATACTGGCTTTAACCAAAAATTGGATTACATTGGATACATTTGATTGGACTTGGCGACCACACGTACAGATCATGGTTGCGTATATTTTTCCAACTGAACACCGGACATACACAGGAAGTGTTCTCTTTTCAACAACTTCTTTCGGATGGGAGATATTTCGAATTATCAACGACTACTATTTTTGAAAAAATTGTGAAAAATCTATACAATGGAGTCATTGTATTGTATGGTAATTTAGAATTTGTTCAGGATATATTGGAACCATGAGAATAGCCTGTTATCTCAGTGGATAGATTTATGCTTCATTTTAATATGCATATTAAAATCTAGTTTCACTGTTGTTAACCAAGTTGATAGCATGGGAGTAAAGTGCTCTACCATGTATATGACTCCTTCAATCCTTCCAATATAACACCTAGAACAAAACTTTCTGTTTCTGTCTATGAAAAATAAATAGACCCGAACTTTTTTTATCTGAACTCTGAATTTCAGTTTTCCTCTACCCATTTTACAAAAACTAGTGCCTTGGATACCTAGGTACCATATAAAAAATTAACATACGTAAATACTGTGTTTAAGCATTATGATAAAAGGCTATAGCATGAAGATTCTGTTCTGGTAAAATAACAATAAAAACTCTTACTTACCTTACAAAGAATGCTAGGTTTAGGAACAACTTTGTTTGTCCTTTTGCTAATTGTTGGCGAATTTAAGAAACAACTATTAGCCATGGAATATTCTTCTTCTTCTTCTTCTTCTGTACAGCTTTCGTCATCAGCTTGTAAAGAATCCTTATAAGTGTTGTTAAAGAGTTTCTTAAATTCATCTGTGTCGGACTTGGAAAAGCTTTCAACTGAGGGCGATTTAATTTCATCCATTTCGCCATGAATAGATTCAAATGAGTCTCGTATTGGAGAAAATGAATATTCTGGAGATATGCTTCTTTTTTTCCTTGAGTGTACTGTGCTAGTACTAAAAATAACTCGATTACTTTGTGCTGATTCTTCAGGAAATTTGTCTTCAAAATTAGTACATGATGATAATTTCTTGTCTGTGGCAATACTAAAAATAGAATTTTCTTGAATAGGTTTTTTTCTATTTCCAGTTTCTGCTATTTTAATTGGTTTTATTTTCTCAATATGAATATCATCGGTTTTCGGATCAATAATTTCGTAAGTTTCACTTTCTACAATGCTCGATATAGAAGATCTATCATCATCTTCAAGACTCTGTGGAGGAATAGTGGTTTCAGCTTCTGCGCGTTGAATTGTAGCATCATTTCTTTCACTTTCTTTCTCTGTAATATCTGTATTTTTAAAGGGAATATACTCATTCTTGTTGCTGACTTGATGTTCACTAAATTCCTTATTTTTATTTTGATGTTTTTTCTCGTAGACTTTTGTTTTAGTCGACTTAGAAGTTTCAAGGTGGTCGATAATTAAATTATGCTCTATATTAATTTCATCTGCAATAATTTCAGTTTGCGTTTTGGATACATTTCTTTCTGGAAAGTTTATTGGCGATCTTAACTTAGTCTCTTCGATGCAAATAATACTAACAGCTTCTTCATCTTCACTTGAATCTTGTTCCAGTTCAGTTAAAGTATTGCTATTGGGAACACTGACATTTCGAGGGATATTTGCCGTCAGGTTAATATTTTCATCTGATGCAAAATCTTCTATGGTTTTACCGATTTCTTCTTCGTCATTATCTCTGTTTTGAATGTGTCGTTCTATATCTGCTGAAGAGATTTCAAGAAGTTCATTATTTTGTTCATTTGTAGTTAAATTTGAGTTGTCACATTTTTCATTATCTTCTGGAAGAGTGGATGAAATGGGACTGTGAAGCTCTTCCGATCTCGATACAAAAGTGGAAATATTTTCAGCACTGTTTTCCTTTGAAGTTACTCTATTCTCGATTGCGATGTCCATTTTTTCTTCAATAATACTCTTAGATTTATCCATTACTTCTTGTTTTCCCGTCTTGTTCTTGTTTTTCGTTCTTGCTTCCTTTTTATTTTCCGAATTCTGTCTTTCATCTTCACCTTTTTTGTCTATCACAGATTCTTCATCTAACTTATCCAAAATTTCATCATTTATGGAAACCTCATTTCTTGCGTTGAATATTGTGTCTGTGACTTCTTCTTGATTATTTTTCTTGTGTGTGTCTTTCAGAGTCTGTTCACTGATTACACTAGGAATTTCCTCACTGATTACACTAGGAATTTCCGAATTGTTTTCTATTGAATCTATTAGCTTGTTGTCATTCGTTTTTACAATTTCTTTCGGAATTTCATCTAAGTCACCCTTCTCCAAATCTATTTCCGAATTCTCCAATGTAATTGGGTTTGTTGGCAGCTCTATCAGATTACTTGTTTTGCTTTTTGATGATGTGGGACCTTTATATACTTTCAGTATACTACGATTAAAACTTCCCGTCGATGTATCAATTAAATTTTCATCTTTCTTTTTACTTTGCTTTGTACCCATTTTTTCATATTTATCTGGTTGATTGGAACATGTTCCAGCATTTCCAATCAATTCTTCTTCAGTCTTATTTATGCTTTCTTCCGAAGTGCTAACATTTTCTCCATCATTCATCTCTTGCTCAATGGGTTCACTCTGGATTTCAACATTCGTTTCTGCTGGTATTGAAACTTGGAACTCTTCTTCGTGCATTTTAGCTCCATCTTGTTTATTTACAATTTCTGATTGCATTCTATTTTCGGTATCCTTTTGTAATTCCGTTTTTGACTGCGTGTCTTCAACGGCTGTACTCAATGTTGGAGTATCATTTACAGTTTCACAAATTTCATCATCTTCTTTATCATCTATTTCAATTACTTCTACAACTTTGTAATTGTTGGTTCTGTTTTTCAAATTCTTCATTGCCTTTTTCTGTAATATCTGTACCCACCATAGTTCTTTTGATATTGTCACATTCGTTTCATTTATAGAAAGGTTTTCAACTTCCCGATTTACAGAATCGACCCGATTCACTTCTAACAGTTCACTTTGATTCACATCGTCTTCTATAGATAAATCCTAAAAATTAAAATAATTAAAACTCTTTTTTTTTTAATTTTCTGAACTAAGTAAAATACACAAATTAAAACTATTGTCTCAGAGGAATTTTTTGTTATCATTCTGCATTTAGCTCCAGTGAACATTAAATTAATTTAAATGCTCACGAGCACCTAATACATGTCAGACCTTTTACTAATACATCATTGACTAGTGTCTTATTTGAATTGAATCGAAACACTAGGAATATTTTCAGCCATAAATGGAATAAAAGGAAGATTTATAGAAAAATCTATCTAAAAAAAAGACTATTGGTTCGTGGCTATTAAAATTATATTACTATTTCACCATGAAAATGATAATATCCCAAAGTATTCTCGATTTTGTTTATGCGCTGTTAATTGTACTTACCACAGTTATTGGAGTATTGATATCACTGCCCCTAAGCCAATCTTGCTTTATTGTAGCCTAAAAAAAATTAATTGAAAAGTAAATGATTTCATATAAAAGGGAAATTGAAATTAAATTTAAATTAGAATTATTTGCAACAGGCACAATCCAGTTTGATGTACAAAATTATTAAATTGTGCAGGCACGGGTGTAACCATTTAGAATATTGACAGACTCCGTTCATTATTGCAGGAGTATTCCGGTTTAAGATTTTGCGAGTCTTTAAATGTCTAATATTAGTTTTTGTTCTCACTAAGCGGCTAGCTTGAGATTATCTTATACACATCACGGATATAATAATACATTTGCAGGCAAGTGGGTAGACTCATGGCAATATATGCAGGAGAATATTGATCTATAATGGAACATAAACCTTTGCTGAAAACAAGGCATCCGTAAAAAATGGAAGCCTACAGCCTACAAGAGTTATTGGCAGTTTTCTGCGAAAGTCGGCTGACAGATAATAAGAGGAAATATATAACAATTGGATATGTGACGTGTTGAATGATCTTTTTCAGGAACTCTACTTTATATATTTTGCCGCTGTATTTACTTGGATAGTAGGGACGTTTCCAAATTCGACTGTTCTCAAATTTCTACTCTCTGCAGCTTGACCGTGCTGTTTGTAAATTAGTCTGTATTCGTTCTCCGTACAAGAACCAAGCTAGATATCAATCAACAAGCAAAATAATTGTTCAAACCCGATTCGAAGCAAATAAATATTTATGACTACAACCTGCGTCTAGCATTGGACTTTCTTTTCAAACAAGCTTTAATATTTTAAATAATTAATCCTCCCAAACAACATCTAGGTAAGAAGGAAACGACTCTCGTAATTCAGAAGCACTTCAGGCGGTATCTATAAGAGATAAAGCCGAGAAGGTTAAACCAAGACAATCGATCAAGAAGACGCTATGTGGTATTCGTAAGGGATAAAACCCGGATACCCCTTCCTGAGTATCACTCTTAATAACTTATTCTGGTGGTACCAGTGTTTACGACAGACAACTAACATACAACTTGTTGCTAGAGACGGGGATACGTGTTATTCCTCTCAATTAAGTTTTTATTCCTTTCAGTCCTAGAACATGTAACAATTGGTTATACGCTATATCCCAAGGGGATAGGCCTTATATCCACAAATACAGTCATCATCAGGAAATACTTAGATATACAATTTACAGGACTTTGACGAGTATATGCAAACATGATAGAAGCGACGGGATGGAGACTCAGCTAAGCCCATCTTGTTTAAGTGATGCCGCAAGTAGCAGTTGCCTGAGAATAGCTCTGTAATCATTTTAATATTAATTTTGAAGACAATGTATTCTTATGAAAAAGATATATTAATAAGCATTTCTAATTTTCTCTTTGAGTAACTCATACACCAGTAAGAATAATGTCCCTAAGCCTCTACCACACTAAAGTTCAGAACGAATTTCACTCATTTAATCTCAAAAGCAGCTATAATTCGCCAAACAACAATGATCAGATGTTACCTTTGATAAATATTTGGTCAATTTTATATCAGGAAGTTCATGAATCTACGTATTATTGGAAATTACTAGGGAAATCTTACTCGACATGTTTACACCGAAGGAAGGAACTTGACCTTTGAACCGTAGCCCCAATAGTGATATCGCAAAAACGAGACTTCTGTAGATGTGCTGTTTTTTCAGTATCATAAGGAACATACCCAGAGGTAATGCAACCGACCTCGGGAAGAACGAATTGGTTTGGTAAGAGGTGCAGTGTCCCAACTATTTGTATTATTATTTTTATAGAAATCGTTGCATGATTTTTAAATATGGTATGAAAGAGCGATGTACAGACGATGTGGGTAAGCATTTAAAGCCTATACAGTCATTGTCTGAATATTCGAATTCCTTATTTTTTTACGTGTAAGCTATTATAGCGCACCTTTGCGACAAAAGTGACACAAGTAAAAAAAACTACGTATTTCAGAAATATCGAAAAACTGTTTCCAACATAATAGAATATTGTATAGACGTCAAAAGCTACAATATATTTTTCAGGTAAACAATAATAATGTAAGTTTTGTTATTTTAGCCTTAAAACCCAAAATCAACCTTTTCGAATTGATAGGTTTTTATTTGTACGTGTGGGTCAGAACTTAGCTTGAATAGTTGAGTTGAAGTGGCACAATCCAAATTAAACCAAATTATAGTTCAGATTTTGATCAACAAAACTGTTTCAATTCTTTTGATGACTTATGAAATAATATTTACAGAATCTTTTGACTTGTCACTTTTCTCGCAAGGGTGCGTATTTTTTTTTTTTTTTTTTGCATGTATGAATGCATCATCAGTAAAGGAATACTTCAAGATATACAGATTGCATCATAACGTTTCTATTTGTATACTTGAAAAACTTACATTTTGGTTATAACTTGTAAATGGCATTTAAGACATACATAAATATAAGTCTAGTATATGCTGATCGATTATCTTTTCAAATGCGTCACTAATGTAAGCTTCAGTTAATATAATTCCATTATAGAGCATGCAATCTATTTATTAAATAGCCAGGCACCAGAATTTTCATTTTATCTTCATTTCTAGTCTCTTTCCTGTCCAATCAATTTATGTATCATTCATACTTATTTCAAATAAATTAAAATTATTAAAATACATACCTCTGCGAGTCTTGAAAGATATCGCATTTGAAATTTCCGTAAAATAATCCGAGTAGCTTTCCCTTCTTCAATGTCATTCGGTGTAATAGCAGGAAGATAAGGTGCATAACGATGATTAGATCTAAAAAAGTTACGAACTTAATATATGTAGTAAATATATTTTAAACTAATCAAATTACAGTATAGAAATCATGGGCTTCATAAAATCGTTAGCATATTTTGGTATATCAGTAATTCCAACATTTTGTCGTCGAAGTATTTCCCATTGCTTAAAAGCAATTATATATAAAATATAAAGCTGATCTTCTTTCGTCTCTTGATCTCTTCGACCTTGGCGTTGAACTCGCATTATTAGGAATTTTCTGTAATTAATTAAAGTTATGACAGTCACTATGACCCAAGGTATATAGAAGCCATGGTATTCCCATTAAAATTTTGACACATTGCAGCTGAAGCCTGTGACGTAAATTATGTGGCTAATGTATATACATTTTTGTAGGAAAGACAGAGAGAGGAGAGAGAATATTGTGTTCTCTGTACCGTACTTATACATTTCACGATATTACGTCACCTAATGGTGGAACATGATTAGTAATGGGAATACTTGTCTTCTATATACCTTGCTATGACCCATGATCAAAAAGATACTTTTTGCAATATTGTAATAGATTTAAAACAATATTGTGATTTCAACGGTCGACTTTCCTGTAGTAATAAGAACAATATTGATCGTCAGAACGTTTTCTTTCATATGTGACTAAATTCGAATTCAACCGTCGAAGTCGCAATTTTGTTTAGACTTTAGAGCTTTGACAAAAATAAGTAAAAGAAGAAAAAACTCACTCTAAAATTGTAGAAAAAATTTCCGGCAACTTTTTATTAGCAAACAGGACATGTGCAAATATCTTCAATAAGAAGGATTCATCTGTGGTAGACTGAAAATATTACAAAATATGATAAAAAATAAAAATAAGAAATATAAAAAGGACTTGCCTGTAAATAAAAAGCATAACTGTTTAAGATACTTTCAATATGCGCTTCTCCACTCTCTTGATCCCTGTAAGAATAGTAGCGTATCCAAAGAACTGTAGACCCACCCAAAAGCTCACAAATTCTGAGTAAATATTCATGATCCTAAAAAAAACAAATGAAAAATTTTGCAATGAATTATTTCGAAAACAACTTTAGGCGATATTTAGAATAGAAAAAAAATCTAACATTTGTAATTACAACTACGTTTTAGACTTTGAGTATAGGCTGGTGCCAAAACGGATTGTGAAGGCTAAAACGGAAAAAATTAATAACAGGAAAGGACCAGCCGGAAAATTTAGTTAAGGTTATAATTAAGAGAAAAAACAAAAATTAAAAAAATGTGTGTTGAGGGGTGAAAGTGGTTTTTTGGAATTTTCGGCGAAATGTTACCTCCTCGCGGAAAATGGTCTTCGGGAATGTTATAGATAATAAAAATATCTAAAAGTTTCATATAAGGCATTTTTCAACATAACCTCAAATTTTTCGAGAAAATGGCGGAAAACCGATTTTTCAGTTTTTTTATTTTTTGCTCTCGTAAATAGAATTCAAATTACATGGAATTTTGTGAAAGTATACATTTTATTTGCATTGAATAAGCACACTTTTTTTGTAATCTGGAAAGCATGTAATTTCCGATATATTTAAAATTTTCGAAAAAAAAAAAAACTAAAATCTTCCACGAAAAACTTTATCGGTGTTTTTTTCGATTTAAATATTCTATATTAGGTTATATATATTCTATTTATGCATGTTGATGGTTTATTTTTGAAAAAACCGCTTAAAATTGAGAAAAACCAAATTTATGAGAAATTATAAAATTCTAATGAAATTTACATCTTTTGCTTTGTGGTTGTTCTTCTTTTTTATCAATAAAATTTTCAAATTCCGAAGGATCTTCGAGATTATCGAAGTCTTCGACCCCCTCGATTTCAATATAAAGATTCTTTTCTAACTATTCATCAGTAATCTCTTCCAAATCACTTACGTCTTCAAATATTTCTTTATCTCTATTTGAGCAGTTTTCATTACAATTACTGCATAAATTGGTACATTTTAAGCCGTGTTTTCGGCAGCCACATCTCTGTTTATTACAACCACTTTCACAGTTGCAGCTAATACTTTTTAGTATTTTTTGGGAATTAATTTTGAACTGTCTGGGATAAACGTGGGCAGCAGTCTACCTAGGTATTCGTTGTTGTTGTTTGTTGTTTGTTATCGAGTCCGTTGTCCAAATAACGGCTGACTGGTATCTAAAGTTTTTGTAGAGTAAAGTTAAAGTTTTTGAAGTTTTGAGAAGGTTTACGAGTTTTTGAAATTTTTGTCATTAAAGTAAAGTTTTGTTTTTGAAAGTTTAAAGTTTTCATATTGCTGTATTACCAAAAGTTCGACTTTAGGTTTGACGTTGGTTTTTAAATTTTTGCATTTTTGAATCTTTTTGAATTGAAATCTTTGCCGTTGGCCTTCTGCTATGGAAATAGTAGGTGGCCTCACGAATGAATTTTCGTTTGTGTTCTCACGGAGGCATGTCTTTGTTGTCCAACTGGCTGGACAGAGTCATGAGTCTGTGAGATGACTTTTTAGCTTTTAGCTAACTAGTTGACCAGACTCATGGCTTTGCCTAACTGGAAGGTTAGTTGGATATGGACATCGAACGTAGAGGAAGGAAAGAGTTGTTACGAGGATGGTGATGCTGGAGACTTTCAGTAATGAGGAGTTGGCATACTGCTAGTTGCCTGGCTGAAGAATCTCTAGTAACATTTTCAATCTTTGACATCTCCAACCCGACTTTTCCCAGATTTCGGTGAGAACCCAATATTTTTTCATGCACACATGCTTGCCGTTACTGTATAGTTTCTGACCTGATTTTGGGGGAGAGTGGGCCTTGGAGGTCTTTGTGTTGAGAGTTAGCTCTTGGAGAGGGGGGACATAGCTTTTATGATTTTTATTCGTGTTATTAGTTACGATTTTGAGTTTAGCTCATCGGAAATTCCTAGATTTTTTTTTTTACTTTGATCTTTTGTACTTGTGTGAGTGTAGCTCACGAGACAATTTTTATTACTGCATGTTACAGTTTGGTCTTGTGTCTTCAAATCTGGTCGACCATCGACATTGAAATTTTTTGGATTTTTTTTCTGTGATTTAGATTTGGCGTGGCTCTATAGACTAGAGTCCACATGAACCTCTTTTGTATTTATTTGATTTAAGAAGCAGCCACACTGAAGTTGCACTGTATAGTTTTAATTTCACTATCAACGTCCGTGATAAGGCTTTTGTATTTAGGAAGTAATAAGATTTGGTGATCTTGGGTCTAACTATACTTGACTGTCCTTTGTTTGGAAATTGGATATAATGGCTACAGTGAGAACACCACCTCCCGGAACAGACAGTTCGACCAAGTTGCCTGACCAGTGTACCATCTGTCAGGGTGGAGACTGGTCAATCAAAAAGAAAGGCGATTGTGACGACCTGTGGACACGTGTTTCATAAAGCATGCTAGCGTACGTGGATAGGCGAACAGGAAAATTGCCCGAATTGTTGGTGCCGCCTCACGCAGTATGATTTCACGGTCTATACAGGAGCAGTTCCGCAGAAAACAATTACGAAACCTGTAAGTCACGAGCTTATGCAGCCCACGCCGGGGTTCAATCTGTCACCATTAACGATTCCGCCAGTCAGCCGTGGATCTTTGCCACCAGGTATGGCAAATCCTTATTCGACCACCTTTTCCCATCCTAGTGCACGACGAAATAGTCCACTACCTACTGCAGATGGTCAGGGTTTAGTAGCAACAGAGGCCCTGATGTCAGGTCTTCGCATGCAGCTGCAATACCTAGTCCGTGACTGCTTCGAGCAAAGTTTGGATACGCTGCGTAAGGAGATATCCAACAACATTCGACAGCAATTATCGGCGGCTATGCCTCCAGTAGATGTCTCACGTCCACCTCCTCCTGTGGGTGAACCGATATTACCGAGATATTTTCCGTATACAAATAGATCTTCGAATCCAACGGCATCGTCTGCAAATGGTTAGCATGGACCAAATAATGCACGCTTTTCACAAACTCCATTCAGTCGAGTCCCGTCCAGTACAGGACAACGACGTTCTGGTAGTCCTATCAGAAGATGGAATATTTCCTACAGCGGGGGTAGCTCTCGACTGACTGTAGATGCATTCGTCTTTCGAGTGGAAGCACTCACATACTCGACCTTGGACGGAGACTTTGATCTCTTGGTTCGACATATGCAACCTTGCTTTCTGGTCCAGCTATGGACTGGTACTGGTCTCTCCTGAGACAAAACTCCACGCCTTCGTGGGAGTACGTAAAATCAGCCTTGTTAGCTGAATGGAAAGTACCAAAAGATGACCTTAAGGTCAAAGTACAGTTGATGTCCAGAAAGCAGAAATCAGAGTTAGCGAGATAGAGGATTATCGGACGACGTGTCCTATCGCCGGAACACAGTGAGGAAGCAGCAGCAGTATCTGCTATTTCAACACAACTAAAGGCTGTCTGTTGGAATTGTGATCAGCGAGGTCACTTCTATCAAGACTGTTTACAAGAACGACAGCAGATATTCTGTTATGGATGTGGACGCAAGGATGTATTCAAGCCAAACTGCAGACAGTGTTTACAGAAAAACTCGAAGCGGGTCGGGAATCACAACACCTTTCCACCTGTAGGGAGCCCACGACACTCTTGATTGATGGACACTTCCTTGGAAGAATCTTTAATATTTGACGTCCATTAGAACCAATAGCACTTTCTTCTGGCAATGTTTTTGAGCAGGAGGTTCGGTCTCCTGGCGTTTCTATCTTAAAACGGTCACAAAGCTCTGTTATAACGAGTGGGCGTGAGCCTGTTTTATATCCGCTGACGCCGTAACATACGCGTTTGCAGAACTACCATGCAGTACGAGACCGCATCTTCTCCTCAGTAGCTGAGTTAGTAGGAATCATATAACCTTGGACAAAGAAAGAAACGATCGACCGTTCGTTGGCGGGAATACTGTCGACGAATGAAGCATGAACGAAAGAAACTAACACATATTTCCGTGTCGATGCCAGATGACATTCGACCGTACACCGAAGTAAGACTGCTCGGACGAACTGAGATTGGGTTACTTGATAGTGGTGCCACCGTCAGTATCCTAGGCCAGGGAGCTGTAGAGAAGCTGCTGAAGCAGATGTGGAAGAGGTATCGTACACAGGTACAAGTGGCTAATGGTGTCATGACGACTGTTCATGGTCACGTGAACTTGGACATCACTTTCCGTGGTAAGACCCAAAACATACGTCTTTACGTGGTTCCTGGGGTCACACCGGCACTATATCTAGGAATAGACTTCTGGCGTCTATTTGGGTTGGCTCCAGATGTCCTGGGTATAGTCGCAGAAGTGACACCAAGCCTAATAGCTACCTCTGATAACGACTGCCATGTTCTTTCTGTTCTAGACCACCAACGTCTAGAAGCCACGAAACAGCTTTTTCCTTTTTTCGCCTCTCTAGGCTTGGGAAAAACATCCTTAGTCACACACAGGATTGAAACAAATGACGCAACTCCGATAAAACAGAGATTTTATCCGATTTCACCGGCAGTGCAGAGTTTGATGGATGCCGAATTAATAGGTATGCTATCGCTGGGTGTGATAGGGGAGAGCCAGAGTCCTTGAAGCTCTCCAGTGGTAGTAGTGAGTAAGCCTGGAAAAGTCTGGTTTTGTTATGACGCACGGAAGGTCAACTCCGTTACTTGGAAGGACGCCTATCCGCTGCCACAGATAGACGCACTTCTGAGTCGACTTCCTCCGGCAAACTACATTTCAAGCCTGGACTTAAAAGACGCTTTCTGGCAGATTCCACTCGACACTGATTCTAGAGAGAAAACAGCTTTTACTGTACCTGGTCATCCTCTCTATCAGTACACAGTGATGCGATTCGGCTTATGCAACGCTCCACAAACCATGTGCCGTCTTATGGGCAAAGTCATTCCGTTCGACCTTAGTGAAATTGTTCTCGTCTACTTAGACGATTTGCTAATACTGTCATCAGACTTTGACTCATATCTCACTCTACTCTAGACCACCTCTGGAGTTCAATCTGTGCCAGAAAGACCCTGACAAAAACTGTACGTCGACTTTCTAGGTCCATATCCCAGGCCAACGAAAGGAAACGTCTGCATACTAATAATCCGTGACCACTTTTCTAAATTCCCGATTCTCAAACCGATGAGAAAGGCATCTACTCTTAATGTATGTCAATTCATCGAGACAGAAATATTTCATGTGTTGGGAGTGCCGGAGACGATAGTCTCTGACAATGGAGTCCAATTTTGCTCTCAGTTCGCCAGATTACTGGATAAATATGGGGTCAAACACTTGCGAACGGCAGTCTACTCGCCGCAAGCAAACGCCTCAGGGCGAGTGAACAGGTCTCTATTGGCAGGGATTAGGGCATACATCCAGAAGGAACACACCAAGTATGATGAGAAGATGAGCCAGTTAGATAGCTCCCGCAGGAGCTCCATCTACCAAGCAAATGGCTTCGCACCCTACCGAATACTCTTCGGTCAGCAGATGATTGATCATGCGAGCTCCTATCCTACGCGTTCGAACAGGGTTCAACAGCTTATAATCTTAGAGCGAAGCCTGTTAGTTTCAAAGTGTATAGACGGAATTTCGCCCAAAGCAATTTCCAGCAGCAGAACAGTGCCAAATTAGGACGTAAATTTGTGAAGTGTTGAGTTAAGGCAAGAAAAGAAAACTCTCTCTATGAGCTTGAAGATCTGCAGGGAAGAACGTTAGGAGTATATCACGCCAAGGACATCAAGCCATGATGCCTATAAACTTTAATCCTGATAGCCCTAAGGCATCCAGCCAGCTTAACTGGCAAACTACAGGGTGCCAATGTGCCGCTTAGGACCTTCCCAGCCTATCGGTCGGTATAACTTTTGACAATAGAGACGTTTTATCCAAATCCCTCGCCTGATAACACTTCAAAACCCCTCCTACATGGTACCCTACGGCAGATAGGTTGCCGTAGGTATTCCACTTGCATGAAGTCTTCGGAGATTTAAGAAAGAACATCTGTCAGGTCACTACTCCAACGACACCTTGGAGACACCCTTGAACAAGCGTCGGTCTGAGCTCAGAATAAGATGTCAGGGCTGGGGAAGCTTGTGATCAGTTGATTAGGTTAATGACCGCGGGGCTACCTCGGCTCAACTCAGTGAAGGAAAGCAGAGTGGCACTGGCCAACTGGATTTTTTTAGGTTACCAGCTTGTCGGTGCACCTCTGGTGTCCAACACGGAGAACGATGTCAAGTCTGATCAAAGGCTGACGGGACTTCAAGGATGAGCATCTGATTGGTCACATCTCAAGTAAATCAAATTGGCCTGGACAATCCTGTTCGTTCGCCTGGCAGTACTGACAGGAAATGCTTTCATGGGTCGTGGGCCGAGTCACACATTGGGCGCCCGCAGCGATGAGGCCTATGTTTTAAGACCGGCTAGCTCAGTGGATCGTTTTTCAGTGCCGTCTGGACCACAGGTGGTCCAGACTACCCTGCCCTGTTATGGTCGTAGCGTACTGCATGTTCAGATAAGCTGTTGTAAATAGGAATCAAACAAACAAAGGGTATACAATTACACAATAGGCGTTTTTACATATAATATTATTATCAATATAGGGTCTTTTATATTTCTACTAGGTCAAACATTACTATTATCAATATATATTCATACTAGGTCAAACATTATTATTATCAATATATATTTTTTTTATATTCATACTAAATCAAACATTATTATTATTATCAAAATATATTCTTCTCATATTCATCTAAATCAAGTATTACAAAGATAGTTACGGAAAAATATCAATCGATTACCAAGATTGATTACAAAAAATTGTTTAAATTTCTAAGAAGAGTTAACGTTTGATTATGAAATTTGGAATCGTCAGCTAAAAATATATTATCGGAACAGAACAGAACCAATTTATAGAGAAATGTAAGAAAGATTTCTTATTCAGTAGTTGCCTTGATTTCCTCCGTTCGAATAATATCAGTAAGGTCGTTTGAATTTAGACTGTTAATTTGAATAAGATTATGTGAGTATTTCGTTGAAGTTTCGAATAGGTTAGCAATACGCTATAGGTTAGAGGGGGTTGTCATATTGTGTGTGATCGTGTGAATGTTTAGTGAATCAAGAAATTACAGTGAGAAAGAGAGAGAGAACGTCGTGATAATCCTATAGAATGACAAAATAATGTCTTGTTCACATCTGGATTATTATCTTTATTGTTATTATTCACAGACAGTCCGATAGAATCAGAAAAACAAGTCTTGTCGTATCTGAATGACTAATTTTATTATCAATATTCACAAAAAAAAAAGGGAACCAAACCGTTCGAAGGCTTCCATATTTCATAATTAAAGAATATAGAGTGAAACGAGAGTCTCCTACTATAACTAAGCGTAAAATAGTTAAAAAGAATTTTGTTCAAGATTAAGACTAAGTTGTTCATTAGGTGTAATTTAGTACTTTTCCAATATTCTATTCACTAGCAAATAGTTCATACGAAAACCATTGGCTAGATTGTATACTGAACTGATAATAGTGTATATTTGAGGAATTATTATAACGTAATAATGGACTTCTGAATATTTTTCATTTCTCCTTCTACTCTCCTGGAGCCCACTCAATGTAAGGGTTCACAAGATCCGCTCTTCTGCTCTCTTTTCAGGTTAGAAAAGGGACACTGAAACAACTTGCTGCCCTCAGTGCCGAATGGGTGGATGGGGCAAGGCAACAGAAGGTTCAACACCTATGACCTTCATGTAAGTATGGGTAAGTAGTGTAAAGGTCCCTTTTGGACTGGGTGTGCTGCTTCGTTTTTTGTGTAGGCACGAAAATTTGTATATGGTCGGTGACAGCGGCAGGTATTCGTGGAACCCCCCACACTCTCCGCCAATAGCTGAGGCGAACTAGCGTGCCGCCCTGCACCTCAACGCTGTCCACCGAGTGATCTGTCAGCTCATGCTAGCAGTTGGGACTAATTTCTCATAAATTTTTTTAATTTTTATAAAAAAATATCAATAAATTAATAGTTCTACTTAATAATTACGTATTCAAATATACATACCTAAAACAGATTACTCATCGTTATACTATTTATTTAGTGAAAAAATAGTAAAATATATGTTAATAAAATTGCACACTAGGCTAGCGAGTCTTAACTCTAGCTTACGACTTTCAGTACGATACGGTGAATTCCCTGAAAAATTGAAGTTTCAGGATGATTTCCGCCTCAATTGATTCAACTTTAGTAATATTACATTAAAGTACATTGTCATTGAAATTTAATCCATTATTACGTAAATAATAAAAAAAAAAACTGCTAAAAAAATGTGTGCTTATTCAAAGCAAAAAAATGTATACTTTCACACAAAATTCCATGTAATTTGAATTCTTTTTACGAGAACAAAAAATAAAAAACTAAATGTTGAAAAATGCCTTATACGAAACTTTTAGGTATTTCAATTTTTTGATAACAGTCTGATCGTGACTTTTATTATATTTTACAGTCAGTTATAATAGTTATTATATTTATATAAGTCTCATAATGGACCTATCACATATCTTTTATTATTTTAGATACTGGTATTTGATTTTGGATTTTAGGAATTGAATAGTGCACAGATTAGCCGAACATTTGTCAAACGATTTGACAATATCTTTTATCGCCACATGCATGGTCAATGTTCCGATGAAATATCTACTCAGATCTCTGCACCCAATATTCGTGCTGAAAGCCGCACACTTCCTTTTATCCTTCAAAATACTTTCGGCCGTACAGTAAAATCCCGTAATGCTTTTTTATCCCGAACTGTGCAAATGTGGAACAGTCTCCTATTTTCCGTCTTTTCTCGGGCTTACAATCTGCGAAGGTTCAAGAGTAACAGAAATCACCACCTTCGTCACTCCCCTCATGTCCCCTTATATCCCTCGTGCCATGCTGTTCTTTGCATCATAGGGTATCCTCTGAGCTTGGCTTTAAAGTGTGATGGTGAAATTCACATCAGAATGACATCACGAGAAGTTTCTCGCGTTAAAAGTATTCGCAGTTGATTGTGATATTGGTAATATGAGCTCGCACTGTCTTCGAAAAAGCAACTGCCCCCAATACATAATGGATTCCCTCGTCGACCGCAAATATACTGAATCAGGAACAAACATTTCTCATAGTTTGAATAGCAATAATCATGCAAGAGTCGCTTCAACAATTAAGGATAAATAAGCGGAATATTTTGTAGGACAAGGAGCAGCTTCATGACAAGACAAAACAAATTTTCGCTACTTTCGCGTCGAAACCATCAATACTAATGGATCTGTACAGCTGCAGTGCTTAAGTTTCAATTCTTATATAGCTGGACCAGGTAGAGTTTTTCATTGTAAATCCAAGAAACTCACAGTTTTCGTATTAGCTTACTTATTATTTTACTATAGAAAGATATATTTACAGGACTAATTAAGACATACCGAACTAATAATTTATATTTCTGTAAAATTTTGGTAATAAGATTATTATGTAAATTACTTGGCATTTACTATAGCTGTGTTTTTTTGGTACCGTGCAGTGTTCTGCAGAACACAGTAGATTGCAAATTGAATTAATTTGTAAGGTGATATAGAAGTAGAAAAGGTTTTGAAAGTATAGAGAAAATAATCAAATTGTCATGACTTGAAATCTTAGAATATAGAGACAACAAGAAGTGTTCGTGTGCATGGACGTGGCTTTTTGTCAGGGTATCGCGAAGTAAGTCAGAATTATATTGAAGAAAGAGATAAATGCATTTTCAGCTGTTAGTGTACTGAGCTTTCACTACAGTGCACTGATTAAAACTGCAGGGAAATTTCCCTTTTTTAGGGAATTTTAGTACTATTAAAGGAAACAATGCAATTATTAAGGAAAAAAAAAACCAAACGCAAGCAATTATTCTTGTTTTTTATATATGAATTGCTGAATTTGAATAAACGCCCATTTACGACGCTGTGCTACGCTTTTAGTCTGCGAGGCCGTTTTTCTTAAAAAAAAAAATTAAATTAATTATGGAAGCTATTTTGTTTTCTATGTTGTGCATATTTATTTTTTACTCTAGTAAACTGTCGCAGCAGCTCAAATTTGAGCTTTTCCAAACCAAGCAGCAAGAATCATGATGCTTCGAAAAATCCTTGTTCCATATGCTCGCCATTATATAACACCGAACATCACATCTGATGCTTGCTGCGCCGATTGCGTTTTGGCCTTAATAAAAGATTTCCCTTAAAACTTTCTGGAGAAACTTCAAACGCTCCAGAATAATTCCATTAGTTTTAAATTTTTTTCAAATCATTTCATTCGAAGAATATAATGAAATCGATTTGGAATTTACAGTTATAAAGAATATGGCAAGCAATGGAGCTACGAAGAAATTTAAAAAATATTAACGAATTTTGGCAAAAGGTGAGAACAGAGATAATTAAAAAATGTTTCCTTTATTAATATACTATCTAAACATTTATTACGCACTCTT
This sequence comes from Dioctria rufipes, assembly GCA_963924295.1. Lineage (NCBI taxonomy): Eukaryota > Metazoa > Arthropoda > Insecta > Diptera > Asilidae > Dioctria > Dioctria rufipes. The sequence continues at coordinate 49,147,713 of OZ002743.1, forward strand.
CAGCGACTGCAGAAGGAATATTTTCTATCGGATATTTAAATAAATGTAAAACTAGAAATAAAATGGATACATCAATATTAGAATCCATATTACATGTTTAGCATGCAATTTCAAAAAATATTATTATTAATATAAATTACAACATTTAACAAGATTTAACCAGAACATGTATGATTAAAAAATATTAAACAATAACTGACATTCAAGTCATTATTTTAAAGTGCTATTCGAGAAAATGTTGGTTATTTTTTCTTATATTAAACCACTATTTACTAAGTTTTAGTTTTTGTACCAGATATATGTATATATGTATATATATATATATATCCTTTTGAAAAGGAAATGTAAATGATTTAATATTCCAATGTTTTTCTGTTATATCTTGTTTCCATAAAGTAGAAAAATAAAATTGGTAGTGACAGGGAAGTTTTCTGTAAAACAGAGAAGATTTGAATTAGTTTTTTTATCTCTCTGATCTGATCTGGTTCAATTTTATGTACGTAAAGCAACAACAATAATGCGATCCATTGGTGTTGTTTTACGTGCATAAAATTGACCCGGATCAGATCAGAGAGATAAAAAACGCAGCTATTGTGGTAAATAAATAATTAAACGTGATTTTTACTTAATAGTAGTGAAATATTGTGTTATGAACGGAATTTTATATAATTGAGGCTCCGGATTCTTGCAATTATGGTGTTGAAGTGCGCTGTGCTATGCTGCAGAAACAACCGGAGTTTGTGTCGAAGGAAAGGATTTTTAAGTTTAGTAGTTTTACTAATAAATTATAGTGTTTTAAGTAAAATAAAAGTGAAATATTTATAAAAATAAACAGCCATGGCAAGAAAATTCAACATTTTCCAATGCCGGTTTGTTTGTTTACAATTGAATTGTAATTGCTGCCTAAATTATATCAGTCATACAAAGATAACGCCAAGAAATACTAAAAATTTGTTTATTTTACATACCAATTTGAATTATAAAAAATGTCCCCTTCAAAATGTCAAAATTTCATTACTGCCATGACGAAACGAATACAATACAGCACACTAAAACATTTTGCTGTATGGCTTAGGCTTTCACCCGATATGCCGTTTCCTTATTAGTTATTTATTCAATGTAAATTTCAGGACAGGTTTAGTGTTTTGAAAGAATTAAAGTCACGGCACCTTGATTATTTTCTCTATACTGTCAAAACTTTTCTATTTCTATGCACCTTAAAAATCAATTCAATTCGCAATCTCCTGTATTCTGTACAACACTGCACAGAATCAAAAGAACACAGCTTATATAAATATTTCTCCTTTCATAAATGAATTACCTTGGAATTTTTTTCAACGTTTCAATATGTGTTTAAATTAAGTTACGACTAATAACAAAACGCGCAGATTGCCTTACTTACTCGCGCGATGATGAATTCAATAGTGTTTCTTAGTATATAAGTAATTCATTGTTTAATTTATTTAATTAATTACTATTTTCTTTTCATTTTGAGGGTTGAAATAAAAGGTCTTTCTCTTCAGATTTTTAGTGAGATAAACCTGAGCTTTGGACCAAGAAATTAAGGATGAGCTAACACATTTTATTCACGGGTAAGGTATTAGTACTACCTTACTACCCACTAGCATCGAAATGCCAGTCGGATATTAATACATTTTGCGTAGGACATATACATATATAATATAATTAGGATAACCACACTCGACCGACTTCTAGATAATCAGTATGTACCATGCATTCTTATGCGACATGTATTATGATCAGCCATTGAAGGTAATTTAGAAGAGGTGCCGCAGTATACTAGAACTGAGTTCACTTCAATGGCTGGGGTTAAAGTTTTTTATTTTTTAGTGAAGAAATTTGCTTTTGCGTCAGTAATATTTATAACGGAAATTATTTCCAATTGTTCAGAGTAATAGTTTTTTTTCGCTCCTTCGTAAGGTTACCATACAAAAATTTCTTTTTTCACTATATTTTTGAACACAGCCTGAGAACGGGCCGACGTAGACACAGGAAATTTCGTATACCGCGGTTTCATTAAGATAATAAACACACTTTAAAAAATAGACTGAATCGGGCAACCCCTTCTTGCTCGATTTAAACTATTTTTGAAATTTATTTACTATTTTAAGGTTTTTTGCATATCCATATTCTAAAAACGATAAGTCCTAAAAATTTAGGGGTTTTACGTATACTGTGAAAACGATCAGTCCTAGAAGTTTTTATAGTACTGAAACGTTCCTCAGAATATAAAATCCTAGTTGTAATCATTTTTACTGTCCGACTTCTAGAAACAGATACGAAAAACCACTTTAGTAATCAAAGTTGCGCATAGTACGAAATTACATACGGGCATTCATCGTGTACATAAGAATTGGTCTTGACCATTTTATGTCTTCTGAAAATTACGACAGTGATGCTAAAATATTCGCACATGAGAATGATTTACTAGGATTTGTTAGTGAAATTGAGTATTTTAGTGACAACGATAAATTTGTAACGTACCCAGAAGAAATCGTAACCACCTTTGCAGTTTAATAATTCTAAAAGTGAAGATAAAGAAGAAATAACAGAATGGTCTGAAAATTATATTCTACCTAATATCGAACCATTTTTGGGCCAAACTGGTGTTAATGTACTACCCGAGATGATGAATTAAAAATATTTTTAGAACTACTCACGAAAGTTGCTAAGAGACGAATATTGATCGATGGATTCGACTTTAAAAATACAATTTATTTTCAACTGATGGATTGCGATCGTATCAAACAAATTTGGCATTATGGCATTTCCAAGACAATACTATTGTTGTTAATACCGATCGCCTCCAAAAAATTCGAACAATTCTCACATATCTTTTGCCGAAGTTTAAATCCGTATACAGAGAGAACATTAACTTGACGGAACCACAAGCAGGTTAGTATGCAATGTGTGTATGCTACTTATTCCTCAAATTAAAATCCTATATGAAAATAATAGATGTTTTCTAAAAAAATGCCAGCATACTAACTGATTTTCGCCCGCTAAGCATGTACATATGTAAGTATAGCCCGCACTGTGACCCGCACAAAATATTATCAAACAAATTATCAAACAACAAAGTCAAAAAAGGTCTCCTGAATATTCTACTTTTTGAATTTTTATTACTTTGGGCTAATACCACTGTCAACGGAGGAAGAACCTTATCACTTTTGCCGTGGGCTCTGATCCTATCTACAACTGTGTCTGGAGTATGAGACTGCTTTCAATGCCTTGTGTGAATGCCCGGCGATAGGTGAACACAGAATGGATGTTTGGCAAACCACCACAGATGGATTGTAGTGAGTTGGTTGACAGACCGCTCCGCGGATTCTTAAATATGCTCAAGGGGACTGGCCTGTTTTGAAGAGATGGGAGGGTAAACACAATAGGCCCTCTCATCTCCCTCTTTAACCAGCCAATCAACCAATACTTATGTACTATACTACATTCTACAAATAACTTATAATACATTAAAGAAAAGATTATTGTTACTTACATTTTCTTCGGTAATTAAATCTCTAAATAAAAGTATTATCCTGCTAGTAGCTCTTGCTAAATAGAAATCATGCATTGTTTTTGATTTATCCGGAGGATTTTTCCGTAAATATATTCGAAAATAGCTGAAAATAAATACAATATTGTAAAATACTTCTTTATTTTCATTGTGAAGTTTTACTTACTCAATGAATTTGTCCATAAGTTTGAGAACATTTCCATGAAAACAGGTTGCTTTAAGATGAACATTTCGAATTTCGTTGTATATATCCTTAAGCCATGCGTGGTAATCCAGTTCATTTTTTTCTCTTTCTTTACTTATTTCTGGGTTATTTTCGCTATTTTCCATATTTGCCTGAAAAGGTAATGAAATGCATTATATGTGTGTGTATATAAATATTTATGTATATTTTTCTACAAGTATTTAAAATAAAGCAAGTTGATAGAAAGAAAAGAACACAATTTTTGAAACGAAAATCTAAAACTACATACAGAAGAAAGAAAAAGAACACTGACAAATCTCCATATACTTGAACTCAGTATTTGTCCGGTAGCATGAAAGCTCAGAGTTATTATTTTCTCACATCAGAATGAAGCGACCTCCTGCAAGCAAAACGTACTACTGAGAATTGAATCAATGGTCCTATATGTAATCATAGGTAATAATAGGTTTATTTTCAGAATTAACTGGCTTAACTAACCGAAATTTATACAACAAAAGGATGTCAGGAGCTAGTTGAAGCCGGGCCATCATCTGTCTAGGTCAGGACGTTAGAGTTAAGTTATTGTGGCGGGTACCAACCTCGTCATGCTAGCAATGTAGATGTTGGGGTAGTCCATTGTGATACCATATCAGTGGATAAATATTGATTTTAAGCAAAAGTTTGTTCTTTATCCTCCCTTTCCATAACGCAACCTAAACCACTACTCTGAGCTTGTCAAGTTTAAAATTGCGGTTGCAATATTCCAGTTTGTGTTTGATGCTATTTTATGGTTCAAAGTCTGCTCTGAACACAAACAATTAGAAGGTATAATGTATCTGAATATTTTTTTCTTAATTACTTGCGAGTAAGAAAACAGATCGGAATTTGCTAGTACAGTAATAATTTTAAACAATTTCGGAAGGTAACAAACTTTACATAAATGATAACTGTCCTTTTTCATTTATATACGTACTGAATTGATAAAAATTTATCACCCTTGCAAAATCGATACAATATGTTAGCTCAAAAATATAACAACAAAATAATATATTGAACATGCTCGAGTTTTCTACTTATCTACTTGTGTTTCATGAATGAGTTTTTTTTATTGCTAAGGGAGCTTTCAAATGTTAGAAATTTATTCCAATTTTTGGTTTCTGCTTGTCAGAATAAATTTTTTAAATATATCATCTGAAACACCACTTAATTTTAACCTCAAATTGCCAGATGTCGTGAAAAAGTTCATATTTTTTCCAACTTTTTGTCTTTGGTTGCAATGGTATTTGACTTAGCAACTAATAAATAATAGAGAACTCGAATCAAACAAAACTGTGTGCCTTACAATTTTCTTTAGCTTCATCATCTACTCCTGGTTCCCACAGAATTCATCCCCTCACATCAATCCTGAAACACAATTGGATCTTTTCAGTCGCTTTCTTCTAAAGCCGATTGCAAAAGCCGAATTAAACACAACTGACGTTCTGACTTTTGCAACTTAAATTGTTTATGGTGGGAACTTTTATTCGTGAGTGACATTAAACGAAAGACAGAAATGCATTCGATTTTTCCAAAAGTACGATAAATTCATGCTTTTTTGGATAGTTTTCGAGATGTACCAGTTATGTATGTGAAAAATAATATTCTCGGTAGCTTATACATCTGAACTGCCTGAAAAAATGTGTCAACAAAAGCCAATCACATCTCATAATTGACATTCCCACAGTTGGAAGAGTTGAAAATTCCCTAAGTTGGCAGCCATTGAGCTTGAAATTTTCAATTTGCTCAAATCTCAAACCGATTTGAAGCTAGCAAAAAAAAAAGCTAAAACTATAATTGTGTTCTTCTACACTGGTTTCCATTGTCAAGAAATCTCAAGTTGGCTGAAAGACTCCAATTGTGTTTCAGGCCTCGTTCTATTAAAGCGAGTGAACCTAATGTTGGTTGGTGCCGGCAACTGTTTGCTCGGTGTGGCTAATTACTTTGCTAGTGGATATATGGTCATGGGCATACTGAGCAAAAGTGGTAGAAGAGAAGATCAAATGAGAGGTGGAAAAGAGAATATGGGCTAGGTGAGCATACGCTGGATAGGCAATGTGAAGGATATGCATGCTTTTCCATCTCACTCACGTCCATGCCCTGAGCAAAATGATTTTTTTATCCCACTTTTAACTACTTGTTTACATGCAGGGTTCAACACAATGTTATACGCGGTTTGAGTTGAAAATGGGCTGCTAACCAGATTATCCGGAATAATTAGAATCGGATTCCTCCAATCCGGGTATACCGATCCTAGTATTAGGATTCGAACTATCCGGATCCGGATCCACACTAAGAAAAAAGCTCAAAATTTCATTCAGATTGCATTGTTCATTGGAAAAATGGAAGAAATTTATATTTTCCCAATGAAGTTTGGATAGTTAGATAGTTTGGATTCAGATTTCAGGAATCGGATAGTTTGCAGGTCCGGGTATCTGGATATTACCATATCCGGATCCGTTCTTAAAAAAAAAAAAAAAAAAAAAAAAAAAAAAAAAAAAAAAAAAAAAAAAAAAATCGTAGACGTCAGAAAACACAAGACCCAACACAACAACGACAATGTCGCATTCATGTGACAAACAACGACGCCAAGTGCCGCCGTCTGTGACTAACAACGACGCCAAGTGCCGCCGTCTGTGACTAACAACGACGCCAAGTGCCGCCCATGATGCAAAGATAACAAGGTCGAGTCGAAAGGCATTATTTGTGTTGCTACGTCATGAGGTGACTTAATGTCATTTCCATCGAATTTGTTTTGAGTTTTTCCTATTTTATTGGCTGAAATACGTTTTGAATATATTAAAATATTTAACAAAACATTAGTTTCTTCGTTATCACTTCGGGAAAAATAATTACGTGCTAGTGGGAAAGTGAATAAATTTCCAACTAGAAATTTTTTTTCACTGTGAAAGGACGATTGAAATTGACACGAACAAATTTCTGGCATTTGTCGCCAAAGGAGGCCATACCTTGTTAATCTTTGTATCATGAGTGCCGCCGACAATTTTATGTCGCAGTCGTTGTATTTTGCGACAAATTTGTTTTAGCTGAAAAATTATTCGTCTGAGGAATTTTTTTAATTATTTTTTATTGACATTGGTTATTGATTTTTGGAGAATTATTTGAATCTTTGATAGGGATTGTATTTAATTTAATACATTATTATCTGATTTTCGTCCACGACTGAGGTGTTACTTATTTTTGGAATTGATTAGCTCTAAACTTATTCTCAAACCTATTCTCAACGATAATTTGTTTCCTTAGCACGTCATTTTAAAAAATATCGTCTAATTTCGATGTGACCGGAGTAGGTTATGAGTTAATAACTGTTTAACGGCTACAGTTAACACATAGGGTGTAATAGGTCACATTAAAGAGGAGAGTCTACAAAAAAAAGTTATGTTAACGACCTTGTTGCAAAAATAATAGAGGTTAAATTAAAAAAAAAAAGGTAAGAAAATCCGAAATTTTTAGTTTAGACAACCATAATTCTTGTTGGGAGAGGGGTATGGGGCTGATTGAGTAGTCGCTGGAAAGGCCATGAAGTTCTGCATACAGCTCTTAACTGTGACCGTACACCCTGTAGATTTTAAGATACACACCCTGTAGTTTTTAAGATACAGAGTGTTTTGTGAAAAACTAGCTTTTTTTCTTAATCCCCCTGTAACTCCTAAACGGTTGATATGCCCCCCCCCCCCCTGCCATACAATTTTTGGTTCGTCTAGGTGAGTACTATCACCTCCCGCTCTATTGACCTCTTAGTAGGAAACACCCTGTATTAAAACAAAATGAATTCATCCGGGCATTTATCTAGGGTATCATAAGAATTGGACTTAGACCAATTCTAGTTTTTTTTTTTCTCTATTTATTTTACTCAAACCAGATTTAACATGATAGGATCAAAAATTACCTTCGTAATTTTAAATTGTAAAATCTTTCTCTCTATTTAGAATTAGACAGAAACAAAACAAATCAGGCGAATTATACCGTACTGCAGAAGATGGAAACAATATCCACCTACCACCACCCCATCACAATTTATCTTTGATGGTGAAACAGTATCTTCTTAAGCCTGCAAGCATGTACTCATACTCGCAAAGCTCTTTGCATGAAATAAAATCAAAATCATATTGAGTTGTGATTCGCCCGCCTCCATCATTATTTTAGCTTATATTTATGGCTGATTTCAACAGTCTTATATAGAGCAATTTAATTCAGTATCCATAGAAACATCTGTCTCAGGTAGGTCTAGAATCAAATAAAATCCAATGAATCCAACAAAACAGAGTTGTCAAACAAAATATGGAGATATGGTGTTACTATAGTGACAGATACAATGCAACCAACACAAATTGTTAGGAGAACAGAAAGTTGGATATCAACAACCAAATAAGCCATTCACTATTTAACTAATAAGTTTACTAATTACCTGTAAAAATAAGTTTGAGAGGTAAAATTAATTAAAACTGCTGTTTTTAATAAATGATGAATTCAAGAATTTTCATTTACGAACATAGCCATTTTGAATTTTTTGTTATTTACTTCCAGCTGGGTGTTGGCTGTGCTTCATGATATTTGAGAAATTTTGTTATTGGATTTTCATTGTGGCCACAATCTAATTGGTTACGTAGTGCAGCATAGTGTATTCAGGATTAAAGTAAAATATTTCTAATGTACATATGTATGTATGTACATGATATAATAAACTTGTGAGATTATTTATACATACATACATTATATGGGCAAGGTGTTTGTTGAATATTGTCCAATCGACCAACCAAATTATGAATAGATCTCACCTCACTGAAACAAGAAAATAAAATCGGATGGGAGAGGTTTATACGTATAAAAAATGTTTCATCTATTAGGAATCATCCAGCTTCTGAACGAAACAACCTGAAATTTTTGAATTTGAATTTAGAGAACAGCTTGTTTATTTTATTTATTAATAAACAGTTCTGAATTTCAGAAAATTTTAGAGAAAATTCATAACAAGACGGTAAAAAAACTAGAATTGGTCTAAGACCAATTCTTATGATACCCTAGATGAATGCCCGTTTGTAATTTTGTATCGTCAACTCTGTGCAAGTATGATTTTTGAAGTGGTATTTCGCACATATTTCTAAAACGGTTCGTCGGACAGAAAAAATGATTACAACCAATTTCATAGGATTTCATATTCTGAACAAATTTTCAGTACATTAAAACCATCTAGGACTGATCGTATTCGTATAAATCATAAATTTTTATATGGCAACACCAAGAAGTTGAAAACACTGTGTACAAAATTTCAGCTCTCCACGTTGAGGCGGTCTCAGGCAGTGCCCAAATATATAGTGAAAAACCAAATTTTTGTATGGCAACCCCACGAAGGAGTTACCCGATTTGTCCCATTTCTAACCTAAAATTTACTTATTTTTTTAAAAGCCTGTGTACAAAATTTCAGCTCTCTAAGTACACGCGTTCTAGAGTTATCGTGAGGACAGTTGCACATGCAAAAATCAAAACAACTTTTAATTTTATTCGTGGGTGTCCAATCCATTTTGCTCTACCATCATTATTTCTAGGTATTACAAACGGAATGACAAACTTAGTATACCCTTCAAATTTCCTCTAGGGTATAAAAAGAATTTAAATTTAATTGTGAAGTGCGCCATGGCTACAATGTACAGAAGGTAGGTACTGCTCATTATGACTCAAACGAAGATCAAGCAAAATTTTATTGTTTCACTTAATTTCTGTTTTACATACATGCAGAGCAAAAAAGAGGTCTGAAACTATTGTAAATGTAGTCTGATAAGCAGTACATCGATGAAAAGGAATAAATTATCAAGAATTAAAAAAAAAAAAAACGTCGGTAACTTTACCATAAAACAAGTAAAAAAGCTAGAATTGGTCTAAGACCAATTCTTATGATACCCTAGATGAATGCCCGTATTAAATTTCGTATGGTCACCGATCTATTCAACTTTGATTTTGAAGTTGTTTTTAGCATATATTTCTAGAACGGTTTGTCGCACAGAAAAAATGATTATAACCAATTTTATAGGATTTCGTATTCTGCAGAAGTCTTTAGTACAATAAAAATGTCTTGGACTGATCGTTTTCAAAGTATACTATACGTAAAAAACCCAAATTTTTATATGGCAACAACAAGAAGGAGTTGCCCGATTTAGTCCATTTTTGACATTTTATTTGCTAATGTAGTAAGAACATAATGTACGAAATTTCAGCTCTCTACGTCGACGGGTTCTCAGGCAGTGTCCAAATAGATAGCGGAAAACGAAATTTTTATATGGCAATCCCACGAAGGAGTTGCCCGATTTGTCTCCTTTTCGAACATAATTTTTTTTTTTTTTTAAAGTCCGTGTACCAAATTTCAGCCCTCTACACGTTCTCGAGTTATCGTCCGCACGGACATGCAAACATCAAAATAACTTTTAATATTATGAATGGGTGTCCAATCCATTTTGCTCTACCATCATTATTTCGAGGTGTTACAAACGGAATGACAAACTTAGTATACCCTATAGATTTCATCTAGCGGGTATAACAAGACTGGAAGCCATATCTGTATCTTTCACATAAGGTTTATTCCCTAGACACAGCACGATCTAATGAATCATTAGTACTAACTATTAATTAAAATGCCGTGTGTCACATAATATACGTCATAATGGCTCGAAAATCAGATGATAATGAAGTAAGTGTTTTCTTCCTTCATTGGATGCGTTCACCGACAGAAAGAAAGCGCGCAAAAAGTCACTTTTTGTCACTCCCAAACGCTTTCGTGCGTTCACTGAGCACGAAAAATGACAGATAAACGCTACCGAAACACTTCCATTTACTTTCTTCTGCGTTCACTGAGTCGACTGACAGTGACTTGTAGCGCGCTACCTTTTACTATCGTATTTTGGATAGTAAAATGTAGCGAAGTGATGTGTTACCATGGAGACAATAACATGGCAACTTTGTTAGGTTAGGATTAGGAATTGGAAAATTATAAGAATATGTTATATGCAATTGTAAATCTTCTAGGATCATTGCATTGTATTTATTAGTTTTAAATTTTTGTTCACACATTTGTGTAAATAAAAATATAAACATAAACATTTATTTATTTATTTGAGCATATCATAAAAGTTACATAGATTTACATTATAGCAAAACAAGTAATAGAGGAATAGGAGTAGTGTGAAATTAGAATATTAATAGTATAATAAAGAATGATTGACATATAGTAAAACAAGTAATAGAAGAATTGAAGTAGTGAGAACTTAATATAAAAATATAAAAATTAACAGTTAATTATACGGTAAAATAAATGTTGCATTTCATACATCAATAGCTGAAGTTGCATAGCGGAAGGCAAATCAAGTAACTTCATTCAAAAATCCTGATCCTATTTTACTATTTTATGTTAAAAAACTCGAATTCTGAAAATTCAAATTTTTTACTGCACTACGCTACGCTTTCTTTCGTTCACCGTGCCAAAGTCACCTACTACGGTGTCAAAATAATTCTTTTGATTTATGTTTACTACGCTACGCCAACACTACATTACAAGACGCTATCGTGTCGGTGAACGCACCCATTATAGCTATAATGAGGAAAAATGTGCTAGATTTGGCATATAATTTAAATGTGGAGGTCCGCTGTGTATCTGCCGATTTGAAAAATAAAAAGAAGAAATGTAAATCACAAACGATATTGTCAATATTCCTTTTAATCTTTTTCTCATTTCCAAATTGTGAAATTGTAAATTAAATAAAAACAAAACTTTTCGGCATAATTCGATCCATATCGCTTCTTTAATGTCATAGCTTATCAAAAGCAGTTTGACAGTACAACTAAATTAAAGAAATGGCTGTGTCTGCAGTTGAATCATTATAGACGAATGAGTCGTTAGTTATTTCTTCATTAAGAGCGCTATATGTAAAGCGTTATAATTTTTAGAAATATATAGGGTAAAAAAAAAAAAAAAAAAAAAAACTGCCTGAGAGCGCTTTAACCTCAAAACTCCATCTTGGTGTCGCAATATAAAAATTTAGGATTTTACGTATATTGTGAAAACGATCAGTCCCAGACATTTTTATTATACTAAAAACTTTTTTAGAATATAGAATATGAATATAAAATTGGTTATAATCATTTTTTCTGTCCGACGAACCGTTCTAGATATATAGGCGAAAAACCACTTCAAAAATCAAACTTGCACAGATGAGTGACCGACCATACGAAATTACATACGGGCATTCATCTAGGATATCATAAGAATTGTTTTACCAATTCTAACTTTTTTACTTGTTTTTACATAAGGCCGATTTTATCTTGCTAAAATAACGCAGTTCGACATTTTACCCTTTATTATTTCAGTAGGATTATTATTTATTATTATTATTTGGTGGGGGAATGCAGACTTATTGTCAAATACTCCTTCGATGTTTAGGAATTTTATATATATTTATCCTCTACCGTATTTTCTAGTTCTAAAACAAGACTTTGTAGGCCAGTGTGATAGACTTTCCTGCTTAGTAAGCATGTCGATGAGGGTGCAGCGGTAACCGCTTTAGTACACCGCTCCCAGAGTGGTTGCCAAACACTTTCTTCATTGTTTAAAGGAGAAATGAGGTTAGACTAATAGGACCGCCGTCCCCCCTAGGTGCTACCTTAACATACCTTCACATCCTTGGTATATACCCTAGAGTGTAAGTTGTACTGAAGGTCTTGATAAGATTTCGTAGCAATTCTTCTAGCTCTTGTTGAAGTAGGGCTGGAAAGATGCCATCAGCTTCTGGCGTTTTGAATCATTTTAGTAGGATAATTACAAAGAAGAGATCAATTTATGATTATGCTGAGCTAAAACTGATTCATTCCTTTACGATTATTTTGAGCTAAAAATGAGAGCTCCAGTTTTGATTATTGAGTGCAAGTGCTTCTCTCTAAGAGGAGATCAAATGGAGCTGTTATGAACATTCCTGTCATCCAAAAAGATTGTTAGATAGTGTTGGTAGGTGAGCCCAAATAAATCAGAGACCAGATGACAAGGAGACATTCATTTTTTTAAAGAATTCACTCTATGCTCAACCTTCTAGGCTTTTAGTTTATGAATTTACTCTAAAATGTTTCTTCAGAATTTTTATGCACTATTGGAACTGATATTGTATCTTGTAATGATTATCTTTACTTTTCTCGATAATCAGGTGAGGACGTCTTCTTAGCACTGGATACTGCTCTGGAACAGCTGGAATATATTTGGAAGCTAAGCCAATGGCCAGCTGAGGTTACCAAATTGATAAGGCGTTCAAGAATATCTTGAACTGCCGACTTTAGAGATGGGAGAGTAGAGTGAAAACTAACTTCTTCCAGTCTCAAGCAAAACTGTTCTGCTTTATTAAAAAATGTATGGCTTTATATACAATCGATCTCTTAACTTCCTACTTACCTATCATAAATTCTAAGGTCGTCGAAATATGTATTTCATGACGACATATTACAAAATATCGTGAAGCGAAATTCTATGTGATGCAACTATAACGTAAATTGTTCGCAAGAATTGATGACCCTTATTTTATTGCCATTTAGTGCAATCAACATTCAATATCGCTGAATACGTAACTTCATGCAAAGCGGTGAAATGTTTTTATTACATCATGTGCCGACAAAAAGGTAGCGGCAGCGATTTGCACATATGCCACATGTGTTCATGCTATGAAGTAATTTTCTTGTTTTCACTGTGGATGAAGTAATATAATTTCATCTATATTTTCTTTTCTGGGTATTGCTTCATGTAATATGTGATTACTTTTTATGTTGGGTTTTTGGGTTTATTCGAATGTTCTAAATGAGGGTAGTATGTATATATGTATGTATATATGTTAATTTTGAATGAATGATCTTAATGAAATGAGGGTAGTATGTATGTACTACATCCCTCCCTTTATAAGGAAAAAAAAAAATTTTGTTTCATAAAATAAAAATTTTTTTTTTTTTTTGACTTGCGTTATAATTGCATCTTATAATTTATTTTGATTTATCTTACTGTGATGTCATCGTTTTATTTTTTATTTCTTATATTGATACATAAGTGATTATTAGAGCTAATTGGTATTAAATATTTATCTAGTCTGCTACATTAATATTTATCTGGTTTATTACATTAGTATTTATCTAGTCTATTATTATGTATTTCCTTAATTTCTCCATTAATATCAATTTTACTATTTACATTGTTTGTTTCTACAACCATGTATGGTCCTTTGTATGGTGGTTCAGATTTTCTCTTATTTCCTACTCTAATCTTAACTTTATCTCCTACTTTAATATTTAACGGTTTTACTTTTTTGTCATGGCTTGATTTTCTTTTTCTCTTCGTAATTTCAAGTATTGATTTTGCAAGGTCTTGAGTTTGTTGTATTCTATATTTGACCTCTTTGGCATAGTCCTCAATGTTATATATTGGGCTTATGTCTCGCTTTTCTATATTTGGCAATGTCGCGATTTTTCCATATACTAGTTCAAATGGTGTTAAATTAGTTTCCGAGTGCGGTGTTATGTTATATGAGAATGTAAAATAGGGTAACCATTCGTCCCATTGATCATTTTTGCATATAGAGAGTAGATATTCATTCAATACTCTATGGTTTCTTTCAATTGCACCCATGGTTTCATGGTGAAATGGGGTTGATGTAACATGTTCTATATGAAAAATTTTGCATATTTCTCTGAATATAGAATTCACAAATTCAGTTCCCTTGTCTGTTCTAATCTTTTTGAATGTACCATATTTCAAAATGATCTTTTCAATTAATATTTTCGCGATTGTTTTTGCTTCCTTGTTTTCCATTGGGAAAGCTTCAACGTATTTCGTCAATTGGCATTGGCATGTTAGTATGTACCTGTAGTACTTACTCTGCCTTAATGGTCCTACAGTGTCTAGTTCTAAGGTTTCAAAACTAGTACTGGGAGTATCAGTAATTGTTAAATGCTCCTTAGTATGTCTTACAATTTTGTTTAATTTGCATTCTTCACAATTATTTACATATGATTTTACCATTTTGTTCAAATTCTTCCAGCAGTATCGTTGCTTGATTTTGTTGATAGTTCTCTTTATTCCTGTGTGTCCACCAGTGTGTGGTGTGTCATGAAATTCTTTGATTATCTCCAGTTGCTTCTCTTTGTCTGTTATACTTTTGGGAGGCTCATATAAAATTATCCTTATACAATTGTTTCTTTCCTTAATTAATTTCCTTTGTATCTTATTAAATTCTTCTTTAAATATTGTTATGTTCACGCTTTCAAATATGTTATCTTTCGTTGATAGAGCTAACTTCTGTATTCTGTTGCTAATCATAGAGAGTGACAGTGTCTCCAAGATAAAACCTAATCTAAGGCATGGTTTATTACTGTACTCGATTGCAACTTCTTTCTTCTTTATGAATATATTCTTCTTCTTGTTATATTTTCTTTGTGGGATATCCTCTTTTATATTTATAAATTTCAATTTTTTAATCGATCTTGTTTCTGAAATAGAAGCACATTGATGGATGAATAGTTGGCCTGACAATTCTTCCGTGCTCTTATTTTTATCACGTGATTTCATGCTATATATTTTCTCTATTTTATTTATCTCCTTAGGTATCATTTCTTTTAATAATTCTGAGCTCATTTTTATTCTAGAAAGCGCGTCTGCATTCGTGTTTAATGCTCCCTTTTTATAAATTATTTCGAAGTTGTATTCCGACAATTCCATTCTAATTCTTGTCATCTTTGATGATGGATTTTTGTGAGTAAATAGGCTGACAAGTGGACGATGATCTGTGACTACTATGAATTTGCGACCATATAAGTACGGTCTGAAATGAGTTATAGCCCAGTAAATTCCTAGCAATTCTTTGATTATTATTGGTTTGTTTAATTCATGTTTGTTCAAAGATCTGCTTGCATATGAAATTGGTAGATCTTTTCCAATTTCTCCTTGTGATAGTACTGCTCCTAATGCTGAATCAGAAGCATCTGTAGTTAGGATAAATGGTTCGTCAAAGTTTGGGTATTGGAGAACTGGGGGACTTATCAGTCTCTGTTTCAATGTTTGAAATGCTTTTTCACATTGCTCCGACCATATGAATGGTGTATTTTTCTTTGTTAGCTGATTGAGTGGCTTTGCAATTTTAGCGAAGTTTGCGATGAATCTTCTGTAGTAATTACAGAATGCTGTGAATCTTCGAGCTTCATCGGCGTTCGTTGGTCTTGGATAGTTCACTATGCTATCATATTTTTTTGGGTCTGTTTGTATACCTTCACTAGTTATAAGGTGTCCCAAGTAAACTACTTCTGTTTGTAAGAAATTGCATTTTTGTGGATTCAGTTTCAAATTATATTCTCTTAGGCGCTCGAATGTTTTCACCAAATTTCTGTTATGATGTTGTATGTTGTTTCCATAGGTGATTATATCATCAACATATAAGAATGTTTCTGCATCCAATCCTGCGAGTGCTATTGATAGCATACGCTGAAAACTGTTGGTTGATATCTTTAAGCCAAAAGGTAGTCGTTTAAATTGAAAATGTCCTTTATTTGTTGAAAAGGCTGTGAGCGGTCGTGATTCTTCATCCAGTTCAATCTGATGAAATGAGCTTGTAAGGTCCAAAGTTGAAAAATATCTAGCTTTTCCTAGGTTGTCCAAAATATCTTCTAATCTGGTTAGAGGAAATTTGTCATCCGTAATCTTTTTGTTGAGTTGACGGAAGTCAACAACCATTCTCCATTTCTTATCACCTTTGTTATCCTTTTTGGGCACTACCAATAAGGGTGAATTGTATGGGCTCCTTGAATGTTCAATTATTTCTTCGTCTAGTAGCTTGTCTACTTGCCTATTTATTTCTTCTAGCTGCGTTTGTGGCAGTCTATAGTTTTTAATGTATACAGGAGAGTTGTCATGTGTCGATATATGCTGCTGGTAAAAATTATTCACTGTTAGTTTGTCATTCGTCAGGTAAAAGATATCTGTGTAATCCTTGCATAGTTGATATAGCGTATCTTTTGCTTTCTCATCTAAATTTTGCACATTTAATTCCTTTTTTAGTTGTTCAAATCTCTCTTTTTCTTCGACTTTATGTCTGGTCAATTTCTCTACAAATCTATAGTTTGCTAAAGGAACAACTTCCAACTGCGGATTTTTTATGCAAATGTCATCTTCAGTTACATTTATAAATTTCACATGTTTTATACCTTTTGCTGGTATTATTGTGTTCGCTACGTGTAGCCCTTCTTTGATTTCATTACTTAGTACTATACTATCTTCACTTACTTCTATGTTTATTGGCTGTATTATCTGAGATCTAGCAGGTATGTTAATGGATTCTTCTTCTGGAATTTGGGTTATTATAGGTAGATTAATATCATTAAGCTCTGTACAAATTGTTAATATGAAAGTGTCATAATCTATTTTACATCTATATTTTATAAAAAAGTCTTTCCCTAATAGTCCATCTGTCGCTATTGGAAAATTTTCACTTACAATATGTACTTTATGTTTAAGTCTTTCACCTTCTGCATCAAATTGTAAAATTATTGTTCCTAACGTTTCACTTTCACCTTTTGTCACACCTCTTATTTTGCAAATTTCACTTTTGTTTATTAAGTTCACATCTATGCAGTTCACCTTAATGATCGAGATGTCTGCACCAGTGTCTATAAACCATGATGTGGCAGAAGCTTTATTGGTACTGTGTAATGCTATATAGTTCGTTAGCTTGCCAACATCTATGAAATGTATTTTAATTAATTTTCGATTTGCTCTTGATATTTCTCGTCCCTCGATAGGTGTTCTCCGGGGACGATCCCGTAGTTTTCCGACTCCAACAAATTAATTTGTCGTGGTTGTCTGTTTTGATATCTGATGTTTCCTCTGTTCGTATTATTGAATTGTCTTTGAGAAGGATTTCCATTGTTTCTGAAGTTATTTTGTGCAAAGTTGGTTCTAGTATTGTTATTGAAAAATGTGTTTCTGTTAGTGTTAAATCTGTTCTGTTGAAATTGATTGTTGTAGTTTCTATATGATTGTTGGTTATGGTTTCTATGAAAGCCTCTTGAATATGATTGTCCAGATCTGCGAGCATGTGCTTGGAATTTGTAAATTCTGTTCTCTTCAGACTTGGCTTGCTCTGAATCTATCTCTTGGGCAAGATCAATAGCATCAGCATATGTTGCAGGTCTGTTTGCAAATATTGTATATTTGATTGAATTTCTCAATCCTGATTTAAAAGAATTCAAGGCAATTCTATCATTCATTTTTGTAATGATTTCTTTATTCTGCTCACCTTGTTCTGTTATTTGAATATTATTCAAATCTGCAATTAGAGTATCAATCTCTGCAACGTAGCTCTGCAAAGTTCTATCTCCTTGTCGTACCTTAGACAAATCATTTTGGATTTTCAATGCATTTTTGTGAGGTTTGAAAGTTTTCAATAGTATTTCCTTAAAAGATTTGAAATTTATGGGATCAGCTTCGTTAACTATTCTGTTACGAGCTCTTTCTGATAATCTTGTTTTTATCAGGAATTTTACCAGTTTCTCTTTATCCTCTGATGCTTTTAATTCATCGTGGAGATACTCTGTCAAGTTGATAAAATTGTTTAGTTGTTGCGAGTCTCCGTCAAAGATCGGCACTATTTTAGTGACGCTTGCTATATCAAAAGTTGCCATCCTGTTATGATCTCTACTTTCTTCTTCTAAATCTGAATCTACAGATGATTCTTCTTCTTCAATTGATTTTTCCAGTATCTCTCGTATCTGTTTGGTTTTAATGTCTATTATCCTATTCAGTTCCTCACATAAGGTTTTGTATTTTTCTATCAGCTTCTTGCAAATTTCTTTTTCTTCACGCTGTAACTTATTGTATTCTTCTACAAATTTTGCCTTTAAATCATTTATTTCATTCCCTTTCGCTAGTATGTATCCAGCTGAATAGATTCTATTTTTACTCTTTTTAAAATTTTCAATGATCTTTTCTAATTTTTTGATCACATTCTTTAGGTTCTGCATTCTTATTTATCAAAGCCATTCTTTTAATTTAAAATTTTTCTTTATTTAAAATGAATTCAATATATTTCACATTAGTATTAATTCTTAAGCTGTTATGACTAATTTATTAGCTTCCTTCTTTACTCTACTTATATACTTATTTCTAATATGTCTATACAATAATATCGCTAAAAATAATGCTATGATAATTCCTAATAGGATTTTTATGTCGGTCGCGTGATCTATATAAATTTCAGCCGTTAGAAAAGAGTTTCCTGATGACGATGCTGCTGCGTCTTGATTTGCGGTGGCTTCTTTATTTTTGGACTCCTTTCCTCCCATTCTCTTACATATAATTCTACTTCAGCCTGGGGGATGTTTTGTCTTTGGTTCTCCAAAATTGTTGTCTTTTTAGCCTGATGTCGTCCAAGAATGAATTTTTCTCCTTCTTCGTAGTTGCTAGCGTTGTTAGCCTGTGTAGTTCTGCAATTTCTCTTCGATGTTTCACAAGCTTTCCGGCCCTCTTCTTTTTTTTCTTCTTAGGTGGCTGGCACTTTTCTTCTTGGTGGTGTTGGGGTTGATTCAGCTTCCTCTTTCGGTATTCTTCTATCGATATCGGCCTGGGTCCAGCTCTTGGGTCCTCTCTTAATACTTCTTGTAACTCGGTAGACAGGGTTCCAAAATTCTCCTTCGTCAATTGATTCGTCGGAGGCAGGGTCGCCATGTAATGATTATCTTTACTTTTCTCGATAATCAGGTGAGGACGTCTTCTTAGCACTGGATACTGCTCTGGAACAGCTGGAATATATTTGGAAGCTAAGCCAATGGCCAGCTGAGGTTACCAAATTGATAAGGCGTTCAAGAATATCTTGAACTGCCGACTTTAGAGATGGGAGAGTAGAGTGAAAACTAACTTCTTCCAGTCTCAAGCAAAACTGTTCTGCTTTATTCAAAAATGTATGGCTTTATATACAATCGATCTCTTAACTTCCTACTTACCTATCATAAATTCTAAGGTCGTCGAAATATGTATTTCATGACGACATATTACAAAATATCGTGAAGCGAAATTCTATGTGATGCAACTATAACGTAAATTGTTCGCAAGAATTGATGACCCTTATTTTATTGCCATTTAGTGCAATCAACATTCAATATCGCTGAATACGTAACTTCATGCAAAGCGGTGAAATGTTTTTATTACATCATGTGCCGACAAAAAGGTAGCGGCAGCGATTTGCACATATGCCACATGTGTTCATGCTATGAAGTAATTTTCTTGTTTTCACTGTGGATGAAGTAATATAATTTCATCTATATTTTCTTTTCTGGGTATTGCTTCATGTAATATGTGATTACTTTTTATGTTGGGTTTTTGGGTTTATTCGAATGTTCTAAATGAGGGTAGTATGTATATATGTATGTATATATGTTAATTTTGAATGAATGATCTTAATGAAATGAGGGTAGTATGTATGTACTACAATCTAAACACTTAGAATTGTGATAACATAAACTCGAAAGTAACACCTATAAAACTCATGTTAACGCCAAAATTAAAATAAAACAAGTAAAAAAGCTAGAATTGGTCTAAGACCAATTCTTATGATACCCTAGATGAATGCCCGTATTAAATTTCGTATGGTCACCGATCTATTCAAGTATTGATTTTGAAGTTGTTTTTGGCATATATTTCTAGAACAGTTTGTCGCACAGAAAAAATGGTAATAACCAATTTTATAGGATTTCGTATTCTGCAGAAGTTCTTAGTACAATAAAAATGTCTTGGACTGATCGTTTTCAAAGTATACGTAAAAAACCGAAATTTTTATATGGCAACACCAAGAAGGAGTTGCCCGATTTAGTCCATTTTTGACATTTTATTTGCTAATGTAGTAAAAACATCATGTACGAAATTTCAGCTCTCTACGTCGATGCGTTCTCAGGCAGTGTCCACATATATAGCGGAAAACGACATTTTTATATGGCAACCCCACGAAGGAGTTGCCCGATTTGTCTCATTTTCGAACTTAATTTTACTTCTTTTTTTTAAAGTCCGTGTACAAAATTTCAGCTCTTTAAGTATACGCGTTCTCGAGTTATCGTGCGCACAGACGGACGGACATGCAAAAATCGAAATAACTTTTAATATTATGAATGGGTGTCCAATCCATTTTGCTCTACCATCATTATTTCGAGGTGTTACAAACGGAATGACAAACTTAGTGTACCCCTATGATTTCATCTAGGGTATAATAATACCTAGGTACTTTTTGGATATACACACACACCTTCCCGACAGTACATTAGTTAACAAACATTAAAACTTAACATATCTTTCTACTCTATTCCTAAAAACAATTTATCAAAGAGTCGTTTTATTTTTATCTATCTTTTCGAGCTTTCTTTGAGATCTTTTTAAGAATAGAGTGTTTTATCGAATCTTCTTCTATGCATACCGCCTGATTCGCGTTTATGGAGGCGCAGGTCGTTGGTTTCATTTCATTTGAATTTGTTGTCCTGTTCGTTTTCAAAACACGTAGGGTAAAATTTGTATAAGTATTTGGGATATATAGTATGTATGTAGAAAAGAAGCTTCCTACCTAAATTAAAAATATATTCAATAGTTTATGGCATTTTAATCTAATATTTTACAGATTTTCTGTTTTGCTCGCGCTATTCGAAAACGACTCGATAATAGCAGAAAAAATGAATGCGTGAATTACTAACACATACAAGGTCAATAGCTCACTATCGAATCATCAAACCGATTGGATATGATGTTCCTTTTTCAACAGTTTCGGTATTGTAAAAGATTTGTTTTCGAATTTCGTTTTTACAATTTGCTTTCCCGTCGATTTGGTTTCATAATATTTGCAGATATCATATCGAATGAAAAATTCAAAGAATGAATTGTCATTCGTTAAAAAATACAATTTCCTTAAATGTTAAGAAACAAAATATTTCTTGAAATGAAGTTTTTTTTTTAAACCAAATGTTAATATAAGATATCGAAAAATCTTTTTGCTTTTGATAGCCTCCTGGCATCTGCGTGACATTGAGTAGACAAATATCAAGCAATACTAGTCTATTTGGATTTTAAAAATTTCTTCAAATAATCGGGTCGTGATTTAAAAGTTTTGGGCTTTAGTTGGCATGATATGTAATCATCCCATACACTCTGTGGTGATTGAAGACTCATATTTCGCTACAAAAAATCTTTCATAAGCTTTGAACTTTTAAGCTTTTTATTGTCTTAAATACAAAAAATTGAAAGTTAACTTAAACTGATTTTTCTTTTCTCTATAATGTTGCTATTAGCCTTTTCATCAAATATTTTAAGTACTATTATGTTTTTCTGTAATCTTATTATCTAGTCCAACTAATTGGAAAATCTCATTTTTCTAATTAGATGGATCCTTCTTTAAAATCACGGAGACTAATTTGCAACAGTAGTTTTTTTCACGGCATTCTTTATTGACAAGCTTCTCCAATATCATCGGATTGTTGCTAATGAAGCTAGAATTTGATGTTCTATAATCTATAGTCATACTTATGAATCAAATAACGAAGTCTTCTTACGTATTGTTCCATCGAATCGATGGTATCGATGACTGGATGAATGGTGTGACATTTAAGGGCCTAAAAATTGAGCAAACTACGTTGCTAAGATACTTTTTTGGTGGGGGTGGAAGGTAAGAGCATTATCAAGAATAAAAACACCTTTCCCCAAGCATTCATGTAAAAAACAATTCACCTATAAAAAAAAATAGAGCTGTATATCAATTTTCACTTGTAACTTACATATCTCTGAAAAGAGATAAAAATAAAGAAAAAATTGGAAAATAATAATAAGAAATATAATTAGACATTAAAGGATAAGTTTCGAATATCTTGAGAATCATTTATATTATGAATAATTGCTCCAGCACATATAAATAATAGAGCCTTAAATAAAGCATGAGTACGAAATGATGGTAAGAGTAATTTAAAAAAAAATTACAAGTCTGCTATCATCGACTTCCTGTGAATAGCAGGATTATTGAAAAGATGGTAAGAGCAATTTAAAAAAAAATTACAAGTCTGCTATCATCGATCATCGGTGAATTTTTAACTTTTCCTATTACCACTATAAAGTCATTTGTAGCCATGCGTTCCAAAATCGTAATTTTTTTTTTGTTTAACTAATATTAATTCTGTATCTGTTTTTCTCTGCGATGGAAACAAAAGTTCTATCTGGAAATAGCTTCGAAAAAAAGTCAGGAAATCTACATCCATATTAATACACATGCACTTCGTTTTATCTATATTTAATTTCATCTCGTTCATCTTTAACCACTCACAAATTTTCTTTAAGTCATCTTTTAGTGTATTTACACTCTCTGGAACATTCACTCCCGTTATAATATTAGTGCATCATCAGCCAATAGTCAAGTTCTGTATACCTTAAAACTTTTCCAATATCATTAATATATAATATAAATCACAATGTTGCTAAAATTGACCCTTGAGAAACACCAACCATTACATCTCTACAGTTCGAATCTATTCCACTAATTTTAGTTGCTTGCAATCTACCAGTTAAGAACGATGTAAATCACTGGAGGTCTGTACCCCTGATACCATATTGCTCTAACTTTTGAAGCAAAATTTTGCCATTAATCGGCTCAAAGGTTCTTCTCATATCCAAAAATACTGCAATTACGAATTTACCTTGATCGGTTGTCTACTTCCACTCAGTTAAAACCCATGTTTCCAAATAAACTACCAGTTGCATTTGAGCAACATTTTCCCAAATTTTTCGCAGGGATATATCATATGTACTTGTCTTAAGTTTTCACACCTATTACTTCTGGGAACCTTTTTTAGCGGAAACTGATTCCTTCCACGAATCAGGAAAATCTCCTATTTCTATCAACATATTTATTATGTTTACCACAATGGGACCCAAACCATCAATCTTATCCCCAATCCTTCTTGAACTTACTCCGTAGTAATCTATGAAGTTCAAGTATGCAAATATTTAAACTATCTATAAAGTAATCACTTAGCTTATTAGCCACTATTGCATTATCCTCGTAATAACCATCAGCAAATTCGACTATTTTAAATTCCTCTCTGGTGTCTTTCAGTACTAAAAATTTTAAGGATTCCTACATTGATTTTTGGTCCCACGAATTTTCGATTTAATGAAATTACTCTTAGCTTTCTTTATTTTGGCCCTGTTATATTGGTTATGGATTTATAACGCTCCCAATCTTCTTTCATCCCCAGAAATTTCACTTTTTCAAACAACGGTACTTTATATTTCTACATTTTACTTAAATCCGACGTAAGCCATGAATTTGTTATATGAATATTTTTATATTTCGCGGGTTTTCTTACCGTCGTTGTCTCGATTGCTTTTTTTAATGTACCAACTAGAAAATTTGCCTTACTGTTTACATGAACCAGTTCATTAAAACCAAAATAAAAATAAATGAATGTTTGGTTTTAAGTCAGATGTGTAGCAGAAAAGTAAATAACTTATTTTCTTTGAAAAGTTCTTCCTAAAAAATAATTGTCACTGGAAATAGCAATAGTACTTTACCTATCAGAGGCCATTTTATGTTCCAAGTTATACGAATACTCAAGTCTAAAATAGTATTCTTTTCTGCCTAACGTCTCCAAGGACGAAAAATTTCAAAATTTTTATTTTATTATTTTGATTCCATTAGCCTGAACGGTTAGGAATATTTTAAGCTTTACAGAATTGAAAAATTCCAAAAATTGTTAAATTTACAGCGTAAAAACTTTTATTTTCTTGGAAGCAGGCAGGTAGCGGCGTCAGTAGGCCGCGCTATACGGAGACAGGTGCGCTAGATCGGCAACTACCCTTTTCTTTATAGATAGCGCGCGGTGCGCACGACCGCCAACTTCAAAGCCGTTTTCCACGATTCACTTTTTTGAACCTTTTGAAAGTTCTAACTCTTGAACGAAGGTTCAGATCGCTTTGAAATTTTTACAACTTATTCCTTATCAACATTTCTGGTAACCAAGCTATGCCGACCTATGTAGAGCTCGTTGAAAAGAATTCGCCATTATTAAGCTATGACGAAAAGTGTAGTTAAGAAATGCCTGTTTGGTTTTGTTGAAAAGAATTCACCATTAATGGAACAAAAAAGTTTAAAACCGGTAAAAAAACTGAACATAGAAAGAGTGAAGAAACAGTTAGGTTTATGATGAATTATTTTCAACAAAGCCGAACAGGCAGTGAACTGAACCAGAATCTGTCACATCTACACCGAACTTAGCCCTGCCCCGAATGGGGACAAGCTGAAAAGAATGCAAGAAAGTAGAATATCTGAAAATGTTCGTCCTATATGATTTTAATAAAAAAATAAGCCACTTCAATAAAATAATCGTATTTTCACAAAATGTCCACACATCCGCACTTTAATTACAAATACTTCTGATTTGACGTTTAGCTCCGAACCTTAATTTTCATGGAACAAGAAAGTTGGAAACCGGTGCAGAAATCAAACTTAGAACCGCTGTGAAAAGAACAACGTTCGGAGCCATTTCTGTGTCAGTGTGGTGAAGAAAACACTTTAGGTTTAGGATACGAACGAGTTACGGTTCAGTTCAGGTGAAAAGAATTCACCTAGTTTAGGAACCGAACGAGTTTCGGTACAGTTCAGGTGAAACGATAAAAAATTTACCATAAGGAAAAAATTTCAATTAGATTTCTAAGAAAAAATTGAGGCCTTATTACATCAGGTCGAGGCATCGTCGATTTTATATTCGAGCGAGAAGTTGCAATTTTTTTTAATTGACTTGCAACATGTATCTGATCTCTGGTTTCCAATTCGATTCGTTATCTGTATATTTACTTATATGTAGTTATAGCCTATGCGTCAGGAATACAACACTTAGCAAAGATAACCTAATAAGAAGGTAGGATACAGCCGAAAAAAATTGGAAATTTTTTGTGTTTTTTAGACCGAAGCAGGTAATGTCATATACTTTCGTCTTTTGCATGAATGGGGGAAAAGAACTTGGCAATGCACTATTGTGTAGAATCGAGAGAACGTAGGATTACCCGAATGATAAAAGCTTGACTCCCTCAAAATCCAATCAAACTATTCATAATAATGTACTTCGGTTCGGGTCACCTCTATTTTTTAGGAAAAAGATAAATTTTGCTCTAGCCAACCCAAGATGCTGAAAGGAGATATAAAATTCCTCTCAAATAAAATTCTCATTTTTGCCGAAGATATCAGAGAATCCAGCACGAGTTTCTCCCACTTAATCCCTTCAGAGCAAAACGAATGTAAACAGAAGCACGTGTTGTTCAAAGAGCATAGAAATTACACTAACAAACATTGGTTATGCTATAAAAAAAACATTTGATATTTCTCACAATATTTCGGCAAAATTTTCACAAAAGCACGAGGACATTTTATGAGAGTAAAACCTGAAAATTCGAAAATGAATCATTTACCATTCTGTTTCGTTGCATGCAATTTGCGCGTTCACATTTTTTATTTTTATTCATGATAGCTTTAAAGTTTTTTTCTTTTCTTCTTTCTTCCTTTTCTTGCCGTGTGCATTTTAAATGTAAAACAATCGGAAAACTCTTCTGTGTCCTAACTTGGTCATTAAGTTAACTTTGACTTAGGTGTCAATATAGAAAAAAGTTTATCGTTTAAAAAACAGATAGACTATATTTGTAAAAAGATTGGCAAATTAGTTTTTTTTTAAAATAATAACGGGTCAAATTTCAATGGCTACAGAAAACAGATTCATAACAATATCGTGAATTGAATCCGCATTTTGAGTATTTTTCAACGGTATTATTCTAAGTATACCAAGGGGCAACTACAATGTATTTAGACACTGCAAAACAAGGTGATGCGGATTCTACTTTGTTGTAACACCACGATTTCATTAATGCTGAATACTACCAAAGTGGATGAGCTTGAAAGAGAAGATTACATTAAATGTGTTAATATTGTATTGAATATATCAAAGCAAAATTCATATTCTCTCGCCATAACTTTTAAGATTGAACAAAAATGTATACAAATATTGTTGGAAGCTTTTAAACTAGCTAATAAAGGAATAAATATATGTTTTTCTATTATTTCTATTTCTATT
This sequence comes from Dioctria rufipes, assembly GCA_963924295.1. Classification (NCBI taxonomy): domain Eukaryota; kingdom Metazoa; phylum Arthropoda; class Insecta; order Diptera; family Asilidae; genus Dioctria; species Dioctria rufipes. The sequence continues at coordinate 49,174,631 of OZ002743.1, forward strand.
ATTTTTTCTATTAGGAAACTTTCGAATATTTTCATAATTTATTGAATTTCCTCTCAGAAATATCACTAACTTATCTTCTGATCTCCCAAATATTCATCTTCTAGGCCATACCGTTACGCTCTCAACCAAGCCGATCTTAAACCTCGGCCTTCTCATGGACTCAGGCCTCACCTGGGAGTCTCAGATAAACAAAATTTGTTCTAGAGTATACTATAGTTTGCGTTCGCTCTATGCTGCTTCCCAGCATATTGATCTGCTCACCCGCACAAGGCTCTTCTCGGCTCTGATTCTACCGGTTTTTTTCTACGCTGACGTAGTCCTTTTCCCAATCTCCATCGGTAATCTGTCTAAATTAATCCGTGCGTTCAAGGCCTGCGCTAGATATGTCTTTGATTTCAAACGAGGTTCACATGTTCCCCCACAGTTTCTTGAGATGCTTCTTCCTTGTCCACTTGCTAACATGCACGAATTTAACACCCTAAGCTGATATTCAAGGCCAGACACGGTCTACTATCAAACTACATTACTAGACGTTTCACTTGGCGCACCGTTAACAATCATAGAATTGTCCTTCCCAGGGTACGTACGCAGTTTGGTGGGAAAACTATGTTCCTGAGTGGAGCCGTATATTGGAACCGTATGGCTGATGAGGCTAGACGCAGTGCCTCACTAAATTCATTTAAGTTTGAAGCTCTGGACTTCCTGACAGCAGCTATCTAATAGCCTTCTGCCTTCTATCCTATCAATAATCGCTGTGTCAATATGGTCTCCAGTTTTCCATAATTTATTCTTCAGTTGCCTCACATCCTCCGGTCTCGGGCTGGGATTGTTTACCAAATATCCATCATTCAGAAGCTTCAACTATCTGTGCTGCACCTTTGCACTTTGCACTGGACTATGCTGTACATTAAGCTACTAAGTACTTCTATATTGTTATATTTTTATATTCTATATTTTATACTGTACTATATATTAAGTCTAATGTTATTTGCATTATTTTATTATTTGTTTTGCTAATATGTAAATCTACTATGTAACTTTCTAAGATGTGCCCAGCGCTATGCGTGCCTTTGGCAGGGGTACTCAAATAAATAAATGTTTATGTTTATTTCAAATTAGTTTTGTAATTTGTTTTCCTGGAGGAAGCCTGTCGTCCATTAGCTTAACAGAACTTTATGCCCAAATTCTTTGGAACGGAGTCCTTGGTGTTGTTATCCTGTTTCTTAGTCGACATCTCTCAGAAAAGTCTGTAGCAAACTGAACGTGATTCTCATTTATGAGCCCATCATGTCAAGATTCTCAATGGTATCCTCATTACTAAGCTGATTGTGACACGAATCATATGTACTCAGCTAATATTGAAATATGCAAAAAACAGAAGCAAGGTATACATTTCTGGAAAAGATGACAGAGATTAAGTATCTTATGTACGCTATCTGTAAAAAGTAAATAAATAAATTTTTTCCCCAGTTTTGATTCAAACGCAAACAAATTTTATCATGATGGCTATCCTTGTTGTTAAGTTATAATGACAGTTTTCAATAACCAGAGATATTCATTTATCAGAGCGAACCCTCCTTTTGGGGTTGCATTGCATTGCATCCCTATTGCACCTGTGACGTCAATTCGATATAAATAAATCGAGCTAAATGGTTAATAAACCCTATTCATGGTGAATATTGGGTGAACCCAGAATACTCTAGGTGAAATACACCAAGGTCCCAGGAAATCTGAATAACCTCGAGTGATTTTTAAAAAGGACTTTCTGATATTGAAAATTGCCGATTGATCTTGACATTACGTGATAGTGATTAGTGGAATAAATTCACGTGAGCTTTTATTTACTTTTTTAACTTGCTTAAATCACTATAAACTAAATCTGAATATACCCAACGTTTCTGTAACTTGACATTTAAGCTGGAGTTATCAATATAATTTTGATTTAACCTTCATAGGGATACAAATTATTATTGACGAGTAGAATTAGAAAAACATTTCAAGAAAAAAAAAAAAACAGTTTCCGAATTTTAAAACTTGTTGAATGTGTATACCGCCAAGATACTAGGTATCAAAAGACATTCCTATTTGGTTAATTCTTCTTTAAAAAAATAGAATAAATCTTACTGTTTAGCGTACTTCAATTCCAAAATTTAAAAAAATATGTATATAAAAACGTGAGAACATTTTTTGCTTACCTATGTGTTGTGATAATTGATCGATTAAGCAAACACTCTTTTAAGCAATAGCATACAATTAAGCAATTTTTACACTGATCACTTAGAAAATGTACAATAGTCAGAGAATTTACTATTAGAACTGAACATTTTAATATTTATTATTGATTTTTAGTAAACAAAATATAACATGATAAAAATGGCGGAGTTGAAAGATTAGAAATAAATTTCAACAATAATTCTTCACTCATTGATCCACAAACACCCACAATATTACAAAAATCAAATACTTCACGAGTTTAGATAGTATATTAGGGATACCTTTTTAATATATTTTATTGAATTCGACACTTCGATTATTATACTTTTCATAAATAGAAGTGAACAGCTCCTGCAACTGCGTCCACTTTTTCTATGATAGATAAATTTTTCTCTTCGCACTAGAAATCGGCAACGAGTCGTCAAAACGCAACCATTTTATATCTAAAACCTACCAAATGTTTATTGTCAAATTCGTATCCCTCAAATTCAGTCAGATTAGTACCAGTGGCGTCGTTAGCCATCATCGTTTACCTCGTTTACATGATTGCTTGATACTATCTTTAATATTAAAATGAAATCAGTTAAATAGCTTAATTTAATTATTTGTATAAACTTCATTTCATTAACTGGAATATTTAAATAATGCAATAACGCTTCAGCATGAAGTAGGAGCATTTTGCTGCGCTTGTGCCTAAACTTGCCATCACAATAATTTTGCTCCTGCTGTAGTATTGGGCTGTGTTCAACTTTTGAGATCGTTCAGTTGTTGGCTATAGCTAATTTTGAGCCAAAAATAAGAGCTATAAATGACGAAAAATCATATCTGTATATATTAACTCAATTGTCAGATTTTATTGTTCAACTCTTGGCTGTAGCCGGCTATAGCCAAATTGGTTAGTGCTCTGGAGGTGAAGCCAAAGTAGCTTGACTTTTGTTTGTTTAGTTTTTGTTGTCAAGTAACAAAAAAATGTCTGAATTTTATTACTGTGTGGATAACAAAGGTGAAATTTAATAAGCTCAAAGCGAAATATGTTTTAAGAAAAAAACAATAAAAGTCCAGGCTGCAGTGGTCCATCGCGGTTTGATTTTGAATATTTCTTGTGCAGTTCGATTTCTTAATTCAATTCATTCTTTTATTATATAGTTGCTATTGCAACTAATTTACTTTTATTACTCGACATAATTCTTGCAATGAAATTGAAACAATTTATGGAATGACGCAAGTTTGACATTTACTCACGCTCCGGCTCTAGCCAAAAGTTAAACACAGCCTTGTATGCTGGCCATACTCCCGAGTGAAACTTGGCATTTCGGAATTTTTCCTCCCCCAAATATCCTCCCGTGTGGGCTATGGCTAAAATTGTCGCTCCCACAGAAAAATGAAGTTAACACAAATTGAAGCCAAATATGTTTTCTTTCTAATGGTTTAAAAAAAAAGCACGTAGAACAAATTTTGGAAATAATAGCGTTTGAACAAAATACAAGCAACTTTTATGTAAAAAACTCCTGCAGTAAGACAAGGTAAGAAGACGGTGATATTCGCCTGCTGACCGACCCGCTACTTTATTTTCCAAAATGTACAATACTCAGAGAATTACTATTAGAACCACTGACATACATATATAATATGGGCTTAAGTTTACAATAAGCGCACTAGCTAAGATTCTTTTCAAACTTTGTGTACTCGTTCGAATTTACTCATAAATCACGAATATGCAATTTTTATTTGGTGCTCACTTATATAGTTTCCGAGATATTTAAGTTTAAAAATCGCGAGATTTGCACTATATTTAACAACACAATTTGACATTCCCCTGCAATTAATTAAATCTTGTTCTTTTTAGTATTAAAAAGAGGCAGTGGTACGTATATACACACCTTCCGAACATTCGGGTTACCAGCATTGCGTTTTTTTTATTTATTACGAATATTAATTGATGTGTAGCAAAGCAGCATTTAGTTAAAATGGAATAGAAAATCATTTATTAAACAAATAAACGCACAGGCAGGCTGGCATGGGCACACACACACACACACGCGCGCTCCGCAAGAAATTTTGTCTGTTGATATATTAAATTCTATTAGTTTTCGGGAGTTTTTATTCATTTTTATTCAATAACATCACTTCTATTGCGTTCCGTCGTGTGATGAAATCTTACGACACGATGAACAATAAAAAAGCAATTCTGGATGCCAAGCCATGGAAGAAATATTCCAAAAATATTAAAATTTCTGCGTTTTCTATATTAAAGATGGTAATGTACGCTCGATCCGGTGGCACCTTGGAAGTTATAGGCCTTTTAATTGTAAGGTCGAAGGTAATACAATGGTAAGTTTAATTTTCATTTTCATATCAGTTGTGTAGAAATGAATAATTTGGTCGTCTCTGCCTTTATATCGCCGACATATTGTTATATACATTCGCATTACTTGTTGAATGTGCAGAAACCCGAATAAATGCTCAGTCACAAGCATATGAGTACATGTCAGCATGCATAGAATCAGAAAAGAAGTTGGTATACTAGAAAATGCAATTGGATGGTACCATAGCCATCCTGTGTATGGCTGCTGGTTGTCTGGAATTGATGTTTGAACATAAAAATTTAAATCAAAAATTTCATGTGTAGCAATAGTTGTTGATCAAATGAGAACTGTATCTGCTAGAATTTGTTTTCCTTGGTGCCTTCCGAACCTATCCAAAAAGCGATAAGCCGCCAAATGAAGTACCATCAGAATATCAGACAATACCTTTGAATAAGATTGAAGATTTCGGTGTACATTGTAAGATATACTATTCGCTTGAAGTTAGTAGTTATTTCGAATCAGCTCTGGATAAAAAACTACTTCACTCATTATGGTTAACACAAGGGAAATTTCTGGCCTCAGCAATACAGACTATACCATTGGCCAAATTTTTGATTTGTCAGAGAAACTGGAACAAAGTGAAGCTAGTTTAGGTAGGGGATCGTTTGTCATTTCAGGTAATTTAAGATATCTGAGAAATTTCTTTTTTATAAATGTGCTATTATTTTAAGGAGACAAACGAGAAAAAGACAAATTGTCCAAGGCCACCCAGGATTACAGTATGGCATCAATTAATCTTATTCACGATTTAATGTCACAAATCTCTAAGGATAAACTTAGTCTGCATTTTCTGTAAGAATGTTCGGGTAGTAACGTCAACAGAAGCAGAATATAATCACTAATCAGCCACCGGATCAAGAGCTCATTTTGCGGTCACAAATGCATCTGACGTGCCAAAATTTAAACCTGAGTACTGTGCTAGCTGCTAGTCTTGAGCAAGTGTACCTGGGCCCATTTTGTTTTTTATGTCTAATTGGTTGTCAGGGTCTAGGAATTTATTTCAGTTTATTCTTTTAATTATTAAGTCCATGTAAAAATGTCTTAAATCTGAATTTTGCTGCACTTCAAATGAAATTAAAAACAGAATTTTTACGTTTAGTGCTTTATTTGTATTCATTACATAAATAATAAAAAAACAAAAAGTCACATTAAATCAATATAATATATTATGTTATAAGAAATGAACAGCAATTTTCAAGTAAATAATTATAAATTCTTTTATTTAAATTTATAACAATATGAAAAACATGATTCAAAATTCAAAATAAATATATTCTTAAAATTAATAATATTTATTTTGAATAAACAAACAAGCGTATTAAATAAACAACATTTCAGATGGAATAAATGAATAATGAAGTAAAGGAACAACAACTAAAATTTACATCACATTATAATCTACTTTTGATTCATTTTAACATGACGTACCTCTTTATTGGGGTTGCTAATCATTGATAATAATAATATGGACCTTCTCCACCGAAACTACTGCAACCCAGTTTTTTTTAATTCCAGTAAGATGCTGTGAATGTTAAGTACCTGTTCCCGGGGATGATAAATATAACAATTTATCTTTACCAATCAGTCAGTCGATTTTCCCTGAAATGAAGCGCATTTAACTGTTCACAATATATTTTAATAAACTTACCAGATTTTCCTTGTCATCCAGATATTTTAGGTCTCTTCTAAACGCCAGGCCAACAGAGGAGCGGTTGCTTCAAACTTATTTTTTGTTTGTTCACTTTAAATTTTATTTTGCCACGATTTTCCTGCTTGACCAAGACAATCCATTCCCACTCAATTATATGGATAGTAATCAGTGCGATAAACTTAAAGAGCCATAAATATCACAGTTCAACATTACCTATTTGACAGGCTTTCAGTTGGCGATGAAATTAGATATTTTACCAATCGCGGCGATGAGCGAAAATGTAGTCATCGCCGGTAGTGGTAGTCGCAATTATGTTCGATTGGATAGCAAAGGGAAGGTTTGAATTTTTTGACAATGGTTGTTGCTTGTAGTTGTCGCCGGTCGTCGCAATTGTGTTTACGCGCCACCTGTATGAACTGGTGCTCCCCCGAAGACAGACAGATACGTCTCATTTTCATGGGCTTGGGCGAAGTATGAATAAGATAATGTAATTCCAGCTCTGTAAGCGAAAATTTTTGGGTTTTAGAAAAGTATGCATGTGTTCGTAATTTCTATATTTACAGACGCTTGTAAGAGCATGAGTAAAAAAAAATTCTAAGTGATAAAAAGTCCAAAAGCTCGTGGTCTTAACCTTTATGCGCTAAAAGGTGATAGCATCCATTGTGTTGTTTGCAATTTTCTCACAGCATTTGACAGTCCGGTTAAGATTTTAGGTCTGCTTCTGGCCATTTCGATATATTAGATCCGCGTTATGTTTTTCTTAATGGAGTGAAAATTTCTGTGTGGTCAAGGTTTATAGAAGACAAGGTATACCCGACTCGAACCACGTTCCGCCATTTTTGTTAAAAGTCTTTTTCCCTTTTTCTTCATTCACTGAAGTACGTCACAGGGCATCAGCTGTAATGTGTCAAAATTCTTTGCGCTTGTACTGCCACTGTCAGATTTCCTTTTTCTTTTTTATTCATTCACTGAAGTACGTCACAGACTATCAGCTGAATTTTAATGGGCATACCTTGTTTCTTCTATGTACCTTGTGTGTGGTATGGATTTCTACCAAGGTATATAGAAGACAAGGTATTCTCATTAAGATTTTGACACTTGGCCGTGACGTGTTTCTTATTCTTATTAAATTTTAACACATTGTAGCTGACGTCAATTCAATGTATAGAAGAGACAGAGAGAAAAGATAGTTTATTGTATTTTCTGTACCATGCTTTTCTATACAACACGTCACTTCGTCCACTAATGGTGGAACGTACGTTCGTATATGTAGATCTCTGTACTGTGACATTTCCAAATACTTATTGCAAGAAAATGTAACAGTTATCTGACCTTTTGGCAGAAAAATCGTTAAATCTTAAAAAAAAAATTGGATTTTTTCCCACACTATAACTAGTTATATGAATACTTTATGCTTGAATTTGACTTTAGTTCAATAATAAAACAAATTTTACAATTATGAGTTATAATTGCTTCTTAGGCCACCCGAAAATGTTCTAACAAACTTTTTAATAAATAACTGAGTTATGTGGTGCCTCAAACGGCCCAAGATTTTTTTTATATTTATCAGCACTTCCTGGATTCTCTATATTTTAATACTTACTTTTCATAATTTTTCTTGGATTTGTAATTTTAATTTCATTAAAAAAGATCTCACTCAGTTTATTTTTGATATGAAAAATAGTAGATTATATCTGTACATAGTACAAATAGAGTATGGTTTTTTTATCTTAAATTTTCTGTTTTCCCCCGATGGTCTTCTCAGGCAAAACAAATTAAGGAAAAACGTGTAGATCGAAAATAAAAACTTCAAAGGATATCAAATTATAATCCAAGATATACAGTGAAAAGAATTACCATTGGGGAAATCTTTTATTTCATATTAAAGCACATTTAACATATAAATATCATTTCTTTAAATTAATCAGTATCTTTGTTATTTGAAAGTGTTGTGGACGTTTTCCGACATTTACTACAGTACATATATTTTTGTGGTTCGGATAATTTTTATATAGTAATTTACAATCTCGCTTAAAAAACGGCCGGTTTTAAATATGTATGTATAAATAAGAAAAACAGAAAAAGTTCAATCTTAGAATTAAAGATGTGCAGAAAATTTTGGGAAATTTCTTAATTCACTATTAAAATGAATTTTTTCGCTTTTCCAAAGGGTTCTTGTCATTCACTAAAATCTAGTTATTTATTAGTATCGGATGCCTTTAAAGCTTCGAAATCCTTATGATTTATTTTTTCTGAAAATCCCACACAAACAAAAAGGTAGACTTTTTCTTCTTCAATTTAATACCACAATATAATATGGCAAATTTAAAGGTTCATATAAGTGCCCATACATAGTGTATTGGAAGTATTTATACATCGGGAGTGGAACTAGAGTAGTTGTAAATAAAATATTACACTTAACATAATTTAGTACTTTTACATAAATTCAAGGCAGTCGTTCTGCTGTTATTTGGCTACAAAATCAAGAATGTGTTATTATGCCAAGTTTAATTAAATATTGAACCTTAAATTCCGAAAACGCGGTTTACCAGTCAAATGGTATGAGCAAACTAAACTATTCTGCAAAAAACTAAAAAAATCAAGCCTTTCGGAAAACACAATAAAATCTGTTCTAATTCTAGGTATGCTTTAGCTACCTAGAACTATAGAAGTTTTTAATGTTATTTCTCCAAAATGATACAATCCACAGTTTTTAATTTTAGTAAAGTGTGTGTGTGTGCGGCGTGCACGATAAATACTCGCAAAATCCTCGAGAAATACTTCCCAAGCCATGATTATACTAATAATACTAATACATTATAACTTAACGCGATAAGAATGCAATAGTAGCTCCTATCCGTGTAATTTGCCAGATTAATATTTTCTGGGAAAAACACCATCACGAATAACGTAAAAGTTATATGTATAAATTATATTTTGAAAGATTTTGACGTGAATGCGGATGAATTTGGTGGAGTAATAGTTGAAGATGAATATGTGATGCTCCATGACTTTTAGCAGTGACATTGATCATGTAGATGTTTACATTTTTCAGTGTATCACCAGCAGTGCACGTCCATGGAATGACTTCAGTGTAGTACTGCAAGAAAAGTATAACACTTCTGCTAAAAAACGTGATCAATGGAAATTGGTATTAGTTGAATAACAATACGCTCATGTTTGGACCAACTGCGATGAGCTTTAACGAAAAAAAAGTTTGCCGCTCTTGCTATTTCATTCTTTTTTAGAACTTTAATATAACTATCAAATTTTCTGCATCACCCTTTACTTTTTTACATACGCACATATTTCAAATCAAATGATTCATTCAAGCTAAACATAAATTTAGTCGTAAAACTATTTTCTTATTATAAATCAGTAATTTTGATGAAATCAATTAAGAACAAAGCATAATTGCTTTCCTATTTTGAGAGTGCAAACTTAAGTACATATTATGTATTTTAGTAAATAAAAAAATCACGTTTTCTTACTTATGTAAGTACATAAAGAGCAAATCATTAGTATCGACACTTATTATATAGTGGATTTCTATTAAGTATTTTATATAATAATTTATTTTATAACATATTTGTTCAATGTATTCATTGAATGAAGTAGATTAGTCTTAACTTTAATCGTCAAATTCTCACTTTTACATCAAAGGTTAGATACTAAAAAAATATGTATTATTATATGCCAAATAAAAACAAAGTTCTGCTTCTATTTTATCTATTCACTATTCTTGAGATACTGTTTTACTCGAAAAATGCTTTCGAAACATTCTGGTGATGTCGCAAATTGTTGCTTATGAACAGATCAGGATCATATCGATATCGTACATTCTAAAAGGTCTATTCGATAAGATAATGGTCCCTTTATAAAAAACACACATTTTATATAGTTAGCAAAAATAAAGTAATGAACCGCATCTTAGACGTTATATGTATATAATATATACTATGTATGTAGGTATTGAAAAATAATATTACTAACAATGACCATAGTTAAGAGTAGCACATATATATTTCTATTTCATTTTGTAGTATGAAATTTTCTCATTTAATTATAATACAATAAGATCATACAAAGTTTTTTGTTTCTTTTCTATTTTTTTTGTAACATCACAGTTATCAAAAAGGCAATAAAATTTATTTATAAATTATATTTATGTATATTTACAAAGTACACACTATTTGCTATAGATTTTTTTGTATTTTAGTTTCATATTATGCAGCATGTTTGTCTCATTAACGAAAAGTACACATGGATATGATGGAGATGAAATGTCTCCTATTTAGCCTAAAATTGATATAATAGCGTTTCCAAATTAAATGTCGACTTGTCCATTAAGTTTAAGAAATTTCCAAATACATATAAAATTGTATTGTCCAAAACAACGTTGGCTTGTTCAAGATAAATGTTGATGTGACATCTACAATAAATGTCGATTTGATCAAATTTAATATCGGATTTTGGTGGTCGAGAACGCAAGTTTGGATTGCAAACCGAAAGCTGGCTGGTGTATAAAGGCTAATTTGTTTTAGTAAAAAAAAAAGTAGCACTTGATATGTAAAAATCAAGGGAAGAGATATCGGTATTTTTTAGATAGTTATCCACGTTAATGCCTCTAACTGACCCTTAGATATCATCTGTAAAGCTGAGGGATTGCTGGGATACCTTGAATAAGTTGTGCATATATAATATGGTGTTTCTATAATGGATGCCTAGTGAATTATGGGATATTTCTTGTACCCGTCTTTTACGTAAAAAAAAAAAATGAATTAAAAGACCGTTGGTAAAAAATATAGTAGTGGATTTGCTTTAAAAAAAGTAGATTTCTCGAATACGTATATTAAGATGTCAATGTAGCTTAGACATTGGACTTTAATCAGTGATTTTCGGCTAAGTTTCAGACATATATAAATTAGCTTAGATACCAATAAAGTCTGTCGAAAATCTACACCAATTAATTAATTTGTCTTACGACTATAATCATATAGGTTAATTTTTTTTGTAAGCGACTAATCAGCAGGACATTACATAATTTTGAAGGTAAATTAATAATCTCCTTTTGCGGAGGTACGTAAGCCATATCTTTGTTTGTTTAGTTTAAATTATAGAAATAGCTTAGTGCTAGTTTTTTTTTATTTTTATTTAGAATTCAATTGCCAATATAGAAAGAGAGAGAGCGAGATTTTATACCAACGTGATAACAAATAGGAAAAATCTTTAAAATGTTGATTACTGTGAAAACAAATATTTTTACATAGAAGTTATAAAGCAACTGAAATTTTTATTATCATACTTATTGTGATTATTGTGGGTAGCAAATCCTTTTAATTTACATATTTTTAGTTAAAAGTGAAAGCTTGGCTTCGCTCCAGGCTTATTATCTAATAAATGTTTTTTTTTTATTTGATTTGATTTATTTTGAATTTCTGCATATTAAAAATTATTCTAGTAAAAATTTAACTAGAGTCCGATCTAGATATGTATACATAAAATAAAAAGATATATATTTCTTTAGTTCTGAAGTTAAAAGTTCCTGAATTATCCTTTATGTGATGAGGATACAATTATTGTCGAAGATATTCGAACCGCATTTTAAATTTTCTGAAAAAGTAAATGGAGCATATTTGCAATGATGGAGAAACTAAATAAAATTGCACAAAGAGGGTCTTTCGGACATGCCCTTATTTATTTTACATATCCAAATATATGCAAACATGACAGGTGCAAACATTTAAAAAGAAACAAATTCCCTAATGTAATTCAATAATTCATATTCTTTTTTTTTTTTTATATATAAAAATTTAGAAAAACTGTTTTCGTACCTTTTGGGTATATATGCGCGAACAGACCTTCAGCGACCATAATTAGCTGTTATTTTTGGCAATCACTTAAAAAAGTACCATCAAAAGTGAATGGTAACTTGAGACGGCATGGCAAATATTTAATTAATAATTGTTAAACAACTTTTAATTTCATAATAACAGTTTCAATAAATTTTTTTATTCTAAAGTTAATTATAACTGTTACCACCAATGACCTTTTATTTATTTAATTTTTATATGTAATAAGAGTCCCAAAATACTTTTAATTTTTTAGTCTTTAGATAACTGTCTTAGAAGACTTTTATATATTTCAGTTAGTCCATAGATGTTACCAGAGATTTTTATTCATTTAAGTCCTATGATAAAAGTCTCATAATAAGACTTTTATCTTTTCAATTTTCGATAACGGTCTGATCGGACTTTTATATTTTACAGTCAGTTATAGTAGGTATAGAAGACTTTTATTTATTTAAGTTTCATAATGGATCTATCACAGTTATTGATATTTGATTTTGCTAATATGCGTGTGTCCGAATACCCGAATCTGCGGACTATCCAATTCCTGAAATCCAAAATCAAATACCAAGAACTGCAATAAAAGAGATCTGTTATAGATCCATTATAAGACTTAAATAAATAAAAGTCTTCTATAACTATTATAACTGTAACTGACGGTAAAATATAATAGTCCCGATCAGAATGTTATTGAAAAATAGAAAAGACAAAAGTCTTATGAGACTTTTATCATGGGAGTTAAATGAATAAAAATCTCTGGTAACATTTAAGGATTGACTGAAATTTATAAAATTCTTCTAAGACAATTATCTAAAGACTAAAAAAAAAAAAAAGTCTTTTGGGAGTTTTATGAAGAGAGCTTTATTAATAAAAGTCTGTGATAACTATTAGCACTGAGCTAAAAGTATAAAAGTCTAATAAGACTGTTATTATGAGACTTAAAAAAATAAAAGTCTTTTGGAACTCTTATCATAAGATTTAAATAAATAAAACTCTACGGTAACAGTTATGACTGTCCAAAAAAAAGTACATTTAATAAATAACTTTTATCTTATGATCTAAAATTTTAAAAGTCTTTTATAACAGTTACATAGAACTGAAATGAAAAGTTAAATTTTAACTATTATTTCAAATTTTTTACAAAAAGTCCCATAACAGTTACGGTTCTTAGACTATAGATTACTTAGGGTGTTTAAGCTTCGGCTATAGCCAGAATAAAGCTTTCAGTTCTTGGTTACAGTCAACTTGAAGCCAAAGGAGCTTAACCTTTATTTGTTTCCATTCTTTTATTATTTATGGTTGCATTGCACTACCAACTAGTTCTGTTCTATTACTCGTCATAATTCTCACAATGAGAATAATATAGATTTACGAAATTAAAATGACATAAGTTTGACATATACTTACACAAACAAGAGATTTAGCTAAAGCATTGCCGTCTTTATATTCCAGGCCGTGACACAAAACTTTCAACTTCAACTTTCTGCATAGTATAAACAAGCCCCCGTACTAAAAGTTTGATTTAGGAATTTTATTCTTTAATTCTTTGTGCATTTAACAGTATGAAAATCTAAGTACTTTGTTTAATAAAATTGTTAATATTTTTTCACTCAAACATAACACTACACATAAAAATGAGAAAATGTGTTGGATTCTATTGCCTTTATACCAGCTTTCATTTCTCTGTGTTTTATCACAGAGAAATGAAAGTTCACTTCAAAGTGGAAGCAAATATTTCTTAAAAAAGATCGTTTTTTGTTTGAAACTGATTTTCTTTTGAAAATAGATAAAAATTTAATGTATAAATTATTCTACCATAAAAGCAACAAATTTGCCTATAAAATAGGCTAATATTTGAATTACCTTTAAACTATAATTTAAAAGTTATGAAGAATTAAACACAGAATACTGTTGCGCCCTATAGTTTCACAGCGCAGTGATTAAGCGAAACTAGGGAAAATATGACTCGAATGTGTGGCTCTGCCGATTCATTGATTAAAAAATACTTTGAGTCATGTTTGAAATGAAAAAAACTGAATTATTTAATATGGAAGGTGGCGAATATTTTTAAATTGATGGATGCATAATGGGATAATATAACAAAATGATTAACATTGTTATTCTTATTCTTAAGAAGTTACTGTGTGTTAAACGTTGAAACACTAATTTTTTTCATATAATTCAATAGGCAAGCGCAAAGCTCTGATTGCTTTCTAGTGTGATTTGTGGTATAAAGGTAACAGAATTCAACACATTTATTCATTTTTATGTGTAGAGCTATATTTGGGTGAAAAAATATAAACAATTTTCTTAAAGAAAATACTTAGATTTTTATACCGGTAAATGCACAAGGAATTAAATAACAAAATTCCTGAATCAAACTTTTGGTACGGAGGCTTAATTACATTATGTAGAAAGTTGAAGTTGAAAGTAATGCATTTTTCACTACACCCTTATTCACCAGTATGTAAAAAACAACAGCTTTATTTGTCAGTATGTAAAAAAACAATGTGTTTTGTTATTGGAAAATGTAAACATTTTTTCTTTAGAAAAAAAAACAAGTTATATTTTTCTTTGGCAATTTCAATTTCAATTTTGAATAATCACTGACATATAATAAGAATTGCCTGAGCGTTCTTGCTTCAAAAATGGCACAATTTATGAACAGGCTGTGAAAACTCTTTATTTCGTACAATTGTACACCGATTCATAATCAATTATTATTTGTCGATTAGAAACACTACAGATGTTATCAAATAGTATTGCATTAAATAAAAATTGTTTAGGAAGTTAAAATTTTTTTAATTAACACACAAATTAATTTTTAATATTACTGAAAAATGTGTTCTTCTGCAGATTTGATGTCAAATATTATTGAGCTTGTAACAGATAGACGTATATAAATAATATATTTGTCTGAATTTTTATGTCAATTTCAATGCATTCTATTTAATACAACCGAACTGTTTCCAAAATTGGTAATAGTTCTGCGTACATTTTGGGCATGAAGAAGACAAAACAGATTTTACCCAAAATTTTTGCTATTTTTGACTATAGAAATAGGATAAGAAGGCTCAGTCCATTCTTATTATATGTCAGTGACTTTGTACATTGCTGTAATTTTGCCAGCTTTGATAAGCAATATTTTATTATCATGTGGTACATGCATTGTTTACGGAAAATTTTTTGAAAAAAAAATAAAATGGGAAACATATCGTCAAAAGTGATTCCTGCTGTAGTAAATTATTACAAAATAATTTGAATTTTGAACTCAACAGCCCAATTAACTGCTATCATATAGAAGTGGACAAAATTCGTATTATGAGTTTCAAAAGTTGGCAGTGCGCACCAGGTTCGTTCTTAATGTTTTACTGAGGTCGAGGTTGGAAAAGTTAGCACTGTTTCTCGCTACATGAGGGAAATATTAACATCAGCAAGAGTTGCTGTCAAAATGAAACAGAAGCTTCTTGATATTTTCCTCGAAAGCATCATAATTCCTTAAGCGAAGTGACTGTCCCAAGTAACCTCATTTTCAGCCCGCACCCCACCAGTTTACTTACGTCAGTATGAAAACGAGTTCCACACACTTCACACGTTTTAGTGATGTGAAACCTCAGAAATAGTTAAATTGAGTATATTTTCTGCAATTGGTATACGTTTTGGTGTATGTAGTCATTTGTAATACCATGTGGTGTGGAACTTGTGAAATATGAACAGATTTGCTTTTTTTAGAGGAAATGGTTTCAAGTGAAAAATTAAATATTGAAAAGGTCATAAATTGTGTCATAAAGAAACTGTGGGTACGCTACTGGCATATTGATTGCTAAGGAGAATAATATTTTTTGTTTATATTATTATCTTATAAATTTATGAAATTTCTAATCGAAAAATAAAAAGCGCTCCCTTTCTATACTAGCCAAAACACAAATGTGCTGACATTCTACAATTTCCACACCAGCTGATATTATTAATATGGCTACTTACATAAAAAAAAACACCGATAGCAGAAAATACTATCAACTTGACTATTTCTGATATTGCACTTAGCTCAAAAAAGGAATTGTGTGGAACTCGTTTTTAGGCGTTAGTAAACGCGGGGCTGAAAACGAGATTACTTGGGACGGTAACTTCACTTGTGAAAACAATTATTTTATATAGTAAAGGAGACAGACCTAAAGCTGAGGAACACAGCTGTGTTGCTTTAATCATATACAAGCAATTTTTTTTTCATCTATACATGATCAAAATTAATTGAAATTTAAGGAAATCTTGTTGGGAAAAAAATGTGTGTGCAGTTCGATTTGTTAACTACTTATACCCGCATTTCATCGAAAAAATGAAATTAAAATTAATTATTATTTAGTTTTGTGCTTGAGTATTTTAATGATTTTCTGATTCTTTAATGCCGTTTTATTGCAACTTATCTTATTGTGAAAATAAAAAGAAAAAAAAAAACATGATGACACACTATTACTAATAGAATTTTTGCTCTGAGCTTTAATTCCTTAACATAAATTAACAGAGGTTTCAAAATGTATAAGTGTATTTTATATATTGGATGTTTACAATCTAGAATATCTCGAGAAATATTCGTGGTCTGATTGGTGGTATTATTTTAAGAGAAAAGTTGAGATTTTTGATTAGACCTTTTCTTTTTTTGCATGCTATGGGTTTATGAAAAAACAAATTAAATTTATATCAAACATTTGTTAAACGCTTAAGGCACTTCCACACATAACAAACATTCCCCATATTTGACAAACATTTATTGGAATGTTTGATGGGTGTGGACGCAATTTTTACAGTTATTAAAAATTAGATGTTTTTAAGGTTTGTACAGTACCTAATTTCAGTCAGTTTTGGATGTGGATAGTAAAAGTTCATTTTGGAATTTTTTAATAGTAAAGTCTTAATCATGAATGAATAGAATTATTAGACTATTTCGAAATTATCAATTTAAGTTTATAATCCAATAAATCACGACCACTGTACTGTAATTTTCTTTTCCACAATCTCCTTTTTTGAAAATTTTCCTCAAACGTTGAGGCAAGTATACGACGAAAGACAATGCACATTACTTCACTCGGACAATACATGATTAAAACTGAACATTTTGGAAAACATTTTTTCACACAAATATCCTATCAGATGTTTGACAAACATTTGACAAAAATATGACAAATATTTATCAAACATTTGTCAACTGCCTATAAATTTTTTGTCAAATGTTTCTTTGGAAATATTCGTTATGTGTGGATGCCCCTTTAGAGTGTCCTCTGTTGTATTACAAAAAACTGTGGTTCATAAAGTCCATAGTTTCCAGGTAACATGGTTATTCATAAAAAGTTAGTTATTTTTTTTTTATGTAGATAAGATTCATAATAGCTGTGTTCGTTTGTGTCCGCAGAATAGAACAGAACAAAAGATACACAGAAGAACGCCTCATACATTCTCATAGAAGATTTAAATGAAACGAATAGTACAAATAGTTCGCTTCAATCGACAGAACAATTTGTTCTCTCAAGTATATCGGAGTTCTAGAATAAGGTCCACAAAAGAACACAGCTAATATGTGCGCAATAAAAAATAAGGGTTCCTAATTCAAATTTCGAAGTCCCCCGGAATTACGGAATTAAATGGCCCTCTCGAAAATTTTATATTTTTATTTTGGAAATGTTTTGCTATACTTTGTTACATATATTTCTCGAGATATTTCAGGTGGTGGTTTAAATGGTACACCCTGTATATACAGGGTAAATTCTTTAATAGGGTGGTAGGATACATGAATCCAAGTAAAAATATTTCTAGAGGAGAGGTCCCCTTCCCCTTCCTACAGAGTTATAGCGTTTTTTTTATATAACCTCCAAAAAGGGAAGGCTCCTGCTTATATGTCTTTAACTCCCGAAATACAAAAGCTAAATCAGCGCAACTTTTTCTATTTGGAATGAATTTACATATACTTTTTTTTTTAAATGTGCAAAGTTAAGCTTATGAAAATTATAAAAAAAAATCGTGGATATCATTTTTTCATTGTTGTTTTTATTTTGTTTGTTTGGTTTGTGTTTTTTCTCCATAAACTTCATTTCTTAAGCTTCCGATCATAATTCATGAACATCACGTTTACTCCAATGTCCGTGGCAATTGCCTGACCTTTGAGGGCTGGTATATGAATACATATTATAACCTGGTATGATATGTACACGTACATCAGCAGTAGGTCGACATCCATCCGTTCTTTGTCTTCTGGATACTGAAACTGTTGTTTTGCAGCAGCAATAATGAAAAAGATTTATGTAAGCATTACGGAAATGTCTATTTGCAATGCAGTAAACTACATTATGGAAACATGACTTCGTCAAGCCAAACCATGCTGTATTGTAAAATACTCGATTCGAAATCAAGGCTACCGATCCATAAACCAATACAAAACCGAATGGTATCCAAAATAGTATGAATACAATACAGCTCCAAAAGTTAGCTCTAGTCAAAGATATATCCCATGCATAATTTGGATTTGGTTTGAAATTTGGTGTATTCATTAAACGTTTTACTTCCAATTTGATTTTGGCGTGGGTGCATAATGTTAGTACAACAGGAACCAGGATAGCACCTACAACAACCGTTGAATGATATGAAAGCAATTCATTTGATTTCCGTGTACAATAGTCAAAACTTATATGGAATAGAAATTGTAGTCCTGATGATGTGCTACCCACTATCCAAATTAGAATTAAAATTGTTGTAGTACGAGTTCGATTGAACCATTTTCTCTCATCTACCGGGGTACAAAGTTGGTTGTAGTTTTCTATTGCAGTCACCTGAAATTATATAGTAAAATAGAATTCATTTAATTTGTAGATGTAAGTGTGAAGTTGAATTTTTAACTTAATTAGTAGATAAGCCATGCTTTAACTAATAGTTAACAATCGCTTTCAAGCTTACCTTAAAATGTGCAGAATTATAAGATTTTTTTTTTCTGAAATTTTACTGTGTGAAGGATACTGAGAAGAACCAGATATTATATAGTAGATGTACATAGGACATGAGAACATATATACTTGAACGGTGTCCCGAAGTAAATTATATAGTATGTATATTAAAATAAATGAAAGTTTCTATTTGTCTTGTATATATGTATATATGTAGATATTTAAAGAAATTATCTACGGCGGATAGTTATATATGTGCGTATACATATATGGTTCAAGGATTTAGTTGATTTCATTTATATCATCTTTCACTTGCTAACTTAATTCAACTTAACTCGAACGGTTAAGCCACGAATGACTCTTATTTTGCATTATTATTACATTTATTGTTCTTTAATAGTTCTAAACTTAAGAAATACACATTTAATTGGTACATTTTTAATTAAAGTACACATAATATAGTTTTCCTATTCATTTTCTTAATATATGGCGTCCTTCTTTTGTTAAATAAATATTATTACGTTTATCGATCGAAAAGTTGGTTTGACTTAAAATTTTTACTTTGACGACGACTTTCCTGGACGTCAAAGTGAAATATCCAAAATTTTCGACTTTGAGGGCAAATATCCATGTTTAGGTAATTTTATGTTTAAAGGCAACAATAATTTTTCCTAAAAAATATTTCAACTTAAAATAGAGCATATAGCTCTAAATCACAAACAAGAAATACCCAGATATCGACAGCTGTACTAACAAAGTGATGCATAATAACTTACTGATCTCGGCGAAATATATCTTGGATACGAACCAAAATTTTTTTCAATATAGGCAAAAATTCATTGTTTTCTTAGAATTTTAATCGATCACATTTCTTTAGAATTCGTCTGCATTATTTAATGGCGACGGTATTGCAAATTCCTATGTAATAAACGCCCCATAAAACGTTCTTGGAGAAAATTGTTCTTATTACTGCAATGCAATAGTCTGTCGTTTGCCGTCTGCCGTGTCGCAGTTGTGTTCAAGCCTTAAGGTTGTAGACGGTCCGAACGAGTTGTGTCTGGGCAGATAAACGTGAGCACCTTAGCTATTTTGCCTTAATCTCACGGCAGTCTTAATGCACGGATTAGTATTTATGCGACAATCAGCGCCGTCATGAGGCAGAATATATTATATTCTGTCTCGATGAATACCATATTATGTCAGTGCATGCCAAACATTGGACTTACTGGTCGAAGCGAGACCCATCTAAAATCTCTGCCGATCTGTGGGTCACGGCACCCGCTTGATTTAGGGCAACTTCACGCCGAAAGCCAATTATCTAAGCATACATTAATAAGCGACCATCCTTCAGATCCTCGGACGTAGTATACAATTATACAAAGGACATACTCCTCTGTTCAAAGAAGAATGTCCGCCTAAATCATGCCGACTCAGACAATCAGACAATCTCTCTTTGAATGCATATGAGCTACCGCGATGCTCCCATCAAGGGGCCTTCTCTATGTTGAGACGAATAGCTCTACTATAGTAGCACTATCCGGGGCTCCTCAACCCCGTGGTACCAAGTTAGCAATGTCGGCTACGCAGTTGGTATGGCCTCGTAGTCCATGACCATAAGGCCATGGAGGCTACCAGTGGATCTTCATGCTGATCCTTATACGAGACTGGTTACTCCGTTCGGGTTTAATCGTATTAGCACATAAGTGACGGCAGTGGACCATGAGAAGGTTATGATCCGCCCTTCAAGTTGGCTTGAGACTACAGCCAGTAATCTTATAGTTTACCAAAGTATTAATTTCCAGTCAAGACTACTAGGTCGTATACGTGCAGGCTTCACTATGAACACGCACAATCATCAGCGTTCAGAGTGACTGTGCATATATACGGCCTTTTCCTTGCTTATATCACAGATGTATATATCAGCCAGCCTTAGTTTTTAGCAAGATATTCAAAAGCTTTAGCAAATACCTTAACCAAAAATTATATACAAAAACCTTGAAGATGTCACTACATACGGGGCATAAACTGACTATCCTATCTCCTTCTGGGCATATAACCTCCCTTGGCAGCTCTGCGAATCACTAACTCCTTTTGCAGCTGCCAGGCTCAATATTCGACAATAGTTCAAATGAAATGAATATTGAGATGCAAGTGGGTGTCACATTTTTAAGTTGCCGCTTTGCGATTGCTCTTGCAAAATTAAATCTATAAGTCACACCGGAAGCGGCGCGGCTGTCAAGTTTAAAATCGCGTTGGAAGGGAGGTTTGCACGCAAGCTGTACTACTATCTCGTGTAACTCCCAAGTTAGTTATTGAGTCTGCTACGAGCGCTCTTCTCATATATCACTTTGTTACTACAGCCGTCGATATCTGGGTATTTCTTGTTTGTGCCTAAATGATGGAATTTCACCATAAATAATAACAGAATTGAATTGTAGAGCATGATCTACATTTTTAAATTGTTTTTGTAATTCATTTTTATTTATAAATGATTCCACGAAAGCCATTGCACTTGAATTTAAATCATCTACTGATTAATCTAAACTAAAGATTGATTTGCCATCTTTTGGAGTACGTTTAAACTTTTCGAAAATAACCAGAAGACTTAGCTTTTTGAGTAAAATTACAAGCCATATTATCTATATGTGTTTTATTGAATTATTTCACAATAAGGCTGTATATTAGAACACGTTAAAAGCATTTTTAACACATTCACTAATTTTGAAATAAACTTCTTGCTTTCATTGACTTTGAAGGCAAAATTACGGATTTTTAACAATGAAGGAGTTCGTTAAACGTTTGCCTTGAGATTAACTTCTTTGGGAAATCCGCCTTTGAGGGCAAACACCATCGAATAGGGAATATCTACGTTATCTTGTCTTGATTTTGGGAATAGATCCAACTTCAAAGTCTATACAATTCCTTAAATTTGACCTCGAAGTTAGGTAAAATTTACGTAAAAAGTAAGAAAATTTTCCTTAGAGTTAGGAAATTTTTGATTATTTAGTTTTCTGTTTTTCTTCATTCCTGTGAGGTAAATTAAAAAGAAATTATTATCTTAGTTTTCCCTAATAATTTCCTTCTTTTATCTCATAGGAGAAAGTCCTGTCAGGTTAAATTCCTAAGTATAGTTTACGTAATTCTTACCAAAATAGGTCGATCGGTGCTCGACAATAGAAAATTTAACCTTCAATATTACTTAGGGCTTGCTTTTTGATAGAAAGTTAATTCAAACTCGGATTTTAAATCATCTCGACGGAAAACGAAGGTTCAAAAGAAACACGATCGGACATTTTGTAGTGATTATAATAATAAAAAAAAGCCTGTTCTTAAGAATATTTGTATAGTAAATAGTTTAAGTGATTTAATAAAATGTCTTTGAGAGTCACACAGTATACAAAGAAGAATACATAGATGCAAGCACTAATTTGAAGTGTATATGCAAACTGAAATTGTACCTATACCCTTGTATACGTTTATTTAAGTTTAAATTATAAATTAAGCCAGACATTTAGGTAGCCTATAAGAGAAGAAATATAGTGTAGAATCTTTGTACTACGTGAGCATGATAAAAAAATTTATTTTCTTCTAGGTGCAACTGTTTGGTATGTCTACTAATATGCAATAACAATGAACAATGACATAAATTTTTATCAAATTTACGTGTATCTCTTACTGACATGTAGGGGAATGTCGTCAGGGTGGGCCAATCCGGCTAGAGAATGCTAATAGAGCAATCTCTTGAATAGGTGCTCAATACACCCTTATTCAACAGTGTGTAAAAAACAAGTACTTATGGTTATTGATATGTAAACATTGTCAGACAAAACAAGTATATATCTCTTTGTCAAACATCTGCTCAATTTTCTTCTTCCACTGACATGTATGTATTTAGGTAAGTTAACCTACAAATAATTTAAATATGGCGTCAGTTTACGACAGTTGGTAGCATACACAGTGTGAGCATACTTCTGTCTGAAGTCAAAATTGATGCCACATGAAATAGGAGATCAGTCAGTCTATTTACTTATATACTTGTTAGTGATATCTCTTTACAATTTAAATTATACACTGAACTAACAGCCAAAAAACATAATAAAGTTCAGTAAATTCGTGTAAACAATCAGACAGCGATAGTTGTACATATAAGTACAGTCAAACCTCTCTAAGTCGAACGCCTCTTACTCAAATTTCTCTTTAAATCGAATTGTTTGCACTCCATTTGGCACTCCGTTCGATTTTTCATAGAAAATCTGCCTCTTAACTCGAAATTCCTTATTTAGAAAAACCTCTTAAGTCGAACTAATTTTCAGAAATTTTTCGAGTTTTTTCTTACTATTTGCCCTCTTCTAACTAAATTCAGATAAGCCCTTGCTACGTGTTCGTTCCGTTTGCTATGTCTTGATTTTTTTTTGAATTTTCTATTCTATTGGCTTTTTCTTTATGCATTTTCAAATATGTAGTTTTGTTTCGAGTCTATTACTTTAATGTTCTTGAAAAGCATTGAATGTATTTTCAATAATAGAATAAGAAATTATAGTGGGAAGTAGCAATCAAAAATGACCGATTTTCTCAGTTCATAGT
Organism: Dioctria rufipes; assembly: GCA_963924295.1. Taxonomy (NCBI): domain Eukaryota; kingdom Metazoa; phylum Arthropoda; class Insecta; order Diptera; family Asilidae; genus Dioctria; species Dioctria rufipes. Next base: position 49,198,224 of record OZ002743.1, read on the forward strand.
ACAATAAAATGCGTACAAAGCAATAACATAATCAGAGCATGTTTAATGAAAAAGTGAACTTTTTTACCCTTCGTGATTGTGTAGAATTGGTGTATCGTTGAAATTGACTTCCTATGAGTAAAATGTTCACAACAGCAATAGAGCACAAATGACAGTGAAAAAAAGAACTGTAAAAATATATGAGAAATGTAGTAACTGGGGTGTATGTGACCCACATGCATGAAAATGGATTTACAGGGACAAAAAATGTTCCGAGAAAGTTTTCTGAATCGGGAAAAAAGTACACCACCCGATAGTATTTGGCAAGACCTTTTAATTGATATTCAACATGCGGTATTGGAACCTCCCTCCCCCGCAGAAGGTTCCTACCTCCCACCCTTAAAGTATATTCAGAGAAAAATTTTCTTCTACGAATTGTAGCTGGTAATGAGCTGAGGTGAACAGTGAAACTCGTTTTCCGATCGAACACAACCCTAACGAGATAGAGCCGATCTAAGGTACGAAACATTTAGTACCTCAACTAAAAAGGTGGGAAATACTAAAAAATTTAGCTTGGGGATCGCATTTTAAGCCTCCGAGTATAGGAGTGTGGATACTCAAACTTCTTCTTAGGACCTAAGGAATTCGATTCTGTATAGATTTACAAAAAATGTACTAGATCAAACTTTTGCCCTCCCCGCTCTTCCCCGCTTAATCAAAATAAACATTGTTAATAAAATGTGTTCGGAGAATTAGAATACATCGTTTATGATATCTCTCATGTCTGTTGATGTTGGGCCTAAATGGGCATTTCTCTTTGGCGCGGCAGTATTTTCATACACCAATAAAAAGGGACAATCTTGTTGTACAAATTTATGCGTTCTTTTAGTTCCGAAAACATATTCCCAGTTTCAAGAACAACTCTAGATTTTCACGCAAAGCGTTACGCGAAATTCAGTTCGGAGAGTTCATCTCATTTCTTTTTTATGCCAAATAAAAATATTTAGTAGAGTATACTAAAAATAGAAAATATGTATAGGCTTGCAAGTCTGTTGTTAAGAGAAGTCAATAATTTATTGTACACATCGGAGTCAGCATGTCATAAGTATATTAATAAAGAAATGGACTGTTTTATAACCAGTGTTATAAAAAACATATATAGGTATATATACCTTGTAGAACACCAGCCCATAAAATTCGGAGTACGTATTTTAACAGACATGATATGGTTTCGATTATGCTTCAGGGAATTTGTGAGTCTACTAGAAGAGGGTTTTTGAATGTATTCTATGGACCTCCAAGTAAAATTCACAATTCGCGAATATTTCATCTTTCCTTTTTTTCTAAATGTTTACCACGTATGTATATGTGAAACAAAATATGACCTTTTAGCAGATTCAGCATATCCCCGTAGGGAATGGTTAATTACTTCATATAAAGAGAGCTCGAATTTAACCCTTGTGGGCACACCCAGGTACCCGGGTAACTATTTGAACTTTCTTCTGCGAATTCATTATGAAAAAATAATTTTTCTAAGTTGATCTTCTAGTTAATCCTAAATCATGTAATTCTAAGACAATTAACCCGTTTTCCTACTAAAAATGTAAAGTCAGGTGGACGAAAATTGCTAGTAATAAATTTTCTACTCAAAGGCACACCCATGGTACCCGGGTACCTTTATAAATATTTGGTATCAAATAGCACGTGTTGAGCGAAAATTGTACATAACTAGGGCAAGATTTACTAAAAACAAAATGAAATTATTTTGTAAATATTGTATTTATTGATATATCGCACATAATTATGAATCTAAGATTAATTTGGGACTCGATTGACTTGGTGGTGATAGATCTGTAATTATAAAATATCTATTAGTCTATTGATAATTTTACTAAAATATTTGGCAAAAATTACTTTTCAGTTGCATCCGCTACATTTACTCAATGTTACTGCATGGACGTTGCAAATTGGACGGTTGCATATTATGCAAGACTTTCGCGATTTGCGATACCTCTTTTTTAGTGACGACATGCATACATGGCAGTTGCCAACTACTGCCAGACGGCCTGAAGCATCCCGTGCAGGAATTACCGCTCCTGTTGTTGTCGAAATTGGGATGTTTATAGGATGACCCAGAACACTCTCGATCCCATTTCTCGTGCTGAAATTTCGATACACATTTGGTGTCTCTGAGCGCATGTTGATAGCCGGCAATGCCAGTTGCTTCCCCAAATCTTTCAAAAAAGATCGGCGGGAATCAGTTGGTTTGTTACATCCTGGATTATTTTCCATAAAGACAATGTATGCAGCCAGCGCTGCAACATCCAGCATATTGTAGAAGAAAGCTAATGGCCACCGCAGGGTTCTTCGTTTAGTAGAATAAGCGGCCAGCATCTTGTCCATTGTATCCACTCCACCTTTCGTCCTATTGTAGTATGCTATGACTTCAGGTTTTTTGAGTAGACCTGATACTTCATCAGTGCGGTGCAGCGTGGACAACATAACGACCGCTTTGTTTTTTTTTTGGAACGTAGGAACATATAGTTATGTTGTCATTAAATCCAAAAATGGTGGAATGTACTTCACGTGTTTTAGATGGCAGCATCTGCGGTGGAATATAACTTTTGTTTTTCTTCAGTGTACCCACTAAAGATAAATCCCATGCCATTAGAAAACGTGCGAGTGGGAGAGATGTGAAGAAATTGTCAGTAACAATGTTTCGACCAGTACCCTTGTACCGCAAACACAAATCTCTCACCACACGTTCTCCTTGATTCATTTCACGTGTCGCACCCGTCTTTCCTGTATAGATTTGGCCTTGCAATGGAAATGAGTTTTTGGCATCACAAGCCCACCAAATTTTTATGCCATATTTTGAAGGTTTGGACGGCATATATTGTGTAAACTTAGTGCGACCCCGGAATGGAAACAACTGTTCATCAATTGTTATGCAGTCAGTGGGTACGTATTGAGAAGCCAAATTGGCGTTCAACATTATAAATAAATCCGAAATTGCGGCTGCTTTATCGTCCTTTATTCGTTCTGGCCTCGAGTACGGATTGTCGAAGCGAATAAATCTGGAAATAGCTTTGAACCGATTTATACCCATGGCTGCTCTGTAGATTGGATACGCATCGGACTTACACAGCTCCCTTGTGTGTTCACTGTTCGAATGTTGAACTCCAGCCGTAATTAATACTCCCAAGTACCCGTCAAATTCTTCTACCGTCAATTCTTTCCAAGATTTTTGATTTTCAGGATTTCCAACATTTTGAGCAGCATGGACAGATCTGGCTTTGCGATTTGTTTCCCGAATAATTATATCACACATGTTACTGTCAAGAAAACACTTGAAAGTATCACGTATTGATAATGTTTGATTTGATCGGGCTGGACCATGTCTATGACGGAGGATATTATGCCTCGGAATTCTGACATTTTGGGGAGGACTGCACTTCCATCTAGTTTTATCTTTACCATACAAAAAATTGGCAACGTCATCTGCAGCTTCCTCTCCGGATTCAGTATATATTTCATCATCTTCATCGGTTTCCTCACTGCATTCAATTCGTACATCATTTGAGTATACATCGTCAATATCTGATTCTTCAGGATTGCGATCTCGGATCATGGTCGAGGGAGGAAGCCAGTCTTCATCACTTGTCTCATCACTATCAAGTTCACGAAAAGCCGTTGAAGTTTCTCCAACTTCGTCTTCTTTAGCATCTTTCAAGGCATTTCTAATGTACTCTTGCTGTTCTTCGTACGACATTGCATTGAATGTAGCCTTTGAAATATCCATTTTGCACTGTGAAAAATAATTAGAATTTTATTTTGTGCGCTAAGATAACTCCATAAGTTAAAAACAAAAATACTTACCGAAAATTAAAACAACAATTCAAAGATTTATTCACAATTAAATTTCCTAGATTCTTATACGTCGAACTCTGAAAATATTATGTTGTGCGTAGTCCAGTATTACACTATATATAGTATATTCCCTGCTTGAGGTGGGAGGCATAGTAAATAAGAGGTTAGCTAGATGTTCTAAAGGGCTCTTTCAAATGAGTGTTCTTCATGCAGTAGGTATGAAAATCAGTTTTATATGGAAGAGGTAAAAGAGTAAATAGGAATTTCCACAATTATGATGTACTGTAGAAGGAAATTTCCAGGTAAAATTTAAACTTTTTCACGTATTACGCCAGACTAACACAACAAAAACACATTCACGGCATTTTATTATCTGAATATGACGACTGCGGTTTTGCGGCTGTTCGTAGCCCATTCCTCAGAATGAAAAAGACACGAAATACAGTGACTCAGAGAATATTGTCAACCACGCGGTGCATATCCTTTCTTACAGGTCATAGAATCCTACTCATCCTTTATCTGTCCTCCATAAAAGACAGAAACAATTAACAATATATTTGCCTTTTTGGATTATAAACACATATACCTGTTTATTATTAGCAAGAAACAAGTTTAAAATCAATAGATATGAAAAAAAAATTATGTGAACGCAATAATAATAACTTTTCCAAAGAAAATGTATCAGGTACCCAGGTACCATGGGTGTGCCCATTGCGAAGATTTTTCTCGTGTGCACACAAGGGTTAAACGAAACGCATAAATAATTTAATAAACGTTTCTGTGTAACTAGGGTTATAACCGAAAATACATTTGCCTGCATAAAGCAACGATTTAAGCAATTAATTCGAGATGTTTGACTGTATATATGTACAAGTATGTATGGCTTATGCAGCATGTCCAATTTTTCTTTGGAATTGAATTTGGCAGAGAAAATATTTTTCAGCAGTGTTAAACTATGTGGCTTAGAGCGGTATTCGCCAAGCCATTTAATTGAAAATTAATTTAATTTATTTTATTACTCGTGTAAGAGAGGGTTAGGGCACATTTAAAATGAAATTAAAATATAATTTGTGTTATTTTATGTTATAATAAGGCATAATATAACTAAAATTTTAATTCAAGTGGGCCCTAACTCTCTTTAACGGGAGTATTACAACACAAATTATATTAAATTAAATTTCAATTAAATGACTTGGTGAATATGGTCATGCCTTAGGGCCGTATTCACCAAGCAAAATTAAATTAACTTTCAATTTAATCTATTCATCAACCACACATACCGAGTCGATTTGATGAAAATTAAATTAAATTTTTTTTTTAAAGTGAGGCGTTACTCTTTCTTAAATAAATTTAATTTCGATATCAACTGATTGAAGTTTCATGCTGTTAAAAAATTTAAGAAGTGAGAATTTAAATGTTTAGATAAATAACTATATCGGTAAATAGAATATATTTGATGGCCAACAAAAAATCAAAAGATAATACTTAATACATAAAACTCTTTTCCAACTTTTTCAATAATAATTACATTTCATCAAACTGTCACGAGAATTATAAAAGAAATAAAAAAAAAGGTTTGGGTTAAAATATTATCAAGGATCAGCCAAGCGCAGGCAATGAATTAAAAAAAATAAATAAAAATATAATAATAATAATTGCCTTTATTTTCACCTGTCTTACTATTACAGTTCTTTTGGGACACCCTTACATATGTAGGTATGTCTTCCAATCACGAACTATTTAATTTTCGTAACTAATAAACGTGTTTTCATTGTCTCACTATTCTATATGCCTAAAGGGGAATGCCCACTTTTCATACAATTTTAGGTCTGACACCTCCAGACATTAGAGATGTCTTAAACGATGCATTATGATACTCTGAACATATTTTATTAACAGTGTTTATTTCTACTAGGCGAGGAACGCTTTGGCGATCGAATGTAGCTTGAGCGGCTTTCTTGGGTGAAAAAGTGGACTTTTCTACTACTTCTCTACTGCCTATGAGAAAAATGTTGACAACAGAGCACTAATGGCCATGGAAGAAAGAACTGCTAAATATATGCAAAATGTAGTAACTGGGGTTTATGTGACCCAGTTTCATGACAATGGGGTTTCCGGTGGCAAAAGCGTCCCGAGAAAGTTTTCCGAATCCGATAGTACTCGGCGAGACCTTGAATTTGATTGCAACATGCGGTATTGGAACCACCCCCCGCCAGGGGTTCCTACCTCCACCATAAAAATATGAAGAGAAAAGTTCTCTTCAACGAATTGTAGCTGCCAATGAACTGAGGCGAACAAAAAAACCTGTTTTCCGATCGGACATAACCCTACCGAGTTAGATCCGATCTAAAGTGCGAAAAGTCTAGTACCCCAGTTCGAATAAAATAGAGGGAAATACTAAATAGTAAGTATGGGGATGGCTATTGAAGCCTTCGAGTATAGGAGTGGGGGTACTCAAACTTCATCTCAGGACCTAACGAATTCGATTCTGTACTAGATTTACAAAAAATGTACTACATAAAACTTTTACTCCCCAGCTAAAGTATGTTCAGAGTATCATAATGCATCGTTTAAGATATCTCTAAAATGAGCTTTTCCATTTAGATCTCTACTGACGCCTGCCAATAGTCGAAAAATTCTGTTCACAACAGATTTTATAAATATTACGGAAACTACATAACAAACCAAAAGTGTACTGAACTCAGTTAGGGTTGAGTTAGATTTTCAGAGGATGCAGCTTAAAGCAATCTGGAGGAAATTGTCAAATTTTATTACTAAGTCAGGATCCGGATTTGGATAGCGGTTTCGGATTTCAGGAATCGGATCCAAATTATTGGATAATCCGGATAGCAAACTATCCAGATATCAGCACTAGTAATAACCCTGTACAGGATTATGGCTTCTGAAGAACTACATTTTTTTTTTTGAATTTCGGAATACTTGAAAAGTGAAACTACAAAGATGTCGAGCTTTACTATATATATTTAGAAATGAGCTATGCAAAATCTGACGTATCATCGCTCTTTAGTTCTATATTCTGATTTTAAAGGCCTCATTTCATTTCCTCAGTTATCATTTCTATGCACAAATCACATGGCAGGCAGTCAGAATGTTTTCATCGCACGAACGGTCATAAAATCAAAGTTGATGTGATTTTAACGACATCTTTCTCCTGGAGCATATAATTAATTTTTAGGAAAAAACAATATTTCAATTATTATATTAATAATTAATTGTTTTCAATAGTCTATGGGCTGTCCTTTGTCCAGTCAAGCTGGTACATATGTCTGCCTGAATCAAGACCAAAAAATGTACTCAAGCAAGAAAAATATTTAAATTAAACCCGGAATACTTTCCGCGCTCTATTCAATTTGGTTTGATTTTAAACTCTGAATTTAGGTTTGACATGTTTCTATAGTATAATGTGTGGGGTTCGGAGACCAACAAAAATTTTTGTTACAGTATTTTTGTGTTGAAGTGTTAAAGTCTGATTTAAATTTATTTCTGAAACTTTTTTGTAATTGGACTAACAATTTTTTTATGAGGTCCATCAAGGATCAGTTTGCGTTTCAAATTTTACATGAAGAAAATTTTACTCCATATTGGTGAAATTGCAGTAAAAATCCCACTTATGGCCATTAAAATGAACTGAATTTAATTCAAATTCAAAACCTGCTGTATTGTATAACCTTAAGTCAAACTTAAGCCTATTTTACAATATGGAAAGTAGCACATGAGAGCCCCAACTGAGTCCTAACATTCTAAAATATTTGCTGTGTTCTTATGTAAAACTGCCAAAAATTTAATTTGAATAGCTCCTCTTACAGAAAAACTGTCTTCTGATATGTTAAGCTTGCTTTCTCATCTTTCGAACCAAAATAAAATTTTTATACCTTTCCTAACAAAATTATTTAAAAAATTTATCTTAACCAAATGAGTACGATACCCCAAACAAAAACAAAATCAATGCTACCGCCAATTTTTGTGTAATTTTCTGTTTCCGGAAATGCTGTCGCTCATACTAGCGCATACAAATTATGAGGAAAAATTTTCGATAAAATTTCATAAGAAAAACTGATAATTTTAGCAGTAAATTAGTAATTCTCTTAAAAATGGTTAGCGGATCAGAGAATCGAATCAATCCAACATTTTTGGGCTGCTGTTGGTCCCCAACAGTGCATAAAAGTTCGGAAGAAAATGTAATGAAAATGGATGCAATCTTAAAGAGAGGCAAACTAAAAACGAAAGTCGGAAAATTGTGATCTAAAGTCGCGTCCCGCGCCCATCTGAGTATTTAAGATCTACTATTATATATTTAAAGATTTTATTGTATTTTATTTCACTTTGTAATAATATACAGATTACATTTTATTCACAATTTGTGAATTATGTTCTTCTGGGGGGGGGGGCATTCGCCTCCCCTCGATGCGCTCCTGATCACATGCACATAATTCTGCCGCTTTCTCTTCACACATTCAAGTTTAAATTGACTTTTTGGAATGTCAAATTGTTTTCTTTAAGTCGATAGCTTTGTAGCATTAGAAATATACCGGGATAAAATAATTTTTGGGGTGAGGGGAAAAATGTGATAGTATTAAAATACTCACATTGTATCTCCGATAACAATCAATCAGTCAGCTTTCACAGTAATGGAAAACATTTAATATTCATGAACTGTCAAAACATTTCAGGATGCTTTCCTGGAATTTAACTTTTCATCCTTAAGAATAATTTTACACAGAAGGTCTGAGCCTTCGTTTTCTTTACAGTCATAATGACATATGCACAATGTACGTATTATGATAACAGCTTATTTGATAGATTGTCAACTGTCAATACGAATTTTTCCTTTTCTACTTTTCCAATAAAGGAGCAGACCTAAAATCCCAAGAGGTTTTACTGTGCATTCTGACATTTGTGAGTTCCCCTCTGTTCTATTTTGAGGAGTTCGTTTCCTGTAAGCCCTAGTAATTGAGTTAAGGATGGATGTAATATTTATAATAATCTGCGAATAAAATATACATACAGAGTGTGTCAAGAAAATTCTTAATCCTTGTGAGCATATTAATATTGAAAAAATTTACGGCTCAGATATAGTTAAACCCTGCTAGCAAAATAGTGTAGTACTAGATGTTAATTGATTTTATGAAATTTTGATAGACAAGGTTATTTCCAATCGTGGAAGTATAAATTGGTTCGAAATTCGGTAATACTGTTATTGTTGGAAATTTATTTTTATTTACTTCTGATTTTAGTGTATTTTTAAGTGGGGATGTAGAGGGGGAAAATGCCATGAATTCTTATTTTCTTTATAACTGAAATAAATTCAAATTGAATAGTATTTAATAAAATTTGGACTGTTTTTAAGTCATACGGTATTAGTGGTTTTCGAAAATATTCGAAATTCAACTTTAAATTGTTGGATTTTGAATTTTTCAAGCTTTCTTTTTTGGTTGAAGTGCCTTTGGAAAAATCGTGGGTGCAATTCATTAAAAACCGATAATATGCGCAATATTTATATTTCATTTTGTCAGCGTTGCCATAATATATCTCAATTTAATATTCTTGAAAAAAGGGGGAATAGTTTTCCTATTTCTGAATGTAGATTGTTAATTTATTATCGAATAGTGGTAATATTTGATGCTTGATTGACTATAAGCAGGTAATATTATGTATGATTGCATTTGAGATATATTTCGCAATTCGACAATTCTTCGAACAAAGTTAATGATTTTTGAAAAAAGTAAGGTATTTTCTCACGGAACATTGTATTGTAGACAGTGTTCTAATCAGTGTGGGAGTTGTAAGAGATATCGTTGGAAAGACAAAGATTTGCCAATTATTTTCGAAGAGACTTAAACCACTTAACCCTGATATATCAAAATTTCTGGAAACCTAGAAAATCGGAGGGTGCACGATATTTTTTCGCACATTTTGGACAATATATTTATAACAAATCCACCAAACATTTTTATTTGTTTTTTTATTAATCCTTGAAGTAGCGCTTTCAAACAATACTCCATGATACAAATACAAATTTTTTCTTACAAAACCGAACTCACCCCTTTGAAATATTAAAAAAAAAAAAATCATAATCTTTGATTGTCGAAGTATGTGCGTGTCATGAAGACCTAAGATTCTGCCAAATTTCAAATTCTTATGTTATGTCGTTTTCGAAAAAAACGTTTTTAAGTACGGAATTAAAAAAAAAACATAGTAAATGTTTTAAGCCACCTGTAACACTAAAATCTATCGGCTATTGTAAGATCAAATTAAAGGTAATATTCTGAGGTTCCCAAACCTTGCAAGAAAATGTAACGGTTATAAGTAATTGGTTCCCAGTTGTTTTATTTTGACGTCCTATAAATAGCGACATGAGAGGTTTGAGTGATGGTTCGACATTCGTTGAAAAGTTTAGACGGTTTACTATCATCTGAAAATCACAATCATAGGTTGTATAACAAAAAGATTGTGTTGGGAGAAAAAGTACCGAAAATCACAAATTCTCCTATAGGACGCATTTGCCCATCTCCCCAAACAATTCTTTATTTCTAACACTTCAACCTCATTGCAGGAGAATCTTTGGCTGCACATGAAGCATAAGACCGAGTGTTGTGCACGGGAAGTACACCTCCATCGTAAGACCTACGCTAACATATGCCTCCAGTGTATGGTGGCCGAGGACGCTTGTGGGGACTGTGTTCCGGAAGCTGGCGGGCCGGCAACGGCTTGCCTGCTTGGGAATTACGCGCTCCATGTGATCTACGGCTACTGCTGCTCTTGATGTCGTACTTAATCTGCCCCCCCCCCTGGATCTTTTCATTCAGGCAGATGCCAAAAGAGCTGTGTGCAGATTGTGCTCCTCATGGGGATGTTGGGAGGACGGCTGGACTGACTCTTCTCATTGCTGGATCTAGAAAACCTCTGGCCAGCATGACATTTGATGCGATGATTCTAGAGCTTCGTTTCGGGCGTCACTTCTTTGTGAGCTTTCCTGTAAGGGAATCGTGGACTGAGTGAAGTGTCTTATCGAGCCTTCCCCGCCCGGGATGGGAGCTTACCTTCCTAAACCTGGAGTACTCACTTATAAGACACACGACTGTTTTCCAGGCTGAAGTCTTCGCCATCGCAATAGCAGCGAAGATAGCCCTTGATATGCAAATCAAGGAAAAGGACATTGCTATCCTTTCGGATAGTCAGGCAGCCTTGATGGCCCCGAGTTACCTTCGGATAACATCTAAATTACCAGGGATTGCAGGTCGTCTGTGGATAAGTTGTGTATCCGCAACAAGGTGTCAGTGGGTTCCTGGTCACATGGGGATCACGGGGAATGAAAGGGCTGACCTTTGAGCTAAGACTGGCCTTGATTCTCCATTCCTCGGACCGGAACCCACCGAACGCGTTGCCTCCTCGAGGATCTGGTCTTTCATCAAAGCTGATATTCATAGGAATCATCAGCAGAGATGGGAGAACCTGAGTACTTGTATGTGCACAAAACTATTTCTTGATGGGCCCAATAGGAATATCTCTGATTTTCTCATAGGGCTCGGAAGAAAACAATGTAGAACTGTGGTTGGCATCATCTCTGGACACAGCTGGCTTCACGCTCATCTAACAAGGATGGGAGTTGTTGACAGCCCTGAGTCTTTGTCCTGCCTGGAAGGGGAGCCTGAGGCAACCTAACAGTTTCTGTGTGCTTGTTCGGCCTTTGCATGCTGGACAGGCTTGGGTTTGCCCTCCTATCTGGGGATGAGCTTAAAGAAATTTATCTCAACAAGAACTGATGCGCTTCATTAACAGGACAGGAAGGATTTAGATATGGAATTTCTAGGAAGTTAGCCCAATGGGTCGCTTTGTCCTACATGCTTGGGATCTCTCCTCCCCTGCAAAAAAAAAAAAAAAAACACAAAAAAAAAACACCAACCATATCCTGTTTCGTTTAAGACCATCAAAATCACCCTGTAGATTTCGAAGAACTAAAATTTGAATTTTTGGACATATTCTAATCTCAGGTAGCGTCGTCGTAGCGCTATATCTAATCTGACAATTTCCCGATATTTCTAAAATTGCATTAAAAAACTTCTATTTTGGCCAAAACCTAGTAATCGTTTGGAACAAATTTTAATTCTAATGCTATAATTCCTGGAATTATCCGGAATTTATAAAAAACAATTTAAGAAATTACCATTTCAATTTAAACTGCAAATGATATGATCCTACAGTAGCGCTCTTTCTAAAGGACACTGCAATGAAATTAAATATTCATGAGGACTTATGAAATACAATTTCATGTGCTTTATTTCCCAAGTGTAAACACAGTTTTCTGAGGTTACGTTACGAGCATGTTTTTCCAGAGTAATTTATCAGCTACATACATATACATATGTACGCATGTATATACATAAGTACATAGTTTCATGTTGATTGGATTAAAAGGAAGAAGAAACCAAGATCTTACAGGAATATTGATTCGGTTGCCCTAAGGACATTATGGGAATGTTAAATGAATGCAGATGGTTTCCTCCGATAAAAGATTTGACCTTAAATTAATGTATAAAAGATAGGGAGGATCCACGGGACTATTACTTAATGTGGACCGAACCAAAGCTTTATTTATGTGCAATGTTTGAAATGTGTGTGCAGATTTGAATGGGTAGCTATTCTCTAAGATATCTACAGATTCAGGCACGTAAAGGTCTATTGGGAGTTGGACTGGATGTCAAAGGTATTTTTTGTTTTTGTGAATTACAAGTAGTTTTTTTTTATGAGGATTTTCAATGTTCATTAATACCTCATACCTGAGATGATAGATAATATAGAAAATTGAATAAATACGAGTAGGTAGGGTATCTGTTTGGAAAAATTGAATGAAATTCATAATTTAAGTAATTGCGTATTTCAATTAGTTAAATTATAAATTTCATTCAATTTTCCCAAACAGATATCTACCTACTCGTATTAATTTATCAGTATATGAGAGCGGAAATTTGTTCTTATTTGCCTTGTTTTCAATAAAGAATTGGCTGACTCAAAAATGTTAATTAAAAATCCATTTCGATTTCGTGCTATTAAAATTATCAACAAGATTAAAGCGGCTCACACACGATACAACTGTCCAACAGCTGTTGTACAATAGTTGGACGAACTGTTGTATGGTAATCAACACACGATACAACTGTTGGACCGATTTGTCAGTACATTAGTCTAGTTTTAATACTGAGATATTAAAAAGAAGAAAATGTGCATTTTTTCTCGCCTGTGATAATGTCTTTGAAAAATAATAAAAATAAAATGAAAAAACGGAAGTAGTGTAAAGATTGTATGTTAAGCGGCCTATACACGGCGAACATGTTGTCCAACTTGGTGTGACACACATGAAAGGTTTTCTCTACACATTTGTCAAACATTTTGTCTAACATCAGGACAAGAACATATATATATCAGGAATTGCTGCTGTTATGTTTGAAAAACTGTATGAAATCCCTTCTGATGTTGTTGACTAGATGGAAAATTGTAGTCTCCAAGACCAGACATTTCCGGTTTTAAAGGATCACCCAAGAGCCGACACTTCCGGTTTCAGAGGTAAAGGTGACGTCAGATGGCTACAGATAGGAATCCATTTATTTGAAGCAGTGCCTTTGCACGAACCACTAGTCGTATACTTCAGTGGTAATCGGCAAGACGAGTACTGTTTCGTGGAAGTGAATATTTTTACATAAAAAAATGGGTGCATTTGACACAGACAAAGTTTTTATAGAAATAGAAAATAGACCCGCTTCCTGGAACACAGGTTCTCCATTATATGTACGTAAATCAAAATGAAAAACAAACTAAATAGTTTAAGAAATGTTCTGTAATAAAAAATTACAACCAGTCAAGCCAGCTTGTCGCATAAAAGAAGTTCTCGTGTGAAACGGTATACCCACTGCCGCTCGAATGTGGCACCACTAATTGCAGCGCGACAATGACCCATGTAAAACGGGTCTTAGGAGCAATATGGGCTGATTGTAATTTTTTGTTGTTTTTTCAATTTAATTTATAATAAAATATTTTTTTTTTCATTTTAAAGTATACATTCGTTCAAAGAATAGAGCATAACGATTAAAAAAGAACTGATAAAACTGCGGAGCTCTCCTCGGTAAACATAGAACATTAATTTCATTATTTACTATTTTTATAATATTTGGTTTATATAAAGAATATAAAATATAAGAAGAGCTATGAAGTATCTATGTTTTTTTTTTTACTGAAGTAAAGCACTTACATAAGTGAGGAAATAGGCATAGTAGATATATGTATATACTTATATGTATTATTCCAATAAAGCACACTTAATGAGTATTTACACTATATTTATGTACACATATAATGTAATATACAAATAATTAACTACAATGCGCATACAATATGATTACTTTTTGACTTATTTATACACTTTCCTTACGGTATTTTCTATAAGTTTCATATTTAAAGCAATCGAATCAAATGTGTGTGTTCTTCTAAATTCGCTATAGCTCTATATACATACTATAATAACTCACATACATATATAACTCTATATTATATACATCGAATAACAAATATATACACATAAATATAAATGTACTTATACAAAATAAAATATGTATAATAAACAAAATGAAACAAAATAAACATAAATGTAAAACAACAAATTTTCTACTTTTTAGATATACATTTTGTACGACATTTTTACTGACATTTAATGGCATATCTTTTTTACTTACTGGCAAAGATATGACACTGACTAGAAATGCACAGGCTGCGAAAAACCACTGAACTTTGCATACAGCCAGTGAATCGTCTAAGCCCGCTAATAGGACAATCGTCGAGGCAGGAATCAATATGCTCGAAATTAACAAGTCAGCTAATGCTACATTCACTATAAATGCATTTCCTGAAACAGAATAATTTTATCGATTGTATCATGTCATAATGTAGGTAAGTAGATAGGTAGGTAGGTAGGTAGGTATGTTTTAAGCACTTTGTTCATCTTAGATACATAAATTATATTAAATGGTAGATAGTGTCGTGGTATCAGTTTTGGTTCTCCTCGAAACAAGGTGTGTTTGCGCAGGTGATAAAAATAGGCAACAAGGAATTTTTCGTCGAAATGGGTATATATACCCAGACTGTTTGGTTTTTCTAAAACATTTTTAATTAAATTTTTTTTTTTACTTGTCAGTATTATATCAAAATGCACGAACTACTTTCTTTCCAAAAAAAATTTTGTTCAAAGTATTAAAAAAAAAAAAATTATTAAATTTTTAATTAAACTTACAACTATTGTTTTAATAAATCTTGGCTAATCCAAATTTCTATTCAAAAGGATTAATGTAAATGTATGTAGCAAAATAAATGATACGTGGCTGTAGTCAATAAATTCTTTTTTGTTTTTTTTTGTCACCCTCCTTCCGTCTCTGCTCATCTATTCTAGTTTATTATTTTTTACATAACTTTATATAAATATTTATGATGTTATATTAACTTGGAATTTTACTGTTGTAATCAATCATCCCTATACATGGAAAGTACAATAACCCATATCGTAAGAGATAATTAAAAAAAGTTTACCTCAGTGTAGCTACATAAGCTACACAATCGACAGAGGATTCAATACAAGTCTGAACTAGATCTAATCAAAATGGCTGATGATGGTCAACAGTATTACGCGAAATCTCTACAAAAATCTACTATTACGGGAACGGCAATTTCTACAGTAAACCATTATTAAGCCTCGTTTCCACTAATAAAAATTGTGCCAACATGTGCGGCGACATGTTGTGAAATTGTTGGAAGCCGACATGTTAGTTAAACTTAAAAAGTGTTTCCATTTAAAAGCTCGCCAACTTGTTGGATTAACTTCTTACATTCTTTACTTGAGAATCGAATCGCAATCGTTTCCACTTAAATGAAAAAAATCCACCCAACAAATTCTGCGAGTTTTTACAGCCGACACCGAAAAAGTTGCCAACATGTGTCTGAATTTTCATATAGCGTTTCCACTTAGACAGAATGTTGCCAACTTGTTTCAAAACTTGTCGAGTAATAAAATTTGTATTAGTGGAAACGAGGCTTTAGAAACATTCTAAGTCGTTAAACAATAAAAGTAGTTGTGACGATGAGACTCCAATTCGTTCATGATTTATTCAAATATTATTAAGGAAAAAGCTTTGAACATGTATTTGTAATTTTCTATTATTATTTTACTCTTCGAATCTTGACACCAGCATTATTCATAGTTTTCGGAACAAAAAGTCCTGGAATACAAGATTATGGAAGAAATTCTGGCATCTCGGAAAATATGTATGTATATTGCAACTTTTTCCATGAAAAAAATATACTCTACGATTACGTTCTACAGGCTTTTTTAATCAAGGTTTTGAAAACCAGGATTATATATCCCGATTAAATTTTGAATGGTAACTACAGTTATATATGTATATCCTGTATTAAAAAATCTTGAAACTACAAAATACAGAATACTCCCAATAAAAAATCGGGGCTATTAAGCTTTTCCAAAGTATTCGAAATAACGACTAAAGTTTTAACTTTAATAAAACAAAATATAAATTTTGGTTTTCTTTCTTTCCTTCTCTCAAAGTGAATATTTTATGAAATGTTCTGGATAGAAAATTTCGAAGTAAACGATTTCGAAAATTACTGGATTCCGAAAAAGTGTATTGGATGTATTTTTTTCAAATAGTGGAAGAAATTAAATTATTTTATATGTCAAAATATTGCATTTCTGAGAATCTCAAAGAGTTGGATACGAAATACAAAATAACGTTCTCAAAAATCTTACTACCTTACAAAATACCGAATCGAAGTGTAATGTTATAAAAAAAAAAAAAAAATTAACAGCAATTTTTTGATTACACCTGGATGAAGGTTTTTTTTTAAAAAGATTTAGAATTCTTCTTCTAAATGAAACACCAACACACAAGACTCGAACAGACAGACACACACACAAACACACACGCGACGTGTCATATGAAAATCAAATTCCTTAAAAACTCTGAGTTCAAAAGGTGTTTTTATTTATTGACACAAGGCAAACAAACTGTTATGGCACCTACTGTTGCATAAAACCTTCATTTTCTCACAGACACACATCTTTTGGTAGTGGACTGTACAGCAGAAAACTTACACAAATATTTCGAATACTTTGCCTTCCACTACAAAATTTTTACAGGAGCGTTTAACTCTTTTAGATCTACATATATAAAAGTTGTACGAGACATTAAGTCTAATATTATATTGCTCTTATTGGCAATAATTGAAAGAAGTCAGTAAAAGCCACAATAATAGATCGTGAATACTCGTGTTTTCTTTCTTTCTCTGCAATAGGGAAATTGCTATTAAATACAGCGAAAGATAATTTTGTGAATCTTCAAACCCTACAATAACGGGAGATTAGTTAAAGCCAATCCAATCCAAAATTTTGGATCGCAACCAAATAGCGCTTTACATATATGGAAAACGACCATTCGTTCTATGTAGTGGGCTGTTTTTCTGTCAATGAACGAAATTCAGATATACCGACCATTGTTTACAACCATTTACCGCATTTCTAAGCTCTCAGCATATTTTCAACGTCTTGATTTGAACGTTCAATGCTGCCTTGGCTTTGAGGGTGATTGTCCTTCTGGCAGTGCCTAAGTTTGACTGCGGTCCTAACGATTCACACAATATTAGATGCATAATAACTGATCACATACACTGTATGCGCACGATAATTCCTTGTTAGGGGAGGGCATAGAGGGGCAATGCCCTACCTTAAAATGGCAATGCCTACCTTAAAAATTGCCAACTTCGGTATTCTAATCGGCTATGTTTGCATTACTTACCTCCAGCCTCTTCCTGCCATGTATGAAGGTAAGACGCTTGGTCGACTACTTGAACAGCTTTCGTCAGGACATTTGGCTGTTATAATAGTCGTATATGAAAGTTATTCTCTGATTTTGAAGAATCCAGATAAAATGAAAAATGGAAAATTCGATTGGCAAAGCTAGTAGCAAAAAGAATATTACGTGTTCTGCAACCGGCTGATGTGGCTTTACAGGGTCGAAGCACTGAATTGAAGGATGCCATATCGATAATAAAATGTGTCTAGGAAGAAATTGAGGTCAGAAGAGATCTGGAGGATTAGTGCTATATTGTCCGTCACTTTCTCGTCAAAACACAGCAGGCATCGTTTAAACTCCGCCATTTAAAGCGGAATATTATGAAACTGTAGACATAACAACAGTTGAGATAAAAAGAAGGTTTGAAGACAATGATGATCTACATACTAGATTCAATTTTGTGTCTTGATGAATTGGACAAAGTTTAAGTCTGTTCAACATTTAAATATATAATTATTGTGAGGAAGTTAATGAGAACAATACAAA
This sequence comes from Dioctria rufipes, assembly GCA_963924295.1. NCBI lineage: Eukaryota > Metazoa > Arthropoda > Insecta > Diptera > Asilidae > Dioctria > Dioctria rufipes. The sequence goes on from OZ002743.1 coordinate 49,216,484, forward strand.
TCTGTAATTGCAATTATTTTTCAAGTATTCAAATTCCTTCCAAAGAGGAGACTATTATTGTGAAAAGGTACTTGAATGAATTGAATGGTCGAGGAGATCAGACTGAAAGCATATTACAAGTTCTATACAGACAAAGGGAATCCTTCAGAGATACGTATGAACTATTTGCATAAATCGCAACAATCGGATGTAGTACTGCTGCATGCGAATCTATCTTTTCGACACTAATTGCTATCAATAAGCCTAAAAAAAATGTCAATTAATCATGAGATAATGGCAGGTTTGGTATTTTTTGCATTTGAACGAAAAAAAAACAGACAAAAAAGATATTAACGAAGTGCTAAGAAAATTCCACAATATGGTAAATCGAAGACTGCAATTATATTGAATATTTTTACCATATTATGTTTCTTGTTTAGTCCATTTATTTCTTTTTATTGTAGATACCTGCTTTAGTTCACGTATAAAAAAATGTAATAAAATGAGGGTTCTAGAAGCTTAGTTTTTCAAAAAAATGTCCCTTCATCTGAACAGATGTATCCCAAAGGCACCGAAAATTTGCGCCCTACTTCAAATTACTAATGCCCCACCTTTAATTTGGTTCTAGTTACGGGCCTGATTCAATGAGAATAACTTGACTGCTCCTTCATGAGTTCTGCTAGCTTGAGCAATAACACAATAACATCTAACTTCAAAACTTTGCTAATTTATCTCATAATCCTCATAATACTGGGCACAAAAGAAAAAGAAAAACCTGAAAGCAAAGCAGAAGGACTTGTGACTGACTATTTTCACAAGATATATGAAAAAATAAAGATCGTTGAATTTATATTATAAAAATTTATAAATGAATTTTATAACATCAATTAGCTAGTTTCAAAGAATTTATTGACCATTTTCGTACGTTATCTTTCTTTTTCGTGAATTCATTAATTAACTTGTGAACATATTTTCAAATTTCAAGAGCAAATTATTATCAATCATATTAATTTATATTGTGTGCATAGTATAAGTACCTACCTACCTACTTACATAATGTATAGCAAATAATTGCAGATAGTAAGTACATAATTTTACTGACTGGCGCCTCTTCTTTCTCGTGGGGGTAACAAACAAATTGATGGGTGAATTAAAGGAGGAAGAGACCATATAAATAGAGAATCAGCTAAAAATAGACTGTTTTGAGAGTGGAAGAACGCGAATTACTTCCATAAGATGTAGGTACGTGGGTTTATCCATAACATCCTACATATCGGGGGGAATTTTTTCTATGTAATCCTTGTGGAATGTTTTTGAATTTTAGAAGATTTTATGGCTTCATTGTATTGCTTACTAGAACATTAAAGAAAGAAAGAAAGATTGAACAAGATAAATATGGAGCCCGTGGATTCATAATAAAAGCTAGTATAAGAATTTTATACTAAATGGGAGATTAATGGGAAATTAATATGAGCAGTTGTATATTACATATGTATGTATGTATATAATTTATATACGACAATCCAATGGGAAATGGAATTCTTCAAAACCTTCAGGAGATATGAAACAAGGTATTTAGTCTTAAGCAATGTGCAAGATGTACGATTTCTTTTTAAAAACTGACTAATGATTGAATGTAAATTGCCTTAATGGCTAAACTATTGTTCATAAGCAGAAATGGTCTACCATTAATTTTGAGCTTAGATTTTTTACATTACAAAAGGTTCTCTAATTTATATACCTACATTTTTTAGCAATATTACAAAAAAATGAATAAAATTTAATCTGAGATGTGAGGTGTGCTACTTATTTTGAGTTTTTTCATTTCTTTTCATAAACAGATTTTTTTTTAAGTATTTTGTTAATTAGGATTTCACGTAACCTCGACGATGATCACTTTAATCGGTTGTTAGTTTTCCTATATGAAACAATAAGTGGCGTTGCAGCAGAAGTTAGAGTTAGAAGGAGTAAATGTGTACATTTAATTCATTTTTGATTATCATGCTATTAGTCCTCGAGTAGGTATTTCATAACTGAGATAGAAGCTTAATCATTCCTGGCTAGTCCAGCCAGAAGTGTGAAAGGGATGGAAGTATGTAGCAATGAATTTGAAAAATGATTTTTTTTTTGCTACTATATGATTCGTGTAATACTTTACAAGTATGCTTTATAATAGGGTTATATCCTAGACACACAGCACCATCTAATTAATGATTAGTACTAATTATTCATTAAAATGCCGTGTGTCACATAGTATTCATAATTATGGCTCGAAAATCAGATCATAATGAAGTGTTTTTTTTCCTTCATTAAAGCTCTAATGAGGAAAAATGTGCTACAACTGAATGTATTTTGGTATATAATATAAATTTGGATGATATCCGCTGTGCATCTGCCTTTTTGAAAAATAAGAAGAACAAATGCAAAGCACAAGCTAAGTATTGTCGATTTCGATGGGACTTCAGTGCAACACCAGTATTGCACTTTTTATAGCAGTGCAGCACTGAAAATGATCCATGGGACAACTTTTATAGCAGAAGTGCAACACTGATTTTCCTACTTTCTACTGGATATTTTCTCGGTGTTACATATACATATTTAAGTTGAATTGTCATCTGCTCTGTCATAGTGTACTGTCCACTGACATATAACAATGGACTGAGCGTATTGCGATTTTTTTTATAGGAAAGAATGGACCAAGTTGTAGAGTTTTCTCTTTCTCCCTATGGGAGAGTTGGAACTACCAACACAAAATATTGCTCACTGAACGTTTTCTTATGCCATTTGATGTTTTTATGTTGGCTGCAGATGCAATCACCGCAGAAAGAATAAGGAAAAAATAGTGTTTACCATGCTCCGTCTCTCTTGCCCATACGCAGGATTCAGATAAGAATAATTTTTGAAAATTAAAGTCGGAATGAGTTTAATTCCTTATAAGCGATTAAAATATCACTTGGACACAAGAAAATAACTTTTTTTAATTTAATTCAATTACGGGTGTAAAATTTCATCTGATTAGGTGGGTTTTACATGTTTTTTATGTAGCAAACGCTTTAAAGGGTGATCTAACGGTGATATATAGAAACACAATATTTGTGCCATATGAAATAGCAAATCGCTCAGTCCATTGTTATAAGTCAGTGATACTGTTGCGATTATTTTTGTAATTTTTGAGTTAAATGAATTAAAAATATTTATTTGGATTATTTGCATATACATAGTTTAAGAAGAAATTTCTTTCTATATATCAATAAAGAGCATTTATTACGATTGACAGTTCCGTGTATATAATAGGTATGTACGTGTCTCCATAAATACAAGACAAGGAATATGACAGAAATATGTTCGATGGACTTCAATGCTCCCAGTTCTCCGCTTCCAGAAAAAGTACAACACTGAAATGGTCCCATCGAAATCGACATAAATTATCAAAATACTTTTTAACATGTTTCTTCATATCCAAATCGATAAATTGCAAAATAAAATAATTTTTTCGTTTCTTCACTGTCATAAATATGTCAAAAGCAGTTTGACTGTGCAACTTAATTAAAGAAATGGCTGTGTCTCTGCAGTTGTCTAATGTATCTTTAAGTAGAGTTATGTCGATTTCTATTGCACGTCAATCAGTAAAAAACGAGTTCAATGGAACAACTTTTGACGTGATGAGAATGTAATAGTAGCTCATATCCGTGTAATTTGTCAGATTGAAATTTTCTGGAAAAAATAACATCACGAATAACGTAAAAATTATGAAAATTGTTACTTAAAAGATTTTGGCGTGATTGCGGATAAAATTGGTAGAATAATAGTTGAAGCTTGATATGTAATGCTCAATGACATTCAATTGTGACATTTCTCATGTAAATGTGTGCATTTTTCGGTGTAACACCGCCGATTTTTCCGGTGTAGCACCAGAATCATTTGACGTACACTTTTTCTAGTAGTGCAGGTCAATAGAACAATTTCGGTGTAACACTGCAAGAAAAGTGTAACATGTCAGCTAGAAAACTTAATCAATGGAAATCGGTATTAGATTGGAATTTTGCACTAAGGGCTAGCGCCGCGTGCGACGAGTTGGAAAAAACATGTTGTCAGATTGAACGCGTTGACATTTGAGATTTGCCAAATTTTTTTCCCAACGTTTTGTTATAAATTAGCTCACAACATTTATCCACGTCCTCAATAAACTTTTCTCAAATTCCTTTTTTGCCATAAAAACTAAAAATAAAAATCTAAAACAAATCCAGCAGCAGTACAATCTCCCAAGTGTTAAATCGAACGCGTACGCGACGAAAAGTAGAAATTCGTCGCGTGTTGTGGTAAACTAACACTCCCTATACAACAAACAATACATTCGATATTATGTGTCAACACCTACTAAGCGTGTTACGCGCTTAAAATTTTTAATCTGACTTCCACTTTATGGTCTAATGAGTCGTTAATTAATTATTCATCACGAGCGCTGTGTGACTAGGGCATTAGGTGTATAGCTTTGCAACCAGAGTTGCCGTTTTTAGTGAATCATCTCACTTTTATGGACACTTTGTGCTCTTGAAAAATCAATTTTACTGGTCTTTTTTTTTAGAAAGATAGTATTAGAATCCCATTACAAGAAAATAAATGAGCGTGACCACTTCTGAAAATGTCAACAGTCAAATGTCAAATTTAATTTGAATTTTCAGTTTACAAAGAGCAATACTCTGGCTTGGCTCCACACATTGAATAAATAACTTACAAGGAAGCGGGATATCGTGTGAATACAGTGTACGTGAATAAGCCGCTCTCTGACGTTGGGTCTCACTTTAATAAGTGAGTTTTTGACGTTTCTGAAAGTAAATATATCAGAGTTCTAGGAATTCAGTGAATCTTTGTAAAATTTAATTGTTTTAATAAATATTATGTATTTGAAATTATTTCGTTTCAGCAGATAGAAGTATATATTTTGATTGAGTTCAGAGTTTTGTGAAATTAAAGCTGTTAAGCTATTAATTTAACGTGTTGAATTGTGCGGTGCAATTGTTTCTGCAACAACAATCACCGAAATTCCAGTGGCAAATCGTTTTTTAGGCAAGTGAATATATTAAAAGAAAAATAACATCTTGTTTTATAATTGTGAATTTTTTTTTTAAATATATATAACAGAAAGAGAAATATACGAAAGTTTAAGATCATGTGCGATTTGTTTATTGGATAAATGTCAGAAGGTAAGAAAGCTGCTTATTTTCAATGACAGCCCTATTAGTTTTTTACCTAAAGAAAGGGGCGCTATCGATTTGCTTATTTTACACAGTAATTTTGGATTATAAAAAATGTCCCCCTTCAAAATGTCACGATTACACTACTGTCACTCTACGAAACGAATACAAACACAGCACACTAATACATTTCGCGAGTGGGCTAAATTTTCTCTCGATATGCCGTTTCCTTATTAGTTATTTATTCAATACCTCCACAGAATTTAAAACAATTATTTGAGTTTAAAATGGGATAAGTGTTCAGGTTTAAGGAATTAATGAATAATTTTTTTTATATCTGAGGTCTTCAGAATTAGATAGTCAGGATAAAGTTGAAATTCCGCCGAGGAGATTAAAGGAAAGTAAAAATCGATCCCAGACAGTGCTTTAGAACGAACGGAGTGAAGAAAAAAAAATTTAAGTAAGGCTGTACGTAGAAAAACTTAATATTCCTAAATATGTGTGTTAATACCTGTTTAAAAAAGTCATAAGAACAAAGAATTTCGTCTTCAGTGTGGAGATTTTCGGTAATTTTTGCTCCAATTTAGAGCTTTAAGTTGAAATTTTGTACGTGTTAACTCTTAAAACTGGATATCTGCCAACTTTTGGCACAGCAGAATACTAAAGATCTGAGGACTGTACACAGGGGTGAGGAGGAGGTGGAGGGAAAATCACGGAATACATTGTGTCACAAATTGACTTTGATGAAGGTTTCACGACTAGCACTCCTAGCAGAGATGAGTGGGAGGATAATCGCGTTGCAAATGATTTTGATATATGTGTCTTTACAGATGGTTCGAAAATAGATTTGGGAGTAGCAGCCGCGGTATAATCAGCATCCCTTCAAATACAAGAATCGTACCGCCTATAATAGATTACTACAGTGTCTTCAAGCAGAAGACATTCTAGCAATAAATAATTTGCGTTGAGAGTCAAGCTGCAATCAAAGATGGATTCGAACACCATTAAATCACTCTTTGTTGAGTGTTGTCGCAGTAGCTCTTGAATCTTAGTGCCAACCACAAAGCTATTTTCCACTGGGTGCCTGGTCACAGTAATGTAGTAGGGAATGAGGTAGCTGATTTTCTGGACAGGAATGGTTCAGGTTTTAATATATGTATAGTGGAAAAAATCATAAGACGGACCGAAGTATCAACTGAGAGATTGGTAGATTTATAGATACATAAATTGACTAATGGAAGATAGGAAGAATTAATTACACGCGCGATTTCAGTAAGGCAATTATATATATATGTCCAAAGAAGACAGAATCTTTGCTAAGGAGGCATCAGAATGATGTGCAGATCTTACTGCAGTTATCACGGGACATCGCTTCTTTGACAAACATACGGCACACATTCAAGTTCCATGCAATAATTTCTGCAGAATCCTACAGTCTTGGAGGAGATTAAGAGAGTCTGCTGTGCGAATGTCCCAACCTTGCCAAACGTAGAAGCAATACGTTTGATGAAAAGTTGGGGGAGACCTGTAAGGTTCATTAACACTTAACATTAAATGGGACAATCATCTCCAGGTAGGGTCCCAAATAGGTGGCAACGCAATGCACAATCAACGCTCTAAGTGTGGTTAATCATATTTCAAAAGCCGCCACTCTAACCAAATATGTATAACCAAAAAGAATAGAGTGGAAGAAAACTCTTGAAATCGAAAAATCTTAAAAAAAAAAAGAAATTTCTATGCAAAAGCGGGCGTTTCGTAATAGCAGGAATCGTATTACTCATCAGTACTGCTTGGTTCCTGCCTGCCGTATACTCCACAGTGCACAGAAATTAGCTGCTCTGGCATATCATGACCTCGAAATAACTGTTTTAAGTATCTATAGAAAAAAATCACTCACTAAATTTCTCTGACAGTTTTTTATTTAATACAAAAGTGGAGTTGGGTAAATCAGAGTAGGAATAAAATATTATAACACAGCAGATTTCTTCGAGTAGCCCGGGTTATTCAACAAGAAAGTAATTTTGCTTAACTTGATCTTGAGGAGAATTTTAATTACTTAGAAGTTAGGATAGCCGAAATTGGGGTGACGGGAATTTCCAATCAGAGAATGTAAACCCAATAGTAGCAAAATATTTTATGAATTGATGTTTGATAAGGTCTTGTTTCTAAGTAGTTATGGATTTGTGAGCAGGTTGTAATAAATCTGCTGAATTCTTCAAGACTATTAATCTGACAACTACTAACCACCCATTACCACATATGTATGTATATACAAACATTATGTAGGCAAAAATTTCACAAAAAACGACTATCGACTTTTCTTGTCAATTCAAGCCCAATTAAAAAGTTCGAGCATGACCAATTCATTTTGCAAGAGTCTGACATGCAAAATGATTCTGAGCTTTACATAACGTCCTTATATTACGCCCTATAAGTACCTACTAACTAAACACAGAAGAAAAGATAACTGTCAATGTTTTTTTCGTTTCTTTATCTATCATCAGGATTTACAACCATCTAGCAATTAGAATGATTTCAGAACATTAGACAAGGCTACAGAAAACCAATACCAAAGAAATAACAACAAACAAAATAATATTGGCTAGTAATTAAAAACAAACAAATTCTTTAAGATGCGACACTGACGGGGATTTTTATTACTCTAAAATCAATCAATCAATTAAAACTTTTCGTTGAATGAACTGTAAACAGAGGTTTAGATGCGGGGGATGAAATCTTGAAGGGCGTCATTGTCTTCTTCAGTACATGCCATTCCGTTAAGATTTCTCTTCGCTTGCATATTTATGAGATGAGAAACGTGTCGTTTGCTTTTGGAAAACTGATAGGAATTGTGAGTATTTCAACAAAATTACGAATTGTTTCCGCGTTTTCCTAAACTCTACCAAATTTTCTGAGAGAAAAACTAAGTCGACGCAGGAAAATAACGTCCGATGAAATATCATCGGAAAGGAACAAATATTGCCCGAAAATTTAAATGAAATAAAGCTTAAAGTAGATGAAACAACGTCTGAAAAAAATTAAGTAAGGCACGAAAAATAATATCCAAATATAGGCACCAAAATAACGCCCGTAAATATATTATGGAGTAAGGTCCGATGTCTACAGCTGAAGGTGTGGTTTATTCTTATAGCATCTTTTGCTCGGAGCACTTATTTATTGGAAAGGACCGTTAGAATTGTGAATATACGATATTTTCTAGTTTTTTTTTTCGATAATTTACATAGAATATTTCAATCAAGTCAGTATAATATATACATATAAATGATTGGATTGTATTAAAGAGAGTTTGAGACCCTGGCGGGTATCTGGAGCGTAGGCCATAACAAGTCCCATTGTGCACTCTTCAGACTTATGAACAGTTGCTTATAGATCCCAAACTGATGCTCTGCAACCCTCCTTGCCGACTTCATGCAGTTCGTCCAGGAGGTGTGAGCCAAGAAATCAGTAACGCTTTCCTGAGAGAGTCGGACAGTGACATAGAAAGTGAGTCACTGTTTTGGTTTCCTCTTCGCATCCCCTACATACATGATAATCAACAAGTCCCATCCTGTGTAGGTGACCTCTGAGTAAAGATTGCCCAGTGAGAATTGACACTAGAGTTATTCGGGTTGGCTTGTTTAATCCCAATAGCTTATTCGTTAGGTTTGGGTTAGCTTTACCCCACAGTTCCTTTGTAGTTCTACCGAAGAGTCATCTAACCAAAGACGAATGTGTTGGGGGTCGGCCCAAGCCGAATTATTAAAGGCAAGGTGTTTTGGTGAAATCTCGATTGTGAAGGATGCTCCGAGGCTGCACCGAGACGAGCAAGCTCATCCGCCTTTTCGTTCCCACTGATATGTAACCTAACACCCATATATTAACATAGTACTCGATAATTTTATCTACTAAAAATCGGGTAGATTATTATTATCTTACATTTTATTCGCCATTGTCATAAAAACATATAGCCCTCCTCCCTGTCCCTTTACAATTAAATGACTCCAGAAATGTAAGAAGTTTTCAAACCGCTATCAGCTTTGGCCCACAATGGAGGGTAAGTTCAGTCAGCAAAAATACTGACGCTATGTACACTTACAGTGCTACAGTGGTGAGAATTAAAATAAACAAAAATTATTTGCAATATTTTGGCTACGTATTCAAAAAATTCTCTATCGTAGCCAAAATATTAGAGGGGTATCCCTTTAGCCAAATGGTGCCCAAAGTAGCCATTTTCTACGATTGTAGCCAAAGCAGGGTTGTTAAAGAATGCATTATTTCTGAACTGCATTCCTATACATTTTTTCATTTAAATGAACGAACTGGAAGCTGCAGTCAAAGTATGTTTAAAGAATTGGAATGGAATTAAATGAATTCTATTCCCCAAAAAAATAATGCCGAATGCATTCTTTTTCCTTTTAGAAAAATGCATTACTTTGAGCTGCATTACTCTGGAATGCATTGCATTCATTGAAGTCTGTGTGAACTCACTTGCATTCACTTGCATTCAGCATTCACTTTAATTCAGTGAAATTATTCCATGAAATTATTTTGTGATTAAGAATGAAAGAACAAATAAAGCACTTTTAAGCATTTTTTTTAAAGAATTTCAAATATTAATTAATATGTCGAATTCTACCACATTATGAAAGTAGATGTATTTTGTTCGCATAATTTAATTCATCTGCTTCTCCTCCTTAAATGATTTTTTCACATAAAAAATGAAAAATAATCATTATTTTCGGTCTCTGGAATAAATACTTTTGATTTGATTTGAAATTATTTAAAAAAAAAAATGCTTAAAAGTGCTTTATTTGTTCTTTCATTCTTAATCACAAAATAATTTCATGGAATAATTTCACTGAATTCAAGTGAATGCTGAATGCAAGTGAATGCAAGTGAGTTCACACAGACTTCAATGAATGCAATGCATTCCAGAGTAATGCAGCTCAAAGTAATGCATTCTTTTTCTAAAAGGAAAAGAATGCATTCGGCAATATTTTTTGAGGAATATGGAGTTGTATATCCTAATTCCTAATAATGAAGATGAATGAAAGAATGCTAAATACGCATTCTTCATTCCTTTGAATTAAAACCAAAAAAGGCTGCATTCTTTAACAACTATGAGCCAAAGGCATAACAATGGGGGAGGGGGTGTGTACATATATCCAGTTTTCTACATTTTAATGTTTATGAATAAAATATTACAGAAATAGTATAAAATTTACTTGATAAGCCCAAAATTGTGTGATTATTTCGGGCGGTATTCCAAACTCGATTTTCAGGCGTTATTTCTTTCAGCCTCATAAAATTTCATTACGAAATACCGGCCGAACGTCTCAAATGAAATAATATTCTAAATTTTGAAATAAGGCCCAAATTTTGAATCTAATTTCATATGAAATCAAGCCCGAAATTGCAGTATGGGGATTTCGGGCATTATTTAATACTCAAGCTTTGGACACTATTTCGTCGGGCGTTAATTTCCTGTTGATGAAAATTCTACGGCTATTAAACGTGCTTGATTTCTCATAAGGCGCAATGAAAAAAAAAAACTTTAAAATATCATGCATATGCAATTTAGAATGCCATAGCCATATAATATATCCCAGCAAATTATCTTCTTCGGAATATTTGAGCGATACAAATGTATGAAAATTGCTTTTAAGTTGCTTAAGAAATAATTAGATGATATGAGTTCGGTTGCGTACAATTTCAGTTTTACTTTTTTTCCTCCAGATGAAAAGAGGACGATAAACAAGTTCGAACTTTTCTTCTTAGTTTCGCCTGGAGAAAATATTTATGAAAAAACTGGTTTATGTTTATTTTTCATAAAGAATATGCGTTACCTGAAAACTTAGGTCTGTTCATTCTGGTTTAATAAGCGTTCGGAATAAATTATAGTAAAGTTTATATATAATACTTTACTCCTCTCATTTATAAAGTTGTAAAATAAATTAATTCCATTTTGGCGATATCACTTTCCTCTCTTCCAGGCAATGCTCATGTGATATTTTAACAACGTGATTCCTCAACGATATCTTCCTCTTATCTTTTGCAGGTATTGTCATTGTGTTCTCTAGATGATACGAAGGTAATTCCTCAAGAAGTATTGCTTTCGTGTTTCCTAGATGATACGAAAGCAATTCATCAAGAATTATAATATTCGGGGCACATCCATTCCCGAAGGGGGTAACTTCAGCAATATAGAAGATGATAGTTTTCCACGATAAAATTAATCTTCGCCGGAATCATGCGCGGATCATTATGCATGCTGGGGCTATGATCGCATTCAAGCAAAACCCTCTAGAAATACTTCCTAAGTAAAAATTGAAACAGAAATCTGTATGTGTGCGTGTTAGTCTAATTCTCTAAAATCTTTTATATTGATTTTTATGGAAAAGTGACTGGACATTGATTTTATATATGTCATAAAGCCTAAACTACTATCCACACAGGAAAATAGTCTTCCAGTAATTTTAAGTTTGGCTCCTTACCTTCCCAAAGACTACACTTACTATATATGCATGTCTTACTTAACAAAATAATAAAATAGTATGAGTAATAGTTGCAATAGTGTATGTGCGGCTGCAGTTCGAATCTGTAGGCAGATTGATTCGAATTCATCGGACCACGGCACATTCCCATATGCAATTATTACTAAGTTGACAGTTTTTTTTGGGGTATCGTACTCATTTGGTTAAGATAAATTTTTTTAAATAATTTTGTTAGGAAAGGTATAAAATTTTTATTTCGGTTCGAAAGATGAGAAAGCAAGCTTAACATTATCAGAAGACATTTTTTCTGTATGAATAGTAGTTTATGGCGCAGGAGCTATTCAAATCAAACTGTTGTCAGTTTTACGTAAGAACACTGCAAATATTTTAGAATGTTAGGACTCAGTTAGGGCTCTCATGTAATAGTGAGGAAGTTTGTTTCATGGCTTATGAAGTATTCTCGAGGGATTTGCTACAAGCCATGAAGTAAGAGTTCACACATACTTTTACACTCTCATGGAGGAAGAACTCCGATTTCATCTTAAATAGGTCATAGAGCCTAAAAATATCGCTCCCAGAGAAGAATGAAGTTATAACAAATTGCAGTCCAATATGTTTTCTTTCGAATGGTGTTAAGAAAAATATCATGTAAAACAAATTAATGGAAATTACGGTGTTTGAACGTAATCCAAGCTACTTTTATACGAAAAACTCGTAAGTAAGTCAAGGGAAGAGTGTGTAATGTCGGCCGCTAATAGGCCCACTATGCGCTCGCATTCAAATCGTTCTTCTTCATGGTTTATAAATTAGGGGGGTTAAGCATGACCTAAAATAAAGAAGGCAATGAATGCGTTTAATCGTTCGCTTCTATTGTTATTAATGCGCTGAAAATTGTTTTAGTAACAAAAATATATTTCCATAGTATCAAAATAATGGTCAAAACTTATACAACCTTTTTAATCCACACTTTGTAATATATATTTTTTTAATTTCAAAAGTGATCCAGTAGCAACCTGAAAAGTTGTTGCTTTTGACATTCCAGTTCTTAAAAGCAGAAACCTCTGATATACACGCTGCTAGCATGCATCACTTTTCGTGAATCAGAGACACTGGGGGAGGAATTTTTTTTCCAAATTACCTGTGGAGAATTCTTTACCTATGCAATATTATATCTTTAGACAGCGATATGTGTAAGGTTAAGGAAATACATACAAAGCCTATTTATTATGTTTTGAGCCATGGATTGATCTTATAATTTTGGTGCGATACCTGAACACAAAAGGGTCTTTATTTTGTCTTCATTATGATTTTCCTTTTCCAAATTTCATGTTTTTAGGAGAGGTGAGGTTCGACATTGCTTTATTTAATAAATTTCAGATTAATAGTGCAAAATACGTTACTAACAGTTCTAAACGTAAATCTTAAAATTATGAAGTAGGTTTCACTCGACTTTCTTGCTAAAATGCTTAGTTCTTCCATCATTATAAGAAATTTTGAATTTCGAAATAATTTTGTTTAAGTATGGGCGAGGTATCTTGCAAGAAATCTTTTTTGAAAGCAAGTTGATATATTAACAGGATCAAAATGGCAGTTCAGTAGGAAAAATGAGCTGACTTACAGCCAAAAAAGCGTTGCAAGGACCACATTTTCGAAAAAAAAACCTAAAATCCCTGTAATTTCGAAAATAACATGAATTCGAAAAAAAAAACATTTTCAATTGCAAATTATTTCATCTTTTAGGGATTTCAGTATTACATACTCAAACTTCATGTACAGGGTCATGAATTTTATACGATGCGAATGCGTGTTCGTAAACCTTGAGAGTTTAGGTTTGCTTGGATTTGTTTCAACCTCAAGGTATTACCAAAATTTACATTGCATTTCAGTTAAATTGGATTAAATACTTTTTTTTTACCGATTGTAACATAATAGATCTATTCGCGTATTCATTTATGGGACTGGATAATGCGTTATAATACGTTTTCACGAGCTTTCACATTTTCGTTTCTTCACAGCTAAGTAAAGCGAAATATCGTGTAAAATCCTGTCGGTGCGAGGGGAAATTCGGTTTTTGGGTGAATGGGTGGAAAGGCAAGAAGAGTTTAACTTGATAACGTCAATTCGAATTAAACGTCAGATTCGTGTTTTTGCGCCCGATTTTTTTTTTTTAATTAAAAAACTTTTAATTGTTCCGCTAATTGTCTTAATTTTGAATAAAAATATGTGAAGTGACAATTTTGTGATTAAGTCTTAGACTTAAGTTCATAAACGTATGAATATTTCAACAATGAATTGTGCTGTGCGGTGCTGTATATAAATAATCCCGAAAAGATGTTTTTCAGGCAAGTTGAAATTATGAAATTAAACTCGAAAGTTTCTTTTCCGTAAATATGTGCAAAAAAAGTGAAAAAAGGGAAGGGAAACAAAAATATCAAGATAAGTGTTTAAAATATTTTCTTGTTTATGTTTTTGTGTTGACAATTCTTTTTGTTTCTTCTCCAATGTTTCAGTGGCAGTTCACCATTTTGTTTTACTTTAATATATGTGCCGTAGGACCGAAGAGTTAATAATTACGCCATACCCCCCTTCAAAAATATTTCAGATTTACTACTTCCATGAGTTTAACGAATCCATAAACAAAACTCTAAAACATATTGGGAAATGCCTCAATTTTTCGGGCTTATTACGCTTCCTTTAGTTATATGTTTTAAGTGGTGCACGGGGCGCCATTTTTTTATGAACTACACGGTAACTACTACTATTACAACTAACTACTACTATTACAAAACAGCTGTTTGAATGTAAATTTAATGTACCTACTTTATTTTTTTATTTTATTTAAAATGTTTAGTGGAACCGAGGGTTTAACCATTGAATGTTCTCCTGCAAGAGTGCAATAACAATTGCTTTGGTTAGATCCAAAACTATACCGATTCAACTATAAAAGAGTAACCGCGATTAAGAAAACCATGGTTATGTAATTGTTGGCAATGCTTATTGTAATAACCACGATTTCTATTAACGGTTAGAATTTATGCGTACAATATTGGCGGCTTATAATATGGGTGAATTCTGAGTGTAGTAGGGAGAAGTATTTTGCATACAGTGAATTTTTTAATCAATTTTTTCAATCATGTCCGGTCTACCCAGGGTCTTTTTTATTACTAGGTATTTTCTATGGGAGTCTCTATACGGTGGCATTGTAATAAAAATTCAGTGAGTACAAAGTTTTGAATAAAGATTTTGTTAATAGCTTCCGCCAAGAAGGCAATGGCTGATGGAATAAGATTAAGATTAGGACATGATTCAGATGAAAACTTTTTCGCAAAATTCAAGCTAAATTTATATGTGTAAAAGTGAGTCCAACCCTTCTGAGCATAATGATTGTGATATCTACTGGTTTTATAGATATAAAAAAGGCAATAAGAAATCGAAATTAGTGCGTAAATTATTTATGTGAATAAACATTAATAGAAATAAGAGGGCTGAATGAAAAAAATGAAAATTAAAATGTTTTTAGAATAAAGCTAGGACGTAACGGGATATAATTTTGAAAATCTTTTTCGAAAGAGCTGCTGAGTTTTTGAAAAATACTACATATTTATATGCAAATTAAAGTAAAGGTATGAGTTCGTGGACAGTGATACGAAATGTATGCTGAGTGAACAGTTGCGAAAAGCATGCATGAGTTTCCAGATACATCATGAGTATACTACAGAGCGTTGCAAAGTTATGGACGCACCATGCAATAATGCGGAAGACCATCTATGTAGCAAGAAAGTGAAATATGTGTGATGACAAAACACGTCTTCCTTCTTGTTATCGCTGACACGAAGAAAAGATTTGGTACTTGTGGAGTAATTCGATAAAAAGTTGCAAGATGAGTGTTGCATTATTATAGACGCATTTACCTTTATTTATTTTAACAATAATGAGATTGCACAAAAATTAATAAATAATTTTTATTAATAATCATAGAATATTTGTTCGCCACGATGTTCAGAAAACTTATTGGCATTGATTCCATGAAAGATGTAAACATTCTGGAGTCAAGGTTAACCAAGCAGCTTCAACGTTGTCTTGAAGCTCACTGATGGTGTTAAATTCCCTGACATCTTTATATTACTGTTGGAACTAACCATCCCCCATAGGGTAAGCATCAGGAGAACGGGTTTGATAGCCGAGAAGGTTGATATTGTACCCCAAGAACCATCTTTTGTGGAGTGTCTTATATGGATCGTAGCATTATCCTGTTGATAAATCAAATGGTCGGCAGGATAGTGTGAAAGATACGGAAGTAGTTTTTGTCTGATGACTTTCCGGTACTTCAGGCTATTCATACGATAGGAAGAAAAGACCGATCTTGTGGTTTCATGATCCTTTAAGGCGTCCCATGCGATCAATAACATGCCTCAAAAATTCCGGGGATATCTCCGCAGATCTCTCCAATATCTGTACAAACTATCTGGAATCAATGCCAAAAAAGCCTCTGAATATCGTGACGAACAAATATTATATGATTATTAAAAAAAAATATTAATTGATTGTGTGTTCATTGTTAAAATAAATAAAGTTAAGTGCGTCTATAATAATGCAACACTCATCTTGCAACTTTTTATCGAATTACTCCACAAGTACCGTTCTAATAGCAAATCTTTCCTAGGTGTCAGCGATAACAAGAAGGCAGATGTGTTTTGTCATCACACATTTTTCTCTTTCTTGCTACAGAGATGGGCTACCGCACTATTGCATGGTGCGTCTATAACTTTACAGTGCACTGTATATAGCAAAAAAGAGTAAAGTAACAGATTTTATATGTAGATGGCGTTGTAAGATAATATCCGTTTCACGTTTCTTGGAGCCCTTGCAAATTGTGCATGTGTTAATATTTTTCATACGTAATTGTATCAAATCTTCTATGCAGTTTATAATGTTAAATGTTTTTCCTTTTACAATAATCACATCTTAAATTCGATGTTATATAAATCGTAGCACTTTACACAATTGAAAGAATCGATCGAAATTGTCTGGCTTTAAGTCTACTTGAAGTCATCAGATGCTGTACTTAGTACTATGCCACTTTACGCTGATTTATGATAGTTTTATTATCATTTTTATACCCTAGATGAAATCTATAGAGTATACTAAATTTGTCATTCCATTTATAACACCTAGAAATAATGATAGTAAAGCAAAATGGATTGGACACCCACGCATAAAATTAAAAGTTATTTTGATTTTTGCATGTCCGTCTGTCCGCACGATAACTCGAGAACGCGTTCACTAGAGGGTTGAAATTTTGTACACGAGCTTTAAAAAAAAAGGAAATTTAAGTTCGAAAATGGGCCGAATCGTGTAACTCCTTCATTGCCATACGAAAATTTCGTTTTTCACTATATATTTGGGTACTACCTGAGAACGTGTCGATGTAGAGAGCTGAAATTTGGTACATGGTGTTTTTATAGCAATATTAAATAAAATTTAGACAATTGACTAAATCGCGCAACCCTTTCTTGGTGTTGCATATAAAAATTTAGAATATTTACATGTAGTGTGAAACCGTCTAGGTTTAATGTACTGAAAAGTTCTTCAGAATGTGAAATCCTATGAAATTGGTTATAACAAGTTTTTTTAGAAATATATGCGAAAAACCACTTCAAAATCATACTTGCACAGAGAGGTAACCATGCAAAATTAGGTATGTACATACGGGCATTCATCTAGAGTATCATAAGAATTAGTCTTAGACCAATTTTAGCTTTCCTACTCTTGTTATAATATAAACTAGTTCTTTATTTACGAGGTCCTCATCATCGGCTTATCTAAGAATTATCTTGGATTTGCTGATGTCAGAATGTTATTCTCATATATGATTTGAGGCTACCAGTAAGTTTGTTTGCGCGCACAACAGCAGAACAGTTACCCTACATTTTCTATATTGCCGTACTGGTGCTGTTGCCGTCATGTGGGCAATCAGCTAATTTGCTTTTACATACGACGGTACGGCAACGGTATCGCCGGCGTGCTTGCAAACAGTAATGATATGCAACAGAACAGCATTCAACAGGTGATTTCTGGATAATTGCTGTATACAATCGTATCGGTTAGAAACTAGAATATACTAGGAATCTTTCCAATCATTTGATATTATTTCTCCATTCGTTACTTCGTAAAAAGTATTCCAGAGGTCAGGATTTCCCCAATAATAAATTATGTTAACTGAAAAAATACTGTTGGTTCGAGGAGCTTAGTTATTTCTTAATTTCCTTAAACAGACCATGAATTCATTTAAATAAAGTAGTCTGGTTGATATTTTGCTGCGCTTTAGAAAGCAGAATCTGCTCATCTTACTTTCGTTATTCCTAAGTTGGAGATCAATTCATGATCTTATTAAAGTGGGAAGATCACAGAGATCATAAAATCGGATGGTGATACGGACCTTGTAATATGTATTGAATTGTATTGTACAATCTTCCATTCATATTAATTGAGAAAGTAATTAAAATGAGTCAATAATAAAATAAGTGCTAAATGTATACATGTAGTAGCGTGTATGCACGTATGTATAGATGTCATATTTACAAAATACGAAAGATGATTTATTATATCTATGTAAATTATTTAATTTTCACTCAAAGAAAGATAACGCATTGTTAAATATTAAAATAACAAGCGTTTCTAAATATGAAATCTGTAATGCACTAAAATTTCTCTCTACGTTAAAAAAAGTAAAAAAATAAAAAGAAAACGTTAAAAAAGTAGATAAAACATACTTACTACAATTTACTCAACAAAATTTTACCTGCTCTTTTTAGGTGATCTTCTATCATAACAGATGAAATCATGAAGACATTTCCAATTGTTCCTATAATTGATAAAAACGACAGCAACAGTAGTCTTCCCATTCGAGACCATTCTGGGGATAAAGTCACAGGTGACGTATCTCTATTTTTATTACTAACTACTGAAAGTGCTGTTGCAAAGAAGGAATCTGCACCATCCGGCTCGCTTAAATGCGATAGCATTACCACAGTCGTGTTCATTTGAAATATTCTGAAAAAAGAAAAGAAAAGTAAA
The DNA here is from genome assembly GCA_963924295.1 of Dioctria rufipes. NCBI lineage: Eukaryota > Metazoa > Arthropoda > Insecta > Diptera > Asilidae > Dioctria > Dioctria rufipes. Next base: position 49,235,229 of record OZ002743.1, read on the forward strand.
ATCATATAAAAATTATTTAACGAAATTTTCCTTTATTTTTTAGGTAGTAAACACAATAACATTGAGAGTCCTTCACACACGATCCATGATACTTGAAATGACTCAATTTTTCCTAATATTTGACCGTGTGAACAACGATCCAGTAAAAGTTCAAATAACATTGAATAGTGTGTGGGCCAATGTCCCATGTCGATGATGACTAACGAAAATTTGCTTTCAAATCAGACAGTCGTTTCCTTGAAACACATTTTTTTTAAACCATTAATAGCGAATTGTGAACAAAACGAGAAAGAAAGAAAAGCACTAAACATCAATGAAAGTGGGCAGCACTATCGCACCAAACGACAATAAAATTAAAAATTGGCTCTAAAGCGGGCCCAATGACATGTGTATAAATGTACGATCTACAGAATACAATTCCGGATATGCACCATGTTAGTGACACTTTGAACCAAATTGTTGAGCTTTCAAGTAAGAGAAAGTTTTTAAATAAATTTTTCAAATATTCTGAATTATACAAATTGTTTTCTTGTGTAATTTGAGTTTTATACGAATTATTACTGTTTTTTATAAAGTAAATTGAAAGACAATCGTAGCATGTGCAGTATTGTCATGCAAAACCCATATCACCAAGAAAGGTGTAAGAAACATTAAATATTTTTGTTTTCTGAAAGACCAGTTTTTGTCCGGCGAGTGGGTAAGAGTTTGTGGAAACCGGAAAAAAATTAAAATTTAAATTACAATTTACCCAAAGATTTTATTAAAGGTAAGATTTATGCTTCTTGAATTGAACCTGCCACATTTTTGTTTAAAACAGATACTTATCATAATATATTTTTATTTTAAAAACAATTATTAACAAATTATTCTCAATTATCTAAGAAAATATAGTTATTTGATTTGTACCAAAAATTTTGGCATAAATTGGCAAATATGGAACATTTTTTTTTTTTAATATTTTTAAAAGAAACAGCGATTTCACTATATTCAATATGTTCTTAAATTTTAAAGATTAAAGCAAATTGAACCATTTTTATATTTTTGTCTCTATCTGTGACAACACTATTTCCAACTGAACTGTAACGATTGGTAACGAGAAATTGCTTAATGCTCAACGGTATTTGCAGAGCTGGCAATTTGGTAATCAAACCTTTCTTAGCAAAACAGTCTTGTAAAAACATTTCCTTCAACTCATAATTAAAATTTAAAAACAAAAATAGTCCCACATACTTTTGTAGTAAGTCCCACTGATGAATATATAAGTAAATCCGCAAATAATTTAAATATGGCGCCAGTTTATGACAGTTGGTAGCAGGGAAGAGTGAGAGTATGCTCCTGAAATCAAAATTAGTGCCATATGAAATTGGAGATCAGTCAGTTCATTTATATACATGTCAGTCAGCGGACCTTTCACTTACACTTCCACGAGACACTTCGCGCGGACGGTACAGAGAATACATGAATTTTCATTAAATTTTGACACATCGCAACTAACGTCACTTCGCCCACTAATAGCAAAGTAAGAAAATCTCTAACTCTGACATATTAATAAATTTTACAGAAGGAGGAGAGAGTCTATAAATTAGTGGGCAAAGGACATCACTTCGCCTATTCTTTCCAAACAAAATGGTGGAATGTAAATTCGTACAGAGAATACCTTGTATTCTCTGTCATTTGCTTCGCGCCTAGTCCTCAAGGGATCATAGAAAAAAGGTTGAATCCTCAAGTGCCCCTACACATAGAACGAGAGTCAGTTTATACGAAGCCATGGATGGATGGATCGATTGAAGATAGGTTGAATCTTAGAACGTAGGCCACAGCAGGCCTATTGTTCACCCTCTGGACCCATGAGCAATTATAGGTCCCAATCAGACGCGCCTATAAACCATAACAATGGCTCTAAACCCTCCCTACCGGCTTCATGCAGTTTATCCAGGAGGTGTGAGCCAAGAAATCTATAGCGTTTATCGGAGAGAGCCGGACAGTGACAAAGAAAGTGAGCCACCGTTTCGGATTCCTCTCCGTATCCTCTACATATCGGACTATGGACAAGTCCTAACCTATGTAGGTGAACCCTGAGAAAACAGTGTCCCGTAAGAATAGACACCAGAATTATCAGGGTAGGTTTGCTCAGTCTTAGCAGCTTTTTTGTGAAACTTGGGTTAGGTTCTTAGTTCTTTTGTTGTTCTACCCGAAGGGTCGTCTAACCAAAGACAACTGTGTTGGCAATCGGCCCAAGTCGCAATTGTGGAGACAAGGTGTCTAGGTGTGATCCTAATTGTGGAGGATGGTGCCTCCGAGGCCGCACCAAAGCGCACAAGCTCGTCAACTTTTTCGTTTTCGCCGATATCACTGTGACCATGCACCCAAATAACGAGTACCTTATTACACTGAGAGAGGGAATTCAGAGTAGTCTTACACTTCAGTACAAAGTTGGAGGTTGTAAAGGGCTTTGACAAGGCCTTGACAGCCGCTTGGCTATCCGAGCAGATGGCAATTACCTTATTCTCAGTATTTGAGCGAAGAAGGTTTCTTCCCGCTTCAAGAATGGCCTTGACCTCCGCCTGGAAAACCGTAACATGGCCTTCCAGGTGTATCGCAAGTTCCAAATGCGGCTCCTCACAGAAGACGTCCGTTCCGGTATTGTCTTCAGATTTAGAGCCGTCCGTATAAATTGTGATGTCTATCAATGGGTGAAGCATAAAGTGTGATGCCGATTCATCCCTAGATAGGATTTCCGTTTTAAACTTGCTTATCAGCATGGTCTCGAAGAGGTGGTCGCTTTCCCTGTCGATATCAGGTACGATGAACCGCAAAAAATCAAGAATGCATTCGTACGGAACCGTGGTTCCCGCATGGATCCAGCCCCGATTCAGATGTAGCCTCAGCGCTGCGATAGAGGCCCTCTTCTTGATATGTATCTGCACGGGGTATATATTGAGGATAACCTCAAGAGCCCGAGTGCTGGTAGACTTGAATGCACCGCTTGCACTAAGTAAGCACAATGTTTGAATATTTTCCAATATCTTACGATGGTTGGCATACTATATTGCTTTCCACCATACCATAGAGCCATAGGCCAACATGGTTCGGATGACGCTAGTGTATATCCACAGGATCATCCGCGGTTTGAGTTCTGCGGCACATTGCGAAAGCTCTAAGAGCTTTATTCGCTCTGTCCTTAAGGTGTGGCTTCCAATTCAACTTTTTATCTAGTATGATGCCTAGATATTTCACCCTGCCATTAAGCTCTAACCGTGTAGAGCCGGTGGAGGGCAGGTTCAATCTTGGGATGCCTGTTTTTTTTTGTAAAAAGGCATAGGTCGGTTTTCGAAGGATTGATGCACAGTCCATAGTGAGGTGTACATCATGACAATATTGACGGAAAACTTTTTTTTTGTGCAGTGGCGGCGGATATAATTTATTATAAGAAAAAGTTGAGAAGGAAAATACCTACTAAGTGATCTAAATAGTAGTTACTCAATATTGTAAATGAACTTAGATAAGAGCCGAGTCGTAAGGACGAAGACAGTTATATGCACTTATTAAAACTTTTATAAGCAATCATCTTTTAAAATATTAGCAGGTTATAATACCAAAGATTAGGATGATATATGTCGACTGCGCCTGCTCCAGATATTTTCGACTTTTTCAGCACTTCTCTAAAAGAACCTCGGAAAGGGTTAATTATTTTATTGTAGCGTCCTCCTAGACTGCGTTTTCATTTATTTCTCGAACATTTGTAACAAGTTTGACATCAACTTTTTCTTTCAGAATTCGGTTACTATAGATATAGTCCTTCTAAAGGGATGAATTAGTTTGAGAAACTTCAATGAATATTCTCTCATCCGTAATAAATAGAAATAAAATCACTACTTCACTCAGCACGAACTTGATAAAGAAGGTCTCGAAAAGAAAATACATGTTTACCTCCAAGAATTGCACAATCCAAATTCCAAGTTGGTTAAATGCCTGTCGCGCCACGATACAATCTTGTATTCATTGAATAAATTTATTTATTTATTTATTCAATAATTGTACACAAAGTTGTCCATATACTGTGAAAAAAGATTGTAATCTGAAAGCAGGAAATGTATCGCGTGAGTGTAAGGGGCCCTTAATCCGATGACCAGGTTAATTCTAGCTGGTAGTTGGTAATCATAATTATGCGTATTTCCATAAAACTATGTGCTTTTAAAACTTTGACAGCGCACTTTTTCATTTATTGTTTATCGTTATCGTTGCAATTATGTTTAATACTTAAAACGTTCAGTTTTACAACATATATAAGTGTATTATAAAGTTTATTATGTTTAATAGTTCAATGTTTTTGATAACAGATGGCAGTTACATCACCAGAGTAATTTTATTTTTGACATTTGTCATCTTATTAGGTATACCACTGACACATGTATGTATATAATAACTTTCTACTTATTTCATGTGGGCTCAATTGCTTATGTCAAAAAAGTTCTTACACCGGTGTCAACATTGAAAAAATTATTGGCGGGAAGTTGAAAAATTAGCGCGCAACTCGAAAAGCGATTAAAATAAAACGTTTCGAATTTATGATGCACATCTTATGAATATATTGCCTTTGCTAAAATAATTCTATCAGTAATAACCCTAAATAATTAATTTAAAAACATTTATTTCGGCGGACCACTCACTTATTTCTTGTTTACAGTTCTCTCTCAGTAGGTACTTGGTGCTTAGACCGAAAGATACATTTCCATGAACGTAGTCAGTCCAAATTATACATGTCAGTGAGGTATACACAAAAAGTTTTAAATATACACAGATCTTTCAAAGAGAAACTTTCTAACTACGTCCGAAAGTGGTTAAGTTTGAGTTTCTTTGCTATAATCGAAAAAAAAAAACTGAATTCTGTGTGCTAATAAAGCACAACTTTTTACGCTTAGGAAGAAAATCTGAAAAAGTATTATGAAGACTCTGCTTCGTCACATGGAATGATTCACAAGTGATTCACTAATTTTGTTATGTTCGTACAAACACAAATGATGCTGAGCATCCAGGACGTCTGAATTAGGTCAAACTTGAAAAGATGGTCAATAAAATCCATGAGATATGTAGTGCTACTACGATAGTGCTAAGACAAACGTATTTATTCTATCCTGCATAAACTTTGGGTATGAGAAAGATATCGACCAGACAGAAAGTAGATTGATAATCAAAAACTAAGTCACGCGACCCTTTCAAGGAAATCTTTGGATTTGTTCCATCTAAATGAGTTGATTGAACAGGCAAAACAGTAGACTGCACGAAAGTGTTCCAAAGAAGGCAAAAACGATACCATTATCGACCGGTAAATTGTAAACTGCGTTTGGAGTAAAGTAAATTTCCCAAATAAATAATAAAAGATTAAAAAAAGAGTCTTTGAATCTATAATTGCTAACGGGTTCAAGTTAAGCTTGAGCTGCATTATAGTTTTACTCACAAAGGATTTCATGGTGTGTGTGTTGTTCTAATTGACTTCAAGGGCGTGTGGGTATGATTTCGGATTGTCGATCGTATGATACAAGGACGTAGGCTAGAAGTACTATAGAAATACTGATTGAGACGCGATTCACTCTACCCCAAGCTACTATTCTTCTAAAGCAATTGAGTGAACTAAACGTGTTACATTAATTCTTATCTAGTCTTTAAAATATTTATATAATTAAATTATTATAATTTTTATACAGAGTGCTCCGTAATTAGGCGTGAACTTTGTAATGGGGGATATATGAGGGTAGGTCGACCATATCCGACTTTACCGAGTTAGTTGTTCTCGAAGCGAAAGACGTGGCTTTATGTGCATTTGCAGACATATAAGGAGATTTCGATGACATCTTCTTCGATGCAATTAAATTAGCCGGGCTTTTAACTCTTCACGGTTAACTGGATATATTCCATGCTTAGAAGCAGGAGGATAACCCCAACTCTAGGTAACTGTTCAATCACAATCACCGCAACCCACTCTTGATGATCCCCTAATGAAGCTGACCTGTTCGGGATTTAATGTACAAGGCTACGCGGATGACATAGTGTTCAATATACGGGGTAAGCAAGAGTTAGTCATACTCGACCTCATACAAAAACTTCTTTCCAAAGTCCAAACCAAGCTGGTAAGGCTTTTTATTTTTTCTGGTAAAAATGAAAAGCCAGCTGGGCTTTCTATTTTTTCTGGCAAAAATAAAAAGCCAGCTGGGCTTTCTATTTTTTCTGGCAAAAATAAAAGGAAAGCTTGGCTTTTTAATATTTTCGACCTGGAAGTAACATGTTTTTAATTAAATTCAGTTTTTACTTTTTATTGTTTTTATTGAAATACATATTTTTAAGAAATTATGAAATTTTGGCATCCAGCAAGATTTTTTATAAAAAATAAAAATAAAAAAAAAAAAAAAAATTTAAAGTCCTTGCTTCTCTAGCTTCAAACTAGACCGGATAAGAATAACAGTAAATTAAGCTTTTTTCGTAAAAATTCATAACTGATTTGGACCCTGAAAATGAGAAACCAGCTTGGCTTTTTATTACTTCCGGCTTCAAAACCTGGCTGGTTTTTATTTTTGCCAGAAAAAATAAAAAGCCTTTCCAGCTTGGTTTTTTAGCTTTTTTTTAATAAAAAGTTAAGTTTTCAAAACCTTTGCAGGAATCGAAACGGGTTTCGCGAGACATCTTTTGGTATATTCCACAAAATTTCACGATCATGATTTATCCTAGCTTTTTTTGTTTAAAGTTTTCAAAATACCAGTTATTTTCGGTCCCTGGCCTTAACATAAAACCCAACAAAACGGTTATCGTTCCGTTCACGAGAAGAACGAAGCTTCACTAACGGCTTCATCACATCTCTTCAGAGTGACGCAAAGAGCGGTAGAATCTCTCTACATGTGTCGTCGCTTTATTGGCAGAACATGGGGTCTGTACCCAAGAATGATGTACTGGATGCACTTCATGGTTGTTAGACATATGGTCACCTATGCGGCCTTCGAATGGTGGCCAAAAACGCTCTGCTTAAAAAAACCCAGACATTTGCCTGTCCAGGAATAACTGGTGCCATGATTTCCTGCCCTACAGCAGCCATGGAGAAAGCTTTATTAAACCTTCCACCCCTGCATTTGCAGATGAAAAAAAAGCGATCTCTAGTTCAAGCCAGGTGATCTCATTGGTCATTTAAGTATTTTAAAACAGATATGATTTGAACAAATGACTTATATATCTGATATAATCACACCGGAGGTAGATTCTGTAAGACCATTCGACGTGGTTTTGGGAGACTGACAACAATGACGTTCCACTAAACCGTCCTTCCACCAAGGATCGATGGTGCGGTATACAGATGGTTCAAAAACGAATATTAGAGTCGGACTGGGCATATACGTTCCCAGATGCTATATCTCAAAGGCCCTGGGCTTTATTCCTACCGTATTCCATGCTCAGATATTAGCCATAAAAGAATGCTTCAATACCTGCATTAAAAAAGTCTTAAATTGCTCAACCATAAATATTCTCTGGGATAGTCAAGGCGCTTTCAAGGCTTTAAAGTCCTATACACTATTAAGTCAAGATAGTCTGAGAATGTTTGAATACCCTTAAAAATTTCTCAAGGAGACACAAAATTATCCTTATTTAGGAACCTGGATATGAGGGCCATAAAGGCAATGAAATGGCTGACGGCCTAGCCAAAAGAGGAGCGGAAACTCCTTTTATCGGACCAGAGCCATTTTGCGGCACTTCGAAGTATTACCTCAGACAAAATAAAAAACCCTGTATTGGAAAAGACTATAAGAACTTTGTCAGACAAAAAAATTTATCGAAACTTCTGGGGGAAGAACAAAAGAATTTCTATTATTTAAGAGAATAGAGCTTAAAATGTTTTCTCCACTAAACTACGTGTGGAAGTGTGGAATCTCAATCCCAGAATGGACTTTATTAACAGTGTAAACCTAGACAGGGAGTAAATTGAACGGGAGCTCACAACGATCGGGTCTGTCATCATAGCTGATATTTGTACGAAATATCAGCAGCGTTGGGCACACCTGAGCACTTGTATAAGTGTACGAAATTTTTGCTTGATGTCAGGGTTCACTGACCTTCCTTTAGGGTTCTAAAGAAAAAAATGCAAAGCCGTGGTCAGTATCAATCATCACTGGCCACATCTCGCTTCATGGTCGTCTAACAAAAATGAGAGTTGTTGACAGCTCTCTGTGTCTGTCCTGCCTGAAAGCAGAGAGCTTGAGACAGCTGAAGATTTTCTGTACGTTATTCCAGCTTTTGCCCGCTGCAGACTGAATATACAGGTCTGCTTCTTCTATCCGAGAATGAGCTGAACAAATTACCTGACCTGCACCTGAGGCTTCATTAAGAGGTCATGAGAGTTTCGGTAAGCGGCATTTTCTCTGAAAAAACCTAACTGAGATAAAATTCCAAAATTTTAACTTTATAGCGTCATAAATTAGGAAAAGGAAGAGCAAGGTGGTAATTTTTCGTTTTTAAAAAGATTATGTGGTTGAATATGTAACAAAGTATAATTAGCGATAGTCGTACACATACAATTTTCTGCTTGTGTTAATTTCACCTATTACCCATTTCAATGCTCCCCGGACACCTTGTAAATGGTAAAATAGTTTAAGCTCAATGCATGTTTTTATCTGATATGCTACAGATGGCCAAAAAAAGCAATCAGCTATCTAGGCTAGAATTTTCAACACACATTTTTTATTCACAGTGGATATAGGGATACCGTACTCTCTTCCCACACGCTTAAAAATTTATTCTTTAGAACTGAATTACCAAAACACGGAAAACGCAGCTTTTGCGGATTAAGCAGAATAGATTTCAAAAAATTGCATAATAATCATATAAAATGGGTAAATTAATTGTAAGTTGATTTAATCAGCAGTTTTCATCTGAATTCAATAATAATTAAATTTTACACATTTTTTTTTATACCTTTTATTATTGTAAGAGGCCACAAGATGATTTATTTAAGCGCGATAAAAATTGATTTAAAGACTACATCCTCTCCGGCCTGAATATGAAAGAAATTGCCACCCGATGGGTTGGATAAAATGTCTACAGATACTATACACCAACATGCTGTGCTTTCATGTTGTTGTTGTTGTTGTTGTTTTTCTATTCCTTTACAGTAAAGGATAATCTTTCGTAAATTCTCAGCGGAATACCACATTATCCACTCAAGCACTAGTAAGTCAGGTGTAAAAAGAAAGTATTCAGAGGTACCTACTTCGAAGGAATGTCATTCTTGTCTAAAAGCTTTACTGAAAAATCAATAATAGGCGAATGAACCTCTAACTCGAGTGTCGAACTCAGCGGTCGTACTTGTGTCCAAGGCTTATACTTAAAGATGACTCCATTTACTAAATAGATTACTCATATACATAAGTGTGTGTGTGTTCATGTGCATATAAATAACTCGGGTCTTGGGGAGGAAGGTACAACTTCCCTTATTAATGTGCCCATAGTGCTCAATTTAAAAAGTTAACCGCATCAATTTGCTTCGGGTTTCTACTAAACCACCTGCGATGATATAAAAATACTTTTACAGGAGGAAGTGTTTATTAAATTATGTCTGTAATAATTTTAAAGTTCCCAATATCCTAGACATGGGCTATGGGGGTGCGTAAATCGACAATCAGAAAACTAGTTTGCAGCAAAAGATGACAGTTATTTAAGATATGAGTATTAAAGTAGTAGGAAATTAAAATTTTAATAAATTGTTCCGCCGATATTTAACTGTAGTAAAGGGTTTTCCAATAAGAGGTGTTATTTTAATTAGCCCGCTATTTCGGTAGATGTCACTTTTGGAGCTGTCATTTTTTGACATTTGACAAGTAGAAACTACGCCATTAATAAAAACGGAACGATACACGATTCAACGAAGCACTGAAATTATTAAAATTCACTATAAAAATGGTGAAAATGTGGCAGAGACGGTTCGTAAAACTCGAACATTTTTGGGTCGTCGTGAAGCACCTTGTCGGACCGCAATACAGAAATCGGTAGAAAAATTCGAGCTGTCGGGACAAGTTAGTGATGTGAAGAATAAAACCCGTGCACGTCGCTCAAGAACAGCCGAGAATATTGCTGCTGTAGCCGAAAGTGTTGAAGAAAACCGAGGTTTGTCCATTCCTCGTCGTTCTTTGGAATTAGGCATTTCACAAACGTCATTACACCGTATTTTGCATAAAGATTTGGGTCTTAGGGCTTATAAAGTTCAGTTAACACAAGAACTCAAGCCGGCCGATCATCAACAATGTCGAGTCTTTGCTGATTGGGTCCTTGAAATGCATGAAAATGATCCGGAATTCCATCGAAAACTCATCTTGAGTGATGAGGCCCATTTCCACCTTGATGGCTTCGTCAACAAGCAAAATTGTCGCATCTGGGGCTCGGAAAACCCAAGAGTTATTGTTGAAAAGCCTCTCTATCCTCAACGTGTGACTGTTTGGTGCGGTTTATGTTCCCGCGGGGTCACTGGACCTTACTTTTTCGAAAATGAGGCTGGAGCAACAGTTACGGTGAAAGGATTGCGCTATCGACAGATGATTAATGATTTTTTATGGCCGAAATTGGATGGTATTGATCTGGACAACGTTTACTTTCAACAAGACGGCGCTGCGTGCCATACAAGCAACGAAACCATTGATCTTTTACGGGAAAATTTTCCGGACCGTGTTATCTCTCGAAGAGGTGATCACAATTGGCCACCGAGATCTTGTGACTTAACACCTTGCAACTTCTTCCTTTGGGGCCACGTGAAAGAGAAGGTCTACGCCAACAGCCCAGGGTCGATTCAAGACCTCAAAGATGGAATTCGTGAGGCTATCGAGGACATAGGGCAGCCACTTTGCGATTTGGTTATGGAAAATTTCATGAAAAGGATATGGTCATTTGGCTGATGTTATTTTCCATTATTAACGGCATACCTTCCTCTTTATAATGAAACAAAGATCCGATCATTTATCTCAAAAAATGGAATTTTTCTTTGAATATCAAAATAATACCTCTTATTGGAAAACCCTTTATATTTATGATGAATCCACAAGACCAAAGAGCTCAACCGTTTTATCGATATCTTACTCCTGTCTGGCTATAATCATCATCATTGAACTTCTATCGTAGGCGATCAGAGATAACCATACCGATGAGACCTCTCTGATCGCTGGGTCGAAAAGTTCAATCATTCTCTTGCACTTAAATGCATTTTTGTAAATTTATTGAAATTATTTTCAATAAATATCAGTCTGTTAGACGAGAAATCTTCTTCGTATAATCATCATAACCATTGTCATAGCCTTTTGGAACAAATATTACAGTCTTTCCATTTTTAAACAGGCATTGGTGGTGAAAGAATGTGGTGAAACTTGGTTATGGTTTCCATATCTGAAGTCAGTCAAATATGGTCAAACACTTTCATCCTGGAGCGGTCTTCCTTATGATCAACGCTTGAGTGTTATTAACGTGCATTTGTTTTCGATTTCAAATGGAAGCATAATAATATCAAAATTTGAGCTTTAGAAACTTAGATGATCATCTCCATAGATAATTTATATCCAATTCACCTAAAATTAAAACAAACAAAAAAAAATTTTTTTGAACGTTTGAAATTTATAGTATTTTCAAACAATAGGTACCCCACACGATCCAAAAAAAAATTTTTTTATGAGGCCCAGTTCACCACCAATAAAAATTAAAAAAAAAAAACTTTGACTATTGAAATACAGAGTGTTTACGTCTAGGTGATTCATAGAGCAGGAGGCGATAGTATACTCACCTAGCCAAACAAAAAATTGTATGGCAGGGGGTTCATGTCAACCGTTTCGGAGTTACAGGTTGATTAAACAAAAATTCACCGTCAAGACCTCATTGTATGCAGAATTTCATGACCTATCCAACAACTGCTCAACCAGACCCGTACACCTATCCTCTCCGTAGATACTAAGCTAAAAATTTTGGATTTTCTCGCCTTCTTTTTCCTTTAACATCTTCTTTTTTTACAAAAAGGTAATTAACATACCTTTTTTTACAAAAAGGTAATTAACATACCTTTTTTTTTATAAAAACTGTAAACTGTGCTAACTGTAGCCGTTGAAGAATTATTAGCCCATAATAACGGTGACCATACAACCTGTAAACTAGAATTTTCGCTTAATCATCCTGTAACTCCGAAACATTTCACATCTCTACATCACGTTGTTTTCAGGAAAAAAGTCTGTAACAGACAGACGGACGGACGCATGAGGGTTCCGTATTTCTCCTTTTTAGGTTCGGAGCCCTCAAAATGGAGAAAAAGGTTATAAAAAAATAAAAGGAACCAAGATAGGTAAAAAGGGATGAAAATTAAATAAAAAAGGATGAATGTTACCAGCTTATGCAGATGATGGATATTCCCACAAATAGTAGAACATTAAAATGCTCACCCATCTATGTATTTTAACTCTCACCATAGAATATTTATCTTTCAAGCTCCTTAATGGCTCATTCTAATGGTTAGAATTTTATCTGTCGTCGAGTATGTTACGAAGGAAGAAGTGTATTTCTCTTGGAATTAAGGGAGACGAAAATTCAGAGTGTGGCCATTGACAATGCCATTGCTGATATTTCAACGGATGCAGAATTATTATTGAATTTATCAACGCGAATTGTTCTGCCTAATTTTGAACAATTTCACTGACACAAAATTTTTTCATCTCAGAAATTATATTTTCGTCTAAATACACTTGAGTTGGTCGGCAAATAAATGTCTACATAAATATGAAGTTACTTTATACTGAATGCTGAATAGTCCAGTCAGTAGGGGCTTTTGCCCTACAAAAGGTAGGGTAGGTAGGGTGATTTTTATATATATTATTTAGTTCTGAGCCCCGATGAAAAATCCAAGTTTTCACCCTTGACGGGGGTCCGCGCGAGTTACGTACCCTCATACTCACAATATACACAAACAGGCAGCAAACTCTCCACGTGCCCCTATATCATCATACATGCATTTTCCTTTCATCAGCATTATATGTAATCCATAAAGTAAAGTCAATTACCTTTTAAAATAATATGTAACTTGCGTAATTTCCTTTATCATTCTTAAATTTGCTATTTTACCAAGTTCCCACAATTTTTGCTCTTCAGCAGTTTTTCAGACAGTAACACGATAATAAAAAGAAGGTCAAGAAGTAAGCATGAAAGAAAAATTGATTAAGTTAGGCAGTTGATTTTCAATCGTAAACCATAGAAGAAGTAAAGTAATTCGTGAATAAAATTTTATTATAATTTATAATATTGTTTTTTTTTTATCGTTTGGCTTACCGAATAATTTAACTCGCGGTCCGCCATCTTCGATTAAAGGTATCCAAAATTAGTTTTTCAAAATAATTCCTCAACGGTTGTTCCTACGACAAAAATGTAAAAATGTAAATTCCCTAAATTTTTTGTATAAACACTTTTTTTGTAAGCTGATGTGTAACGAGTTACAACGGCGGAAAAGTGAATATTTTTCCAAATAAATGTATACATATAGTACCATTTATACATGATGTTTCGTCTATGTAGGTCCATGGGATCGGAAGTGATAGGAGTCACCTAGTCAAACAAAAAATCGTATGGCAGGGGGGGGGGGCCATAACCGTTTCTGAGTTAGGGCGTGATTAAGAAAATTTGGTAGTCTTTCACAAAATACCCTGTATTTTAAAAAGTACAGAGTGTACGGTCACTTGTATATAGCTCATTGCGTGCAGAACTTCATGGCCTACGCCTATCCCATCAGGAGTTATGGTGCCACAGACTTCAAAACTTTGTATTCTCGGAATTAACTCGAGAACGCGTTCACTTAGAGTGAAAATGGGACCAATCGGATAACTCTTTCGTAGGGTTGCCATATGAAAATTTCGTTTTTCACTATGCCTGAGAACAAGTCGCCGTAGAGATCTAAAATTTGATACATGATGTTTTTATAGCAATGGCAAAAAAAAAATCAAAAATAGACTACATCGGGCAACTCCTTCTTGGTGTTGCCATACAAAACAATGGTTTTTCATTATATATCTAGAAGTTGCCTGAAAATACGTCGACGTAGAGAAATCAAATTTTGTACACGGCGTTTTCATAAAAATTGAAAAGAAAAGATCAAATATGCACCAAAACGGGCAACCCTTTCGTGGTCGTCGACTCATCAAGGACATTTTCTTATTTATAAGATGTTATCACTTTAAATAAAAACAAATTTGTAAGTAGAAAATTATACAGCACCTTGTGAAATATTCTCGTGCATTGCACAAATTCTGTAACCGCAATTACTTTAGTGAAACAAAAATCTACAAGAAATTTTTATTTCTACAAATTTGTAGCTCGTGAGTCGCAAGTAGGTACAAAGAACTTTTAGTGAAACAATAAATTAAAAAATCCTGGAAATTTCCCCTTGTAGGACAGAAATTTAGTGAAACAATTCTACTACAAATTTGGTTAAAAATCTTAAATCTATTTATTGATATGTGTACCCGGTCAGAATGTGAGAATATTTATGGATAAAAATGAATGCGTTGCCAAAGTGTTTCCAAAATAAATTATATGGCCACCATACGCTTATGTAATCTGGACGATTTTAGAAGCCATTTTCGTATAACAAGGACTTAATTTGAGGCAAGTATAAGGAACAGAATGAACAAGCTAAGCTAATTTCTATAAATAAACATTTGCTGAACCCTAAAGTTCCCATGAGCAAATGACGTCCACAGGAATGCTTAGAAAATAAATTGCACATAGCTCTGTGGACTTTGAGTAATCAAGAGTCCTTCAGATCTGTTGCTGACAGGTTCGGATACAGCAAGAGTAATTCACACTCGCAAATCACTTGTAAATCAATCGTTGGAGAGATTTCGTTCTAGATAAAATGGCCAGAGGGTTCCAGATTAAAAGGCGTAATGGCTGATTTTAATAATATGTGGCAAGACAATCACACAAAAGAAGTGGTTGGAGCAGTAGATTGCACTCATATCTTCATCCCAAAACCAGTTAAGACAGTTAAGGAACGCAATCGGTTATTCTTCAATGTAAGTTCTGCGTTTTTGTTTCTGATTACAAAATATTTTCTTTAGTTTTTAAAAAATTATCAAGTATTTGTGACAGTAAATATAAATTAACTGACATCTTCATTGGATGGCCAGGTAAAGCACATGACACCACCATATGAAAGGAAAAAGTTGTACAAACTGATAGATACCGAGAGGAGGCTCCCAGAATATATGTTTTTGCTAGGAGATTCAGCATACCCTTATACAACCCATTCAAGGACATCGGCCATTTAAGCCGGAAGGAAAGAAAATTCACTTACTATGTGACTAGTCTTCGAGGCATTGGCATATTCAAGGGAAAGTTTAGATGTCTGTTTTATTTATGTATGCACAGAACAGACTTAATTCCTGTTGTAATAATTGTTTGCTGTATTTTGCACAGCTTAGTGCTTACAGAGAAAAATGAATACGAGCTCCCTCCAGTTGTATAGACAGTATACTGCTACAGCTTTATTATAAATATTTAATATTGTTGCGAGAGTGGTCTTTGATTCGTTATTTAAAACACAATATTTATATTATTATTATTATATAAAATTCACAAACTTTGAATTAATTATCGCTAATACTAACTTTCAATTATCGCAATCCAATTACAAAACTTTCGCCCGTTTATTACTTTCGCTTGTTTTAACACTGCAATGTGACAACACTCTTTTCTGGTGGTGACAACTGTTATATTTATACCCTAGAAACTCTCCAGATTCTTCTAGAGTGTTCTATTCCAGAATCTTCTTGACTATTCTATTCTTGAACCTTCCCGAAGATTCCATCATCGATTCTCCGAACCTGAAGCTGTTTACTCTCGATTTCCAGTAGATGTCACTAGTTGTCTCTTTCGGTTAACGTAGCAATATTTTACATAATTCAGTATTTCACAGCACTTGTTTTTCAAACAGCACACAACTTCATTAATAAAATCCAAAATAAAATTAAGAAATATAAACTTTGGAAGAAAGTTTGTAACTTCTTTATAATAGCATCACCTTTAGTTCTTTGAACATTCAATGGTTCTCTGTCAATTTCCAACTGACGCTCTGCTATTGAATTTTATTCTGTACTCCGCTACTCAAGAAAGTGCTGCATCCACTATTTCATTGGCTGTCGATTGTCTTCTCGCCTTGAACTTTCTGCCAATTCCGTATTCATTCCAGTCAGAGTCGCGGGATGGCTCTCCATAGTAAAACTGGCAACAATCTGAGGTCTTGGGCCCTCCTATTCTTGAATTATGAAAGCAAATTCCGTATACGTTAAATTGTCAAAACCATTCGAAATGAATGTGCATGTGATATTCCTGAAATCCGTATCCGTTATATCCGTACGTAAACCATTCGTTATTTATCAAATACGTTAAAACCATTCGGAATCAAAGAATAAGGTCCATTGTACCATATATTTTATCCTTCACCAGTAGAATGAAACACCAGTAGAATGAAACATTTCGAAATTTATTGCTACATTCATCTGCTGTGACCTGGATCTTAGGCCTCTCGCATATAATTTTTTCAGTCACCATTTTCCAGTAGTCATTAACTTTTCGTTTACCGGAATTAAATTTATTTTCCATACCAAGTCGTATGGTCGCTAGCCACAATCTTTTTTATCTGACCAGGCCCTGCCGATTAATTTTCATGGTCACTAATTCTTTTTCTGCTTGGTTCGAAATCATCTGCAGTGGATGCAACTGGAACATCGCGTAACGAATCTTCGAAGCAATTACCGTAACTTTTGAGCAATGCTTTATCCACTGCCTTCAGAACGAATTGTAAATTTGCAAAAGAAATATTGTCAACGAATTTTTTTTTTTTTTTTTTTTCAAATGAGCTATGTTACTTATTTTCTACAAGGTCTACTAATTGCATTGGGTATGGGAATAAGTTCCCGCCCTTTTTTAAGCTAAGTTTGTCATTTATTTAAATAATGATAATTATTCTATGTGAAGTATGCACAATCGGAAGTGACAATTTTTTTTTGCATCTTTCAGGTAGTAAACGGATTCCACGATGAAAAAAATCCAGTTCTTTCGATTCGATCAAATCATCAAGCCATTTTTCGATACTTTCGTAGGAAGCAAGCCGCTCTCCAATAAGGGCTGATTGCATGGATCGGAATAAATAAAAAACCGAAGTAGCAATGTCTGGGGAATATGCCGGGTTCCCAATTCACTCCTTCCAAATATTTCTTGACCGATTGAGCATCGCATGGCCTAGAGTTGTCAAGGAGCAAAATGAATTTATCATGTCTACTGCCTCATTTCGGCCGTTTTTCCTTCAAAGCTCGATTCAAATGTATTAGTTGCAGTCGATAATGATCCCCAGTGATGGTTTCGGACGGCATGAGGAGTTCATGATAAATAATACCCTTCTGATCCCACCAGATGCGCAACATTTGAAGCATGAATAATTCGTTTCGGCGTCGATGTACCTGCTTCATCTGGCAGCACCCAACATTTTCATCGCTTAGGGTTATTGTAATATCTATTTTTCATCGCCCAGTGACAATGTGATATAAAAAACTTTTTCCTTTCTGTCGTTCAAGAAGCATTTCACACATCACCTTTGGATGTCCCCCTCTATATGCTGCTTTTCCGGGACGAACGTTAACATTTTCGACGCCAACAAAATAGTGCTTACACTTGAAACGAATGTTAATTACTGCGTTCGAGACCTTACATATGCACCTTCAAATCACAAGTATAGTACTTCAGCGAACACAAAAATAGTATCATTAAAGACACCTTTCTGAAAAGGGAGGAAACTTGTTCCCATACCCAATAAAATTGTAGCCATAAAAGTTACCGTAACGACAGGATGCCATGTCGTTTACGGTAAATTCCATATATGCCATTTTAAATACTTATTTGAAATTAAAATTGTCAATTATAAAAAAGAAAAAAAAAAAAAAAAAAGGACACCAAGTGAAAAGCAATACTGAGCCGCTATCACTGACATATATAACATGGACTGCCTGATTTTCTATTTCATATGGGTCAACTTTTTTTGGCAGGGTGTGACAATTGTCTTAATTTCAAGTTTTACTTTCACTTTAATATTCATATTAAAAGTTCAACAAATTACAGATGCATTCGAAATTATTTTTATTCTTGGAAGCTTATCTCATACAACATCAAATGTTTTTTAAACTTGATTTTTAAAGAAATAAAATTAAGCAATTTCTGTCTACCTGCCCCTAAAAGTAGCTATGGGGGACAGAGAAAGGACTACAATTATTGTATTGCCATCTATTTCTATTCTATATATTCATTGGGAAAACCACTGAACTGAAACTGGACTATGGTGTATTTTGTATAGAACTTATTGTTTGTAGTTCCGTGGAATAAAGTAGTTAAACTAAAACGAGACAACTACAAAAAAGTGATCCCATAATAATGTCAAATAATGTAAGCAATTTTTGTAGCGTCAGCAGTCCATTGTATATATGTCAGTGGCCGCTATCAAGTTAAAATGTCAAAACAATCATATCTGACATCTGTCATCGCATGAATCGCAGCTATTGCACATTAGACTTTAAAAACGATACATATGATGTCAAATGAATCACAGAGATTTAAAAACTCATATTTGTGCACAAATTATTAAATATGCACATTTGACGACTTTGAAAAACAAGCCGTTATTATTACTAAAATTTGACAAGCTTGTAAAACTGTAACATTGTTGCACTTGTCAAGTTTTACAAAACAGGCCCCTCGCATACTTGTCAAGTTTTATTAAACAAGGTCCTGGTAGCTAAATGTATCAAAGATACTTTTTGCAAGCGATCAGGTTAGTGTTTACAAAAATTTTAATCCTTGCATTAAAGTGTGTTAATATTTTGTTCTTGATTGTTGAAATTAATGTGAAATATGTTTAATACAATCGTATGATGCCGTGAGGAGCAAGATGGCCGATCGTGGCTCACACTAGTCATACCTTATCGTCCATATACTGTGGCTTAGGATATATTGTTTTCTAGGTGCCATTTACAATATTTTTGCGGACAATTTCACCACTTTCGTGTTTAATGTTAATGATTGTAACGAAGTTCATTTTTGCCTCCGGTGTATTTGGCCTTCATTACAAAACTCTCCATACAAAAAGCATACAGAAGGCAAGCGCTTAAATGTCAATATACTGAACCAGTTTCTATCGCCTGACGGTGGAAGCTATAAAAGGCATGCCAGCAGGCCGTAGACATCAGTTGATCTCCACGGGTCGACCAAACAAGATCTCGGAGTCCGATAGCTTACAAGATCAAATTCTTGTTGAAAGTGAACATCCTCAGAATCATCCGCCAGTATATTTAAGTGAGACCATCCATCTCACTAGTGTTAACTACGACTTAATTAGCGAACTCGTCGCCAAGCCCCATGCAAAATTCCATTTCGCATGTACTGTCACTACATTTCACTTATTACCTGCCTTCCTTGTCGAAGGTGTAATAATGACTGACTAATAATCTTTTCTTTAAAATAAAAGGTGCAGGTAACAGGGATGCGAACTGTATTTCGCCACGACGACGAGCTGCCAAGTGGCAGGTATTTAACTACTGTCTTAACTACGTTTTCTAAAGGGATTTTGTGCTATTTACGCTTACACTAGACTGTTCTGGAGAATACAAGACCATCCGCGTTCTGTTTTCCGAGACGTATGTTCATCAACATCTATTCTAGTGAATACGAAACCGTTCGTATTCTGTTCTGCGAGACATGTATACATCCACGTCTTTTCCGGGGAATGTGAGACCATCTGTATTCTGTTCACTGAGACTCGTCCGTATCCTCGTCTCCTCTAGAGAATACGAGCACATTCGTATTCCAATACGAATACTCGAGCAACGAAGCTTCGGCGATTTGACCTTCGAACGTAAGAAAACGAAGCTTCGAAGCTACCATGTGACCGTAATTCAAAATTTGTAAAGCTAATTTGACCCACTACCCATTGAGACATTGAGCTAAAATTTGGCATACTTATTGATCTTGCATGAAAATATACTTTAACATTTTTATATAATATAAAATCAAGATGGCGTCTACAAAATGGCGGCAGAATTTTGTTATTATGGACCGAGTCGCCTCAAAATCAATATCTTAGGATTGTCGGGCTCGCGGATTAAGAATATTTGCTCAAAACTTAGAATTTAAAGATGGTGGCGCCCATATGTCTGAAATTTTTGTGATTTATTGCTCGATTCAACCTATAATCGAATATAGGATTTATGGGGTTGCAAATTGTATTACAGGAAAAATTAGTTTTGCTTAAGCATTCGACCTCAGAGGATATGAAATCGTCTAGGGCTTGGAAGTTGAACCCTTCGAAGCAGGAACGTTTTACAAATGAAGTACCGGAGTATGATAAGGAATTCGAGCGAATTTGAATGTACACAGTTTGGCACAATGTTGTATAGCGGAGTTATTTTTTCAGTGATATATCAACTTTTAAAGCAATCCAGGAGCATATTCAACAGAATTAATAGATATTAAAACAAACTGTAAAAATTGTTTCCAAAATTACAATGGATTAATGTATAAATTTATTTGAAAATTAATTAAATTGGGCTTTAAAATGTCATAATGTGTATTTGAAATTGCATAACTCAATTCAAAAGAATCATTTACATTCCTATTTTACCTTGATGAAATTTGTTGGGTAGTGTTTGATTTAAAATTTGTAATCCGGGTGTGGGCTGTAGGGCTTCTTCCACTGGCTCTATGGTAACTATATGAAGTGAAGATAAAATAAAACAAATTCGTAATCAGCGGTTCCTAAAATCCTCCAGATATCGAGAGAATAAGTGATAAAATTTGTCATTTTGATTACTCAACTTCGACCACAAATTCGTAATTAGCGACTTTAAAATCCCACAGATATCGATTTTTTGTCGTCAAATCTGACCATAAGTGGTAAAATTCGTCCACGGTATTGATTTTATGTTATATAAATTGTATTTTCATTCAAGATGTGTAAGTGTGGCAAATTTTAACTGAAGATAAGACAAGAAGAGTATGAAATTACCGTTAAAAGTTTTGAACCACATTGTGTTTCAAATCATATATTCTTATCATAAACAAAAAACTTTTAATACGTCTATTCCCCGATAAACTCAGACACTCTTTAAGCTATGTATACCTACAAAAATTATTTCAAGTCACTTCGAATATTATAATTTAGTTTTAAAAGTGCAGATCAGATGTGATAAAGTTAAAGTCAGACGTAAATTGAACACCCGTGCAGAGCAACTCTGTACCACGCCTAAAATATATTAGTGGGCCTATCGATAGTCTTCGAAGAGATCTTTCATTTGGCACACCGAAAATTTTCTAGGATACCTCCCCTCCCCCACTGATATTTGACGTTAAATCTGACCTCCCCACCCACAAGGAAGGGCGGAGGGCGTGAAATTTTAGATTCGTAAATTTTGAACTGTCCTCTTTCCAACGATACCCCACTTGACCCACTGGAGCTGGAATTTCATTTGTAATGGGCCGGGCAAGTGGCCTTTATCTTTTTTTTCGAAAATCATTAATTTGGTGCAAATTTTTTTCGAAATTCGAGAAATAAATACCACCATGCTATGACAAATTTTAAACTAAATATACATCCAAAATTTCATCCCCTGAAAATTGAACTAAGGAATCTAAATTGATTTAAAAGGAAACTTATTTCGCCCCTTTCACGAATATTGTGATATATAGGGTATACTGAGTTTATCATTCCGTTTGTAACACCTCGAAATAATGATCGTAGAGCAAAATGAATTGGACACCCACGCACAATATTAAAAGTTATTTTTTAATACTATTTTTTTGCATGTCCGTCCGTCTGTCCGTCTGTGCGCACGATAACTCGAGAGCGCGTATACTTAGAGAGCTGAAATTTTGTACACAGACTTTAAAAAAAAAAGTAAAATTAAGAGACAAATCGGGCAGCTCCTTCGTGGTGTTGCCATAAAATATTTTCGTTTTCCATTATATATTTGGACACTGCCTGAGAACTCATCGACATAGAGAGCTGAAATTTTGTACATGGTGTTTTCATAATTCAAATTCAAATTTATTGACATTAAAGAGCACAAGTGAGAACAATGCTCATTGATTTGCGCATACTCCTAATTAAAAATACAAGAAAATCGACATCGATTTTGAAGAAGTAAAATAAAAAAAAAACATTAAATGAAAATTAAAATAATAATAGTAATAAAATTAAATTAAATAAATTAAATTAAAATAATAATAGCAAATAAAATTTCAAAAATGGACTAAAACGGGCAACCCCTTCTTGGTGTTGCCATATAAAAATTTAGGTTTTTTACATATACTGTGAGAACGATCAGTCCTAGACATTTTTATTGTACTAAAAACTTCTTCAGAATATGAAATCCTATAAAATTTTTTCTGTCCGACGTACCTTTCTAGAAATATATGCGAAAAACCCCTTCAAAAATCAAACTTGCATAGATCGGTGATCATACGAAATTTTATACGGGCATTCATTAGAGTATCATGAGAATTAGTCGTAGATAAATTCTAGCTTTTTTACTTGTTTTTCTTAAATTTTGATATTTTATAGTTTTCCAACAACCTTTCAAACATTCAGCTAGAACCTCAGAAAGTGGAGAAATATAGTAAGCGAAAATGTGAAAAAAAATCAACTTTGTCAATTTCCAAATCGATTGCTGATTTCGAATATTTTCGAAATTGATTTACTCGAGTTATAGAAAATATCGAAAAAAAGAGCTAAGCCATTTATTTATCCCCACCCATTGCCCAAAACGAAATCAGGCTACAAATACAGATGGACAATTTAAGCTTTTTAAAAAAGGCTATAATTTAAAAATTGTAGGTATTATTCAAAATCAAGTTATTCCAATTCGAATATGCACAAATTTAAGCATCAGAAAAAGTACTTTCGAATGTGAATTTCGAAATTCTGTGTACAAGGGTAGTACTCTATCTACGTGAAAACTCTCTATAACGAAAAAGTCTCTATAAAGTAAACACTAGTTGAACATGGTTGGTTAGCCTACGGATCAATATATTAATTCACTCTCTGTAACGAAGTGACTCACTCTCTATAGCGAAAAAATTCACAAAACAATTTTTGTGATAGGTTGACAGATGCTCACAAAGATACCAATTTTTTGGGAGTGCCTAAAGTTCCAGGTATGTCGGTTTTGTGAACTTCTTCTTTTGTTTATTGTGATTATTGCTTTTATTGATCACTGACTAGCTGGGTGCGTAGGGAATGATTCATATTACAAATCCGCTTATCGTTTTCAACCAATGGAAACGATTTGCTGTCGCTGTCCTGCTGCTGCCGTGCCAATGTACTTCTATGATTTTTAGTCAAAAAGTATCTATATATCTCCAAAAATCTACTTTGAACTACTTATGGATATGAACGCCTTTAGCTGAAATAATATTCAGTTTTTTTTTTGGTGTTATGCATTTTGGAGTTATAATTTTAATCATTTTGAAGGAAGATGTAGATAGTTAGGTACAGAATGACACAGAATTTTTTTTTCATCACACACTTTTATATAGGTACGTACATACATTCAAAATGCCATTTTTACAGATATGTACTTTTGACTAAACACCACAGAATTCAGACCTTAGGTAACATGCAGTCAAATAGTGGAAACCTGATGTCTGATACCTGTTTATTGTTTTTTAATTTGTTGTCATTGTTTTACTCATTCCTTATAACAAAAACTCTCTATAACGAAAGAAATTGCTCGGTCCCTTTCGTTATGGAGAGTTTTCACGTATAATTCCAAAATTTGATAAAATTGTATGCATTTTTACGAAAGTTTTCATTCATGAATTGATTTCACTTTTTTTCCCTTACGTTCTTTTTGAGAAATTTTGCATATAAAATATATGGAAACACGTCTCGTTTGCGCTTCGACCAAACTCGCATCGACTTTTAAGAAATATAACTACGGTAAGCCAGCCGGCGCTTCCCAGCGTGAGTGTAGATGCCTAGGTGGGTGGGGCTGATCATTGATAAAACATTCATGCTTCGAAGTTTTGAAAACTTCGAAGCTTCGGCAAAGCGTTCATGCTTCGAAGGAATCGACTTTGAAGCTTCGAACCGCCTGCTTCGAATTCTGTCAATAGCCCTACTTGCGAAACTTGTACAAATCAAAATTAAAGTCAGGTTTTTACATAAAATTACAGCAATTTGTGTTTTTTTCTAATTATATATTTCTCTCTAACTATATATATTACGAATTCGAAAATAATACCTTTTTTTATAAGAAGAGATGACAATGTCCATAAAATAAGCACGTCGGAAAAAATATTATTACGGGGCTCGAAACTGGGGGAATTTTTTACTACATACATAGTGAAAATAAAAACGCTATTGCCAAATTTCGCCCGTCCATACAAACTTCAACTTATTTAAGTTAGTTATGTCTCAAGCTATCGTGCGGAGCCAAACAAACGGGCAGAAAATGAAAATAACTTTTTTATATTATGCATGTGTGTCCAATCCATATCCATTTTATCGTTATTTTTATGCGTTACAAAATTTTGCATGTAAGTATATACCTAACCCTATGATTTCATCTAGGGTATAAAAACATGAATCACGTATAATAAAGCGGATTACGACTGCATACATTTTGCAGCCAAATCTACTTATATAAAGGATTTCATAGCAAAATTTCACTTTATTCCTATTAAAAATTAATCCTCATAAAAATATGCATATTAAGCAAGGTAAATGCCATTCCCAGCTTAACTAAGTTATAAATTGAAATTCCTGGCACAACTGCTACAACACATCCACAGTATTAAAAAAAAAAAATAGTAATAAGGGAACAAAGTGCTCTTTAGATCTATTATTGCTATCTAGATAGACTGTTGATCATAAACCTACCTACTATCTATTGTACATATATAGCTCATAGCTTTATTAAATTAAAAAGTAAATCCTTCTTGCATTTACCGTCGTGTATTCAGCTATAGGTATATCGCAAACCTTTCACAACGTTTTAATAAATTAGCTAAAGTATGCAGCAGGATTAAAGGATTTAAGATGAGATTTGCCGCACATCATACTGTCTCTGATTCAATTAATGACGTCACTATATCATAATGATTCTGACGGAAATATCGGTAGAAAGGACACCATTCCAATTTTACTTATTATTCCTTTCTTTCAATTATTAAGGTATTTAGTAATTTTGCAATCAGATAATATAATTAACCGGTGGATGACTTCCGCTTCCGCAGATGATGGCATTATAAAACCCTGTATCCGCCCGCCTAAAGTTCTCTTTTTGTCTCTTAAGTGGAATGGGTATCACCAGTCACCACTCGTTGAATTAATCAATACCGCAGCACATAGTAGGGATATATAACAACTTACCTTGATGTCTGTTGTAAAGATAAAAACAATTCCCCACTAATTTATTCCGGGTCTCTAAAGTGCTTTATTCTCGGAATGTTTTTGCACAAAAAAAAAACGATTATAAATTTACACGGTAATGACACATTCTGGAAGGTTTTTTCCTTTCTTGTCCTTCAGTCAAGTGCTACTAACATCGTAAGCGTTATTTTTTATGCAAGGATAGCGGGCTTCTGCCAGGATACACACACACACACACACACTAATTCAGAGTCGCAATTGATCTACGCAAAAACTTTCACCCTTGTATCGATGTTGTTTATTCTAACAAGACAAGGGTTTTTCTGTCTTCACTATTCAGGAGAGAGATTTTCTTCACTTGCCAATTACAAAGGATACAAATGGGACGTGCTAACCGATTCACTGGAATTAATCAACCGGCTCTTAACATGACTTACTTGAAACTGATTTCTTTTTCAGAAAAAAATTAGAAAAGCAGAAAGAACTTTTGAATTAGAAAGCTTTACCGGAGCTTTGGTTGAATGAGAGCTTTCATAAAGGGATTTAGGATAGGATTCAATAAAGAGCAGGAAAATGTAAGGAAATTCGGATTTAATTAGTACTAGTTTTTAGATATTTGAAAAAAAATATATTTCTTTTTATAAGCTAGAGGAAATCATAGGATACACTTATTATACCCCAGATGAAATCTATGTGGTTATTAAGTTTGAGCCGGGCTGTACTCAGCTTTCGCTTAAATGCAGGAATCGTACTGCCTACCGGACTACTGTAGTATGTTTCAGGCGAAGGTTCTGGAAAGGCTGCTGGCAACAACTTATCTTGTATCCAGTGATCGAGTTATCAGAATTTGTATTGACAGCCAAGCTACAATCAAGGCCTTGAACTCGAACACCATTAGATCGCGCCTTGTGAAATGGACTCGCTGTATACTCGGGAATCTGTGTGCTAACCACAGGGTTATTCTTTACTGGATGTCCGATCACAGTGACATAATTGGGAACGAGGCAGCCGATGCTCTAGCCAGAAAGGGCTCCGCTATTACTACTTGCCTAGCGGAAGAACCCATAGATCGGCCTATATAGCATCGCATTGCAGTTATTACGGGGCGCGAGGAAATTTGAGCTTTTACGGATGTCATAACCTTGAAAATCGTCTGTAAAAATTTATTTATAGTATTATATACTTAAAGATGGATGAAAAGGCTTTTTTTTTTAGGAAATAAAAAAGACACGAATTATACGACAAAAAAAGAATATTTTCATGGATGGATGTAAAGCGGAAAGACAAAATCTGACAAAACATTAAAGTCAATTCTTTGAAACCGAACGGAACAATTGTGCCCATATCTGCGTTGGATCGAAATGGGTTGGATCAGATTGATTCGAATCGAAACGTCGGAATTGTGTTTGGCAATTTACAAAAATAGTCCAAGCAGAGATATTAAAGAAAATCAATTCGGTTCAGCCACTAAGGTCACAATTGAATAAAAATCTCACGATTCCATTGAAAAATCCGTCAGCCGTCCGAATATTTTTTCTCTCGCTTTTTTTTTTACCCTGATCCGCTAGATATGACGAGAGATCCGTTAAGTTGGCAATACTGATTCCTTCTGGCGGTGACAACTGCTGTATTTATACTCTATAAATTCTCCAAAACCTTCTCGAAGATTCCATTCCAGAATTATCGATTCTCGGAACCTAACTTTGTTTACTCTCTGCATCTTATTACTCATATTACTCTCTTCATGATGTAAAACGTAGGCGACCCAGACGTGAAGAAAATGTGGCAAATTTCTGAGACAACTCTGTTAGCTTCAAGAGCAAATGAGCACAAAAGCGACCATAAGTTTAAATGGAATCACCAATAGACGACTTATAATATAGAAAAGGTATGTGAAAGAAACTACCATGATAGCAGGGTAGCTCACCAAAATCGACCTCATAAGGTACCCGTTGAGATTTTAAGAGATATACAGGATCACATCAAAAGTTTCAAGAGTAGAAAATCACATTACAGGCTCAAAAATACGAGACAATTGTACCTTCCAGAGATCGTAAATATAAAAAATTCCTGGACTTTATGTTGAGTTACGTAACTTACAGGAATATTTTTCTTAAAGACTTCAACATTTGTTTCGGCTATCCTAGGACTGACGCCTGCAGTGCCTGTGATGCAGCAAAAGTGCATATAAAATAGCTAAGAGTCTCAAATGTGTCAACTTGCACCATCTAATAAAGAAAAGGAAGCTAAATTGAAGAGAAATTTGAAAAAACTACAAAGATATCAACCGCTTCGAAATTACAGGGTGATAAGGAAATTGTGCTAGCTTTTCAGTTTTACCCTTGATAAACTCGCTAGAGTTTGTGAAAAAAATTATTTGTGGTTTCTTTTTATTTTAGTAGAAAGAGTTTATTTGATTTGTGGAAATAGAAGTAACTGTTATTTTTAAAAATGGAAAGTCGTTTCAAAAGTTTTATATTTTGCGATCCATTTTCAAAGCCTGATCATTCTAATTACCGAAGAAATGAATGGCAAGAAGTTGCAATTGGGATCAAAAATGTGCCTGAAGTGTAGGTTGTGCATGCATGAACTCTAGTGCACCCACTTCTGACGACTTTGAAGAAGCACAAGAAACACAGAATATGGAGCAGGCTAACGAGGACTCTTTCGACAGGGAGTCAGCACTTAATTCTTACAGGAATGTATCAGTTTATTGGAAACACCATAAATTGATTCAAAGCGGATGTTTGATGCAGCCTATATTCAAAACGATTAAAGAATACTTCAAATATATGATTTTTACAATGCTTCAGAAGAATGAAGCAATAAAAATATAATAAAGGAGTTTCCGACTACTTCCCGATCTATTGCGAATAAAAGCAACCACCTTGCAAATGAACATGGAATATTGTCGTTAAGTTCACGCAAGGGAAACTATTTTGATGGGAACTTTATGAAACTTTCAGATAGCTTTTATTTTTCAAACGATATTAGCAGAATTATGCCTGAAAAAATATTTCGTAGTAGTAAAAGTCAACGGTCAAAAAAACATGTTCAAAAAAGACTTGTACCTACTAGGTAATCTTAAGGAAATATATTCTAGTTTCAAGGATACACATCCGGATGTCAAAATAGGGTATATTGCAATTCGTATCTCTTCGTCCTAAAAACTTCGTATTAGGAGCTTCTGGTATACATTCTGTTTGTGTTATCACCATCCACCAAAATGTCACATTGAGTATAGAAGGAATGAAAAAATTGCATTTATTTTTCGGAAATGAACGTAACATTCTTGATTATAAAAGTTGTCTGTCAAAAACAATGTAATTGAATTGTCCGACACGTATTCCTCTAACAATAATATGTCAAGATATTTTTGACGAAAATTTTGTCGAAATAGTAGCGTATTAGCAATGGTTATCATCGGATCGTTCAACTTTAGAAACAAGGAACGAAAACGCAGAAGATTTTATTGAGACATATTTCAGAAGACTTTCCGTACTAAAGACACACTTCTTCATTTCAGAATGACAAAGTACATATCTTAAGGAGGCTAGAAGTACGCTAAAACAGACGAGCACAATTTGCATTAGAACAACATACATTTAATTATAATTGATAGTTTTTATATGAAATAAATTCATAGCGAATTTAGTCAATATGAAATTGACCGAGTTTGCTGCCCAATCCGCAACTCGTGAATTTAATGGTAAAAACTCTTTAATAAACGAAAAATCTTTTAAAAAAAGGCATTTATATGCAAAGCAGGAACCAAGTCGTACTGATGAGTATACGGTTTTTGCTGATACCAAACGACTGCTTTTGGATAGGACTTTTTTTTAAAGATTTTTCGTTTGTAAAAGAGTTTTTTCCACTCAATTCTTGAGCTGCGGTGATTTGGCAGCAAACTCAGTCCATTTCATATTGACTAAATTCGCTACGAATTTATTTCATAGCAAAACTCTGTGAAATGCTAGTCCCGCATAAGACATTCAAGTAAATACCTAGCATCTCGCCTCGTATATAATTCACACTTAAAAATTATTTTAAGTGCATATATCAGGTCGACTTGGCTATTCACTTTGGCGTACACGGCAGGCAAGAACCAAGCCATACTGATGAGTATACGATTCCTGCTGATACGAAACGCCTATTTTTGTATAAAAATTTCTTATTTTTTAAAGATTTTTCGTTTGTAAAAGAGTTTTTTCTACTTAATTATAATTTCCGATTGTTTGAAACAAATACTGTTTTATTACATATTACAAGCAAGAACGGATGAGTGAAAAAGATAATTTATTTTTCTGATGGTTCGGCGGCGCAATATACAAATAGAAAGATCTTCCTGAATATTACTATGCATCAATCAGACCTTGGATGTGAGGCGAACTGGCATTTCTTTGCCACTTCGTATATGGAAAAATAGATAAATGATGGCCTCGGTGGAACCCTTAAACGTTTGGCTGCAAAAGCGAGCTTGAAGCGCCCCTACAACAATCAAATCATGACTGCAAAAAGTACCAAAGACACAAAAGCTGCACTCAGTAATACCAGTTGGGGCGGAAGTGGTATATTTTAAACGTTTTTCATTTGCGGATAAATGGACATATTAGAATCATTTAAAAATGGGAAGATTAAAGTTCATCGAGGACACCACAGGATTTATTGCATATAAGGAAACTAACACGTGGTGTGTGTGTTGTTTAATTTGTAGCAACGAGGTAATTGTAGTAAAAGTAACACGACTTAATCTATCATGACCAACAACGACATACCTCCATCGTTGAAATCACTTCACAGTCTTTAGTGCTTTGTAAAGTATGAATTGGTCGATTCAGAAATTTACATAAAATTGGTCGATTTTACGTGGAATGACCAAATAATTGTGACATTGATGAAAATATCAGAAATTTTTAAGGAATTGGTCGGAAATTTTATTTAAAATCGCAAAACAAAATGTTTCAATCTTTTAATCCAAAATGAACGCAATATCCAGGTCGTATAATCTCAATTTGATCTCATAAAAAAATAAACAATTTTCGAAAGAAAGATACAATTCTCCCTTCCATTAAATTGTTGTCTTGTGTAGCTTTCTTTTCTTGGGTCTTTGGTTATTGATTTGATAGTCCTGACCTGACACTCAGTAATTTTTTCCCCCATTTTTTTCAAAATCACTGAAATTATTCCTCAGACTTTTTATAAATCCTATTGATGATTCATATAATATCATAGCCAAGAGGCGTGGCTAAATAATTTCCTGATCGTTCTTCACCCAAATGTTCTATCCTTCCTCTGAATACCAATCCTTTTTGAGGTAAAAATTTCACTGTTGCTAGAATTCTTTCAATCAAGCTTTATCTTTTTAGAGTAGTGTCCATCCTGCCTTGTATTTTGACTCTTAGAATGAATATAGTGATATTATTTTTGTGGTCAAGCGATCGCTCATGATCAACTATTCTCTCCAAATGCCTCCAATTATTGAAACCATAAACAAATGCATTTACATTCTGCATACCTTGTTGCATATCTGAATTCATGTTCATAAACCCTCTTTAAATTTTTGAAGTCAAGCTGATCTAAATCTTGAACTAAATATGATTTTATAAGTCTTATCAATAAACTGTCGCTAACATTGTTTTCGCCCTAAAGCGGGGCTGCCAGACCAGTTAATTATTCCGAATTATATATTAAATTTACATTAGATGCTATTTGGTGATATTATCAGGTGATCTGATTAATTTTTAATTGTTTTTTAAATATTTTTTTCTTTGAATCAGTTCACTGTACATCTGATAGATATTTCTTGATTGCAGCTGAATTTTACATTTACATTACATATTCCAATTTTCCTTCTGAAAAAAGTAATTGAGAAAATTACTCACTTCCGTTTATATTCCTATAGATCTTTGCAGTCTAGCCAAAGACGCATTCAGCAACAGCAGTGCTTGAGTAGTATGATTAAGTAGGTAGTCGAATCGTACATAAATTCTATATGAAAGATGATACTAAGTTTTTACATAATCTCAATAATATTATTATTTTTTATTTCGGCGTCTAAAGGAAGTTCCAATGAAATATGGTTTGACATGTGTTTTATTATTACCTAATTTCTGACTTAATTTAATATTTTTCAGTTTTATAGAAGATTTCACCAGCAATAATTCGAGTGTTGTTGCTTTAGTGTTAGCACGTGGTGGATCTAAAGGTATTCCAAGAAAGAATCTCATTAAACTTAATGGGGTATCTCTACTTGGAAGAACTTTAAAGACTATCAGAATGACAAAATTATTTTCAAAAGTGTATGTTTCAACTGAAGATGTTGAAATTGGATTGGAAGCGGTGAAATGTAAGTTAATTTCAAAATTAAGTATAGATATTACTTTTATAGTTTAACAATTATAAATAATTAAGTTTACTATACTTATGCCTGTCTGAACGAGATATTTGCAATGCAAAATAATGAAAGAAGGGTGGAAGGTTTTTTTTTTATAAACAAGATGTGCAGCCGAAATTTGATTAAACAAATAGTGCAAATTAATGAAACATATTGTGAACTGCAATTTCATAGTACTTATTTTTTTTTTACAATGCCCATAGCTGAGCCGAGGCTGGTCGCACAGACTTAGCTTCATTGGATATTGTTCAAAAGAGAGCCTTCAATCTCATTGGCAATTTGACAATAACTTGTCATATCGACTCACTCAAGCACCGACGCAACATCGCTATAGGCATGTTCAATGCTCCGATGAAGTATCTAGTCTGATCCCTTGTAGACTAATTCTTGCACGTAATACTCGCGCTGCAGCCGCGCACATCCTTTCACCCTTCAAGATACTTTTGGCCGTACAGTAAAATTCCGTGATGCTTTCTTATACCGAACTGTGCGATTGTGGAATAGTCTGCCATCTTCTGTTTTTCTCCGGGCTAACAATCTGTGAAGGTCTAAGAGTGTCATATGTACATCAAACCCTCCGCTACTCTCCTCATGTCCTCTAATCCTTTCCCCATTTTCGTCCTGCCATGCTGTGTTTTGCATCATAGGGTATCCCCTAAGCTTGGCTTATTAATAATATATATATACTTGGTTTGAGAGAACTCATGCATATACAATGGAGCATAATAATCTCCATTACATAAGCATTTCGCATGGAACTCTGTTCGTTTTGCATGTCATTTTTGTCGAGTTACTTACGATTTTCGCCACGGAATTCCATGCTTCTGTCCGGATTTCGCATGGAAATCCAAGACTTTTCCATAGCATTTCTATATGGAATTCCTAGCGATTTCAATATTCTTTCCATGTTTTTTTTAATAAGGGAATCTAACGGATTTTCAGGTCTATTCCGTGAAATTTGTGTAAGGTATTACTAAGGATATCCAAGGTATCTATTTCAAAATTTTATAGGTATCAACACTTCCTGCTCTTTCTATATTCTAAGCCCTGGCTCACACGCGTCAACATTCAAGTCTTTTCGTAGATGAAAGATACTCGGGGAGGGATTTTTCCTCCCTCCCCTCACGTGTCTCTCATCTACGAAAAAACTTGAATGTTGTGTGAGCCAGGCCTAAGTTTTATATGCGCACTATAAAAAAATGTGCATTGCAGGCGGATTGAAAAAAAAACATTTATGCAAGGGACTTTGACGGTTTTTAAAAGTATGAGGCAAATTTGTATACCGGCAGCAGCATTGTGAGCGCTAGTAATATAAAACAACATGTTGAGGTTCCCGGTTACCCAGTAAGCCTATTACCATCTTTGGTTGCCAAATAACTTGCCTTAAAATTTCATTTTTGGTAAATCTATATCAACAAAATATATTAAAAATTAAGTAACAATATTCTAATTCCAAATTTATTATTAAAAAAGAAACAAATACAATATTACTAAATTTACACATAAAAGAATGAAAAGATTTTTCTTTTAACCCGCTTCCAATTTAAATTTCACCTACGGCTTTTGTGTCACCAGCATTCGGAGGGAGGAAAAATTCTGAGATACCAAGTTTCTGTGCAGTTCTTTACCTGCGATTTGGGGTGATAACACAATAATTAAATTCTCATAACGTCCTGTGAATTTGTGATACAGTTTATTACTGTATAGAGAAGAAAAAGTTATCCTTAATTTCAAAATACTATTCCGTTGGTATTAATTGATCAACCACTTTCCAAGCCCTATACCGATCTAAGCCTGCATCTCAACGATATCTAGCTACGAACCCGGCATTCTACTCATTTATCCTTTCTTCACTAATCCATTTATTACTCCATAATTATGCCGGCAATAAACTTAAAATATTCATAGTGCCTGTCCGGATCCAAGTCTTCGTCTTCGTCTTGTTATTACAGCTAGTGACGTAACACAACAAGCTCAGCTATTATAATAGTTAAGCGTGAATTACAATTACGACTGATCTGTCGACAGCGACTTGATTTTAAGTCGAAGTCGACGCTGTGGTGGAATTTGTAATTAAATTAAAGCTTCAACTGCTTGAACAAACCAGCAGTCCCGACTTCTGTAATTGAACTGAAGTTGATCACAGGCGACACCAACTTTGCACTTTGAGCAAAGTATAGTTTCAGTCGTTGTCGCAGTCGAAGTTGAAGTTGCAATTGTATCTTGTGACATGTATTTACCATTTGAGCAAAGTCGAAGCCGAAGTCACAGTCGTAATTGTAATTCACGCCTTAGACGAAGACGAAGCTAACCTGTCCGAATTCATTCGTTTGCTCAGCTTGATTTCACAGACAGCAAACAAATATAACCTCAAAATATGTTGTCTATTTAAATAAGTCAACTCGAACCTTGACTCGGTGATCAAGCTAACCAAATGTCAAAACTGTTATACAAACTAGCAAACCTCGGTAGCATAGACATGGATTCCATACTTAAGGCTGAAACAGATTACACTTTAGTGTGCGGCGCGACATCGCGGCAAATTGAACGGTGAAATTGTTCCGCCGCGCTGTGACACAGTTTGCAATAAGAGCGCAGCAGGGTACATACAGCGCTCTTATATTGATACTACATATTTTCATGCGAAGTTGCCTACCCCAAATATAATTTTCTTGTTGGTACCACTGAAAGTAAGCGACAAATTTAGGATTAGAAATGACTACGCCACGCTGTCGCGCCGCGTACAATGCGTGATGCACAATAGGGAACATATATTCTCAACATTTTGCCGCGTTGTCGCGCCGCGCACCAAAGTGTAATCTGTTCAGCCTTTAAACCGAAAACATTTCTCAAAAGTAAAACATCTTTTTAATCCCCTTGAGACACAGTTTTTATTGCTTTTAGAAAGTACCAGTTGTTGCCTGTCTTAATATTCAAATATCATACCTTTGTTGAGGGGTGTTTCCCAACATTTCTTCCTAAAATTGAAACTCAATTCCAAACTTAACCTTGATCAATATCACAGTATATATCATACAGTAGCCCAGCTCTGTCAAAACTGTCAAGTGAGTAGGATGCTTCTATAAAGAGACTATACTTTCTCTTTCAACAGTTTTAACTAACACACTAGTCAATTTTTAATACATGTATTCCTATGTAAATCTGAAGTGGAAGAAAGAGAACTGATGGCATTCTTAAACTTTTACTAGAGGGAAAGAGGCAAAATGACACCACTTTACCGTCAAACAGCTGTTTAGTAATGGAACAATACATTTGTCGCCGATTGCCGATATGTGTACATACATAAAACTAATACTTCCGTCAACGGTCGTGCAGCTAGCTACTGTTCGCCCATTTATGTCCGTATCATACTTAATAGTTCCCTCTTGTGGGAGAAATTTTAAGGTTATGTTTTTTTAATTGAAATTCTAAAAGTCACTTTTCAGTAGTTAGTTCTAAGCTATTCTACTGTATGATATATACTGTGTCAATATGCTCTAATGATATTTACCATATGTGTACGCTACAATATATTATTTAAATCAAAAACTGTAACACGCAACAATTAAACTCGGTAATCATATAAAGCCTAGTACTAAGGTCCGCGCTAAGCTAAATTTTGTATGAAAATTTAGCAAGCTAAAAGATATTGGCGAAAATTTATCTTGAATTTTAGCGAAAGCGGTACTAAGGTCAACGCGCTAAATTTGCTTTTGGGTTTTGATTATAGATGGCATCACCAGTAAGTCTCCAAAAAATTTAGCTTGAATTTATCCGCCCGGGCCGTTCTTTAGCACGCTAAAAATATTTATTTTCAGAGTTCTGATATTTAATAAATTTATTGACCGGATTTTTGTAGTTAACGTAGTTTTGTACATCTTTGCTGTAAGTACGGATGAATTAGATTTCTTTTGGTGGCCGTATTTTCAATATCAATTGTTAATTTTTTTTTATTGTATACATTATGCAAATTATGTTTATATTTTTAATAGGTATTTCCAAATAATTTTACCTACCTGTTTTTAGAAATATTATCACCGCGCGTTGTATTTCCGTAAACAAATTGCAAAATTCTTCTTCTTCTTGTTTTTAATATATCTTTTCTGTGAGTCTCCGCTGTCATAATTTAGCTGCTACTAAGGTCCGCGCTAAGCTAAATTTTAGCGGGTCTCCAATATCGGGCCGTTCTTTAAGCCTAGTACTAAGGTCCGCGCTAAGCTAAATTTTAGCGGGTCTCCAATATCGGGCCGTTCTTTAGCAGCTAAATTATGACAGCGGAGACTCACAGAAAAGATATATTAAAAACAAGAAGAAGAAGAATTTTGCAATTTGTTTACGGAAATACAACGCGCGGTGATAATATTTCTAAAAACAGGTAGGTAAAATTATTTGGAAATACCTATTAAAAATATAAATATAATATGCATTATGTATACAATAAAAAAAAATTAACAATTGATATTGAAAATACGGCCACCAAAAGAAATCTAATTCATCCGTACTTACAGCAAAGATGTACAAAACTACGTTAACTACAAAAATCCGGTCAATAAATTTATTAAATATCAGAACTCTGAAAATAAATATTTTTAGCGTGCTAAAGAACGGCCCGGGCGGATAAATTCAAGCTAAATTTTTTGGAGACTTACCGGTGGTGCCATCTATAATCAAAACCCAAATGCAAATTTAGCGCGTTGACCTTAGTACCGCTTTCGCTAAAATTCAAGATAAATTTTCGCCAATATCTTTTAGCTTGCTAAATTTTCATACAAAATTTAGCTTAGCGCGGACCTTAGTACTAGGCTTTAGCAGCTAAATTATGACAGCGGAGACTCACAGAAAAGATATATTAAAAACAAGAAGAAGAAGAATTTTGCAATTTGTTTACGGAAATACAACGCGCGGTGATAATATTTCTAAAAACAGGTAGGTAAAATTATTTGGAAATACCTATTAAAAATATAAACATAATATGCATTATGTATACAATAAAAAAAAATTAACAATTGATATTGAAAATACGGCCACCAAAAGAAATCTAATTCATCCGTACTTACAGCAAAGATGTACAAAACTACGTTAACTACAAAAATCCGGTCAATAAATTTATTAAATATCAGAACTCTGAAAATAAATATTTTTAGCGTGCTAAAGAACGGCCCGGGCGGATAAATTCAAGCTAAATTTTTTGGAGACTTACCGGTGGTGCCATCTATAATCAAAACCCAAAAGAAAATTTAGCGCGTTGACCTTAGTACCGCTTTCGCTAAAATTCAAGATAAATTTTCGCCAATATCTTTTAGCTTGCTAAATTTTCATACAAAATTTAGCTTAGCGCGGACCTTAGTACTAGGCTTAAAGAACGGCCCGATATTGGAGACCCGCTAAAATTTAGCTTAGCGCGGACCTTAGTACTAGGCTTAAGGACCTAAAAAATTATTGTTATAGCACATCTAGGCACAAGAGCAGCAAAATGCTCCTGTTTTGTGCTCCTACGAGTACGTTGCCCTTTTAACTTAACAGCATTCCTGTTTGTTATATATCCAAGCATCAACTTTGATTACCATAAAGAAGAAGAATCATTAAGACAGTTCAATTATTCAATACTAATTTGTAAATATGCCAAAATTAGAGATTACATTCGCATTAATAAAACCTCACGTTTTAAGTAATATCTGCGTTTTAGAAAGGGTACAGTCTGTAATAAAGGAAAACTTCATTATTATAAAACATAAAAAAATTGTTATTAACCGCGAACTTGGATCAAGATTTTATGAAGAGCACAGTCGTAAGTTTTTCTATAATCGACTGTTAACATTTATGTGCAGGTATATTTTGCATTCATTTTAGTTGGTTCTTAGCTAGAACATCACCGATTTTAGTGGACCTTCTTTAGCATTTATCATTGCATCTGAAGATGGAATTCAAAAGTGGCGGAACCTGATGGGACCAACGAAAGTATTTCGAGCAATCTATGAGGAACCGAATGCCATTCGAGCTTTATATGGGTTATCAGATACCCGAAATGTATGTCATGGATCGGATAGCTCTGAATCCGTACGCAGGGAAATTGGAATATTTTTTCCCGAATTCTCTCCTAAATCGTGGATAAAAAACCAAACATAAGTGACCTGATCCTGCTTACTCAGTTATTAGCCCAGAAGAAGTGGATAGTCTAAAGTAAATGATATAAGATTACGGTTTGAAATCTGCAAAATATTCTAGTTAAAGAAATAAAGTTTTAATTATGAAAATGCAAATGTTTTATTTATATTTGGGTAAAATGTTGTGGGATTTTTCTTTTAATCATAAACATGCTTTTATTTATTGAAGTTATGTGTGCCAAAGGCACGCATAGTGCTGGGTACATCTTGAAAGTTATATGGTAGATTTACATTATTGCAAAACAAATCTGAGTTAATAATTTGTATCAGATCGTTGTCAGGCGAATTCTTATATTTATTAATAAACAGATTAAAGCTAGGTTAAAACGTAAGATACATCTGTTTTTAAGATGATATTAATTAAGTAGTAACATTCATTAGATAATAAATGAACGTATATATATATATATATAAAATTCGGAATCTGTCCCCATACGAAGGGGATCTAAAACAATTTTGTTTGAAAAATAATACCTAATTCAGGATCATATAAACAAGATGCTAATTAGAAGTATCAAGCCGCAGAGAACTGGAAAAATCTTTATCCTCGGAGATATATTTAATACCAATGAGACAACGGAGGAAGCTTAATGAATTGAACAGTAAAATGGTTAAAAAAAAAGGTTTAGTGTTATACTTCTGTTGCAGTGCTATTTTCAAGATAACCATTGATCAGAGGAAATGCAGTCATTGCCGAAAGTATTATGCCATTATATTATATAAATATATATTATATTATGCCTTTATTCTTTTTTTATACATGTTGTTGAGTCCTTACCAAATCTCTACGTAGCCTTGTGGGATAATATTAGTTGCTATAACTCTCTTTTTATAAAAATCCCACAAATTCTCTATAGGATTAAGATCCAGGAATTACGGTGACCATTTCAGAGGCTCACTATTATGATTTAGCAGCAATTTGTCCGTAAGCGAGCAGTGTTTCTTGGATGATTGTTTCCATAAAAATTATATCTGCAAGTTCACAACAAAATCTTTTAAGACTTAGTGGATATGAGTTCTCCCAACTATAATTATAAAGTCTAATGTGATAATGTTGTGAATATTGTGAAGTCTATACACCGTTACTCTTATTCCGGGACATAACAACATAAAGGGGAACGAATTGGCTAGAGAAGGTTTGCATATACACTACTCTGATACTCAATACCGTTCGCCGTTGCACAGAAAAACATCATTATGTATGTATATTCGTACTTTTTTACTTAAAATACATTCCAGGTAGAGTTACTTGACAACCCGCATCACATCTAGGAAGGCATAGCATTCTTATAACCAAAGTAACATCGGTGCACTTGAGACTTGTCCACTATCTGTGTGCGTGTTCGGCTCGTTTTTGGGTGAATTCTTTTTTGACAAATCTTGAAGAAAACAAAAAAAAAAGAATCATTCATTTCCTAAAATCCACAGGAATCCGTACTATTTAGCTTTAACATCCTCAACTTCTACAGCATGCAGGCAATATGAATAGTGGTAAGAAATCGGCGCTTTTTAATAGTGTTAATTAGAGCTCTGGCTGGGATCATCACTTAAACCAACCAATCACTTGCTCGTAAAATTCAGCTTATTATCATTTAACATATAAAGTTATGAGGATTGTTCTGTTGGCTTATAGCGCTGTATTCAACGCTTTAGTCATAATTAATCTTTTGTTGCAATGCAACGCTTTGCTTCCGAAGATAGTTTATCTGTTCGTTTACCAGGGTTTCTTTCGCACAAATCTATTTTCGTTATTTGCATACGAATACTTTCATGCAATTTTTCGATCCGAGTAGTACTTCTAGTGAAGATTAGCAGCAATTGCTGCTTTTACACTTTTTTGGTTAACTTAGATTAACTTTCGTTTCTATTCAATTAATTTAAATTATATCTAGAAATGACTATCATGCTTCAATTACCCCTCGAGTGGGTCCATTGTGCCCTTTGTGCTCATTGGATAACATTTAAAATCGCCCTACATCCATTCTGCTTCCAATCTCATGATACTTCTGAACTCTTTACCTTGCAGCTCCCCAAACTTGAAAAGAAGTATCTACCACAGAGCGTACGTCTTTTATGCATCAGAGCGGGGCATTCGCAAAGTACGTGTTGGACGTATTCTATTTCCTCCGAGTCCTTACAGTTCCTACAGAAACGTTCGCAACTATTCCCAATCTTCTAGCATGGTCTCCTATAGCCTAGTAACCGTAATGACCCATACTAGATTCCAGGTATTTGTTCTACTGCCATGAAGGAGCTCTCTTGTCCTCTTCCTGTCATATGCAGGCCACAATTGTCCCGCAATACGGCAGGTTTCCCTGTTAATCCACCGGAGGCTTGCCATTTGATAGGAGGCCTTGATGATCTCTTCTTTTAAAGCTCCGATCGCAGTCCTCACATAAGCTATCGCTGCGGAGCTATACATTTCAGAGTCTTTTATGGCCAACTCATCCCCTGTAGCCAGGCACCCAGCATAGCGGTACTTTTTGTCATTTAGTCAATTCCTCACGGCTGGTCGTGCATAACTGCACCAATGTTGATTTTAGCAGTAGAGCATTCATTGCCTTAATGGCTGCCTGGATATCAGTGTATATGGAGAGGTGCCGTTCGGACTCTCTGCACTTAGATACCAACAGAGCCGCCTGGTAAGTCGCTGCAAGGTCTGCCTGAAAGACACTGAATTTGTCCGGCCGTCTATAAAACTCATGTTACTGCTGCACTGGCAGTCGCTGGAGTATACTCCGTCCCTGTACCCATATTCGTCTTGAATCCATCCGGAAGGATATTTGATAGTCTGTTTCTTCCCTACAATCACTACAGTCTATCTTCTGGAGTATATTGGTGCACAAAACCCCTCCCCGTTCACCAATCCCTCGCTGTAAGCTTGATAGTGCTAATTGTCGCTACACTTCTTAAGTGGAGATCTAGCGGCAATAAATCTAGTATGTCCTCCAGTGCCGCCGAGGACGTAGTGCGCAGACCCCCAGTTATTCCCAGGCAAGCGGCCCTCTGGGTTTTTGACAGCACATCCAGATTACATTTCCTCGACAGTGTAGCCGCAGCAGACGAACGGTGTGTATATCCATCGTACCGCCTGGGTTTTAATCCCTAGTTGACACCATAAATTCTTTTGCAAGTGTAGAAGGCCACACTGGCCTTCTTACCATGTTCTTATAAATTAACCTTCCATGTCAGCTTGAAATCGAGTATGACTGCCACATACTTTACTCCGCTGGAGAGGGTAAGATTCTCTCCACCCAGCATTGGAGGTCTGAAATTTGCCCCTGCCTTTTTCTTGTAAAAGCACTAACTTTGTCTTAGAGACTTACCACTATTATTGACCCACTTAACCCGAAGTAGCGCATACTCGAGCCTTTCACTAAATCAAAACTGTTACTTTCTACTTTGTTTAAAAATTTCCCGTCATTGTAACAAAATAACTGTAAAAAATTATTAAATTATTTCTCACACTAATCACATTTACTACAAGATATCCCGTTAAATATAATTCATAAGAATTTCTGAGGTTATAGTTTCTAGAAAGAGCAATTAATTTGTTTGTACATTAAAATTTCTGAATTTTATATTTTTAGGAACAGCTATTTCGTTCTAATTGGCAGAATCTAACATTTCCAATTTTTTAAACATATTTCTTTTTATTTCTGCTAATAGATGGCGCCATTGTACACAAGAGATCACAATATTTAGCAAAAGATGACACGCCTTCAATTGCTGCCGTACAAGATTTTATTTCCACTTATAAAGAGTATCATAAAATTGCAATGTTTCAATGCACCTCGGTATTTTTGAAGGCTTCATATATTCTAGAAGCATTTAACTTATTTCAAACAAAAGATTGTGTCTTCTCTGCCACAAGGTATGTGTATTTATGTAAATAGTATTGCGTTCTGCTAATATTTTTTAGACTCTTAAAATCATAATATTATTTTGTACAGGAGTTTTAAACTAAGATGGTCAATAGACAAGAATGGTTTCACTTATCCTTTGAATTTCAATCCAAAAGTCCGTTTAAGAAGACAAGATTGGGCTGGTGAACTTGTGGAGAATGGAATGTTCTACTTTGCAGCTAGAAAATTACTCGAACAAAATTTATTTCAAAATAATAGGTAATTGTTTTACATGCGCATAGGAAATTATTATACGTAATAATATTGTTGCACCTTTAGGTGTGGTATAGTGGAA
The DNA here is from genome assembly GCA_963924295.1 of Dioctria rufipes. Lineage (NCBI taxonomy): Eukaryota > Metazoa > Arthropoda > Insecta > Diptera > Asilidae > Dioctria > Dioctria rufipes. The sequence continues at coordinate 49,277,449 of OZ002743.1, forward strand.
ATTTCACAAAGCGATGCACTAGAAGTAGATACAATTGAGGACTTTAAATTAGCCGAATGTTTATATGATAAAAATGCAAAATAATTTGTGATTTCCTTATAGCAATTCAATAAATAAAATGGAGATTTGGCAGTATCGAAAGCAAAGGTTTCGGCAATTTTAAAACTCTTTTTTTTTTCACTTAGTGGACACGTTTTTCCGATTGGCCAAAAGTCTTGGGCATTTTTTTCTAGCTGGCGGAATTTAATAAAATTGCTCACACCTCTTTAACAATACAGACTGAGAAATTAGTGGAAGAAGATTGGTTAGCCGATTATCATGAAACGACATTCATCTTTGTACATCCATGCCAAAGTCTGTTGCAAAAGCAAAAGGATTAAACAAGAACAGCGTCAATAATTTTTTTTTCAAATTGCTAGAGCAAATGAAAGATGAGAGGATGAAACTGGTGTGACTACTGGTGTTAATGACTTTGCACGAGTTCGATTGAAGGCGGAACTACTCGATGCTGTTCCGCCGGGAACAATTGCAGTTTGCAAATCCAAGCAGATCGATTCAAGAATGGCTTGATCTTTTTATAACTATTGTGAAGTCCATTATTATTACCTTATGTGGTGATTATTTTGAGTTCCCTCCTCATTATACCCATAGAAGGCAACCACTATGTAAATATCACGGATCCACTAAGCACATTTTATATTCAAGAAATAAACATTTCACTAAGCAATCCAGGAAAATTTATACCCAATTTCGATAAGCTCACGAAGGTCTTAGCAGACAATTGCTAAGGCTGTTTATTAATGCAGTGGACATATCCTGTTATTCCGTTATTTTTTTAAAAACATGGGCAAATCGAACAGCGAACTGTGACTGTGCTAAAAGAAAGATGAAACGTCCAGGTATATCATACGTGAGTGTGTATAGAATTGTAGCCTTAGGTGTTCACGGTTTTGGATGGGTCTCCCATAAAAACCATACTCAATGAATTCGGACCACTTAGACCAAAAAACGGTTTGGATGTTGGAAAGGTGAAAAAACATGCAACAACCAGTGTTTTTTGTAAATATTTTTAAAATATAATATAAGAAATAGAAAAAACAAAGAATTTGAATATTAATATTCGTAATTTGTATGCCCGCCTTTGTTTTTTATTACAGTCTCACCTCACCTCAACTCTTGTTGACGAATTTTGATGTTGAAGCCAGTTTTCTATGAATTACGTATGGTGACATGACGCATCATCGTGTATGAAGTAGCAGGAACATTTCCTTGATGAAATTGAAAAGATGGATGACTGTCATATCTATACTGTCCCTCATCCATTGTTCCCGCAACATATAGCAACAGTACATGTCTTTCCAAAGTGATAGACGACCATATCATGACTGCTGGTGGATTTTGTATACCCGAGATGATGAAATCCTATAGGGTATACTAAGTTTGTCATTCCGTTTGTAACACACAGAAATAATACTGGTAGAGCAAAATTGATTGGACACCCATGCATAATATTATTAAAAGTTATTTTGTTTTTTGCATGTCCGTCTGTTCTCACAACGCGTGTGAGAGCTGAAATTTTGCACACAGCCTTCTAAAAACAAAAGTAAATTTAAGTTCAAAAATAGAACAATCGGGCTAACTCCTTCGTAGGGTTGCCATACAAAATTTCCTTTTTCACTATATATTTTGGCACGTGTCAACATAGTAAGCTGAAATTTTGTATATGGTTTTTTCATAGCAATAGTAAATAAAATTTCAATAATGGGCTAAATCGGGTAATCCCTTCTTGGTGTTGCCATATCAAAATTTAGGTTTTTTACGTATAGTGTGAAAACGATCAGCCCTAGTTTTTATACTGAAAAGTTTTTCAGAATATGAAATCGTATGAAATTTGTTATTATTTTTGCTGTCTGACGAACGGTTCTAGAAATATTTTCTAAGATAAACAAAGCAATATTTTAGGGACTTACTAAAATCGCTCTCAGTTCTGTCAAGAGAACATCATAGGTTCATAAATATACTCATTTGAAAGTAAATATTTGACTTTCCAACAGTATAATAATTGTTTGCATCTAATAATATGTAAGTGTTGGAATAATGAACGATCACACTACAAATTTATATTAAATCTTCGACCTTGCAGTGCAGGCCAATTGTTTTTTGGGCAATATCTTCCAAAAAACCTTGCTTTATTAACATTGTAGATTTGATAATTATTCACCAGTCGTTTTAGGACAATAAATACTGTGACGGTTCTTCAACTTTTCAAGCCAACCTTGAACAGGTTGATCTTATGTTAAGTTTTTCATGGAACTATTTTATATTTTCAATAATTGAATTTATAGTGTACAACTCTAATTTGGGGGTTGATAGGTACTGGCGGCTAATTATTTTCTCGCCAGACAGAATCTTTCCTTCGAAACGTTCTCATAAAAAATTCCTTTTTATCCTCTGCAAAGAGCTGCTTGAGAAAAGAGTTCATTTCATTTCATTTATTTTCAACAGCGACTCGCAGATGTTAATGCAATCCAAAAGGCTTCTTTTCGACGTCAGCGAGTGCGAAACCCAACCATTCAATTTACTGACGAATCCAAGCTTCTTCTCTCCTGTCGCTAATCCTGGATTAGTAGTCACATGAGTCAAAAGGACATCATCGTCTACCGCCTTTAAGCGGCTACACCGCGATGCATTCTCAATCTGATTTTGTTTGCTTTTCAGCTCATCCACAGATAGGAGGTCAGACCCAAGAGTATCCAGCCTGCATCCAATGGTCGGCCAGCGCACAGAAACTGTTCAGTTGTCTCAGGCTTTCTTTCCAGGTAAATCAGACACTCGGTGCTGTCAAGAATTCCCATCTCTGTTAGATGAGCGTGAAGCGAGCTGTAGCCAGCAATGATGATGCCCACCACTGTTTTGTACTGTTTTCTTCCGAGCCTCAACAGAAAGTCTGTGAACTTCATATTTGGTCCATCAAGAAAAAGGGTCATACAATTGCAAATGCTGAGGTTCGCCGACCGCAGCTGATACTTCATATGAACATCCTCTTGGATTAGAGACCCAATCACTGAGGTGACAACGTCCACAGGGGGTTTTATTCCACGAAAGGAAGAACTTGAGCTGCACCTGGAGAAAGACATCATGTTATGAATACATAGCTTATTCAAAGACGTCCTGCAACTGCAGTCTTTCACTAGCATAACATATAATCACGTTCTTAAATGGGTAAGTATGTGCTCCGATCACTTCGAAATTAAGCATACGTAGATACCAGCTCTGAACAGCCCTTATCATTTCTCGACGAACAGAGATATTTTCGGATTTTTCATACCAAATAATAGTCATTCCACAATAATCAGAAAGAGTAATGAAAATATCGTCGGAAGTTGATTTATCCCGATTAATAGAGTTTGCGGTTAATCGAATCAGGAATAATTTTATATATAAAATCATTGCTTTCGGTAATTTCAACAGGTGGTTATCTTCAAGAACTTACTGTATTTTTATATTTATGCAGAAAAATATATATGAAATATATATGAAATATATGAAAAGTTGACCTAAGACATTTTGTCATGTTTTATTTCATAATTATTATATTACTTTGACTTCCTTTTCATTATTCATCAGGTCTCCGTTTTAAACGTTACGAATTTCATGTATATTATTTATGTAAGTCAAACATCTCAGCCCGATAAATATTCCATCTCAGTCGGTTCCTCTCTTGGTAAATCAGACCACTGTTTAATCACGGCTCAATTTACCATCTCAAGCCCGTCCCGCCCTACTTCTCCAGCTACTGTAAACTTGTATGGCACTGCTTGGGAAAGTCTCGAATCAGTATCTTAGAGAAATTGATTGGTCGGTCTGCTTTGATACAAGACCTTAGAAACATTCTAAGTCCTGGCATGCTGGAATTCCGTATTCCCACAGCACATCTCAACAACATTAAAACCGCTCTTGGCTTAACGATCAGTGCAACCAAGCAATAAAAGCTAAAGAGTCTACTTTTCGCACCTAACAATCAATTGCACTCATGTTCAGAACTGCAACAAGTTATATCGACTCATTCGAGCACCGCCGCAATATTGGATGTCTTTCGCTCCTTTATTGCTAAATGCATGGTCAATGTTCTGATGAAATATCCAGTCTGATCCCTTGTAGAATGATTCCTACCCGCAGTACTCGCGCTCATCCTTTTACCCTTCAAATTAATTTCGGCCGTACAGGAAAATTCCGTGATGACTTTTTATCTCAAACTGTGTGAACGTGGAACAACAGGCTACAATCTTTTGTCCTCCTCCGGCATAAAATCTGCAAAAGTTCAAGGACAACATACATCAGCACCACCGCCACTCTCCACACGTTCCCTAATTCCTTTCCCTATATCCTTACTGCCATATTGTGCTTTGCATCATAGGACAGAGCTTTATTGTATAATATAAAAAAAAAGGAAGCAAAATGTATACACCATTTTAAGTCAGTTTCCCTTATAGCCCAAGTATGTTAAATTTTATCATTAGGACGCGCGGCATCTACCGAAAATTTGTGAACGAAATTAAAATTCTGTGATAAAATTATGGAATCACCTTAACTCCGAATAAATTATAATGACCAAAATATTAATATGAAAAAATAACAGCAATTTTCTACACACTCTACGTAAAAACAATTTTTAAATATCTTAAATTAAACGAAGAACAAAACAAAAAGCTCCCCTAAACCACGTCAATTCGAATTTATTATTATTAAACAAGTTTTGTTGATAATGTAATCGTGCAAAGTTGCTCAACGTAGTAACTATATATACGTAACTATATATGTATGTATATATAACTAACCACCAACATTTAAGTAAACTCACCTTGCAATAGTGCCCTGCCATGCCATGCCATGAACGTCTTCAATGAATAGGTAAAGAAAACGTCGTCTTTATCAGCGGATTAGAAGAGCATCCATCGGAGATGATCAAATGTACTATGGAGAAGAACATGAATATCGTTTGGCAGAGTGTAATAATTCGCTCATGCAAAGTGAAATGATAATGGTTTTTCTTGAAAGAGATATTAAAAAACACACAACACAAAAACCAAACTTTCAGCTCAGTATTTAGCTGTGATAGTGGGTGAAACGGTATGTCGTCAGCAGTGTCGCTTTTTTAAAAACTTTATATTACAGAGAGCTTGCATTGGCCTGAGCTAGCTAGCATAGTAGCTATGGTTAGTAATCCGCTAACCAAGCCAAGTAGTGTATAGTAAATAGTTTTATTAGAGAAATTCACGAAGACAGTCGATGATTCGGGTCACCATGTATATTTTAGTAGATTTATAAGATCATGCAGATTTAACTGGAGCTCTTAAAGACGCGCGCTAATGCTATTATAGTATATCCAAAAGGTTATATCTAATGTGCTCTGTGTTGTGTGGTGTTGAATCAGAGAGTGAGTGGCTCAATTATTCTGTGAATGTTGTTATGTGACCTCAACATTTTGGTGAATACTTTTATTGTTTTTTTTTTTCGTATACTTACTATACGAACGAGAGTATATTTTTCGGTGTTGTGTTCCAGTTATAAGTTTGCAAAGAAATCGTGAAAAGTGTTATCACATTATTTATAGTCGCAGTGTCATCAAAAAACAGATTGAAATTAGTGGTGTTGCTGCTGCGAAGGCTATTTTATTTTACGCAATCTAATTATATTTGATTATATGTTATGATTGCTACATTTAAAAATTATTGTTATGATTTAATATTTGTGGGAAAGTTGCCAACTTGATTGATATACACTGTGTGCAAAAAAACAACAACAACAATGGAAACAGATACGGTTTCAATACGATTAGTACCGGAAAAAAAGGGGCTGATATTGAAGCATTCTGAATATGAAGTAAGATCGAAAGTATACTTTATCTAAAAAAAAATGAGGGCGTATACAATAATTACCACAATGTCGATGTATGTCTGTATGTTTTTATATGTTCTCTTAATATTATTTCACAGATAACTTCAAAGAAATACCGAACAACAGTTGTACGCCGCTATAATGATTTTGTGACATTTTATAGTTTATTATTAACAAGATTTCCATATCGGTGAGTGTATGATTATAATATATTTTTTTTTGTATTTGAATGACTCATAACTAATATAAAGATGAAATTATTTTAAGAATGTTACCACGTTTACCACCAAAGCAAATTATGCTAGACTCATTACTTGAAGAAAGACGAAGGGGATTACAACGATGGCTTCAAATTGTTTGTCAACATCCAGTAATTAGTGTTCGTCCGGTATTAGAGGCGTTTATGACAGATAAATCTAATGAACATTTAGATCATTTGAGAGGAGTTTTTTCTAAAGAACTTGATGAATTCTCAAAATTAAGTGATAATGCGGTATGCTTGTTTAATTTGTTAATATTTCTATATGTAGGTACTTTTAATTATAATTATTACGAGACTGTAATTTAAACCGGTATACTTTTGAATATGTACATATACATATGTATGTTTGTACAGCCTGTTTCCCTATAAGATCGTGTATTACTAGAAATGAGTGATAGGGGGAAGGACAAGTTAGTTACACGGTACACTTACGGTGTAAATGCATAACAAAAAAAAAAATCGATGAAAAATATTTATCAACATAATTTTTCTTCAATTTTATTTCAGTATATACTCAATTACATATTTTTCATGAAAACTGATTGAATTGGTTTAATGATAAGTGTAGCCAAGTTTCAGAAATGAAACAAGTATACCAAGACTGTACGGAATACTTGTTGTAAGTCCATTATCCAAAGAGAGATATTTGTCTTCCATCACAGTATTAAACCGGTCCCACAGACTCACACAATGTGTGCATTTGTACAAATATCTGCGTCTCTCAATTTGTCAAATATTTTCCTCGTCTTGTCTGTGCTCCCACACTTTCGTTTTGTTTGGAACAATGTATATGCCAATATTTTCTACGTATACTATTTGTTCCCACACTACTTGTTTATTTATCAAATTGCTACCCGTCGTTATGGGTCTATGCTTTGCATAGAATTCAGTCTCACGTTTGTTGTTTGCCTTCCACAGAGTGCAGATGAAATAATAGCCAGTGCAGCTCTGCAGTTGTTATAATGTGTGGATTCTTACAATTAAAATAATCTAAGAAGGCGAAAGAGAAATTGGTGGATGCTGTCCTTGAATAAAAGCCGAAACAAGTATTGACATTGTGAATCTTTCTTCAGTTTAAGTTCCCTTTTATAGCATAATTCTTTGTTCATAGAACTTTATATTCTCCTCTACGCATCATCGACAGAATTTCTATTTTTGTGTTGGTCATTTTTTGGATCCCATATAATGGGATCCAGTTCATAAAGACCTATAAATTCTAGAGTCAATTCATTTAACCATTCAATTTTCTGGGATGCAAGTTAAGTACTACTGCTTGATAAGACACTGAGTTTGTACTGGAGCTGAAAGTATCCCGATAATTTACTCTCCGGATTATCCGATTCCTCAAATCCGGATCCTAGTATCCAGATCCCAACAGTACAGATCTGGATCCGAGCTATCCGGATCCAGACTAAGCAAAAAAAGGTTAAAATTTCCTCCAGATTGCATTGTTTCATTGGGAAAATATAAATGTCATGATATTTTCATTTTCTCATTGAGACAACACAATTTTGAAGCTTTTTTTCTTAATCTGGATCCGGATCTCAGGAAACGGATAGTTCGCAGAACCGGGTATCCGGATATTAGCAAATCCGGATCCAATTTTCAGCTCTTTTGTATACGACTATTTGTCTGTTTCCCATTTTCAGTGGGAAGCACACACATAACAAATATTTCCTGCATTAAGTCCCACATACTCCCCCTGCTTGCCAAAAAGACAGACACAGAAAACATACAAACATACAAATGACACTCAAAAAGGGCACATTACAAACTTCGGCTAAAGTGTACGAATGAAAAATATTCCTCCTTGTAGTTCACAGACACTCGTCAAATGAGACGCATTGCCAAATGTTTGACAAATGCACACGTTGTGTAGGACCGGCTTTAGACAAAGAATTTCGGCAAGCCGCAAAGGCAGTCAAAACCAACAGAAACAATTTCACTAGTTCTCCTACACCTTCCTACTGGTGTAGCTAAAATTGTTGTCAACTCATTGGATAATGCTAATATTTTGGTTGCAAGATTCGCTTTAACTTCTCAGCTTCACAAAAAGTTGTTTTGCCATTTCCGTGTGGATGTGTACAAGATTCAACATATATATACATATGATAGGTGTGTTCAAGGTCCTTAACACCTTAACGACCGGTCCCGCGCTAACGCGATCTTGTAGATACTAACTTCAGAGCCATCTCTTGGGTAAAATTATCCGTAAGTGTAAGTGTTTATTACAAATGAATTTTTCGAAAAAGTTGTCCAAAAAACAAACAGATATTACGAGCAAAACAAATTAAAATATAAAGGCAAAAAAAAATCTTTAAAATAGATAAACGTAATCAAAAATGAAGATATTGGAGTAAATTCTGGACGTTGAGATAAAGTTCAATTCTTGATTAACTATTTTTCAGAAAAATTTCGGACCATTTATACTTATAATCTCAGGAAACTGTCTAATTATTTGGGAACTAGACCACGTTCAGCCTATTCACAAAAAAGAAGAGGATAGCGACTCCTCAAATTATCGACCAATTGTAGTCACTTCGATATTTTCGAAAGTTTTGGAATCTAACATTAAATCCAAATTAATGAAGTATCTAGAAACTAATGAACACATCAACAATCACCAATATGGCTTTCGTTGTCGGCGCTCATCTGAACATTTACTGTCTTTTTTTTTTATAAAACTTTGGTTTTGAACCGTAGTCTCCACAATTTTGGTAGTCTAAAATCGTTGCTCTAGATATTTCAAAGGCCAAAAGATATTGTCTTTTAGCCAAACTTAAAGCATTTGGTCTCCACCCTTCTTCTTCTATCTATTTTGGAATGAAAATATTTTATCTGGTCGCCTAATACGGGTTGTATTATAAATGCTCCTAGCCTTTGTTATCTTTTGTCTCTCTTCTTACTTTTCATTAATTGTCTGCTTTCCCTTACTTTCAAGCTCATCCATAGTTTTGCTGATGATATTACCCTTGGTTCCCCTTACTCCTTTAACATTCCTGTGAATTCCAGAAGGAATGCAAAATAAGATAATTGAATAACGACCATCACGAGATCCTCATTTTTTGAAAGACAAATCACGTCGAATTCAATGAATTATAAGTCCCAAAACTGTCTCATCTCTTTAAAACAAGATCATCGTTTTACCACTCCCGTTTCTTTTGATATATTTCTGAAAAGATGACCGTCGAATCTAGCGCTCCTCGAAAAGCCCTATATCAGAGCTAGAATAAAATACAATTCCCATGTCTTGGCTGGGGCTAGTCGCACAATCTTCTGATGAAATATCTTGTCTGATCTCTTGTAGATTAATTCTATCACGCAATATTTCAGCTTTCAAAATACTTTTGGCCTTCTAGTAAAATTATGTAATGCTTTTTTATCCTGAACTGTGCAAATGTGGACCAGTCTACCACCTTCTATCTTTTTTCGGGCTAACAATCTGCAAGGGTTCAAGAGGGACTACATCTGCACGCCCCCCACTTTCCTCATGTACTCTAATCTTTTCACTTTCTCCTTCCTACCATGATGAGTGTTTTGCATTATTGGGTATCCCTAAGGCTCAAGGACATTTGTCAGATGGTTCTTCTCTTTCTCTCTTTCGCTCTTGTGAATTGAGCCTTGTATTTTATAAACAAGTTCAGATTGCTTTAAATTTCTTTACCGATAAGAAATCGTCTGGTAACCAGTAGTCGAGAATAATATGTAACTGCAGGTCATATACTGATTCTCGGCAATACTTAGAATTGTGCCAACGAAAATCCCAAAGCTCTAGTTAATTAAGCGATAAAACCCGCCTAATAAATTCCTTTACTGCTTATAGACAATTATATGCTTATCGTGCTGTTTTATAGATGAACTTTCGAATCAAGGGGACGTCACAATGTATATCTATTAGAGCTTTAAACAATGTAATCCCTCATCTTATCCAGCGTTGAGACTAAATTAAAGATAACCTTAAGTGCTTGGATTCCCCTTTCATTTAGGACAATTTGAGTTTATACTACCAAAATCGCCGTAACTGAAGCATCTCGTTTCCTTAACTTTATTAGAAACTTATTGCAGTTAAGTGGGATGTAGACCACAAAGTGAAACACTGATTGCTTGTCATCTTGAAACCCTTTACAACAGTAGAGTATTCTATCATCTTGTTTTGTGGTTTTCTTGGTAATTTATTAAATCTTAATAAGAGATTTTCTACTTCATTAGCTCCGTTTTATTTAAAACATCGGCAGGTATCCCAGATATTATGCAACTATTGATTACTCATCTACATTTCTCCTGTTCGTTATCTACTTCATTGAAAAAAGATATTCAAGGAAAGTCTCATTTGACATTGTTTTATTATTCGACCTCCTTTTTAATAGCTCTTTAATAGTCTTCCAGCCTTAAATGTTAGTGGAAGCCTCTACTGTTAATTTCGCTACTCTCCTTAAAAGAAGTTCTGGTGCAAAGATAGTTTTTCCTATAAAATTAATATTTCTCCATCCAAATATTATTCTATTTGTGTTGGAGTTCTTCGATCCTGTATTAAACACGTAGCACACACACATTTTAATGAAAAATATCGAATTGAATTAAAAATGTTAGTACTTAAGCCATATAAAATAAAAGAATAAATAAAAATAAAAATTTAAATTTAACTCTATATGCTAACGTTATAAGTATTTGTGAAAATTATTTCCTACAAACTCTACAGGAGCTACCATTAGAGGATCAAGGGAGATTAGCATCAAGCCGAGAAATGATGAGAATAATGCTGAATTGTATGATAAGATTAAAGCGTCTTGCTGAGCAACATTCAGCCAGAGCACAAAATCAGAGTGTAGATATGAACGAAATGTCGAATATACTTAAAACAATAGGTATGATCACCGTGAGATCTTATCTTAAGATATTTCACATTTATCAAAAAACATTTCTATTTGCAGATACTTCCAAAAGGTGCTTTGCAGAAGGAACATTTAGTACAATGATTGCATGCTTTCAGGATATTGCAATTACTGCAAATAAAAGTTCTGCAATTCAAAATAGTGTAATTATCGAGAAATTGAATTTATTGCTAGATGTTTTGACAGCACATAGGTATGTAATGGCCTTTGAATGTATTAGTTTTATTTATGACATTAATTCGGAGTGATTTGTATTTCTGAAAATGGATAAAATTCTACAATCATCATCTTAGAGCCTTGTTAGTTTGGATAAATTAACAATTCTCCAATTTTCTTTGTGTCCTTCGAATATGATCGATCTCTTGTCAAACTTATTTTTGGGATAGAGCCAGGGGTAATTGGTATCTACTTTAATTGTTCAACGAAATAATAATGAAAATGTTCAAGTGGGCTGAATATACTCAATTTATTAAGTTCATTAAGTCAAGTGTTTTTCTTTTTTTAATATAAATAATTAGCCGAAGTCGTCGCTGAACTGAAACTTCATAAGTTGTTTATAGTTTAACGATTTAAGGGTGATTATGGGCTTGTTTATTTTCAAAAATGCTTTACAGCACTTTATATTGTTCAATATTTTTTAAAGTTTGTTTACTTATTGAAAAGAGTAAACCTTCTTATTAGTTATGAAATATCTCTGCTGGCTTGGCAATAGCCCATTCTGTCAACCCAATTTTGCAATATACTTTCGATAGGTTGGGGAACCTACCTATTGCGTTCTTAAGTGGCTGAATGATTAATGGATTGTCGGCTTAACATCGAACCTTAACGACACCCCACAAAAAAAATCCCAGGGGTCTCCAATTAACTAGGTAATTCAATTACCCTGAAGCAAATACCCAGCTAAATTTACCCTGTGTGTATCATAAGCATAAGACCAAAGCATTTTTTAGCGATTTTAGCGGCCCCTCTTGACGAATAGAACTATCTTCATCGGTGTAGTGCAACATTGCACTATACACTTTATAATGTAGCTTGCACTGTCCAATGTATGATTGCACAACAGTGCACAAGATACAAAAGAACACATCTATTATCTATCTATTATGTTGTAGCATCATTCTCTCAAACAGTCCATATGCTCAAAAAGCTTTAAACTCCGTCACCATGTAGTCATGATAGTGTGGGATTGTCTAAAAACTCTCAAAACATTAGTATGCAAAACTAAATGCCCATCACCTGAGTACAGGAAGCTGTAATGAAATTGATGATAATCCGACAAAAAGTGTAATGGAGACTTTTCTTTATCATTCTAAAATAAGTTGCAAGGACTGCACTAGGTAAAGAAATTCATCACTAAGTACATCTGGAGAAAAAATCTTTCATTTTAAAATATTAGATTTCAAAACTATTACTATCACGGTCCTTATCAAGTAAAAATCAAGGGCTGAGATGTTATTCTGTCACTTTTGCTAGGATGCTTAAGAAACCTTAAAAAAATTGAACTTCAACTACAGCAAGGCAAAACGCCTACTCTCTCTACCACGGAGAAACAGTTACAGCTCTCCAATCGATGTGAGAAAACTTGGTCCAAGAAGGGCTCTTGACTTCATGAACAGCCTAAACTGAAAGTAAATTAGTAACGGGGATTCACAATAGATCTTCCAGGTTATCTAATATATTATCCAACTACAAAAAATAGTTTTTTTTCGCTTCAGTGTAGACAGAATTCCGAGTCCATTTTCTTTTTCTCAACATTGTATATCATCCCAATACTATTGAATACCTAATTTTAAAAACTAATCACCACATTAAATATATATTATATTATTATTTAAAAATGTTTTGTCTTCTTCTAGTGACTTATGCGATCGTGTAGAGAAAGGCATAGTATCCGACCATCAACGTGCATTATCAAAAATGCTTAGCATAAATAAGCAAAAAATTAAAGGTGTCATAAGAGGGAGTGCGGTAAGGGAATGCTTGCATTTAATATAATGGTAGGTGATTTCATAATCACAATTATAATTATTCACAGGCTGAAAATGTGGCTGCATTGCATGAACAAGAGGTTGTACAAACTGGAGTAGTTGGAAGTCTTGGAAGGAAAAGTGCATTCAGTTTACATTGTGTTCTTCAGGAGACAGCTCTAGCACAGCAATACTTACAACTTCTACCCTCCATACTTTTATCATTTACCTATGAGCAACAGAAACAACATTCAGATATCGCAAAAATTTGGGATAAAATCATTTTAAGTGAAACTGAAGAACGTGTATAGCAGACAGAGTGATATATAACAAGAATTGTATCAACATGAATTTAGCACGATCAGTGAACGGGCTATTGATACTTGAGTGATTTCTGTCATCCTTTTTTGTTGTTTTTTGTTAATGTTGTAATTTTAAGAAGTTATTCGAAGTGATTTCTATAATGATGAACTCGAAAATGGAAATGCTTTAATTAAATTAATAACGAGAAGTATCTTTCTATAAGTTTTTTTTTAATGAACTGGAGTCTTTTCAGCTAGAAGTGTAGAATCGGCACCTGGAGAACGCCAACAGTATACTATGCCATTTGAAGCATCATATAAATCAATTGTATTAGGAAAAAAACTATACCCACTGCATTTGCATAATAGACCACAAAGCACTCCAGACGCTACCTAAGAATTAAGGAAAATGATTACGATTAGCTTAAAGAACTTGAGTTCTGAACTCAGTAGCAATGAATAAACTAGACAGAATATCCATTTGACTCATTACAACTAACAAAATTAAATTAGAGTTTATCGGCGAAGATTAAGCAATTGTAAAACAAGGCATATAGCAGACATAGTTTTCCCGATGTAAAAAATTAAACTTTCCCCTTTACTTTTTTTTTTGGCAGGGGGACATGAGACCCCATCCCAAGCACGGAGGTCATAGCGGCCCATTGTGGTGTCCTGCTAGAAGCCCATTCATCAAAACCTTCCTGTCCTCTAAAGCGCAACAGGTCTTGCTAAAATTCTTCAAACTTTAAAAAAGTATGGTAAAAGGATAAGAGTAACCCATGATACTACAAAATAGCGGTTTATGGCCTACTCTTCCAGCTTATGGCATGAAATTCATTCATAAGTCGACCTTTACCCTTTTATGCTGGGCCCAAATGGAGAAGAGCCTCGGTCCCACATATAAATGCAGTGTGCCTCTTTGCTGTTAAAAAATACTCTTATTAGAAATGACAGCACCTTTTTTTCATTCAAAAGGAGAAATAAAATCGAGGTTGATTTTGCTAGACTCACCTTATCGACGGTAAGGTTTGATTCTGTTATATACTGATTTAGAGGATCAACTTGGTTTGGTAGTATGTAAATCACATTTTAGGCGGTAGGTCGTTTGAAAAAGAATTCGAGCCGGGGCGGTCAAGTATGATGAGCTGATTCTGTGCATACAAATTAATGGAGAGGTCAATGTAGAATAGGGTTTCAAACACCTCCAAGTATTGCCGCAAGCAGTTTTTCTATGATTGGAGTTTTCTCTTTACCTGGTGGTACGACTATGTCATTATTGATTAAAACCTCCACTCACCCATATATGCACCCATCACTGCCTAAAGTCCAACTTACCATCACGATCTCCTCCAGGTTTTTTACCATTCGATTGTTGATTGAACAAATAGGTCTATGGACGTCATTCTTTTCATTACGGTCAACTTCTCAATTACCCGTAATTAAAATAGATTCTACGACAACTTTTGGAATTTTTAATAAAGTGTTACTCGTTCGGAAGTAGATTAGAGATTAATTAAATTATAAATTATTTCGTAAGTAATAATGATGAAAAACTATAAAATTTCGTGGGAAAAGGTTAGCAAGGAAAGACATGAAGAAAATGAAGCAAATTTTTTAAAAAGAATATAAACGTATCAGTATAATATTTCCATCATACAAATGAAATATGAAATTCAATTGACTTCTAAGCTCTTGATCTTTTGAACAATATTAGAGAATGCGTTAGCCCACGGAGATTCCGGCAGCTCTTTTAAAGCAGATTTACAATGTCCCGCTAATAAGCCTACTTTCGGGTCAATAGGTAATGTACCAAGATGATCGACCTTTGCTAGCTCAGCTAAAGCTTTTCCACCTTCCGAGGAAAATAAATTTGTACAATCACTACAATGAGGACATACGAATCTGAAATACACAAAATATCTGTCGTCTTTACTTTATATTAACCTCCCTTTTATTTACCCGCTCATATTTTCAATTATTCCAATTATATGAACTCCTGTTTTCTTACAAAATGTTATTTCCTTTCGTACATCATCTAAAGCCACTTGTTGTGGTGTGGTAACTACTATTGCTCCATCACACTTTACATCCTTCATGCATTCCATTACCGTGATGTGTTCGTCTGAAGTTCCTACAGATAATTATTATACATAATATATTCCTGTTAGCTTGAATAAATAATATAAACAGCAGTAAAAGAATTTTATTATCGCATACTATTGACAGCAATAAAAAAAATCATTAGGTTAACTAGAATACTTATAGCTAAGTAAACCCAAATGCAATGTAAACTTGTATCTCAATGTCGTACTATCTAATCGCTACTGACTTTATGCAGAGATTAAGGCTGCATAGGAAGAGAATGAAGATTGGCATAAACGACGTTGGGAGCGATCAAATCTAGTTTACTCGTGTGAAAGTAGAACTGGATGTAAAGTCAAGAATAGGAAATCATTGGATTAATGTATCAGCGCACATACTGAGCAAAATGTGCTTTCCTATTTCATCAATTAGCATTGAGCAAAGTCAACCAAAGTTTTTGGATGTACTCCAACTCCAAATTCATCATAAAGCGAAGAGGATGAGCTTATCGCCGGCTCTCCGATGGGCGATATATTGCATATACTAGTAATTTAGCTAAGATGTACCGGCAGGTCAGGTTGCACTTTGAGAATACATCATTCGAAAGTTACTTATTACGTTCATTAGCGGGACGCCCGGTTTACAACATAATTTTTACCAAAAATTAAGGAAATAACAATAGTGCGTTACTATTTAAGCTCCACCTGAAGAATCAAAAAAACGCTAAGCTAAGGAGAGATTTATATGTGAGTAATGTGCTCAATCTCATTACTAAGGAGATATTGTCGGCTTGATGGGAGATATGATTGCACGAATCCAACATGCCCACACACTGGTCTTGAAAGCTTTACCTTGAAAACAGAACATAGACACAATTGTAACGCCGCAAATTTCAGATTAAAAACATAGAAGAGCACATAGTCATTAGACGCAGATGAAGAAATATTTTAGGAAAGAATTGAAGCTTTGACTTCACAAGGAAGTTAATGTTTTTAGCGAGATAAAATATGAAAAGTTCATAAAAATGCATATAAATTGAAAAAGCGAACATATAAAATGTACAGAAAATTAAACAATGAAAGATGAAAAGTTGCTAAACGAGGAAGAAAAACTCTGCAGGTGGAAAGAGCATTTTTTCAGTTTTAATAGGACCTATTTACACGGCCCAAATTTGCAACAAAATTCTATTGTAAGTTAAATGTTTTTTGATTTGATATAAATATTTCTGTGAAAATCGATATCAAATAGAAGTTAAAATAATTAACTGTGTTTATTTATGCACAAGAAATGCTCCAGAACCTTTCCGCGTAAACCTCCCCATGTGGAGTTGCTTAGTGTCCGCATCTTATTACTCATTTTACCAAAAGCTTCCATTTCAAATAGATGTCACTTGGCCCTTTTCTATTGCCCGTAACAGTATTGAACCAGTTTAGGCGGGTTAGTGTGTTGCCTCTGCGCTACGAAATTTGTAGGTGGGGTGGTGCTTCATTCCTGGCCCCAACAATCATCTTACCAACGTTTTACCCTGCGGCAGAGGTAGTAACTGACCATTGCATATTTATTCAATGATTCTCACCCGTCTAAACTAGGCCATTTCCCGGGCTACGGCATACCTTGTTTAAGAAATGCTATAATAATAATAATAATAATAATATTTATTAGCATATTCATTGCTATTTACATAAATCTATAATATTTAATTAATTGCTAGTGTAGATTTAGAATTTTTCCTTGACATATTTAACAATTTCAGTTTTAAAAACCCGAAAGTTCGTTTCGGTTTTTAATCTTAATGGCAACTCATTAAACTTTTGGAATCCTCTAAATACTATGCTATTTTGCGTCGCTGCACTTAGGAAACATGGCAATCTAAAATCATCCGCTGACCTTAACACATACGGTTGAACATCTCTGGTATAGTTGACGTGCACAGTTAAGTAATTAGGCACCATGTTAAACTTAATTTTATAGATGAAGATAAAAACATTCATCATTATTCTCTGTTTCACATTGAGCCACTGAAGAGTATCTATCATGCATCTTATGGGAGTATATCTATCACATCTTAGTATAGTTCGCATTGCTTTATTTTGTAACTTCTGAAGATTGTTTATTATTTGTTGATTACTTAAGAATAAAACAGTTGAACAGTATTCAAAATGTGGCTTGACAATTGTATTATATATAATAATTGCTGTATATGTTGAAACATTTCTTCTGACTCTCCTCATAAAGTCTATTTTCTTTGAAATTTTTGCACTCATAGTATTGCCGTGTGCTGTGAACTTTAGCCTATCGTCAATCACAACCCCCAGGTATTTGAATTCCTTTAACACTTCTATCATTATTCCGTCCATATTCAGTCTGAGCTCCTCCTCCCCATTTA
This sequence comes from Dioctria rufipes, assembly GCA_963924295.1. Taxonomy (NCBI): domain Eukaryota; kingdom Metazoa; phylum Arthropoda; class Insecta; order Diptera; family Asilidae; genus Dioctria; species Dioctria rufipes. The sequence continues at coordinate 49,295,238 of OZ002743.1, forward strand.
TCAACATTGCTTTTGTTTTCCCGGTATTAAGTTTTAGTTTGTTTGCTTTTAACCAGTGACTTAAACTATCCAGATCTTCTTGTAACTTAACTTGAATTTCACTGATATTATTGCCCGCTATATAAACTAGCGTATCATCCGCAAACAAGGCTAACTTTGAATGCTTAATCGCTGTGCCTATATCGTTTATATACATTGAGAAGAGAAGTGTTCCCAAAACGGATCCTTGGGGTACTCCCAAATCCACATTTTCCGCTGGTGATATACACAGTGAAGACTTTTGGTAGAGGCTAATCAAGACCGAGTCACTAGTCTACAAATTCAAAATGTTTACACGGCAAAAGATTTTTCAGTCTGAAGATTAAAAAATTAGCTTTTTAGTCTGTAAGAATGAGTCTATATAGAGAGGTCTTCAAAGTGTATACGCCAAATTGGTGATTGCAATTCTACTTTAAGTGCTTTAGGCTCTCTTGTTTGACTTTATTTGACTATATTACTGAAATTGCTTTCTGCAGCAATGAATTCGTTCATTGCTCCTTTTTTGGTTTGCTAAACAACTTTGTATCTTATCGATTATGCTAACTAGCTATTACTTACTCGATGTACCTAAAGTTGTAACGTAGCGTAAGCTGAAGTGCTTTAATAAATGATTTTCTATTCTATTCTATTCTATTGAATGTGTACATATTTGGCCTCCACGTTAGACTTCCAGAATGTGAAACTTTGGTATTAAATTTGAAAATTTGTAATTGTATTATATGTATTATTACTTTTGCTTAAAAAAGAATGGTGTCCACGCTTCATTAACCGGGAAATAGTAGATACTTATGTACTAAAAAATGAAAAAAATAAACTTACCTGGTGGAGTGTCTATAATAAGAAAATCGAGCTCATCCCATTTAACATCGTTTAAAAATTGTCGGATCATTGCTGTCTTTTTAGGACCTCGCCATATAACAGCATCATTTCGATTCTTTAGTAAAAATCCAATCGACATAACCGCTAAATTTTTATCTTCATCTGTGTAAATTGGAACCCACCCTTCTTCGCATTGATATACATCTTTACCCTCAAGTCCTAATAAATAAGGAACACTTGGACCACATAAATCGATGTCCAAAAGTCCAACCTAAAAGAAGAAACAGATAAAAACTCCACGACATAAATGACTATTGGACGAACCTTAAAGCCTTCCTCTTTTAGAGCCAAACTAAGTTGAGTGCTAACAGTTGATTTACCGACACCACCTTTTCCGGATAAGACCAAAATCACATGATTTACTTTTTCTAACATTTTTAAGTAGAATTTAATGAAAACATGAATCAAATCACCGGCGCATATAAATTAACATTCATGAAATTTCTTTTCCATTCGCGTATGACCAATTAAGTTCCACAAAACATCAGCTGATTGCTGTTGCTGCTTCTTTCCAAAAATTATACTGTGCTTCTTCTTTGTTAAAGAACATTTAAGCATAGTCAGACTTTATTTCTTGGATAATAAATACTTGAAGGTAGTAGATTTTGGGCACATTTCCGTTGAAAGACATTCCATCGAGCAATAAATTTTACGCTGCCTTCCTTTTCTTGTGCTAAATGGGCCGGTATGCATCACTTTTCATTGATAAGAATTGAGAGACACTCGGGGGGAGGAAAATATCCTCCCACCGAGGATCTCTCATTGGCGAAAAGTGATGCATGCTGGCGGCGTGTACGACTAGGCAATGAATCGACAGAACGTCATAATTTAGTCTAGTACGACAAGGAACAGGAGCTAAATTGAACCATTAAAAAAAAACGACATGGTTTGAAACAGATTCGTTACAATAGTTTTTATTATATTTATATTTTGTGCGGCTAATAAAGAACAAAGTGAGGAATACTAAGTGATATTTTTGAGGACTTGGAGGTGGATTTGAGTTGGAATACAGTTGAATTTCAACGTTTCGCATATAGTATGTATGGATATCACAATTCAGAAGTGTCATAACTTGAATATAACAGAATCTTGCAGCGAATTTTGCAAGCACGTTTGAGATTTTCGAATAATTAAGTCAACGTAATTTCTAAAAAATGGATTTGATTATGGCAGATAATTGGGACGACGAGTATAGTTGAAGGTAAACTCATTGAATTTTTAACTTTGCAAGCTACAATTAAGCAAGTTTATAGAGTAAAATTGCAAGTGTGATGCATTTCAGATTTTTGTAAGGCTGCCAAAAGCTGCCGTTTACCGGTAATTTGAACTTGCTAAAACAATATGTAGGTATTTACAATTTTACAGCCACCGACACGGGGCACAGCTTTCGCGTCGGTTTATGGCAGTCTTTCAAATCCTTGCTTAAAGCTTCATAAAATGTTGGGCACTTCACAAGGGGTAAGAAGATGATCAGTATTTTGGAGCCATTTTGAACACGATTACATGATATAATACTGTCGAATTATTGAATAACTTTTAAGTGGCCACTTGGGAAATCATTTTCTGGTAAGTAATTGAAAAACTATTCTTTGTACCAAATATTTATTTTATTTTGCTTGGTAAACTGTGACTACATCAGTGGTTTCGTAAATTTCCCAAATGAGAACCTGAGATAGTTTTTCCATAAAGTGAACACCTTGATTTTTTTTTTGAATAATCATAGTGGAATAATTCCCGTATACCTTCACCAATCTTTTTACTATACGACCATTGTACAGTAAGAATTGCGATGTTCACAAATCACAATTTACTTCATTTAGCAAAAGTTTATCGCAAACTGAAAAAAACTGACGCTAGGAGCACCATGATATGTACATATATCGGAGAGCTTCGGAGCCCTTCGCAGACACTTTTCAACACATTAACATAAGTTTTGTTAGGTGTGTAAACATGACTTTACGTGAAAAGTGAAACATATTTTCAAAATTCTGTTATTTTTTATTGCTTTAATTGTGTAGTATATATATATAATACTTTGCTTACTAATAATATCCTCATTTTTTTCCAATCAGTGGGTTGTAACGAAATAATACTTAAAAGTGTATAACGTTATTTAAAATAACAAAAATTAAAATACCAAAATCATTTCATTACACGAAATAACGTTATAAATGTAACGTAAATTATTTCGTTCCTGAAAAAAACGAAAAAATCATATCAATTGATATAAAGTTAAACCCTGGTATAAACAACTCATCAGAAAGCCAGACTTGGCAGCTTAAAAAACAAATAATAATTCTAATTCCTAACAATTCCGGGGTAGGAAAAAACAAAACAATAGCAAAAAATGCCATAGAGATAATATGAAATATGTTCACTAACATTTAGAATAAACAAAATTAATTAATTAATATTAACCAATATTAATTTTAAAACACATAGTAAAAATATTGTTATTACTAATATAAAAAATGCAAAATTCAATTTTACATTTTACAGCATTCTCCGGCACCAAGCCAGTACAATAAATAAATACAACAGTAGAGAAAAAAAAACTTAAATCTGAAACAATTTTAACCCGGTTCCTTGAATACTTCTGATATTACATATATATTATTACATAGCAGTAATATTATTAATATTATCACATTGCACCAAAAAACAAAAAGGCTAATCATAGCCATTAAATCACGAACAGGTTCAATATCCATATTACCGACATTCCCCGCATCTGCCGAAGAACGCATATGATAACCCATCAAGATGTTCCAAAACCTGATCCCTGAATGTACCCTTCTCCTAGACACCGACTCTCTAATCACCTTTGGGGAGAGGGGGAGTTTCAAACAGTCCACAAACAAAAAAACACATCTTCCACCGAATTGAGTCCGCATTCCGTGCAAAATGATCCTTGTTCTGTCCCTCGTACTCCATTCAAAAAACTTTTCACTTATTTACACTGTATCTAGACCGAAAGATAAAGCTAAGAGTTCTAAATTCGTGGAATTTCGAAAGCGAACCAGAAAGAAATTCATCTGTAAGTGAAAAAAGTAAAAGTGACAAATACGGTGAAAAATAAAGGAAAGAACCATTCAGATCTTACTTAATTCAGAGTCAGTTAATCGTAATTAAGTGATTTTCCAGCCTCACAATCTAAGCTAGATGGTGCATTGTAGATTATAAATAACAATTTATGTAGGTACTGGAGAGATACATATAGCACATATACACCCAGATGCTCAGACTTGATGGCAGAAAGGTATGCTCAGAAATTTTCAGTTGGTAAAAGCTTACTCTAGCACGTATAGCTTAAAAGTGTAAGTACTTGAATTGTAGCGATTTGAAGTGAATTTGTGGCGACGTGAGTGCACTTTTGCATGAAATAATACTTTATATATTTTGACGCTGTATTGACTGTTCTCAAATTTATACTTTATGCAGCGTGAGCATGTTGTTTGTAAGTATAAGTGAATAGGCATGAAAATGTGAAAAATGAAATAATGCTAGTTTTAAGTCAGTCTGTGTTCATTCTTGCTAAAAGTTAGAATTAATATCTATTAATCTACAAGCAAAATAAGTATTCAACCTCATAAAAAAGCTGTTCTCGTTTATCAACAAATAAATATTTATGTCTACAACTTGCGTCTAGCATTAGAATCTCGCCTCATACAAGCAATAAGATTTTAAATAATTATTCTTTTGCAACAACATCTAGGTACAGAGGAATTGAAGAAAAGACTTATCGGTCTATTCTCATAATTCCGAAGCACTTGGCAGTGTCTAAAAGAAATGCAACCGAGAAGGTTAAGCCAACACTCTTCCAGAATATCGACTCTTGATAGCTCATTCTGATGCTATCAGTCTTTACGGCTAGCAACCTACCACTTGTGGCTGAAGACGCTACCCAAAAGCAGATATGTCCTATTCTCCCAATATATGTTTTACTTCCTTTCAGTCCTACATCATATAACAAGTTGTTATAGGCTATATCCGAAGAGCATAGTCCTTATTCACCTAAAGAAGAAGATAGATAAGAAGGAACCTTTAAGAGTTTGTTTGGTGGATAGCCCTAATGAGCTGACATGATTTTTTACCACGGCGTTTAGTTTTGAAAAAGTTGAGCGAAATTATAGATTCAGAACTTTTAATTAAAGTAAATTACAACATTTAGGCATGCAAATTGCAAATTTTAGTCTTATACCTTTCAAATGGGTTGGGTACGAAATCCAGAAAGACAAAATCCAGAGTGACGAAATCCAGAGTGACGAAATCCAGAAAGACAAAATTCAGAAAGACAAAGTCCAGAAGTGACAAATTCCAGAAGTGACAAAATTCAGAAGAAATCCAGAAAAAAATCCAGAAAAGATATTCGCGCGCGCGAATATCTTTTCTGGATTTCCTCTTAGTTTGAATTCTTTATGAGCTCGGAAATTTTTCGTTTACGTTAAAAACAAACAAATTATATATTTTTTTACATTTATTCACCCCACACTACCACTTCAACACACAACACAACACACTCATTAATAAATGAGATCCAGGCGCAGCCCTAGATATTTACCATATACGCACTAATCCATACATTTCAGAGCAGGATAATACCTCGACGCAAAAATTTTTCTATGGATTAGTAATTTCCAAAATTTAAACTTTTTTATTCTAATTCGAATAATAATGCATTTTCTTGGACCTTGGCCATCTCAAAATTGCGATCAGCACTTGAAAATTTCATATAATGTTTCTTGAACGCCTGTCACAAATCGTGACCCATGTGCAGGCATTGTTGCGTTAGCCTGTTTCGTTCACAAAGATGTTACGTTTCCACCAGATGAATATTTCATCACAAAACTCGCAACTATAATAATACTACAGATTAATATAACAACAACTACGACATGAGAATTGCGATCGAAGTTCATGCTTTTTAAAGTGTTTTAAAAAAAGGTTTAATAATAAAAATTTTTACAATTTCGGGATTTTGATATTTATGTATGTTGTCGTTTCTGAATTTTGGCACTTCTGGATTTTGTCACTTCTGAATTTTCTCATTTCCGGATTATTTTAATTATTCTGGATTTTGTCATGGCCCCCAAAATCGCGATCAACACTTCAAAATTTCTAATGTTTCTTGACCGCCGTTCACTAATCGTGATCAATGTATAGGAATTGTTGGGTTAGCCTGTTTTGTTTACAAAGATGCTAGGTTTCCATCAGAAGAATATGTCATCACAAAACTCGCAACTATATTAATAACACAGATTAATATAAGAACAACGACGAAGTGTTAACATGAAAATTGCGAAGCGAAATTCATGCCATTTTTTAAAAAAAGATTGTAATTTGTAAGTGGTTTTTACATTTATGTATTTTGTCTATTCTGAGTTTATGTCCTTTCTGGATTTTGTCATGTTCCCTTTCAAATTGATTGCTTATGCGGCTCTTCTACGTGTGTGTTATATGTATTTCCATTTTCTTTACCATATCTGGATTGCTACTGGTTCTTAGCGTAATATTAATCAAATTTTTATTTGACTTGATGTGAGCACTTTGCATACACATAATACTTAGGCATTTAGTTCCGAAATACTTGGATCTTGTTAGTTTTCTTGGCATACAGGAATCGAATATTATAAGCTTTGTGAACTTTAAAATCTTAATCAAGCCCAAAGTCTTTAACCAAATAAATATATCAAAAGTCCTTTGATAAGTCATACTATATTTCTATGCCAGCTGAAACATTCCTTACCTTCGGGCAACATACCTAAATTCAAATACCGTCCGAAATGTATTATCACAGAATTTGCACGTGTAAACTCAAATATCAGGTAGATATCTGTACTCCTACTGACCTTGCATCATGAATAATCCTGGCAGCTCAAGTCATAGTTGATTCAAGAGGCAAACGTAAAGCGATCTCTTAAAAAATTATAAATTACCTCTAAATTATATAGGCGTTGTGAGTAGTGACTAAAGCTGAAATTTCTAAAGTGTTTTTCCTTGCATTCCCAGTTGTGCTTGATTCTCTTAGGTACTCGTATACCTATTCTTCTGATTTGTTTCTTGTTTTCGTTTTTCCATATATTTACAAGAATAAACTATAGAATTAAATATAGTTTTGCTGGAATCACATCGGCATCTTAAACTTTATTGTTTTTTTTTTAACCTTTTTATGGGTTGAATTCGTTGTTGTAGGACTTGGTTTGTGTCTGTTACTGTTGAAATTTCAGTTTCCTGTTATCAACTCCATTGATGTTGTCTTTCCATCTGTACACTTGCGCCTCTCTTCTTTTTATTAATGTCCTTTAATTTTTGTTTGGTCTACGCATGTTTTGCTTACCTACATGCTTGCGCTTCTATCAGTTATTTTCTGAGAAACAGATCGGTTAATGTTTTCGAATTTTGTTATTAGCTAAAGACTTTTTTCTTAATTTGTTAAAAGCAATTTATTTCTCACAGCAGATAGGTAATAATTATGTTTCTTCGCTACCACAATTTCATTTGATCTAATTGTTAGACACATCTTAAATTTTATTCATTAGCTCCGTTAATTACGGTTGAGGAATAAAATGAATTTATTTGTTTTAAACAATTTTTCGTGTCTTTAAGTATGAAAGAACAATAATTATCATATTATAATGAACTTAAATAAATACAACAAAATTATTGTGATGGATTGATGACTTTTCCTGCAAAGAGTAAAGTCCCAGTAGTTTCATCCTCAATGAAGAAAACAAATGGCCGATTGGCATTAAATTCTGGCAATTTCGCACCCGACTTATTAATAAGTGATACTTCTGTAAATTAGAATTTTATTAAAATACGTAAAAAATAAATTCCAAATATGAAAATACAAACCTGTAGCTGCAAATGCAGAGCTTCCCTTCTCATGTACAAAAACACCAGCCTTCTGAATTATATTTGATACTTGCAATTTATTATTCAAACTCGAACCACGCGCTAGTCCAGGTAGAGATGCTTTTGTTGTAAATATTTCGTTAATACCAAGCTAATATCATTAAAAACATATATGTAAATAAATATGTAAAAATATAATAGGAAAATTTTGTTGACGAAAAACTAACCGACTGTAAAACTTCTTTCAACTGTGACGTATAGTCGAATTTGAACTTTGGTAAAGTCACTTTTATTTCAAGCTCTACCATTAGCCATTGAAGTCTCTTAAGACCATCGCCCTCGACCTCTCGAATAAGTTCTTCTAGGCTTCCGTTGGCGTTTGGTAACAAAATTGTCATGGAGAATTTTTTACCCTTTTAATTAAATATTTACATAGTTATCAACAAAATACGTATAGAATATGGCTATAAAATTGAAATCCTTACCTTGTATGGCAGACGAATGACCTTAGCATTTAACTTGGTTGATTCGAAATAATAAAAAAAGTCGGTTTGTGTCATAAAACTAGCTCTAACATTCGACGAGGGAGATGTAAAGAATGGTAATTCAACAGTGTTATTAATATAGAATGGCCGCGACCATAAACCATCAAAGTAAATAGCATTCAGAATTAGCATAACTGATTCTTGAAGATCATCTGTGAAAATTTTTTCGTAAAATTAAAGAACTAAGCATAAAGTTATCGTAAAATACTTTTATTAACTAAATTGTTCAGATGACCAGCAGTTAAGTTAGCGCACCAATTATTAATGATTTGAGCAGATCTCTCAGAATCATGGAAATCCAATAGTTGAACATCGGTGTCATAGTGAGTTTGAATTATTGAAGCATACCTCTGCCGGGGCTCAATAAATTTATCAACGTACATTTTGGTACCAACATTCAAATTATAAGAAACGCTTGGTATCTGTGAATAAAAACATATTTGAAATTGATTAATGTCCTATTATTAAGAGTATTAAGATGAAAAAGAATCTGTTTAACGTACTACTAACTAGTAAGTAATTAAAGGAGAAGCCCATCATCAATAACTTTCGTGCCAATCGTGACGTGTAAGTTTATACGCACACTGTAAAATATACGCATTGCAGGCGGATAAAAAAATATGCAAGGGATTTTGACGTGGTTTTTGATAGTAGGCAAAATTGTATACCAGCAGCAGTATAGTGAGTGGTAGTTATATGAAACAACCTTTTGAGGTTCCCGGTTCTCGGTAGTTTATTTTAAAGTCAAAAGTCTAGTACTGAGGTTCACGTTAAACTAAATTTTATCCAATCTCCAATATCGAGCCGTTCTTTTGCAGCTAAAATATGACAGGGGTGATTCTGAGAAAAGATATAGTAAAAAGAAGAAGAAGAAGCATTTTGCAATTTTTTTCGGAAATACAACGTGCGGTCATAATATTTCCAAAAACAGGTAGTTAAAATTATTTGAAAATATTAAAAATATTAAAATAATCTTTATAATGTATAATATAAAAAAAAAATTATTGAAAATACGGCCACGAGAAGAAATCCAATTCATCCGTACTTACAGCAAAGTCGTACAAAACAACGTTAACTACAAAAATTCAGGTTTTCTTGGGAAGAAGATGAGAAGAAGCAAAGAGATATGTCTCCAACAAAGTGTAGAAATATCTCTTTGCTTCTTCTCACCTCTTCCATAGAAACCCGGTATGCATACTGCATCAAGAATATTCGTGCGGGATGGCCCTATAAATGTATTAAATCTCAGAGCCTGCCAATAAATCTTTTTAGCGCGCTAAAGAATGGCCCGGGCGGATAAATACAAGCTAAATATTTTGGAGACTTACTGGTGGTTCCATCTCTAATCAATACCCAAAAGCCAAATTAGCACGTTGACCTCATTACTGCTCTCGCTAAAATTCAGGATAAATTTTCGCCAATAGCTCTTAGCGCGCTAAATTTTCATTTAGTCCTAGGCTATAGTTTTAAAACATCAACCAAATGCTTACTTTTAATGATCCAAGAATATTTTTATACAATTCTCGAATTAAAACTGGTGATTGTAAATTGGGAAGAATCGAAGCCAATTCCTTTTGAGTTGTCGATCCTGCTCCAGCAGCTTCCGCCAATAATGTAAGAACGAGTTTAATAGAAAAGGGTGAAAGAATTACATTACCAGAGTCCTTTAGAAGAATCGTCTGAAATGAAAAAGAAAAATAGAATAAGAAAAGTAATTAAAAAATTGGTTAAATAAAAATATATTTGCGTTCTTCTCAACTAATTACTATTCTTAGTCAATAACTGAATAGTAAAGATAATTCCTAATGAAATTGAAAATATTTAATGATTTTAAAAATGAGATAGAGCCTGATGTTGACAGTAGATAAGATAGAATATTTCTCGCAGGTCGCAGGTCTACGAAGAAAATCGTCATTTTACAAACGGGTTTAATGAGAAACAATAAAAAAAAAATCAAATTAAAACTGTGGGCACATCTTGTTCCTCCGATGTGATGTTCTGCTTGCAAATTAATGGCATCATTCTCTCTATACATATAATTTTATTGCTTTTGTATATTATTTTCCTTATATACAATTTCTTCATTCTGTATATACAGCGTGGCTGACATCGGACAAATTAATTCCTGGAAGCCGTTTTACATTTCACGATTCAACATATTATTTATTCAATTCGATTCGATTGAAATCCAGACGATAAGGAGATAGCCTAAGTGCGATAGTGATTCCATCTTCTTTCAGGAGATAATCAATTTTTAAGTCGGATTGTTCAGATATATTAAGCGCATGGAACAGTTATGTCTTATGTGTTGCGTTCCTTTTCTCGTTCCGTTCAGAATGAATTTTTTCAATCCATGTCGTTCTTTTCCTCGGGCCGAACGATTTAGTTTCAATCTGTGATCGCTTTTTTCGGACTCCGAATCGTTCTGGATGTACCTAAGTTTTTCCCGGATTCAAGCAGAACGATTTTAATTTGTATTCGTGAATGTATTGTTTACAATTTGTACGAGGTGGTAATAATTGAATGTAAGTTGCTTTTGTTGGAAAATAGCTTTATTTTTCATAAACAACCATTTTTACGATACGAATTTATACTTACTTTTATCAAATGGAAGAAATGTCAAACACTTGAAATGGTTCTGTTTCGTTCCTTTTCTATGAGCGCAGAATTAAATTATGACATCGCCCTGTCGATTCATTCAGATTCATTCAGACAAGAAAAGGAACGCAGCAATGATGTCTTGAAAAAATGGAATATTCTTATGCGTTAATCATTCCTGAATTCATAATTTTCTTTTTCAAGGTTGGAAGATGTGTATTGCCATTTTCCTATAGGAAAGAATGGCACAAGTTTTATAGTTTTCTCTTTCGCCCTATGGCAGAGTTGGAGCTACCAACACAAAATATTGCTAACTGAACGTTTTCTTATGCCATTTGATGTTTTTATGTTGGCTACAGATGCAATCACCGCAGAAAGAATAAGGTAAAAATAGTGTTTACCATGCTCCGCCTCTCTTGCCCATACGCAGGATTCAGGTGAGAATAATATTTGAAAATTAAAGTCGGAATGAGTTTAATTCCTTATAAGCGATTAATATATCACTTGGACACAAGAAATTTTTTTTTTTTTTTAATTTAATTCGATTTACGAAAGTTTCATCTGATTGGTTGGGTTTTACATGTTTTTTATGTAGTAAACGTTTTAAAGGGTGACTAACGTTGATATGCAGAAACACAATATTTGTGCCATATGAAATAGCAAATCGCTCAGTCCATTGTTATAAGTAGTGACTTGAACAGATGATCGTACTTGTGTTCGCACCGAATTTCTTTTAAAAAATAAGTCTTACCGAGAGAGACAGAGAAAGAAAAAGTTGTCATTAAATGCTCTGCACATGGCAGTAATACATTCGAAACGACCATATTTGGTACGATGTATTCAAGCGAAAAAAAATTCAGCTCTTAAAACACGGCTTGGAGAAGCAATTGATAGCTTGGCAAGTATACAGGGTGTTTCCTCCATGTTGATCCATAGAGCGGGAGATGATAGTACTCACCTAGACAAACAAAAAATTGTACTGCAGGGGCGTGATTAAGAAATTATGCTAGGTTTTCACAAAACGCCCTGTATCTTCAAAAATACAGGACGTATGGGCACCGTATAAGACTCATTGTATTCAGAACTTTATGATCTTTCCAACCAACCAGCCCTGTACCCCTCTCCCAACGGAGTTATGGTTATCCAAACTAAAAATTTCGGATTTTCTTACCCTTTTTTTACATTGATCTCAATTTTTTTTTTTTTTGCAAAAAGTTCATTAACTCAACTTTTTTTACAATAACTGTAAACTGTGGACTCGCCTCTTTAATTTTACCTATTACACCCTATGTGCTATTAGTAGCCGTGTGTTTTTTTTTTTTTTTCAAAGCTGGATTTGCTTTCCAAGCTGTGGCGATTTCTTTAGCTTCATAATGTTTTTCTGAGTTTGCCGCAGTATTGTAGTGGCTGTCAATACATCAATGGCTGGGTCTTGTAAATATTTAGAAACAACAGAATTTTAATTGAGGAATCTAACTGATTATTAATCCAACGTTGATATTTTATGTGGTTTCAAGTTTCATCACTTCATATGATAATAAATTTTATAGGCCTTCGTGGGCCCCTAGAAACTGAGGGTCGCCCCGTGGCGGGGCCTACGGGACCGTTAGTTACGCCAGTGATACGCCCTACCTAAAACACTTTAAACATGAACAGAACCGGAACGATTTCCCGACGGCTCTCTAGTATTTCTAAGGAAATAAGATTCATACTTTGGTGACATGGTGAAAGATTATTAAGATCGACCCAAACCAATTCTACACGTGCGATATGAGAAGTATGATGTGGGTTCGAGACTAGACTAGCTGAAACAGTTACACTGTAACCTTGAAAAATTAATATTGATAACTCATTATACAAAGCGCAACATCGCTCTCCCAAAAATAATACAAACTAAATTCTGAAAGAACTGGATGCGCAAAATCTTGGAAATAAAAAATCTATAAAAATTCCAAAAAAATCGCAGATTTTGAATAATCTTTCCGTTCCGCTTTTATTACAGGACATAAATAGCTTGCTTTTTGAATAACAGTATTTTCAATAGCAATAGAACAAAGGGGAATAGGAAAACAAGTGAATTGATGATCGATAGAGGCACACAAAAATTGGATTGATTCGGGGTCCTGGACTTTAAACTTTCATAAGAATTTTCTGAATTTTTATGTACTATTGGTAATATATTATATAACTTGTTTTGGGTTGGGATGGAAACATACACATATTTATTATATTCATACACTGAGAAAAAAAAAACAATTTTTCTTGACATGATGAAATATGATGATAAAAAGGCATAGCTTCTCTTGAAGAAGAACAGGTTTTTTATTTCTTTTATAGTTTTATTTTGCATTCGTTTACTTTAACAAAATTTTGGTTTTAAATTACCAAATTTAAATTATTTTTCACCTAAAAGCTGGTTGGGTTTTATTATAAATGAATTAAAACTGAAATCGTAATTCTCTTTCAATCTCAAGTCACAGTTTATACAGAAAATATAGCGCCTGTGGTAGAAAATCATAGGATTTTAGAAGGTTTCTTTCGAGATTTAGCGCTCGCGAAGTCATCGATGAGTTTTGAGACATCCTTCCTTTCTGCTTTTCCTGCCTCTATACTCAATAGAGCTAATTGTGATAGGCGATCTTGGTCCATAGAATTTCGAAGATAGTTTTTTTTATTATTTTGAATTTGAGAACGAGCGTTCCGCGGATGCAACGGTGGTGGATTGGAATCGTCAAAAATAGAAGACACAAGGAGTCGACTTCGGAGAAACTCGAATTCATATCATTGAATATAATGATTAAAGTTCGGCCAATTCTTTGATCGTGGTTGGATATTGGAGCGCGAGCCCTGCCGCATTCTTACATATGTATGTACTTGAATATGACAGTTTTCAGACTTTTCTCTTTTTTTAAACCGCTCTCACGGACGAACGGATTGAGTAAAAAAAAAAATAAATAAAATAAATTAAATAAATGATGAAGAGGACCAGACCATTCATTTTTTTTTTTTGACATAGGTAGGGTCATATTTCACGTAAGAAATGGTATGATTTAATTCGTGTGTGCGGCAATTTAAGACACTTTTTTCCTTGATGTTTTTTAAACTTCTATGAGGGCCCTCCTCAAAAAAGTGTTTCGAAATAAAGGAATTGTTTGTGACTAGCTGGGCCTCCACGTGACTGCATTGGTTACATTGGCATAGCTACGCCACTTTAAGAAGACCGATATTTGATATAATGGTCTAAAGTAAAGAGAATAAAAGCATTTTAAACACTTTACACCCAATTCTAATTGTGAAATCGGAAAAAGCTATAAACTAGCGCAGAATTCTGTACATGGAAAACATCACAGATAAAGCTGGTAATGAGGTCAGAAATTTAAATATTTGCCTACATATTATTGCACACAAAATCTCGGCAAACTTAAATTGAAGATATAACTAACGGAGCAAAATAAAGGCATTTACAAAAAAAAAAAAAAATGTGAAAGTGTGTTACGAAAGATCCTTTGTCACCCGAATAAAAGAATATCATACGAGATTTACGTCTAGTTTCCTTAAACACATGATAAAGGAAAACGCACATGCACAATAAAGATAATTAGGAAATACTTCACGTATTAGACAAAAGTCATATAAAATGGATGCACTCGAGATGATAGAAATTAATAGATTGAGCGACGGTTTAAATACTCTGAATGATCACCCTATAACGTATTGCTTTATTTCAGTTATGAATGGAGTTGGCGAATCTCCTGCCTACAGGACACTTCAAAAATCAAACTTGCACAGATAGGTGACCAGGGTCGGACTGGGTTTTGAAACCGGTCTGGGAAAATGACGACAAAACCAACTCCTTTGAGTCTTTAAAGCTGATTTTTTGATAAGAGGCAAACGACCCAAATTATTATACTGATTTTATATTGAATCGTGGACAAGGAGAGCAATGCAGCGGTTTCTTTTCGCAAGTCATTTTTACACTCGGTATATGTATGTGCAAGGGCGGATACAACTGGAAGAAGCGATCGCCCCCTCCTAGAGCTCTAATTAAATCAAAATTTATACTCTAATCAAATGAAATAGAAAATATAAAAAAAATCTTTTTAAAAAAGACTGCTTCTAAGTCCGTATTAAAAAAATAGAAAATAATTTCTCCCTTCACTTAATGAATATATCAAAAAAGTTCTCTAGACTTTCCCTTCATTTTCCATTTAATTAAATATTAATTAAATATTACATTTGTGTATAAATTTTAAAATTTTCAAAGTATACAAAGAAAACAAGATCTGTAGCTGGATTCCGCAACTATGAGTTTTCGCGTGTACACAAAATTTTGTGTAGGTCACCTTGCTCCGATTCCGCAAAATTGGAAATGAGTTTTTCTGTCAAAATTGTGTACACTTTAACTATTTTCTCCCAGCCGTTTTGGTCGTGAATTTTGAAGAGGTACTTGTGAGTTTTTGTCAAGCGGTATTTTCAAAATTATTTGTTATGTTATTTATTTTACCATTTTCTAAGGCGCAGTCGCCTTAATACTAGTGAATTCATGTAACTCATTTCTTATAACTAAACTTAACTTCTTCAAAAAGACTATTTTCTCACTCAAACAACATTCAGCACAGAAAAATTTTCATTCAGCACTCAAGTGTACACAGATACTTACGGAATTGCTTGAAATTCAAAAGTGTACACTTTCCCTCACGGTGAGTTTTTTAAATCGGGTACACTGGCAAATTTGAGCAGTAAAATTTGGAACTCCTAATTTTTATCAAAATATTTAATTAAATTACTTTGCTTTGACTTTGTTTCAAATTTATACACAAATGTAATATAATTTTAATATTTAATTAGAAATGGAAAACTCTAGATAGTTTTATAAAAAATATATTATTTTTTTCTTTTTTAGTCATAAATTATTCTCATTTTTCAGTAAAACAAAAATTTTTGCATTTTTTTGTGATCGAAAGCTCACCAAAGCCGGGTATTTTGATGAAAAGTAGTAGGTATGTTGGGAAAATTATCATAGCCGGGGTAATTAATCTCAGATTCAGTTTTCTTGTAAATATTTAATTTAAAACAAATAGGATTATACATATATTAACACTACCTAATTAGCATTCCCCACTGACATAAGTATATAACATGATAACATGGATTGCCTGATTTTCGATTTTATATGAGTCATCTTTTGTTGTCACGGGTGTGACATTTATCCTAATTTCAAGTTTTACTTTCACTTTAATATTCATATTAAAAGTTCAACAAATTACAGATGCATTCGAAATTATTTCTATTTTTGAAAGTTATCTTCTACAACATCAAATATTTTTTAAACTTGATTTTTAAAGAAATAAATTTAAGCAATTTTTGTCTGCCTGTACGTGTCCCTAAAAAGTAGGTATGTGGGATAGAGAAAATATGACAAATATTGTATTGACATATATTTCTATTCTATATTTTCATTTGGAAAACCATTGAACTGAAACTGGACTATGGTGTATTTTGTATAGAAATTATTATTTGTAGTTGAGCGAAATAAAGTAGTTAAACCAAAAAGAAATAACTATAGAAAAAGGATCCCGTAATAATGTCAAATAATGTAAGCAATTTCAGTAGTGTCAGCAGTCCATTTTATATATGTCAGTGGTATTCCCCGAAAATTTCTTTAACAATTTAATTTGCAAGAAATTGCAGTCCATCCCAAGAAATTATGGTGTTTGAATGAAATGCAAGCGACATTAAATGAAAAACACCAGCAGTAAGACAAGGCAAGAAGTGTATAATGTCTATTTTTTTTGGGACCAAATTTTACTATGCGTATGGGATCAAAAACGATATCTGGATACTAATGAAATTTTCATGCTGAAAAGAAAAAGGAAAGCTATACAGAGCGGTCCACTACTGATGGCAAGTGCGGTTATAAGAGGCGATGGTGGCGATCGATTTTTTCTTGCGGTTATTATTTTGTTATTTCTATACTTATATACTGAATTTACTTCTATGTACTTTTTAGTTTTTAATTTTGAATTTGAATATAAAAGACTAAGTGAATAGAAGCGCTAAAATAATTGGTCTAAGACCAATTCTAGTTTTTTTTACTTGTTAATGAGAAATTTTATTTTATTTTTTACTCTTTGCGTTTCTATTCACTCGTCCTTTTGTAAAAATGTTCACAATTAGTTAAATATTGATTTGTTTTTACTCGTAAATATATTAATCAGAGACATTTCCAATATGTAGGTATATCGGGAAGTTGTTCGACATTTCCAAATCTATAAAATTAGCTCAGACCATTTATAGCGACTAATGAACCGTCTTCGAAAAAAATTCTAATACTTAAAGTTAACGAACTTCCAGGTATAATATCTTCAAAACGGATGTTGTCGTATGTTGAATGCATTTAATTTTTTTTTAAATCCTCCATTTGTAAACAAAAATTTCCCTATAAGTTTTTATTGTATAATAAATAATCCAGACTTTTTTTTTTAATTTACAAAAATGCAAAAGTTTATTATTTATTTTGAATATTGTAAACTCGTTCCTGGGGATTTCCAGTCGCTGTTGATTATTACTTTTCGATTTTTTTGTCGTTTCCTTATTCTTATAATTATATTATCAAGTTAAAAGAGTTCTATGTATATGAAATATTGAAATAATAATAATATTTGAGCATAATCAATGTATAATATTATATTTGCATATATTTATGTATATATGTATGTATATAAAAAAAATATTTACTTACTCTGAGAACTCTCCAGTCAAATGAATCATGCCTATCATTTTTATAAGGCACGAAATCATCATCATCATCCCAGTAATCAGCATCGTTAATATTCTGCTGGACGCTTGTTTGTGGCGATGCCTGCGGAAGGACATTTACCCCTTGTCTGGATGTGAAAATATTACTTTCATCCTGAGGTAGTGCATTGACTCCTCCATAAGATGACACAAGACACACAACCAAAACTGAAAATTGCCAAACCACTCATAAATTATAGGAATTATTGCTTTTTGTTTTTGTAAGCAAACAATAATTGCACGGATGAAATTTAAAATGTAATTAATTAACTTACAAAAATAAAACATTTTCATGGGCGTCAAGGTTTATTAAATTTACGAAACAAGTTATATCGCTATAAAATTATCACACCATGAACTTCTCGGGTAGATTGACCAGTTCAAACAAAGGTAAAAAGAAACTTACTGGCAGAACAACTCAACTAACTTCAACGAAGCTTAGCCATAAACTGTTGTCCTGATGTCCGTCCTGAGCCCACTTAGTCCAATGAATCGTGATGAGATGAGCTCTGGGCAACGAACAACGATTATAATTAGAAGCTATGTAATGCCGATTTCCATTGATATTTCAAGAAAAGCGCACCGTGCGCGTCAATCAATGAAAAACGAGTTCGATGGAACAACTTTTAAAAAGCGATGAGAATGTGGTAGTAGTTCATATCCGTGTATTTTGCCAGATTGAAATTTTCTGGGAAAAACAATATCACGAATAACTTAAAAATGATGAAAATTTTAATTTGGAAGATTTTGGCGTGATTGCGGACGAATTTGGAGGAGTAATATAATTGATCCATCCATATATATGATTCTCCATGATATTCAACAATGACATTTAGAATATAGATGCGTGTCTTCTTCAGTGTACCACCGGCGATTTTTCGAGTATATGACCAGGGTCATATTGATGACGTATACTTTTTCTAGGAGTGCACGTCATTGTAAGAAATGTGTAACGATTCTGCTAGAAAACCAGAACAATGGAAAGATTTCTTCCGCAAGAGTACGACATTACCCGTTGAAGGGGAATAGATGCATGCTTTGAAGAGCAAATAAAATTCCAAAAAAAAAACGTATCTACATTTGGGAAGAAAAACACTTCTGGCTGACTATCCGTCTATCTGTCAGTTCTTTCCATATTTCGAAAACGCGTTTATTTACGACAGCGGAAATTTTGCACATGGCCTTTAAAAAAAAATATTTTAGATTTATTTTCGAAAAAAATGGAAAAAATCAGGTAACTTTTTCGTAGGGTTGCCATACAAAAATTTCAGATTGCACTATATATTAGGACATTGCTTCCATGGTGAGAATTGAAATTTTGTACACAGTGGTCTCGTAAAAATAGTAAATAAAATTTCAACAGTTGATTAAATTGGGCAACCCCTTCTTGGTGTTGCCATACAAAACTTTTCACTATATATGTATTTAAGCACTGATAGAAAACGTGTTGACAAAGAGACCCGAGACCCGAAATTGTGTGTACAGTATTTTCGAAAAATAGTAAAATCGATTCTAGAAGTGGTACTAAATTGGCAAACCAGTTCATGATGTTGCCATACTAAAATTGAGGTTTTTTACCTATCTGTAAAACGATCAGTCCTAGACGTTTATACGTGTTATACTGAAAAGTTCTTCTGAATATAAAATCCTATGAAAGTTATTTTTATAATTGATAAATCAAGGACAGCGTGTAGAAATGTTAATAAATTTGCACTCTTAGAATAACTTGATTGCTCCAGGATAAATTCGGCTAACTGTTTCTATCTACACTGTGCTCTCATACTAGAAAACTTTATATCAACCTAAATATTGCTTCGGTTTCATTTAATTTAGCGTATTTGCATTCCTGTTATATATTTCAAAAATATGATGCAGAAAAAGTAAATTCCGAATGCAGAATGCTAATTGCTAATATACTGAAATTATTTTTCCAATGGACAAAGATATTGACTCAATTTCACGAAAGATTTCAAAAGTGGAAAACGGTTTAGAAAATGAGATATTTGTAGTTATATGCTAAGATTGGTAACAATACCACTGCTGCAATATTAGGACAAACAAATTAAATATAGAGACAGTATCTGCTTTCCTTTTAGGAAGAAGTCTGATATCTACGACTGACAAAATTTATGTACTCTCCTCTTTGTGGAATTACTAAGATATTTTTCTAACTATAAGTTTTTCGTTGGTATGTTTAAGAGCCTTTAATATTTTTAGCATTTATTTAATCAGCAAGTATATTAAAATTTGTGGAGCAACTGTTTTTATATATTTTTATATTGCAATTAAATGAACTGCTGAGGATAAAGGCTTTGAGCTCTCCACGCTTAACTGGACTCCATGCTTAGAAGCAGCAGGATAGCCACAACTCTAGGGAAGTGCTCAGTTAAGATCACCGCAGCTAAAGGCTGCCCACAAGGAGTAGCTCTCTCTCCACTCTTATGGTCGATCGTGATTGATGATCTCCTAGAGAAGCTGACCAGTTTGGGTTTCAATGTACACGGCTACGCGGAAGACGTAGTAGTCACAGTACGGGGCAAGCATGATCAAATCATATGCGACCTCATGCAAAAAGCTTTTCCAAAGTCCGCACGTGGTGCTTAAACCAGGGCCCCTTATAATAAGAATTGATATTCTCAGACGAAGTCAAATATCTTGGGGTCACCCTACATAAGAAACTTATCTGGAATTGCATCTGTCCAGAGTGACGGATTTCTCTACAAGTGTCATCGCTTCATTGGCAGAACATGGGTCTGAAGACAAATGTGATGTACTGGATGTACACCACGGGTTGTTAGACAAACTAATCAAAAGACGGTTGAGGTTCTGCTTCAAAAAAGCCAGCGGCTTGCCTGTCTGGGAATAACTGGTGCCATGAGGATCTGTCCTACAGCAGCCATAGAAGCCTTATTAAACCATCCATCTTTACATTTTCAGGTGAAAAACGAAGCGATCTCCAGTGCTATTAGAGTGGAAAAGGAGAAACAGCTAAAGCCATGGAATCTGATTGGTCATTTAAGTATCTTAAAACAGATATGCTTCGAGCAAATGACCCCCAGGATGTCGACATTGACAACTGCATGACGAAGACGACGATGAACAAGAATAGTTTTAAATACGCTATTTTGTATTTGGTCTTAATAATAAATAAATAAAATATTAAATTCTTGGCCCTGCGTTCACATAGCGTTATACTCTAAATACGCTTGTATACGGATGCGCGCTTACTCTCTCCGCGCTGTACCTCGAAAACGGTTGTTGATACAAAACAATGCTTGACATGAAAATTGTAGGTAATTTTATAATCTACAAGTTTCATTATGACCTTGAATGACGTATTTTCCATAGAAAACTAGATAATTGAAAAATACCGACTTTCGCTACCTTTTACCTTGAATATCTGGTGACGCAGACACGAGATTATATGAGACTTTTTTCCCAGTCTTTATAATGCCCAAACAAAGGTTTATACCAATTTTCAGCTTGTTCGCTTCCATTCCGAGCTTGGATGCTTATTTTACTGGGGAATGAGTCTTTCAGTCGAGTAGACGTACTATATATCATTTAGCTCCGCGAAATTTTTACTAGAAGAAGAACAGTTATTGTTTTCCTAAACGCGCTGTAATTTTCTTTGTTAATAGTGTACCTACAATTTTTTATCGCTGTTTTATTGTAAACTTTTCTTTCCATTTACATAAACTCTATTAACTAAATTAAGTTGAGATTATGCCTCGAGCGACGCGTAATTTTGCATCTGATAATCCCGGTACCTGTGAAGAATTGGACAAGTGCGTTGAATCCACGAAGCAGCATTTGGATGAAAGAAATTTACAGAGATAGAGCAGAAAGGGGAATGCCCATTTTAGGCCCGACACCTCCAGACATTAGAGATGTCTTAAACAATGATTATTTCAATTATTCGGTAGAAGGCTTGAGGGTGGGGGGTCAAAGCTTGATATAGTACATTTTTGAAAATCTAGTATAGAATCAAATTCCTTAGGTTCTGAGAAGAAGTTTGATTACCCACTTTCCTATACTCGGAGGCTTAAATAGCTATTTATAGCCATCCCCATACTCACTTTTTTATTATTTCCCTCTATTTTATACCAACTTAGGCACTAGATTTTTCGCACCCTAGATCGGTAGGGCGATGTCCGATCGGAAAATGGGTTTCACTGCTCGGCTCAGCTCATTACCAGCTACAATTCGTAGAAAAAACTTTTTCTCTGTATACTATTAGGGTGTGGGTAGGAACCCGTGGCTAGGAGGAGGGGGGGGGGTGTTTCTTTGTTGTACATGTAACGAAATATCTCGCCGAGTACTATCGGGTGGTGTACTTTTTTCCGATTTCGAAAACTTTCTCGGAACGCTTTTGTCGCCGGAAAACCCACTTGGGTCGCATACACCCCAGATACTACATTTCGCATATATTTTTGCAGTTATTCCTTTCATGGCCAATAGTGCTTTGTTGTGAACATTTTGCTCATCAGAAGTCAATTTCCACGACTGACCAAGTTCACGCAATCACGAGAAGTAGAAAAGTCCATTCTTTCAAGAAAGTCGCTCAAGCTACATTCGATCGCCAAAACTTTCCCCGCGTAATTGAAATAACATTGTTAATAAAATATATTCAGAGTATCATAAGCCATCGTTTAAGATATCTCTCAGGCCAGGGAAACGTCAATGAAATTATCCATAGACTAGCTACTGTTTCTGGTTTGCCGGCACCTAATATCATTACAGTATTTAAGGTAACTAACAAAAAATTGCCATCTAAATCTGTTAAGCCTTCAGCTCAGCTATACTGATAAAATTCCCGAGTACCTCTGACAATTTTCGATTTATTGATGCTATCCGTAAGAAAAAACATAAGTTAAAAGACGTTGGTCTATCTGGGAGCAGCCGAATCTTTGTGTATGAAAGTTTAACAGCTAAAAATCCTAAGATTTTTAAGTCAGCGATGGATATTAAACACAGTGGTAAAATTGCAGCAGTCTTCACGCAATAACGGAGCCTTGTACCGTATGTCAGTTGGGTGATTCACAATGCAGTTAAAGTTACTACTAATAAACAACTGAGCAAACTTTTATTAGTTGCAAATATAGCTGATAGCATCATCGTTAATTCTGGCTTTGTTATATTTTTAGAATTTTATGATAAATGATTTTCTATCATTATTTTTTTTTAGTAAAACTTCATCTTCTTCTATGTCATTTTCTTCTGTGATGGTATTGTTGCTACATTATGTAATCTTCAGCCTTGAAGTTCCTAGCGATATTTGTGATGAACACTTTACGTAATAATTTATTGCCTGATAGCATGGACGAAGGAAGTTTGGTCGCGGACTATACAAATAAGAATTCTACACTGTGTCAATAGTTATATGTCATCTTAATGCCCGGAGTGTAAGATCGTCTTATGATGAACTGAGGTACATTTTTAATAATTTTAAATTAGGTCCATTATGCATATCGGAGTGATGGCTTCATCCTTGTATTCATAATGATGAAGTTATGATTTCCGGGTTTTCACTATTTTGTAGCGACAAAAAATATTCTGCTGGTGGTGAAGTAGCAATCTATTTAAATAGCACATATAATGCCAGAGTAATCTTAGAGACCGCCAACGAATCACTGGGTATCGAATTTCTCTTTATTGAGGTTAAAACGGCAAGTGCTAAAGTATTATTAGGTTGTGTATATAAACTTCCTTCGGTAAACTTGCTTGATAGTCTCTATGATTCTATAATCCAATTCAATGGATCTTATTCTATTAATATCATTTCGGGTGACTTTACTATTAATATGTTGCCAGATGGTTGTTCAAGGCGCAACTCTGTAACTTTTCCAGAAGATGTTAATCTCAGTATAGTAAATTCTTTGCCAACTCGTGTTTTTCGTAATGGCGAATCCCTTCTGGACTCTGGATCTTTTCATCATTGATAGAGACAATCTTGTACTTGATAAGCTAACTTTTGACGTCCCCGGAATTTTGGATCATTCTGGAGTTGTTGTTTCTTTTAATATCCATGTTTGTAGATATAGGAGTTCTTAAAATTTTTTTTACCGTTTATATAATGCTATAGACTTAGATGAGTTAACGTCTGCTGCTTTTTTGATGGATTAGTTATGTCTCTACGGCAGGGTCGGCGCAAGCCAGGTAGGTTCAGCGCGTTCGCCGGAATGCGGCCCTGCGTTTTGAGAGGCCCCGCGGTCTACGAAAATTACTCAATTAAAAAACACCGATTTTGATTAACCTTTTACAGAATGATGATACCATTAACAGATTCAACACATTTTTTTAGTAGAGATGATTTAGTTTAAAGGAGTGACAAAAATCATCAAAGTTCAGTGTAACTCCATAAAGTCCTCATATCCTAAAAACTACTTTAGATGTACTTTTTAGAGACATTTAACTACATCAATAATTTTTGCAAAAGTCATACATGATTACATATTTTGTACTTTTATTGAATTTTTGCCCCTTGAAAGTGAATTATAGATGCGTAAAATATTACTTGGATCACTGCTTAAGAAAATAAAGATAAGACTCCCCAATTTTTGGAATTCTGTCGTCGACGGGTCGCAGCTCCTACGAACGTGCATAAGAACTGTGCATAGCAACGCCAAAGATAACCTAATAAGAAGATATATTTAGAAAATATTTTTATATATATTTATGTCTGCATGAATGGGGGAAAAGAACTTAACTATGCATGGTCCTAGTGCGATTGAGACAACGAGTTAAAAACAAAAATCGAGAGGACGTAGGATTACCCGAATGATAAAATGCTCTTGAATATCTTTCAACTGAATAGACTTTTCGTACATCGGGTCACACTACCTCAATTTTTCAAGAAAAATATAAATTTCGCTTGGGCTAAGGTGCTAAAAAGATGCAAAATTTCTGTCAAATAAAATTCTCATTTTTCTCAAAAATATCAGAGAATCCAGCATGAGTTTCTCCCACTTAATCTCTTCAGAGCAAAACGAATGTAAACAGAAGAACGTGCTGTTCAAATATCATAGGATTTCAGCAATAAACATTGGGATTACAACAACAAACATTGGGATAATTCTCCCAATATTCTCTTATAACAAATATATAGTAATATGTAACAGCATTTGTAAATAAATAATTCCTCGTTGTAAAATTTAAGTGTAGGATTTAGATGTGTATTCAGGCCCCGCAAAATTTTTGAACCCGGCCCGGCAAAAGATTACGCCGACCCTGCTCTATGGTACAAGTCATATCGACAATCAAGTAGCTTCTTTGGAATAACAGTCGTAATGTTAATATCAACGCAGCGATGAATGTGTCGCCTATCCTGACTTGCTTAATGAATACTTTACCTCGTGCTCAGCCTCATTGGTATTAGATAATTCCGATCTCCCTATCCCTAATGCTACAAATGTGTTCTCTTTTTGGAATATCTGTACTGCTGAGTTTCTGAATGAATTTAAATCTATTAAATCAAATGCTACAGGCTCTGAAGGTATTAAAATGCGTTTCCTGAAACTATTATTGCCATCTTTAATTAATCATATTACGCATGTATTTAATACTCCTTCTACTTTCCCCTCAGCTTGAAAAATAGGATCGATTGTTCCTATTAGAAAGAAGACCAACGCATCCTCCCCGGAAGATTATAGTCCTATTACCATTCTTTTATATTGGCCAAAGTATGTTAAAAAGTCGTATACAAACAAATCATCGACTATGCTAATATTAATAACTTGCTAAGTTCTATCCAGTCTGGTTTCAGAGCCAAACACGGCAAAATTTTATCGTTACTACTTCTCACGTATATAATAAGATGTAGTATGGAAAATAAAGAAGAAACTCTGCTTACCCTACTTGATTTTTCGAAAGCGTTTGACTGTTTCGATTTTCAACTATTAGATAATAAGTTGGTTGTAAAATTTGGTTTTGGTGTTCCTGTACAACTTTATATATCTGCCCCCATCAATGACAATTACTGAGCTAAACAAAAATCTTCAATGCATAAGTAGGTAGGCTGCGCTTAACAAGCTCAGACTTGACCCATTCAAATTTCAGGCTATGCTCATTTATTATCTCAACTTAGCCTGTACGCTTTAACCCAATGCTGTAACGCTTTTGTTGTTGTTTGGTGATTAAAAAAATATG
Organism: Dioctria rufipes; assembly: GCA_963924295.1. Classification (NCBI taxonomy): domain Eukaryota; kingdom Metazoa; phylum Arthropoda; class Insecta; order Diptera; family Asilidae; genus Dioctria; species Dioctria rufipes. Next base: position 49,321,100 of record OZ002743.1, read on the forward strand.
TTAGTTTTTTTACAAAATACCTTGTATATTAAAAAGTACAGGGTGTATGGTCACCGTTAAGAACTCATTGTATGAAGAACATCATGGCCTTTCCAACGGCTACTCAAACAGCTCCATAGTCCTCCCTCTATGTAGTTATGGTGACCTAAAATAAAAGTTTCTAAGAAAATACTTGTGTCTTTTAACAGATTTCAGAAATACTTCAACGATATTCAACAAATAATCAACAACTTGCACAAATCGATTAACAAATTTCAAATTAAATTCAACCCGTTTTTCACAATCGAATCAACAATTTTTAAATTTACTTCGACATTTATTCTAGATAAAGATCGTTGAGTATTCTATTAAAATAATTCACCAATATTATTAAATGGTAAATGGTCGCCCCGCGACTGCTATATTCAAATTTAATGTCATGTACAGTATAAAATCCCGGCTATCAGATTGAGTGATAACATCGAGGCTGTCGTTAATTATATCCACTAATTTTGCTTCAATGTCTTGGGAACTCAAACGTTGTCGGCAGTAATTTTTGATTTTCGAAAATCGATTTTCAATCGGATTGAACATGGAGGATTTACATTGTGATGGCACGCATTTTTTACAGAAATTGTGAGGGAAATAGTACATCGTCTAAGGAAATTTATTTATGAGTGAGGAGAGAAACAAACACGCTCTGCATTTTCCAGACCTCGATTCGTCATTGTGTGCGTATCCGGAACCATAAAAACTTCTCAAGCATACTAAGTTAGTTACTGACAACCCTAATCCGTTAATTTTGACTACTGGCAACACGTTTTACTATGATTTTATAGCAATTATTTTTTAAATTACCTACCTGTCAAAATGGAAGAAAATAAAAGTACGTTTTTAATTTGTAAGTAAATACTTCGCGATTGAAAGATTTTCAATATTTGTTTATGAAAGCATTGAAATTATTTCGGAGGTAGTCCATCGTCCAATTTAATAATTTAACTGTTTGACAGTTAGAAATTTTTACCATAAAAACTAGAGGGGAGTGTACGTGTGAGGTATTGCAGAGATTACTTCGGCAGCATTTAAATTTCAATAAACTATCTCCCTCACAATTTCTGTAAACAATGCATGCCATCATAATGTAAATCCTCTTTTAACCTAATAATTTTTGTAATTCTTAAATTAACAAAATTAATTTTTTTAAATTGTTCGATTTATTTCTTAAAATACGATGATCTTGTGATATTGATGAATTTTAATAGAATACGAATACGTTGATTTTTTTCTAGAAGAAATGTTGAATTAAATTCTTTGAGGAGAGAACTAAAGGAGATGACATCCCATAGTAAAGTATATGTATGGCAGCGTAGCCAAAAATTTTCGCCATCTTGATTTTGGCGGGGTGTTTGACTGTCACTTTTCTATAAACAAGAGCCGCGAAGTGCGTTTGGCGCAGAGACGTAGTTACAAATGGATAATTTACTTTTTATAGGAAAAGGTTAATGACTATTGGACTAAGCGATAGTAATATAAAAAGGAGTTATATGTGCTCGAAGATTTCGATACAATAAGCCGTGTTGAGGAAAATACTTTTAAAATACTTTTGTGGTAAATTCAGTAAATCCCACTGACATGCATATATAAGTAAATTCGCAAATAATTTAAATATATCGTCAGTGAGAGCATACTTGCTGTAATCAAAACTGATGCCACATGAAACAGGAGATCAGTCAGTCCATTTATATACATGTCAGTGGGTGGTGCGGAAGATTGTGCCGAGTTTCTAAGAAATGTGTTTGAATTTTCGCGCCATTAATTTGTTGTGATATTTAAGGCATCAACAATTTTTAACGCCTCCTCTGGCACCTCACAAAAACAAGAAGAAGAACGAAAGTTGTCTCATGTCGCCTCCTTTAGTTCTCTCCTCGAAGATTAAATTTAAAAATTGAAGATTTAATTTTGAAAGACGCATTGAATTATATTTGAAATAAAAGAAGAAGTGTTTTCTTATCTTTTATAAGATGGCAGTTAAAATAAATCTATTCCACCAAGTGTTATCTATACAATCTTTAAATTTGAAATAAATGTTGAATTTAATTTGAAATTTGTGTAGTTGATTCTGTTTTGTACCTACTAAGTTTTCTTTCCTCAAGAGTTTAATAAGAACAGCAGCAGAAGTGAAGAGATAGAGCACATCTTCGTTCTTTAAATTTGTTTCCATTGATTGTTGATTCAGCATCATTTCAGAGTCTTTTCCCTGAAACTCCTTTTCCCATAGTGATGCTTTCCATGCATCATTAGACTTGCAGTCTCTCGGATACATTTGAGTGTTTAGTGTTCGTTTATCTGTAACTCGTAATCGGTTAATGGTAGTTTCATTTTCATGAAACATACGTACCTTTTCGTCGGCTGTATTACAAATTATGTAACAAAACAACTTTTATAATATAATTCAACCTAATTGGTCCCCCAACTTACTAAAATTAACATACTAGGTATTTAGCATTATACCTCGTAAGGTTGAGCCAGATCCTAATGCTAATGTGGCGCTTATCCAGGAGCCGTGGGGCCAATGTTTAGGGACCTCAGGGAACTATTTTATAGTCAAGAGTTAGACAAGGTAAGAACATGTATACTTGTTAGAAAAAACCTTCACGCATTGATGTTGTCTAATTGCAGTTAAGCAAGACCAGCCTTGAGAAATTGACTATAAGGCACAAGGTGCTGGGTACCTGGCCATAAGGATATCTCAGACAATGAGATAGCTGATGAGTTGGCCAAAGAAGGCTCTGAAATGAATAGATCCGCAGCGATAGCTTATGTGAGGATCCCAATCGGATCTTTAAAAGAGGAAATCATCTGAAGCGCCTATCCAAAGGCAAGCTTCCGGTATACCAGAATAGATACCTGCCGTATTGCGGCGAGGCCGTGTATCCCATGAGGTCTAGGGGCACAATGGACCCAGTAGAGGTTAAGTGATGCAGACTAGTCGTAGCACCCCCCTTACCTAATCTAACCTAAAGCTGAGTCAGGAGAGAAGATACTCGAGCTTCCATTTAGTGGAGCCCACAGAAATTGCTCATGGAAAAGCTTGCAAACATTTTTAAAGTGTTTTTCCTAACATTCTCAGTGTTGTGCTTGATTCTTTTAGGTACATAATCTTCTGATTTGTTTCTTCCTTTCGTTCTGTACAAGGATAAATTATGGAATTAAATATAGTTTTGGGGGAATCACATCGACACCTTAAACTTTATTGTTTTTAAAGCTTTTTATGGATTGTATTATTTTGGGCTGATTTTGTTGTTGTAGAACTTTGTCTGTTGTCGATTCCATTAATATAAGTTTTCTTTCAATCCGTACATTTAGTCCTTGGGTAAGTTTCATAACTGGTTCCTTTATCTCTGAGCGCCTCAATTATTGTTTCTCCTCTTTTTATCTGAATGCTTGGGCTTCTATCAGTTATTTTCTGTGCAATAAATTTTCGAATTCTCATATTAGCTAAATAAATTTTCTTAATCTTGTTAAAAGCAATTTATTTCTCACAGCAAATAGGTAATAATTATGTTTCTTCGCTGCCACAATTTGTTTTGATCTAATTGTTAGACACATTTTCAACTTTATTCATTAGCTCCCTCAATTACGATTGAGGAAAAAAATGAATTTATTTGTTTTAAAATAATTGATAATCATTTTTTGTGTCTTTAAGTATGAAAGAACAATAATTATCATATTATAATGAACTTAAATAAATAAAACAAAATTATTGTGATGGATCGATGACTTTTCCTGCAAAGAGTAAAGTTCCAGTAGTTTCATCCTCAATGAAGAAAACAAATGGTCGATTGGCATTAAATTCTGGTATGTTTCCACCCCACTTATTAATAAGTGATACTTCTGTAAATTTGTGAATTTTATTAGAAAACTTAAAAAACAAATTCCAAATATGAAAATACAAACCTGTAGCTGCGAATGCAGTGCTTCCTTTCTCATGTACTAAAAGACCAGCCTTCTGAATTATATTTGATACTTGCAATTGATTATTCAAACCAGAACCACGCGCTAGTCCAGGTAGAGATGCTTTTGTTGTAAATATTTCGCTAATACCAAGCTAAAATTGTAATGGTTAAAATTAATTAATTAAATATGAAAACATGTAATAGGGAATGTTGAAGAAAAACTAACCGACTCTAAAACTTCTTTCAAGTGTGACGTATAGTCAAATTTGAACTTTGGTAACGTGACTTTTATTTCAACATCATCCATTAGCCATTGAAGTCTTTTAAGACCATCGCCTTCGACCTCTCGAATTAGTTCTTCTAGGCCTCCTTTTGCGTTTGGTAACAAAATAGTCATGGAGAATTTCTTACCCTTTAATTAAATACATATTTACATAGTTATACTTAACAAAATACATATAGAATATGGTTAAAAAAAAACTGGATCCTTACCTTATATGGTAGACGAATGACCTTAGCGTTTAACTTGGTTGATTCGAAATAATAAAAATAGTCGGTTTGTGTCATAAAACTAGCTCTAACATTCGTCGATGGTGATGTGAAGAATGGCAATTCAACAGTGTTATTAATATGGAATGGCCGCGACCATAGACCATCGAAATAAATAGCATTAAGAATAAGCATAACCGATCCTTGAAGATCATCTATAAAAAAAACAAAAACAAAATCGTAAAATTAAAGAACTAAGTATAAAGTTATTGTAAAATACTTTTATTAACCAAATTCTTCAGATGACCAGCAGTTATATTAGCGCACCAATTGTTAATGGTTTGAGCAGATCTCTCAGAATCATGGAAGTCCAATAGTTGAACATCGGTGTCATAGTGAGTTTGAATTATTGAAGCATACCTCTGCCGGGGCTCAATAAATTGATCAACGTACATTTTTGTACCAACATTCAAATCATAAGAAACGCTTGGTTTCTGTAAATAAAAATATTTTTCAAATTGATTAGTGTCTTATTATTAAAAAGTATTAAGAAGAAACCTCTGCTCGATGTACTACCAAGTACAGATGTTGATGCTTCATCGATTTGCTAAAATTCGCAGAATTAGAACATCGTACCCGTTGTTGAGAATTACATTTCGACGTCTATAAATTATGGATTCATATTCTAATATATGTATATGTCGTAGACATTTGATGTAACTCAGCACTTCACGAAAAGTCTAGACACTTCATGAAAAGTAGGCAAATAGTGTAACAGTTTGCGCGTAATGTGACTTTTTACATGATATGTCTGAAATTTTCAGTCACTTCATGAAATTTTACAAGCCTTTACGCCGATAGTGTAATACCAACCGACTTAACTGAATGCATGGAGTGGTATATGAGCAGTGAAGGGGGAGGTCGCTCCCAGGCCTGTGAGCCAAACATACACACACTTTCGCACATGCGTGACACGGACACACAGGCACGGGGGTTTAAAAAAATATTTCGGAGTATTTTACATTTTTTTACTTTGAGCTCTATTTTTTTTCTGCAAAACGATCGTTAACATAACTTTTTTTTATAAAAACTATAAACTGTAGACTACCCTTTTTAATTTGACCTATTACACCCTATGTGATAACTGTAGCCGTTACAGAGTTATCACCTCCTGAGGGGAACCACCCTGTATATGTCGCAGCTCACTGAGATGATGTTGGAAATCTAAATCTGATTGAGATAATATGTCTTAAGAAAAGTGAAACCTCAGAGAGATACTTCTCTAGCCTTTGAGATATGATTATGGATTATGTGCTATGGGAGAGGGCATAAAAACTGTTATTAAAGCTCATTTAATCATTTTTATGAAACACCCTGTAATTAACCTAGATGCAGATGTTTTGCATATCAGGAGCAATCCACTTCAGATAAAGTGATTTGAATTGAATAAGATAAAATTAAACTAAAATAATACAAAACATAAAGAATCACCATCATTCGCTTTTAATCACTCTAACTAGGGAAATAGGTGCTAGCAGTAGTTCAGCATCTTACCATCATGTTTCACTTCGTTGGCAAAGAGCAAATTATGCTATTCATAGCGCTGTTACCAAATATAGAAATTATTCGATTTTCATTATAATGAGGATTACAGAAGTGGCTTTTTACCTCTGTCTACTATATCTCGGCTCGTCGAAAATTAGACAGAGCATCGAAAGCTTTTATTGGTAGTATTTTGTAGAATTTTCGTTCGACAAGCGTATTGATTGGACTATATTTAATACAACCTATTGTGTTTTGAATAGCAAACAAATCCACGCACGCAACAATATTTTTGGTGCTAGGTATTTATTTCCTTAATTTATATGATATTTAAATTTTTGATTTTATTGAATACCTTCTAGTAGTCTGTAATACAAAATAAATAAATGAGTAAAGGTTAAAACTATATATTGTTGTGGAATCATGGCATCTTCATAGATAAATTAATTTAAGTGGAGAACCAGTCAAGGTGTTATGGGGAAAGTAGCTTCCAAAATTCCAAAATGCAAGTATGGAAAGCTTCGAGTCACGCTTCTAGTGACTAAATATTTTTTTTTTTCTGTTCCCACGTAATAAAATTATGTTTGTTTTGCTTTGAATGTGTTGTAGATCACTGATTTTTGTGTACTACATTACATTCTTCTTACAAGTTTTTTTAAAACATCAACTAAATACTTACTTTTAATGATCCAAGAATTTTTTTATACAATTCTCGAATTAAAACTGGTGATTGTAAATTGGGAAGAATTGCAGCCAATTCATTTTGAGTTGTCGATCCCGCTCCAGCAGCTTCCGCCAATAATGCAAGGACTAGTTTAACAGAAAAAGGTGAAACAATTACATTACCAGAGTCCTTCAGAAGAATCGTCTGAAAATGAAAAAAGAATAAGAAAATTAATTAAAAATTTGAAAGTAATAAAGTTAAGTTAAATAAAAATATATTTGCAATCTTCTCAACTATCTTTAGTAAATTGCTGAAGAGTAAATTTATTGATTTTATACGATTTATTAATCAATATTCCTAATGAGATTAAAAATAGTTAATGATTTTAATAAAACCTTCTGATTTTATAAAAAAGTCTTTATATTCGTGTTTCTTACACACATTTTTATTACTATGTATATAGCAGTTTCAGATTTAATTAAATCTTTCCCAGAAAGAATTAAACCTTTTCCAGAAAGAATTAAGACCTCCTCCATATAGAACTAAACAAAATCCACAAACAATAAAACTAAATTCATAAACAATTAAAGCAATGATTATTTTATTTGTTTTTTACTAGGACGAATTTTCATCATCATAATCATTATGAAATTTACAGCATCTGTAGCATTTATCTACCTAACGCTACTTCTAGAACCGAAGTAAGGCTGCGCTCAAAAGATGCATCTGCGAGAAGAATTTTCTCGCAACTCCTTTAATCTTTGAAAATGCTTGCTCTACAGGAATATGGTGGAAGAAATTGAAGTCGTAGGTTATTACCGGTAGCAACAAACTCTCGAACAGCATTTGTTCTGTGTGTCGCGGCATTATCCAAAAGTAACCATGCGTCTTCTATATGCGAAATTTTACCTATAAGCTCTCTAAGGAATGAGCAAAAAAAAACACCCATTGGTTTAATTGTTTATGAAATGAGTTTCTTTGTTTGTGGATTTTGTTTAATTCTTTATGGAGAAGGTTTAATTCTTTGTGGAAAAGGTTTGATTCGTTTGAAAATGGTTTAATTCTTTTTGGAAAAGGTTTAATTAAATTTGAAAATTCTATATTGTAAAAGAAGTATGATAGATATAGAGATATATATCCTTTTTTATTCTAATCCGGATAATTCGGATCCGAGTTTCATGAATCAGTTTGTCCACAAACCCGCGCATCCAGATATTATGGAATCCGGATCCAATTTTCAGTTTTCTTTCTTTTAAGCTGTATTTATTTTAAGTAATAATAGTTTGTAAAGGTTTATCTTATCACCAATTGTTAGCTTAGCTTACAATTTTAGATTACAGTTAACTTTGAATATCTCGTTTCTATAAGAAAGTGGATCGTAAGAAACGTATGGGTGCGATTTCAAATTAAGTTGTTTTTTCATTCACAAGAACGACTCTTCCCTCAGTTGCAATTGAAATCAACCTCTTTGTTCAGATCACAGCTCACAACGCCAATGAAGAATATTTTTATATCGTTTCTCAAGATGGCCATACAAATTCCCATCCATGATATAATTTTTCCATACTAGAAATATTTATTTTTATGAAATTATCAATACGAACTACAAAATTTTCCGAAGAGAATCAAAGCCCTAAGGACACGTTCACATGAAAAACAAGACCCGAAAAAATGTAAACCGAAAAACTCAATTTATTCAACTTTTAAACATAATTTTTGTTCCAATTATTAATAAAATCGTGGGAAATTGGATAAAATAAAATAGTATATTTATCTCAGATTTTTAAGAAAAACACAACTTTTGTGTTTTATCTTACGAAAAACTATAAATTTTTGTATAGTTACACCAAGAACGGACTGCCCGATTTAGTAAATTTTTAAACTTGCATTTACAATTTTTATGGAAAGCCGTGTGATTTGAGCTCTCCACGTCGAGCCGTACTCAGGTAGTGTCCAAATTCCAAATATGTATATTGTATATAGTGAAAACCCAAAGTTTTGTATGACAACACCAAGAAGGGGTTGCCCGATTTAGTTCAGTTTTGAAAGTTCGTTTACTATTATTATGAAAACACCATGTAGAAAATTTCCGCTTCTACTACATCAACGCGTTCTCGGACAGTGCCCAAATATATAGTGATCAAAAAAAGAATTTTGTATGACAATCCTTCGAAGGAGTTGTCCGTCCGATTTCCGAACTTAAATTTCCTTTTTTTTAAGCCAGTGTGCAAAATTTCAGCTCTCTAAGTACTCACGCTCTCAAGTTATCTTGTGGACGGATGGACGAACATGCAAAAATCAAAATAACTTTTGGGTGTCCAAACCATTTGTTCTCTAGCAATATTATTTCTATGTGCTATTTTATCATTTACTAGGGTATAAAAATGTCCAGTAAATTTCTACGAAACAATTGAGCCTTCCTACATCAGGTCAGGTCGATGCATCGTTGATTTTATATTGGAACGAAGCATTGCTGGCTTACTCTTTGGTTACATCAAAATTTCTGTGGAAATCATTAATGTTTAGAGATCGCTCAAATCGAAAATAATGATTTTTTAGCTAGCTTGGACTTTCAGGAAAACTGTTTCAACATTTTCTTTTATAACTTTTTAATTTGACAATATTTTTTCTTGATTCTTTTTTTTAATTTAAAGAAAACTTAGTTATGAATGGCGTTTTAGAAAATTAAATTTTTTCAAACGAAAATTCGGACCTGGAACTTCAGATTTTTGCTTCACGACAATTTTTTTGTAAAGAAAAGTAGCGTGTGGCTATACTTTTGCTACTATAACGTAATACACAATCGATTCTAGCGATTATGTTGTGTTCTCAAAATGCGATTCTCGAAGGTTATAGAATAGCCTATAGAAGATGAGGAGTTTAACAAGTAATTAAAATGTGACGACAACTTGGAATGTTTTGGAAAATTAACAGACCAGAAGATAGTGGACGATATCTTTGAAACAGATCGTCCAGGCAGTGACGAAGAAATCTTGAACGTTCTTGAAAGTGATGCTTCTACCAATAAGGTATATCAGGCCCGAAGGACGCGATTAATGCGTTGGACGTTGTGCACAAATACTTACGTGCAAACAAGTGAAAAAACTAGAATTAGTCTATAAGTCCAACTCTTATGATATCATAGATGAATGCCCATCTGAAATTTCGTATGGTATACCCATCTGTTTGACTTTTGAAGTGGTTTTTTGCATATATTTCTAGAACGGTTGGTCGGACAGAAAAAATTATTTTAACCAATTTTATAGGATTTCATATTTTAAAGAAATTTTTAGTACAATAAAAATGTCGTTTTTACAGTATATGTAAAAAACCCTAAATTTTTATATGGAAACAGCAAGAAGGGGTTGCACGATTCAGCCAATTTTTGGAATTTTATTTACTATTGCTATGAAAACACCATTTCCAAATTTCAGCCCTCTACGTTGACGCGTTCTCAAGTAGTTACCCGATTTGTCCCATTTCCGAACTTAATTTTACATTTGCGTGTACAAAATTTCAGTTGTCTGAGTACACGCGCTCTCGAGATATTGTGCGGACGAACAGAAGGACGTACAAGCAAAAATCAAAATAACTTTTAATATTATGCATGGGTTTCCAATCCATAATTATTTCTCTGCGTTACAAGCGAAATGACAAAGTTAGTATAGGCTATGATTTTATCATCTTGGGTATAAAAACCTAGATTTACTCAAATAACAACTTATAGAAATGTCCATAAAGTTCAAGGCATAAAAAGAGATTTCTGATTATTTTAAGTGAACCTCCTCAATGATGTATAGGTATAATTTTTATATTTTTTCCCTTTTATCTATAAATTTTCCCATATATAGGTACATAAGTATGAGTAATGAGTATATATGTAATTGATTTGCTAAAAAAATTTTCCTTCCGCCATTGTTCTTGAATAAAAGTATTTCTTGAAAAATGTTTGTTATTTTTTTCAAATTTAGGTATAAGCAGCTAAAATAGTTCGTTTGTTGTATATTAAATCTCGAACTTTTTATAATAGCATATCTTGTGCTTGCAATCGGCTATCGCTTAATAGTAATAATTAGACGGTTTTGTGCTTTTATTCAGGAATTTTTATAGAAGCACATTTTATTTTTATAATCGGGCTATTTCCAACACTCGGTTAAAATCACAAAAATTTGAGCCCTCGTTCATATGCTTTAATTGCGGATTTAGTTTAGCGGTATTATTGGCGACATTTAGAGCGGCGGCATTTCATAGTAAACGTGTGTCTATGTTGAATGAATTTAATTTGTTCAAATCATCCAATGAGAGATATTTGCAAAAAACAATTTTCTTCTAAATTTTCATTGTATACCTACCTATAATACAAAATTCAGACATTTTGTTTTTTATTTACAAAAATACAAAACTTTATTTTATGCTAGTTACCGACTTATGATGTAAATTACATATGATATGAATTTGGCCTTCATTTGCTTTGTCGTATTTAACCGTGAAGATCATAAAATAAAATCAGTAAAAATTCTGCATAAATTATTTAGTTAATAACAAAAATCTCAGAGATTATCAGTCAAGAGCTACATAGTAGGTATGTACTATATTTTAGTATTTATATATTCTATCGGTTATAGGTACTGTTTACTTATACTGTAATGCTGCAATAAAATCATGAACATATTTATGTGAATCACTTCCAACTTGTCGTCACCAACAGCTATGTACAGCAACCAAATTATTTTGGAATATTGTAAACTCGTTCTGGGGATTTCCAGCCGCTGTTGACTTTATCACTTTTCGATTTTTTTTGTTTTTTCTCGTTTCTTTATTTTTATAATTATATTATCAAGTTAAGAGCGTTTTTCATTTGTATGAGTGATGAGAAATATAGGAAATAATAATATAATAATATATGAAAATATTCTATGTATATTATGTTTACATTTATGCATACCTATATAAAGAAAACATATTTACTTACTCTGAGAACTCTCCAGTCAAATGAATCATGTCTATCATTTTTATAAGGTACAAAATCATCATTATCCCAGTAATCAGCATCATTAATATTTTGCTGGACTCCTGGTTGTTGTGATGCCTGTGGAAGAACATTTATCCCTGGCCTGGATGTGAAGATATTACTTTCATCACGAGGTAGTGCATTGACTCCTCCATAAGATGACACAAGAAAAACAACCAAAACTGAAAATTGCCAAACCGTAGGAGTTTAATTATTAATTAAAAGGATTTGTTTGTGTTTTTTTATTTTTTAACAAACAATAATTGCATGGATGAAATTTAAAATGCAATTAATTAACTTACAAAAATAAAACATTGTGATGGGCGTCAAGGTTTATTAAATTTACGAAACAAGTTTTATCACTATAGAATTATCACACCATGAACTTCTCGGGTAGATTGACCAGTTTAAAAGTGGAAAAAAAATTAATTATTATTAGCTCTCTGGCAGAATTAACTCAACTAACTTCAACAAAGCTTAGCCATAAACTGTTGTCCGTCTTGTGAGCTTACTAAGTCCAGTGAATCGTGATGAGACGAGATCTGCGTTTAGTTCTGGTATAAAATTCTCACGGATTTTTTTGTTCACCTTTAGTAGAGTTTATGTAGGTATGGCATGTTAAGAGTGGGATTTTCTCTCTCAACTCATCTCGTTTAGACATCTGTAAGACTGTAGCTAAGTATAATCGTAAATCTATATAGATGTAGAAATAGTAACCACAACAACTTATTTTACTTGCCGGTCATCTGTTTTGTTGCTGTTGTTGTTATTGTTGTTATACATAAAATCAAATATTATGGGAATGTCTGTTAATAATTTTTGTTCTTATCTATAGTATGAAAATATTTCTATGACCACAAAGAAGGTAGTTACATTACATACATAGTCCTACCTTACTTATAATTTGGCACGTTTTTCTTCAAACCTATCGTCAAATGATTCTCAGAAGAGATTTTGTTCGTAAAAAAAAAGAACGGATATGTCTTTACATAGTACTTTCCTTCAGTATAGGTACTTAGAGCTTCTCCCATTTACGTAAGCAGCCAACAATTTTTTTTAATTTTGTTCTTTCTTCCATAACAAGTAATATGGGCATAGAATTTATTTCAATTTGCTAATAGAAGAATTCTCGTTGGTTCACAATAAATTGCAACCATACTAATGAAGATAAATTATTCTTAGGCTTATGCTAAGCTTAAAAACATTTATGTGGTGCCATGAAATTAAATCTATTTTATTGTCTGAATTTCCAGATATGATGGGTTTTTCTCATTTGGTAATATCTTGAATTTTCGTAAACATGTTCGCGAATACTTCTAGATAATTTTTGTGGCTAATACAATTAGAAAGAACTGAAATTAGTAGGTAAGGTATATCGTTTCATAAAAGTCATAGGCAATTTAATTTTAGTATTTCTCGGTTTTAAATTTATTTAAGTTTCTTTCAATTCCATAGTTATTTATTTTTTTATTTTGACAGAGCTGGTTGCAGTTTTATCTTATGTATTATTTTAGTATTATGGCTACCACTGCCAGCGAATCAGATTCTAGTCAGTCACACATGAATCTGAAAAAGGTTTGTTATGATACCTTCTTGTTCGAAGGTAGAAAGTTGGTTGAATTACCAGGTGATTAGAACTATCCACAAAATTTGATGAACTTTACTAGTTCTACTTGCTTTTGTCTCGTATTTCTTCCAAGAAGAATCTTCACTTCTTTCCACCTCCCTCCTTTTCGTTCATAAGGAGTGGTCCAGAAAAAATTGACCCATTTATTTTTGTTTGCAGTAAAAACACTAATGGCAATTTTTTTATAAAATTTCTATATTTTGTTTCTTACAACTTAAACTTTAAAATACAATAGTTATTTCTAATACATTATTTGTTTTGGAAGAATGTTTTAACTTTGTTATTCAAGCCGCGCATTAGATTTAGAACAGTTATATTAGTAGAATTTCTATATGCTCTTTTCCATTTATTTCTGAAATCAACATCATTTTTGGCAAATTTCTTTGTTGTTCTAAGCTCCTTTTTCATTAATGCCCAGTACCTCTCTACTGGACGAAGTTGGGGGCAGTTTGCTGGATTGGCTTCCCTTGGCACAATATTGACCTCATTGGTTCTGTACCATTCCATCGTTGCTTTTGCGTAATGACTGGTGGCCAAATCTGGCCAGAAAATAACAGAACCTTAATGCTGTTGAATAAAAGGTAGAAGTCTTTTTTGAAGGCACTCTTTGATATACACATCTGAGTTTATTGTTCCTTTGATGTTATATTCACTGCTTCGTAAACCGCAAGAACAGATCGCCTGCCAAATCATGTACTTCTTGGGAAATTTTGTCATTCCTTTTGTTGAAAATTTTCTGGATACTCCGCTCTGACTTTTTGCAGTAAAATATTCGTCACTGGTATCTGCGAAAAGTCAGCTTTGCAATAGGTTTCATCATCCATAGCGACACAATCGTATTTCGTCAGGTAGTTCTCATAAAGTTTTCTCGCTCTTCTTCCTGCTGTTTTCTCTTCTTCTTCCTTCTTCAGCGGCACTTTTTGAACCTTATAGCTCCTTAATCCACAGATTTTTTTATATCTGTCCACTGTAGACTTTGATGTTCCTGCCAATGTCGCCATATCTCTTTCCGAAGTACCCGGTTTCCGAGAATAAGTTCTCTTCATCTGTTTTATGACGTCTGGACGGGATGGCCCTAGTTTTCTACCTGACGCACGTATCCTTTCTATTGACAAGCCTCGCCTATACTTGGCTATTGTCCTTTTTACCGTGGAATAACTTGTATTCAGGTCTTTTGAAATTTTTAACAATGAAATTGTGGCATTTTCCAAATATTTGGACAAAATCATTTCACGCACTTCTTTTTCGCTTCGAGACATTTTAACTATTTCACTTCCAATACACGAATGATTCATATAAACTCAGAGTTCAGTATTTATGGAGTATTTTAACAAAAAAATCCAGACCTGGATTAATGTAATTTTACAGGTATAAAAATAACTTAATGGGTCAATTTTTTCTGGACCACTCCTTACCACAATGCGCGCTCAGGGGCGGATTAAAACCTTTTTCGCCTCTGGAAGGTTAAAACCATTTCGCCCTTTCCCAGGCCCCCTTAAATTTTTTTAATATGAAAATATTTGAGAACAAAACAACAAATACTTAGGTTTCTTATTAGGAAATACAAAACCATATATTTGAACTAAAAGTGAACATTCGGCAAAGTTCTTATGCACCTTAACAATTTTTCCTTTGTTTTGATGATACAAATCTATCTATTTAAAAATTCATCTTCAGAAATAGAATTCAAAATTTCATGAGAAAAGTTTATTCGTGTCAGGTCAGTTGTTTTCTAATCTAAAAGTCTGTTTCTGAGATAATCTTTAATCCTTCTTAATGTGGAAAAAACACCTCTTTTCACAGGAATTGGCAGGTGGAAGCCAGAGATAAATATTCTCAGTACTATACATATAGATATTGAGAAATGTCGATCAAATTTTAGGCTTTGTACGTCTCCCATATTTAAGCTGCCATCGTGACCAGTACCATAGATGGCACTGAAACTAGATGTCGCTTGCAGTACCAAAAAAGTATACAAAATTTATATGGCTGGATGGTCTATTTCGGAATGAACCACAACATTTAAAATGATGTATACGACGAATGATTCATATTTTTTAGTATCTGAAGTATTGAGGAGGTCGATCAAACGAATACAAAACTGCTGTTAAAGAAACTCTAAACCATGTTGTGCCCCATTGCATAATGCACTACCCATTTTACAATCTGTATAATCTGCTCTAGTATGCTATGCGATATCTAGTTTTTGTGCCATCTATGCCAGTACCTACCATTGACATGTATATAAATGGCCTGCTTGTTGAACCAAAAATGCCTGAAACAAATGGCACCACTTTCATATTCCTGTCTCTTTCTGTGAGAGCATACTTTCCCACTAAACTGTAACAATTGGGAACGAGAAATTGCTTGAGGTTTAGCGGTATTTCCAACTAATACAGCCTTGTGAAAAACACCTTCCACTCATAATTAAAATTTTACAATATAAATCGTCCCAAATACTTTTGTGTAAATTCGATAAATCCCACTGACATGCATATAAGTAAATTCGCAAATAATTTAAATATAACGCCAGTTTATGACAGTTGGTAGCATTGACAGTGAGAATATATTTTCTGAAATCGAAACTTGGGCCACATGGAACAGGATATCAGTCAGTCCATTTATATACATTTCAGTGGCCAGTACGAATCAACAAATTTTTATACTAAACACATTCCTTCGGAAAATAATAGTCCAAATCGTTTTTTTCATAGTAGTTTGTAACACCTCGAAATAATGATGGTAGAGCAAAATGTATTAGACACCCAGGCATAAAATTAAAAGTTATATTTTTGCATGTCCGTCCGTCCGTCTGTCCGTCCTCGCGATAACTCGAGAACGCGTGTACTTAGAGAGCTGAAATTTTGCAAATGGTTTTTTAAAATAAAATTAAAATTAAGTTCGAAAATGGGACAAATTGGGCAACCCCTTCGTAGGGTTGCCATAAAAAATTTCGATTTTCACTATATATTTGGACACTACCTGAGAACGCGTCAACGTTGAGAGCTGAAATTTTGTACATAATGATTTCATAAAAATTGTAAATATAATTTCAAAAATGGACTAAATCAGGCAACCCCTTCTTGTTGTTGCCATATAAAAATTTAGGATTTTTACGTATACTGTGAAAACGATGCGATTTTATTGTACTTAAAACTTCTTTAGAATCCTATAAAATTGGTTATAATCATTTTTTCTGTCCGACGATGCGTTCTAGAAATATATGCGAACAACCACTTCAAAAATCATACTTGCACAGAGAGGTAACCATACAAAATTACATACGAGTATTCATATAGAGTAGAGTATCATAAGAATTGGCTTAGATCAATTCTAGCTTTTTTACTTGTTATGTGTGTGTTTAAGTTGCAGCGCTTTTGTTCTTATTTCCTCCTCAGATTCTAATACAAATTGTTTTAAAAACATTTTTCAATCAGATGAATAGTTCACGAGTTAGTTACAACTTAATCGGTACATTTTCTCGAAATTTCAGTAAATACCGATTACTTAATTCGTACAACCATTTTTCCTCAATAGGCCTAATCTACGATTCGTTATTTACTGATGCCCACTGATACAATATCTTCTTGGAAACTTACACTGCTTGAAGTCTACAGTATGGAGAAATAGTGCAGGACAATATATTGTTCTTGCATGCGTTCAGCGGATGTGACACTACTTCTGCTGTTTTCAAAGTAGCAAAAATTAAGTTTATAATAAACTTGAAAAGAACGAATATTTAAGTCGAATTATACAAGCTTTCAAAAGTTGTGTTCTGTTGTGTACCTTGATCTAGAACTCCCATATACTGGACAGAACAAATTATTCTGTCGATTGAAGCGAACTATTTGTACTGTTCGCTTCATCTATAAATCTTCTATGAAAATGTATGAGGCGTTCTTTTGTGTGCTCTATTCGGCGGATACAAAAAAAAAAACAGAGCTAATGAGCGAAACGCAAATTCCTAAGTTATTGCTGCTGCAGGGCAAAGCTTTTTTATCGCTCTGTAGAGTTTCCAAAGAATATTCCATTACTTTAGGCTCCCTTATAATATCAAAATTTCGCATGATACATGACGAAGAGTAAATTCAAACTTGCTATATTACGGCCTACTAGAGAAGCTGCATGGCAGCATTCTTTTCGGATCTACCACCAAGTTCAGGGTTGATGTGAAATACCCGAGAGTTCAGATCAATAGGGTTGTTAAAGTAGCCAAATTGGGCTTACTCCAGTGAAAACAACAGAAGTTCCGGCACCCGAAGCACTCCTGAAATTCATTTATCGCAAGTAAAAGAAGGGGTGCGGTCGTGCCCGTGGGTGTAGACAACAGGCTTGAAGTTTTCTGTTATCTGCACATGCCTTGGAGACGCGTGTGAAAGCAGCGCAGAAGAAGAAAAGGAAAAAGAAGACGACGACGAAAATGTAGACCTAACCGATGCGAAATTATTGGTACACGAGGTCGAAGAATACAACGTTGAGGAGGAAAGAAGGTTTCCAAGAAGATATTGATATCAGTGAGCCTGAGCCCTGACATATAATAAGAATGGACTGAGCGTTCTTGCTTAAAAATGGCAAAAATTTTGAACAGGCTGTGAAAACCCTTCATTGCGTACAATTGTACACTGATTCATAATTAATTATTATTTATCAGTCAGAAAACACTAAAGATGTTATCAAATAATATTGCATTAAATATAAATTGTTTAGGAAGTTAATCTTATTTTAATTAGCACACAAATTAATTTTTAATATTACTGAAAAAAGTGTTCTTCTGCTGATTTGATGTCAAAACATAATTGAGCTTGAAGGAGATAGTCGTATATAAGCATTTAATACAGCCGTACTGTTTCCAAAATTGGTTACAGTTCAGCATATATTTTGAGCTTGAAAGGGACAAACAGAATTTAACCAAAATTTGACTATAAGAATTAGACAGGATGGCTCAGTCCTTTTATTATATGTCAGTGTCAGTTAGCCTGGATCATGGCATCGAAACAGGAGAAAAGACATCATAACGAGTCGTGGATTAGGCCTACTGTGGATACCAAAAAACTGCCTCTTTTTTTACCTAATGGTGGTGCGGAAATGAGTAAAAAACGGTAGTAGGTATTAAGTAGTCGGTCTTTACTGAAATTTCGAGGATAAATGTAGAGATTTGCGAATTGTAGGAATTTTCCTGAGCTTTCTTTCTTGCTCTATGACTTTTGTAAGAGCTATTTGTAACCTATGTGGCGTTGGGAAGAAGATATTCTCGAAAGACTGGTTTTCGGTGCCAATTTTGTGATATGGCAGCGCAAGCGGTCGTAAACTCGAAATATTAATGAGGACACCAAACTGTACAAATCTACTAAACTAAAACTCTCCTTGACCTTTTGTAGCGAAAGCCCATTTTTATGCCTGCAATGCCTGGTTATATTTTATTTAAGTTTTTTTATTTTCTCTTTTCGGTTTCGCCCCCTCTGACTTTTCGCCCTGGATGATCGCCCAATCCCGCCTTATGGTTAATATGCCCCTGTACGCGTTGGGTATGTTTACTTACCAAGAGGAAGTGTCCGGGATTATTTGATTCGCTTTTAATCTCTATAGAGTCACAGTAGTTTCTCCAGGAGGAAATTTCTGTGTTTTTGGTTTTAACTATATAAGACCTGCTTTGTACTAAATTCCGTCATATCTCCATTCCATCAGGGTAGATTTTCGTAAATGCTTACGTACGACGCAAGTTTTATCAAGATCATTCTAATGGCATAATCTGATTTGGTAAAATTTTTGACGGTTCATTTGAACTAACAAATACACTGAAAGTTTTAGCTTGATTTGCCTTTATCCTGGAGTTTGCGGTCATTTTCGAGGTTTGGGCTTAATTTGAATCTAGAAAGTGTCATCTTTCTATCGCACTATGAATTTATGGTGGGTTTTGCTTTATACCAGAGTTTGAGGCTGGTTTTCTCGAAAAGCAGAAAAAACATCCGTTTTCGGGGTTTGAGCTAGATGTCAACCCAGAAAGCCTGATCTTTCTAACACAGTTAGTTAGTTAGTTGGAGTTGGCTTTATTCCTGAGTTTGTGGCCGTTTTCTCGAAAAATCAAAAAGTAAAACCTAGGAAACTTGATTTGCTTATTCCGTTAAATTGCCCCTTCAAAAAAATAATTCCTCTGTTTTAGCTTTTCTTGTCGACTACCGTAGGTTTTTCTGCCAAATCAACTATAGCCTAGCTTGTGTGGTCGATATGATTTGTTATACTGTGTGCAGCGTATATTAATTTAACTATTTATGATGGCAGATATGGTTAGCTCTAATTCGCCAAGTCGTATCTCATCTATTCGTGAAGGTTACTGGAAATTGATGTGTAATATATTTGCCTACTAACACAAAACTTGCAAAATGGAAATGAAGATAAAAATATGAATCCTCTCAGAACAATTTATTTCAATATTAATACATATTAAACAGTAGGATCTACAACCTTTCCTACAAACAAAAGTGCACCTGTAGTTTCGTCCTCAATAAAGAACAGGAACGGATGATCTGCTCTAAATATCTCAGCATTTGTACCAAATCTATCTTTAACACCAACTCCTTCAAAAACAAATGATTATAGCTATTGAACTCAAAAATATAAAATCAATTTTTCAAAGGTTACCTGATGCTGCATGAATCTCTGTTCCCTTTTCATCGACTATGATTCCAGCTTTCTGCATAACATTAGAAATATGAAGATTTGCGCCTAAGCCAGATAAGTGTGCATTTGAAGTGAATATATCAGAAATGCCAAGCTACAAAGAAAATTCATAAGTAATTTACATAGATAGATTCAGAAATGTGAATGAAGAAAGGTGTTGTGTACTTACAGTTTCGAGATTATTTTTCAGTTGCAGAGTGGACTTAAATTGGAATTTTGGTAACTCAACATCAACTGTCTCCACTTCCATAAGTGTTTGCAATTTTTGCACTTGATCAGGTTTGAAATTTTCAATTAATTTTTCTAAACCATCAACGTTGTTAGGCAAAATGATGGTCATGGCATATTTCTCACCCTAAATAGGAATAGCATTCGGATAATGATTAGAAATTTAGTTTTAAATAAGATTTTTGTAATTGGTGCTTAACTTAGGTACCCATATAGCACAGGGATTGAGTGCAAATACAGAGACAATGAGTGAAATATCATTTGTTCTCCAGTTTAAGACGAACTATGGAAGGCATCTGGAATTTGAATCCCCAGGTTAGGGGCAGCGCATCAAATTTCTGTCTCTAAATGAGAAGCTACATACATACAATAGTTTTGTCTGGTAAACCTTAAGGTTATATCAACTCCACTTCTAGATTAGGAAACGGCAAGCAAATATTCCTAAATTTCTGAAACTTTATTATTAACAAACCCTTGATGGCGTAGGTACTGGATAGAATTTTATAAGCTAAGATAAGCCTCGACACAAGGTGGCTTGAAGACATCCAGATGAATTTAAATAGAATCAATATTGCTAATCAGCAGCATGTCAACTATCTCGTAGAGGAATTCGAAGAGACTTTGCGGATATTACGCTCAGTAATATGACATAACGAACATTAACAGCTACCGCTCCTTACTATCTTTGCTGAATAATATTGAAAGATTGAAATCGAATTTCATAGATGTCATAAGGAGAATAACTTTGCTTCAACTAACATCCAGCAATTTTAAGGCGCCTTCTCGGAATACTTTCCGAAATACAAAACAGAGTGACTCGTATCAAAAATTTAAATAATCGCGACCTTATTACCTTATATGGAAGTCGTAACAATTTAGCATCTAATTCTTCACTTTGTAAAAAGTAAAACTTTTCAGAAAGACTCATCATGGATGTTTTAACAGTCCTCTCAGCATTAATTCTAAATAGGTCTGGATATGTATCATCATCTGGAAATAGCTTTTCCCATGTACCTTTGAAGTATATAGCGTTAAGTAAAAGTGCTACGTAATCCTTTATGTCATCTTAGAAAGAAAAAAAGAAAAAAAAATTAAATATAAAATTTGTTCATCTTTTTGAAAATGTTTGTAGGTATACTTACCAGATGAAATGAATTCTTTGATATTTCCATTTGTTATCTTAGAACACCAATTGTTTATGATGTCAGCAGTAGGTTTGGCATTACTAAATGTAACAGTTTCAATTGGAGCATGATATTGATTGGTGGCAATTTCAATAAATTTCTTAGTGGGGCTCAATGCAGAGTCGACATATACCCTTGATCCTATATTAAGTTCAAACTGCGAGTTCTTTGCCTAAATTAAATAGATTTTTTTTATTAATGGGATATTTTTGGTTATTTTTTATGTTGCTAAATACAGGTTAGGTTGGGTTAAGAGTAGGGGCGAGTACTAGGCCTCTAGAACCATGCGGATACGGCGACCTAAGTTGATCTATGCTGCCTTCTCCCCTAAAGTGGTTTTGCGAGCGCGATTATTCCCCTTATGGTTAGATTGCAAACTTTATTTGGAGATATAAGTGTTACTTCAGTGATTTGTAACCGAGGTTTCATCTTCCTGTTTGTACAGTCGACACAATTCACTGTTTGATTTGCCTATATACAGAGTGTCTTCGCCTAGGAGATCAATAGGACAGGAGGTGATAGTACTCACCTAGCCTAACAAAAATTTTAATAGCAGGGGGAGGGACATATCAACCGTTTAGGAGTTACAGGCTGATTAAGAAAAAACGAACTAGTTTTCCACAAAACACCCTGTACCTTAAAAAGTACAGGGCGTACGGTCACAGTTGAGAGATCATTGTATGCAGAAACCTTTCCAACGACTACTCAACCAGCCTCTATTCTCAAGAGTTATGGTTGTCTAAACTAAAAATTTCGGATTTTCTTACCTTTTTTTCTACTTTGACATCTTTTTTTTTATAAATAGGTAGTTAACATAACGTTTTCTTACAAAAACTGTAAACTGGGGACTCTCCTCTTTAATTTGACCTTTTCCACCCTACGTGCTATCTGCAGCCGTTAAGGGGTTATTAGCACACAACTTATTCAGGTCATACCGAAATTAGCCGACATTTTTTTAAAATGACTTTTAGCATAGATGGCCCAAGAACTAGATGTTTTTATAATAGCAGTTTTGTATATATTTGATCGACTTTCTCAACAGTTCAAATGTTGTGGTCCATTCCGGAATGAACCTCCCTGCCATATAAATTTTTTATACTTTTTTGGTACTGCGTGCGACATCTAGTTCTTATGCCATCAAAGCTTTTAGTCGCTACGTAAGGATTCTTTGAGAATAGCTTTGAGAATAGCTTTGAGAATAGGTTAAAAGCTAATAACTCTTTAACGGTTACAGATACTACATAGGATGTCAAATTAAGGAGGAGAGTGTATAGTTTACAGTTTTTATAAGAAAAGTTATGTTAACGACCTTTTTGCAAAAAAAAAATACAGGTCAAAGTAAAAACAAAGGTAAGAAAATCCTAAATTTTTAGTTTAGACAGCCATAACTCTTGAGAAGAGAGGGCTGATTGAGCAGTCGTTGAACAGGCCATGAAGTTCTGCATACAATGAGCTCTTAACAGTGACCGTACACCCTGTAATTTTTAAGATATTCTATTGACCTTCTAGGCGAAAACACCCTGTATATGAATGTTGAATGTTTGATTAACGACTGAAACTTTGCCGATATGATTGAGAATGATAAGAGTTAGGAAAAATAACGTGTTCTAGAAAAGGATTAAATTTTTCGTTATTATTGATGATGACTTAATAATATACATATAAATATCAGGTCGTCATGGATGAAATTTGTTGAAAAAAGATAAGAGTCGATCTATTGACCAATCTAGGCTATTTTTCTTTAAGTTTTTGTATCATTTCGTCCAGTTGGTTGCATTGCAGTATATTTCTGCGATGGCGGTGATAAAAGCGGTAGCGGTGAATTGATGCATGCATTCTCATCGCTGGATGTAACACGTCATAGTTTAGTTTAGTTTTATTCACTCATTGCGATGACAGTATTGTTTCAACTGAAATGAATTTCGTTCTCGCGGTGGTGGTGAGTTGTTGCATGTTGCATTCTCTTTCATTGCGATTACAGTACTGTTTCACCTGAAATTAATTTCGCTATCGCGGTGACGTTGAAAATGCAACATGCAACAGCTCACCGCCACCGCGATAGCGAAACTCATTTCAGTTGAAACAGTACTGTCATCGCAATGAGTGAATACAGTAGTAAAACTAAACAAAATTCTGTATGACGTGTCACATTCAGAATATCGGGATATTAGGGAAAAAAATAATGTTTCGTAATGTTCCGTGAACCGCACCACCATCATCACCGCTACCCCTACCGCTCCGCCACCGCGTCGGTGTGTGCTTGCCTTTAATGTTTCGCGCTGTCTACGATGTTGTAGTTCCAAGTCAGAACTCATACTTCATAATAGTTCGAATTTCCGACCATTTTAGGTTACAATGACTTTTAAAGGCGGCGAGATATGTAAAAAAAAAAAAAAATAACAATGGTAAAATATTAAGGCAATATCAAATAATAAACTGTTAAGTTGGCAATATCCTTAACTACAAATTTCATCCTTGCCGACCCATATATAATAATAATATAATATGTTATGTGCTCTTGTGCTCTGTGTAGCTCTTTAACGGCTACGGTTTTCACTAGGTGTAATAGATCAAATTATAGAGAGTCCACTGTTTACAATTTTTGTAAAAAAAAGTTGGTATTTAAAGAAAACAAAAAACGAAGGCCAAATTAATAAAAAAGGTAAAAAGTCCGAAAATTAACTCTGAAGAGGAGAGAAGTACGATGTTTCTTAAAAGGCCATATATATATGTCGTAGACATTTGACGTAACTCAGCATTTCACGAAAAGTGTAGACACTTCATGAAAAGTAGGCAGATAGTGTACCGGTTTTGACTTTTAGCTACTTTTTACATTATGTGTCTGAAATTTTTAGTCAATTCGTGAAATGCTAAAAGCCTTTACGCCGCGCTGATAGTGTATACTACCTGTAATAAACAAATACTATAGGAGAACGACACACACACCTACACCCACACACACATAACACACAACATACACACATCCACGCACATATACGCGGCGCACCCAGGCCTGCGACACACACACCCAACCCACCCACACATACATGCAGTGTGTATGTGTGTTTATATGTATGTGTGTGTGTATGCGGGTGTGTTTATTTGCGGGTGGGTGTGGGTGCGTGCGTCGCAGGCAGGGTGCGCCGCGGGTATGTGTGTATGTGTGTGTTTATGACTACAAATTTCAGAAACATAATGTAAAAAGTAGCTAAGTCAAACTGGTACACTATCTGCCTACTTTTCATGAAGTGTCTAGACTTTTCGTGAAGTGCTGAGTTACGTCAAATGCCTACGACATATATATATACAATGAGGTCTTAATGGTGACCATACACTTCTTACTTTTTAATATACATGGTGTTTCGTAAAATACTAACATATTTTCTGAATCACCCTCTTACTCCGAAACTGTTGAGATGGCTCGCCTTCTACCATACAGTTTATTGTTATCTAGGTGAGTACTACCACCCCCTTCCCTTTGGATCTCTCACCAGGAACACTATGTATATGGGTTTTACCATAGATGGCACAAGAACTAGATGTCGCATGGCATACTAAAACAGAGTATACAGATTGTGAAATGGGTAGTGTATTCTGAAATGGACCATAACATATTTTAGAGCATGCCAAAAGCAAATATTTTTATAATAGCAGTTTTGTAAACATTTAACCGACCTCCTCAATACTTCAGATACGTAAAAATATGAATCACTCGACGCATACATCAATTTAAATCTTGTGGTCCATTCCGGAATGGACCACCCAGCCATATAAATTTTGTATACTTTTTTGGTACTGTATGCGACATCTAGTTCTTGTGCCATCTATGGTTTTACTTATACACTTCACAGTATTGTTTTATAGATGGGTGTGGTATTATTAAATGATAATTTACTTCTGATTGGAGGTAGTGTTGTTGATCAGGTTTATGATGAAATGTTTAGGCTAATTTGTTTTAGGAATATATGTTTTTATATTTGCATGTACTTAGCTCCTGAAGAAGGGTACTAAATCAAGGCCCGAAATGTCGAGCAAATAAAGATTGGAGTATTCCTGAAAAAAATTAGCCTAAACTAGAGCTGAAAATTGGATCCGGATATCCGGTTAACCGGATTTGCAAACTATCCGATTGTTGAAATCCAGATCTGGATCCGGATACAAACTATCCGGATCTGGATCTAAACTATCCGGAACCGGATCCAAACTATCCGGAACCGGATCCAAACTATCCGGAACCGGATCCAAACTATCCGGAACCGGATCCAAACTATCCGGAACCGGATCCAAACTATCCGGAACCGGATCCAAACTATCCGGAACCGGATCCAAACTATCCGAATCCGGATCTGGATCCACACTAAGCAAAATAAGTTCAAAATATCCAAATTGCATTGCTTAATTGAGAAAATATAAATTTTGAACCTTTTTGCTTAGTCTGGATCCGAATTTGAAGAATCAGATCCTAATTATTCCGGATAATCTGGATAGCAAATTATCCGGATACTTTCAGCTCTAGCCTAAACATTAAGTTATTAAACTACTTTTTATCATTTCTCATAGACAACCTGTATCTTTAAATCGTGCTAAATGTTTGCTTTAATAAATTCATGCGCGGAGTACAGTTTCTCCATTCGATTTATTCATTTATTCCATACCTGACTTTTCTCTGCTCTTCAGACTCTCTTTCTAATACAAGTGATAAAAGTTGACATTTCCAAATTTTACCACAATTTAAATTATAAATAAATTTTCTTTAATTGCTGTTCAGAATAGCTCAAATTTTAATTTAATTTTAAATGTGCAAAGGGGGCAAGAGGGAATACGAAAAAAATTGTAATGGCCACGTAATGGAAAATCTAACAAGATCAAGGGATATCTGTTCTATTAGCCTTTTTTAATCGTTTTGTTTTCAATATTCTATAATACATACTATAATAAGACGGCATCCTTTTGAGACATCCTATATATTAATTATATAAACGTTTACATACATACCTCTAAAGATTGTAGAATTTTTTCATAAAATTTCCGGATGCCATCTCCTTGAGTCACATTAGGAAGAACGGTTAAAAGTTGACTTCTTGCATTTGAATTAGCTTCAGCACCTTCCGCCAAAAGTGATAGAAGTAGCTTTATAGAGAAGGGTGAAAGAACAACGTTTTTGTCAACGTTTTCTAAAGAAACCGCCTTAAACAGTTTCCAATCGAATGCATCATGTTTATCATCTTTAAATGGAAAGTTATTTGCTGATACTTGTATAAGAAGTATGAAAGCAAATGCAAAACCCAATTTCACACTAGCAGCTATAAATCGAAAAAAGTCTTTTAGAAATTCATTTTTTTTATTTGGTTTTATAAAAAATTACTTACATATGCTTGCCATCTTAATAAAATTAAATTCACAAAATTTCTGTACCTTCAAAGAAACATCAACCGGATTAAGTGCAAAGATATAATTGAATGAAACGTTTTATATACTCCAATCTTGAATAATTGCTTATTTACATAGCTGGTTTATCTTTCTAAACGGTTTCTCACTCCATAAAAGTGTGCAATTGTGAATTTTTCAATATGTTACCAAGTAAGCTCGACAGGTGGTTTATACAAATGTTGATGTTCGTACAATATTTAATTTCTATTTGTTCTTTCCATTTTATATTTTATACAGGGTGCTCCACTGAAATATACTTCTCAAGCCATAAAACAGAAATCTATATGTATGCGTGCGAGTCCGTTCTC
This sequence comes from Dioctria rufipes, assembly GCA_963924295.1. Taxonomy (NCBI): domain Eukaryota; kingdom Metazoa; phylum Arthropoda; class Insecta; order Diptera; family Asilidae; genus Dioctria; species Dioctria rufipes. The sequence continues at coordinate 49,348,196 of OZ002743.1, forward strand.
TAAGATGTTCTATATTGATACTTACGGAAAAAAGACTAAACCTTGACTTTATATATGCAATAAAGCCTAAACTACTATCCATAAAGTAATTTTAAGCTTGGCTCCATACCTTCCTAAAGGCTACACTTACTATATACCTTACTTAACATAATAAAAATAGTTCTGATTAAAACGTAACCTTGCCATTTTACGCTCAATAACTCTCAGCTGAGTCAGCCGCAATAGTGTATGTGCGGCCGTAGTCCGAATCTGCAGGCAGGCTGATTTGATTTCTTCGGACCATGGCACAGCGATATATACAGGGTGTCCCGTAAGTCGACGTCAAGCCGGAACCGGGTTATAGACCAAATCGTAACAGTTACCAGAAAAATATCAAAAAAATCTAAGTCATGTATTTTTCAAATTATAGGCATTTCTTTTGTTTTCGAGAAAATGTACACCTTGTGACGATTTTTTAGCTCCTGTTGCTACAAATCTTTACTTTTTTTCAATTTTATTTTTCTTATGTAATCCCGAATAGTGCTTATGTAACCTGTTGCTTTAAGTTCTAAGCCAACTGCTCCAGCTTGGAAGAAAATGTCACATTTTGCCGAACCAACAATATAAAATTAATAATTCGTTGAACTTTAACTGACTGTACTGAAAAAAAATGTACTACGCCAGTCTGGCAAGTAACTTTAAAAGTTGACGCATTTAATAAGGATTCTAAAATGGTACAACACTTGCTACATTATTTCTTACATTACGGAAAAAAAAAATTTTTTTTCTTCAAGAAACCCAGTTTCGAAAAATTTCTGTTCACCTACTAAAAATAATTCTAGTGTACCCAAAGCTTGCCGTAAGACCAGAACTTTGAGATTTCAGTTTGAGTGAGACGGAGGGTCATTCCATGAAGTGTGAGTGAGACAGATAGTGACTTAGTGATAGTGCTTATGTAATCCGTTGCTTTAAATTCTAAGCCAAGCTCACCGAATATTACAAAACCATGAGCTACACCCATACCATGTACAGCGAGTACAAACCCTTCTACCTCGGGATTATCAACCTCGGGTTGCGTTTTGCCAAACGGTGCTACAAAGACAACGGGAAGATCCGCGATTCTTCGAGAAAGTTTTGTGGTCGGATGAATCGACATTTAAAAAAGACGGTTACTTGAACCTACACAACTTACACGAGTGGCACGTAGAGAATCCGAATTTAATGAGACAAAATAGATCTCAATATCGTTTTAAAATAAACATGTGGACCGGAATTTTAAACGGAAAAGTCATAGGACCTTTTGAGTTGCCAGAGGTCTTTAATGCTGAAGTTTATTTAGATTTTTTGCAAAACCATTTACCTAATTTACTGGAAGACATGCCACTAAGTATTTACAGAGAGATGTGGTATCAGCAAGACGGCTGCCCAGCGCACTATGCCCTTTCAGTTAGAGAATATCTCAATGAAGAATATCCGGACAGATGGAAAGGGCGGTCTGGTACGATCTCGTGGCCAGCCCGTTCACCTGATCTAAATCCGTTAGATTTCTTTTACTGGGGAGTAGTAAAAGAAAAAGTTTATAAGAAGTCAATTGAAAATTTAGCTGAGCTTCGGCAAAGAATTACGGAAACAGTTGAATTTGTCAACAACGGAAGAATTGCCCATCTAATAACCCGATCTTTTTTAAGAAGATGTCGAGCTTGTATTGAAGCTGAAGGAAGGCAGTTTGAACATCTTTTGTAAATAATAAATATTAGTATCCAAATAATTGGTGTTTAATTTTAAAATTAAGGAAAATTTGTCCTAAATTTAACAAAAAGTTAGCATCTCTAACTTGAAAGCGTCACTATCTGTCTCACTCACACTTCATGGAATGACTCTCCATCTCACTCAAGCTAGAATCTTAAAGTTACGCTTTTAAGGCAAGCTTTGGGTACACTAGAATCCATTTTAGTAGGTGAAAAGAAATTTTTCGAACCTGGGTTTCTTGAAGAAAAAAAATTTTTTTTTCCGTAATCTAAGAAATAATGTAGCAAGTGTTGTACCATTTTAGAATCCTTATTAAATGCGTCAACTTTTACAGTTACTTGCCAGACTGGCGTAGTACATTTTTTTTCAGTACAGTTAGTTAAAGTTCAACGAATTATTAATTTTATATTGTTGGTTCGGCAAAATGTGACATTTTCTTCCAAGCTGGAGCAGTTGGCTTAGAACTTAAAGCAACAAGTTACATACTATTCGGGATTACATAAGAAAAATAAAATTGAAAAAAAGTAAAGATTTGTAGCAACAGGAGCTAAAAAACCATCACAAGGTGTACATTTTCTCGAAAACAAAAGAAATACCTATAATTTGAAAAATACATGACTTAGATTTTTTTGATATTTTTCTGGTAACTGTTACGATTTGGTCTATCACCCGGTTCCGGCTTGACGTCGACTTACGGGACACCCTGTATAATTATTACTCAGATGAGAGTTTTTGTTTCAGGAATCGTAGTCATTTGGTTAAGATAAATTTTTTTAAATAATTTTGATAGGAAAGGTATAAAAATTTGATTGCGGTTCCGAAGACAAGACAGCAAGCTTAAGACAATTTTTTTGTATGAATAGTACCTTATGGCAGAGGAGCTATTCAAATCAATTTTTTTTTCAGTTTAACATAAGAACACTGCAAATAATTTAAAATGTTAGGACTCAGTTGGGGCTCTCATGTGGTCGTTAGGAAGTATGTTTCATGGCTTGCGAAGTATTTCTCGAGGGTTTTTTACTAGTCGAAACCCTCGAGAATACTTACCTGTACTTTCGGGACACCCTGTATAGTAGTAACCGTAATGTTTCCATTACCAAATTATATAACTTGAGTTATATACAGGGTGTTTCCATCTAGGTGGTCCATAGAGCAGGAAGTGATACTACTCACCTAGACGAATAAAAATGGTATGGTAGAGGGAGGAGTCCACATCAACCGTTTGGGCGATATAGGGTGATAAAGAAATTATGCTAGCATTTCACAAAACACCGTGTATCTTGAAAAGTACAGGGTGTACGGTCGCTGTCGAGAACTCATATGCAGAGCTTCATGGCCTTTCCAACCACTGCTCAATTACCCCCATACTCATCTTTTTTTCGGAGTTCTGGTGGTCTAAAATAAAAATTTCGGATTTTCTTACCATTTTGTTTTCTTTGACCTTTATTTTTGTTGAAAGACGGTAGTTAACTTTTTATAAAAACTGTAAACTGTGTAGGTACTCTCCTCTTCAATTTTCGGGTGTAATACCTAGTGATATATGTAGCCGTTAAAGAGTTATTCACTCTTAACCTATTCTCATAGCTATTCTCAAACATATTTTCAAAGATAATTTGTATCACACCAAACTATTGATGTGCTGATGTGGTGATAGTGAAGTTTTAAAATAATCAGCTGCTGACATATTGCGAGGACATCACATCAGAAGATAATGCTACATCAACTTAAAGTGATCTGATTTTTATGTCAAAATCGCAAGGACTTAAAATGGAATTCAGCGATGAAGAAGAGCTTCTTCTGCTTTTATTATTAAAAAATGGAAGAAAAAGCAAAATAAACGCAAATATTGGGTGTGTGGTGTTTTTTATATATTAATATACATTTATTTATATTCGGGATTTCTTGATGGCATTTACATCTGAAAAAAAAAACTATCTTTCATGATAATTGATAAAGACAATATCTTACTATCAATCACGATCAATAATAAAATCGAGCCATCATTCATGATAAACGATAAAGTCAAACTGTATCATTCCAACCCAGCCGAACGCCTCCTGGAAGATGGGTTATATTCCGTGTATGGAGGAAAGCAGCAATGTTAATGACGATTGTCAATTGCAAATTTGAACTACAAAAATTTATTGGAAGAAGCGTTTCGTATTGGCAGAAATACTAATACTCTTCAATACGGAGTATAATTCAATAAAAAATTCCACAAGAAAACATACTATTTTTTCCAGTTTACTACGAAATTTCTCTCCAAGCCTTTCCAACAGGCATCACCGTTTTCCAACATTTTGCACTAATTTTGAAACAAAATTTCGTTCATTCATTTTTCATATTTTAATCTAACCCGAATATTGACTGATGTCAGTAAAACTCAGCAACATGCAAATCACTTGATGATTATCAGCAGATCATCAGTACATCAATACCTCTAACATTAACATTAAGATGTTAGTGCTGCTGATAATCAGCACATCAGCATATCAGTGGCCTGGTGTGACACAGGCGCGTATCCAGACCTGTAGCCTGGGGGGGTCACAACTAAAATGTTCGAGTGGGCGGGGAGGGGGGGGGGGTTGAAAAAGTAGGAAGAAGTCTCTTTTAAATTTTTTTATTATATATATACGAGTAATCGGCGCAAAAAAAATATAAAAGCATTTCATTCCTTTTTTCAAACAATCAAACAATAAAATAAATATGTATTCCAAAATTACTTACCATCCTGTGATAGGTACGATAGATGACTTTTCGTTCGACACTATATAAAATCACAAAAAAATTCAAAAAAATTCGTACGTGTTTCAAATATGAAGAGCTACGAGCGAATGGCTATTATTGCCACTATTAGTACTCATAAAACTCAAAGAAACACCCCCACCGCAGGCAAAGATTGAATAACTAAATATAGGACATAGAAGATATTTTCGATTATTTTCCATTTAAATGTACACGGCTAGAAAAGGACAGAAAGAAGAAGAAAAAATAACAAAACGAAATCGAACTCTCTTTAAAATTTTTATGAATATGGACATAAAATGTGAAAACGCAGATTACATACAAATAAAAGGAAATGGCATATGATTCATTTTCATAAATAAATGAAAAGGGGCAGACTTTTCAGGTTTTACTCTCATAAAATGCTCCCGCGTTTTTGTGAAAACCGATTTTTGCTGAAATATTGTGAGAAATATCCAATGTTTTTTATAGTATAACCAATGTTTGTTAGTATAATTCCTATGATATTTGAACAGCACGTGCTTCTGTTTACATTCGTTTTGCTCTGATGAAGTGATTAAATGGGTGAAACTAATGCAGGACTCTCTGATATTTTCGGGAAAAATGAAAATTTTATTTGACAGAAATTTTACATCTCCTTTCAGCATCTGGGCCAAAGCGCAGTTTATCTTTTTATTAAAAAAGTGAAGTACTGTGACCGGGAGTACATTATTATGAATAATTTGATAGGATTTTGAGGGATTTAATAAGATTTTGTCGTTCGGATAATCCTAGGTTCTCTCGTTTTTATACTCTACATGAAATCTAAGGGTATACTAAGTTTGTCATTCAATTTGTAACACCACGAAATAATGATGGTAGAACAAAATGGATTGAACACCCACGCATAATATTAAAAGTTATTTCGATTTTTGAATGTCCGTCCGTCCGTCTGTCTGTGCGCACGATAACTCAAGAACACGTATACTTAAAAACTTAAAAAAAAACTAAAATTAAGTTCGAAAAGAAGACAAATCGGGCAAGTCCTTCGTGGGGTTGCCATACAAAAATTTCGTTTTCCACTATATATTTGGATTGGACACGGTGTTTTCATTGTACTAGCAAATAAAACTTCAAAAATGGACTAAATCGGGCAACCCCTTTTAGGTGTTGCCATAAAAAAAAATTAGAGTTTTTTCGTATACTGTGAAAACGATTAGTCCAAGATATTTTTATTGTACTAAAAACTTCAGAATACGAAATTCTATAAAATTGGTTATAATCATTTTTTCTGTCCGACAAACCGTTCTAGAAATATGTGCGAAAAACCACTTCAAAAATCAAACTTGCCCAGAAGGGGCATCATTAAGGGTAGCAATTCTAACTGTTTTACTTGTTTGTTTTTAACTCGTTGTCTCAGCTCAGTCGCACTACAATAATGCATAGCGAAGCTCTTTCCCCTATTCATGCAAAAACATAAGTACATAAGTATATGACATTACTTGTTTCCTTCTACAAAACTCGAAAAATTTCCAATCTTGTTCGCCTCTGTCTTAACTTATCATTAACTAAGCTTTGCCGCAGATTGTCTCTGTGCCACAGCAGCGCTAAAGTTATAAATTTAGAGAAGTGTGCTATATCACCAGCATTAAACGCTGGAGTTAGCTAAACATTGTGCCCGTACCATACAAAAATCGCCCTGTGAAACTTTTACAACGTGCTCTACAGTCCAGCGCGATTTGCTTCAATTCACCGCGTAGGTGAGGTGGCACTCTTTGGGGGGGGGGGGGTCACGACCCCCATGACCCCCCCCCCCTGTATACGCGCCTGGTGTGACACTTGCCTAAGTGACTGAAAATCGTAATTAAAAAAAACATCTTCTAATTTCGGTATGACCTGAATATGTCATGAGCTAATAACTGTTTAATGGCTACAGTTAGCACATTAGCATCAAATTAAAGAGAAGAGTCCACAGTTTACAGTTTTTATAAAAAAGTTATGACCACCGTTTAAAAAAAAAAATATAGGTCAAAATCAGAAAATGGTAAGAAAATAGATAGAGAGAAGCAAAAACATTTCCAATTAGAAAATTTGAAAGTGAAATGTACAAATTATATTCCATTTACTTAGTCATTTATTTATTCAGTTATATTTGTATGTTAACTTATTCCATTCCATTTTGTTTTGCTTTACTCTGTTTTAATCTCAATTTCAATCTCAATTTCATTTCAATTAAATTTTAATTTTTAGTTTAAAAATTACTATAAGTCTTCTAATTGGTGGTACAATTCGTCTATTACTTGATGTTTTCTGCTACGGCGAGTATGCCCGTTGTGCCTTTGTCGTTTTTCTTAACTTTGTATTCAACTTATAATACTATTATCTATTTTATACTCGATGTGCCTAGGGTTGTGGCGTAGCTTAGACTGAGGTTCTTTAATAAATGCTTTTTCTATTCTATTAACGAAAGGTTTACATACGAAAATAACGAATACGGATTTTCAGAATACCACACGCACATTCATTTCGAATGGTTTTGACCGAAGAATGACTAGTAATATTATCCATACTTCGCCCAGAATACCTTTAATTTTCATTATTATAGTTTTATTGATTGATTTTATATACAAACGTACAACGAGGAATTTATGAACTCAGCCAGGTGGTGTCGATATACAATCTTTACAAATACTTGGGATTTTGTCATTTTAAGAAAATAAGAAGAAGAGGGGCTTCAAGGTATCTTTGTTTTGTTAGACACTTGTTTAATAGTGGAATTTTTTTACAAAATAAAGTATTTTATACAAAATAGAAAATGTTTATGTCCACGCTGTAATTAGTGCTGTTTTTTTACAATCGTTGCTAAAGTTTAAAACTTGTTAGCTGCTGAATTTAACGCCATGACGGGTAGCCAAGCAGCAGGGCGGTGTTTTTTATTTTCGGCTGTGGTTTCTATTTTAGTGACCCAAATAAAAATTTGTTTAGCACAAGGTATATAAAGTGTTTTAAAATAGAAATCATTTGGGAATTGTAATAATTCATACAGAAAATTTTTCATTTAATTATTGTGTGAGGTTATGATCGATAAAGTTTAGAATAATTTTCGGCCTCCCCTGTCGCAAATTGTTTATTCCTCAAATCGGTGTGATAAAAATAACGTTTAACTGAAGATTTTGTTCTTTTTTTTCGTATTTCAGATGAGATTTTTGTGGAAGTTGGTAAAAATGTAACGATAAGCTGTACAGCTTCAACTAGCTCTGTTTGGTGGACATTCAATGGAAAGAATATTACTTTGGATGATGGCAGGTAATAAGACTATGTACATATACAAACTGAAAAGTTATAAAGTTTTTACTGTAGGATTTTACTTTTGTTGTGTTCCCACAAATTGAAGATAAGTTCTTGTGTATAAATGTTAATTAAATAGTAATTAACAGCTTTAAGTATGTATAGAGTTCTCTAAATTTAACAAATCTCAGAAGTGAAACTTATTCTGGATACATAGTTTTAATCGTAATTATGAACTTCATCAGCGCCAGTAATTCTAGAAATTGGTAACTCGAAAGGGTTAATTTTAAAATCAGATTAATTCAAAACAGCATTTTTTGTGCACTACAAAAGTAAAGAATAGGATTACACATAGAGAATAAACAAAAGTAAAAATACAAAGACTAATAATCAGTGATAGAGCTAGGAGCAATAGCAGATCTACTGAGATGGCTCTCCATTGAATGGTTACTGTCATTGAGCAGGGACTGGAATGTGGGCTCTTTACCTTGGGAGCCTTTCTGAACATCAAGGGGGCTTTTTACAGGACTACCCCCGAGTCACTATGGGAGCCAGCTCGTCTAAATGGTGTTGAGCGTACTGTAGTGCGATGGATTGACGAAATGTTAAGACGACGACGGAAGCTGGGCGGCCAAACCTCTCTTAGTGTGCTGGTGGACAGAGGTTGCGCGCAGGGTAACGTTCTTTCCCCGGTACTCTGGTGTATGTTGGTTGGCTCACACATCACGTGCTGAAAAACGTCTACCTTGACTCGTGCTTGGGATCTCTTGTCTCCTTGCATTAAAAAAAAGGCATCATAGAGTAGTATGCGATAACCTAAAGTAGAGTACTAATACAAAATTTAAAGAGCATTCTTGCCTAAAACCTATATGAACAAATATTTGCCATTTTTGCCCTAATTTGGAAGACGCTCATTTTAATATCACGGTAACCGTTCATTCGTATATTGAAAATAGTATAAAATTTGTAGCAAAAAATTTGAATTAGAGGTGCGTGAATGATGTTGTCTTCGTTCTGAAGGAACCAATAACTCGATGATTATTAGAAATTCGTACATCTCTAATAAGTCTCAATTTCTAATTCCGTGTAGTATGGAATTACACAAAGAAAAATACGCACAAGTATAAGTTTTGAATTTAGATTTTGATGCGGAACTATAGAAAATTATGGTTTCCTTACTGCTTTATTATTTTGGCACTATTTCCAAATTATCTGCTGTTCTGGTCCTTTGCAGCTTATTGACGACAGGTGGTATAATAGAGAATTAGCAATACTTAGGGAACATAAGATTAATACTTATCAAAGAACTACATTAACTAATGATGAGAGGGAATGGACAAGTTACAAAACGATTTTTGATTGATTGATTTGATTTATTTAGTTAATTACTATTTTATACAATATCATGACATTATTATTCTAAAAACTATTTTTAACAAATTATATAATGTGTTTTTTTACGATACGGAATAAATATAAAAAACAAATAAATATAAAAGTCAAAGATCAAAAGGAGATGTGGAGTGTCATAAAAGAATCTGCATTAAAGAAATCAAAAGCAGATATCTGAAGTCTATATTGAAGATGGTAAAAGCACGAGCAGTAAGAGCATAGCGGACAAATTCAATAAGTATTTCATAGAAAGTGTAGAGAAAACTAATAGTGACATACCAACGGTGCAGTATACAGATCTTCTAAATCATACGGATAAACAATATCGTTTTAAAGTAATAAATGGTGAAGAAATAAAAAATATTTGTAGTGTAAGAAACCAAAAGAGAGAATATAACAATTAAGTGCTAAAATGGTAATAGAGCATTGGTCGGAACTGGGTACAACCTTAACTCGTATCTTTAATGAGTCGTTAATAACCCTTGGAAGGAATCATCGGTAATACCATGAGGTAAAAAATATAAAGAAATGTGAAGAATTCAGACCAGTTAATATGCTACCACTATGTGAGATGATTTTGGAAAAACCAATACAAATCCAACTAGAAAAATACCTAGAAGAAAATGATCTTATAGCTAAGGAACAATCATAGTTTAGAAAGCAACACAATTGCGAGACAGCGAAAAATTGGGTAGTGACGGAATGGAAAGAAGAAATGGAGGAAGGTAACGCTATTCAAGCGTATTCTTAGACTTTAAGAGAGCGTTCGAGACTATAGACAGACAAATTCTTCTATCAAAGCTTCAAAAATATTGTATACAGGGCAAGGAGTACAGTTGGTTTCGGAACTATTTAGAGGGAAGAAGACAGAGAACAAGAGTTAATGTCATGCTTTCCGAAGCAGTTGAAATAAAATTTGGAGTACCACAAGGACCAGTGCTGGGTACATTACTGTTCTTGGTATATATAAATGACATTAAGAGTGCGTTGAGGCATTCAAAAATTAGACTTTTTTGCTGATGATGCGTTGGTGCTTGTAACTGGTAAAGATGTAGAAAGAATCAGTAACGATTTAAGAATGGATTTAAATGAATTAAGTGAATGGCTAAGAAAGAATAAACTGAAATTAAATGTTAAAACAACTAAATTTATGACCATAAATAATACGTATAATGACGACTTAAAAATTGATGGTGAAATTAAGCATCTAGGGATTATTATTGACAACAAATTAAGCTTTAATGGACACATTGATTATATTTGTAAAAAAATTGGAAAAAAAGTCGCCTATTTTAGAATAATTCGAAGCAATTTATCGACACTGAGTGCAATTAAAATATGTAATGTTTTAATAAAACCTCATTTTGAGTATTGTTCTTCAATACTATTTCTGTGCACAAAGACAAAGTTAGAGCGAATTTGAAAGCTTCAAAATAGAGCTATGCGCATAATACTAAGGTGTAATAGATTCACGCCAATAAGAATGATGCTAGAAACCTTAAAATGGATCAGTTGAAGCCAAAGAATACATCTTAATGTACTTCTTTTCATTTTTAAAATTAGAAATGGATGTCTACCAATATATCTACAGGAGAGAATTAGGATGGTATCAGATGTTCAGCCGTATAACTTGAGAGGAGCAGATGTAAATATTCGATTAGGCTTATTTAATAAAAATAGGACTTAAAATTCACTAATATATAAAGAATTTAAAAAATTTAACGATTTACCATTAGAAATAAAAAAAGAAAGCAATTTTAAGATTTTTAAGAGAAAATGTGTGCAATTTATAAAGGATAGAGCTGTTTAAGGAATTGGTATGTAACTTAGGAACTATGTTTTTAAAAGTATTATTTGTAATAATAAATAATTATCTTATCTTATCTTAACTTATCGGCAAGGTATGATACCGCACGAAACTGCAAAGTATTGTTTTGATATTGTTTCTTAACAATTATTGTAAAATCAACCGTTTCCATTATTCGCATTAAATACCAAATTCTGAAAGAACGAATCCATCAAGTGGTTTCAAATCACCTTTTCGACTCATTTTGCTCACATCTAATTGAAATTCACCAAATGTGCCAAACTACGCCCAATAGAAGATTGGTGCATATTAAAAAAAAAAAATTTATAATACTTGTAAGGTCCCATCTATAATCAAAGGAGAATATGACGATTTTATGGCACAATGCAACGAAATGAGGGATCAATGTCGTTTATGTAAAATCTAATAGAAATGATCAAAAAGAAGAACTGAATTTATTGCTGCCAATAATAATAGCGACTTGTACCTCCAACTTTCATATGTGTACGTATGTGATCAAAGACAAGGACTACTGTGGCAAAAACATTTTTCTTTAAAATACACACATGCAACTTGATTAGCAGTAATTGGATATAACATTATTATTATTTTCTAGGCGGAAGTCAAGGCCATCCTTGAAGCGAGAAGGTATCTCCTTAACTCCTCACGTACTGACAACAAGGAGATTGCAATCTTCGTGGACAGCCAAACAGCTATCAAGGCCTTTTCATAACCCTTTACACCCTCTAAACTTGTATTGGAGTGTAAAACCACCCTGTATTCCCTCTCTTGGTGTTTTGGGTGCCAGCTCACAGCGATATTAACGGGAACGAAAAGGCAGACGTATTTGCTCGTCTTGGTGCATCCTCGGAGGCATCCCCCTCTGCAATTCGAATCACACCTAAGCACCTTACCTGAAAGATATATCGGCTTGAGCCGACTGCCAACACAGTCGCCTTTGGTTAGATGACACTTCAAGCCAACCCTGAGAACTCTATTGTCAAGTCTCACTGGGCACTCTCTTCTCAGCGGTCACCTACACAGGATGGGACTTGTTGACGCTCCGGTAGGCAGAGGATGCGGAGACGAATCTGAAACCGTTACTCATTTTCTTTGTCACTACCGGGCTCTCAGGAAAACGTTACAGATTCTTTGGCTCACACCTCCGAAGAACTGCATGAAGCCGGTAAAGAGGGTTGGGGGGTCAATTTTGAATTTTGTTAGAGCGTCCCGTTGGAATTTATGAACAATTGCTCATAAGTTTGGAGGGTGAACAATGAGCATTGTTGTGGCCTAGGTTCCAGGGAGGTTTCAACATCTGCTCACTCCAATTCAATCCTATTATTGGTCGGTTTCATTGTACTAATGATAGAAGTAACTGACTTTGATTTTCGCCTACCAGACATTGGGGCTAAAGGAATCATTATTTGGTCAATTAGTAATTAATTAGAATTATTAAATTTTATACTAGCTCTACAGCCATGTAAAAAAATTTTAATCTCATTCCAATTTTACGAAATAAATGCATCAATGCCTAACTACTAGAATCTTTTATATAATTAATCAATAATTTTACAGATATTTACGGACGGCATTGCCTATAAATGAGTTTGCTGAAAACGTTCTCACAGAAACTTCCGACTCGAATTTGGCAACACACAAGCTAAATATTCTTGGAGTAAAACTGGTCGATGAGGGAAACTTTACTTGTCACACCGCTCAAGTTGATAATCCAACAGAAACTTCATATTTTATTCAGCCAATTATAACACCTAAAATAATCGGACATAATTCACCAGTCGTTAAAGTTAAAACGAGTCAATCCGTTATTTTGTATTGCCTAATCGAAGCCTATCCGATTGATATGTTTATAAAAAATATTTCATGGCAAAAAGATGGATCTGAATTTAATTTGGATAGTAGAAAGAAGATTATCCCCTTGAATGGCACCTACATAAATGCTACCTTAGAAATGTATGATGTTTCTAAAAGAGATAATGGAACCTATTTATGTACGATACCTTCAACTACCCCCGAAGAGATCACACGTTATAGAGTATCTTTGCTTGTTTTGGATTTTCCTCATGTAAGTATTGATTATGTAAAGGCAGTCGGAGCACACAAGATCTATTTGAATTGGACGGTAAATGATGGCAATGATCCAGTGCAAAAGTACTTTATTCAATATATGGAAGAGGGAAATCCAACATTTACATATTACAATCATGAAATTGAAGGAAAGAATACTTCATATGTTCTGGAGAATTTTACACCGAACACAAAGTATCAATTGAAAATGTCTGCGAAAAACAGTATGGGAGGTGGCCAGCAATATACACACCATCAGTGGATTCATACTTTAGAGAAAGATCCTGTATTCATTCCAAAAGTAGAAGTTACTGGAAGCACGTCCTCTACAATGACTATAAATTGGTCACCACCACCTCCAGATTTACTAGATTTTATTCACTTTTATGAATTAGTTGTGTCTGAAGCTGGAGAAAATTCTCATCTAATTGAAGAAGCTATTCATCCACAAAATAATCGAAATCTTCCATATATGTTTGATAATTTGAAGACAGCAACTGATTACGAAATTAAAGTAAGAGCATGTAGTGATTGGACTAAAGAATGTGGTCCTTGGTCACATACGGTTAATGGTACAACAATGGATGGTGTTTCCAGTGAACCAACAAATGTGCGAATATCTTGTTCTCATTTTAATATTTCTCGTCGAAATAGTGTAACAGTCACATGGAATTCTCCAAAAATGCCGAATGGAAAAATTATAGCATATCTAGTACAACTTGAAGGGATCGCAACATTTCGGGTTGAAGGCTCATTGAAAAATGAAACGTGGGGTCCTAAAATTAAGAGTATTCCAGAAGAAAGTCTTAAGGCGACATATGCAGATGTAAATCCAAACACTAACTACACTGCAAGTGTTTCTGCAATTACTAGAAATAAGAAGTCCGGGATTGCTGCAATTGCTTCTTGTGAGATGCCAGTTACTGTTCCAGACAATATTGGCAAAATTATGTGGAGCAAAATCAAAACAGGAAGTGATACGTGTGTTTTTAAATTATATATGCCACGCATAAGCGAACGGAATGGTCCAATTTGTTGCTATCGAATTTATTTAGTTCGAGTTAATGAATATAACAAAGATCTTCCTCTACCAGAGAATTTAGATATTTTAACTTATAATGATGTTCATTCTATAAATAATACAAAAGGCGGAGCATACCTAGCAGAAATGTTCCCAGGTGAACAATATCATTCAGAAATATTTTTAGGTGATGGTAAGCGAATGTTTGGTGATAGAGAAAGTCAATTAAGAGCTGATGAAATTTGTCGAACGTGTCTTGAGGGTACACCTTTTAGAAGAATAATAAAAAAGAAAATAACTTTGCCAACGACTACAACCAGTAAACCAGAAGGTATGATATATGTATATATTTTTTTCTTTATAAATTATATATAAATTATAAAATTGCTAATTTATGTATTTTGTTCGTTCATTGGTAACTGTAGAGGCACAACAAATAATACCAGAATTAACACAGCGTGAGCAACTGAATAAAGCTGGAAATTTGACTCAAGCTGCGTCAAAGATTCTTGAAAGTAAGCGTCGACGACGAAATCCAAAGTTATCAATTGACGGGAAAGAGTTTTACACCGATGATGTAATTGAAACTACAACTGAATATCCTATTGCGAATAATATGGATATTGAAATCTTTGATGGTGAAATTAATATGGCCAGTAATTATACAGGTTTCCTGGAAATTATCGGTAATAATTGTTGTAAAATCATAAAGTGTTTTCTTATGAAGATCCTAATTTTTCAGTGCGTAATAATAACAATCCTGGAAACGACAAGGTTCTTTCACTGTACAGTAACTTCTTTGAAATTATATCTCCGAGAGCTTTAGCTGAGAGCTTGGATAGTGCAGATGACATGTCAATGATTTTAAATATTGTGGTGCAAGTTTTATGTGCACTTATTTTACTCGTTCTTGTATTGTTGGCAGCTTTGTGTATTATGCACCGGTACTATAGCAAAAATGCAGCACAAGGGGAAGAAGTTATTAGTCTTCGAGATTCATTAAGGTAAGAAAGATAGTTTTTATATTATTAAAATGCTATTGTGAAAAGGTAACAAATGCAACTTGATTCAAATTCGAATATGTTCGTAGGCATACATGTTCAATTCAATTCAATTCATTTATTACATGGGAACTGATACTACAAGGTTGACAATCTTTTTTCAAGTATCGAAACAAAATGCCAAGAGAGCTAAATAAAACTAAACATAACTTAAATTAAATAATATAGCTATTAACATATCGAAGATACATATTTATATAACATAATATTAAACGATTTCAAAAATATATTTGCAAAAATAATAAAATGAGATATTAAAAAAGAAAAAAACTGCGCGTACAGGTCACCGCGAACTAATGTCAACTAATAATAATAATACTTTATTAGCTCCATTTAGCTTTACAATAACCATTTATAACCATAATAATACATTACGATAGTAATATATCTAACTTCGTTTTGATAAATTCAATACATAATTTCTTAAATCTAAATATATTTCTTTCAGCTCTATCACATTTTAACTTATTGTACATTTTTAATCCCTTATATAAAAGTGAATTTTGAGATCTTTATTTTGCAATTTTTGCATCCTACTCATCATTTCTTTGTTACTTAAAAACAATATAGATGAACAATATTCAAAATGAGGTCTAATAATCGAATTATAAATTTGTATTGCAGTTAACAGTGTTACCTTATTCCCAATTCTCTTTAAAAATCCTATTTTTTTACCAATTTTCTTACAAATATAATTTACATGACTCTTAAAATTTAATTTACTATCCAATACTATTCCTAAATATTTAATTTCCTTGACTTGCTCGATTTCATCACAACCCATTCTAATTTTACCACAAAATTCACCATTAATTGCCATACATTTTGACTTCTTCACATTTAGTTTAAGTTTATACATTTTCAGCCACGTGTCCAAGGCGGATAAATCCTCCTCTAATAGTTTAATTCCAGCATTAATTTCCTTACACTCTATATAAACCAATGTATCATCCGCAAACAGTACAATTTTTGAGTGCTTCATAACCGTCACTATGTCGTTTATATAAACTAAGAAGAGAAAAGTTCCCAGTATGGACCCTTGGGGGACCCCAATCCTTACTTCCAGCCTGTCGGAAATAGCGTCACATACTCGAGTTCTTTGGTACCTTTGAGATAAGTATGAGTTGAACCATTCATACTCTTTATTTTTTACACTATGCCAAGAAAGGACTTTAGGAGTCGTTTAAAGTTGCCGAGCGAGTTAGCTGTCTGGATATGATGACACAGCGAGTTCCAAATGCGAGTTAGTTGAAAATGGAATATCCATCAAATATGGAAGTTTGGAACAGTGGAAGTAGCAGTTCGAGCACTCTAGTGGAGTTTAATGGTTGAAATAAGGCACCCAAATAGAACGGTTCGGAAGAACGAAGCAAGTTTAACAGGAACACTAAAGCTCACTGCTTCAAATATACATCAAACGAGCAGCCCAGCAGGGTGAAATTAAGGTGGGATACATGATCGAACCTCGTCAATCCAAAGATAAATCTAGTAGTCGTTGAAAGCTACATTTAATTTCTTTGAACAGTGCGCGTTCGAGCTTGGAAAAGAGAAGCGAGGTATGAGTGAAATGTTGCAGAATGAGAGATCTAACTAAGTGACAACGGAGCTTAGGAGATAATAAACTAGCAGACAGCCAAAGACGGCGGAGAGCGCTTTATATTTTTGTTATGCTTGAGTTGATGAGGTTCCAACATCTCATATTAGAAAAAATCACGCCAAGATGTCGAACTAGATCCTCATCAAGCAAGGGAAAACTCAGCTTGTTTTCCAAGGACCAGATGAAAATATTTTGCAAGTTACTGTTCAATCTAACAGTACAATCCTCGATCAAACCTATAGGTCGACTTAAATAAATTTGCTCGTCATCGGCGTATATGTGAATGTTGTTGTCGCAAATACACTCGGTCAAATTATTGATGTAAATGTTGAACAGTAAAGTGCCCAGAATGGAACCTTGTGGGACCCCGGTGGCTTGGTGCGCAAAATCGAAAGTGCTTACTATGTGGTTACTATGGCTGACACTATCAAAAGCTTTGCAGAAGTCCAGAAGCGTCATAGTAGCCACTTCCCGCCTAACAAGAGCTGAGTGGATGTCCGTTGTAACTTTCACGAGAGCAACCTCGCAACTATGTTTGGATCGAAATCCAGACTGCCATCATTTTGATCATTTTGGAGCATGTACTGCTGAGCCTGCCAATACAACAGCTTCTCGAGCACTTTAGAGAGTAAAAAAGTAAACTAATAGGTCTGAAGTCGCCGGGAGTATTTGCAATCGCTTTTTTTGGGATAGGGGTCATATGCGCAATTTTCCAGATCTTTGGAAACGCTGACTTATTGATGCAGGAATTAAAAAGAGGGCCGACAATAAACGAAGATATTAACTTCACTCATCGCGAAGACATGTTGTCAAGGCCTATGGCATGCGATTTAATATAGAATATGGCCTTTAATATTTCCCTACGATCCACATCACAAAAACTAAAGCCATATACAAATGCCTGTTGTGTAACGATAGTGCGCGGCTATTCATAAATAACCAAAGAACGGAGTAAGTGGAAATTTTCAGTTAGCTCTTCGTTAGCATAATTACTGAATATGGTAGTCCATAGAAACAAAGCATCAATTCCAGCACCAACAAGTGTCACCTTATATTTGGCGCCTCGAACTAATGTATCCCCTTGTAACCTTCTTTTGCTGTTTGGAGTTATGCGTTGAAAGCTTTTCGTTATTTTACCATGCCTTTGTTATAGCTGCGGCAGGACTAAGCCGTAATATATCCCTCTAAGATAAACGAAAAGATTAATAAATATAGATAACCTTTGGACGAAAGATTCATTGAGACTAACCTTTGTACTAGTTTGCTTTCTTTTATTGTAGAAACTTATTCTACCATTAGATGGTGGTAGATGTTTCTACTCAGACTTCAATCTTCCTAAAAAGGACGTAACACAAGGATCTAAAACAAGGTAGAAATATTTTTTTGGATCACAATAGTCGGAGGACCACTCCAAGTTAGGAGCAGAGGTAAGAGATAATTAAAGTCTGTCGAAATTAGAAATTCTTGCAATTTATATACGAGTGCGTTGGGAATAATGGTGACTTTATGAATGTGCTTATTTGCAAGTACGACTGGATTTGTTTTATGCCATTATTGACTTCATTACGATAGTATTTATCTTTAGCAGCTCTATAGTATAAGCTCGTAGCAATTCAATTTCTAGTTTCTCTATGCGTAAGTGTGCCATATAGAGAAAAAGACTATAATTACTAACATAGTGATTTTCTTGTAGAGTAGTAGTCTTACTCTGATTTAGAACAAGAAACATGATTTTCACATTTTGCCCCACGTCCCATGAGAAATTTAAGAAAGTTAAAGGCTTTAATAGTCGTGAGTAGAAATTTTTGGCTTAAGTTCCACTCGATACGAATAATTGTCACATATTATTATGTTTTTTCTATTTCTTTTTTAATAATAATAATAATTCTTAAAGTCTAGCAACACCATATTAGCTATGATAAATAAAAATGTATAGAGATTACATCAAAACTAATTTTGAATTCAATTCTCCTAATTTTCCAGTCGTGCATTGTGTGGAGGTCGTACAAGTAATCATCGACATTTAATCGGTTCAGCATTGGCAAAACCAACAGATATTGGACCTATATCGAAACAAGATCTTCCACAGGCTTATATAAATCGTCACAAAGATACCGATTATGGATTTTTACGAGAATATGAAATGTTACCGAATCGATTTAATGATAGAACAACAAAAAATTCCGATGCTAAAGAAAATTCTCATAAAAATCGTTATCCGGACATAAAGGCTTACGATCAAACGAGAGTTAAACTTTCGTTAATAAATTCTTTACAAGGCTCTGATTATATCAACGCGAACTTTGTTATTGGATATAAAGAAAGAAAGAAATTCATTTGCGCTCAGGTACTTAATTCTTTGTGTATTTTGAAATAAATTACATTAATAAATGAATAATTTCATTAAGGGTCCAATGGATAGCACAATTACCGACTTTTGGCGAATGATCTGGGAGCAACATTTGGAGATAATAGTTATGTTAACAAATCTGGAAGAGTATAATAAAGCTAAATGTGCAAAATATTGGCCAGAAAAGATTTTAGATTCGAGACAATTTGGTGAAATTACGGTGATATTTGCGGCTGAGCAACGTTATTCTGATTATCTTGTGAGAAATTTGGATATAACTAGAAAATATGGAAATAGTGAAGATGAAGAAGAAAGACGACAGATAACACAATATCATTATTTAGTATGGAAAGATTTTATGGCACCGGAGCATCCACATGGAATAATAAAATTCATTCGACAAATAAATGTCGTCTATTCAGTACAACGTGGTCCAATCTTAGTGCATTGTAGTGCAGGAGTCGGTAGAACAGGTACACTTGTCGCGTTAGATTCTCTTACGCAGCAGTTGGATGAAGAGGGACAGGTTTCTATTTTTAATACGGTTTGTGACTTGAGGCATCAACGTAATTTTTTGGTTCAGTCTTTGGTAGGTTAATACGCAAAAAAAAAAATATGAACATGATTGAATAAAAATTTTTAAATTTCTTTGCAGAAACAATATATTTTCTTGTACCGAGCGTTGCTCGATATTGCTCAATTTGGTAATACAGAATTACATGCCAGAGGCCTAAGTGCAGCTGTTGAAATTTTAAAAATAAAATCGAATGATAGCAAAGAAAAATGTAAACTCGAAATAGAATTTGAGGTAAAACATTATAATTATTTGTTTGTTTTTGTTTTCTTATATGTTTATCTAACAATTGAATTTAATTTCAGAAAATCAAATCAATTCCCGATGAGACAAATAAAAGTTGTTCTGTGGGAAGCGGAGATGAAAATATGTCCAAAAATCGTAGTGAGTTAGTTATTCCATTCGATCGTAATCGGGTAATAATATGGTATGTAAAAAGATTTTCATTTGTTTCGAGGTCGTTGTTACTTTTAGGTTATATTAACACCGATTCCTACCAGAGAGCATTCAACATACATAAATGCTTCATTTATCGAAGGCTATGATAATTCTGAGTCATTCATTATAACACAAGATCCTATGGAAAATACAATAGGAGACTTTTGGAGAATGATATCGGAACAGGGTATAACTACCCTAGTTATGATATCAGAGGTAATTTTATTTGATGTCTTTTGAAAAAAAAAAAAAAAAAAAATTTACATGGTATTTTCTAGATTGGTGATGGATCCAGAAAATGTCCGCGATATTGGGCAGATGATGAAATACAATACGATCATATTTTAGTTAAATATATGCACAGTGAAAGCTGTCCCTATTATACTCGAAGAGAATTTAATGTTACAAATTGTAAAATTGATGATACAATTAAAGTGACACAACTTCAATATAATGGATGGCCTACAGTAGAAGGAGAAGTTCCTGAAGTTTGTAGGGGCATAATTGAGCTTGTTGATCAAGCACAAAAGCATCATAATACAGAGTGCAATTTTTCAACTCCAAGTCCGATAGCGGTTCATTGCAGGTAAGATTAAATTGGAAGTTTATCATATTTTAGATAAATATTATGTTGATCAGGTACAAGTACGATATAAAAGTAACGTACATTTGCACTTTTTTTACAAAATAGATGCAACCTCTGAATAATCTACAATAGTTAGAAAAATATTGGAATATGTACTAGATTAGGTAAAAGGGGTGCTGCTAGAGGTAACTAGCCAGCTTCACTTAGACCTCTAGTAGGTCCACTGTGATGTCAAGGGGATCATGGAATAACCGTCTTGAAACTGCCCTAGATCCATCTTGCTTCTGTTAGATATCTCAAGATAATCTAAGCTCATTACTTTGCAGCTCCCCTAGATGAAATATGTATTAAGTGTTAGATTAGTAGGGAATAATTAAGAATTCTGTTCAATTCTTTGCAGAGGCAAAGTGAACAATATATCATTTCCTAATGGAGGCTATTAAAACTATTTTCGTCATATTCATAGTAATTCATGACATAAACATGCTGCCATCTTAAGCGTCTTCATCTTATACTTTGTCTGTTGTATGTAAGAGACTATTAAGATAAGAGCTTATAACTCTTTACCAGCTACAGTTAGCACATAGGTGTAATAGGTTAAATCAAAGACGAGAGTCCACTGTTTACAGTTTTTATAAAAACAAGTTATGTTGATCAGCTTTTTGTAAAAAAAAAATGGTGGGTCAAAGTAGAGGAGTACGGGGCTGGTTGAGTAGTTGTTGGAAAATTATTAGGTTAGTTCATACAATGAGATGACTGTACACCCTGTACTTTTTAAGATATGTTTGGTGAAAAACTAGCATATTTTCTTAAATCACTCTGTAACTCCCAAATCGTCGTAAATCTGTAAAGAAAGTAATTTTTTCTACTACGATTTTTTAACATTTAAATTTTTTTGCTATAATTTCAGCCTTGGAACGGATAGGAGTTCAATATTTGTAGCAATGTGTATTTTAGTACAGCAATTAAGGACCGAAAGAAAAATTGATATATGCACAACGACGAGAAAACTGAGATCGCAACGAAGTATGGTACTAGACACATACGTAAGTACATATTTAGAATCGTTAACTGATTACATAATAATTATATTAATATTATATTTATTCAAAATAATAAATAATAATAATTCAGGCTCAGTATGAATTTCTTCATCGGGCAATCGTAAATTATGCAGACTTACATAAACTCTCAACTGATTCGCCATCGGACTGTTAAGGAATCACAAAAATGGGCAAAACTTTTTTATACCGAATGAATGTTAGAATACAAAAGTTGCGTTTATTTAAGGCACAATCAGTTTTGTGATATTTATAAACCGTTTATTTTTTGAATTCGGTATTAATCTAAGTTACCAAAGGTCGTGTCATCGTGCTTTTCATCAATAGCAGCAGCATGGAACAGCTGAAATTTGCATTTTCTCTATTTTTCAGTTAATTAATGATGGATATAAATCGGTCCTTTCGTAAATAATTTTTTTTATATTGCTGCCAAATGCTTATAGAAGATTTAAGTATAAAAAAAAACAGATAATGTATTTTGTTCTTATAAAGAAAGCAAGCAGGTATTTCATGAATTTAGATTAATTTTTCTTTTAATATTTCATAGTTTTATTTATTTATTTTTCGCATTATAATTGTTAGAGAATTTTAGACTATATAGCCAATTTATAAGATCGATTTGATTCTTAATTTGTGAAATTGAAGAGGCTTATAATGAAATGTTTATTTCACAACAATTTGTTAATCGAGAAAAACATATACACAATATTTTAAAATGCTTACATATACATATATATTTTTTTAAATTTTAATAATTTCAACTTTATTTCTCGTACAATAAGAACAAAAGGCAAAGAATTCTTTGACTTAAGCATTAAGATTATTTAAGGAAAATAAGAAACGCCAAAATATCATCCAATGGTTCTGTCGATAACCGGATGCACAATATTCTCCATAGCAGCAAGTGTTAAATCTGTTCTGTACCCAAACGAGAAATAGAAATAGTCAAAGACGGATGTTAGAGTGCTTCGCCATCATATCTTCGTTTGTATCTTTTTAACGGGAGCATGTCCATGGAAGGAAGCCCTTGTGGAGCGCTTATAGAGAAGTACTCTGGACTGCTTATAAGAAATGCAAAGGGAATCAATAGAAAGCTAAACTTTATTAAAGAGTGTAGTTGTTTTGTTACTCTGAATGCGCTCCGTTCTTCTGTTTATTTTTAACTCTGTATGAATTGTATATGAGTCATATCTCTTCACAACAACAAAATAAACGGTATATCTAGTTGATGAATACGCCTAATATCAGAGAAGTAATCTGATTGGTTGGGTGTGTTGCGAGAGCGTTTCGGAAAAAATATTTTCTGGCTATGATGTGGAAGCACTTCTCATATTTTCCGCTGAAGGCATTGAGCAACATGAACTCTCAACTTTACGTGTGTTTCCTTCACTTATATGTATTATATCATTCCAATGGCCGTTGACAAGCCATTTAAAATAGTAGATTCATGTCCCGTTCTGTAGGTGTTGAATTCTAATTTGTTGCGGTATAACTCTCATGTTTCTTGCGCGTTCTTCTGAAATATGTAAACTTGCGATCAAATTTTTTAGGGTAATTTCTATAACGCAAATAATCATTAATTTTATACTTTACCAACTTATTAGCTTATGGATTTATGAATATGAGAAAATAATACCCGTAATAAGTAGTAGTAGTAGTATAAGTATATTAGTTCAGATAAAATAGTAAAACAATGTATGTATGTTCCCAATAAGAAAATTGATTATTTCCGACTTTTTTATCTTCCATCTATTGATGGGTTCTGATGTGTACTGCGAACAAAGAATGAAATATAATATAGCAGGGAAAAATATGTAACCTACCTAACCCGGGGGTTACACGAGATAGTACAGCTTGCATGCAACTTGCACTGCCATACTTCTTGCACGTGTAATCCCTACTGCCATGCTGGCAGCTCAGCTTTCAGCGAACTTGCATTATGAATAATCATGGCAGCTGAGGTGATAGTAATTTGACATTATACAGTTTTCAAGATGGCGGAAAAGAAATGTTTGAGAGAAATTGATAAACTTATATTGAGAAAATAAAATTTCCTTTTCATTTTTCTTGGGTTTTTATCATTCTACTACTTCCTTTATTGCTATAATTTTCCAATATATGCAAGACTTTACGCCTCAATGCCATTTTTTAAATGAAGTTGCATACAAGATGATATGACATCAACCGGACTGCGTTCTGCTGTCAAGTTTACAATCGCCTTGCAAGGGACGCTTGCATGCAAGCTGTACTATCTCGTCTAACCCCCGGGTAAATTCTATGTTAATGTGATCCAAAATGCATTTGGAACAAATGAAGACAAATTTCATCTGCTCTATGACAATGATCATAAATGTTGTTTTTTCAGACCTCGATTCGTCAATGTGTGCGTGTCCGGAACCATAAAAACTTCTCAAGCATAGTAAATTTTTGTAGTTACTGACAACCCTAATCCGTCAATTTTGACTACTGGCATAGCAAATATTTATTAAATTACAAATGGAAGAAAAAAAGTATGTTTTTAATTTGTAAGTAAATACTTCGCAATTGAAAGATTTTCAATATTTGTTTATGAAAGTATTGAAATTATTTCGGAGGTAGTCCATCGTCCAGAAACCCATTAGAGATGATTTTGAACATATTCCCATTTAATAATTTAAATGTTACCATAAAAACTAGAGGGGAGTGTACGTGTGAGGTATTGCAGTGATTGCTTCGGCAGCATTTAAATTTCAATAAACTAGCAGGCTTTACTTTATGATGGCATGCAAGTTTTACAGAAATTGTGAGGGAGATAGAACATCCTATGCGGAAATTTATTTGAGTGACGAGAGAAGCAAACGTGTTCTGCATTTTTTCCAGACATCGATTTGTCAATGTGTGCGTGCCTGGAACAATGAAAAGACCTCAAGTAAGTTTTTATAGTTAGGAGTGGAGTTATTTTCATGTGAGCACTTGAGTGGATCGAAGTGGATTGACGTTTACTTATTAGCAGATTAGTTACTGAATTTTTTGTTTACTACGAAATAAATAATAAATAAAAATTTCGTTATCGTACAAAATGTTGAATGTAGAATTGAATTACAGCACCGTCTGATATTTTGCGAGACATTTTTTCTATATACTCTCACCCTTTGCTTCAAACTCCTTCGTGCTTTCATTCAATATTTTAGAAATTGTAAAATTATACTACTTGACTTGACTATATTTACAATTTGACTGTTTGACAGTTTGGGATTTTTACCATAAAAACTAGGGGGGGGGGGGGGGTACGTGTGAGGTATTGCAATGATTGCTTCGGCAGCCTTTAAATTTCAATAAGCTATCTCCCTCACGATTTCTGTAAAAAATGCATTTCATCATAATGTAAATTTGTAAAACATTTTTTTTTCAACAATTCAACTTTAACCCTTTGCGGACGACGATTAATTTAACATTTCGTTCCAAGCACTCGTCAATAACAAACTTGGCAACACTTTGGACAGAGTATATATCACTTTTCATTTTCTGCAACATTAACACAGTTGGCTCAATATCTTTATCACCGTGTTCGTTTTATACATACATTCGGCGGAAAGAAGAACGCCGTTCATTGGTTTCATTTTGTAATTTATTACTGTTTTCAATAAAGAGACTTTTGATAAAAGTTGTTCTCAATCGACATTAGAATGCGGAAGTGAAAGTAAATTTAACGCAAATTGCGATAAACTTTTAAATTCTTGATGATTTTCTTTATCTCTTGTTAAACCCCTTTTAACGAGCGCGATACGATACCATGCGATATTTTAGTGACTTCCTACTCTTCTTATAGATCTATCTCTATTTGCGACTGATTTTTATCGCGTGACACGTTCGCGACTACAACTTAATTTGTTTAGTTTTGAGATAGCAAGGAGATATTAGTGTGAAATTTACATATATTTATGTTTTTATATTTATATATTTCCATATTATAGTAACTTTCGATATCACTGCGGAACTTAGCACTCGATTACAAATCATCGCCTTAGAAAATATGTAAGTGTTGTATGTAGCAATTAGCAGGTTTTGGATATTCAACTTTGAAATTCGTAGATGCAAAGCTAGCAAACTGTTCGGTGAAATTTTTTAAAACGGCGGAAACTTTTGTATCGTAACAGATGTAAATTCTGAATTTTGTAAATTGTTGCTTGGAATTCTGTTGAAATGAGGGCAATTTTAAAATTATAAACAATTGTTGTATGTAGCAATTGGTACACATATGGTTTGGTGGTTGTATGTCATACAACAATTGTTTATACCATACAACAATTATTTATAACATACAATAATTGTTTACAACATGCAACAAAATCTTTTCAATATGTTTTAAATGTTATTATTAATAATAATATTCTATAACGCAATGATATAAGGTATTGAAAAGTCAATTTTTTTTTATTTGTTTAAAAATAGTTTTATTAAATGAATTACAAAAAACCAATAAGAAAAGTAGCATCACAGGAATTCAATACAATTAAATTAAAAAAAGTTCATTTAAAATAAAAATAAAAAAATCAATTCAGAAATATAAAAATAAAATAAAAAAAGAACAAAAGCTAAAAATATCTCAGTCTTTCAAAATTGTACGATAAAAGTTTTTATCATCATTAGACTCTTATGTCGATTTCGATGGGACCATTTGAGTGTTGCACTTTGTCTGGCAGCGGAGAACTGGGAGCATTGAAGTCCATCGAACATATTTCTGTCATATTCCTTGTATTTGTGGACACACGTATTATATACACGGAACTGTCAAACGTAATAAATGTTGTTTATTGATATATAGAAACAAATTTTTTCTTAACTTAAAGCCAATTACCAAAATAAAAATGTTTAATTCATTTAACTCCAAAATTTCACAAATAATCGCGACAGTACACTTTGACAGAGCAGATGACAATTCGACCTCAATATTATTTGTAACACCGAGAAAATATCCGGTGCAAAGTAGGGGTGCAAAACTTGTGTTGCACTTCTGCTATAAAAATTGTCCCATCGAACATTTTCAGTGTTGCACTGCTGGAAAAAGTGCCATACTGGTGTTGCACCAAAGTCCCGTCGAAATCGACATAAGTAAGGAATCATACTCTACAAGTCTTTTTTCTTATTGGAATCTAATTGAGATTGTGGAAGGGCTAATAAGCGCTCTTCGAAAATATTGTTCGGAGTAACTTTATGTGTGAAACGTCCTCGTTTTTGCATTTTTATATTAGTATTTTTGTAATGCTTTTCCTCAAAAGAAACCTTGTACGCAACCTGAAAAAGATTTTTTCTAGAGACTTAATTTTTGTAAACAGAACATGTTGATAAGAAAAGGCTCCAGCTTTTTTTGAGTAATTTTTGAAATTATCCTGATTCATTTGCAAAAGTCGTAGTTTAACGTTTTCAAAATTCGCATTAATTAGAAGGCGAATTAAAGAAATTTGACTGGGAATTTCTATATTTCGTAGGTATTTTTCAATTGTGCTATGACCACAATCAAATTCCTGGACATTGAATGTCCTGGCTCAGAAAATTTCTGTATTATTCGATCAATGGATGGATTATCGTGTAAGAATTGCAAAAGGGCTGTAAAAGTAATTTGATTCCGCTTTTGTGGCGTGCTAGAGTCGTTCCACAGTATAAAAGTTCGTATTTCTGCATGTTCTTAACAGTGTTATTTAAAAAATTTTAATTAGTGCGCTTGCTATTACATTGCCGGATCTACCACTGCAGGCCTCATTCCAGAGTGAACAACATGTTACTTTACTTTTATCAGCTTTTATAAGAGTTCCAGTTAAATTGTACACATTTAATTTGCGTTTGTAATAAAAATTCGAAGTAAACATTTTTGGTAATGTAAAAACATTTTGTAGATCATAACAGATTACTGCCACCGTCGCATCAATGCTTTGACGGTCAACATCCCGTTCGGCTTTGGTAAAAATTTTTCCTTGTACATAGTTATTTATTGTTCTACTTTGGTTGCTGTATTTGATCCTTTATTTGCTTCAAATAATGAGCATTTATCACAACGTGGAATGATAAATTAAAGCAATTATTAATTGTATGTCTATAAACATTCAACTAACTGGTTGGGATGCTTGTCCCACATAAAGTGAATACATTCTTTGCACAGTTAAATGACTTTCCAGATATTGCCTTGCAGATGTTGACCGGCAATAATGTGACTCAACAGTAGGAAAACTGTTAATGTGTTCCTTTACCTCATTGATTTTCACATCTGACACCTTTTTCCTACCCCTACTTTCAAGTGTGAAATGTGGAAATTCAGAGTTAAATATTTTATTGAAAAAATAATAAATGGTTCTATCTGTTATACCCAACGTGTTCAGAAAATACACACCTGTAGAGTTCTTAATCCTGTTTTAAGATAGTAGTGATATGAATTTTTTTTCTCTTTGTTCTGTTACATTTTTGGTAGTATTTCGTCGTCGTTTTACATCTACTTTCTTAATAAAATTACTGTAAAAAATATCTTTATCCTTTGCGGTTAAGCTCCAAAATTGTTTATGAATTTCCTGCCTTTCCGCTTCACTGATAAACTCACAACACGAATAGAAGCAAGATGATGCACAAGGTGGTCCAATATTTTTAGCTGGCCTTTCTATTCCTTTTCGATCAATGTCTGACTCTTCTTGTTCACGCAGGCGTTTCCTCATATTTTGTTTTCATAACTGTGGATTTCTTTGTCGTTTTCTAACTAAAACTGGAGTAGAATATTCGCTGCATGCTAAAAACATAATTAAGTTGCAATTAATAATAAAAATTATTTTACACGAACTGAAATTGCAATTTAAATTTTCAGAGGAAATTGCATTTCCATCCACATTAAGAATGTGGCCGGCATTTTCATAAAAGATTTTCACGAACTGAAATTGCAATTTAAATTTTCAGAGGAAATTGCATTTCCATCCACATTAAGAATGTGGCCGGCATTTTCATAAAAGATTTTCACGTTAAAAATAGGATCTGTTACTTCATCATCAGATGAAAAGTCGTTATCACAACTTGACTCATTCAGTATTTCATTCATTATTCTAAACAAATGTTAATTGTTCAAGATTACTTAGGCTATTATAACATACGAATTACTTACGAAGAAATCTTCTCTGATACTTCTGGACATGGTGATGACAATATCTTACCTATGTAAAGTCATAAAACCAACTAACATTCAAAGCACATACTTAAAGACGTGTAACATTTATAACAATTGTTTTATTAAAAAGAAGATGCAAATGTCGTATATCACACAAAATGAACACAATAATTTTCTGAGATGCCTTTTATGTATGTGAGTACATTTTCTCACATGCAACAACAGCCAATCCAACTGTTGAGAAATCGCCACATGCAACAACATTCATATCAGTTATCGGCAAAACGGTTCATGATAGAAAGAAAAGACCTGCTTTACTTAAAAGAGAATACCGAAAAACCGAAAAGGCTGTCAAAAGTGGAAAATGGCATTTTTTTCACATACAACATTTATTTTCTCAGGCGACGAAATGTAAACAAACATAAATGTTGAGGTTAAAGTAAAAATAGCACCAAACTAAGAGCATTTATGAGCAATTTTTGTAT
Organism: Dioctria rufipes; assembly: GCA_963924295.1. Classification (NCBI taxonomy): domain Eukaryota; kingdom Metazoa; phylum Arthropoda; class Insecta; order Diptera; family Asilidae; genus Dioctria; species Dioctria rufipes. The sequence continues at coordinate 49,377,516 of OZ002743.1, forward strand.
CGCACGAAACGTAGAAAGAGTAAAGAGTAAGCATGTTCAGTGACAACGACATTGCTGCAATCAGAGCTCTGCCGCATGTAATAAATCGCGCTCGTGAACAAGCCCTTATTAAAATAAATTATTATACCTACTACTGCTAAAATTACCGTTCATTGCCATACGGCAATGGTTTTGTATCGTACTTACCGTATCTCTGGCAACATTGGATTACAGATTGTCATTTAAGTAGCAAAAGAGGAATGCTATGTCGAGCTGTGCAAGTTACAAAAGAATAATTTTATGTCGAGCCAGCTCGACATACAAGCGGAAAGGGTTAAAGCTCGATAACTGAAGCATTTGACCATAAATCGTTGCATGTTAAAAAGAATGAAAGGTTCCCTTTAGAATAAGTGCTCAAATGTGATCCCAAGATATACTTCAGGGGATTTATAATGAGTATTTAAGTGACCTTCCTTTGAAAAACGAATAATTTTCAAACGTAAATTTGAGGACGAGGACTGATTTTAGGGGGCGGGGTTGTTCCACTATATTATATTGAATAAAGAAAATTCAAGTAAAGTGAAATAAAAGACCTAATATACGTACTAAGGCTGGCATCAAGAAAAAAATAACATAATTTCGTTTCAATTCATTTTTCCTCTCCAGAAGAACTACTTACGCATTACTTTCGAAACGTCCTTTGTACATAAGAGACGAGAGATATCAGGAGGCTAAGCACGTTTTAACTAATTACATGAAAAAACGTAATGTAGAAAACAAAATATTGCGTTAATACTAATCCTAAATAAAATCCTTTATCGAATCTGCCATCAGTACAGAAAATAGAATTGCAATTTTTGAAGGCCTAGACAAAAACCGCCATGTTTAATTGTTTCATATTTATTTAATGTTACTACTTTAGTGAAATGTTATGAAAAAGATTTTTCAGTTATTTAACGTTTAGGTAAATGATTACATGGGAGAAAGCACGAATAAAAAATAATAAATGAATTTTGTTTAAAATAATAAAAACAAAAAAAAAATACTCATTATATAAAATAGAAAAAATCAATGCATTTCTTCAATATTATCACAGACAAGTAATAATGCAGAGATCAAATCGCCTTAGGGAAAAATGCTTAGAAAGCAGTTATTTGGCTGCCCAAAGCACAGTACAAATGCCGAAACGGCTGAAACCACCGACAAAAAAGTTCAAAACTATCCTAGCTGGAAATGGAATCATACCATAATTCAAATCGGATGCCTTCTTTGGAAGATATGACGCCTCTACATTGGACACTTCACAAGACATTCGTACAGGCATGTTCTAGGGAGGAAGCAATTCAAGGTTTTTCGTGTGCTTCCCCCTACCTTCCTTGGTAGAAACGTGGATGCATGTCTCTACATTGGACATTTTATGGGGCATTTATATGGGCATGTCCTTGGCAGGAAGCACTTTAAGTTTTTCGTGTGATTTCTCCTAGCATCCTTGGAATGTAAGTGGAAGCAAACTGGATTAGACACCCACGAATATTAAAAAGAAGTTCGGTTTTTTTCATATATGAATTATTGAGAACGTTTACTTTCCTTTTATTTCTTGTGTAATGTTGCACTTTAATAAAAATCGAAACAATTCACTATTAAATTTACTCTGTAATCGAAAACAACTGCGAGCACTTGTTTTCACAAACGAAATAAGAATCAATCTGGTATGGATCAAAAATTGTTCAGCCTCTTCGTCTTTTTGTATCTTGCTTTACTGGTGGAAAGCCTGACCTCTGGGTGATGCAAAGATCTGCATGTATTTAAAATGTTAAGTTGCAAAAAGAGGATTACCACAAAAGCGCCCGCACAACACAAAAATACTATTTAAAAATTTGAATTTTAAATAGACTAAAATAAATTTTTTTTTTACTTTAATACTGCGGTTCAGGCACTCTTATAATCATAAAAAACATTGACGCAGTCATTTTGCATTTTCTAAATTTCGTTGGATAATCAAAGCTTCCGTCTGCGCCTATTATACAAAATAAAGGTCATTCTAAATTTCTTGGACCGGAGAATTATTCGTCTACAGCTTACTTTATATCTCTACGCTTATTATAGTTAATAAGTGGTAATCGCTAGGGAAGGTATGCCGCTAGGCTAGTTCATAGCAATGTTAATATATCGATATTTCTAATTCTTCAATTCTTTCCATTTTTATTACGTTAGACAAAAGGCTAGTCATCTTCTGGGCCAAATGCCATTAAGGCCATATAGTGTATTGTCACGAATATACTCGTAATTTTCGACAACAGTTATATGTAAAAAATTGATGGATAAAGCGTTGAGAACTTTATAAAAAAAAAAACTTTTTATAATCATTTAACTCCGTCCGTACTTATTGAATTACAACAGAGTTAGAACGATCGGATTGTGCTAAACAAAGCCGATACATGTTCGGCATTTAAATTTTAAAAGTAAGAATGAATAACCTACTAGCCATGTCCAGTTTTAGTTCTTCCTTTCCAGGTCTCTCATCGAAGCGGATGTTCGCATGAAACATTAACAGTGGTGAGCGATGCTGAGCACTTGCAGGTCTACAGAACTTTTACTTGATTGGCCTAATAGGAATTTCTCTGCTTTTCTTTTGGAGCTCGGAAAAAAAAAACATTACAGAACTGTGGTTCAAATCATCACCGGCCGTAGCTCACTTCACAGTCATCTAAAAAGATGGGAGTTATTAACAGCCCTGAGTGTCCGTCCGGCCTGGTAGGAGAGTCTGAAACAATCGAAAACTTTCTGTGTGCTTGTTCGGCTCTCTTGCCCAGAGCAGGCTGGATACGCTTAGGTCTGCCTTTCTATCTGTGAATGAGCTGAAAAGCTTATCTCATCTAGCGCATCATCTTCATTAAGAAGACAAGAAGGTTTCGGTGAGAGGTCGTTTGGAATTTTTAACAGGGTTTGCACAATGGGCAGCCTTGTCCCTCCATGAAGTTGCAAATGTGTCCGTGAGTGTGATCTCTTTATATTAAGAGCATTCTGATTGATTCCACCCAACTAAAAGAATTCTGATTGGTTCCACTGAGCAATTTTTGGTGCATAGATGGTCTATAAATGTTGTAAGCAATTATGATCAATTATACGAATGTGCTTTGAACATGATTTGTACATTAACTATTTCTTCTCTTTCAGTTTTATAAGAACATGTTATTGAAAATGTTTTTTTAAGATATTATTTGCATTTTAAAACGTGCATCTATTCCCCTTCTTTCTTGCTCTTGCGGAAAAAATCTCACCTTAGCTTTGTTACAATCGTTGTTCGTTGCCTATATTTAAAATATATGTACATTAATTTATTATTGAATACTGAAAACTGTTCGCCGCATATGAGAGGAAATTTGACCCAAACTCGAGAAAATCAATGCCCTCACCGTCTAGAAGAGGTGGCTGGTTAAAAGGGGCCTATTCATACCTTTTGGGATCACCTTGGGAGCAATATTTGTCCGCTCAAAAGAGGATCCGCTTATCGGAGGCTCTAATTATAAGAGTTTCACTGTTCATGATCTCTTAGTAACGGTTAAATAGTCTTCTTTAATGGTGTATTGTTGAAAAATCCAGTAACAGCTTTCTTACCTTACAATAGTTAAAATATTTTTCAGTTTTATATTTCTCTTAAGGTGATTCAAGATAACTCTGATTATTATTAGTCTCTGTTAGTTTTATTTTATTATTTTTGTTTATTTTACCTAATTTACACAGTATGTTTTGTGAAGTACTTGCTTCGCTGGGCAAAATAATAAATAATAATAATGATAAAAGTATATACATAATAGGAAAACCAATAAGACATGCCATACCTACTATAGTTTTTAAACGTCGTCACGTGCAAACACGAATCCTATCAAAACTGTTATCCGAGAAATAACAAGAATCAATAAAATACGTCGCAATGTGTAATAATATTATACAGCTTTGGTTGAAAACAAACAAATAAATGAATAAAATTTAAATTCTCTTATAAAAAAAAGCACAAATATGAAATCTCTTAAGATAATTTGACGTTCGTCTTAAAAAAAAAAACAAAAATAATGTAATTTAGCCTTTGATATACATATTTTTAAAAGGTAATCTAGTCTATATAAATATTATGTTCATAAATTTATAAATTTTTAAGATTTTTTACCAAAAAAAGAAAAAAAAAAAAACAAAACAAAAGTGAAAAAAAAAAATATTGGAAACATGAAGAACTCTTTTCTATTACAATTAGAGATAAATTATGTTTTAAGTAAACAAGCATATAAATAATTGTAATTATCGATTGATACTCATTTTTATGTACAGCGCGCCATTATACAATATTTAAGATTACATTATATTTTATTTTAAAAATATCATCATGTTTTTAATCACAAAAATAAAATATTTTCACGGAATTACTACATATTAATTTATAATATTCTTGCTAAATTTTCGGGCGAAGCCAACCGAACAAAAAACATAACAGATTGTCTCACTAATATTATTGACATCATAGTTAATCTTCAATCTGCCATATGGTACTTTAATAATGGTATAGTAATAATAATATTAATTTTATTAGCATAACGAAGCCACTCTTACATCTATAGTAACATTTTCTCTTTTACGTAAGATATAATATTCTTTCTGAGACATCTAAAAAGCATTTCATACTTTATTCTATCCCTTATTGTACAGCGCAAAAAGGATAGGTTATGAGGAAGAAAAACTTAAGCGTTTTTCTTCATGTAGTAGAACCACGTCGATGTGTTCATTTTAGTCATGGAAGTAGTAAGCTACAATATTTTCAGAACAGGAAGATAATTTAGTGGTTGAAACTAAAGTCTTCACCATACCTAGACCCTATTGCTGATATACCAAAAGAACAAATGTACCTCTTTGTTATTGAGAACAAAATGTATTGAATAGACATATGGTGTGAGATTTAGTACAGGAAATCAGTTAGGAAAAAAGTTAGATAACACGGAAAGAAGTGTTATGTTTATTTTACCATCGGAATCCTGGCAACATATCCAGTTACATTCTCTCTCTCTCTCTGCTGTATTATGCCACGTAATTACATGGCAACATTTATTACCGAAAGCTTTCTTTGGTTGAATGTAAAGTTAAATTCCACTCTGAATTATATGTAGGTTGACAAAATTTAGAAAAATTCAACCTCACTGTTTTTATTTCTAACACTGAGCTTTTAAAAACAAAAATTCCGAGCTGTTTTTTTTTTGTGGTAACCCTTTTACTATTCAAAACTCAAATAAATTAACAACACTAGCAATCTCTATATAGAGCCCGAGAAGTTTTTCATACAAGAACATACACATTAGCAGATATCTTGCCCCGAGGGGTAGGTACATATATCAGCCCATTTGAAAAAAATCTGTGAGTTCGCTAGTATTTATATAGGAAACTGGGAAATAAAAACAAGTAAAACATCTTGAACCCTAATAATCTCAAAAAATGATTTACTCTCGATTGAGTTCAGCTGATAGTCTGAAAGCGAAAATATTTATGAGGATTCAAGATCATTTTTGTTTATTTCTTAGTTCCCTGTTCTTTTATACAGTCGAGGTATGTATGAATAACGCCTCGGCTTCCATAGTAAGGCTCTTGAATATACACGTAGATACAATTGTACCTTTGATATACATATGTATGGCTACGTAGACATAATATCAGCACAAACATATTTCTGTTTTCAATGTTAAAACCTTGTAAAATATATATTTGAGGCTTATCATGAAATTTGACAATTTGCGACAAATATTTCTATTTCAAATTGCAATTGTTTTCTCAGCAAAGGTACATTTGTACTTCGGTGTAGATTCTAGCGTTAAATATTCAAGAATTTAATAGAACAGATCCCATTATAACGCAAAATTTTGAAATTAATTTTTAAATTTATAATTTTATTATTTTTTTATAATTTTTTACATTTTTAAGAATTTTCCTTGTTCCTCATTTATTTTCTGATAATATTTCTTGGCATTGCCTTTGTATGGCTGACGTAATTCAGGTCTAGTAAAAAAAAATAGTACCAGAATTTTATTTCGATTAACGATAATTTGCAGATTGAGGGGCTTCGGCGACAAATTTTTTTTGTCGCAATTTAGACGAACTCTTAATAACTCTCTCTGGGACTGTCGTAGAGCATTGGGGTATTTTGCGATGGATTTACGGTCGAGAGTACAAATATGAAGGTGAACAATTTTTGGGCAAGGCGTCTTTAGGGGTGTTGGGACGTACTTCCTCCTCCCCTCCCTTTAGAAGTATGTCCGAAATACGTCACGTTGGTATCAAATTGAAGAGGAAGAGGGGTAATCGAGTGGTGTAGTTAGTTTTTGATCGATTAAACGTAATAAGTGACTACTACCGAAAACCAGATTTTTCCACTTGGGTCATATGCACCCCAGTTCAAATATTTTGCATATAATTCTTCCGTTCTTTCTTTCTATTAGTACTCTGTGAACATTTTTCTAATGGGAAGTGAATTTTACTAGTTCTTCACAATAACAATAATGATTTGAAAAGATGTCCATTTTTGTACTAAAAACGGTAATTTTTCCACCTTAAGGACTGATTCACTACTTTTGCAGTTATCTCAAAAACCATTTATCGGATTGAAAAACTAATTACATGTCTAAATAGGACAAAATATAGATGCGATTTCATCTTACAACCTTTTTCGCGCATATTTAAAAATTCTATAGCATCTCTTCTGTACTGAAAGACGACCAAATAACAATAATCATGCGACACCAAAATCAATGTTTGTCTTCTGTAAGCATTCTGTGGATTTCCCATAAATTGTTTTTTTTTTAATATAGCCAGGATGTGGGGTGAATCCATCATTTAATTTGAAAATTCCTTGGCACCTAAGTACTTTCACAAAACCCAACAAAAACAGAGAGAACAGCTGAGAACTCTTCTTCTTACTGATCCACAACTAATACATCCGAGAGTTTTGCGAGTTTGGTAATTCTCAATACAAATTCCCCGCGTTACAGAATTCCCAGTGGAGAGTTAAATGACAAAAGAACTCTCATCTCCCCGACTTCCTGATGGCCAATTAAAAGCTCGAATAAACTCTGTGGTTGCTCTCCAATTAAGTATGCGCTGGAAAGGAATACTGTTGAACATTTTAGCTTCTTTAGAGCCATGTGTAGATAAGTCTTATCATTCATTGAAATTTTCTTTTACCGTAAAGATTTTCTCAGTAAACAAAATTTTACGATACTTGTTATATCACGTACTGTTTAAGAAGTTTCTTAATCTTTTCATCACCCCACTTTCCAGCATGCTGTTGCGAGATAGACTGAAAATAATGATTATCTAGTCGAGCATATTCAGAGGAACGTAAAATTTTATGGGCATGATTTTGCGCTTTCTGTTTTTTTTTCAATTTAGGAAAGTTTGTGACAATATCTATGGCAGGTCTAGGATAGATATATACTTCAGGTGAAAGGAAAACGAGGAAATGTGAACATAGTACAAAAGCTATGATAATGATTTCTAAACTGTTTGAAGCCTTAATTTGTGGTATTCTATATATGCCTTAATTGTTTCTGGAATCCATTCATCATGGTTTTATGAAGGGTAAGCCTACCAAGACATCTATTGGAATTTTCCGATTACAGCATGGACCGTAAGTAGATTCCGCGATAGTTATTACAATTTCTATGGAATTTTTACCATGAATTGGATGAAAGAAATTCTCCGTGAAGATATATTTATGCCATGCTTTTTTAAAGATTAGTAGTACGCGTTTCCTGATATGTTTGAATCCAATGTCATCAAAATGTTATATTCATTCACCTAACCTGTTTATTGTAACCGCAATGGAAGCTCGTAGAAGGCTCTCAACTCCATAGTAGATGTATAATACAAACGAACTTCCGTTGACAGAAAAGGTGCTACAACAGAAGGGACAACAAAATGAATTTCGAAATGAAAGGCTTTATGTAATAGTTTTGTTCTATTGGGGTTTGATGTACGTTAAAATTGTATATCAGATAACTTACTTCATTTTACTATGCAAGATTTTCAGATAAACTATCCATTTCAAAGATGTTTTTGTTAGAATTTCCTAAATAAATATCTGCGAACTGTAGTGGATAATAAAATTATAACAATTGATTTTCAGTAAAAAAAGTGGTCGTTTTCAAACATGCATTTCACCGGTGAATCTGACGAATCAATCAAATCTGATTGTATTTAAAAGGTGCTTGGATAAAAATGGGTAGTAAAATAATAAAACTAACAATCAGATTAACATTAATATTCCATTTGAACAGTATTTTTTATTAGATTTTATTAAACTTAAACATTTCTTATACTTTCATTCACTAGCCTTCATCGTCTGAACTTAATTTACCATCGCCAATTAGTTGCTCAAATTTATCAGCAAATTTTTCTGCATATGCAAGTCTTTCATTTCGAGACCATGATGAAGTCGTATTTTTGAACATCATAACTTCTGCCATTAATTTTTCAAAAACTGCTAATTCTGCTTCTACAGAATTTTCTGGATTTGTATTTTCACACTTCCCTTCCTCCTTTTCTGTTTCCTCAGTAGATTTGTCTGGAGTTTTTTGCGTAGTCTTTTCAAGGCTTGTATCCTTACCTATATACAAATATGTACAAGGATTACATAGGATGCTAATAAATAATCAATTGAAGGAAATATACTTACTACTTGCACCTACATTAACGTTTGACCAAATAAAACTTCGCATTGCTTGCAGCAATTCGTCATAACCAAGTGGATCATGGGGATCTTCTTCCTCATCTTCATCTCTTTTACGTTCAAGTTCTATCACATCAAGAAGTTTACTTTCCTGTTTCGCTTCTTTATAGGTGATTCCTTCATTTGAATCATCATATAAACGTCCGCAAAGTAAAATTCCTAGCTCTATACCATTTTCTCTTAAGAAATCGGCGTAAACAGGAATTCGATTGGAAAAACTTCTCTGCAAATGTGAAATAACGTTGATAAATAAGGTTTATTTTTTAAAAGGATAAATCCGTCGGAAAGTAGTATTCACTACGGAAGTAATAAATTTTTTGTTTGTAATGTAATGTAAATGCATGATTGATTTGGATTATTATGTAAATAGAGCTCGGAGATCGTTTAATAGATATCATTTTACTTTGGAAATGGTTAGGTTAGACCTATAATTAGTCAAACTTAAACCTTCGATAGTTCATTGTAATGCCACAGCATCCAGAATCAATCCTGAAATGATTTTTAATTATGTTTAATTTAGCGCGTGCGCTAAAATCAGAAAGTTAACGAAGCGTACTATTCCTCCGTCCATGCAGGTTCTACAAGTCATTGTATGCAGCAGCCTTGTAAAGTACTTAAGTACTAGTATCAGTACCTGGCTTAGTAGCAGGGACAGTAACGGTCCTGATTTGGCCCAAAAAAAAAAGAAAACAGTCGTTGTGGACTGATTTTTATTTTTAATCTGTTTTATATATATAATGACAGTAGGAAAACAATTTACATGCTGAGCCGATATCCTTTGTTGAGAAGGTTGGCAATTGCAGGTCTGGTAAATGCTCCACGAAGGTAATAATTATCTGATGCGATATTTGAAAAGCTTGTTTTACTAAGAGCAAACTAAGTATAAACAACAAAATTAAAAATTAAAACAGCAAAATCTTCATACGATTCTGCTTTATATCCTATCTTTTTACAACATATTTTATGATATTTTATAAATGAGTTGATTCGCGTTTTTGAAAGCGCTTGAACTTCTATTATTGGAAGGCGTGCTTAAATAATTAACAAGAACTTAAGTATATACTTGGCGGTATGGCAGTATTACGTGCGTAATTAGGTAGGTCCTTATAAAGGTACTTAAAAGCTGATATGTGGGACTTATTAGTACCAGTACCTGGACTTGTACTTGAACATTTTTAAAGTACCGGGACTTGTACTTGAAAATCTTTTAAGCACCAGTACCGGGACTTGTACTTAAAATATTTCAAGTCCAGAACGTGGTACTTGTTCTTGGAGTTTTACAGGTCTGCCTGCAGTAAGACTCCGCACGTCATTTCGGTTCCCCGTTAGCAGAGTTTCTGTTTTCCTAGGACATATCATAGCTTTCTTGAAATCGTGCAAGTGCTTAGTTTTTCCCATCTGCGATTAGCCAGTTTAGAGGCCCGTAAACCTAGAATCCTCTTCGCTGATTCTAGGAGCTTACCTACTGATTCTTCTGCTAAGCATATCTATATTCAAAGCTAAACCATTTCTAGTTGAGAGTGTCAGCTGACTCATACCCTGGTATATCACTGTGGGCAGGCATCGAGCACAGAAGAATTCTGTGATTAGCGTCGTTTCCTGGGCTCTTGAAAGCGCTGGAGAGATTTTATTCCAGCTTGGCTGTCAAATTCAAATTCTGTATCTCGATCACTAAGTACGTTATAAGTTGTTTCTAGCCCCCTTCAGCTTGGAAGACGAATTCCAAATACATACAAAATTTTCTAATTGCCGGCGACATACTGTGATTAGTGCAAATAATTTTTTTTCCTCTCCTTGGCCCTATTAGTTAAAACAACTTCAAAAGAAAGAAAACATGTAGTCCATGCCAATGAGTAAAACCTTGAGATCTGTGAGAAAGGAAATTAAAAACCACCTTAACACACCTGGGACTAGATCTACTCGAGGTATCAGTAGTATAACCAAAAAAAATATTGGAATCACTTCGATGTGACCTCACGTAGCGCTTAGATTATGTGATTGATTGCTATTGACAGTGTTCATTTAGAGCCATGGATTCGAGAATACTCCAACGAGTTTGGCTACTGCTGTTTGGTAAGGATTGAATTTATTAGTTTAAAATGCATGTTTAGCTTAACGAGTTTTATTCGTTTATATTCTTTTACTGCTTTATATATTCTGTGACTACTTTCAGTTTGAAGGCGTCAATAGTGACAATAAAGAAATTCAAGTTCAGCAATAATGGATTGAATTTCACAGGTTATCCATGGACGAGCGAGGGAATATTTAATTTCGCCTAACAGGGATATGGTTTTTAAATAAATAATTGACTAAGATAGTGAAACATTTCGCTTTCTAACAATCAATCAATCGAGCTTAAGTGCCTTACTTAGACCCATCGTCCAAATAGTGATTCATAGTCAATATTAATAAAATCTCGAATCGATTAGATCTTTAGTTATAAATCCTAACATACAATCAGTATATGTTATTAAGGTTCAGGAAAGAGAGTAATCTTAAAGCTTCAAGAAAAATTTGGAGCAAGTCGCCTGCGAGCAACGATTGAAGAACCAGTGTGAACATGCTGCCGGAATAATCCGCTGTAATATATGAATTTCTCGCAAGAGCTTGTGGCTCAAACAATTTGCTGAGGGAAAAATAATGTTAAAAACCACAAGCGACTGGGTAAATCTGTTGGGCAACAGCCGCACAAAATTAATGAAATTGTAACGAATGCCGATTATACATTTGGATGATAGCAGAGATGATTGCAAATTGATAAAGAGATTAATATACGAATACGACTTTGCATGATTATTTGAACATGTACAAAAGAAATAGTCCCCAAAGACAATGTTCCACCCGACAATGTAAAGTAGTGTCTGGCCGATAAGAATATACCCAATGCTGGACTTACTTTACTCGCCAGATTTAGCAGTGTAATTTTTACCTGCTTCCTGAGGTAAAATCTGCATGAAGTAACCTCGAAGAAAAATTTATCCACAAAATAGGGTTTCTTGAATACCGCGGGCTCCACAGGACTTTTTGATGTAATATTTCTACCAACTTAAGTATTTTCTAAATTACACTGCAAGTTAATGTGATATTCATTTCCTTTTAATGTTTTGCTAATATTGATCGTCTAATAATTAAGTAAATATTGTCGATCATGTACCCACCGTTTATGGACGTGACGTCATTAACTTAATGTATAACACTAATATTAGTTTCTACTGCAATGTTTGTTTGTTCGTTGGTCCTTCGTTAGTTTTTTTATAAAATTTGATTCTATCGCTTGTACCAACTATCTATTACTTACTCGATGTACCTAACGTTGTAACGTAGAGTAAGCTGAGGTTCATCAATAAATACTTTTCTATTCTATTCTATAGTCTTCAAAGCTTTTTAGATTGTATTGTATTGTAAATCAATTCTTTGAGTCATGCCAATAAAACTATTAAAATATAAAAAGAACTACTAGAATTGCCATGGAACCCAAGAAGCCACGATATTTAACAATTTTTTTAACGATTTCTGAATATAGGAACTCCGAATTTCCGACCGCATTTCGCATTACATATAGCGATGTAGATAAGTTCTTAGCCATATCTCTAAAATGTTTGTAAAATATTGTCGTAGACGACATTCTTAATAGATTTACTACTTGTGTGAATCACCCACCTTTCCAGAATCAAAGTAAATCAAAACACATTCAATGTTGTCTTGAATTTGTCCCGGAATTAAGCTTATATCATCTTCATGTGGGACTAAGTACAAATCTGTTTTATAGTACTTCGTTGTTAAGTGGAATATATATCCGGTAACGATTCCACCCGCTTCCGATAGAATGATTTCCTTTTCTTCTTTTTCAGGTACTTTCCTTATATCTGGAAAAGAAAATTGCTTTTACATGGGAGTGGCATTTCATACCACGTACTCACTATTAACTATTTCTTTTGGGGAAACTTTTCCTTCAGACAGGATTAATACAATTGGGAGTCTAATCATTTCTAATAATAATTACTTGACTGTTTGGAAGGATTTTTTTAAAAAAATTGAAACAATCAGTAGCGGAGTACACCGTGGTAATAAATAAACAACCGCAATAAACTACTGTCAAGCAAATGTCAGTGAAATGTTAACAAATGCCTAAAATTGTCTCGCACGTTGACAGCAATGCATTCGAACAACACCCAATATCTGGTCAATTCTTAGAGTCTCGATCTCGATTATGTAACCGTTAAATCAAAATAGGAAAAAGAAAAATCGTTATTAATGAACATAAATTATGGTTGTTTCGGAAAGAAAAGTTTTTTATCATAGGCGAAATATTTAACTTAATTTTTGATTTATGTATATATTTAAATAATTTGAACTATTACATTTATGTAAAGTTGCAATACTCGGGGATTACATGAGTCAGTAGAACTGACACACACTAACACAGGCTTGTGTAAACCCCAACTGACTAGTTTTCTAGTCAGTTAGCAAATTGTCAAACGTTAAATTAAAATGATGGAAACTGAAAATAAAAGGTAGATGCGAGAGGAAATTTGTGTTTATATGTCTAATCTTCTCTCTTTTGAGTGGAAAGTGACTGATAGAGTTTAATATACATTGCAATCTTTATCATTTAGAGAAAAATGACAGAATAAGTAAGAAATCATTAGAAATACATACAGAGGAGGAATGTCTGCTGCACACCTTGACTTTTTATAGTGAACTGACTAGTCAGTTGATCGAACGCAAGGCGTGTGTAGTCACTCAGTAAAATTGACAGCCGAAGTGACTACTGACGGTAAAAGATAGGAGCGCGTTCATGAAGTCCGCAGCAGCCACAACCGCAGCCAGTCATAGCTATCTCGTAGCGAGGCATAGGTGCGTGTAGCTGCTCCTGACTTTATGAACGAATTAAGCCATTGCCAACTCCAGAAATGTCATCATTGGAGTATGAGTTATATTTCAGGTACATACACAAAAAACAATTTATAACCTACTTCGCCTATTAACTATTATTGACTCCCCACGCTAATTCATATAACTGATTACATTTGCCAATATTACAATATTATTTCTATTCTTTTTTGTAATTTAAAAATAAACACAAACAAACGTGTTAAATGTAATGCGTTTGTGTTAGTTAGCTATGCTGGGTAGCACTCCCAAGTCGGTACCGACGGTAGCCAGCTACGAGACCGGCTATTTTGATTTTCCGAACGCCAGAAACTGTCATTTAGACAAGTCAAAAATTTGGCTATTGCATTTCCAAACGATGATAGCCATATCTGCAGTTATCATATCCGGCTCCAGCTCATGGAGGCTAAAATGTAGTTTAGTGCGGACCTCAGTACTAGGCTTAAAACCTAAACAAAAACGAATAATTTGTCTGTTAGTGTTTACACATCCGGAATTAAATAGTAAAATTATTGTTTTCAGAGGTTGAATATAGGTGGCACATACGTCAAGTGGAGACATTTTTCACAAACGGAATGTGTTTCACCGCCATTTATTTGTTTTTGGAATCTTGACTTTTCTCATCGATTTTGAATTTTAATGAACAGTGGTTGGTTATTGTCATTGTTAATTTGATATTTAATTTCAATTAATTAAAACAATAAGTCTGACTAATGATGGTTTTTATGTAGAATATTTATCTTGGGAAGAATAATTAATTTAAGTGGAAAAAATGTAAATGAAAGTAGGTATAATTAATAATGAAAAATTGATAAAACCAAGTACGGATTAATTATGGTGGAAGGTCTAAATGAAATCATAGGGTATACTAAGTTTGTCATTCTGTTTGTTCGTCGGTTCGTGTGTCGCAGTGTTGCCATGCGGACAATTTTGTTTTCTTACAGTCTGTTTTTACTCATAGAAAAAAGAAAATAAGTTAAATGTTTGTTGTGTTTGTCAGAGAGCTTCACAGAGCTGGCTGGATTCACTGACATATATAATATGGACTGATTAACTTTCTATTTCATGTGGGCGCAGTTGCTAATGTCAAAAAAAGTTCTTACGCCGGTGCCAACATTGAAAATAATCATTGGCGGGAAGTTGAAAAAATGAGCGTGCAGCTGGAAAAGCGATTATAATCAAAACTTTCGAATTTCTGCAGCATATCTCATGAATATATTGCGTTGGGTAACACAATTTTATCAGTAATTAACCCAAATAATTAATTTAAAAAAATTTATTTCGACAGACCCACTAATTTATTTGTTGTTTACAGTTCTCATTCAGTTGGTACTTGGTGCTTAGATCGAAAGAGTCAGCAATATAGAAGTGAGCCCACTTTTTGCAGTATATTTCTATTAATGTAGTCAGTCCATATTCTATATGTCAGTGGCTGGATTAATTAACAACGCCGACGCCGGCGTGGTCATCGTCGTCAAACGCCGAACAAAACGACGAGCAAGTTAAATTAACACTGGGCAGCAGCGTAATTTCCCTTACATTTTAAGTTGAGTTATTTGCTTGTAATCTCTGCCGGTTTGTAATAAAATTTTAAATAATAATAAAAAAGATATTTTCTTTTCCTTCAAGTCACATTTTTTTAATATAAAATCATTTATTTTCAGAAATTTAAATATCGTTTCATTTTGTCATGTTTTTTCATAATAGATTTAGATCTGGCACATTGGCAGCAATGGAGCGCCAGCGTTAAATTTATGATTATAGATGGGTCGACGACCACGCCGGCGTGGCTGATGTAATGTATTTCATACATGCAGTACTGTCTCTAATTATTTTTGACATAAAACGACGACCACGTCGGCGTTGGTGTTGTTAATGTAATCCGTCCATATATGGCAAAGTGCTGGACTGGTAGAGTGATTGGAGCTATAACGCTCGCTATAAGTCAATCAGGTTATACAGGTAAGAGCTATCATAAGCTCACTATAAGATAAGCTAAAAATATTACCAGAGCTAAGAAGATTTATAGGTAATGAAAGTGGTAATAGCTAAAGAGCTCAGTTACCTAGTTACCTCAGTTTGCTTCATCACACCAGTGGAGTGTAAAATTAACTTTGATTTATTCCTTCAAATGGTTCTAAAGGGTTTTCCAATAAGAGGTGTTATTTTAAATAGCCCGCTATTTCGGTAGATGTCACTTTTGGAGCTGTCATTTTTTGACATTTGACAAGTAGAAACTACGCATTAATAAAAATGGAACGATACACGATTCAACAACGCATTGAAATTATTAAAATTCACTATAAAAATGGTGAAAATGTGGCAGAAACGGTTCGTAAAACTCGAACATTTTTGGGTCGCCGTGAAGCACCTTGTCGGACCGCAATACAGAATTTGGTAGAAAAATTCGAGCTGTCGGGACAAGTTAGTGATGTGAAGAATAAAACCCGTGCACGTCGCTCAAGAACAGCCGAGAATATTGCTGCTGTAGCCAAAAGTGTTGAAGAAAACCCAGGTTTGTCCATTCCTCGTCGTCCTTTGGAATTAGGCATTCCACAAACGTCATTACACCGTATTTTGCATAAAGATTTGGGTCTTAAGGCTTATAAAGTTCAGTTAACACAAGAACTCAAGCCGGCCGATCATCAACAACGTCGAGTCTTTGCTGATTGGATCCTTGAAATGCATGAAACGTGTGACTGTTTGGTGCGGTTTATGGTCCCGCGGGGTCATTGGACCTTACTTTTTCGAAAATGAGGCTGGAGCAACAGTTACGATGAATGGATTGCGCTATCGACAGATGATTAATGATTTTTTATGGCCGGAATTGGATGGTATTGATCTGCACAACGTTTACTTTCAACAAGACGGCGCTACGTGCCATACAAGCAACGAAACCATTGATCTTTTACGGGTAAAGTTTCCGGACCGTGTTATCTCTCGAAGAGGTGATCACAATTGGCCACCGAGATCTTGTGACTTAACACCTTGCGACTTCTTCCTTTGGGGCCACGTGAAAGAGAAGGTCTATGCCAACAGCTCAGCGTCGATTCAAGACCTCAAAGATGGAATTCGTGAGGCTATCGAGGACATAGGGCAGCCACTTTGCGATTTGGTTATGGAAAATTTCATGAAAAGGATATGGTCCTGTAGGCATGGTCGTGGTGGTCATTTGGCTGATTTTATTTTCCATTATTAACGGCATAACTTCCTCTTTATATTGAAATAAAGATCCGATCATTTATCTCAAAAAATGGCATTTTTCTTTGAATATCAAAATAACACCTCTTATTGGAAAACCCGTTAGTATGTGGAATGGGGGACATAGGCCCATTTATCTCATTTTAACTAAAATTTCCAGTCCAAAGAATTATAACATAAGTTATTAGTAGCGTATAGAAAGTATTGCTAGATACACCTAGATACATAGGACAAAACAAGATTAAAATGAAATAAATCCAACACAAATTTCAATCCTCAATATTTTATTAGCAATCATTATTAGCGAAATTAGGCTAGATACACAAGTAGGAGTGCATAAGACCACGGATACTTGCCTGAAAGAATTATTTTTTTTATATGCTGTAATTGTTTTAGATCTTAATAATTTTATTATTGAATTTAAGAGTAAAATGAGAAAAACAAAGACAAGAAAAAACTTCAATTATAAAAGATGTTATTTGACGATCTAAGGACTAATGTACTCTGCTCCACGAGTTAAAAGTTTTAGCTGACGGAGATCCATACGTACTAAAATTTAGAGCCTATCAAGGCACAAATTTTTATCTCATTGAAGGGGAGTGCATTGGTTCCACGATCATGTGATGAAGCAACGATTATTGATTTTTCTAAAGAAGTAAAGTATTATTTAGAGATGCTAGTAGAATTATAGAATATATATGTTACAGTCAAAACACGAAATCCGTCAAAACCCGATTTTACTAGGAAATTCTAGTTCTAACAAAGCGCTCTCGGTAATTCTAGTTTTAACTAGTATAACACAGTTAAAACTAGAAATTACGAGAGCGCTTTGCAAGAACTAGTATTAACTAAAGAATATTTAGTTAATTCTGGTTGTGGCTGAATTCTCGCGTAGCTCTTAGTTAAATCTAGAACTGACTGGTTGCTATTAGTAAATTTGCGTTACAATTGGAGTACAGAAGCAGGTTTCCCAATAGGAGACAGCCAGATCGCTCGGACTTTTCTGTCAAGATTCTATGGGTGCAGTATGGCGGTACCCTTCCGGGACACCCTGTATAGTGTTAGTATCAGTGAATTGCTAATATAGGAAAAGATCGTCTTGGAAATTGTCATGGTAATTCTGATGTTTAAAGTAGCCGTCTTTAGCCAAGTGCGGAACCTGGGAACTATAGGATCTGGAGGACCCCTGATAGAAATTATTTTCTAAAATACTTTGGGTTATCAATAGGAATAATAACATAAAGTATGTTAAGGCCTATCGCGCACTGGAGACCTTTTGTCACGTAACTGTTTTGTCGCCACTTCCTTTTTCGTAGTCTCTAATATAAATGCGCGCATGACTGCTAGGTGACCTTGATTCCTCCTGCATGCCTTTTTTGGAAGATATGATGCATGCCTCTATATTGGATACTTTATAGAACATTCGTACAGGTAGTAAGGTGGCCTATAATGATATACCATTAATATTTTACCTTGTGGATCTTAACCCTTTGTATGTACGAATACTTTAAGTACACATTTAGTAGCTTAAAACTGTTTGCTTTCATGTTTTGAAGAATGTTAGACATTAAAACAAAGACACAATTTTTTTTGTAATTGAAAAAAAAAAACCTAGTGTGTTATTTTGGCGGCGTGTGTATAAAACGACACACCTCTGTGTCATTTTAGGCCACCCATGTAATTTGAATAAAACGCAATAGTGGTTCAAAATAAATTTAGTTTATTTGTCAAAATAAACGAATATATAGCTTTTTTCTTAAACTTCTTATATTATATTTCTTTTGTATTGCTCAACTTCTAAAAATAACAAAATTCTTAGAATCCATGAGTAAACTGACAGGTATGTCATTTTTTCCTTGCTTTGTCGTAGCTTAGGTGTATATTTTTGTCACATATTTTGACATTTTACCTTAAATTTGTCGTATTTTTATATTCACCATATTCATTTTGATTTGTCCTATTCATCGTATACAAAATAAACTAAAATTAATTTCCAATGAATTAATGTCAGAAAACACGCCTAAAAGTACAACGAATTAGTCAAATACTTCTGAGGTTGTGACAAAAATGTTATACTGTGGAAGATGGATTTTCTACACGAACTTAAAACAATACAAGTGCTTAAAATCGAAAAATAATTTTGAATTTTACGTAATGAAAAGCTTGCTGAACTGAATAAAAATACCAAAAAATCAGTAGAAAAGTTCATTTCATTTAGGCGTATATTTTGACATTAAAGTACGACAAAAGATCAGAATCACCGCCCAGATTTCAGTCTGGGTAACTATACTGAGAGATCTTGAAGTAAATTGAGTTCTGTCGCGTAGAACAGAAATGAAATACATTCATATATAGGGTGATTCGTAAAGAAGTGCTCCAACATGTGCTAATTGATTCCTTACAGTGTTGTGATCAGCGTATACGATGAGGAATTTTTCCGTAAAACGCCTCCTTCACCCCTTTTTCAACGGATAAAGATATTTGGGTATGTTTTCATTGATCACCCTGTGACTTTTGAACGTTATACCATATGATGATGATTTAAACTTTGGTAGACTGATAATCGTTGGACTTTTCCAATGGTCTGTAAGTTTTTCATCTTCTCTACTCCATTTTGAAATTATGGCTCAACAAAATTAAAATTTCGGAATTTTGGCTCAGTTTTTTTTATTAATTACTATTTTTATCAAATAACAAACCTCATCAATATCATATTGGATTTAATCCCAAATGCTTAGCAATAAAACAAGCCATCACACTTTGTACTTTGTGTTATTTGTACTTTTTCTTAAGCATATCTAGAGAAAATGACTAAAAAAGCTCACTTCCAAAAATAATTGCCTACTTTCTGGCACTGATGAACGCTGATCACAACACTGTAAGGAATCGATTGGCACATGTTGGAAGGAACACTTCTTTACGCATCACCCTGTATATTAAAACAAAATTGCTATTCTTAACTGTGTTATTTTGTTGTTAAGATTTATAAAAAAAAAAAATACTATATACAAATTAAAAAAAAATTGGGAACAAAAAGCGACAAATTATGAACTAGAAGTTTTTCTTTTAGAAACCTACCATTAATATAATTGTGGTTGACCTCTGTAAATTTGACGTCCAGTTATCGCAAATATTGTAATTAGACTTCGTTAATAATAAATATCCCAGCATCCTTTTATTTTTTATTAAAAATATAACATATCTACATATATATATAATTTATATTTTTAAAAAATAAGAAAATGAATAAAAAAAATTTAAAAAAGATTGTTTAAAAAAAACATAATTAAAATAAAAGAAAATTAAAAATATTAAAATAAATTTAAAAAAATATTTAAAAAAATTAAAAAACTACAAAAAAAAATTTACAAACTTAAGAGAGAATCACGTTCTAAGAACAGGAAATTTTAGCTAGTTATAATTGTTTTAATGGGGGGAACATGTCCATATGTCCTACATAT
The DNA here is from genome assembly GCA_963924295.1 of Dioctria rufipes. Lineage (NCBI taxonomy): Eukaryota > Metazoa > Arthropoda > Insecta > Diptera > Asilidae > Dioctria > Dioctria rufipes. The sequence goes on from OZ002743.1 coordinate 49,397,814, forward strand.
GTATGTATAAAAAACACTTGTTTTTTTTTTTAATTTAAGATCACACGCAAAACGCTCCTATTCACTATAAAATAACCAACAAAATACGGGAAAATTATGAAGTATGGATATTTCTTAACAATAATATAATTCTTTTCCCGCGTTAAATTAACATAAAATTAGTATACTTAACCGCATCCATTGTTTTAAATAAGTCTTTATTTTCCACCATCAATCTATGAGAACAAAACGATAGATTATCAATTAACATTTCTTTTTTTTTTTCAGAATTGATTCAGTAGTGACTTCACATTAAATTATTTGTTTGAATAAAGCTCGCACGATAGCTTTTTGTTCGCCACATATTTTCACAAATAAACAAAAATCGTTAAGTAACTGAAAATCAGTTTAATTAATTCTAATCAGAATTAATTAATTCTAACCAGAATGTCGGGGCAGTGCCAACTTGACGGATTTATTTAATCTATAAAAATTAATTGAGATTTTCTATTATATACCTACCTAAAAAAACTTAATTATTAAGAATCAACAATTCCCCAAAAATAATTCAATTAATTTAATTTTAATTCAAAAATTACCCGCTACTACAGAATACTGACACTCGAAATTCCCGCTGAGATGATATCATATTTGGTTTTAATTATTACCCGAAAGCCATCCGAACAAAGGGCTTTCTGAGCAACAATCAAAATTATATATGTATCATTTTGAGTTATTGCTGGGATATGATGCCGGGTCGTCAGGTACTACCCCAATGGAGAGATGATGCACTTGACTCTAAAATAAATGTTGACATAGCACAAAAAGATTGGAAATTGGAAGTGTCTATTTGCACGTTTAAATTAGATATCTGGGCAGGCGGCGAGCGTGGAAAATTTTCATCTACTTCACATGGATTAAGCTCCAAAATTAACAGAATATTTTTTCACTTGGAAATTTTAAAATGTTTCAAACCATTTTCCTTCCTGTCTGAGTATTAAAGAATTAAAAAAAAAAAATGAATTTAATGTAAATATTGAGAACTTTCACCTTTGAACGTTTTTAGTAAAACTCTTGTATTTGGAGAGAAACTATTTTTGGTTTAGGTATAGTTTGTGATGGTCGGTTACAAAACTGCAGAACCTCTGCACAACTTGAACTGATTTCTTGCACTGTAATGTAACTGACTGATTGTGATTGCCGCACTGATACTCCACTCTCCACATCCTTTTGATTTAGTGGATGAACTGTGTACTAACAAAGTCCTGGTGGAGCTTACGATTTACTTAATCTTATCCCGATTCGTAACTCAACCTGGTTTGAGCTTTTCTATATATTACAATTATGCCGGCTTCCTTTGGTCCATGCAATCCAATACTAACCCGGATATTCATGTTCCTTTCGTGAGAATCCGTGATACGTTAATCTTTTTCAGTCCTTCACTGTTTCGTATAATACACACTTACCTACCAAGGTGTCTAGATATATGCAGCTCCGAATGCGATGGGAAATTTTAAAAACGGTTCAGGTATCTTTTGCTAGATACGAAAATATACCTTCGTTTGACGACTTACCATGATAACGCCTACCTGTCAGCATCACAGCCAATGGAATATATCTCGGTGTGTGTGTGTGTGTGTGTGTGTGTGTGTGTGTGTGTGTGTGACTGTGTGTGTGTGTGTAGGTGTTAGTTGTATGGTTAGTTTGAATTCAATCTTCCCCAATTTAAATATAAACAATTGCCTGACTCTCTTTCAGTACAAAATTTCCTATAAATGAGGTTTTGTCGAGTTGATTTTTTTTTTCAATACTGTGGCACTGTTTCATTTTTTCCTGGATTAACCAATTATTCCGCTAGGTTTCCCCACGCATAATCACAGGATTTGTAAATGATTGCATTATCGCTTTTGTTTTTTCGTTTCCGATGTAGAAATTGAGAATTCGATTTATTATGGGAAGAGATTTTTCTTTGATATTACATATGTTTGTATGTGTGTGTGTAATGTATGTCCTTCCATCCTTGGTGGGCTAATCTGTAAATAAAAAAAAATTGCTTTAGATAACAATTTTGATGCGCTAGGTCAGTTTTTAGATTTAAATTAATGATAACCAGGAAATGTTTGATAATGATTTTTTGAATGTAAATATGAATTTTTAAATTTTAATATTAGTATAAAACTGTTTTCTTTTTTTTAACAACATATTTCTGATGAAAATTACACTTCTATTTGGCCCCTTTTCTTTCTCTCTTCTACATATATTTTGAATGATGACGACATTTGATACACGAGAATAGCTCAAGAAATCACAGACGATCTTATAGTTCATGCCGTTTAATATTTGGCTACACTCCTGAGATATATGGATATTTCCGTTAATTAAATTAAAATTATTAAATTTAAATTTTTTCTCTTCTAGAACGTTCAGAATGACATTCTATTTTATTCTGAACGACGCGACGTTCTGATCATACCTTAAAAATATTGATTGTTGGGATTGAGTTTTGTATGTAGTTGTGTAGTAAAAATAAGATTTTAGTTTATTCGAAAAAAAAGAAATGAATTAAATTAAATTTTAGTTTATTCGAAAAAAAAGAAATGAATGAAATTAAATTTTAGTTTATTCGAAAAAAAAAGAAATGAATTAAATTAAATTGTGTAGTAAAAATAAGATTTTAGTTTATTCGAAAAAAAAGGAATTAAATTAATTTTAATTTCATTCATTTCTTTTTTTTTCATAATACAAAACTCAATCCCAACAATCAATATTTTTAAGGTATGATCAGAACGTCGTTCAGAATAAGATGGAATGTCATTCTGAACGTTATAGAAGAGAAAAAAGATGCGATGGATTGAGGCGGAACGTTCAAAAGAAGAAAAGAAATGAAATGAAATGAGGAACGGTCTAGGGTATAGGAAGTAAAGATTCTTTTTAAGGGGTTGTCAAATTTTTACACTTTAATTGGTCTCATGCAAGAAAGTACTCACTCCAAACAATAACAAAATATTCAAAATTTCCGAAAAGGAGATGGTGGAACATAAAATTTTTAGACAAAAAATTTCAGTATAGGGGTCGTGATTTATTGAATGATAAATTAACGATCTTTCCTGTTTTTGAAAATTTTTGCAAGAATCTAATAATTCTATTAATTTTATTATATTTATTTAGTCCAATTTATCATTCATGATTAAGACTTTATTATTAAAAAATTCCAAAATGAGATTTCACTATTCACAGCTGTTGAAAACTGACTGAAAGTACTATACTAACTATACCTACATCTAATGTTTTCCATTACATTTGGATTAAATTGGAATTTTTTTAAGAATCCATAACTGTAAAATTGCGTCTACACCCATCACACATTCCACAAATATTTGACAAATGTTTGACAAACTTTTGATAAATGTCTGTCAAATGTTTTACTAATGTTTGATAAATGTTTGTCAAATGTGTTATGGTCGCATGATGGCAGCCCTGGCCAATCTAGTTCGCTCTCTGACATCTATATTTCGATAGCCAAGGCATAGCTGTCAGTGAATCGATATGTATCACTCGAAGTACGGAAAAGCTGGCCAAGAACGGTGGTGTAAGAAGAGTAAGACAGAAAGACGAGACAGGCGGAGCAAGTGGATCAGAAGTTATGAATTAAATCGCATTCTACGTGATTAATCACACAATAAATCATTTGATTGAAACCAGAGAATAGTCCGCGAGTAAACTGCCATCGGGAAATAGAAAATATTTTTGCGGAAAATACACTATAGTTGAAAAAGAGGGGGAAAAATCAGAAAGTAGCTCAAGGGCCCGAGGAGAGGCCTTAACGGGCTAGCTACGAGCCTTATATTCTGCGGCCTATACAAACAACGAGAACAGGAAAAAAAGGAAACCTATAGCTTTGAAGAACTTTTTAATTCTGCATTTATTATTTGCGCATAACCAATAAAACATAGAATTTGTAATTATAGAGATACTGGGAGTAGCTTGAAGCATAAGGCAAGGTGTTCAATTAGTTCAAAACTCCATTTTATGAAACGCCGACGACGAGCACGCTCCGCACGGTTCAGAGACATCTTTCTTTCACTCAATCGCACGAAAAGCCATGCCCGTATATCAGTACCGGGATGGAGCCCAACTAATTTCGGCACATATATCTGTTCTAAACAATAAAGAGGAAAAAAAAGAAAAATACATAAAAAAAGGAAAATCCTAGAATTCAATACGGCAGGCTCGCGGCAGCCATAGATTTCATTCCAGCAAAGTTAATGACGCCTAGTCTACAAGCCGGCCTTCAGCAAAGCACCGTGAAGAAATAGTCGGAAATCTCCGGCGTACTACCTAGGAAATAAGAAATTATTATTAGGCGTAGGATGATTGTATCATGGGCCAGTCCAACTTCGCAAACTGTCCAGTTACGAATTTCTTTTATAGAATCACAGCACATCGAGTCGCTAATGCCGAATTGGGAACGATGTGATAACTTACATTAGATTTGCGAACCTAACATTTTGAATTTGAGGGAATGTTACTCCCAACACGGAATAACGCCGCTATAGCATAAGTGATGGATCTAAGTCGTTTGTTTATTTTTATTTGAAGCGTGATCCCAATCGAGGAAGTCAGTAAATGTATTACTTCGATAAATAAAACGAAAAGAAAGGATTATATAAAATTAATATTTTTATATCATTACTTTTGACAGAATGGTAATACCAGTTAGGACATACCGTCAATATTTACTTTAGGATACTAGATTCCCTACTTCAATCACTGTAATTTTTTTGAGGTGCTTCAAGATATCGAGCTAAAGTCAGACATGGCCCTCTAAGTTTTTGCCTTCTTCCTCTTTCTCCCTGGGCCCGATGAGGGCTGACTAACTCTTCTTCTCACCAGAATTAACGACGATAGGGACATTGTATACAAGTACCAACAGTGTCGGGTGTCGGGTGGCGGAGAAGGTCACCGAGGATCGTAAGATCTGATCCTCTGTAACTCTTCAGGTGAGGGCAAGGAAGATCCCTTCAGGATGGGTGTGCATTTGGTTATCTTTTGGTCAATTTGGCACGATATTTTTTTTTTGTTAATGGAACATGGTAACGCAAGTCCCTTTTCCTTAACTCACCCCATACTCTCTGCATTTAGTCGAATTGCTAGCATGCCAGCCGGCCAGCATAGCTACCAAGAAGTGAACTATCAGCTTCGGCTGATAGATGAGATTTCACGTCTTACAGCTCTCACTCAACATTAATTCCATAACAAAGGTTTGTCAAACATTTGGGTATTGCTTGTGGACGTGCTTTAATAGTAATGTTGTTTTATTTTATTTCATATTTCCGATAATATCAACAATTTGTGCAAAAACTATTTGTGAAGATGTTTAAATACCTATATTTAGTGAAAATACAAATGAGGAGAATTTTAATCAAGTCGGTAAAGAAGATATTCTGTTAGCTCAACAAGCCAAGAAAGAAAACATGAGAATGGCGACATTCGAGTATGAAAAAGAAAGAAAAAAAAGCTCAAGACGTTATCGTCGTGATATTATATAACTACTACTACTAATATTATTTATTATAATTTTTTATTATAATAAAAAAAAATTTTGCTGCTTAGCTCAAGGATAGAACGAGAGATATCATATTTTTGGATTTTAGACATGAAATTGACAAAACAAGTTGTAGTTTCTTAGCTAAGTTACCATTAACCGCGAAATTGAAATTCCTCTATGTTCTATTCAGTTACGTCCTGTTGACCCAGTTTAGATAGCTCAGTATGCTGACTCTGCCGCACGAAATCTGTAGGTAGGGTGCCCCCAACCATCTTCTTACCACCAAGTTTTCGTGAGGCAGAGGCAGCACACTGACTCATCTATATAAGGTCTATGCAGTATCACCGTTAATATGTCACACTTACAAAAACAAAAATAACAACTGGAAAGACTTCCTTTAAATATAGCATAATATAAAGGACAGGTGGACATTCCACAGTTTATGAGCAGGAGGAAAATTAAAATAGTTCATTAATTAGCGGAAGCCAGTATCTGCCTGCAGTGGCGTAACTAGTTATTGCGGGCCCCAATTCAAGAAAAATAGAAGCCCCCCCTTTGCCTAAGGAAAACGAATGTAGTCCGCCGAGGGTTGAACGAGAAGTCAGCTAGTCGGAAGTAGGTAGCTAAAAGCTGGGTGGGTTTTATTATAAACGAATTAAAAAGAAATTGCAATTCTTTTTTAATCTCAAATCACAGTTTATACAGAAAACAATATAGAGCCTGTATAGTAGAAAAGTTAAATAATTTTAAATAGTAACATCGCTTAAAAGTGTACTGACTGTACGTACTGCAAGGCCTATGATTTGTCTACGGGGTGCGTCCTGGCTTTTCGCTTTTGGTACATTGTATAGACAGTTCAGTGCAGCCAGTAACCTCAGTAAACACAGTTCGGTTATTTAGTAAAGAACTAAACTAAAATCACAACGAATCTTAACGAATTTTGTGGATGATATTTATCGGAAAAAAATCTCCAGCTTTCGGTGTATGAGTTTTATGTGTTATATATCCGCATGATGTGAGTATTGTATATAACCCTTAATAACATATGGGCGGTCCCGGAGACCGCTAGGAGTGTAATTCATCTTATATAATTGCCAACATAGTTATTTCAGCTTTTGTTTTTACAGTGGCTTCTTAGTTTTTAGTTCTCTATCGATTGCTGATGCGGTAAGTAGGAGCGGGCTCCTGTCCAAGAAAGGGAGACCCAGATGCAAACCTGGCTAGAACTGTAGTCTTTGTGGGTGGGGGGGGGGGGGGGTCACAGCTAAAATGTTCGAGGGAAAATCGGAAGAAGTAGCTTTTAAAATTTTGTAAAATGTATGCTTGCCAACGCTCATAAATATCTTCAGCGACCCAGACCAGCCAAGGCACCTGAATCAATATAATCCTTTGGAACCATGGTCGGCCACTAATAGTACATGAAAAATCTAAAAAAAAAAATGGTCAAATAATTCTAAGAAAACTGAATGCTTGTGCCCTTGTGGGCGAAAGAGTGAACCACAAGAATCAATTCACCAATTCGTTTGGACTGCTGTCGGTGAACAGTTATTGATTCAAATTCTTAAGAACAATTTGCAAGTATATTTCTAAGAAAAATATAATTCTTGCCTATAATCGTAAAAATTTTGAACAACTCAGGCTTGAATCAATATCGCTATGAAAAATCAACGGGTAGCTATTTGTTGATTGCGAACTAAGGTTCTACTGCAAAAACCCTAGAACAAAATTTGTTAAGTCAGTTTGTTTGCTCCTGTTGCGAGATCCACACCATGTTGTCCTGCCATCAATTTTATGCTGGAAAATTAAATAGGTAAAAATAAATTATGATCGCTGACCAATTTCTTAGACACAATAGCTTTGCTTTTTTCGCATTACGTGTTCGGGACAGGATCAGAAGTCATTTCAGCATTAAATTATTTCGATAGAGCTATGATTTAAAATTTTTATCTTATCAAACACTCAAATAAATATGTATTCCAACATTGCTTATCATTCCTGTTATTTACAGGTGTGAGATGATCTTTCGACACTACATATATAAAAACACAAGAAATTTCTAAAAAATTCATACACGTTTCAAAGAAGAAGAGCTACGAGCGAATGACTATGTATAGATCCAATCTACATCGAGAGCTACACACTACAAGTTACACGAAGCTCTATTTCAGCTTCATGAAGCGGAATCTGCTACAATGAGTGCTACAAGCTTCACATTCGTACTGACAACTTAACATGAATAAAGTGAAATTTTCTTTAAGTTTCAAGTTTTTAGTGCTATTATATCGAATTTCCTTGCTTAAAATTAATTATTTTTTCCATTATACGTGCTCTTTATCCGTATTGACTAATCGTAATCACAGAACGTTTTTGATATGAAACATGACTCTTGTAGATCGGCTCTTATACCCACTATTACTACTCATAAGAAGACAAACAATTATCCAGCCGTTGCCGTAGATTGGCTCTGTTGACGCAGCAGCGCTAAAGTTAAAAATTGCACAAGCATTAACCGCAGGCATCAGCTACACGAAAATCGTCCTGTTAAACTTTTACATCTCGGTCTAAGTCGAGCACCACATTGTGTTTCCCAATTCAATTCACTGCGTAGGTGTGGTAGCGTTTTGGGGAAGGGGTCATGACCCCCGTGACCCCCCCTACCCTGTATACGCGCCTGTTGTTATGATCCCCATAAGCTCAGGAATTTACTGAAGGGACACCTTGTTGTGGATACACAGCTTATTCAGAGATATCCTACAGTCCCCCAGTAACATTATCCGTGGACAACTCAGAGCCATCAAGGCTACCTGACTATCCGAGAGGATAGTAATGACATTTCCCTTGATTTCCATATTAATTGCTATCTTCGCTGCTATTGCGATGGGGAAGACTTCATCCTCAGATATAACGTAGTCTTACTTTTCACTTTTGAAATTTTTCAATATTAATAAAATATCACAAAATTTTTTGAGACAATAAATATTTGGCCATGGTATAACAAACTACAACGTATCCCAAATAAGTTTTTGACATTTGAAATGTGACTTCACTTCGACTAATTTTCCATGGTGACTTATGGTGGAAATAGTGAACAAAAGCAACCATAGGAATCACAAAAATCACAAGATTTGAATAAATTTTTGATAAGCAAAAGCTTAGGTACTAGCAATAAAGTAGTTTTAGTTTTTATTTTAACACAAATAATAAGCATAACAATGCATTATAGGTAGAATCATATGCATCCACTTTAATTCTCAAAACATAAATTCGCTTTTTGAGATTGAGTAAGAAAAAGTAATTTCTTAATTGCTCCTCCATCCAAATGTGTATACTTAGTACAAATTTCATATTCATGTGACGCGACACATCACGCGACTTTGAACCTCTTCGTTGTATCATGGATTATTTTACCAAATTTTATACAAATCTCTTGCTTCCCTGGAGGAAGAACAAATAACTAATGTTCCATAGGATTCGGTGGGACGTCTGTAAGTTAACTTGAGAAGTGAAACTCATACAAAATGCAACAGGTGTGCAGTCGAAAACACTTTAATTCTTCACGGGAGTGTCACTGAAGTTTCTTGAACTTTTCCCCCCGATACAATTAAGAAAGAAAATGCATTTAGAAAAAAAAACAAAAGGAAACTTAAAAAACAAACAAAACAAGTTGGTCGTGAAAAATTAAAGTAGACCCGTCTTAATGACAGCTCTTTTCGACAGGACTGAACTTAAGATAAATTGATATGGGATAGGATTAGTAGTGGCATAATAAAATGTCCAATTACCCATGTCATGAAGTTATCAGGATAAAAAACTATTCTAAAAACATTTCTTTTGATATACTTATTTCCAAATCGAGATAAATCTAGCATTATGTTAAAAAAAAAAAAACACTAGTGAGGTTATAAGGCTGAAACTGGTAGGGATACTAACCCAAATAAAACGCTCTTACACACATTCATACGCAGGAGCATAAATAGTTAATTCAAATATTTGGTTACATGGTTAGATCCCTACACTCAAGATTTCACTTATTCTGTCCCCATTTCAGATAGAAAATATTCTGGTGGTGAAAGCTAATTCACTCTAAAATCTCTGCCTCCATTAAACATTAGTGATGAAAAGTGTCAATGCCCTGTCAAGCCCTTGTTTTAATTTTATATTTGGATCCATATGACATTTTCGCGGTATGTCAACAACTGACAGAGGTTTGGGATATCTTAAGGAGTATAAATATGTAAGAATTCAAAAATGCTTTTTGATTTAAGGAATATTTATAACATCAATCCAGATTACGTGCGTACATAGAAATGTCTTTAGTGATTTGAAAAACGATTTCAATACTTACTTGGTAAAGGTGATAAATTTGGAATTTTCTTGAAATTCAGCTGGATAAAAATAAAAATTATTGTTTGAAGAGGCTGATACTATTATTAAGAATTTTTATACATTACTAAATGATGAAATCATAGTTTGTCATTTCGTTTGTAACACATAGTAATAATGCTGGTTGAGTAAAATGCATGCATTAAAGTTATTTTGATTTTTGCATGTCTGTCTGTTCGTACCGGTTGTCTGTCTGTCAGTCTGACGAAGGTATACAGAATACAAGGTATTCCCATTACGAACCACGGTCCGCCATTAGTGACGTAATATTGTGAGGAAAGTACGATACAGAGAACACAATACTCTCTCTCCCCTCTCTGTCTTTCTTATAAAAATGTATATACATTAGTCACAGAATTACGTCACAGGTTATCAGCTGCAATGTGTCAAAATTTTAATCGGAATACCTTGGAATCTGACTATCTGTCTGTCCGTCTGTCTATGTATCCGTCCGTCCGTCTGTTTCTCCTCTCGATAACTTAGAAATACGTTTACTTAGAGACCTGACATTTTGCACACGACCTTTTTAAAAAAAATTGTAGATTTAAGTTCGAAACTAGGTTAAATCGGATATCTACCTAGTAGGAATGCCATCAATTTGTTTTTTTATTATACTATATTTTGGATACTGCCTGAGAACGCGTGCCGTAGAGCGTTTTCATAAAAATTGTAAATACAAGTTCATAAGGACTAAGTCAGGCAACCCCTTGTTGGCGTTGAAATACCAAAATAGAGGTTTTTTACGTATACTGCGAAAAGGATGAGTCCTAGATGTATTTATTTCACAAAAAAAAAATATTTAGAATATAAAATCCTATAAAATTGGTTACAATCATTTTTACTGTCCGACGAGCTATTCTAGAAATAGAATGGCAGAAAATAATACTCTCGACTCGAGTTTCCAAAATATCTATGTAGCAGTAGCGTGAGCCTTTGTTCTAATCAAATTAGCAATGCATACCGATAATACTTATAAATAGGGACCGTAACTATGTTATGGGACTTTTTGAAAAAATTCTGAAATAATAGTTAAAATTTAACTTACTTTTATTTATTTAACTCCCATGATAAAAGTCTCATAAGATTTTTATCTTTTCAATTTTTCAGTGTGATCAGTTATAATAGTTATAGAAGACTTTTATTTATTTAAATCTCATAACGGATCTACCACTGAGCTTTTATTGTTGCAGATCTTGGAATTATATTTAATATTATAGTATATATAATTTTTGCTAATATTCGGACCATCCGATTCCTGTAATCTAAAATCAAATACCAAAATCTGCGACAATAAAAGATCTGTGTGCTATGGACTGATTGATATAGGAGGAAAGTAATATCTCCCACTGAACGGTTAGCTATAACTTTGAGATTTTAGCAAGAGGTAAATTTATATAAATAAATATTTATGGAACTATTCAAATAAATCCATTATTTTACAGGTTTTCTGATTTACCTTATCGATTCCTTAAAATAATAATAAACACAGCAACTATGGATTTTGAAATAAAAATTTGCTTACTTACCACATAAATTTAAGCAACATCTTAAAAAACTGCACGTGCACTCGTACTAGTTTCAACTAAACTAATATTTATATACCGCGCCTACAACATTCTATTTAGATGTTTACACATTGCAAGCGCAGTGCGCAGCATGAAGAAGATGCAACCAAACTTTTTGGGTTTCAGAAATGTTTACACATTGCAACTCTCGAGTGGAGTGGCGTAGCGCAACTTTTTGTGCTGCGCTACAAAAACAGTTACAATATATATTCGTATAGCTTAGACTTAGACAACTAGTATTATGGTCTGTGACAAAATGGTGAACTGCTTCCTGCTATCGTTGTTTATAAAGCACAGATGGACCAAAATATCTGAACAGCCAAAGTGGTTAGTTTAACGTGAATTTATTTCACTGACATATAATAAGAATGGACTGAGCGTTCTTGCTTCAAAAATGGCACAAATATTGAACAGGCTGTGAAAACCCTTTATTTCGCATAATTGCACAGCGATTTATAATTAGTTATTATTTGTCGATTGGAAACACTAAAGATGTAGTAAAATCGTATTGCATTAAATGAAAATTGTTTAGGAAGTTAAACTCGTTTTAATTAACACAAAAATTAATTTTTAATATTGCTGAAAAATGTGTTCCTCTGCAGATTTGATGTCAAATATGCTTGAGCTTGTAATTTTGCATTTTTATGTCAATTCCCGTGTATTCCAATTAATACAGCCGTACTGTTTCCAAAATTGGTTACAGTTCAGTGTACATTTTGAGCTTGAAAGAGACAAATAGATTTTAGTAAAAATTTGTGCCATTTTTGACTATTGGAATTAGATAGAATGGCTCAGTCCATTTTTATTATATGTCAGTGATTTATTTGAAACTTAGCTAACAAACGTTGAACCCACTCGTGATGCAGAAAACAAAGTGGTTTTACTAGGTTACAATTTTGCTAATCATTTCTTCAAAAATAAACCATCAACATATATAGAGCATTTTAAAGTAGACATTTCAACGATTAAAATTAGCCATGATAGAATATTTAAATCGAAGAAAACACCAATAAAGTTTTTCGTGGATGATTTTGGTTTTTTTTTTCGAAAATTTTGAATATATTGGAAGCTAACTGATTCCCAGATTCCAAAAAAATTGTGCTTCTTCAATACAAAAAAAGGTATGCTTTCACAAAATTTCATGTAATTTGAATTACTTTTACGAGAGAAAAAAAAAATAAAAAACTGAAATATCGGGTTTCCGCCATTTTCTCGAAAAATTTGAGGTTATGTTGAAAAATGCCTTCTATGAAAGTTTTAGATATTTTTATTATCGATAACTTTCGCGAAGTACATTTTCCGCTAGGAGGTCACATTTCGCCGAAAATCGCAAAAAAAAAAGTTTCAACACCTTAACATCCCCCGCTCCCCCCTTTCGAAATTTCACTTTATCACGTGCTTAATTTTTGTTTTTTTCTCTTAATTATAACCTTAACTAAATTTTCCGTTTGGTCTTTGCCTGTTATTAAGTTGTTCTTTTCAAAAAAGTATTGGAACCAGTCTAAAGGGGCTACTTGAATACAAAAAAAATAAATAAAAAAAATGCATTTTACAGCATTCTGGCTGGATTTGTTTTCATTACTAACGTGGTATGAAGCATATTTTTTAAATGGCTTAACATAAACATATTACAAATAACATGCTAACTAGGTGTTCATGTAGCACCCCTTTTGCGTTATCGTAGCATATGTAATTTCGTCAGATGATTGCATTTTATTCTCTTCCGGGAGTAATTGGTTGGAAATTTTTGCAAAATTGCCAGTCTGTAAACAATTTTGAATAAATAAATTCAAATTCAATCTGGCTTCCGACACGACTCTTGTTTATGAAGACTTTATAATTTACAATGATTTGATCCGCCATATGAAGAGAATCTATGAGCAGTTCATTGCCTAAGTGAACAATGTCGAATACATTTCCAACTTAGACAGCATGAAAACTCCACGTCAGGGTTAACTTCCAACATAACCGAAAACATCTTATGATTTCGACTGAGTAATTTTGCTCTACACAGATTCGTCTTGCATTATAAATGTCTGATGCTTCCTACGACGGGACGGCACGTTAAGAATGTTACCTCAGCTCTGCATTATTGCATGAATCATAAACGCGTTCTTGTCTTGTTTTATGACATATCACTTAGCCAAGGATTTCATTGACATCCTTGTTGTTTCGGATGGTAGTTTTCGGTTGGTATATTTATGATTTTTTTTTTTTTCAATAGAATACATTTAGTATAGTTGTTTGTAGCTTGTGTTTTTAATCAGTACCACCAGTCTATGATGCGGTCTCATTAGGGAAACATGATGCTAACTTATTGCCGGTAATACTATGCCCTCGAAAAGAAAATTGGATTTTGATGAGTCAGAAGTACAGGGACAAAGGTTAAAGCTTACCTAACTTTTCTTCGAATTAATTCATACATATTGAAAAATAAATCTGAAGCCTCCTCTTCTGCTGAATATATATGTACAATTGTCTTCCAACTTATCTTAATAACCTGCGGAGCTCTAGTGTGGTGGAAAGGTATCAATTTTGTCCACCATATAAAGATATAACATTTAGCGAATGTGTCTTTAACTCGGGCATTTGAGGTTATTCTCAAATCAACCATCACCCTGTACAAATTTACATAATGAATGAGTCGTCCACCGAGACTATGAGATTATACCTGGATACGCCAACTTTAAAGTCTCAATTCCAGTTAGGAAAGAATGAGAATTAAATTCAGTATTTTACCCTATCTTTTACACAGGCTTCTAAGTAGAACACTGGAAAGGACAAGCACCATGGTTTAGTCTGAAGGACTATCCTCGTAGAGAGAAAATATCTCTTTAGTTCTGAACACTTGTTTTATAGTGCTAGAATACAGTATTGTCTCAGAAAACGAAAATATGGACGAATTTGTATGGCTAAAATATGATAGGACATTCATCCCTCTGATCGCCACAAAATATTTAACTGCGTCAGTACAGACGACTTCAGGTAAATGACGCTACGGGTAGAGCTACAAACAATTTTGAGTGAAAGTCAATCCGAATTTTACGAGAAAACTCAATCTTCAAATATCTTCGCGATCATTATCACCGGACACAAAGAGGTTATTGGATAGGACTGCTGGTAAACATATTATTCACAGATTGATAGGATAGACAAACCTTCTTTAAGATTGTATTGGACTATATATAAATGTGTTGAGTCGCAGCACCAATCTGGAGTAGTGCTGCAAAATGTCATATTAATAAATTACAAATAGCACAAAATAAAACTCTAAAAATGATATTGAACCTTCCTAGATTTTATTCAACCAGAAGGCTGCACGACAAAGCTTGCGTAACTCTAATTAATGAACATATTGCTAACAATCAAGAAAAATTTTTAAGAACTTGTACATATTCAGAAAATCCCCTCATTAGTTGCTTAACCCAAGGCTAGTAATGGAAGCAGAAATAGGCAAGTTTTTTCTTTTTTTTTAAACATCTTTAGTCATTATTAGCTTTAAAAATTTAATTTTTAGTCTTCGTTTTTAATCATAGTCATAGTTTTTAGTTGTTATTTTGAGGTTCTTATTTATTGAGGTTTTGTAATTTTTCCTCATCTAATACTAATTTATAATAATACTAAATGATTTTTCCATTAGTAATGTAAGTATCTTTTTTCGAGTTGTATGGTAAGCCAGCCGGTCTCTCACTCAATGTTTTTACGGCATCCTAGCCTCAGTGATTTTTGTAACACAGTATAAATAAAGAAATGAATGAAATGAATAAATGTGTGGAGTTCTGCATTTTTAATGAACCGCATAAACATAAGATACGTAGATTTCGAAGTCAATTGATAAATTTATATATACATACGTGCGCCAAGTATGATTTATGAGCGGCAACATATAAATCACATGGGATGAATAATATGCCTACACTCTAAAAAATGTGCACAATTGTTTGTACAGAGCTTAGGTATTTGTCCCTAAAATGTAGGGAATATTCACTACATTTTAGGGAATATTCCATACATTTTAGGGAAAAATGACTAAGTTTTGTGTTTACAATTGTGCACATTTTTTACAGTATAGTTGTGGCCACCGGCGAACTTCTGCCTAGGAAAACTAGGCGGGCCCAACCATGTAGGGGGGCCCAAACTTGTAGTAGGGTCCCGCCAGGAACCAAAATGATATACATGGAGGACATACGACACCGGACATTAAAAAATAAATTTAATTCACTTTATTATTTCTCCATACAGGGGCGGATTTAGCAGTAGGCAGATCAGAACGGCAAATTCTCAATTATTCACGTTTTTGTCGTAAACATTTATACAATATACACATGAAAAACGTGTCAACGTTATTATCGCCAAGTTGATTGCAAAACTACAAAGACGTGGTTCTGCTTACGAGAACTTGAGGAAAAGGTTTGACTTTCCTACATAGCTTGTAATCTCAAGATAGCCGCGGGGGCACACGGAGCTTGAAAGCCTTCTATCTAGGAAACTTAGATGGGACTTTGGGATTCGAGTGTCTGCACATGCCAGCATTTGGCAATCGCTGAGGCCACACTGCGAAAATAATTATCGGTCTTGGAGTTAAGGGACTTACACATCAAACAAAGAATCGAAAAATTCAATTTACTCCCCATTAAGCCAAATTTTTGCTCCAATGATTAATAAAATCAAGGAAAACAGGATAATCTAATAATTTTTCCAATAAAATAGTTATATTTACTTCAGATTTTTAAGAAAAACACAACTTTTATGTTTTATCCACCAAAAAACGAAATTTCGATTGCATCTGTCATTTCTTTTCGGTTTCCACACTATGGAATGTTTCGGGCAAAAACTTTTTCGGTTTTACTTAACCTCACTTTTGGACTATTTACAAAAACATTTCTAATTTTGCGGGGAAAGAGTTTTTTTTTTATTATAATAATATGGATAGGGACCACCACTTAAGGGATAACATTAAAACACGCTTTTCCTATGAGCCCCATTAAAGTTATTACAAAAAAGTTGTCGGTTTTTGATGTGTAAACAAAAGCGAATTTTCGGTGTAGAACTTTTCGGTTTCCGATGTGCAAGTACCATTGCACAAGTACATCCTGCAAAAAGACTTTTTGGACATTAATCAAAATGTGGAAATGGCGCTCCGGATGTTGTTGCGTACACCAGGGTCAAACTGCTCGGCAGAACAGTCGTTTTCAGTACTAAAGCGAGTGGAGAGCTATTTAAGATCCACCACAGAGTATAGACTCAATTCACACTCTGTGCTGTACATAGAGTTAGAAATAATGCAGTTTGTGGACTACAGTGAGGCAAACTGTTCCATTGCAGAGAAGAAAGTTCGTCACATGGCAATCTAAGCGTATTCTTACATGCAACGAAGTTTCTTTGCATATAATTTCGAATTTATTTGTGATATTTCTTAGTTTATTTGTTTATTTTCAAAGGTCAATGTACGTTAAATAAATGAAAGATAACGGTAACATTTTTGTTTTATTCAATTATTACAAAAAAGGTCCTAGGGGCCTAGGGGCCCCGGTTCTTTATGTCCGGGTCGGGTTGGGGCCAAAGGTTCTACCCATCTTCAGTCCATATAATCTAGAGGATGTCCCAATATTATTGTGTGATTTTATTTAAAGACAAAAAAAAAAAAACGTTTAATTTACTCAGCAAAATAATAACATAATTTTAAAGCGTAATCATTTATATCCTACTTCTTTACCTACAAGGAGGCTTCTATAGCACTATGAAACTGCTAATTGGGAAAGTTTCGAATCAATAACTTAGAGCAATTGGTCAGTCTGTTTTGCTTCAGGGGATGTTGATGAATGCATATTAGAACTTAGTAATATTCTAAGTCTTGGCAGGCGTTAATTTCGTATTTCTTCAGTACATCTCAATAACAAAAAAATTGCTCTTGACTTAACTATAAGTGCAATCAAGCAATAAAATCGAGAGTCTGATTTTCGCGCCCATCAATTCCATCCATGTTCAGAGCTGAAACAAGTCTACACGGAATACCTAAAACTCACTACAAGTCCATTATCCAGAGAAAAAAATTTATTTGACCAGAATTTTAGACGAAGAATCTTGGCAAGCCGCAAAGGTAGTAAAGGTTTTTAGTCCCTGATCAGAACCATCATGAACAACTTCAGTAGTTCATCTAAACCTTTGTGGCGATACGACCTATCGTAAGTTTTTCTATTTCTGCACTGCTCTCTGGCAGGGATTTGTCTTTACGCATATCGGAATTTGTAGGGTTTTGGAATGCAATTTCGAAAATGCCTTGTTATTTTGAGTAGGCAATTCTGGAATTCCCTGGATAAAGCTAATATTCCGAATGCTAGAGATTGGCTCCAAATTCTTGTCTTCAACCCATTTCACAGACTCCTGTTTTGCATCTCCCGAGTGAATGTATACGAGAGCCAATACAGATCGGTACGACAGATGTGTTCAAGGTTCTTAAAGAGAGTAGGGTGTCCAAAGCCGCAGTTTGTGATGGTTAGTCGCTCCTGTTAATTAAAAGCTGCATCTCATAATTTTTTTATTAAAGTCTGGCATTCATTCACTTTTTATTCTTAAAATTATTTTCGGCCTTACAGTAAAATTCCGTGAGGCTTTTTTATCCTAAACTGTGCATGTGGAACAGTCTTCCATTTTCTGTCTTTTTCCAGCATGCAATATGTGAAAGTTTAAAAGTGACATACAACAGCACCTCCGCCATTCTCTTCATGTTTCCCTAATGCTCTGCTTTTAATAATAGGGTATGCCTTGGCTTAATAATATAAAACTAAAACCTGAAAAAATATCCTACAAATATCCTCAGGACTGATTACTCTCTTCCATTTTTTTTATATTATTTGCATCGTTCGCATTCAGCTTAACTCCACCTGGGGGCACCATGAGAACTATTTACTTTTTGGGCTCGAGAGGAGACAATGCAGAGCTTCCGTTGAGGTCATTACTAATCGTAACTATAGCTTAATGTTCAGCTCTTTCAAGTGGGGGTGGTTAATAATCTGGAATGTCCAGCTTGCACCAAAGAAGTGTGTTTGAAATGACTGAACATTTCCTGCATTTATACCTACCAGGCCTTTGACATGTGCAGGATGGAGATTTTTAGACGTACTTTTCTGTTAAAAGATATTAAAAACCATAATTAACCAGAATCTATGGAAACGCCCACATTGTGTTGCTTTAGCTTCTTGGGACTTCACTTCCTGCATAAAAAATATATTTCTAGACTCCAGGAGCCGAGATGTACTGCATTTATTTTTTAATTGCTCTCTATTTGCTTAAGTAAAGATCAACATATAAATGCCCAAACAAACATATATAGATATACTAATGTATAAATATACATATTTCCTGTATAAACCAAATTTAAATAAATATTTAACAGGTTAACTTGAAATACATTTTAGCCAGACCTGAGAATAATGTCACTAAGTCAATTAAGAAGGATTTCAACAGTGAAAATTTTGGTAAATAAGTGAAACGGATGCAATTTGTATGTACGTAGGAACAATATTATGCACTTTCCGTGTTCGTAAAATATTCACAAATTAAACTACAAAATCGGAAAGGGCTCTACCGTGACATCTCTCGATCTCATCCCAAAGCCTAAGTGCCTTCCGTGCTATCCCGTTGGATGAAAGTTTTATCGTGCTAAATGTCAAGGGTAGTAACGGCCGGATAGGTATAGCTATTTCAAATCAGACCTTTCTTCACCTGACAGTGATTCTCGCTAATCAAATTAAGGTTTGACGGTTAAAAGTATCTAGCAATTCCCCATTTTTTTAAATTTGGAACTGTTAAGCAATTAAAAAAAAAAATGCGAAATGTTTGTATGTTTGTAGGAAACGTTGTGTGGCAAAGAGGGTATTGCAGCTGTGTGGATCACCTGAATTGATAAATTTTCATGAAAGAATTTTATTTAGTCAATTAGCTTTTTTTTAACATCTTAACATTTATGTACATATCCATATATATAAAGGGAATGAAACTAGGTATATTATTATTCCTGGTTCGCTGAGACTTCTTTCAGTATTAAGTTGGTAGATGCTTACGTAAGTGGTACACACTTTGGATGTACGTATATGTATTATCATAGATGGCACAAGAACTAGATGTCGCATGGCATACTAGAGTAGAGTATACAAATTGTGAAATGGGTAGTGTATTTTGGAATGGACCATAACATTTTTAGAGTGTGCCGAAAGCAAATATTTTTATAATAGAAGTTTTGTATAAATTTGATCGACTTCCTCAACACTTTAGATATGAAAAACTATGAATCACTCGACGTATACATCATTTCAAATGTTCAGGTTCATTCCGGAATAGACCACCCAGTCATATAAATTTTGTATACTTTTTTGGTACTGCATGCGACATCTAGTTCTTGTGCCATCTATGATTACTTAGGTAAATTGACATTGATTAGATATTCAAGGTATGTGTAAAATTTAGGATGTAGTTAAGGTTCGATTCAATAGCATAAGACCCTGTTCATGAGGTCGATACGATACCGTGCTTTTTTTGGTGACATCCTGCTCTTCCTATATATCTATCTCTATTTGCGACTAGTTTTTATCGCGCGGTACATTCATAAGGTTGAGAGCGGCTACAAATTAATTTGTTTAGCTTTGTAGTGGCAAGGAGATATTAGTGTGAAATTTACATATATTTATGTTTTTATATTTACATATTTACATATATAGTAAATTTCGACATGACTGCGGAACTTTAGCATTTGATTACAAATGTAAACAAACATAAATGTTGAAATTAAGGTGAAAATCGCTCCAAATTAAGAGCATTTCTGCGATAAATTTTTGTATCGCACGAAACGTAGAAACAGTTAGCATGTTCAGTTCAACGACAACAACATTGCTGCAGCCAATCAGAGCTCTGTCGCATGCGATAAATCGCGCTCGTGAACAAGGATTAAGAGATGATGTTAAAACGAATGCGATACTAGGATTACTAGGATGTGTTGCCTAATAAAATGTGGGAATGCAGTAAAAATTTTGTTATTTAAAACAACAGTATTGAGAGGTTTTCATGAATTAGGATGTTTTATTCATAATATAGAACTTGAGCTTAAAACAATGCTATACCGGTGTGTAACTGGTGTTCAAATTTAGTAGATAGTAGTTGACCTTCGTATTTGTTTAAATTCAAAAGATCTAAATGCAGCTCTTAAAAAAGACATACACAATTTCTAATTTTTATGGCAAAATTAGCCAACATAAAATTGCTTAAACTTCTTAATCTCAAAGATAGTTACTGTCAAATAGGAGTAAGTGAAAAATCAAGTAGATTCAATTAAATTCAATTTATTATCACAATTCAGACTGGTTATGTATACCTATAAAGATCTTAATAATCTTATAATCATACATAGATTTTTGCAAATACAAACGTAAAATAAATCTTATAAGAAAAAGAGAACCTAAAACTAAAATTAAAACTAAAACTAAAGAAAGCAATAGAAAGTTAGACTAAATTATAAAAAAAAACAGAGTTCCAAAAGTTACATTAAATAATAAGGTAAAAAGTAGTAAAGGGATGTGGCAAATACGAATGAACTAAAGCAGGGGTGGGCACGCATGAGATCAATAAGAGCCGCATGTCATTTTTTCATACATGACGATCCAGACCATAGCATTTAAGTATAAAGATTGAAATTAGACAGAAAGCATATTATGATTCTGGTACGAGTTTCCAAAATTCAATTATAGAAGTAGATTTGTGCTACATTTGCAATGCCTGATCCTATTTCTTATCTAATAAGTCCAAAATTCTCAACTGCTTTATCAGAAATTGGAGATTCATCTTCAATAATATTACAAATAAATGCGTTCACAAAATATGCAAATGTAGATTTAAAACTTTTCAAATCTTCAAACCTAAGTTTGAAATCCGCTTGAATATCTTCAAATTTTCCCTGATATTTATTTAGATTTTCTTCTTTTCTTCGTCGATAGTGATTAACTAGTTTCGGCTTAAAATCATACGCATATGGCCGAAATTCGGCTTCAAAACTAAAAACTGTTTTTGACAAATCATTATACCATAATATCTGTAATGAACATAAAGTCAAGCTCCATTTCCTAATTCTGGGTAGTTTTTTCCTTTTTCCTTTACAAATGTTATGATAGGATTGTGGAGTTCCACAAAATGCAAAAGGTATAAACATTGTAAGTTGACCGTAAGGAGAGATCATTGTTCAATTCATCTGCTTCATAATTTAACCGCAACTCTTCCAAAAAGATATTACATTTGACGATCAGTTTTGGCGTTTGTTCTAATTAAGTTCACAATCTGCGAAACAATCCTTCATATATTAAGTAAACTTAGCTATGAATTGCTCGCGGTGAATTATGCAGTGAAGAGCTAAAAAATATGGAATTTCAGGATTGTTGCTTAAAAGACTACGCACTACTTACGAACTTATCAAGAGGAAATTCAAAGCTGTACCTTACTTCATCAAGTATACAATTCCAAATTCCAAATAAATTTTACTAATTTTGCATGGAATTGCATAATAGTAGGCGTGATTACCATCGTCAGAAGCAAAATTAATGAAATTATGGATCATAGAAACGGGAATATATCAAAAACGGTTGCATTTAGGCAGGTATACATGTGCTTAGTAAAATTAAAGGTAGCATTCCGAGTTATCATGCATTTTGGCGGAAAAATCGTTAAAATTTGAAAAAATTAATAATTTTTTTTCCAATTTTTTGACTTTGACGTCCTACTACTTCCGATGGAAGGTGACAGGAAGGCTGATGGGCACTCTTTGGAAAGCTTAGACGGTTTGCTATCATCTGAGATGAATCCCACCTTGTTGGGTGTATATAAAGATAATTACAGGGTGTAAAGTGTAAGAAGTACTAAAAATCTTAAACTCCCCTACCGCCGAAACGACGCGTCTTATCCCTCCCTTCATCTTATAATTTATTGCTTGTCTCCACCTTAGCTATCAAACCCTTAAGCTAGGTGCACCAATTATGAAACACCCTGTATATTTCTGACATCGACACCGCGAGTTGTATCGATAAGAGCTACTATGTCTAACATTTCTTCCTTCACATTTACGTTGCAGTGAATTGTGGAACCTACTGAATGTCTGTAAATTCGTCGAGAACTAAACACTGAATGCTGTACAATTTTTCAAACCACATATCAACAACCTTATTTTTAAAATTTGTACAAATTTCACCAATACAACGTTCAGTTGTACGGCGTGACATAGTTAGGAAAATGAGAGATCAATTTATGCAGTTTTGTATTATCCAAAACTGTAAGCACTTATTTTAGGTTTCTTATAGTAAATTTTCTTTCTCTAAAGGGTTTTCCAATAAGAGGTTTTATTTTGATATTCAAAGAAAAATGCCATTTTTTGAGATAAATGATCGGATTTTTATTTCATTATAAAGAGGAAGGTATGCCGTTAATAATGCAAAATAACATCAGCCAAATGACCACCACGACCACGCCTACAGGACCATATCCTTTTCATGAAATTTTCCATAACCAACTCGCAAAGTGGCTGCCCTATGTCCTCGATAGCCTCACGAATTCCATCTTTGAGGTGTTGAGTCGACGCTGGGCTGTTGGCGTAGACCTTCTCTTTCACGTGGCCCCAAGGGAAGAAGTCGCAAGGTGTTAGGTAACAAGATCTCGGTGGCCAATTGTGATCACTTCTTCGAGAGATAACACGGTCTGGAAACTTTTCCCGTAAAAGATCAATGGTTTCGTTGCTTGTATGGCACGTAGCGCCGTCTTGTTGAAAGTAAACGTTGTCCAGATCAATACCATCCAATTCCGGCCATAAAAAATCATTAATCATCTGTCGATAGCGCAATCCATTCACCGTAACTGTTGCTCCAGCCTCATTTTCGAAAAAGTAAGGTCCAATGACCCCGCGGGACCATAAACCGCACCAAACAGTCACACGTTGAGGATAGAGAGGCTTTTCAACAATAACTCTTGGGTTTTCCGAGCCCCAGATGCGACAATTTTGCTTGTTGACGAAGCCATCGAGGTGGAAATGGGACTCATCACTCAAGATGAGTTTTCGATGGAATTCCGGATCATTTTCATGCATATCAAGGACCCAATCAGCAAAGACTCGACGTTGTTGATGATTGGCCGGCTTGAGTTCTTGTGTTAACTGAACTTTATAAGCCTTAAGACCCAAATCTTTATGCAAAATGCGGTGTAATGACGTTTGTGGAATGCCTAATTCCAAAGAACGACGAGGAATGGACAAACCTGGGTTTTCTTCAACACTTTCGGCTACACCAGCAATATTCTCGGCTGTTCTTGAGCGACGTGCACGGGTTTTATTCTTCACATCACTAACTTGTCCCGACAGCTCGAATTTTTCTACCAATTTCTGTATTGCAGTCCGACAAGGTGCTTCACGACGACCCAAAAATGTTCGAGTTTTACGAACCGTTTCTGCCACATTTTCACTATTTTTATAGTGAATTTTAATAATTTCAATGCGTTGTTGAATCGTGTATCGTTCCATTTTTATTAATGGCGTAATTTCTACTTGTCAAATGTCAAAAAATGACAGCTCCAAAAGTGACATCTACCGAAATAGCGGGCTAATTAAAATAACACCTCTTATTGGAAAACCCTTTATATGGACATGTGGTACAAGCAACTAAAAGAAGACAAAAGTCCTTACTGCTTATGAAGCCCTGATTGCAATGACTTAAGTTTCTTTGTTCGCAATTTTGAATTGAGTGTATATTGAGTTTAAAGTTAGGGATAACCACTTCGTAATGTCAAGTGTGCAATTGCAACGTTACAATTAAAACCCAACGACTTTTCATTATTGTCAATAAAAGCTAATTTTTCGGCCCAATTTTTGTTTTGAAAGGCTCAATTTTTTATTTTCTAGTTCGTATTTTCGTTTTTGATGTTTTTTGAGGTTACGTTAATAAAAGAATTTAGTAAATTTATGTCCATAGTTTGAAATTGAAACAAAAAAAGTAAAAAATTTACGCCGCGAAAACAAAAAGTACGAAATAGGACATTTAGTTGATAGGAAAACTATCACTGAAATATTGTTCCCCATAGCAAAAAAAAAAAAAATCTAAGGAAACTCAAATTCAAAACAAAGTTGGTATGCTACTTTCTCTTGCTCAAGTGCGCTCACAACAAAATATTTTTAAAACAGGATTAAGAGAAACGCAAGCTCATGTACTCAATGGAAATTTCTCCTTGGTTATTCCCATCTATAACTTTATTGGCAATTTCATTTATTTGCGTCTGTGGCTGATGAGCATACCTGCAGGTGTGCTTGAAGGATTTAATGAGGGAATTTTTAATAGTATATTTTTACGTGTCTTAAAAAAATTGTCGCTTAACAAATTATTCTGTTGATGATCTGTAGAATATCTGAAATAATTTTTACGTAATTATTGTCATCTAACAAGCCCATTTGGTGTTTCTCAGTAAGAATAACGATCAATAAGGTGCGCATCCGAGTATGCGTTTCCGTAAGTACTCCGTGTTAACGTAATTGAAAAATAAAAACTAAAACAATGTTTCGTTTTTTTTTTTGCGAAGCGACAATTGGCCATACTCTTATGAATATGCAACATGAAAAAAAAATATTCAAATAATATCATTTCTCATTCAAATAATTATTGCAAAAAACTACAAAATATCTAGGCACAATAACTAAAATAAATATACAACATAAAATCCGTATAACAAAATACATACATAGTTACTTATTTCCCATTGGCACCAAAAACCAGCGCTTCTGAAAGGAGCACAATTTTAGCGGCTCTATAGCCATCGTTTGGCAGCTCTTTAGAAGCACATTCACTGATCTATCATGAAAAATAAGCAAAGGCACAAGTAAGTAACTCAAGTGCTTCTAGAGCCATCGATTGGATGCTCAATAGAAGATTATTTGATGAGCTCCAATAGATTGAAGTGCAAAAAGAGGTGATCTCATCTAATTTTCCACGAATCTAAACTGTGGATTTTTCGACTATTGTACGAAGTAACTCATTTCTCATTTTCAATGTGGTGTTCAGACTCCAGAGTGCTTAGAACTAGGTACATAATCTGAGGTTTTGGTTAATATAATCCGGAATAAAAGGGAGAATATTGGCTTATTCCATCAACTTCATAAAATTTAATATGTACCACAAATAATTATGAGCAAATGTCTTGAAGACTAAAGGTCAAAACACAGTGAGGACGACACAACAAAGTCGCCGTATAAAGTGGTTGCTGTCAAAGATTCGAATATATGGAAGTCCCATATACTTAGCTTAGCACAATGAGGGCGACGCGATAAGTTGCCAACAAAAAGTTTGGGAAAATCTCTAAATTAGTCACCAACATAATTGATATTTCTGTGTGGATAGTGAATAATTGACATTCATGTTATGTGGATTTGAATATTTTCATGAAACATAGTAAATTAAAAGATAATGGTAAATAAGCTAGTTATTAAAAACTTGCATAAAATTAATTTCATTTATTAGTTTGACAAATTATGGGTTTTGAGGAATTAATAGATAAAATGAGGGAAAAAGTTATGTTGTGCAATAAAAGTCATCCCATGTAAGAAATCTCTTAGTCTTCTTTTTAGTTTTTTCTTTATGCTTTGCATAAGCTATACTAGCGATTTTCCTTAATTTTTTCCTTTTTGCCATTTCTTTTATAATAAATAAAACAGAGATAGCTGTCAAAAACATTTGTCGAGTCGCGTTCACTGTGTTTTAAATGCGACATTATCGCCAACTAAGTTGCCAACATTGTTGTGTCGCTCTCACTGTGTTTTGGCCTTAAGGAAGAAGCACTGCGATGATTGTCCAAAAAGCTCATTATAAGCTTTCAAAATGACACATTCAAAAAACTTTTTCGGTGATCTTTTAGAGCGTTCGTAGTGCGCTTCTTAAAAGCAGCATTGAAGTGCTTGCCTCTGCGGATATGCCTATGTTAAAAAGGAATGAATTTGGATAGGGAAAAGCAATGCTACAAGCTTCCAGGGAAGCACTTCAGGAGGGCTCTAAGAGCGTTTTTTCCCCCGGTGGGTTCATTTAAACGAATTCAGTGATAAAAGTTCTGAAAGAATAAAAAACATTTCTATTTACCATAAGAGCCGCAGTTAGCTCAATGAAGAGCCGCATGCGGCTCTGAGGGTTACATTTGCCCACCGACCGTTTGAACTAAAGTAACAAAAATTATACCATAGAGAAAACAGTATCAGAGTAGAAAACTGTATGTTGGGAATTTTGTCGTAGAGCTTTTGCTCAAATGCCCCTAATCTACTTCTTAGCACATGGCTAGACTGAAAGCAACCCTTCCAGATCTCATTCGATGGTGTTAAGCGATCAGTCACACAATATAATACCATCGACTGGCCTACATCGAACAGCAAAAAGTCGGCTTCGCTGAGATGTATGCACGCACACTGCACTGTGCGTGTTATTATGCTTCTCTATGATTATACATAATAGAAGAGCAAGAGTAGAAGGAACAGAAGTATTAAAATAAAACCGCAATATCAAACGAGCGATATTAAATGGCGAGATAGTAATTTTTTTAAAAGGCTGGTAGATCCCATGCGTACAGAAGGGAGACATTTCCACAAAAGAGCAATTGAAACGAGATGAGAGTGTTCCAAAACATTTCACTTAAAACGAGGTAGGTATTTCTAGCTTAAGATGGCTGCGTGAGGCGAAAAATACCAGATCGACGAACAGGTAAGTGGGAGATCGGGTATATTTAAGTGAGCTTATAAAGAAAAATCAAAGCATTCCGATTCAAGGATGTCTCTAAAGAACAGCCCAGTACGGAGTATCGGAAAGGAGATATATGATAGTTTCTTCTCAAACTATAAATAAATCAGATGCATCATTTAAATGTAACGTTTGGTATTCTTTGGCATATGGAATCTAAATGTGGGAAGATAATACACCGACTGGAAAAGTAAGGTAACAAAAGGGATTTGACTAATTTCAAACGCAAAGCGGACGATAATATACTCGCGGACAGTCAAAGCTTCCGTAATGTACCGTATATTTTTCAAATTATTGACTTGAACTGGTCACAGTAATTTATAGAATTTTTGATAGTGATACCCAGGTTACATACGCGATCGTTGTATGGCAAATGCTCAGAAATATAACTGGAGAATCACAAATGTCAAGCCGTTCACGAGACAGAATTATGAAATTAAACACTTCTTTGGATTTAAAGCCAAGGGATTAGTTAAGCTCAACTCCGATATTCTCGGTAAATCCGAATTAAGTCTGTCACCACAATCCTCGACTAAAACATTAAATACTTATCCAAATAGATCTGAACATCATATGCATATAATTGTATTTGGGAATACTCGACTATTTCAAGAAGATCGTTCTACAGTCGCCAGAAATGTATACGTCATCGTTAAAGAACCGTTTTTTTAGTTTTTGAGTCAATCCGTCATTAATATAATAAAAAATTGTGGCCTTCACATTTTAACGAAATTACACGGACTTTCTAGAAAAAAAAAGTAAATTTAAGTTCCAAAATGGGGGCAACTCTTTATTAGGGCTGCCATACAAAAATTTCGTTTTTCACTGTATATTTGGGCACTGTCCGAGAACGTGTCGGCGTAGAGAGCTGAAAAACTTCAAATAATCTGAAAATAACATTAACATAAGCGACACCTTGCAGGAAATAGCCAAACTATAAAACTCAGTAGAAACCTTCCGTATCTACATTTTCAGAATATTTACTACCCCTAGGAACTTTTGTAGCTCCTTTATATTCTTAGGATCAGGTTAAGCTTTTATTGCTCTGATCATATCTGGAATTATAATAATTCTTTTTCGAAAAAAGAAAAAAATTGATGAATTAATAAACAAAAATTTCGGATGAAAAATGAAAACAGATCATAAAAAAATTCCAAAGAATTACCTCGGCGATTTTCTTAAAACCTGTCTTAAATACATATAGATGCGATGACAATTAAATATTTTCAGGTCAACAAAGCAAGTAGGTACGAGGCGTAATCAAAAATACGGTGAATGGTTTTATTACAAACAAAGTAATAAATTTACATCAAATTTGAATATCTTTCAATGTACTCCTAGGCTATCGATGCACTTATCCAACGTTGATTGCGTGATTAGAAGCATTTCTGGAAGGTTTCTTTCGAAGTGCCTTCAGCTGGTATGTCGTGGCCAATGTCGAAAAACGATTTCCTTTCAATGAAGTTTTTATTTTTGGGAAGAGCCAAAAGTAGCATGGTGCTAAATCTGGAGAGTATGGTGGATGTGGACAGGCAGGAATATTTTTTTCGGTAAAAAAATCACCTATCCGAAGCGTGGTGTGTATCGGGCGTTGTCGTGCTGAAAGAAGAAGTGATTGTGCACAGACCCATGCGATATGTTTGTTTCTTCCCTAAGCTCTCGAACAGTTAATTGCCTGTTTGAACGAATCCGTTTTGTCACATTTTGCACATTTTCGTGTGCTCTTAAGTCGCTCATACCTATTACTAGAAGGCAGACTTCAGAGTCACAACATTATCGCCATACGCTGACTGATTTTAACAATTCAATTAACACGTTATTCGAAATCCATGATGTACGACAGACACAGTAAACATGACCTCACTCTTCCTATTCTGGAACTTGTTCAAACTTAACACTGACTTTCTCAAAGAATCAGGCTATCAGACGGATAACTTCAAATAGATATAGCGTCAGCAGTTGCTGCTATAAAAATTCATTCACCGTATTTTTCGATCACACCTCGTATACTGGATTTTCTTGAAACTTGGCATATACATATGTGTACTTCCGATGAACCTATAAATTAATTTTTTATCCTGAAGAAATGAGAAAATAATTATTTGAAACAAGATTTTTCAGGGCCTTTGTTAAATGTCTCTCATTTACTTTGAACTGAAAATATTGTATTATCATCTGAACTATCGCAAACCAAGTTACAAGAGTTCTGGCCCAAAAGCAATGGGTCAAAAATTGATTTAGATTTTTAGTGGGCCTCCCTCCAGTAGAAATTAATGCCGCATGCCTGCCCCACTTACTTTAACCTAAAAACATTGTATTGTCATCAAAACTGCGCATGTGTGCCTAGTACTTAAGAAAAAAAAAATCGGTTGAGTAGAAGTGGGCTGAAAATTGATTTGAATATTTCACGCAGTTAAATAAAGTTTATGAACACAAATGAAATAGTAATGTAAAAAAGATAAAATACCCAAAGCTCGCACAAAATTTTTCCAACAAAAATGCTTGTTCACCATTTTACTTGAACACAATTATTGTAAATCTCCCTCCTTCATCCAATGTGCGCATGCTCATTATATGAAACGAATGCAGGGGATGTGGTCAGGCAGAGAAACAAGTCCGAACACAATGAATTCTTACTATAACGAGGGTCACTTTTCTGATCGACCAATAAGGTGAGCTCTCTGATGGTCCTTTGCCTTCAGCATAATTGATTTGGTAACAAGGATTTCAAAACCAAAATGGTGGATAATCGATTTTTCTTACTTGCCCATGATCCTCTTTACTAAGAGTTTTCTTCAGCAGATTCATATTTGATGGAGCAATTGGAGGCTTTTTAAACAAGGTAGGTTATGTAGATTTGCAAAGAAAATGTTAAAACGTTGTTGTTGTGATCAATAGATATCCTTACTAATAGATCTGCTTACTTTTTTTTACATTTTTATAAAATAATATTTGATGGTTCCGAGAAATAGTAAGTCTGAATCTTCTACGTGGAATAATAAAATGCGCCCCGATTGATTTTTATTCATTTTTAACGGCTCGGGGAGTCTTCCTTTCGAGTTGTAGGGTTGCTTTTTATTCAGTAGAAGAGTTCGGCTTAGGCTGTTAGCCACTCAAATAACTTTTTTTTTATTTGCCATGGTCAGGATCCCGTAAATGATATCGTATTTATGAGGCTTAATTTTGATTCTTTTCTGGCCAAGCAAGAACATAAGGTTGACCATAATATGTGCGCTATCCTTTTGTATGGTTTGAATTTTTGTTATTTGTTCCTCATTGCGTCTTATAACGTAAACTATAGCTGTGTTGATACATTTTCATAGAAAGATTTAAATAAAGCAAACAGTACAAATAGTTCGCTTCAATCTATAGAACAATTTGTTCTCTCTAGTATATGGTGGGAGCTCTACAACAACGTACACAAAAGAACACAGCTTATATTTTAAGGAATTTTATGAAAAAGTACCACCAAATTTGATCAAGATCTTCTAGAACCATTTGTCTTCAAATGAAAACTACTTTGATTGCAGCTATTTGGTAGAAGTTTACTTCCAATTTCAATCTTACATAACAAATTAAATTCAGAATTTCAAGAAATAACACAAAATGAAATAATATTGTTGCAGGAATAATTTATGGATAACGCTGGAAGAAATAATTGTCGAATTCAAGCAAAAAAATCCAAAAACTAAACGCCTTTAAGAGTTCACTTTAATTTAATTTCTTCAAAATCCGACCAATAGTATTACTGTAATACTGTAATAAGTAGGTACTAATAATACATGGAGGTACAGACTATCTTGATTGATAATTAGTTAGTAATAGGTATAGCTAAGCAAAAGTGAAATTCGTAGCGATGTATAAATTTAAAAAAATAATTCGTTTATTTTCGTGAACCGAAGAAAAGTCTCCACAGTTACCTACTTTTACTTTTGGGTGTATAATTGGTTATTTGCGTGCAACACATAATACTTAAGCTATTGGTCTTTTACAGTTAAAAACAGATAAATAAAAGACATTAAGTGGTAGTATCATGAAAACTTCAAGATTATATTTAACCCCTCTATAGGTGGTCGCTAAAATATGTCCCTAGTTGCCGATGATCTTCTACAAGCGCTGACCAGAGTTGACTATGGTAATCATGCGGACTACCTGGTCATAACAAAACAAAACAGGGAAAATATGATTGGATAATCTCTGATATAATGCAGAATGCCTTTAACATAGTCTACAACTGGTCCCGGACGAATGGGACTTTATGTCAATCCTGGAAAAATTTTAATCGTTCCATTCACGAGAAAAAAGACAGCAATATCATTATTTCTTGAGGGAACTTTAATGGAATTTTCAAAGAATGTCAAATAATTAGGCACTAGCCTGAATAGTAGTAGTAGACTAACTTGGAATTATCTTTTAAAAAGAGTCATGAAAAAGGCCACAATGACAATATTGAAATGCCGTAGGACTTTGGGAGGACCTGGAAACTTATTATAAAGCCCATGGTCACATAAGTTTCGCTAGTTTGGTGGTCAAAAACTAAACAAAAAGCAACCCAAGCTAGTTTAAGAAAACGCCAACGGCTTATATGTCTATAAGTAACTAGGGCCATGCATACCTGTCCGAGTGCAACCTTAGAGGCTATATTGGACCTACATGTTAAGAAGGAGGCCATCCTCAGTACAGAAGGAAAATCTCCTCAACACAAGCAATCTGGTCGGCCATCTAAAATTTGTCGAAGAATTCGTAGAGGATAAGGATCTTATGGTAGCGTTAACAGTGGCATTCTGGTGACTCTTAAATAATACACGGCTGGATCCAAACTGGAAAGCAAAAATATATATAATATCAAGCATCATTCAAAGAATTAAGTACGTATACTTATGAATCTAATCTAGTCTGGAACTGTCTTGAAGCAACTAGCCGAAACTAGAAAGGTCACGCTAATTTAGATTCTAGTATATGAAGGCACCAAGGGCAATGATATTTCAGACCTCTTTATAGAGAAAGGGGCTAGATGTTTGTTTATCTGCCCTGAGTCTATTTACTGGGCACTGTCCAGTTAGATATTATATCAAAATTTATCAAGGAGAAACATGTGGGTACCTGCATATGAGGACCATAAAGGCAATGAAATTGCTGACGGGCTAGCCGAAAGAGGAGCGGAAACTTCCTTTATCAAAGCCATTTTGTGGTACTTCAAAGAGTTACCTCATAGCTACCTTAAATAGCTTGGAGAATAATAAAAATTACTCGTCCCTTCGTCAGGCAAAAAAAATAAACATATCCTACTTCTTAGGAGAATGGAGCTCAAAATGATCATAGAGCTCTTTTCAGGCCGTTGCCCATTAGGGTATCATCTATACACAAGATGGACTTGGCTGAGACTACATCCTGCCGCTTCTGTGCTCAGGAAACCTCGGAGCACCTGCTCTGCATCTGCGAAGCCTTGACCAGGCGGGGATTACTCCACCTCGAACATGATTTTCCTCCACCAAACTACGTGTGGAATCTAAGTCCCAGAATGGTCCTAGACTTCATTAACAGTCTAAATCTAGAAAGGGAATAAATTGAACGGGGACTCACAATAGATCTTTCAGGTCGCAGTGAATGTGAGGCCAACGCCTGTACATCCCATAATAAATCTAATCTAATCTAGATATTAGGTCAAAATGGTGGGTGCTTCTACATAACAGACAGTGAAGTAAGCTGAATAAGGCTTAAATATTTAGGAACGATACTCCTATTACCAGAGGATGTTACAAAGATGGTTTTACAGGTTGGAGTGAATAAATGAGAGGCTAAATCTCTGTTTGCATCTCCTTTAATTATAATAATAATAACCCCTCTAGATTTTTCTAAAGTTAATGTATAGTTTATCCAATATTTCGATAATTGTGTTAACGTCCATTAAGAATGTTTCCTTAAGACAAATTTGACAACAATAAATTCAATAATGTGGAATTGATATTACATTAAAAGTGAACTTTGTTTTCTTCTATTTTCCCTAATCAAAAAAATATTAATCTATGCAAAACCTTATTCCATCTGATGAATTACTTCTACGTATAACTGTCACGAATATTAAGAAATAATGAGTTAATGCTTTTCACATAATTGTTTTCTCGAATTGCATTCACTTTTCTGATTTCCTGAGAAAGTTTATTTTTTTCACAATTTAATTCAAATAATTCTTAATTCATAATAATAACTTACCTTGCTCCCCGATTTTAGTTGGATAAATATTTTTTAAAGAGTTTTTGGCACTCGATAAATATATTTGGCGGTCAATAAATAAAATGTTATCCAAAAACTTTATTATGATGATAAATGATGTTCAAGTGGATTCCATTCGTTGATTAAATCCTTTTCTATTCATTGAGTATCTTCTTGAATCAAATCCATATTATAAAATTTATATGTGATGTTAGAAAATATATATATATACATATGTAAGTACATATATCACGCTGCATAAATTTTTATAATTGATTAAAATATTTATTTTTTATAAATTCTGAGTGGGCGCCATATTGAAAATTCCGTAAACAAATTCTTAGCAGGTATGTGACTGGTAAATTTTGTATTTAGATTTAACTTCTTCTTGTTTACTTTCTTTTTATTTATACATTTTAACTAGAATTCATAATTTTATTTAGTTAGATTTAATAAAAAAATATTTCTAATTTTACTTAGCTATGTTGGCATGCTTTTTATATGGCCATGAATATTTATAATATTTTTTGACATCCATATATAGATCCCACGCAAAGCTTATATTTGTTTATAGATAATTTTCTATTTTAGATTATTAATTTAAAGGATAATAATTTCAATTATTTATAAACTCAAATTTAATTCAATTTTAAATAAATATCATCACTTAAAATTCTGTAAATTTTCACTTGAATTTCTATGAATTCATAAATGTTTTTTTGTAGTTAATCACTTTTCATTTGTCATTGCTTCCCATTTAAATAAATCTAAATATAATACAAAAAACAAAAAAAAAAACAACTGCAAAATTTAAAATATATATTTTTTTTTAAATATTTGACAAGTTTTGAGGTTACAATTGCCGGACACATTGCACAAATTGCAAAAACAAAAGTTGAGCGCAAAAGCCGATTAGTAGTACACACACGAAATTTTACGCGAAAGCTTTCTGCAGACATTTCCAATTTCTTGGTGGTGTCTCTTTTTTAGATCTTACATTTATATGAATGCGCACGCAATCAAAAAATCCTAGAACCGAATTTTAAGGGGTGCGATTTTCAACTAAATCAAAAATCATCATCCCTTCAACATCATCGGAAACGGGTTGTTGTTGCTATCCGTCAGTTTTCTGTACCGGTGTTCTCGTATTCGAGGGTTTATTTTTTACCCATTGATATGATTGTATAGTTGGTACCTATATGACGCGAAGAGTAAAAGGACGGGTTCAGGGATTTTTTTTTTTTGGATTTTCTAATTCTATACCTACATACGTATATTACATATATATATATATATTTTTTTATATTGTGATTTAAAGTTCACGCACCCCTTCATCATCATCATCAGACGGATATTGTACAATTGGCATCGGCAGGAATTCCTGTATTCCTACGTCATCGTGTCTCAACATGCGGTGCCTGAAGAGTGAACGCACCTTTAAAGAATTGTGTGTGTTTTTTTTCGCGCGCGCCGCACTGTTTGCTTTTTAACGGCAAGAAAGAAGTTGCATCAGCTGCGGATCTTCTGTAGAATTTTTAAAAGTCACTATAATCGAGAGGCAAGCAAATTTTTATACCACATTATGTCTCTAGTGTATACTACATATATGAGCGAGAAATTTTGTCTGCTCCTTTATGATGAGGAAGAAAAAACAAAAAGGAATCGTCCTTAGGGGTCTTTTATAAGACGAAGGAATAAGGATCCCAGTTTTTTGTTTGATGAAGAGGGATATATGAAACAAAAGCGATCTTCAGATCGCTTTTATAGTCACATAATTGACTTGAAATGTATACACTTGATTTGTTTTTAAGTTGTTCTTTTAATTATAAATTGTTTGTTTTTTAATTCGATTATTAATTTGAAGGGAAAATGGGAGTTAAAAAATACTGCTGATGATGAAATTATGCTTAATTTATTCTTTTCCTGATGTTGGTCAGGTAAACGAGTAAAAGAAAATATTTATTGTAGATATCTATAGAACAGAGTCAGTTAAAACTAGAGTATAGAATAAAAAATACGATAAAAAAAATGTTTTGTTTTATATTTAACATTATTTTTTACTTACTGTGCAATTGTACTTGTTACCAGCTGAAAAATGCAAGTCCTGGTTAGCGACGTTCTCTGTCAAGAAACATAGTGAAATGATGCTTTGGAATCGGATTGATTCAACAATTAACACTGGAATAAGAGAACTTTACACCACCAAACCGATAAAACATGCTATTAATATAACTTATTGAATCCAGATGGTACGACGTGGGTGAAAAAATGGGTTGGGCGCAACAATTAAAACTAAAAAAAAATCAGCACGAATAACATCTCACACGAAGAAAGATCGCGAAATAATCGAGAATCTATGATTCTTACATCAGCGACTCAATAGCTTATACAGGGTGTCCCTGAAGTCAACGTCAAGCCAGAATCGGATGATAGGTGAAATCATAATAGTTACCAACAATATATAAAAAATAATCTAAGTCATGTATTTTTTAAATTATAGGCATTTCTTATTTTTTCGAGAAAATGTGCACCTTGTGATAGTTTTTTAGCTCCTGTTGCTACAAATCTTTACTTTTTTCGATTTTATTTTTCTTACGTAATCCCGAATAGTGCTTATGCCTTGTTACTTTAAATTCTAAGCGAAGAAGAAAATGGGAAATGGAAGAAAATGTCACATTTTGTCGAACCAAGAATAGAAAATTAATACTTCGCCCAACTTTAACTGACTGTACTGAAAAAAATATATATATACTACGTCAGTTTGGCAAGTAACTTTAAAAGTTGACGCATTTAATAAGGATTCTAAAATGGTATAACACTTGCTACGATTACGAAAAAAAAAAATTTTTTTTTTAAGAAACCCAGTTTCGAAATATTTCTTTACACCTACTAAAAATCATTCTAGTGTACCCAAAGCTTGCCTTAAGACCATAACCAAAGTTAACCTAATGACAAGTTAAGAATGTAGAGCAAAATTGGAAAATTTCTGGTGTTTTTTTAGAATGAAACAAGTAATTTCATATACTTTCGTCTTTTGCAAGAATGAGGGAAAAGCACGTGGCTATGCATTATTGCAGTGCAACTGAGATAATGAGTTAAAAACAAAAATCGAGAGAACGTAGGATTACCCGAACGACAAAATCTTATTAAATCCCTCAAAATCCTATCAAACTATTCATAATAATGTACATCAGGTCACACTACCTCCCATTTTTAAGTAAAAGATAAATTTCGCTTTGCCCCAGATGCTGAAAGGAGATGTAAAATTCCTCTCGAATGAAATTTTCATTTTGCCCGAAAATATCAGAGAATCCAGCAAGAATTTCTCCCACTTAATCTCTTCACAGCAAAACGAATGTAAACAAAAGCACGTGCTGCTCAATTAGCATAGAAATTACACTAACAAACATTGGCTATGCTATAAAAAACATTGTCCGATTCTCTAAATTTTTTAGCAAAAACCGGTTTTCATAAAAGTGCGGGAACATTTTATGAGAGTAAAATGTGAAAACTCCGCCCCTTCTCATTTATTTACGAAAATGAAACATTTGCCATTCTGTTTCGTTGGATGCAATTTGCGCTTTCACATTTTTTTATCTTTATTCATAAAAGTTTTAAAAAGAGTTTGATTTTTTTTCTTTCTTCCTTTTGTTGCCGTGTGCATTTTAAATGTAAAACACTCGGAAATCTCGCCTGTTTCGTAACTTGTCATAAGGTTAACTTTGCCGTAACTTTAAGATTTTAGTTTGAGTGAGACGGAGAGTCGTTCCATGAAGTGTGAGTGAGATAGATAGTGACGTTAATAATTCAGACACGGAGAAAGTCATTTTATGAAGGGTGAGCGAGACAGATAGTGATGCCACTTTTAGAGGATGGGCACACGCAATACAGATCAGTAGCAGTACCTTACGCTCCTTAATTTACTACTTATCTTTTCGTATTCATTGGTGTTATTTCAAACTTACGACTCTTAGCTTCGTTTATTGGACTTGTTTGCTTGTGGTTTGGACAGTTTTGATCTCTTTACGACGACCTTTGCTTTCTCCTGGACTATCGTATGATTGCGTAGTGCCACCACACACGAATATGCCAATATGCACTTCATTTGTGGG
Source organism: Dioctria rufipes (assembly GCA_963924295.1). NCBI lineage: Eukaryota > Metazoa > Arthropoda > Insecta > Diptera > Asilidae > Dioctria > Dioctria rufipes. Next base: position 49,435,402 of record OZ002743.1, read on the forward strand.
GAATGCATCCAAATAATTGGTGTTTAATTTTAAACTTAAGGAAAATTTGTCCTAAATTTAACAAAAAGTTAGTATCTCTGACTCGAATGCGTCACTATCTGTCTTACTCACCATTCATGGGAATGACTCTGTGTCTCACTCAAACTAGAATTTTAAATTTACGGTCTTAAGGCAAGCTTTGGGTACACTAGAATCATTTTTAGTAGGTAAAAAGAAATTTTTCGAAGGTTTTTTGAAGAAAATTTTTTTTCTAACAAATAATGTAGCAAGTGTTATACCTTTTTAGAATCCTTATTAAATGCGTCAACTTTTAAAGTTACTTGCCAAACTGACGTATTACATTTTTTTTTTCAGTACAGTCAGTTAAAGTTGGGCAAAGTATTAATTTTCTATTCTTGGTTCGGCAAAATGTGACATTTTCTTCCAAGCTGGAGCAGTTGGCTTAGAATTTAGAGCAACAGGTTACATAATCACTATTCGGAATTACATAAGAAAAATAAAATCGAAAAAAAGTAAAGATTTGTAGCAACGGGAGCTAGAAAACTATCACAGGGTGTACATTTTCTCGAAAAAATAAGAAATGCCTATAATTTAAAAAAATATTTTTCTGATAACTATTATGATTTGGATTTCGGCTTGACGTGTACTTCCGGGACACCCTGTATATACGATAAACATGAAGATTAAAAAGCTTATTAAACCGAAATGTTATCCATAGTTTCCTCATGAAATTCATTCAATGATTGCCCAGAGAGAAGTTCGTTTCTTTCGGTACCGCAGACTTAAGACTAGTGAAATAAAGTAAATTTAAAAAGCGAGCATTCTACAAAAATTTAACTTAAACCCTATGGTATCGTACCGCCAACGTTTACTGTAAAGAAAAATCAGAAAATTACATAAATTTGAATGAACTAAATTCCTACTTTGTTGAACGTCTTCAGCCGTGTGGTGAAATACCAGCCTTTGAAACCTCATATTTTCAGAAGAGTACCTCTTGATTCTGTTTTCATGAAGTTGATTGCGCTGAATTAATATAATACCATTTATTTCATTAATGCGGAGGCTGTTGGCGCAGATGTTATGTAACAGAAATTTGTTAAGCTAATTGCTCCACATATTGTTAGCACGACTGGGTTTTTTTAACACTTGTTTTTCCCAAGTCGGTATTTCTCAGTGATAGGAAAATTGAAAACGTAGACCCAATACCTAAAAACCAACCCACTGTATCCCCCTCCAACTTCAGACCAATTATTCTATTTTCTTTCTCCAGTCAGGCTTTTGGCCTGGATATAGTTGCGAAATGATCCTCCTAAGAGTATCAACCGATATTCGCTCTTCTTTTGTCAAGGTAGAGGTAGCTAGTATTTGTTGCTTCTCGACTTTTCAATAGCATTCAATAGTTGTTACAGCAAAACTTCTAAAAAAACTGTCCAGCTGTTATAATTTAAATATATTCTGATTTCTTTTATTTCACCTGTGGCGTTCCAAAGGGATCTATCCTAGGACCATTGTGTTTCAGTTTGTGCATTGATATCTTACCTTCGATGATCAGCGATGCTATATAATATAAACATGTATTTCGATAATACTTTATTTTTAACATCCTATCAGACTCATAGAAGGTTGCGCCGCCCACGTTAATGCTGACTTGAGTGAAATATGTAAGTGGTCGTTAAATAACAATCTCAATATTAACCCTTCTCATGATCCACTTGTTTCTTTGTGGTTACCACCTATAGAAATAAATGGCGCAATTATTCCATATGAATCAGGAATTCGTAACTTGATGTTGCCATATTTCAGTCAAGGTTGCCTCATCTTTTCTAGATTTAATTCTCGATGCTTTAGAAAATTAAATTAAAAGTAGCATTGTCTGAATTAGGTTTATCTTTAGACTGCGAAGGTATGATCATATCACGAGGATAAGGTGATCGGACAGAGAGCAGGTAGTAGCGCTCCCCTATGCCGAGCCCTCACAGTAAATTCACCGACAGCTACGAAATCATTGGCAAAATACTCTTTGCAATGCACGCACTTGGAAACACCTCAATTTCACAACCAAGTTAGTGTGACATAATCTACCTGGCAGACAGAGCGTGTTTAAGCAATCACTCAGCATCAACTATCTTGCAACTATTTTTATGATTGAAATAAATAATATACTTTGTTACTTTTTAATTAGAGGAATAGTTAGTTTGTCTGCTGACGGATTCGACAAATAAAATAGTTCTTTAGTTGGGAATAATAATTAAATGGTTCGATATTACATAACTATTTGATGGTTAAATGCCCAGTTATTCATTTGTTAAATTTAATAAATAAATAGTTAATAATATGATACTTGTAGTAATTATATAGTAAAACACAAGAAATAATTTATTATTTGGTTTTATTTAAATCCATATTTGTACATATATGTATGCGTAATAATTCGGTGGACAATATCTTAAATACTTTGTAATACTAACCAATATTCAAATCCACGTTAGCAAAATCTACCGATCCATTTAGTATTTAATTGTTTGACTATTATACAGAGCGTTCACTAATATTCCTATATTTTGCCAAATGATTCCTCTCGTTAAGACAAGTATAAAAATTGTATAGTAGGAGGAGCAAAATGTAGTTACAGCTTGATTAGTAAAATATGATCTTTTCTCATTAAACACCCTATATCTTCAGAAGTAGAGGGTAAGGTTTATTATAAGACGGAACTGTATGCACTACCTTTCCTATAAATGCAAAACCATTTTTGTACCCCTCCCCACTCTAGAGTTATGATGCTTAAAATTCAAAATTTCGGCTTTTTTTCATATTTTTTTTTAATACTTCCACTAATATATACTTTTTTTTACAAAATTTCGAAAGCCCAGTGTCTCCTCTTTAATTTAAGTTATTACACTTATGTTATATTTGTGACGGTTAAGGAGTTATTTGCTCTTAACCTATTCAGGTCACAAATAATTTGTTCACTTAGAAACTGAAAAAACTTCATTTAAAAAAATAATATCATCTAATTTCGGTATGATCGGAATAGGTTATGAGCTAATAACTCTTTAACGGCTACAGTTAGCCAATAGATTGGTTGGTTATATTAATTAAAAAAAAAAAACGGAAAAACAAAACAAGTAAAAAAGTTAGAATTGGTCTAACAATAAGACAAATCCTTATGATAACCTAGATGAATGCCCGTATAAAATTTTGTATAGTCACCCATCTATGCAAGTTTGATTTTTGAAGTGGCTTTTCTCATACATTTCTAGAACGGTTCGTCATACAGTAAAAATGATTATACCCGATTTCATAAGATTTTATACTCTGAGGAACTTTTCAGTACATTCAAACGGCATAGGACTGATCGTTTTTACAGTATACGTCAAAAACCTAAATTTCTATATGGCAACACCATGAAGGAATTGTTCGATTTAGTCCATTTTTGATGAAGCTTTACTTACTATTACTATGAAAACACCGTGTACAAAATTTCAGCTCTCTACGTCGACAAATTCTCAGGTAGTGTCCAATATGTAGTGAAAAACAAAATTTTTGTATGACAGCCCTACGAAACAGTTGCGCGATTCATCCCATTTTCAAACTTGAATTTGTATTATTTTTAAAAAAATTGGTATTTTGTAAATTGTGCTACGTTCATTGTTTCTGTTTTGTGTTATTTATTAAATTTATCTTTAACCTGCGGTGTTTTTCCTAAACAATGGAAGCTTTCTTTGATTATTCCTTTGCTCATGAAGGATAAAAAGTGCGACATTTCTAACTACAGACCCGTCGCTAATTTATGTTGTATTGGTAAGATATTTGAAGCCATAGGTTGCGATGTTTTGTATTTCCAAGCCTTTCCTGCGCTCTTTTCAGCATGGCTTTATGAAAGGTAAATCTACTACGACAAATTTGTTAGAGTTTACTAATTTCTGCATTTCTGCAATTGAAAGCAGAAAGCAAGTTGAATGCATTTTCACGGATTTTAGAAAAGCTTTTGACCGAATCAATTATAAAAGCTTTCTGACGTAATAGATAATACTTCTGGTGTTCCTCAAGGCAGCCATCTCGGACCACTCCTTTTTATTATTTTCATTAATAATGTATCTCTGATTTTGATTAATTCAAGAATACTTTGCTATGCTGACGATGCCAAAATCTTCCGCATTGTTTCTAATGAAAACGAGTGTGGAATTCTAAATTTGGACTTAGACACCTTTCATAAATGGTGTGCCATTAACTGTCTTCCTCTCAACATCAACAAATGCATTGCTATGTCCTTTTCTCGTAAAAGGAATCCATTGAACTTCAGTTATACGTTAGATGGATGCTAATTAACTAGAGTTGATAAAACCAAAGCTTTGGGTGTCTTCCTTAATACTCGTCTTTTCTTCGAGGATCATATTAATACAATCGTTTCCAGGGCTAATGCTGCTCTGGGGTTTGTAAAGATATGATCAAAAGAATTTAATGATCCATTCATAACGAAGGTCTTTTACTGCACATTCGTTAAACCTATTTTGCAGTATGGCAGTCCGGTCTGGTCTCCTTTTTATGCTGTATACATAAATCGTATTGAGGCTGTGCAGCGGAGATTCGTTTGTTTTGCCCTGCGTGGACTTCATTGCGATAACCCAATTATTCTACCTCCATATGCTGATAGGCTTAAACTCTTTATTTTTCTCTTGAAAATAGGCGAAAAGCTCCCAGAGTTATTTTTGCGTTTCAGTGTATACAAGGAGCGATAAATTGCCCTGAGCTCTTAAATGCTTTCAATATATCGGTTCCTGTGCACCACGACTTCTTCGTCGTTCCTCAGCATAGTACGAACTATGGTTCGCACGAGCCGATTTCATCAATGTCTCGTGTCTTTAACAACCAGTTTGATTGCATTGACTTTCATCTTTCAAAATGTCAAATAAGAGATCAGCTTAGTTAAAGTTACTTTTCTTTTTATTACTATTGTTATGTATACTTTTTGTTCTTTTCTTTTGTATACTTAGTAATCAGATCTTTGATGAAGTTCTAAATAAATAAAGAACGAGTCTATTTCATGGCAACCCTACAAAGGAGTTGCCCGATTCGACCCGTGTGCAAAATTTCAGGCCTCTAAGAGAACGCGTTCTCGAATCATCGTGCGGACTGTCGAACGGACAGACGGCTGGACGGACCGACAGATAGACGGACAGACATGCAAAAATCAAAATAACTTTTAATATTATACGTAGATGTCCAATCCATTTTGCTCTACCATTATTATTTCTGTGTGTTACAAACGGAATGACAAACTTGCGTACCCTATAGATTTCTTCTAGGGTATAAAAACCGAAAGTTTGAATTTGAAGTGTCATAACTCTGGAGTAAGGAGGAGTATGGGGATGGTGAAGCATTCATAGGAAAGGCCCCAAGGTTGTGCATACAATGCCGTCTTAAAATAGACCGTACACTCTGTAATTTTGAAGATATAGGGTGTTTAATGAAAAAATGGAATATTTTACTAATCACCCTGTAACTCGGTAGGGTGACATTTTGCCCCCCCCCCCCTCCCCTTCCATTCAATTTTTAAGAAATCATTTGGCAAAATATAGTCATTAGTTTTGGACAGCCTAGCCTGCATAGTATATTTCTACGTAAATGGGATAACCAAAAGGGACACAATTTACTAAATACGAATTTATTGAATCTAGCAATTTGTTATTCTTTCAGGAAAAATAATCTATCCATCAGAATCTGCTATTTTCAATATAGTTGTTTTGCAAAACTCTCAACTATTTTTTTGAATATCATTAAAAGCTACTATTTACTAAGTCATTTCTACAATTTTTCTATTTGTAGTTAGGTAAGTTTAGCAAAATTAATAATTTGTTAAATGTCAAGCGAAAATATTCAATTCTGACTATTTTATATTTCTCAGTGAACCCATCGCTTTCCGCAACAAAAAGCGTTTATCGCTTTTTTTTTTTTAAGAAGACCTACAAAGCCTTCATCAAACATCTCAGACTTTAGCAGATTCACGATGGACGAGTTAATCAAATAATTTTTCACAACTGACCTTCCTATTAAGGATAATGGAAATAGTCGATTGCGGAAATGGTTTAATCTCGCGTCCAATATACACACCTAAATATTTCAGCCAAGTATTAGTCCATTGGATATTCAGTGGGGGCTATGGATAAATCTAACTAGCCTTGAGTTTAATTGAATACTTAATTTCCTTTCCGTAATGTATTGTGCTAAATTATTTTTTATATTTTCAGTTAAATAATCTATCAATTTTTTTATTAATGTTTGTTAATTAGGTATTTAGTTTTAAAAACGAACTTCATTTGGCTTTTAAACTTGTTAAAAAAAATAGAATTTTTCGGTTTCTACAGTGTTGTTAGAGTAGATAGAATTATACATCTTGAAGGTTTCACCGCTACTGCTAAAAAATGCAAAATGCGACGGAACTATGTAGAAAAATACTATGAAAAATGGCCTGGAAAATTTTCCATCCATATTGGTTTACCTAGTACAGATCCGATCATCCCCCCATGTATTCTAACATTTCTAAATATATTATACAAGATCTCGTTGCTATGCCTCAAAATCAAATTTTAATATCCTTCCTAGGCCAGATAATTATCCCGATACTGATTCATACCTGATAGTATTAGCTTTTAAAAAGAACTATTGAACATAAAACCTCATTACAGCTTCATACAAGATTATTTCCTCTTTCTAAACTTAGTCACTTCGTCATATTTCGTTTAGTACCAAATCAACTCACAACAATCAAAAATGTGCAGCAGAGTAATCCAACAAAATTATTTAGGTGGAAGTAATTGCAGGAAAGATGGAAAAATATTTGATCGTTTGCCCTAATTTTTCGCAACTAGAATAAGTTAACGCCTATCATAAATCACAATTTTTCATATTTTTGGAAAAAAAAAAGGTTATTTCAAGGGGGGAGATACAATATTCCAGCTACTTCCTGTTTTTTACACTTTGATAGGGTTGCTTCATTACTCTGCCATTCAGAGAATTTTTTCAATGGTTATATTAGGGGCAAATCGGATCTAGAATTTTTTTTTTTATATAATATAAGTGATTTTATGCATGAATAGATTTTGCTCCAACTTAAGTGGACATAATATTTTTTCTAACTGCGCAGAAGTGTGCCAGCGTTTGTTTCAAGTATAGGTGGAATCAAATTGAATTCTTCATGCGCAGAGCTCTTTAAATTATTCAACGAAAATTAAATTTTTGTGAATATTAATTGACTGAACATGATCCTAACTCATATTAATTGTTGCGGAACACATTTTGACGACCGAAACACAATAATTACAAAAACAAGCTTTTTAACAATTTATTTTTTTATTAAATGTAAAAGTTATAAAAGAAGTTTAACAATTTATCAACCAAAAAAAATATGAAAAAAGGAAATAAAAGTCACTGCGACTGTCTAGACGACTTCCTTCCGTTAAGTTTAAAGACCCCAACACATTTTTAATTCGTCATGATGTACGTAACTTTCGTCAAAAATATAATTGAATGCTTCCTGACGCAATTTTATCTAGGGGAATAAAAAAAAAAAGAAACGGGAAATACAAAAAATTAACACAAAAAAAGATTTTTTTTTAAGCATCAAATTATGAACGGTCTTGTTCAGATTGTTTCGCTGTTTTATATCCCTTCCTCAACATACATAAGCGACAGTCGTTGTTCATTGTTAATCCCATCGTATAGTCATAGGTAGTACTCTCTATTGTTGTTGTTATCCTTTCCATCCTTTTTTAGCCTTCAATTTGGTCGACGGACCCCTTTTTCTGACGAGATGAAAATGCACACCTTTACCATGATAGTCTGTCCGTATATGATCCGAGGATGAATGTAATATGCGCCTCAGGATTTTAGATCATCCCCCCAGCAACAAATTGAGCCTCATACATAGCAATTCGTGCGAATAAAACTGAAAAATAATTTGAAGTTGCGTGCAAAAGGAAAACGTATAATCCTGAATTGCCGATAGAAAATGATGATTATAAGGGAAGAGTGCGTTGCGCCGACGCAAAAATTGGGAAATTTGATTTTATCAGATGTTTCACACAGAGGTGAATATTCTTATTGTGATTGGATTATTTTTGTTTTTGTTCTTTTTATAATTAGTTTACTAGAGACTGAAAAATTAAGTACATAATAGATAGTGAATTGTTCGTTATTCAATTTTAGTATCTAAACTTTACCTTTATGGGTGGGAAGCAGATTGCGCCCATCATAGTATGCCTATCGTAGAGCACAAATCAAAGGGTCACCTTGCTGGAGTTGTACTGAAGTATTCAGCGCACGGCTAGTATAGGTTTGCGTGATTCGATAGAATTATGCAATAAAGGTGGATTGATAAAAGACAATAATCCTGATAAAAAAAAAGTATATCCTCATTAATCGGAAAACATATAAATGGTCGTAACTTGAAAAATATAAACACCACCGTTGTTCAGAAGTTAGGCAGATGGTCTTGTTCGCGGTAGTAATAGCACTGAACTTCGACTTAATGGGAGACTGCCTAGAAAAGAACAAAATCTTCATTTACCGGACCGGAACCCATTTACGGCCTTATAAAGAGGACGAGCAGGAGAAGTAATATCCAAAAAAGAAAAGGTTCACCAAGTATAGTTTTTTTATAATAAGACACAAGAAAAATTTAATAACCTTCCCATACAAAGACAAGGTCATCAACTGTATAGTAATCACAAGATCAGTGTATTAGGCCTAATAAGTACCCATTGCCCACTTAAGCACATGCTTAAGAAAATGGACAAGACCCAGGACGACAACTGTTGATTCTGCAACGAAGAGGTAGAATCTGCAGAGCATATACTCCACGCATGCGTAGGACTTGCTTGCCAAGGACACCAATGTGTGACTAAGGAATTCATATCCCCGTCAGTCATAATTTAACCTAAATCTAAGCACAAGTGAAGTTGCTTGGAATTACTTTATATAGTTCCATAAACAGGTAGAAGCCTTATATACTTTCTTCTAAAGATACTTTTGAGGTTTTAAGATGCCTTCTTTGCAGATTTCCTCAAGTGAAGGAAGATTTCAGGAGTATAGATGCATCATAGGGCGTATTCAGCTATGTAAAAACACTGGCTGATTACAACAAGAATCTATCACCTGAAACTTATATATATATATACAGTAGGATTAACTCAATATTAGAAAATCATATAAATAATGGATAACACCAAGATTTCTATAGAGGAGCATATTCAGAGAAACTTCAAAAGGAGAAGTTCTTTCACCTCAACTTTGTCGAACTAAATAGCGAAGCCAAATGTTTAGGACTTGTATTTGACTCTTAACTAGATTGAAGCATCTTGGTGTGGGAGAGTGTTTCGGAAGTAGCGACTCATTGTACCAAAATATATATTGGATACAACGACCTTCAGTCGTATGCACTACCTCAATCCTGGAAATAGAATCTATATGCTCTTTCTGCAAGGTATTAATGCTAGTTATAAATTATAAATGTAAAGCTGCAAATTATAGAAAATCTCAGACTCTGTCTCTAACGAGTTCGAATCCCAGCATGTTTTTGTTTTTTTTACGATAAAAAATTTATTGAAAACATTAAAAATATTAAAATAAATTAAAAAAAAAAAAATCAAAAACTTAGAGAGAATCCCGTTCTAAGAACGGGCAACTTTAGCTAGTTCCCTCATACTAAAAGAATCAAGCTGCTATATAACTACAGAGCAGAATCACAAATCTCATGATTGTATACGGAAGCCGACGTATTAGGTATACTGTTCCACAAATTAATTTCAATAAAGAGTTCTATTTCTTTACTATGTAGTATTTTGAGTAGACAGGAGTAGCTAGGTCAATCATGTAGTTCCTACGTATCCTACTGAAATGCTTTTTAAGGGGCCACTCTAGCTTAAATATCAGGTTGTTGTATTAATCACAATTATAAGAATATATAAAATGACAAGAATATCAGAATTACAGTAATCCAGTGATTGTCTCTGGACTTGATGAAGTACCTTAAATAGAGAGACCCGCTGCTAGATACCGCGTTACAATAATTTAGCAAAGAACGAAGCTGACAGTTAGAATTACATAAGAAGATTGTACATTTACAGCCCTGTACACTAGTTAGCTGTGAATAGGAGGAGTCCATCCTCATTGTTTTAAGACAGCTATCATCAAAAATAGGTCCCGAGATGTCATTCTGATGAGTAGGAGTCATTGATGTAACATGCGTAATACGTATATGAATGCTCTTAATCTTGTCAAAAGCAGAAGAAACCTCTTCCGTGAATCGGCATGGTTAAATAAAAAAAAAAAAGATGTAGGAGCAAGAATAAAGTTTATTAACTCTTTTGATATGACAACGGAATAGTCTTAGGTGTTTTTTCATTTTTGCATGCCCTTAGAAAACCTTGGACGCGAGGCAAATTAGAGTAGTTATCTTTATCTATCAGTCTGTGAGCAAGTTCGGTCTAGTTTTTTCCTTTAAATTAATAAAAATCTTCCAAGTCCGTATTTTGAATGCCTCCTTTTGTATCTCAGATGAAATATATACCAACTTTGGCATTCTGTTTTTAACGCACAGAAATAATTATGGTAGATTAAAATGGATGCGATACCCACACCCACGTATAATATTAAAAGTTATTATGATTTTTGTATATCCGTCTGTTGAGTCTGTTGAGAAGACCTCAACCATTTGTCCGTCCCCACGATAACTCGAGAACGCATTCACTTAGAGAGTTGAAATTTTACACTTTGATTTTTTAAAAAAAATTGTAGATTTAACTTCAGAAATTGGACAAATCCGGTAACTCCTTCGAAGGGTTGCCATACAAAAATGTCGTTTTTTACTATATATTTGGACACTGCCTGAGAACGAATTAATTTAGACGGCTGAAATTTTTTACATGGTCTTTTTATGGCAATAGTAAATAAAATATCAAAATTGGACTAATTCGGATAACTCCTTTTTGGTGTGGCCATACAAAATTTTGGTTTTTCACTTTATACGTACAAATTTTGGACACTGCCTGTGTGCTTAGAGAGCTGAAATTTTGCTCGCAGCATTTTTATTCAATAGTAAAAAAAAAATTAAAAGTGAACTAAATCGGTCAACCCCTTCTTAACGTTGCCATACAAAGCTTTGGGTTTTCACTTTATTTAACTTCTTAACGGTTTCGGAGATAACGGGACTTAAAGATACTTGGGCATGTTTTTATGGATCACCCTGTACATTCTGAATGTTACACCCTCCTATAATGATTTAAAATTTATTAGATTCTCAATCCTTCCTGTTTTGAAGTTATGGCTCAAAAAAATTAAAAATTTCGGAATTTTAACTCGTCATCAATAATAATTTTTCATATTGGGTTATGACTTATCAAGTTCGCATAAGAACGAATTTATTTGGATTGAATTTTTTTTAACATATTTTCGGGCACCAAGTACCAACTAGAAAACCGCCAACCGCGCCACGCGTTGATTTTTGACAGCAGTGTCCTAATTGGGGAAATTGTGAGGATTGAGGATTGGCTCCCACGGCGCTAGTGTCGCGCACCCATAAAATATTTGCTTTGCGTTTTCGCCGAATGAGGGCCCTCCCAACCGGAAGTCCCAAAACTATTGGCGCTAGTGTCGAAAAAATTTAATTTTTTTATTATCCGCCCTATGTTTTCTGAATGGTGGTGTTTGTCTTTGTTTTCAGGTAATTATATTGCTTTTCCCGAATGAGGGCGCTAGGCGGATTGAAGATGGACTGAATTGTCCGAATGAGGGCGCCAGGCGGACCCCCGACAGAGAGATTGAAACTCGTAGCGTGAGTGTCGTCGGAGAGTATTGAAATGACTGGCGCGAGTGTCGCTGGTTTGGAAGTTGGGATGGGAGGAGAAAAGTGATAAAAGCTTTTATGCACACCCATTTACAAATTATTATTTGAATTGTCCGAATGAGGGCGCCACGGTATTTTAATTGACGAGTAGTATCGAAGTGATTGGCGCTAGTGTCGCGGGTTGTAACATCTGGTCCCTGTTCTAAATTGGGAAGTTTTACCTGTATCCATACATCCATATTTTTCTTATTAGAATTTGCCTTAGAACTTCGTAGTCGTGTCGTACCTAGGCGCAAAAACAATAATTTTATACTGGAACTTACTTGGTTAACAGTTAAAAGTTAAAAAGAATTTTTCTAAGACTTTTCCATTTAATTCGATGAGTGATTTTAATGAAATTTTATAAAGAGAGTGAAGAATTCGTCAAATTTGGTAGTCCCAGAAATGTAGATATCGACGGAATAGCATTTATTCAACTTCGCTTTGTAAGTTTAGTTTTGATCTTCTAAAATATGTTTCCGTGTTTTTATTTTGAATTTGTGACAATTATTTACAATATGATGAATTTCTAAAAGATCAGCTGCGCCATCGCGCCGTCGGTGAGATTTGAATCTACATATGTACACCTCCATAAGTACCTACATAAACAATTTTTTAGTTAGACAATAAAATCGAATACTCCAAATTAGCTAACGGCTGAGTGGTTATAGTTCTTTTGAAACTGGCGTTTTACTCAGCTAATTGAAAAGTTGACATTATTTGATTAAAAAGGATTTAATAACGGATCGGAATTCCAACAAATACACTGTAAAAAATATTAGGATTATTCCCTAAAATTAGGGTAAAAAACCTACATTTTAGGGAATATTCCCTGCATTTTATTATTTCGTATCACTTTTAACATAATTCCAGTTATTTTATTAATTACAGCATAGACCGTAAACATTCTAATCAATTGTTGTAATGTTTTATGATGGAATTCTTTAGCTGCAGTTTAATAACGGGGGATAGCTAAGTAAAAGAGTTTGTTCAGAGATGAGAATCTCTTCTAAACACACTGCCGTGAATACAATTTTATAAATTGTTTAGGACGATGAATTGCGTTTAAGTTATGTGTAATTACTGAGTAAAAGTAAATCACAGTAGAAACAATCACGTGATTAGCCGCTTGCACATGATAAATATGAACGCAATACTCAATAAAATAGTAAAGAAAATTTGTTTTCATTCTCAACACGCAGTTTTTTAATCAATAATTCTGTTTTGTCCAATATGCGTTGCTATATTCGATTGCGTGTGCCATAAATATATTTCTTCTCGCCTTAAGGATGATAAGAAATTATTTTGTTGAAATCAATAATCGATAACCATCGCATACCTATATGTATAACATACAAACGTTTGTAGTAATTGGTAAAACTACATATGTATATCTGAAGTAGAAAGAGGATATAAAAGTAAAAACGGATGTTAGTATCACATGGACTGGTAGCATACATATGTATGTATCCAAGCAAAAGTTGTTCTTGAGTGGGTTCCTGCTCTCTTCAACTCTTCGGAGAACAAACGTGTTTTTTTACATAACCTCCAAAAAGGAAAGAGTTTCACTTATGGAACCATAACTCCCGAAAAACATTAGGTAAATCAATATGGATTTTTTTATTTTATAGTAAGTATACCACCCTTATAAAATGAAATGCGTATCGTTTAACTTAGGTCTACAGTAAGAAATAAAAAGTTTTTGAATACAGAATTTTGGAATTTTTGACAAAAACCTTGATTTTGAGTACAGTTTTCAAAAAATGTAGTTTCTATTCACTTTTTAGTTGCTTACTGGCTACTACATAGTTAAGATCCCTATAATTAGACCCCAAATGAAATACTTAATATCTTATAGGTTAATATAAATGCCTACCAACTAAGAACTGATATCGATTATTTTTCAACTCTGTCTCCTTTAATTTCGATACTACAATCCTTTAGAAATATTATTGTTCTACTACTATTGTGCTACCAAATACTAGTCTTAATAAGAGAAGGAGAAAAATTAATAAATTTTTCCGAAATTTGGAGTTTTTTTTAATTTCTGCAATGATGTCCTCTTTGCTCGATCGTCCTTTATTGTTTTATGAATCCGCAATAAAGGGGATTGCCCACTTTAGACCGACACCAACAGACATGAGAGATGTCTTAAATGATGCATTATGATACTCTGAACATATTTTATTGATAATGCTTATTTCAATTAAGCTCGGGAAGGCTTGGGAGATGTCAAATTTTGATCTAGTACATTTTGGAAAATTAGTAGAGAAGAAAATCGAGTGCCTTAGGTCCTGAAAAGAAGTTTGAGTACCCACACTTCTATACTAGGAGGTTTAAATAGCCATCCCCATACTCATTTTTTTTTTAGTATTTCCCTCTTTTTTATTCGAACTGAAGTACTAGATTGTTCGCAACTTCGATCGGCCCTAACTCGGTAGGATCAGTGACGTCTTAGAAAGGAGATGTCGCTACTGGTATTTCGTTTGTTATTTCCAGCTTTAAAACTTTTAATAAAACAATTTTCAATGATTGGATATAATATTTTATTTGATTTTTAACTATTTTTACTTTATATGCTGGAAAATTTTTATTTAAACCATTAAATAAAAGTTTTTATTGAATTTTTTCCAAGTAGCGACATCTCTTTTCTAAGACGTCAATGATTTTGGCACATCTATATATAAATAATCAATGGTAGGATTATATCCGATCGGAAAACGAGTTTCACTGTTCTTCTAAGCTCACTTTTAGGGTGGAATGCAGGAACCCCGGCGGGGGGCGCGGAGTAGTTCCAATACTGCATGTTGCATATCAAATTACAGGTCTCGCCAAGTACTATCGGGCGATGTACATTTTTTCCGATTCAGAAAACTTTCTCGGGACATTTTTGTTCCCGGAAAACTCATTTTCATGCACTTGGGTCACATACACTACATCTACTACATTTCACATATACTTTTACTCTGTTGTAAGTATTTTTCTTATAGACAGTTATTTTTCAATTCCGCGCAATCACGAGAAGTATAAAAGTCCACTTTTTCACCCAAGAATGTCACTCAAACTACATCTGATCGCGAAAGCTTTGCCCGCTTAATTAAAATAAACATTGTTAATAAAATATGTTCAGGGTATCATAATGCATCGTTTAAGATACCTCTCATTTCTGTTGATGGCGGGCCTAAAGTTGTATGAAAAGTGGGCATTCCCCTTTCCAATAATACTGACACCGGGGTTTTGGGGAAGTCATATAGAAGGATAAGTTGACCTATTTCATGTAAGAATTTCATCGGTATCAATTCCTTTACTTATGACACCAGACGTTATAAAATTAAACAATCTATTCGTTGTAAAAAACTAATTTTTCTCCAGATTGAAACACCTTTTCCAAATTATACACATAAACACCAACATGCAATCAAAGTCAAAGCCAGTTACATTTCACAGTTCACACAACGGCGAGCTTTTCAAAATGATGGCATTGATGGTATTTCGCCACTTCGCCATTTCGACAGTAGTATTTAGATCGGTATGGAAATATGTTAATGTTCAGTCAATATCCAAAAAAGGAGAGGCAAGTGATCCTTCAAATTATAGACCAATCGTTCTTACTTCCATTCTTTCTATGGCTCCCAAAACGCTCATCAACACCCAATTGATGAAATATCTACAAGCCGCCAACATGAAGGCCGTTCTACTGAAGATTTACTAATATTCCTTACCGAGCGTTGGAGCAAATGTGTACAAAATTTTGCTGAATCTGAAATCATCGCAAAAGATATTTCGACAGCCTTCGATAGAGCCTGGCATCCTGCCTACACTTCAGGGATTCGGTCTAGAACTTTTCTTTTTAAAACGGATTGAAAGTTTTCTCTCTAGTCGGTGTACCGCAAAGTTCTGTTCTCTACCCTACTTTCTTTACCATTCTTATACCCTAGATGAAATCATTGGCTATACTAAGTTTGTCATTAATTTGGAATGCACAAAAATAATGCTAGTAGAGCGAAATGGATTGGACACCCATGCATAAAATTAAAAGTTATTTTGACTGTTGCATGTCCGTCTGTCCGTGCGTCCGTCCATCTATTTGTCTGAGATGAAATTTTGCACACGGGCTTTTTTAAAAAAAGAGTAAATTCTAGTTCGAAAATGGGATAAATCGCGTAACTCCTTCGTAGGGTTGCCATACAAAAATTTAGTTTTTTACTATATACTTGGACAGTGCCTGACAACGAGTCGACGTAGAGAGCTGACATTTTGCACAGTTTAAAAAAAAAAAAATACCAATTTAAGTTCGAAAATGGGAGGAATGATTTTCCCCTGTATATTTTAAAACTGCCTGAGAACGCGTCGACGTAGAGAGCTGAAATTTTGTACACGGCATTTTCATAGTAATTTAAATAAAGCTGTAAAAATGGGAAGTAAATCGGGTAAACTCTTCTTGGTGTTGCCATATAAAAATGTTGGTTTTTTATGTATATTGTGAAAACGATCAGTTCTAGACATTTTTATTGTACTAAAAACTTGTTTAGGATATGAAATCCTATAAATTTGGTTATAATCATTTTTTTTTCTGTCCAAAGAACCGTTCTAAACTTGCACAGATGGGTGACCATACAAAATAACATACGGGCATTCATCTAGAGTATCATAAGAATTGGTCTTAGACCAATTTTACCAATTTTACTTGCTATAAATTTATATTCATATTCATAATTTCGCAGACGAAAGAAACCTTATTTCGTGTAGCTGACTCCCGTGGGATTGTTAGTCGATAAAACAATGCTTCCAAAACGCAATGTTGCCTGTTAATTGTTATCATCACTAAAAACGTAAGTCAAGACTCGCTCAACTTATTTCCGTCGATGCAGTAGATATTTCGAACTCTCGAAATCCCTATACATCTTAAGGCCGCTACACACGTTCGATTTGCATGAGCGTGTGTAGCGATAGTCGGAGCTTGAGTTGAGAGTGAAATCAGACATGAATGAAATCACCCGAAACTATTGCGTACAAGTAAAACTGACGACTTTGCTATAGAATTGAACTAAAGTCTGCATAAAAGCCGTTGCATTGGTATTACCAAAAATGCAAGAAAATTTTTTACTCCATCTGGTTTGGCGCAAATTTACAAATCTCATATGAACCGGTGAGAATCAGAGTGGCGTAAGACAAAATTGGACAGTTTAGGGTAAATTGATTTTCTCACCTCGGCCCATAAAAAGTATGGACATCTTTTGTTGAAAATAAAAATGAAATACTGCTATCAGTATCTATAATTGTAAATTTTGACTTACTTCATGATGGTGATTCGCGGGTGATGGGGAAGAAGTAAAAATTTGGTCTTGAAAATTATTGACTTACGCCAGTATGGCTCTCACTGGCTCATATCAGACCTAGATTAGAATATAATCACCATACCGGACGCACGTCTGTGTTCGACAAAGTCCAAAAGAAGGCCTTCTGGCTTATTAACGATGACATAACAATACAACTATTGACTCCCTGGAGTATGGGCTTAACGTCAAACGCCTATCTCTCTTTTATCGTTACATCTATGCCTATTGCTCTGACGAAATCTCTAGTCTTTTCTCTTGTAGAATTCTTCCAATGTGTATCACACGAGCTGAACCCTTAAAGTCAAATGCCGTCGTACCGTGAACGGAAATTATACACATTTTTTTCATAAGCAGACCAGTGTGAATATGAGATGGTTTACCCCCCCCCCCCCCCCACGCTAGTTATAAGCAGCAGAAAACATTCAAGCTTAGTTCAGACCCTCACGTCCTGGACTCAACCCAATAACCCTCAATTGCCTACCTGATCATCCTTTCCTCCCAAGGCTGTGCTTCGGCATCATAGGGTATCCCTTGCGCTATGGCACCATCGTAAAAAAAAATATTTTTTCTGCTTCGGATGCTGTGGTGGTGCCATTTTTAAACTTGACTACAATCCCAGCCAATACAATCAGTTATTTTGTTGTCAGTATGGGTTTTTGCCTTACAAAAGGTGGGATAATTGTGATTTTTATATATGTTATTCCCCAGCAAACATTACGATTGGAGATCGAATTGGAATCGACCCGCTCAATCGAAGTTTAACTTCGATCTCGAAGTCGTTCTCGATTCGATCTCGAGCTGAAAATGAAGGAAAAGGAACGCATATTCGAATTGAAATATCGGCTCGATATCGATTCGTCTATTTCGAAGATTTTTCGTATATCGGTGCTATATATAAGGGTCCTATGATTCGAGATTTCTTCGTAAAAATTATTCGATCTCGAATTGCATAAACGAGTAAACTATGCTTTGTGAAAACTACTCGATATCCAATTGAAAATAAACAAACAAACTATGAGAAATATTTACGAAATGCAAATTTTAATTTCTCAGCACTCGCTTCACTTTTTTTCGGCCAAATACTTGAAAAGAATGTTGTTTGCACGCTTACATTATCATGCAGAATCTGAAAAATCATGTAGGTACTGATAATCTTTTTGAAAGACTAAAGAAAGATTATAGTGAAGGCCATATGTCGAGAAAAATTCGTAAAACCGAAAAGTTATCGAATTGTTGCTCTTCGAGAATTTCTCTCAAATGGGAAAACCCGAGAAAATGTTTGCTGGGTCTTATTCAGTTCCAGGGCCCCGATGAAAAATCCATGTTTAGACCCTTGGGGGGTTCTTGCGCTCCGCTATCTTGGATTAAAGGTACTAAAAATTGTTTTTTTTTTTCAATTTTTAATTCCTCAACAGTTGATCCTACGACAAAAATGTTAAAATATAAATTTGAAGAATACTAATTTTTTTGGAAAAACACTTCCGATGTGTAACGAGTTACAGTGACGGAAAGGTGAAAATTCTTCCAAAATAATGTATACGAATAGTACCCCTTATATAGCGTGTTTCGTCCATGGTGGCCTTAGAAGAGGAGGTGACAGTAGCCAAATAGTAAAAAAAAAAAAAAATTGTATGGCAAGAGGCGGGTGCGAATTCAGTCTTCTTCTAATTTATATTTTTACATTTTTGCCGTTGAGGAAATATTTTGAAAAAACCATTTTTTGGTACCTTTAATCCAAGATGGTGGACCGCTCGGACCCCCCAAGGGTCTAAACTTTGATTTTTCATCGGGCCCTGGAACTGAATAACATATATAAAAATCACAACTACCCCACCTTTTGTAGGGCAAAGGCCTTATTTACTCCCTATTGACTGGACTATAAAGGCACTAGAAGAAGCTAATCTATATAAGGAGGAAGAAAATCGCACTATAATAAAAAAGCTAAACATGCTTCATCCTTTGGAGCTGCCATGATAAATTGCGTTGCAAATTGTAAACTCGATTGAAATTTAAAAATATTTTTACTTCGTTAAAAAAGCAAATTTGTTCAAATTACGAGGTGAAATAAAAAATAAAAAAAATGTTGTCGATAGGCGCCTACGCGCCGGCTTAAACGCTTAATTTTTTTTTTACTCAGAGTTGACTTTGATCGACGAGACAAATGCAATTATGTATCTGCCACAAGCATATCAAACTGCTTATGATGCTCTTCTTCTCTCGGACATAGTTGATCTTTAGACTGAACATAAAAAAAATCTGAATTCATGAATCAGAAATTGTGGATTTAAGTTTTATAATAATATTACGAAAGTTTTCAAAATTCCATCAATATTAAAAAGAAAAAAAAAATTGTTGGCAATTCTTCAAATTTTTTCGCTATTTTTTTTTTATGTCTCGTAATTTAGATCTGGAGCATTTCGACTTTGTTTCTATGTCAAATGCTCACCAGAACACATCTTATGTGATGAAAATAACAAAACCGCTGCAATCTTCCTGTGTCATATTCGAAAGAGCTCCAAATTAAAATAGATAGTTGTCTCGTTTTTTTCATTGTTGTTGCGACTATTTACTGGGGCAAATGACCACTACAAAATAAATTTGATTTATTTATGTTATCATTGGAAGTTAGCATGCTTTGCCAGCATGAGACTCGTAGGAGCAAGCAAATGAATCTCGAGTATTTATGTGTGATTATTTTTTACATGTGATAAAGTGGTTCTTTTTTTTTAAATGTACTCGTATATGTATTGAGAAAATAGAATTTTCGTTGTCTCCTCTTAGCGGGAAATATGTCAAGCGTTTGAATAAAGGGAAGCGTTTCCACACCATAGCCAGACATTATCTTTTCCAAAGCGCTCTCTTACCATAGCCAAAGAAATCTTTGTGGAAGCAGATCTTTTCTAAGCGTTTAGGCTTATTCGTTTTTTGTTGTGAAAAGATGAATCAAATGCATCTGAAAGCAGTTTTTTGATACTGCATGTGACATCTATGTGCCATCTATGGTAGTAGTCAATTGAAGTGTGCGGTTAATTGAAATTTAATTTAATTTAAATTATTTGGAGCACATTCAGAATAAAACTGAAATTATTCATAGAGCCTTTATCATGATTGCCTCTGTATTCCCCAAAAGCGCTCCAAGACTGCTATGGCGCTACCCCACAAGCGCTCCAAGAATGCTACCATGAGTGCCACCCTACAAGAGCTCCAGAGCGCTTCCCAAGAATCTAGGACAGAGAAATGCCCTCTGCGGATATGCTCACGTTAAAACGATATGAACAAGGATATGGTGGGGAAGCGCTCTTGCATTCGTCTCTGAGCGCTTCCATTTCTCGCTGGGCTAGTCTTCTGAACACGGAGATACGTAATTTGCTCAGTAGCAGGTATCCTATATTTCCAACGAAGGCCGATGCTATTGTTCCGAAAAATAATGGCTTCACGTTACCTACTACGAATGTAAATTGTAGTTCTGGATTTAATCGTTAAAGCCATCGAGAATCCAAAAATAGCACTCACGGATAATCAGGTGGTAATCGAAAGACGCTTTGAAAATGTTGGATGCTGTATACCTAAGATTATAAAAATTTCGATTCATATGGAGTCCAATTGGATTTGCTACGAAACCAATACATCTCGTCCTTAGATGAGTCATTGGTCTTCAGATGTTTGCATCCATGAGTATGGGTGCCATTGAAATCATCCTTCAAAATCAAAATTTGTGGCTGTTCAAATAAAGCTGGAAGATCTTTCATAGGACAGATGACTCGAAACACATGAAAGATAAAAGAGCATTAATAACTTTGGAAATGATCAAGAAATCCTGCTAGGACTGTAGGAATCCTTTCGATTTGAGTGCTCCACATTTAATTAAATTTCAATTCTCCTTTAAAGGCGTAAAGAGGTAATTTTAGTTGGCTACTTGGCCCCAACAATACTTCGAACTCTTACAGGAGGTCTATGTCTAGAAGAATCACTTGTCTGGTTTTTCGGGGAATCATGCGGTCCAAATCGTGCTTCATACCCTTATCTTTACTCGAAGAACATATCAGTGATGGAAAGATTTGGATGCGATTGATGTCATCGTATCTGCAAAAGACAGTTATTGGCTGGATAAGCTTTTATTAATAAAATTGAGGAAAATACATCCAGCATTTAAGCTACAATCAATCATCTGAGGTGGCGATATAAAAAAAAAGAAAAAAATGTCATGCATATCATTATCTCTCTTAATTAAGAGCTCACAGGAAACAATTGCAATTTTGTGAATGGTCTGCAGATCCTACATTCTTCCGAAATATTATGTTTATGGATGAAGCTATTGTTCATTTAATAGGGCCACAGTTTTTTGGATATATAATAAATGCAAGATCACTTACGAATATTAATTTTTTAAGAAACGACTTCACAAGTTAGGAGATATACTCAGAGTAAGACGTGGTTTCAATTATAGGTACGAGCTCACCTTGCATGCGACTCAAAGCAATATTTATATATTATTTTACTAAATAAGAGGACTGGTCGAGGTGGTTTATTTTTCATTCCCTGAAAGATCTCTTGAACTAATTGCTATGGGCTTTTCCTCTGGCGATGAATTGGAAATTGTTTGCTTTCGAGTTTCTACTAAATGCTATATGAAAATTATAATCCTGGGGAGTTTTTGAATGACTAGCAGAATTGAATTACAAAAATGTATTAAATGCCTTTCCTAGAAGAAACATTATAAAAATTATTTTATTATTATTTATTTTATCGAATACTATCCATATAGGGTGACTCAAATGGGTACTTTATAATTAAAAAATTTTATCTTGATTTATATTTCAAAAATCCAAGGTCACCAAAAATTGTCCCCATGAGATTGATTATCTTCCCATCATCAACGGCAAACGGCTTCCGAGAAAATTCTACCAAAGAATCACCCTGTGTGTAATGATATTGTTACGTGCAATAGAAAGAGACAACTGGTGACATCTACTGGCAATGTGGCAATGGAGAAGTAAACGACTTTAGGTTCGGAGAATTGATTATGGTATCTACAGGAAGGTTCAGGAATAGAATGAATAGAACAGTCAAGAAGCTTCTGGAAAATAGAACACTCGAGAATAATCTGGAGAGTTTCTAGGGTATAAATATAACAGTTGTCATAGCCAGAATAAGAGTGTTGTCTTAGACGTTGCAGTGTTAACAAGCGAAAGTAATAACGTGCGGAAGTGTTTTAATTAGATTGCGATAATTGAAAGTACAGTATTAAGCGATAATTAAAGTGTAGTTGATTAATTGAAAGTTTGTGAATTGTTAAGATTAGAGTTAAATAAAGAACTTGTATATTAAATATTTAATATTGTGTTTTAAATAACGAACCGAAAGGCCACGCTCGCAACAACTGGTGTCAGAAGTGAAATTAAATTTGCGAAATAAAGTGGTGGCAATTGACTTTAAAATTCAAAGTGTGATTAATTTTGTGAAATTGTGTTAAATTTTGAAAGTTCTTGAAAATAATTTATATTCAACTTAAAGTGAATTACTAAAGTAATGGGGCGAAAATTCGAGGAGCTTCGAACGCAGGATTTGAAAGTGGAGTTAGGGAACCGGTCATTACAAACGACAGGTGCAAAGAAAGTTCTAGTCGAGCGACTCAGACAAGCTTTGATAGAGGAAGGAAAGAATCCTGAAACATTTGTTTTCGAAGATAACTTGGAAGAAACCGAAGTTGAAGAAGAGCCTACAATGAAAATGGAACAGCTTTTGAGTGCTTTAATGAGCAAAATGGAAGCCCGTTTTGATGAACAAAAGAATTCTCTCGAGGAACAAAAGAATTCTCTCGAGGAACAAAAGAATTCTCTCGAGGAACAAAAGAATTCTCTGGAATCCCGGTTAGATGAGCAGAAGATCTTTCTGAAAGATTCATTGGACGAACAAAAGAGTTCTCTGGAGAATTGTCTAGAAACTCGTTTAGAGGATCAGAAAAATTTTCTAAAAAGTTCTTTAGAAGAACAAAATTTGAAAATTGAAGGAATTGAGCACGAATTTCAACAAAAGGTTTCGGAAGTTCAACAAAATGTCACCGAGCAACTTGAAAACGTTAAAGCAGATCTGGAAAGATTAAAGCATCGTCAGCCTCTAAACGTAGCAGCTGAAATATCCAGCACAGGTAGAATGAAACCCCCAATATTTGATGGACAAAATTCGTGGCATATCTTCAAGAGACAATTCGAGGCAGCTTCAGAGGTAAATGGATGGAATGATGAAGACAAAGCTATAGCTCTGGTGTTAGCACTTCGAGCTCCTGCGTCAGAACTCTTACAAACTGTACCGATTGAAAATCAACGTGATTACTCTTCATTAGTACAGGCGATAGAATTACGTTACGGAGATGAGCACATGCAGCAAGTATATCGCCTACAGTTACGCAACAGGATTCAAAAGCATGGCGAATCACTACAACAATTGCAGGCTGATGTGGAAAGATTAGCGCATCTTTCATACTCCAGCGTAAATGCGGATTTCCTTAATGAAGTGGCTACGGAGGCATTTGTGAACGCTATTGTAGATCAAAATTTACAACAAGCGTTAAGGCTAGCGGGAAAGAAATCAACAGCAGAAGCACTAGCCTATGCATTAGCGTATGAATCCGCAAGACAAGCTTCACGGAGTGCAGTACGAGTAAGAGAAATTTCAGTGGAAGAATGTACTTGTAACAGAGTGCAATCATCACAGAGCCCGCCTTCACGTGGTGTCCTTCGATGCTGGAATTGTAATAGATCAGGGCACCTTCAAAGAGACTGCAGAAAACGTCGACGAGTGGAATCACCTGAAGAAGGGAAAGAAGAATGCCAAAGATGTCGAGCCAGGGAACAAGCTATTCGTGGAGAGACTAGATATCAAGCAGCGACTAGTCGCATCAGCTCTCCTGTTGAGCAATCGGAAAACTAGTAAAAACCAACTTTGTGGGGCAGAAGTTGGTTGGTGGAATCGGCAGCCCCGAAGTCATCATTCAAGTAGGCCAGTTGCAGAGAAATAATAGCAGTCTTATTATATATGGAAGTGTAGGAAAAAATGACTGCGCAGTCACTATCGATACTGGAGCTGCAAGATCAATTATTAGAACAGATCTTGTTAAGAACAAATGGCTTCATAATACCACCAAATATCTACTAAGAACAGCAACTGGAGCAGCAGCACGGGTGTTTGGAGAAATAACTTTAGATGTTCAACTAGGCGAACTACTATTTCCTCACACTTTCCTGGTTTCAGACATAATGGATGAATGCATTCTTGGAATAGATTTCATGACCACATACAAAATAAATCTGGATGTTGGAGAGCGGACTCTCAAATATGGGAACATAGAAATTCCTATGAAACTAGGAGAAGGAACAGATCATCCTGTGAAAGTAAGGACGATGGTCTGCGAAAATATAACTCTTTCGCCGTGCTCCGAGACACTAATATGGACAAAGCTTACTGATGACATCGGGACCTGCAGATTCTATCTGGTGGAGCCTAACCCCACAAAAGTCACATCGAGCATCATTGTGGGGAAGACTTTAGTGAAGGCAGAAGGTGCAACATTAATACCAGTCAGAGTGCTTAACACATCCGAAAATGAGGTACAACTAAAAGAAGGTGCTATAATTGGAAATTGTGAACCCGTTTACCAAATCGTCAATTTGGGTAATGGTAGTAACGTCAAGGAGACAAAAACTATACCAGCTACTACCCAACAGGTTCAGAAACTTCTTTCGTCCAGTGCCTTAAGTAAACAACAACACAACGATGCCAAAGAGGTGATCGATGAATTTTCGGAAGTATTTGCAATGAATGATGATGACTATGGTAAAACAAATCTTGTCCAGCATCGGATCGATACAGGAGAGTCCAGGCCCATTCGACAGACACCACGAAGATTGCCATTAGCCAAACAACCAGAAGTTGCAGACATGATGAACTCTATGAAGAAACAAGGCATAATAGAGGAATCTAACAGCCCTTGGACATCGCCGGTTGTCCTGGTTAGGAAAAAGGATGGCAGCACCCGATTCTGTGTAGATTACCGCCAACTAAATAACGTGACGAGAAAAGATAGCTATCCATTACCAAGGATTGATGACACGTTGGATACCCTTTCCGGAGCGCAATGGTTCTCCACGCTGGATTTAAAGAGTGGTTACTGGCAAGTGGAAATACATCCCGAAGACCGAGAGAAAACTGCTTTCTCAGTTGGCAGTGGCTTATGGCAATTCAAAGTAATGCCATTTGGGTTATGTAATGCTCCAGCCACATTCGAACGACTAATGGAATGTGTTCTACGTGGTTTAACCTGGAAAACATGTCTTGTCTACTTGGATGACATAATAGTTATCGGAAGGACATTCAAGGAACATAAAAACAACTTACGGGACGTACTTCAAAGACTCAAAGATGCAAAATTGAAGCTCAGTGCGAGTAAATGTGCTCTATTCAAAGATGAAGTTAAATATTTAGGGCACATAGTTTCATCACAAGGAGTAAGAACCGATCCAGAGAAGATAGAAGCCGTCAAAAATTGGCCAGTTCCAAAGGACAAACATCAATTACGGAGTTTTCTTGGTTTAGCTACCTACTACAGGCGATTCGTGAAAGGTTTTGCAGATATAGCAAGAATCCTACATCAACTTACAGAAAAGGGAAGGCCGTTCATATGGTCGGATAAATGCAACGAAAGTTTTGAAAATTTGAAGCAACAGCTCTGTGAAGCTCCAGTACTTCATTATCCAAAGCTGGGAAAAACATTTATATTAGACACTGATGCCAGCAATGAAGGTATTGGTG
Source organism: Dioctria rufipes (assembly GCA_963924295.1). Taxonomy (NCBI): domain Eukaryota; kingdom Metazoa; phylum Arthropoda; class Insecta; order Diptera; family Asilidae; genus Dioctria; species Dioctria rufipes. Next base: position 49,461,433 of record OZ002743.1, read on the forward strand.
CAGTGCTTTCGCAGGAGGAGAATGGTCAAGAAGTTCCAGTAGCTTACTATAGCAAAGCACTTTCAAAGCCAGAGAAAAATTATTGTGCTACAAGAAAAGAGCTACTTGCTATTGTAAGTTCAACAAAACATTTTCATAAATATCTCTACGGGCAGAAATTCATCCTTCGCACCGACCATGCAGCACTTAAATGGCTTCTGCAGTTTAAGAACCCTGAGGGACAAGTCGCGAGATGGATAGAGCGACTCCAGGCTTATGATCTTGAGATCCAACACCGAAGAGGTCGTATCCATGGAAATGCAGACGCCCTTTCACGACGTCCATGCAAACTTGAATGCAAACATTGCGCACGGGTGGAAGAAAAAGAAACAACAGCAACTATACAGTTGGTAACCGTGGAACCATCTACAGGTTGGGACAACGAGGACCTGAGAACAGCACAACGAGAAGATCCGGACATTTCACCTATTCTCGCTTGGAAAGAAGATATGGAAAGACCAGACTGGAAGGATATTTCGGAACGGAGTGAGAAGCTGAAAAGTTACTGGGCTCAATGGAACTCTCTTCATGTTGAATGTGGTATATTAAAACGCAAATGGGAAGCACCTAACGGCGAATATTTCCGAATGCAGATAGTCGTGCCAGCATCAAACGTCAAAGATGTTCTAGAAGAAATGCACGGTGGAACCTCTGGAGGACATTTGGGAGTGAACAAAACCATTTCCAAAATACGGGAAAGGTTTTATTGGCTACATATGCGAGAAGATGTGGAGGAGTGGTGCCGCAGATGCACTGTCTGCGCTGCTTGCAAAGGACCGCAACACAGAAGCAGAGGTGAAATGCATAAGTATAATGTCGGAGCCCCCTTTGAAAGGATAGCTGTAGACATCGCTGGACCTTTTCCTGAAACGGATGGCGGTAACCGTTATATTTTAGTTGCCATTGACTATTTCAGTAAATGGCCTGAAGCTTATGCAATCCCTAATCAAGAGGCAGCCACAGTTGCGGAACAAATAATAACGAATTGGGTCAGTAGGTTTGGAGTGCCTCACGAACTTCATTCGGACCAAGGACGGAACTTCGAATCGCGGACTTTCCAGGAGATGTGCAAAATGTTGGGAATAAGAAAAACTAGAACAACTCCTCTACATCCACAATCTGATGGCATGGTAGAGCGCTTCAACAGAACATTGATCGAGCATCTAAAGAAAGTAGTTGACTATCATCAACGCGATTGGGATCGACACATTCCTATATTCCTAATGGCTTATAGATCAGCTATTCATAGTACTACCGGACAAACCCCAGCTAAAGTCATATTCGGAAGAGAGATGCGTTTACCTAGCGACCTCAAATTCGGTACCCCCAGAGGTGAACAAAAGTTACCAGAAGACTACGTATCGGAGCTCAAACAACAATTAGCTGATGTGCACGAGGCCACGAGGACGAAATTAGTAACAAATACTGATCGGATGAAGACCCGCTATGACCTACGTGCTAATTCCGCAGGATTTAATGAAGGTGATCTTGTTTGGCTCTACAATCCGAGACGACGTAAGGGACGTTCTCCAAAATTGCAACAACACTGGGAAGGACCGTATTCAGTAGTAACTAGAATTAATGACGTGGTATACAGGATTCAGCGTGGCACAAGAGGCAAGCATAAAATTGTTCATTTGGACCGCTTGTGTCAATACTACGAGCATCAAGACCGTGGACCACCTGTTGTTCGGGACGAACAAACTTAAGGAGGGGGCAGTGTTACGTGCAATAGAAAGAGACAACTGGTGACATCTACTGGCAATGTGGCAATGGAGAAGTAAACGACTTTAGTTCGGAGAATTGATTATGGTATCTACAGGAAGGTTCAGGAATAGAATGAATAGAACAGTCAAGAAGCTTCTGGAAAATAGAACACTCGAGAATAATCTGGAGAGTTTCTAGGGTATAAATATAACAGTTGTCATAGCCAGAATAAGAGTGTTGTCTTAGACGTTGCAGTGTTAACAAGCGAAAGTAATAACGTGCGGAAGTGTTTTAATTAGATTGCGATAATTGAAAGTACAGTATTAAGCGATAATTAAAGTGTAGTTGATTAATTGAAAGTTTGTGAATTGTTAAGATTAGAGTTAAATAAAGAACTTGTATATTAAATATTTAATATTGTGTTTTAAATAACGAACCGAAAGGCCACGCTCGCAACAATATATACGTTTCTAAATTACTGTTTTTGCGTTGCGTTCCTTCCTTTGGTTATTGCGGAGCCACGATCCTTAAGAAATATACGTTCCAAGTCATGAAGGAGAAATCCATATGTGTGCGTGATAGTCCGTGAAATGCTTTTATTCGAATCTTACTTCCTAGAAGAAATTACCAGTAAATTTCTAAGAAAAAATTGTGGACTTCCCTTCATCGGGTCGAGGCAACGGTGATTTTGTATGGAGCAAGGCATTGCTGGCTTACCCTTTTGTCACGTCATTAAGTGCCAAGTCGATGCGTCAATGTATTGATAATTTTGTATTCTAGAAAAGCGTTGCAGATTTTTTTCTACGTGTCCAGTGTTTGTATGTTATTAGTTTGTCTATGCTATTGTGGTCTAAACTAAAAATTTCGCATTTTCTTATCTTTTTTTTTACTTTGACCTCAATTTTTTTTTGCAAAAAGGGCATCAACACTACTTTTTTTTTATAAAAACTATGGACTTTCCTCTTTAATTTGACCTATTACACTCTATGTGCTATGCGTATGCGTCAAAGACATTATTAGCTCACAACAGGTCATACCGAAATTAGCCGATATTTTTTTTTAAAATGATGTGTTTGCAGTCACCAAGGGAACAACTTATCTTTGAAAATAAGTTTCAGAATAGCTTTGAAAATAAGTGAACAGCTAATAATACTTCAACGGTTACAGATAGCACATAGGAGGTCAAGTTAAGAAAAAAGGTATCAAAATCTGAAATTTTTAGTTTAGACAAGCATAACTCTTGAGTGGTATGGAGCTGGTTGAGCAGTCGTTGGAAAGGCCCTGAAGGTCTGCATACATGTTTGTGAAAAATATCTTTTTTTCTTAATGACTCTATAACTCCTATACGGTTGATATGGTCCCCCTCGCCCTGCCATACAATTTTTTGTTTGGCTAAGTGAGTACTATGACCTCCTGCTCTATTGACCTCCTAGGGGAATCACCCTATATACAAATTTTCAGGTCTCTATACGACTCATATCCAGATTACTTCAACTTCAAAGCGAAAAAGCAGCTTGAAACGTACAAATTACCCTTGCGAATAGAGAAGAGTGCTTGTTTTTCTTATGAATTTACTTGAGAATTTTTCTTCAGAATTTTAATACAATCTGTTCTGAATGTGATTGATGGTGACAGACAATGGTCCAAAGAAGTTGGATTGAATTCGGGTGTCTGATTGATGTCTGGTTGTTGTCTGTATAGCACGTTACGTTATGAACGTAAGACTTTTTTCTTAAGAATTTACGTGAAAATTTTTCTCTCAAATTCCAATGCCTTAATTAGTGGGGTGGACAACATCTGTCTAAATTAAATGAAGTGCCTGCGCAACTTGAATTTTTTAGAAGCATTCATATTTTTCTTACGACTTTTCTCCTACTTTTTTCTTTTTTTTTTTGAATTTCCTGCCAAGAGTCATTAAACTGTTTTCGTTTGTTTTTTTATGTAAACATTTTCTATTCCGCCATTATAAATAATATTTATATTAAAATACTATCTTGTATTATTTATTTTTTGTTTTATTCTTGATAACAAAATTTTCATTTGTGTCTCAATATTCATTTATTTTTTTAACGTCCTTTCTTGACTAGTTTTCCGACTAGCCATGGTAGACGCTGCGAAATAGAAATGTAAAAGTTCATTTTATAACAAATTGGAAAGAAAAATAAGTACCCATGTAAGATGTATTTGAGGCACAACGCATCTGTTATTATAGTTTTTATCAGCTCTAATTTTGTTAAAATAATATCACTGTCCTTTAATTTTTCAGATTTCGTAGTAGGTACATATACTCTACTTTGAGAAAAGCATCATCTACTGCCTGGAAATTAGGGAAATTATGTTCTTTAATTATAATAGAAAGCGTATATAATATATGTATATAAGCCGAAACAAATCATTCGTTACTGGTCAGAGATGGGCAATACTTAAGTAAAAAAAAGACTTAAGTACTACTTAAAGTACATTTTCGTTACTTAAGACTTATTACTCAATACTTTTGAAATGCCCCTACTTAGTACTTGAACATAAGTACTAGTGTCTATTTACTTATACTTAAGACTTAGTTTTGTACTTAAGTGCCAAGATTTTTAATTAAGTATTTCTGAGTCTATTAAGTTCCTACAAGTATCTAACTCTTCGTTGAAAAGAAAACACAATCTCTAGCTCAACTGCTTTTTTGTTAATTTTTAAAGCACGCAAAGAACTGTCAAAGCATGTGCTGCACTCATGAATCAAGGCAGAACCTTAGACAAACTAATAACATACAAATAAGACTAGGCAAGTAGAACAAAAACCAGTAACGTCTGGCTCGAATATACAATCGACGATGCCTCGACTTGATGACATAACCACTGACATACATAATGTGGACTGACTGCGTTCATAGAAATACACCGAAGAAAGTGGGCTCACTTCTATATTGCTGACTTTCTGTCTAAGCACCAAGTGCAAGAACTGAAAACAACAAATAAAGTAGTGGATTCGTCGAAATACAGGATTTTAAATTAATCATTTAGGGATACTACTTATAAAAACTGTTTTACCAAAGACAATGTATTTATTAGATACGCAGATGAAATTCTAAATGTTTTATTAAAATTACTTTTCGAGCTGCGTGCTTACGTTTTCAACTTCCCGCCAATGATTTTTTCAATGTTGGCACCGACGTAAGAACTCTTTTTGACACAAGCAATTGTGCCCACAAGAAATAGAAAAGTAAGCAGTCCATATTATATTCGTCAGTGAATATAACCAAGGGTAGGCAAGCAATGTCTCGCTCCAATATAAAAATAACGATACCTCTACCTGATGTACGGAAGGCCTCAGTTTTTTCTTAGAAATTTACTGGAAATTTTTTCCTTAGAATTGTTATGCATTATTGGAGGCGATAATGGGTCCTTGGGCGGACCTCTAATATAGAGGTGGAAGTTTTTCTCTACCTGCAGCGCCGAAAATTATAAAAAACTTTGAATAGTAGCCACTGGTTACTATACATATTATAGTTTTCGAAAGGTATTTATTTATTAATATCTATTAACTGAACTCGATAAATTTCATTATATTACTGCTAACGTACAAAAATTCTAAAAAGTATTTTAAAAAGTACTTCAAAAATACTTAGTACTTTTTATAAACTTAGTACTTATAGTTACCAGTACTTTTCATACATGCGGTACTTGTACTTACGCTGAAGTACTCAGGCCTTCGGTACTTGTACTTAAGTACTTTTTCTTTCATCAGCTAATCACACGATCCAACCAGCTGATTGAGATTTTTCACTCATATATACATATATATAGGATGTTTGTAAGGCAGGAGGGGGGGGGGGGCATAGCAACCGTGTTGGAGTTACAGGGTGATTAAGAAAAAAAGCTGGTTTTTCAAAAAACATATATCTTAAAAAGTATAGGGCGTACGGTCATAGTTGAGAGCTCTTTGTATGCAGAGCTTCAAGGTCTTTCCAACGACTCCTCAACCAGCCCATACTCTTCTCCTCTCAGGAGTTATGGTGAACTAAACTAAAAATTTCCGATTTTCTTACCTACCTTTTTTGTGAGTCTGACCTCTTTGTTTTTTTTTTTTCCAAAAAGGTAGTTGACATGATTTTTTTATAAAAACTGTAAACTGTGAGCTCTATTCTTTAATTTGACGTGCTATCTGTAGACGTTAAAGAGTTACTAGCTCGTAACCTATTCGCAAACCTGATCTCAAATATAATTTGTTCCTCAGTGACTGAAAACACGTCTGAATAGACTATGAGCTAATAATTCTTTAACGGTTATATTTAGGACATAGCTGTAATTTGTCAAATTAAAGAGGATAATTCACAGTTTATAGTCATGTTAACCGTCTTGTTGTAAAAAAAAGAGGTCAAAGTAAAAAAAAAATGTAGGAAAATCCGAAATTTTTTGTTCCTCTTGAGACGAGAGGAGCAAGAAGCACTCTTTATAATTTCTTCGTGTGTGAGTAATGTTTACTCAGAGTTACCAATAAGTGAACATTAAAACGGATTAGCATTCTAGGGTTAATCACCCTATTACTCCGAAACAGTTGATATGCCCCCATCCCCTACCATACATTTTTTTCTTTGGCGAGTACTATCACCTCCTGTTCTATGGACCACCATGGCGGAAACACCCTGTATGATAAACAACTTGCACAACATTTTTTAACCATAGTGAAATATACATATCTTTAAAAATTTGTATTGCTTTGTAACTGAGCCCCTTACATCCGTTCCACTTCCGGCTAGCTGACGGTCTATCCAGTTTTCGGGGTATCATTTTCAAACACTTGCACTTAAGTTCGACCACAGTGAAATATTCAAGACCTTGTTCTATCCCTGCGGAAGCATCACAGGATGGAAGCGGAAGCTCTACTCAGAAGGCATAGATGCATGACTTTTCGTTAGATACCTCATTTCTTTTTGACATTACATATCATTAGGAGGAAACAATAGAAAAGCTTTTCTACCACTTCCTCCAAGTTTCCATTGGAAGGCCTCCCAATTTTTTCCATTGAGTTGCTCCTTCCACCAAGCTTCAATGTGACTAACATTGACTAACATGGAAACAATGGAGAAAAATTAATTTGCTTCCACAATGTTTCCATCGGAAGGCCTGAAAATTTTTCTCGCTGGGATCAGTTCCCGGTTTATTATGGAGATTGGATTGTCCGAATAATTATGCTAATAACAATAATATCAAATACTATAACAATTCAGAAGCGCCTCTGTCATCCCATAGTAAAGTATATGTATGGCAGCGTAGCCAAAAATTTTCGCCATCTTGATTTTGGCAGGGTGTTTGACTGTCACTTTTTTGTAAACAAAGAGCCGCGAAGCAGTGTTGGTAGATTGAGGTAATTTTGCCATATTATGGGAATTTTCACCCCCAAAAAACTGTAAAATGGAAAAGGGAATAATCGCATCTTCTAGAACAAAATCGTGAGAAAAATTGTACACAAAAAATTGAATTTTTCTGCATAATTAAGGCAACATTGAGCATGGAATATTATTGAAATATAAAAAATTGAGACAATTTATAGCTAAATACGTATTTTTTGAAATAACACGTTCAAAACCATGAAATTAAAATATCAAGCACTTCTGAAATAAAAGCTTTGAGAATTTGAATAGGGTATAAGCGACGAGACGAGAAAACAGCGATTCTGAAAAGCGCTTTCGAGGTATAATTTGGAACTCTATCCAGAAAAATTAGTAAGAAACTCAAGAGCTTCTATAGCCGTCACTTGGAAGTTCTATAGAAGTATAGTCTAGTGAAGTGCTTCTTCGGAAGCATGTACCGCTGTCTTTCCCTATGCCCATGTCCTTACCTCATAGGGATACCTACGGTTGCAAGCGCCCTACTACTGTTCTCGGGAAGCAGTCTCGAAGGTCTCTTATGAGATTAAGGAAGAAGCACTGCGATGATTATTCAAAATAAAGTTTTTCAATAGAAATCTTCAAAATCTTCTTCGCTCATCATAGCATACCTCCTGAAGTGCTTCTTTAGAACAGTGAAATACTTGCTTCTGCCTGGGTAGTAAAAAAATAATGAACTGGGATAGAGAAGGGAAGCGCTGCTAGCTTCTAGGAAATAATTTCAGGCAGTTTTTTAGAGCGCTCTTTAACACGAACATACTTTTAGAAAGGATGAGTGTACTTTTTGCTTAACTGTTAGATATGTATAATATTTTATTTGAAGTTCTTATCAGTAAAAATGAATATGTTTTGAAATATTCCTCTAAGTGTTCCTTCTTGTGTATTTCAATGGCTTTTCGTCCCAGGGAAAAAATGTGGAAAATTGCATCATAATCCCATTTTGGGGGGAATTTTTATCACAACCACCTCCCAACACTGCCGCCAAAGTATATTTGGCGCAGAGACGTAGTTACAAAAGGGATAATTTACTTTTTATAGGAAATATTTAATGACTATTGGACTAAGTGATAGTAATATAAAAAGGAGTTATATGTGCTCGAAGATTTAGATACAACAAGCCGTGTTGAGGAAAATACTTTTAAAATACTTTTGTGGTAAATTCGGTAAATCCCACTGACATGCATGTACATATAAGCAAATAATTTAAATATATCGTCAGTGAAATCAAAACTGGTGCCAAGGTATATAGAAGACAAGGTATTCCCGACTCGAACCACGTTCCGCCATTTTTGTTAAAACTCTTTTTCCCTTTTTCTTCATTCACTGAAGTACGTCACAGGGCATCAGCTGTAATGTGTCAAAATTCTTTTCGCTTGTACTGCCACTGTCAGATTTCCTTTTTCTTTTTTATTCATTCACTGAAGTACGTCACAGACTATCAGCTGTTTGATCAGCTGTGATATGTCAAAATTTTAATGGGCATACCTTGTTTCTTCTATATACCTTGACTGGTGCCACATGAATCAGAAGATCAGTCAGTCCATTTATATACATGTCAGTGGGTGGTGCGGAAGATTGTGCGGAGTTGCTATTAATTGCCATTAATTTGTTGTCATATCTAAGGCATCAACAATTTTTAACGCCGCCTCTGGCACTTCGAAAAAACAAGAAGAAGAACGATAGTTGCTACGCTTTTTTCATAAGATCTCGCCTCGTTTAGTTCCCTCCTTGAAGGAATATACTCATTCCCACTAATGATCTTAATCGCTGCCCTAAAATAATCAGAATATCTTCATTAATCTGGCAGTCCCTTATATTTACTTATTTTCGAAAAATCAAAGGCCATTTTTCGTTTCATATTGGAAATGGTCTTTCTTTATCATTTCGCACAATGAATAACACATGGTCAGAAGCAAGAGGAACAAATTTTTCGTTTCATAATAAAAACCACTCACATATGATGCGCACGCTCAAAGGGCTTACATATTACATACATATATAATAGCGGCATTGGTATAGTAACGTGATCAGTAGAATGATCATGGTGATGATCACTAGATCACTATATGGCACGTGCAGTTTGCAGCATTATACTTTGACTGTGCCTGCAAACAACTTCTAAAGGGAATGCTGGTCTGGTAGAGAAGGAGAAGAACGATCAACAGCGTGAAAAAACCGATCTTGCTGTAGAGATAGCTATATTTTTTCTAGTTTTTTTTTTTTTTTTATAAGGAATTCGTAAAAGAATCAACTTCGAATGACATGCAAGGGACTTCTCATCTTTTTTTGTCGCTTAGTATTGAGTGCAACATGCGCATATATTTCTGCCTGTTTCGGTGTATTGACTTGACTTGTCTGTGGCGAAATGTATTATTTCCATGAAAACTGGAAATTATTTACTTTAGGATTTGGAATGTTGATTTTCTATTAAGTTGAGTGGATTAGTGGAATCTGCTGAGGCGATGGTTGGTTTTACCATATTTTTATCTGAAGTTTCTCCATCCATTTATAAAATTCTGGATATTAAATGAAACTTGGAATTCGAATATGTTTGCCATATGTAAACCAATAACAGCAGCCAACTGTGCAAAAAAAAACAAAAAAAGCGCATTTATAGACTTTTCTTTATCTCAATTAATAGAATTTTTATAATGCTCCGTTTGTATCAAAAATATGCGCGAAGCAATATTTCAATCAAATTGAAAGGATTACATTTTACCGCATGTAAACCTGGAGTTTTTTTTTCTCTATAAAATACTCTGGCAAAACCGATGTGAATAATAATAATAAACTGACGACAATGAGGACAGTGAGAAAGTATGTAGCTAAGTAGTGAGTGACCTGCTGCTGTGTGCTGTAGTGCTTTGCGCCGAAGCATTTCGATCCGATGCCGATCCATTCTAACTAATAAAGTAATCGAATTCAAGTGGCTCACTTCAGTCGCGCATTCAACTTCACTCTGTTCGGCGCAAGGTAGATTGCTCGCGATCGTCGATCTTATTGAAATTCTAGTTTTTCTAGAGCGGTCTTTACTAGCGCTTTTTACGTCATCCCGCGCCGGTTTGATCTGGTTTATAATAGTGTAATTTTGTGCCGTAATAGGATATCCTCGCCGTAATTCTACACGGAAATAATTTATTCGCATGAATATTCAAAAGTATGAGGTCGTGAAAAAAAAAATATCCAGTAGTGAAGAGAGTATAGTGATGTATCTACTACCTATACCTACTTTTTAAAAAAAAAAGTTTTTTTTTTTTTTTTTTAAATAATTTACCTATGCTTTTGGTGAATATTCAGTACTAGTTAAAGGGTTAAAAAGAGCTCACAATTTTGACCCAGAGTGAATTACTGGGAGTGAATTGCTAAATAGTGAAGAAAAAAAGAATCAGTGTCCCGTGCGTGTGGTAAGTTTTTTTTTCTGATAAAAGTCGATTACAATGTTATTTTTGTAGGCAATATCCACACCTTTGTAGAGGTATATGCTTTTTTTTACCTTTCTGTCGTGAACGATGCCGCTACATGATATTTACACGCATGTTGTTGTAGTAATAGTTCCTCATTTTCAATGCCGCCTGCCCGCCGGCGGAACTCGGAAAGAAGATTTTCTATTTTTAAAGCTCTTCCTTTACTTTTCCGAACGAGAATGAATTTTATTTGGAAAATATACGCGCGTTTTCTCCTTTTTTTTACAGCCGCCCCTAATTCAGTAGTAGAACACGTAACCTAAAGTAGTTCGATCATGCGCACTCAAGTATTATCATAACTATAGCTGTCAAAATTTATTTATGGCCTTTCTTATTGATATGCGAGAATATATTTATACTTATATTTTGTGTTTTATAACTACACAAAAAAAGAAAAAAAAAAAAAAAAAAAAAAAAAATTGAAGCCAAATGTCATTCTCATTTGCATTTCCTACAAGCGTTATTGACGGATGCGACTTTAAAAATTGCCTTAAAAAAAGTTATGAGTTCAATGGCTTCCTTTGGACAACTATTGAAATAAGAGACGCTGCATAACGGTATTAATGCATGACGCACTTAAAAATATAAAGAAAAAAATTGCATTTGAATCATCTTGTCGGAATTATTGCGGCTGCAATATGAATTTTATGTGAAGAATTCGTTTGCAATATATTTAGCACATTTTTGTCCTCCATACGCAAGAACAAATGTTTTTGTTTTGTTTTTGTAAACAGAAAGTATTGTTTCTGGGAAGAATTAACAAAGAACGTCAACACCAAAGCAAATATTTTGAGAAACAAAAATGTGCGTTGATGTTTGGTGTTTTTCATTTAAGAGGGTTGAGTCTTGTTTACTGAGCCGTAACAGTAGGCCTTTTCATAACAAAAATATCTACATAAATTGGAATGGAATGCAACATGGATGAGAAACTATTACATAAGTACGGTGATAAGGCACCTGTACTGTATAAATCTATAGCTTTAAAAAAGAAAGGGTTGGTAATACAAAAAAAAAAAATCTAGAGTTCATGGGAAATAATAAATGACATAAATGCTGCGTTCTTTTTCTCGTCCAGAATGAATTTTTTCAATGCATATCGTTCTCTTTCGTAGGACGAACGGTTCAGTTTCGATCTGTCGTTGGTTTTTTCGGATTTCGAATTATTCTGAATGCACCTGAGTTTTTCCCGGATTCAACCAGAATGATTCTAAATTATCGTCCTGAATGTGTTGTTTACAATTTGACCGAGGTGGTAATAGTTGTGTTTAAGTTGCCTTTGTTGGAAATGGCTTTGCTTTTCATAAACAACAATTTATAGTGCTTTTATCAAATCAAAGAAATATTAAACACTTGAAATGGTTCTGTTTCTTTACTTTTCTATGAGCATAGACTTAAATTATGACAGGTTAGGCTAGGTTAGGTAAGAGGGGTGCCGCAATACAACTGCATCACTTAGACCTCTAGTGGGTCCTTTGTGCCTCTAGGTCCCATGGGATAACCTTTTCAAGCCGCCCCAGATCAATCCTGCTTCCCTTGGGGAACTCAAGATATCTCCAAGACTCATTACCTAGATCCATCCTGCTTCTCTCAGAAAACTCAAAACACATCTAAATTCCTTGCTTTGCAGTTCCCCCAGTAGCCAGTAGCCTAATTTTTTTATTCATCAGAGCGGAGCACGTGTTGGACGGATTCGATTTCCTCCGAGTCTTTACAACTCCTGTAGAGATCGTTCACCGTTATCCCCAGTCTTCTTGCATGGTCAGATTGGGATTCTCACAAAAGCTACCACTGCGGAGCTATCCAATTCAGAGCCATTTTTGGACAACTCATCAGCCATTTCATTGTCTGAGATATCTGCATAGGGTCACCTCGTGCCTTGTAGCCAATACCTCAAGGCTAGTCTTGCATAACTGCACCAATTTGGATTTTACCAGCACAGTATCCAGCGCCTTGATGGCTGCCTTGCTATCAGTATATATGCATATGTGCCGTGAGGGCGCCCTGCACATATATACCGCCTGATAAATCGCTGCGAGTTCTGCTTGAAAAACACTGCATTTGTCAGGCAGTCTATAAGACTCGTGCCACTGTAGATCTCTAGAGTACACTCCAGCCGCTTTGCCTGCACTTGTCTTGGAACCATCCGTGAAAATAGAAAGATCGGATGCTACGACCAAATCTTTCCCATTCCAGTCACTCCTGTTGCGCATAATTGCATTCACACCCCCACCAAAATTACTTGGTAGTCTGTTTCTTCTCTGCAAAACTACAGTCTATCTTCTGGATTCTTCTTCTTCTTTATTTAGTATCTCTCATCTCAGCGTCACCGCTGTCATATTTTAGTTACTAAAAGAACGGCCCGATAATGCAAGTAGTTTTCCGCGCTCATCACTCTCACAAACGAGTAATAATAATTCTTTCTCCTTTCGTGGGATTTGCCTTAATGAACTGATTTCCGCAGTCTTTTCAATCAAGTAGGATTCAATTGGCCCTGATAACTTATCACCTCACTTTGTTAAGCTATTGCTAACGCTAATCGATAAAGTTTTGCTTCATACTGTAAACACATGATCTGCTTTTCCTAAAGCGTGGAAAGTTGTACCAATCCAAGAAAAGCTAGTGACCTATAAGTATTTTGGGTTTTTATCGAAGGTTCTGGACAAACTAATTTATATGCAAATTCTCGAGTACCTGGAAAGCAACAATTTACTTACGTGCTGACATAGTTTATTCTTACAGAAGCTCTCCATCAGGTTTGGGTTCAGTTCTTTCGCCATTGCGTTGGTTCTAGAATTTTTATCTGTTCGTCAGCAGTGAGTTAAGATAGGTCAATCAGTTTCTGGTTCATTACCCATTTTCTGTGGTGTTCCTCAAGGATCAGTACTGGGTCATTTAATGTTTTAGCCTAATTATAAATGACCTCCCACAAGTGGTAGAAAATTTTAAAGACCATCTGTACGCCGACGATGTGCAGTTATATCTTAGTAGGCTTATAGGATTTCTTGAGGACTATATAGCGCGAATAAATTATGAGTTAGATAGAATAACTGATTGGTCTTTATTAAATGCCGCCAATAATTTTAAACAGAATTGTACTGCCACTACGTGATAGGATTGTTTTAAATAGTGTGATGAAGTGTTGCGATAACGTTAATTTGGTGATCAGTAAGGTGTAGGCTGAATTGCGTAGGTTATGGCTTTCAGCGAGTATTTTGTCAAGAAATATTCATATGAAAAATCATTAATCATTCATAAGGTTGCCTTCAACGATTGCATCCCTTTCAATTTTGGTCTCCGTAGATTTGACCATGTCTCACAATATAGAAACTCAGTTGCTTGGTTGCTCGCTGGATTCTCACCTAAATCAATGAACATTAATTCTTTTTTTTAATATATTGAATGGAAATACACGTGCATATCTCAGGGAATTCTTCCAATTATCGACTTCATCACGTAGTAATATCATAATTTTGGGATGACCGAGTTCATGGGGAGTTCTTTCCTTGTTCAGGCCGCCCGACTTTGGAATAGTCTAATTTCTTATTTTTGTTCTTTTTATTCTTTTTATTTTTTTAGTTATTAGTTTTATCTTATTTTATTTATTGATTATTAGCATCATTATAATATTTCTATATTGTCTACTTATGATTTATCTTTAATTATTGAATTTTTATATATGCTTTTGACTGTTACACTTCTAGCTCCGATTAATCTTTTAGTAAGTACTAACAAAAGATTGGAGAACTTGTATACGTAGACCATAAATAAATTAGTATTATTATTATAATGTAGACTCGCTAAAATTTAGTTTAGCGCGAATCTCAGTAACTAGGTTTTAAGTAAAGGAACAGACCAAATGGTTGATAAATTTTTAAAAATTCTACTTCTGCTCAGTATTGCCAATATGAGGAAGACTGATATTTTTATTTTATTGTTTCAACATTAATTTAATGGGATATTTTGATTATCTTTGTCTGCCTCTTTCATTGGATATTGTTTTTGAAATTTAAAAAAACGCAGCCATCGTCAAATAATTTTTTCAGCAGTTTAACCAGTAAAAAAAAAAATAATGCAGAAAAAGATCCCACAAACAGTAAAATTTCAGGACATACCTAATACACGCCAATGTTTCAAACAATTTTGAGATAAACTAATCTTAAGAATAGGCCTATAATTTGCTCTATCACACTTACTACCTTCGTTACCCAAAGGAATAATCAGTGAAGACTTTTATTCAGTCGTTCACATACAATTGAAAATATAAATAAAATTATTTTGTTAAGTAATGTCTACATAAATTTAGCTTATAGATAACAAGTTAAGTTGAGGTAGTACACATTTATAGGATTGATAAGCCTTTATTAATTCTGATAGAGCAAACTATGGCGGTCTGATGTCTCTGATTCAATCATCAGACCGCTTTGATTTACGTTCATGGCTTGTTACATCCCCGAGGGGTTCCAGTGTTGTTTATTTAAGTTTTGATTTGTTGGATTAATATACACCACACACACACTGCAGTGTATTACTCACCTTTGATGATTCGATAAACAGTTTCCCACCTCAACTAAACATAAACAAGGGGCATATCACATTTCTTGGCAAAATCGGAGCAAACAGCAAACGTTATATGGGCTACACGAGAAATTATCAGTTATATTATAAATTTGCTTTAGGACTATAGTTTCATCAAGTAAGAGCTCATTGAAAAGAAGTCGTTACGAGACTCTGCAGATTCACCTTGGTGATCTGGAACGAATTCGAGATTGACAGGAAAGTTCCACTAGCCGATAGCTATAAGGTTTAACCAGAAGCTGAATAAATAAGAGTCAAAGCCAAAACTCTAAAGATATTAATATGTACCAAGGGTGTCGTGAAGCTGAATCGTTGAACAGATCAAGATGTTTGGTATATGAGTAGTTTTAGAGGAAGTTCTAATTTGTTTCTCCTAGCTTTAATGTTAAAAAAAAGGTAAAACAAAAAACAACAGCTTGGTAAGATGAACAAAGTTTGTAAAATAATCTCAAAACTCCATAAAACAATTATTTACAATTGATTACGATATTCGCAGCTCATTCTTACAAATGTAATGAATTCGCAGAATTCTTCATCCCGACATTAAAGGATGCCTCAGATATAAAAATGTTTAAACAAATTTATAAAACATACGGAGTACCTAAACCTTACTACATTCAATGCTGAAAACCCTTCCTCAAATTCGCTGGACCGGCAACCCAACTTATTTATGTTGACTGATACGGACAATTAGGGGTGAGATATTTTTGGGTCCTGGTAAGATTCCAAACAAAACCATTAACCATCTTCCTTCATTTGCTATCTCAAATTGTTGGTCATTCTCTTGAAGAACTGCGTGCGAAACGCTTACCTTCCATGCTCATGGAAAATGTGTGAATATTGTCTCAATTAAAAAAACAATTCAACTCCAAAGTCTTAAATCATTTACACATGCAAAGAAAATAATATCTCCTAGTCCAACATTCAGCTTCGCCATGCGGGGGAAAGCTCAGGGTAGGTTTGATCTAGTACATTTTGGTAAATCTAGTACAGAATCGAATTACTCATGTCCTGAGAAGTAGTTTGAGTATCCACACTTCTATACCCGGAGCCTTAAATAGCTATTTATAGCCATCCCAATACTCACTTTTTTAGTATTTTCTTCTTTTTTATTCGAATTGAGGTACTAGATTTTTCGCACCTCAGATCGGCTCTAACTCAGTAGGGAAAATGGTTTCACTGTTTGCCTCAGCTCATTATCAGCTACAATTCGTAGAAGAAAACTTTTCTTTAAATTCTTGAAGTGTAGGGGGTGAGTACCCCCGGCGGAGGGGGGGGGGGTGGTTCCGATACAGCATGTTGCATGCCCAATTAGAGGTCTCGCCGGGTACTATCGGATGGTGTGTGTTTTCTTTGATTAAGAAAACTTTCTCGGGACATTTTTGAGGCCGGAAAACCCATTTTCATGCACTTGGGTCACATGCACTCCAGCTTCTACATTTCGCATAAATTTTTGCAGTTGAAGTCATTTTCTATGAGGCAACAATTCCGCACAATCACGTGAAGTAAGAAAGTCCACTTTTTTACCCTAGAAAGTCGCTCAAACTACATCCGATCGCCAAAGCTTTCCGCCGGTTGATTCAAATAAATATTGTTAATAAAATATCTTCGGAGTATTATAACATCTCTCATGTCTGGAGGTGTCTGGCCTAAAGTTGTATGAAATGTTGCCATTACTTTCTAACAATTTAACATAACATCATCTCTGAACAGGGGAGAGTAGCCTGTTTCTTAGCTTTCATTATTATTACTTTCAATATATTAGAACCTTACTTCTTGTCGCATTTAACGAAAACTACTCACAGCTCTCTCTCATCAAAGGTAATTTTTCGTAAATAGTTTAGATTTATATAACTCAGGAATTCTATCAATCGAAAAGGGAGTCCTTCAGAGTTCAGCTCTCAACTCAACTTTGTTAAATCTCTACATGACAAAAGGACCACCAAATGATCCTAATTTTACTAGACTATCATATGCACCCTCAATTCTGCCAAAATTCATTGCATGAAAAGTTTAGCGATATATTGTAAAATAAAAGTTGATGCCAAAAAATTGCGGCATCGAAATTACAAAGTTTGAAATAAACTGGTCTGGTCAATCAGTGCCTGGATTTAGCATCTTATGCAACAAAGGATGATATAGTCGAGGATAGGTCTTCGGAACAGTAGCCATTATCAATCATTACATGACGTTTTATCAAGGAACAAATCATGTAGGAAAATGATGCAATGAAGCCTAATCCCAGCTGCAGAGCTTCTCAGAACTCCTGAGTCGATACCATCTTTTCTCCAATCATCACCCCCCAGTCCCCCCCACCCCTTTAAATTAGTGGCATAATCACTGAAGAGAGGTAAAAAAAAAACAAAAACAATTAAACGTAAATGTTCTCAGAGTAAAAAAATGTATTAAATGAAGAAGAAACAAGATAATGCTCGTATAAAAACTAATAACAATTGTGAAATTAGGGAATACATTAAGGACAAATTAATACTAAATGTGCAAGATCATCGATCTATATATCTAAGACGGCTGAGGCTCGTCAAGTTGGTAAAATTATTAAAATTTAATTAATATCGAAAGCAGTTAGCAAAAAAATTTCCCGCAGAGGTTTGAGGTCTGAAACAAAATAATATGTTTTGTTTTTATAAGAAAGCATAGGTAAAGTTGACTTAATAACTCAATTGCGAAAAACGAACTTTGTAATTTCGAATATCCGTCGAAACTAGATTCTCGCTATTATTATGGATTATTTAAGAACAATTGAAATTTCCAAAGTCTGTAAAACTGATCAACCCAATCAAATTCGAAAATTCGGTTTGAAACTTCGAATAATTCGAAAATCGAGTTTTAACTTCAAAAAATGTGAAATCGGATTTCCTCAAAAGTGTAATATTGCCATAATAGCAATATTTTACACATTTTTCTGCTCTAATTTGGTTTCATTTAGCATCTACTAATTTCTATAATGGATGCCAGATTCTCTCCATATCTTACACATTAATACTTTTTTTTATTATTATTAAATCAATAAAATAAAAAAAAAAAATAAAAAGGTATAAACTCGTTCACACATCTGATGAATACAGCGATAATGAAAAATAAACTCATAGATAAATTCGATAATGAATGAGGCGTGTATGCGAACTGCACACACAATCCCCAGACGACAATATTTCGATAATAATTAAAAAAATAAATTTATCTTTCCGCTTAAAAGTCTTAAATTTTCCATTACTAATTAACTTAGCACAATTGTGGGTTAGCCTTGACTCGAGGAATTTTTGGATAAAATCACTTAGGCACGTAACAAGTCAATTAAGGCTCGTATAGAGGTTGCGTGCGTCAAGAACGTCCCATATTACACAGCTTTTGTGAACCCATGGCGCTTATAAAGGAAGGAAAGATTGTGCGTTATTTGAATTTATATCCATTGACCTTTTGTTAAATAATGTCCATTTCAGGGTTCAAAAATTCTATTGCTTTCCTATTTATAAATTACTCGTATCTATATGCATGTATCATGTATATGTATGTACATATGTTCAATAGAATTTAGTTAATCGAACGACGCATTTCGAACAATTAAACTAAACCAAAACGACATTTGAAGCAATTTCTTCGCGCTGCGCTGGCGAACAGTTGACCGTTTGAGTTATTTATTAGCCTTAATTTTTAGTACTTTAGTGGAATTCTTTCATTGACATAATCACAAAAAAAAAAAACAAAAAAAAAATAGTATCGGTTTAAGGGGCTCGGCTTTCGAGTTTATGACATTGATTTTAATCTAGCGAGTGTTAAGTGCTGAGACTTTTTTTTTTTTACATAAATACATATTTACTTGTGAAATTTGGCCACTTCCACATGTATTGTTTTTTTTTCATTCTCATTTCCTGCCACAATTAAATCACATTACGCGAAATATTTTTTTTATAGTCATCAGAGAAATTGGAGATGATTAACGATATAATGATTGTAAGTGAATGTAAAACATTGTCAGCATTTTGTGTGTATGGTCAACTGCATTCCTATTTTGTTAACTTAAAGCGGTAACTATAATTGCTTCAAGTCCCACTTGATATTAGAACCAGGGGCGCGGCTTATAAGTAAGTAAAAGTAACTCTTAAAACTCCGAGTGGCTGGCTGTGTTAATCAGTTCTAAGATCGCGGCTTTTTGAATATCTAATTAAGAAAAATCTACTTCTTTGCTTAGTTAGCTAGAATCATCAGAATTCATCTGTGTGTCCACAAACAAAAGTTTATTTTTGGAAGTTGGAATTATTTTCGATATTGAAGTTCCTGATATGCATTTGAAGGTGTTTTTTTTTTCTGAAATTTTGGAGCGTTTCGGCTGATAAGAATTTTGCATGAATACTTATCTTTCACATATACATATGTACGTACATAGGTGCCGGTTACTTTTTTCTGATTTGAAGGTTCAGCTATAAGATTAGACAATGTCAAGGAGTGCAAGAACTAGTTCCATATCACTTTTAAAGTTGCATGCAAGAATTAATTACTTATAATTATGTAAATTTACCAAATTTATTCGCTTTTATATGTTACTTACTGGTTCTAAATTTACCTTGACTTATACACAATCGGATCCTCCAAATTTATTATATTAAAGAGTTTTGGAAGCACTCTTTTCTAGCTGGGAAATTTCAGAGTTAATGGAATGGAATTATTTAAGCTGCACTTTCAAGAATGATATGATTGCATGCATAACCTTTAAGATTAACTAGAGCAATTCGTGCTTTTTGTTTATTCGTTTTTTTTTTTTTTGCACAAGCTCTTATTCGATTTAAAAAGTACCTACAAATGACACGATTAAAATTCTACGCTGAGTTTTCAATTGAAATTGGAGTTTGAGTTCATCTGATTTGAATTGAGTGTCAAGAACACTTTAGATTTAATTGCATTGATTTTAATTTGCATACAAGTACAACATCCATAATTTGGACTGTATTTTATGTTTTATTTTTATATTCATTATTCATATTACCAGATCATCTGATGACGATAAGCATAATATTCTACACAAAGATATGCAAATCTTATCACCTTGTCTCTTTAAGATTGTTGAGACGTACAGTTTTGGGAAAAAAAAGATAAATTAAAGATAGAAAATTAAGTAGTATCAATTGAGCTACGACTATATCTTAAGAACTTCCTTTATAATCTGACTGAATGCCACTTGATATAAAGTTATCTGATTCGGAAATTTGATCACCACAATAGAACTTTGGACAATTGGAAATTTTATTTCACAAAAGTACAAAATGTTTTATGTGAGCAATGAAAAAAACAAAAAAACAACAAATATGTACGGATCTCCAAAAGTATTCAAATGTCTAAATTTGTTACTAATGTTTTTAAACTTTTATGCAAAATTTCTGTGAAATTCATTAATGTTTAGAGGTTTCTCAACTTGAAAATAGTGATTCTTTGGCTATATTTGACAATATTTTTTAGTCTAAGCGAACTTAGTTATAGACTAAAAAATGAAATTTGACTATTTTTTTTATAAATTTTTAAAATCGAAAATTCATAGCCGGACCAACCAATTTTTTCACTTCACGTGAATTTTTTTGTAAAGTAACGTGGCGCGCTGGTATATTTTTTCAATTGTGGCCTAATCTATATAATCGATTATCTTTCTAGCGACTATAACTTTTGGCGGTCATGTAGTGGATGTACTGGTTTCAAAATGAGATTTTCGAAGGTGAACTTTCATTTTCAAATCACAAAATGCATAGAAGTTTAAACAAAAGTTTAAAAAAATTTTGCTTTTTGAGCCACTCTGTAGAAAATATTGTTAGTTATTATAAAAATCTTATGAAATAAATAGTTTTTTTTTTACTACGTCAGCTATGTGCGCCGCCAGAATTTTGTGTAAGATGGTGCATGTGAAAATAATTATTAATTTCAACAAATGTTCCCATAAGTTTTTCACAGTTTTTGTTTTTTTTTTTTTTGGAATGAGAATAGTCGAATATCATTTTCAAAACTATCCCCCTCTTACAAATCTTACATGATTGCAAGCAACATTCATTTCCAGATCTTCTAGTATCTGCTAATCGTGAAAACCTTAATTATTGACATTTTTGTTCTTAAAAATATTTTAAAATTAGCCGCCAAATATGCTTTCAACTATGAAATTGACTATGATATATTCTAATTCTAACATAAATTTGATTTCCAAACCTTAAATTTTTCAATAATATGTTAATAATTAACTACAAGCAATTAGTCACATATATTATTATTTGGAAGTACCACAAATGACATTTTCAAAATAATATTCCTATTGAAACTATTGTACATTGTGTGTTAACAAAATTTAAAATCAGTTCAATAAGATTATACTTTTTTGGAGTTTTTTCGTAAAAATTAATTACATACACCAATTGCAAAATGTAGATCAATTGATAATAAAAAATGAAAGCGAAGTAAAAACATACTAAGTGTATGCCTTACTTAACTTATATTATTAAAACTACCTAGATTTCGTAGAATTTGTATATCTACGGTTATAAAAATGTTTTTATTTAAAATTAATTTAAATATACTTACAAATTTAATGCACCACTAACTGAAATAAATAATAATTTAGTAAGGCCTTTTTGTAAAGAAATTATTAGAGGTGAAACAAAAACCATAATTTTCTGTTAATAGATTTTTGGAAATTTTAATAATTTTCTGCTTTCTAATTGTAAATATTGGAAATATTTATGTATGTACATAGAAATAGAAAAAAAAACTATGCATATTCGTGAAAGCTCTTTTCAATATTTGTATGCATTTCGTAAAAGATCTGTTTCATACCTTTTAATCCATTGCAAAACAGAATAAAATTCTGAATTCACGAAAAAAGTTATCACAGAATGCCGTGATGACAAGAAATTTTTAAAATCATATTTTACTTTCATTAAGTTTGTATTCACATCAAATTTATAATCTGTGCTACGAAAAATGTGCTATAAAGGTCAGGGAAATTTTAGCTTGGGGTTGTCGTTTTACGAACTTATCCTGAGAAAAATTTTGTACTTTTTCCATTTAAATTAAGTTATTTTATTAATTTCCTACAAGGTCAGATAAAATTCATCTTTGCAAACATATTTTATGTCGCGCTATTTAAGTTAGAGAGTTTCTTTACAAATAAATTTGCTCATTATAATCAGTTATATGCCGGTATTCTTACTGTACTGCTGGAAATACACTACAGACAATCCTTGGTCTGTTCTTTGATTACACAAAATCCCTGATTAAACTTTATCTTCTGTTTTATACCAAAACCTCTTGGGGTATTATTAATGAAGCTGATTTATTAATTTTTTTTGTGAAATCATAAAGATTTCCATTGAAATATTTCTCTAGGTTTTTAAGCAACTCCACAAAATGTCCACAAGTCTGAAATCTCAACAAGAGAAAAGGTACACCATCTTTATGTTGTAACAGCTAGTAGCATTTTTGTTGTAGCTCCGCATATAGTTCGTCTATACTAGAATTCGTCAGTTACAGGGTATTCAATTTAACCTACAAACCTTAAATGAAGAAATTGGCAACTTAGTAAAAATTTTAAATTGCTATACGGAAAAGTTAGAAGAAGAATTTTCCCTAATTCTTCAGCAAATTTCAACTTGTTGCGACGTATTGAATATTGACCTGGTATTGCCCAGCTTAGTGAAGCGAATGACACACTAGACAAATCAAGGAGCATATTCTGTGAAAGAATATTATAGATGATTAATATTCATTCCTTATTTAGATTCTATTATTATATCATTGAATGAACGTTTTTCTGTACTACTACAGCTTCACTCCCGCGAAATGAAATTGTTAACAAAGCAAGAGCTCATAAAAATTGTTTCATAAATAGAGGACTTCTATGGAACATCTTTGTTGGAAAACTTTATTGATGAAGTCACAATATGTTATGAAAATTGGGCCCAAAAAAACTTAGATACATCAAAATTTTAATACATTAATTTATTAGAAAACGCCAAAGTTTTAGTACATTGAGAAAAGTGAAGACTTGGACAATAGTGCGAAAAAGCGATTCTCGGGCTTATGTATGATAAGTCTGTTGTTAATGAAAATTTCGTAAGTGAAGTAGTGTATAAGTTCGCAGAGGTGCCCACGTATTTAATAAAAATTAAGAAAAATAGTGAAAAAAAGTTGTATCGTTTTGATTTTTAATACTTCTCTAAATAAATAGATGAACATTTTTATGAAACAAAGGTGGTAAAACTGCACCAACTTGCACCATACTGACAGCGCCCATGACATCAGCGCTAGATTTCGTGGTATGTCATTTATTTTTTATATATTTTTGGTATAAACTAGTGAAGTTTTTGTTATATCGTCACTGGTATGGATTAATACGTGCTTCGCGGTATATATCTGCTAGCCAAGGAGACGGTAGTGGATTTGTTGAGGGTGACATTTTACATTATATAGGATGTTCTAAAACTCGCGTCTTTCCTCTATATACTCAAGATTTCTCACACAATGCAGAGCAAAAAAACTGTATAGGAAGGGTCCGGGAAATGCACGGTATGAGTGGTAAGGAGGACTTTGTGATTTTGGGTACTTTTTATCTTAAGACCCTGTAATATCCTTGTTATAAAACCAATAAAGGTAATTGTTACTATAAATGATAGTAAACTGTCTATGGTTTCTAACGAATGTGGAACCATCACTCCACCTCTCGAGTTATAAGGCATTAAAGTAATAAATGATTTTCCCACCAAAATGGCTGCTAACTATTACATTTTCTTGCAAGATTTGGTGATTTGACCATGTTACATTTCATTTGTTCTCATACATGTACCTATATGCAACCGTTTTTTAGATAAGCCAGTTTTTATGAATCATTATTTTGTTATACAATAGACGTTTGACTATAGAGATCGCTGCTAATTTTATGCAATTCTAAGCAAAATTTTCAAAATAAACTTCAGCTAAAAATCACCTTCATAAGTTGTATAACAACGAAGTTACAGGGTGTTAGGATAACGAGTACTCAATATAAAATAGCACTCCTACCACCCATATCCCTCATTTTCCATCCCTTGTCCCATATTATTTTTTGCTTCACATTGACTAAGGAAACCTGAGTTAGAGGTTAGGCGCGAGTACTGGGATATCATATATTAGCGATCGGGGAACTTTTTTAGGCATTACCCAACAATATTTTTGTGTAAGTCGAAAGCAAGGTACATTTAGATTTATTTCTTATTCATTAAATTTATTGGAATTTACATGAAAACTCTTTATAAGTAAATAAAAATTATAAACAACGACTACTACGATGTTGTTTTATCTTTGACAGAATAACTTCAAAATTGGGTCTTTTTGAAGTCAGGGGAATTTGAATACAGTCTTCGGCGTTCAGTCGATTTCTTTTCTTCGTTTTTATGTTCAATAATGTGGAAAATCCTTGTTCGCAAAGGTATGTCGCTGCAAATGGCAGCAACTTTTTTATTGCCTCCTCATGTACTATTTTGAAAACCTTTGCAGCTTCTTACATCCAAAAAGACGACAGATCTCCTTTGCTCTCAAATTGTATGCGAGCATCATTATTCTAGCGGAGTTCAAGATGTGCTTCTGCCAAGCGTTGAGGTTCTTCTGGCATGTGAGATACTTCACAATTGAAAGGATCACCAATCTAAGTGACAGTATGCAGGTCTAAATCTGGAAAGTAATCAGAGAACCGCTCTCTGAGTTTGGTAAGATGCCTGATAACTGTATCCTTGACGTCATTAAAAGTAATATTTACACAATCTGCCAAAAATAAATCTAACTTTGAAAAACAAGCTATCTTGTTCTGTTCTGCTTTCTGTCTCCAATACAGAAGCTGTGCTCCAAATGCTGGCATCTTTTCTCTGGCTGAAATGATATTAATATTTTTCCCTTGCAATTCTTTGTTCATTACATTATTATGCTAAAAAATGTCAGCTAAATACGCCAGATATGCAACCCATGAAGAATTGTTAAACTTATCTGCGAGAATATGCTTTTGATCAACCATAAAAATTTCAAATTCAGTTTTGAGAGCCCATACTCGATTCAGAACATTTCCCCGGGAAAGCCATCTAACTTCTGTATAATAAAATAGGTCAGTATATTCAGCTTCACTGTCCTTACATAATTCATGAAACAGCCGCACGTTTAGAGCGTGTCCTTTAACAGTATTAACAATCTTGATGACACCATGCATGACGGCTTCCAGTGTAGGTTCCAAATGTTTCACAAGAAGTGTTCATACAATGATTAACTTAAATTTTTGGGTTATTATTTTTCACGAAGGCCGAAAAACTATTAATATGACCCAACATAGCTGGTGCCCCATCAACTGACACGGCAATGCAATTTTCCCACTTTAGGTTAATGCTTTCAGCATTAAAGTATTCATTAACCTTATTATATACATCAATTCCACGAGATCTCAACTCGAGAGGAGAACAAAATAACAATTCCTCTTCAATTGCATATGTACCTTTTTAGCGAACATATTCCATGAGCTGTGAATTACTACTGACATCTGTAGTTTCATCAAGCTGAATAACAAAATATTTAGCGTGTTTTAGTGAGAAAATAACCTGTTCCTTCACATTTTCTGCTAAGATAGAAATTCTATCTTTTATACGTCTTGCAGATAAGGGCATTGCATTCTGTTTATTCGTCTCTTTCTGTTCTCTGCCATTTTCACAGCTGTTGGTTTAATCAATCTTCACCAATAGTATACGGTTTTTTGGTTCGGGCAATCAATCAGGATACTTCAAAGCTAGCCTTTGATGCTGAACGTTGATCGAAGGTAGCTGGGAAGTTGCTGTTGAGTATTTGTCTTTTGACAGACGTTTCTAAATTTACAAAGTATTCCTTTGGTTTGGAAGACAGATGTGAATGAAAACTATCCAAATGTTTTTTCAATTGACTTTTTTTGAAAGATTCTGTAGTCAGCACTTTCAAACATATAACACACTGTGGTTTCATTACATCTTTATCTTCTATTGAATTCCTGGAAAAACTAGTCACATCAACAATAGTGTATTCCGAATATTTTTACAAAAAAAAAAATATAACAGGATTATAAAATAATTTTTTTTTAAATGTTCTAATTACCCCCAATAATTCCATTTTTACCCGGTTCCCCGACCGCTGCCCTATATAGAAGGATAAATCACAAAACCTAAATACCCTAAATAATGTCATCTATCAAATTTATCAGACCGCTACATGGACCGATCACACGAAGTGCCCCGTTTCGCCGTCACCAATTTGTGTAATATTTTAGTATATTTTAATTCAATATTTAAGGAAAGGCAAAAAAAAAACAATTTTGGTCTAAGTATACTTATTTTTGCAAGATAGGTTTGAGTTTCTTGACTACTTTTCTGGCCCAATCTTACACGTACTCCACCCAAGTTTCTTACCACTATAAACCTCCGCTTAACCCCTTTCGCGTTTTACTTTTATTGGTTGTGTTGGTTAACTTGGGTTATTTTTTTCTTTTGGCTTAAATTTATTTTCGATTTTTAATATTTAAAAAAAAAATTTCAACCAAACTGGCTCACCGACTTCTTGAACTCTGCACACATCTATAGATCTAAATAGGAAGAGGTTTAACCGCTAGCTACTGTTTTTCATCATTTTCTTGTTTCTTCTCAGATCTGGTTGTTTAGGAAATCTGGCGAATGATCTATTGGTTCCTAGTCAAAAAAACTTGAATATTTGTGGCTTTAATTAATTAGTCAGCACAATGTGTCCATTAATTAATTACAGTTTTTTTTCTAATTTATTAGAAACTATTACGGAACTTGAATTGGAGTTCTATTGTAAAAAAAAAATCTTATTCTTTGATGAATTTAATCAGTGTATGCATAATCTCATTTATGAATGTTATAAGTGGATCTGTGAGTACAATTCCTTGATAGTTATCCAAAACATCCAAAGTTGAAAATATTAATTAGTCGATACTAATGACAAATATGATAAATACTAGAGTAAAATTCAAAAGTTAACTCTATTGGCATTTGAAAAGGACTGAATATTAGTACTGATAAAAATAAGTATTTTAGCAATCTTAATGGTGGTTAAGTGTCGCGTTATTATTTACCGACTCCCATAGTTCAGACAAGTTCTAACTAGATTTATATTCGACGACGATATAGCTCATGGTTGCCTTATTTAAAATACTTAGTTTTTTTGTTTTGTTTGTGCCACAAACCAGTGCGTACTTTGCTAGCTTTGTTGTATGTTTTAGGTCGTTTCTTTCTGAAATACCCATCGCGAAGGCATATTGTCTTCAGCATCTTCAGAATAAGATGGCGTTTCCTTTGGTACTTTTGCGTATAGTCCTAATCCCCTCAATTATGCATATTGGAGCTACATTATACTGTGAGAAATATTCCCAGATCATAATATTGCCTCTGTCGTATTTGATGATAATTGTTTTTATGTAGCGAGTGTCAAACTTCCATCCTATCTGATGTATTTGCACTTAAATATTTTCCTGTACCATCTACTAAGTAGAAGTGAGTCTTTCCTTAGGATTTTTGAAGGAAGATTACTTTCTTTCTATAAATTTTCACCTTATATCACATTCCATGATATAAGTTTACTCAATATTTTAGATGGAGGCACGAACAGGTCTTTCTTGGCTCTCAAGATATTTTTTGGTCATGCTTTTTTCTTTTTTTTTCGTTTTTCGTGGCGTCCTTTTTGTTTTTTCTTTTTGTTTATCCACATTTTAAAGAGCATCTGACCATTACCAGGAACAATTTTTTTAAATTTTTAAATTAACTTCGCTTTTCAGTTTACTGCGGCTCCTTTCCTTCTAAAAACTCAATTTTTGATAAATTTTATAAAAAACTAGGCGGAAACCGTCGGCGTTGCCCGGCGATAATATAGATACCTAAAAGGGTGGAGGTGGGGTGGGGTAGTTAGAGAAAAACAGCATCTAAGCTATTCCGCGATTCCGTACTCTAGGTTTTCTCCCTGTGTCTGCATGTGTGAGACTGTGCGTGTATGAGTGTACGCGCTTACATTCATATGTGTGGTAGAGTATAGCTCTCTATGTCGACGCATTTTCATGCAGTGCCCAAATATACAGTAAAACACGAAATTTTGGTAGGGAAACCCTACGAAGGAATTGGCCGATTGGTCCCATTTTCGAACTTAATTTAAATTTTTTTGAAGAAATTCCCGCTTACACAATTTCAGCTTTCTACGTCGACGCGTGAAGCAGTGTCCAAATATATTGTGAAAACCTAAAGTTTTGCATGGCAACACCAAAGAGTGGTTGCCCGATTTGGTACATTTTTGACCTTGTATTTGCAATTTTTATGAAAACACCAAGTACCAAATTCTAGTTCTCCTCGTCGACGCGTTCTCATGCAGTGCCAAAATATATAGTTAAAAACGAAGTTTTTGTATGGTAATCCTACGAAGGAGCTGCCCCCTTTGTCCCATTTTTGAACTTAAATTGACATTTTTTTTCAAAAACGCCGTGTACAAAATTTGAGCTCTCCACGTTGATGTGTCTCAAGCAGTTTCCAAATATATAGTGGAAAACTAAAGTTTTGTATGGCAACACCAAAAAAGGGTCGCCCGATTTGGTCCATTTTCTCCACGTCGACGTGTTCTCACACAGTTTCCAAATATATAGTGGAAAACCAAAATTTTGTATGGCAACAACAAGAAGGGGTTGCCTGATTTAGTTTGTTTTTTTAAAATTTTATTTGTTATTGCTATGAGAAAATTGCGTACCGAATTTCAGTTCACTACATGCACTCGTTGTCAGACAGTGTCCGAATATATACTAAAAAACGTGATATTTGTATGGGAACCCTACGAAGGAGTTGCCCGCTTTAAACCATCTTTGAACTTGTATTTGCAATTTTTATGAAAACGCTGTGTACAAAATTTCAGTTTTCCACGTCGAAGCGTTCTCAGGCAGTTTTCTAGAACTCGACAGTAGCGCCATATATCGTGTCCAAAACTATCCTATCATTCAAGCTGACACCATTCAAAAACATTCGCAATATTTCATTGAAATAGGTTGGGTGGCTTCGGAGATTATCGTGTACAAATACAGTGACACGGGATTTTTATATATAAAGATATTTAAATTTTCTTGTTCTCACTTCACTTTCCAATAAGACAAAAACATAAAATTTATCACCAATTCTTTTGACTACATTTAAGTGTATTTGATTTTTTTGTACAAGAAGATGTCGTTTATATAATTTCATAAATAGTAGAGAGCTATTCGCCAGCAAAGATGTGCGCAGGAGGGGGGGGGGGGGGTGAGGGTGGTTACGTAAAACTCTTCAATGCTCTGGAAAATAACTTTTTAACTTTTAGCATAATACAGAAATAATAATAACTTTTGAACGGGAGCAGATATTGAGGTAATTTATTTTTTGATTTAAAGGACTCTTAACAAGTCAAGAATACACTTGGTGTAAAAACTTGACGGGATCAGAGATAATAAAAAAAATCGAAACATTTTGCATATAGTTATAAAGACTGAAAGCTTCTCTATAAAAGAAGTTCTCAAATTTGCTCCTGCGATAGTCTGAAAAGGACTTATTAGCATTTAAGTGACTTCCTTTGAAAAACGAAAAATTTTCAAACATAAATTTGAAAGGGAAGGAGTGATTTAGGAGGAGGTCTAGAACAAAACTGCTATCAGAACACTCCAAGGAATTTATTGACATATATCATCCTAAGATTTTCCTTTTCTGCACATACAAATAAATCTCACAGCCTTAAAGCCTTAGAGGCCATGGTAAAAATATTAGCAATATGATATTCTCATTGCGCTTTGGTGAGAACGATTGATATTGAAATAAATGAAATGAATTTCCATCATATGGTGCAGTGCCTAATTGATAGTTCTGGAATTCTACCTCTTGCTACTACTTATGCCATGCCTCAATACAAAGGCGATTAATACAAAATGAACTTGTGGAGGTGCTGCTGCCTCCTTATATTACTAAAGAACTGCAAACTGGTTCACTTTTTTTTTTTCTTGAACTATGGCGTTTTTTCCAGAATGCCATCCATCAATTATATTTCTTGATTATGGTATAAATTTTCAAGATATCATAGAAAATGCCAGAATCTTGACTACCGATCAGGTTATTAATCTAGTTTGTAATCTGAGACGTTAAAATCGCATCTATAAATTACTGCTGATATCTAGCAAATGTTCTTTAGCACAGAAGGGTTTCAGAAAACCGCCTTCAGATTCTTGAGAGTGACTCATAACTCGACAAAGTATGGGAATATGACCAATTTCCAATTCTTTATCGATCGTAGCCGATCGTATGAAAAAAAATTGTTTTTGTTTTTGTTGGATGATATATGCCCCGCACTTAGATACTGACTATGTCAAAATGGATAAGTGAAAGGATCGCGCTAAATCACCTGCTCAGCATTTAACGATCCGCGCAAATATATCGATTTTCGCTACTGGATGCTCAAACTAATCGATTTCTAAAATTTTCGGGACGAAAACCTGTTTTACAACATCGAAGGTGACCTCTTGTGTACATGATTTATGCCATATGACGAGTCTCTGTTCAACTGTACAGAACTGGCCTTTTTGGACCTGTATTGTCGTAAGAAATTGCGATTGATAGAATATTTCCGTTGTTCTTTTATTGATGTCACTGGAGCAAATCACAACGTCGATGCATTGTAAACATGTCAAAAACAGCTTTTGTCGATTTTTTTGTCCACATAATATTTGTTTTGAAATGAAGATAATTTCACTGGCGGCCACTAAGATATCATGCGTGAAAAAAATGCCAAAGAGTTGATGTGCTTAAGAAAATGCATAATGATCGTTATTGAAAAGAAATATATCGTAGACGACCTATGGATGGAATAATAATAAAATGATGGTAATTTTCGGGACTCGCCTGAAATGTTGAACATTTTTATCTTGCTAAAAACCAAAACATAAATGAAGGACACCAAATAATTGCTGTGACAGCCAAATACCTAGAAAGTGAATTTGTTATTGATAAATAGTGTAATGCAGATGACCTTTGGGAGGTTATTCTTAAAACCACAAAATGCGGAATTCAAGTCATGTGATTTTTATGACGCACCGGGTAGACTCTGTTAGATGGATTTGTGTCTCTTTTATAAAGTTTCACGAAATTTGGATTTAGATTTATGCTTTTGTAGATAACCCTCGATTTAATTTTTCCTGGAAAGAAATTTTTATATCTCAAATAATTGGCGCGGCATAAAAATGGAAATTTTTAAGTGGTTGTCTTTCCGACCTCTGAACTAAAAAGGTGCTTATTTAATTATTCTTGCCATTAGTGATGAGTCACAAATTTAGCAATTGGATAATAAGGATTAACGTTCATAGAACAGTTGTTATAAAACAAGGTAGGCAGATTGCGGTGTTAATTTCAATTGATTTCAGTAAAATACTTAAAAAAGGTAAACTAAGTTTTCAGAACACATATTTTATAAAAAAGGTATTGTGCCGCTGCCAGATGCTTTTACAGTCGATAAAAGATTTGCTTTAGGTACAAAATTGAAGCGGTCTTTTACTGGTATAGTTACCAGGAAGTTCTTGGACGAGAAAATGTGTAACTATAGACTTTTGCTTGGGATATTTGCTGTCAGGTACCTCATCCTTGGGTAAACCTTTGCGAAAACTATTCTACTGGTCTTATTCGAAACGAAAATTTCCAACTGCTTGGAAACTAGCTCACGTTCAGCCTATTCCCAAAAAAGGAGAGGGTAGCGATCCTTCAAATTATCGACCAATTGAAATCCCTTTGATTCTTTCAAAGGTTTTTGAATCTATCATTAACTCCAAATTAATGAAGTATCTAGAAACTAATCATAACCGTAGTCTTCACAATTTTGGTGAGTCCAAAATCGTTGCCCTAGATATTTCAAAAGCCTTTGATAGAGTCTGGCATCCAGCCCAATTAGCTAAACTTCAAGCACTTGATCTCTCACCACCTCTTCTATTATGGATTGAAAGTTTCCTATTTAGTCGCCAAATACGTGTTGTATTAGATGGCATTACATCTGAACCTCATCCCATAAATGCCGGTGTAACTCAGGGCTCTGTTATCTCTCCAGATCTTTTTATACCCTAGATGAAATCATAGGGGTATACTAAGTTTGTCATTCCGTTTGTAACACCTCGAAATAATGATGGTAGAGCAAAATGGATTGGACACCCATTCATAATATTAAAAGTTATTTCGATTTTTGCATGTCCGTCCGTCCGTCCGTCCGTCCGTCCGTCCGTCCGTCTGTGCGCACGATAACTTGAGAACGCGTACACTTAGAGAGCTGAAACTTTGTACACAGACTTTAAAAAAAAAAAGTAAAATTAAGTTCGAAAATGAGCCAAATCGGGCAACTCCTTCGTGGGGTTGCCATATAAAAATTTCGTTTTCCGCTATATATTTGGATACTGCCTGAGAACGCGTCGACGTAGAGAGCTGAAATTTCGCACATGATGTTTTTACTATATTAGGAAATAAAATGTCAAAAATGGACTAAATCGGGCAACTCTTTCTTGGTGTTGCCATATAAAAATTTCGGTTTTTTACGTATACTTTGAAAACGATCAGTCCAAGACATTTTTATGGTACAAAAAACTTCTGCAGAATACGAAATCCTATAAAATTGGTTATAATCATTTTGTCTGTGCGACAAACCGTTCTAGAAATATATGCGAAAAACAACTTCAAAAAAAATCAATACTTGAATAGATCGGTGACCATACGGAATTTAATACGGGCATTCATCTAGGGTATCCTAAGAATTGGTCTTAGACCAATTCTAGCTTTTTTACTTGTTTTAATTTTCATTAATGATCCCATCCATAGCTTCGAAATGTCTTGGATTTACAAGTCCTACATTAGACCTAGAATGGAATACAACTCCCATATATGGGCCGGGGCTGGTCGCACAGCCTTAGCTTCATTGAATATTGTCCAAAAGAGAGCCTTCAAGCTCATTGGCGATTTGGCAATAACTTGTCATATCGACTCACTCGAGTACCGCCAATCTTGGATGTCTTTCGCTCCTTTATTGCTATATGCATGGTCAATGCTCTGATGCAATATCTAGTCTAATCCCGTGTAGAGTGATTCGTGCATGTAATCCTCGCGCTGCAAAACGTGCACATCCTTTCACCCTTCAAATTACTTTCGGCCGTACAGTAAAATTCCGTGATGCTTTTTATCGCGAACAATGCGTATGTGGAACAGTTTACCATCTTCATACATACATCGGCACCTCCACCATTTTCCTCATATCCCCTAATCCTTTCCCTATCTCCTTCCTGCCATGTTGTGCTTTGCATCATAGGGTATCCCCTGAACTTGGCTTTAAAGGACGAGGAATCCGATAATTAGCTGATTAGCTGTGCTATTTGTGTAAGGCCAATTCAAGAAAGGTTAAATTAAAAAATAGATTTATGAAGTATACCGATTTGCTTGTATCTGGGTGTATTGGAATTACATACTCTACTGAGATGGTTAAGATGCGTAGTGAAATTTAATACTTGCGAAAAGAGGTCGGAAAGTCATTAATTAATAAAATTAAAAAAAAAAAAGTGATCCAAGAATGAAGCCCAAAAAGCCCTCGAAATATGATTGTTTCGGCATCTCACATACTATAAATTCTCTAATAAAGACAAGATCTTAAGCGACAAACATTTAGAAAGCTTTGCTGTAAACTTTATTATTCATTCCCATTTCGATTTTATTCTTCGGAATTAATATTTTTGAATTCCATTACTTTTCAATTAGGAATAAAGACCAATGGAATTAACATTCAAAGTAATTAGGTATTTAATTGAAATCTCTTATATATACCACCCAGAATGACGAAAAGGAATTAAAAATAATTGAATATAAATTATCTCTGATTTAACGGTTAATTTTTTTTAACGGCTAAAAGTAATTCATTTATTTCTTTTAAATTTCTATTCTATGAAAACAAACCCAAATTGAAGTGCTAATCAATTTGAGAACGTTTTCATGTAGAGAAATAATTAAAAAGAAATTTAAGGATTAAAATTATTATGTATGAAGTAATTCATGGGTAATTCTTTTTTAGTCAGTTTTCAATACTTTTTCCAATCTCGGTGGAATTCATGAAGAGTTTCTTCAGTTCAATACATAATTACTTGGAATGTTAATTCAATTGGTTATTCTTGCATCTAATTAAAAAAGTAATGGAATTAAAAAATGTTAATTCTGGAAATTAGATGAGAATTAATTCGATGAAGAATGATTACTTTACAGCTCTGGTGGAAAATTTGTCTACATAGTAATGTACTGTAGTTGGAAACTTAGTGATTAACTTAGTTGTTATTTGCAAACTAATCCTGATCCAAAGCCTCACGAATGTTAGTGATTATTTTATATTTTAAAAATTACTGTTTTCATATTATTACAAGAACGAAATCCAATTATGAAGATTTAAAAAACTTAGTTGGTTACTTTCGATGAATTTGGAAAAATGAACATAGTAAAGCGAGTATAGAATCAGAATCTGCAATAGATTTATATTTGGGGATTTGAGATAGCTAAACTCAACTCATCAAGTTGGATATTACGGAAAGTTAAATATTCATGTCAAAATTTGAATCAGACTGCGATTTGTATTCAAGAGTATGTAAGCTCGTGCACACTCCCAGGTCCCCATTTTTCTTAATAAGCCTGATTCGAAGATAATCTAAAAGATTTTTTTATTGTTCTTTTGAGAAATTTAACCCGGTAGTAAAAAAACTTGGTCCATCGTATTCACATCAAAACACCTAAAATCGTTTATTGTATGTCATAAACTTTGCCATAATCGGTTAATCGGTAAATTAAAATTCATATTTTTTTCTTTTACCATAAATTCATTATATTAAAAATAAAAATCCAGCAATTTTCTACACATCAACGGGCAAGAAATCAACCAGCAAATTTCAAATTCACTTCCAATTTTTATTCATATCTAACATGCAAACACGTGCTGCAAAGCGATAAGCTAATTAAAGGTGTGAAATCACAAATTACATTTATTATTTTTTATCTTGAATTCTTCTATGAGTTAGATCTTAAATATGCAATATACCTACATATATTAGTTCCGTAACGTAATTTCATTCCATTGATAAAATATTGTTTGTTGTCGATACATTCCCGCACTTTATTTATATGGAAGGAATGGATTTCGCTGCATTAAATTAAAAAGCTTCTGGTAATTTTTAATGCCTTTAAAATCAGGCTTTTACAAACAGGTATTGTGGGAATTTTATCACACATATTTTAAAAGTTAATATAAATTATTTTTATTATAGAAATAACCTTGTAATCATAGTAGAAGAATTTCAAAAGTATTTTGTAAACAATTGAATATCTGCCTGCATTAGGTACATTTTTAAAACTGCCAGTTTAGAGCAATAAATTTTTTTTTTATATTTCTTTTTTCATCTTGGTCTTATTATGCAATCTTTATTGTAGTAATGCCATATGTTTTCATTTAAATAATAATAATAATAAATATGGTTTTAATATTTAAAAGAAAGAAAACTGCTGATACGGTGAACATGAAAAAAGGGGAAATATAATTATTGACTTTTTCGACCAGCTGTATCGAATTTAAAAAGAAAAAATTGTTTAGAAAAATATGCCAATTTCTGAATATTTAAGAAAAATTTTATTTCAGAAAACTTTATTAATTAATTTATTTTCATCAAAGTTTTTCTTACTTTCTTTTCCCCATTTTTGTAAATAATATTTTCGGGATCCAGAGAGTTTCCCTAAAGTAATTTCCCTAAAACCAATTTCCTAAAAACAATTTCCCCAAAACCAATTACCCCAAAAGTAATTTCCCTAATATCAATTTCCCTAATGAGCAATTTCCCCAAAAGCAATTTCCTCAAAAACAATTTCCTTAATTTTCCCTAATGTCTTGGTCTTCGTCGAAATTGTGTTTAAAGCGGGAAACACAATGCTACGGTCATCAGAGTGCATTAGCTCAAATTTCATTTTATTCCTATTATCTGATAATAGAATAGAATGAAATCTGAGCTGATGAACTCTGATGACCGTAGCATTGTGTTTCCAGCTTAAGCCTTAAAAAGAGCTTCCCAAAAACATGCGCATGCGCTTCATTTCAATTTAGTAGGCGTTCGCACGTGTAGCACATTCGCTCCTGTCTTCTCAATTCCAAGAATCGAAAATAAATTTTGTTTGGTAAATATTTTTAATAAAATTCGAGGAATCGAAAATAAATTTATAATATTACTAAGAAGGAATTTCTCTAATTTTCCCTACATAAGAATTTCCCGCATTAGCGCGCGCGCGCTCATGCGGGAAATTCTTATTTAGGGAAAATTAGAGAAATTGCTCATTAGGGAAATTGCTCTTAGGGAAATTTCTTTTAGGGAAATTTCTTTTAGGGAAACTGTTTTTAGGGAAATTGTTTTAGGGAAATTGGTTTTAGAGAAATTGGTTTTAGGGAAATTGTCCGCAAATCAATATTTTCATCTACAGAATTTTCCAAGTAGGTAATTCGTAAATTAAAATTGTAAATTATTTATTAAATGGTACAAAGAATATCTTGTTGGCGTTCAGGAAATATACAAAGATAATCCAATAAGAAAAAGCAAATAAATGATACTATTAACTATAAGAGAAGAAAAAAAGAGAAAATATCAAAAATGCGTATTAATAAAAAAGCAAAGCAAAGTGAAAACTTAAACTAACAAACATACAAAAATTAAAGGCTGATAAGTACTTTTAACCCGAACTTCGGAATTTAAAAAAATTAAGAAAAGCCCCGTTGAAGCTTGTATTTTGATATTTTGTTGGCAGTAAATTCCACTTGCGAGGGATTTGGACAAAGTAAGAACGTTCATCAAATTTTGACCTGCAGAGTGGGAGAGGTAGATTCAGATCTCATTGTGATCGTAAAACTTGCAGTTTGGTGTAAATTTGATATTCAGGGCATTTACTGTAGATTAACTTGTGAAGAAAACATAGATCATGAAGAGCAAGATGAATATCTAATCTGTGTCCCAGAATTGGCAATCGGTATATAAAACGAACTGAATCATTGAAAATGACATAGACAGCAACTTGAATTCATCCTTGGAAATAATTTGATTCCAAAGGTGAAGAGCGGTATAATAAGCGTTCGTACTAATTTAAGGTGCATCTCAAGCGCTAACAAATATGCACTGCTCCATAATTGTCGAAGGCAGCTGTATACTTTACCTATGATGTTACTTATATGGCTGCAATCCCTAGGGTTTTCACGAAGCTGGATAAAATAGTGTTGTTAAGTGAGATAGCAGGCAATTCAGATTATTTAATACTGGTTCTGTAAACAGGCATACGGACTGACTTCTTAGGATTTAGCATGAGTTTATTTTCCAAGGATCACTCTTGTACTCGCTGTAGATCTTCATTGATTCCGAAATATACAGTCTACTTGTAATCCTATAGGCCTGCTCAAGTAAATATGTACATCATCTGCATAAAGATGAATGGATGAATTTTTAACAATAGTGGGGAGA
The DNA here is from genome assembly GCA_963924295.1 of Dioctria rufipes. NCBI lineage: Eukaryota > Metazoa > Arthropoda > Insecta > Diptera > Asilidae > Dioctria > Dioctria rufipes. Next base: position 49,499,177 of record OZ002743.1, read on the forward strand.
TCATTAATGTACAGACTGAACAAAAAAGATTCGACAATCGAGCCTTGGTGTACACCGAAAATCATATATAAGAATATGGATAGTTAGTAGTGTGCCTTAACTGCTTGCTGTCTCTTAGAAAGGAAATTTTTGAAGAGATTAATAGCTGAAGAGGAAAATTTGAAGCTTGTTTGGAGTTTTATTAATAGACGGCTATGGTTAACTGAATCAAAGGCTTTACTGAAATTAAGCAAAATGAGGACAGACCACTCATCTGAGTTCAGATACTCATTGATATCTGAGCAAACTTTTTAAAGAGCGGTCTCACAGCTATGTATGCCGCCACCGAAAACTTGACTGCCATGGAGATAAGCGATTATTTTGTTTGACAAATCCGTTTGTTTGGTTATGTATAACTCTTTCAAAAACTTCACTAAAGAAGCACAGAAGACTGATTGGTCGGTAAAGTCGTTTACATCATTAGGATGGGAACAATAAGGGCTTTTTTCTAAGGAAATTGGGAAACAAACCATAAGGCAATAATTGAATATATCGACAAGAATATGAGCATTAGAGGGTGCTGATTTAGACTGGCGGTGGCATTGTTTTTGTTACTATATACAGCAAATCCCAAAACGACTTTTCTGAGACTCTTGGCGTCCATTCTGCTGAGAATATCGCTGGAAAGGAATCCAAAATCTTTCAAAACTTGTTCCAATGTTTTGTACTCACACATTATCGAGAATAAAAGAAGGTAAATTGATTCAAAATTAGTGTACTTACGAAGGTTTGTTTTGTTGACATACTGGGGTCGTTATTTTGTGATTCCAAAAGCTCGAGTCATTTTTTTTCTTGTTTTTTTTTTTTTATAACATTTGCTGGTACATATACCCATATCTTCAGCAAATTTTTTGTAGGACTGTCAAAAATTTCTCCCATATCAGAATAACGAACCAAACTGAATCCAGTAAAACGCGTTATTTTAATTCGAGAACAAAACATTTATTTGAATGAATGATCATAACTCACAAACAAGTAAGAAAGCTAGAATTGGTCTAAGACCAATACTTATTATACCTATAGGCACAATAGACCAACTATGGTCGCGGTTTCAGCAAGGTCCTGGAGGCCAAGTCGCCCAAACTCTTAACAACATTAACATTATGATATCCTATAGAAGAATGTTCGTTTGTAATTTCGTATGATCACCCATATGCGAAAGTTTGATTTTTGAAGTGGTTTTTCGCATATATCTCTAGAACGGTTTGTCGGACAGCAAAAACTATTATAACAAATTTCATAGGATTTCATATTCTAAAGAACTTTTCTGTACAATAAAAACGTCTAGGACTGATCGTTTTCACAGCATATGTAAGAAACCAAAATTTTTATATGGCAAAACCAAGAAGGGGTTACTCGATTTAGTCCATTTTTGAAACTTTATTTATTATTGCTACCAAAACGCTATGTACCAAATTTCAGCTCTCCTTATCGACGCGCTCTCTGGCAGTGCCCAAATTATAGTGCAAAAAGAATTTTTTGTATGGTAAGGAGTTGCCCGGTTCGGCAAATTTTCGAACTTAAATTTACTCTTTTTTTTTAAAAAAGCCTGTCTGCAAAATTTCAGTCTTCTAAGTGAACGCGTTCTCGAGTTATCATGCGGACGGACGGACGGACGGAGGAACGGTTAGACGAGTGGACAGACGGACATGCAAAATTCAAAATAACTTTTAATTTTATGCGTGTGTGTCTAATTTTTTGCTCTACCATCATTGTTTCTAGGTGTTACAAACAGTTCCCCAGAGCTACAGCGCCTTAGACAAGTACCTCACCTGTCTCATCCAACACAGTTGGTTTGTCGACATTTGCCTGGGCCGCTTTCAATACCCAGTCTGGCCCTGTTCAGTTATGATTATAATATGTATGTTGATAGCTGTGGAACTGCTGTATTTAATCAACAAAAGTTCAGGATTTAAATCCTCTGAATAAGTTGTTATCAAACGTTTGAAGCAATCTTTGTAACTAGCTAAAGTTGCCCGTTTTTAGAACGAGATGCTCTCTTAAGTTTGTAAATTTATGCTCTCTTAAGTTTGTAAATTTTTATATATATATTTATATTTTATTTTTTGCAATGTTTATATCAATAGGGGTCTGGTTATTATAAAAAAAATGACACAAATTTATTGTGTTATCCTTTATTACGTAAAATTTTTACACTACTTTTTCACTTTTCGCATAACATAAAAATATAAATAACTTTTAATTCTTTCTATAACAATCTCTGTGTTGATAATTAACAAAGATCTCTGAAGATGTCTAGAAACCAAACATAAATTTCGTGTATACGCGTGTTCTAGAGAGTATGTAGTATCTGATGAATAAATCCTTGATGAATCTAATCTTAGTGAAAAAAAAATCCCCGGTCTACATGAGTGAAATGTTTTGTCTATGAACTGTTGTCTATATCCATGACTAGAATTCTTGATACATATTCATTCAAATTCCAAGAACAACAAAATACAAAGCTTTCAAGTTTACAATTAACTTTTAAAATAAGATTTTACGCTTAACTTTTATAGAACAAAAGAAATTCATATTTAACACTAATATGAACTTGAAAAATAAATTCAAATTCCCAAGGAATTAATGACGATTTTAATTTCCCCAAGAAAAACGTATTAAGGAAAAAAACTTCAAATCAAAACAGATCTGACTGACACTGAATTAGTATCTACATATACTCTTTAATATTCTTATCAGTAATTATGGATACGTAATAATGTTTACAATGACTGTCGTGATAGACAGTCAATTCGAATCATGCAATGAACTTGAAAATAATAATGAGACGACGTCGAACGCCTTTAACCTTTGGCAAGCTAATTTGTAATCTGAATGCGATTTTAATGTAGGAAATAAAATAAATTATCTGAAATTAACGTGTAATGAAAAGAAATCCATTTTATTACTGAGATTATCATTATATAACTTTTTGGTTGATAGTTATTTATAGTCTATACACCTGAACCGGTATTACACAGTTATTTTTTTTATATGGTGTAATTTTACAATGAAAAAGTGTAAAAAGCAATAAAAAATTTCAATCGAATCGATAGATAAAATAAGCATGTTACTTATATGTATGTAGGACATACTTAGTATCAGTAAGCCACGTGTATGATTTATAACCTAAATTACGTTATAATTGCATTGAGAAAAATATACGCACTTTCAATGATAGTGGACGAAACACATGCTTTACTGCGATACTGAAAAGTAAATATTTTTACACACTCCATTTTATCGAATCCATCTAAACGCATTAAGTGTGATTTACAATGTTCAGATTTGTTAAAATAACATTCAAAATTATGACGATTGATTAATATTATAAAATAATGACGTTAGTGAATTGAGTGTGCGTTTCTGGATTGTTTACTACCACTTACATTGTCACAAAAGACGTTCGAGGTTTTAATCTTAAAATTTTATCCTGCAGAGGTGCTAAATTGAGAGAACGAAATTCTGTAAATTTAATAAGGATACTTTATTTTGAATTGTTACATCACCTTGCGTTTGAAGCGTTCATTCATAGCTACAGTCGTGCTTAGAAGGGCTAACCCATCATAAGATTTTTTTTTTAATTATTCACTTGTTATTAGGTGAACGGGAAAATTATCTCGTTTATAGGATTTCTGTACAGCAAAAGGAAAAAAACGGAACCTTTCAAGATCGCGCATGCGTCTGTCTGCCATAGATGTTTTACTCAAAAACTATGTGACGTAGGCATTTGAAAATTGGCAGAATATTAAGATTTTGGACGCGCACATATTTTGCCAATCAAAGGTTATGAAATATATTTTTTTAATCTCTTGTGGTAGTGAGATGGGTCCCCAAAATAATTTTTTTATCGTATGGAGTATAGTTTAAAAAGCTTCCTTTGAAGGTAACTTGGTTAAAAAAATATAGACCAAATTGTGCGAAAAATACCGTTATTCCCTGATCTTCTAGCTTCCTAAATCTAAAATTTTGATATTATCAGAGATCGTAGGCATTGAGTTATAGATAACTGGGAAACTGCAGCATTTTTCGTCAGTCTCACAACAGTAGGTACAACCGAAAATAAAAGCAATACTAGTACTTCATCACCCTCCCTGGATGCTCTTATTGTTCACTCTTGATCAGAACTTTGTTTTCGTTGCATTTATGATACTGAGGCCGCCTCTGCTATCCTATCTTTTCAATCTGATGCTATTGGACCTGATGGTATCCCTCCTCGTTTTTTGAAGTTTATCTTAGTCTTTATTATTGGCCATATTACCAAGAAATTCAATAGCTGCTTAACGTTCGGCGAATTTCCCTCACTTTGGAAGGAAGCGCTAGTAGTTCCAATTGCAAAAATCCTTCTCCTAAAAACGTCAAGGACTTAAGGCCTATTAGCTTATCATGCTTTCTAGTGATCAGGTCAAATGAATTCCATGTACCGTTGGCAGTCAGGTTTTCGCCCTGGGCATAGCTTCCTTTTCCACTTCACGAAAGCTTTCGATAGTATTGATCACATGAAGTTTCTTAGTAAACTATGGAGCCTCTTTGCTTTTGATTCACCTGCACTGAAGTTAATTAACAGCTTTTTGGAGAATCGTTCGCAGCGAGTTAACTTCAATGAAGTTATTTCGTCCAGGCTTTCCTTGGCTACCGGTGTACCACAAGGACCAATATTAAGACCTCTGGATTTTACTCTGCTTATTAATTATTTGCCCACTGTCATCAAAAATAGCTCTGTTCATTTGTACGCTGATGATGTGCAAATATATCTACATCGTTCCATTGATCAATTAGAGGACGGCATTACCAGAATAAATGAAGATCTTCGTAATAATTTAAATTGGTTAATTGGAATACTTAGCTCCAAAAAAATCAAGAATTCAATCGCTCAACTATGTACAGAAAGTGAAAAACTTAGGTATTATACTAAATTCTCAAATGAGTTATCGTGATCATATTAAAATTAACCTAGCGAAGATTTATGGGGTGTTTCGCCGACTGTGGCTCTATCATGACCTGCTTTCAACCGACCTGCATATAAAGTTGGTCAGGACCCGGGTATGAAGTTCTGCATACAATGTCGTCTTAAAATAGACCGTACAGGGTGTACTTTTGAAGATATAGGGTATTTAATTGAAAAAAAACAGCCCATTTTACTAATCACCTTCTAATTCGACAGGTTGACATTTTGCCCCTCGCTCCTGCCATACAGTTTTCTATTTACGAGAGAAATGATTTGACAAAATATAGTCATATTGATCGGGGACATCCTGTATGTGCTTACCATTTCTAAAATAAAATCGCTGCTTAATGTTTTCACTTTCATTCACCGCAGAATATTATAAAATAATAAAATTTCTGGAAAACTGATCACTTCATCACTTTTTCTTAATTTCATATTAAGCTGAATTTCGGTACTAGATTGAATTGACTTATGGAAATATACATATGACATATTTGTGAGGTTACGTTTGTTTGCTGGCTGTCGAAAGTAAGTTAAGTAGGTACACGAATTCGAACAGGTTAGCTTCGCCTTGAGCTTAATGGATAAGTGCACCCTAAAATATATTACGCAAGCTTTTACTGTTTTAATCCTTCTAGAAACAAAATTATTAGACTCATTTTTATAACGCATCATCATCATATCATAATTTATGACTGTAATAAAATTAGTCCTTTTTATTAGGATTCCGTACACAAAGGGTAAAAACGGAAACCCTATTACTAAGCCTCCGATGTCCATCTGTTGTCTGTCTGTCACCGGGCTGTATCTCATGAACCGTAATAAGTAGACAGTTGAAATTTTCACAGACTGTGTATTTCTATTGGCGATATAACAAATAATAAAAATAAAATAAAATTAAAAATTAAAGGGTGGGCCCCTATACAAGAAACGTGATTTTGCCGTGTTTTTTTATCTTGTTTTATTCTTATTCATTCATTACTATTATCATAAGTAGGTAAGTATAGTTTTTTCAAATGACGCCTACTCTCATTTGAAAAAATAAATAGAAAGCACATACTTAACTTATGGCCGGTTTCACAGTCAAAGCTTAAGCCACAGCGATGGCTTAAGCCAGGGCTTAATAAATATTTCGGTTTCACAGTCAAGGCTTAAGTGAAATCACTGGCTGAAGGAAAGCTTAACTTAAGCCCGTCATCTCGAAGGCTTAAGCCTCAGATTTTGCTGTGAAACACAAAGATATTATTGCTAAATACATATTTTGCCTAAATATTATAATTTTTGTTATTAAATGAACGTGCATATTTCAAAAGTTATATTTCAAAACTAAATTGAAATTTTCCAAGCGAAAAATAGTTATCTAATTAGCAGTTTTGAGTACTGTCTGGCAGCTAGTATCAGCATTCCATTTGACGATTTAAGAAGAAACCAAACAGTTTAGGACAAAAATGAGTTATTTATCTGATGCAGAGGATATAAGAGACCAAGAAATGTATAATATAATATCGCAAGGTGTGACCCGTGAAAAAATTATAAAGAGTCGCCCGCAACATTTCGAGAAATGGGATGACGTTGATTTTTATTCTCGGTTCCGGCTGTAGATACATCCGGCTTTGATGGTTTACGTTGCCGAAACATTCTGCAACAATGATTTTGGATTTGATATCCTTCCAGAAAAAAACCACAACAAACTGGTAAATAAAAAGATCTTCTTCTTTTCGCTTAGTTTTTAATCCACAATGGCAATTTTCCTTTAAAAAAATTCACAATTACCGCAGTGCTGACAACTTAAAAATTTTCATCCGCGGCTTAACTAAGCCTCAGCTAACTGAGTACTGTGAAACCGAGTAGGCTTAAGTTCTGGGCTTAAGCCACACCCGTGGCTTAACTAAGCTCTGGCTTAAGCCTGGACTGTGAAACCGGCCATTAGTGTTAAATTTTGAACGATGGTACAGAACCTTAACTGATTTGTGAATGCATCCCAAACATATTCTGCATTTCAGGGACAAGAGAGCTGGTTTTCAAGGTGATTAATGCATGCGGAGAGAAATACAAATATCACGAAAGCAGCACAAGCTCTTAATAAAACGTTAAATATCAACCTAGCGACACGAATTTGGACACGACACCTTCCTCTTCATCTAATTCTTATTCTTGGTTGGATTTGGACATGCCCTAAGAGCTCATAGCCAGGAATAGTTTTTAATCTAAATTTACTACTATATAACTTATGTACTCTCTCCTTTAATGGAAGTTTTTTTTTTCATTGTTCATCTTCTACAGAAACTGCATTCGATTTCGAGAATCCTCTGTAAGTGACTTTCACCTTAGATGGAGTTTCTCCCATAATTGGTTTGGTAACCACTTGCAGCGACTAATTAGCATTTGATTCACGGTCAGCAGCAAAGTAATTTTATGATGTGACATTTTTCTTACTTAGTATGGTAGACATTCCGTCAGTTGCTTGACCACATTGGACAGAAAAAGTACGGGAAGGAATTTACATTAAACGTGCTTGAAATGTCTACCTCTCACACATCTGTAATAGAATGCTTTTTTTCAATAATTTATTGGATGTACCTATGTGTGTAAGGTTATAAAGCTATTTTTATTTAATAGCATCTTTATTTTATATACATGAAGGTATAACATAAATTCCACTATTGCCTTTAACTTCTTTCCATACTTAAGAGAATTTTATTCTCTTTGTATAAAACTGCAAATTGCATTTTTAAATCCCGAATTTCTTTAGTTTAAAATTTATTTTTATTCGCAATTGCATTACTCAAGTTACGCCACATAATTTTCTCACCGATCGCCAGACGCAACATGATCCCAGGTAAATTATCAAAACTTTGCCTGAGTAGCAAGCTTGCTAGAATTTGCTGGGAAAGTTGTGTGGTGTGAATTGAGTCAGCACTTTTTATGAAGTACAGGTGCTTAGATTATAACTTGTAGGTATATATAAGTGATATTAAATTTAATAAAATTTGTCATTCGTTTTTGGACAATAGCTGCGTTTTGATTTAAAATATTTGTTAGTCGCTATTGCTGCCGGTACAAGAACCGAGTAGCCCGGGACATTAATAATTAATTTACTTTCAGGTTTATGAGTTTCGTGTAATCGGTGAAACACCGAATGCACAGCAACAAGGTTGAGGTGAATCACTTCAGCCTACCAATTTTCACAGGCAAACAAAAGAGTTTGCTTTAACACTCTTCTTAGAAAAGACCAGGAGTAGGTCTCAGTTTACTTATATATTACGATACAAGAAAATTCCGATGAAATCTTTCATCGAGTACTTTGTACGTTATCCGGAGTAGCACATCCACTTTAGAAAGCATTTTTTTTTTTAATTTTAGTTACAATATATTGTAAGACACTGTAAAATTTGTTTAATGTATATACGATGAAAAGTTACAATTTATAATATTAAAATATGCGGCGATTGTGACATTTGTATTTCACCTACATATTGAAGTAGGTACTTATATAAATGGGGACATACATACATAAGTATGTATGTAATGTTATTCAAGAATGTTTATCACAAAATCAAATATGCTTGACCGATTTAAATCTAAAGTAGGTTAGTAATCAAATCAGATACTTAAAGACACAAGCCAGGAAACTTGATATTTTGAGGATTTTATTTTTTTATTTTAATTCAGAATTAAATAATTATTGTAGGCACATAATATTTCAGTGATTCGTATTAGAAACGGGGATTTTTAATTTTAATATTAAGATCTCGGTGGCCAATTGTGATCACCTCTTCGAGAGATAACACGGTCCGGAAACTTTTCCCGTAAAACATCAATGGTTTCGTTGCTTGTATGGCACGTAGCGCCGTCTTGTTGAAAGTAAACGTTGTCCAGATCAATACCATCCAATTCCGGCCAAAAAAAATCATTAATCATCTGTCGATAGCGCAATCCATTCACCGTAACTGTTGCTCCAGCCTCATTTTCGAAAAAGTAAGGTCCAATGACCCCGCTGGACCATAAACCGCACCAAACAGTCACACGTTGAGGATAGAGAGGCTTTTCAACAATAACTCTTGGGTTTTCCGAGCCCCAGATGCGACAATTTTGCTTGTTGACGAAGCCATCGAGCTGGAAATGGGCCTCATCACTCAAGATGAGTTTTCGATGGAATTCCGGATCATTTTCATGCATTTTAAAGACCCAATCAGCAAAGACTCGACGTTGTTGATGATCGGCCGGCTTGAGTTCTTGTGTTAACTGAACTTTATAAGCCTTAAGACCCAAATCTTTATGCAAAATACGGTGTAATGACGTTTGTGGAATGCCTAATTCCAAAGGACGACGAGGAATGGACAAACCTGGGTTTTCTTCAACACTTTCGGCTACAGCAGCAATTTTCTCGGCTGTTCTTGAGCGACGTGCACGGGTTTTATTCTTCACATCACTAACTTGTCCCGACAGCTCGAATTTTTCTACCAATTTCTGTATTGCGGTCCGACAAGGTGCTTCACGACGACCCAAAACTGTTCGAGTTTTACGAACCATCTCTGCCACATTTTCACCATGTTTATAGTGAATTTTAATAATTTCAATGCGTTGTTGAATCGTGTATCGTTCCATTTTTATTAATGGCGTAGTTTCTACTTGTCAAATGTCAAAAAATGACAGCTCCAAAAGTGACATCTACCGAAATAGCGGGCTAATTAAAATAACACCTCTTATTGGAAAACCCTTTAGTATTATTTCTGTTGGTTACAAACGGAATGACAAACTTTGTATACCCTATAGATCTCATCATCTAGACCCTAGGGTATAAAACTCATTAAGGTATGGTAATGGTATATCTGCTCACATTTCTACTGGTATTCTTGAAATCAAATCCAAGTGGATTCAGTCACTCAGTGTGGATATATTTTCTGGAACACCCTGTATGTATACAAAATGTCTCAAATTAAATTATCCACACAAAAGGAGCTAACGGGCTTATATGTATACGAGAACTAAAATAAAACTAAAAACTTAATATTTCAAGAGATCAATAATACTTAGGTACGCATAGCTACCTCCCAAAATCAATGCTGTAATTTCAAAACACTTGTTATCTTTATTTATGGAGCTATGAATAAGTGAAAGGAAGGAAGGAAATCATTTCAAGCTTTTATTGAATTACTTTTGAGGGCTATGAAAAATTCGGTCACTAATTTTATTCAAATGCCAAATATACTTTTATACTTTCTCAGGTCTATATTTATTAAAACATTTAAATACTACTAAAAGTAAAAAAAAAATATTTAAAAATTTAAAGGAAGAATAATAAGAGAAAGGAGCTCCTTTGTAGTCCTTGTTAGATCTCGTACAAGTTCATAGCAACTAGCTCATGGAACACAGGTTTGCCATTGCTCCGTAAAGATAGAATTTAATTAGTACCTATTCATTGTGTTAAGAAATTAAAGATATTGGAGCAAAACATAAACAGGTTTCTACACCCTCTGATAATTGTGTTCGATTTAACCTTCATCCGCCTCTTTAAAAAAAAAAGCACATTAAAGACCCTCGGTCTTTTTTGACCCATAGTCTATTTCGTATTAAAAAAACGAGATTGTCATTCCGGTTGTAACACCTAAAAATAATGATGGTAGAGCAAAATGGATTGGCATAATATTAAAAGTTATTTTGATTTTTGCATGTTCATCCGTCCGTCTGTCCGTCTGCACGACAACTCGAGAACGCGTTCACTTAGAGGGTTGAAATTTTGCACACGGGCTTTTTAAAAAAAAAAGTAAATTTAAAATGGGCCGAATCTAGGAACTCCTTTGTAGGACTGCCATGCACAAATTTCGCTCTGTATTATATATTTTGTACACAGATTTTTTAAAAATAATGCAAATTTAAGTTCGAACATGGGACGAATCGGGCAACTCCTTGGTAGAGCTGCCAAACAAAAATTTCGTTTTTCACTATATATTTGAATACTGCCTGAGGACACGTCGAGGTAGAGAACTGAAGTTTTGTACACGGTATTTTCATAGTAATAGTAAGTAAAGCTTCAAAAATGCACAAAATCGGGCAACCCCTTCTTGGTGTTGCCATATAAAAATTTAGGCTTGTTTCGTATACTGTAAAAACGACCGTCCTAGACGTTTTTATTGTACTGAAAAGTTCTTCAGAATATGAAATCCTATGAAATTGGTTATAATCGTTTTTACTGTGCCACGAACCGTTCTAGAAATACATGCGGAAAACCACTTCAAAAATAAAACTTGCGCAGTCGAAATTACATACGGGTATTCATCAAGGACCTTTTGGATATCAACTGTAGTTGCTATCTTTCATTTGATACAGTTGAAAGTTTGAGAGACTTTATTTACTTCGATGTGGCGAATGCAGACATGCAGTTTGTTGTTGCGTTCAACGCATTTCAAAAATATCAGAGGCTTGTAGTCAGTCGTCGTTATCGAAAACATTTGAATATTTCACAAGGAATAATTTTGTATGGTAGAATTCTACGATCGAAAAATTGTATATAAAATAATAAGAATTAACCCGACAAAACAAACACCCTACATCAACCAATTGAAAACAGATTTCTTTATTTACAAATATTACCAGAGCTGTCAAATCATAAAAAATATCAAAGAATAAGAAAATTATATTCTCAAAAGCGACATCTTGTCGGAAATAGCCTAACCACAACACCTAATTAGCAATCCTCGTATGTACTTAAAAACAACTGGTGAATATGTTTTTGATAGTTCTGATCAAAAAGGGAAAACTCTTTACCAATATAAAATTTCATTTATAAAATTTTGTTCATATTCAAATATTTTGACATATGCGTCAAGTTTTGTAATCCGTTTGCAGAAGTACTAGAATGCTTAAAAATAAGCCAGTTAGTTAGTTGAGGGGGCTACTTTCATATCGTTTTTATACTCTTGATGAAATCATAAATTGTTTGTACAAGTCTTGTACCGTCCGTTTGTCTGTTCGTATAATAATTTTGAAACGCATTAATTTAGAAACATTTTCATATAGATTGTAAATATAAATTCAAAAATGGGGCAACTTTATCGTTGTATTGCAATATAAAAATCTCGTTACAGAGTGCTCCCATCATGAAGGTCCATGGGGCAGGAGTATAGTATTTACCAGGGCAAACAAAAAATTGTTGGGTGGGGTGAGGGCATCTCAGCCGTTTCGAAGTTACAGGGTGAATAAGTCACTATGCTAGCTATTCACAAAACACCCAGTATTTTAAAACTACAGAATAAACGGTCACCAATAAAAACCCATTATATGACTGCTCAACCAACCTCATACTCCTTTCTTCTTCGAAGATACCGCGGTCTAGAATAAAAGTTTCGGAGTTTTTAAAATATAGTGTGTTTTGTGAAAAACTGGTATATTTTCTTAATCACCCTGTAATTTCGGAACGGTTGAGATGTCATACAATTTTTTGTATGACTAGCTGGTGTACTATCACTTCCTGCCTTACAGACTTCCATGTACGAAATACCTTGTATTATGTGGATACTGGTTTAGAATGCATTGACTTTGTGAGCTGAAATTTTGTACATGGATTTCTTATGAAACCAAATGTTACAAATTTAAATATTACATAATTAGGACAATTATTTGTATGGTTGCCATATGAAAATTTCGATTTTTCAATAATACGGGGACATAGGTCAAATCCTGGCGTGTTTAATGTACTAAAGCGTTGCTCTCACTGTAAAAGTCTATGAAATTGAAAAAAAAAAAAAAACTTTAACAAATGACCACATTCAAAAACAGGGCTGTGTTTATGGGAATTTATCTAGGGCATTCACAGAATTTTGTCTTATAGACCAATTAATTTAAAAAGTTTTCTAATTTTAAGATAAAAAGTGTTAAGGGATAAGGGAGAGAGGTGTATAGGTACAAACACATAATATTTGGTTTCTTATATCTTTTTTAAATCATTACAAAGGGACCTACACATTCAAAGGACATTAAATAAAAAATAAAAAAAAAAAATAAATTTAATTAGTACTGTAGTTATATGTACAATTCGTTTCCAACTGTATTAGTGTACTTATGTAGTCGTACACATTAAATAGTGATGATGTTTTGGTCATGGAAATGGTGTATGCTAGCAGACAAAAGCTTCCCCATAAAATCCTGATTACATCGTGATCACAAAAACAGTCCAGACTTGTTATAATGTTCAAATGACAGAAACAGTCAGTCTTACAGAAGTCGTGCTCTTATTAGTCGGCCAAATTCATTTCCGGGAACATTTTTATTTAATTTTTATTTAATAAATGATAAAAACTATAATTATATGGTAGAGGACTTAGGTATTATCAATCTGCTTTCACTTTCATAGCGAAATTTTAGTATTGCATAATAACCATGATAAGATAAGTGGACAAGTGCACGAATAATTTAATTTATTTCTAATTTTAATTTAATTAGAAATTGTTGGGCTCCAGAATAAGATAGTGCAATACGAAAGCATCTGAATTTTTTAGAAGCATGTGTGGAAGTTGATAAAGTGAAAAGTTCCTATAATTTTGGTATTAATTATAGTAGAAACAGTGATTTAAAATAAAAATTAATAAATTGAAGTAGTAATCTTCTAATTACGGAAGACATTATTAAGATTAATCGAAAATCATTCGAAAGTGTGTCGTGAATATGAAACTCGTAAGTGCACAAGAAAAAACGTTTTTTTTAGAAATATTTCTTTAAATTTGGCTTTTGTAAATTTCATTCTAAATTTTTGGGAAATTCATTTGAGATCATTTTGTTAAATATTCACTGTTCTTTAAGCTCATAAATGATATAATTAGTTTTTTACGTCGACTTGTATACACGTTGCATGATAGTTATTTCTCTCTCCAAGGATAGAGGTGAGATTGATTCCCTTAAGGATAAGGAATGTGTTATGGAAGGTTAAGTTCAACTAAACGTAAAGTGTAACAGATATCAAGTGACGAACTTTCAGTAGATTTTCCTAAAATTTTATGCAGTCAAAAGTTTTTATATTAATCCTATAATTTACCTAATGTGACTGCTGCAACCAACTAATTGTGAGTGATAAAAATAAAATTGGGTATCACTATCATGATTTTTGTTGTGGAGCTTTGGCGGATTGCTATCATTGGTCTCCCTTCTATCTTAATCAATTTAATGTTCAATTTAGTTCAATTCAACTTTATTCATTGAATTTTAGTAGGTATATCCGTATAGTACAGAATGCTATACAATAAAATCGAACGCACCGATATGACGGTAAACAGGTTTTGCACTTCAAAAATGGCACAGTATTCCAATAGTGGGGAACATAAATAAGGTTGAGTCCTATACTGAATTATAACTTTAAACCGCGAGCCTGCAAGTGCTAATTAGCTTAACTTCCTCAGGTCGGAAGCAAAACGAGCGCTGGCATTAAAGGTAATATTTATCATATGATGAAAGGGATTAGATATCTTGGGGGAACTAACTATGTATATATTCACCATGATAGACTGGGCCAACATTGTGACAGATAGACATAGCCCTTGCAGACCACCATCTCCTAAGCCGCCTGCTGACTTTCGCCCTACTTGTTGGAAACGTTAATATGTGGCAAGATCCTTGAGCTCTTAGCAATACTGAATTGCTGAGAAGGTGAAAATCAGGTTTTAGGTGACTCCATAGTTATAAAACAGCGATATTAAGGGTATATACTGACATAAGTTTGGTCCTGCTCTAAGAAATTTTAGTACTTTAATATACTGCAAGATTTGGCTCAGGTATTTGATAGCGTTGACCACAACATCCTTCCACACAAACTCTCCGCTGCTTTTAACTTCAATACTTCCACTTTTATTCACTCATTAAAGATGTTTTTATGAGATCATAATCAACGCTTCAAGGTAAACAATGATTTTTCGGGCTCACTCCCTCTAGTATTCGGCGTACTACAGGGCTCTATATTGAATCCACTACTATTTAACTTATTTATCGATGATCTACCTAAAGTAGTTCATGAAGTATATTTATGAACTTATATGCCGATTATGTGCAACTATATATGTACAGACTGCTTAACACGTATAAAAAAATGATTTTACAGTATAATCTTGTCGGCTAGATTGATGAATAAGGTGTTTCGTATCAGCAAGAACCAATACTCTTCAGTACGGCTAGCTCTTGCTTGCCGTAGACATCAGAAGAAAAATGCTAAGCAAATATAATCTCAGTTAAAATTCTGAGTATGAATCATATGAGGCGAAATACAAAGTTTTTACTTTAGCGCTTAGCTAATTAAGCCTTTATGCGGGATCAGCCAAGTTAAACAAAAGAAAAGTCATAAAGATTTTTACAAAAATATTAAAATTTAATAGATTAATGTTTCAGGATCAATCTATCAAATAAGTCGAATCGTATTGCCTATTACAAAAACATCTTTTATAGAAATAGTATTGCGCTTATACTAAGTAAGTCTATAAATCTCAGTGCGACTTTAAACCAAGAAATGATGTACTGTGACAATATTAATGCATCCTTCGGAGATTTTGACTCTATGCATATAAGCATTTGCATATTAGCATTTGCTACTCGTCTGAAGATTGTAAAGACATTTTTCATGCCATATTTGAATTTTATAGTAGATACGATTTAATCCAAGCTGGAGGATTACATTTTTGCCTCCAAAGTGGAGGTTAACTTTCAATTTATTTTTAGACTTAGCTGAATTAATTATGTCTCCCCCTTTCATTTCGGACAATTTCTCGATTAGCATCTGACTTTTTACCTTCGACGTACACACATATGTAGGTCATTGATATTCTTGTTTAATTTTTTTTTTTTTTTTTTAGAATCAGCAAACCAACGAAGTATCTCAGAGAACTCTTCAGTTTCACAATATACAAATGAAATAATTCTTCGTTTTCATAAGTTTGTTATGGAAATTTCTTATTTTATTCAGATCTCACGCCTGTGAAATAGTATTTCTTTAAATATTCAGACCGTCAACTCCGTCATCGTATTTAGGAAGCTCATTACTTTGCACATAATGATGTACCTAGTTGTTGATATTAGCTCCATTTTATTTATCATTTTATCTCCTTAATGCAAGTTTTTAAGTATTCTTAATTTTTTTATCTTTAGAATTTGTATAAAATCTTATTTCTAATTAAAACAATTTTCAATTTTGTTTACTTTACTATATTCTACCACATTCCATTTAATTATTTGCAATTTAAAAACTAGAAGACTTTATTAGCAAGGAATTTGCTAAACGATCCGCAACCTTCGATATACCCATAATGACTTCATAAGAAACACAAAAGAATGTCTAAAATTGTATATCAACACACAGGTACAATGCTTATTAAATATGAATAAAAAATAAAGTAAAATATTTAATAAATTTGCGACTGCGCATTTTACTGTAAGTAATATTTCGTCAATTTTCTGGCTAAAATATTGAGAAAAACTGTATACTGAACTCATAGTACTTTTAGATTTTGTCTTTTGATTCATCGAAAAAATTAATAAGCTCTGCGTGTAAAAACGACATCTGTTTTCAAACATTCGCAGAAATGGAAAACCTGTAAAGTGTATACCTACATTTCGTTATTAAACAAAAACAATGTTTTTCCTCCAATCCGCCTATAATGTCGTAATAAATTTCTTTGTAATATGCAAGCGTATCTAAACAATTGGCTTCTCAAGGAAATTATCCACATTCATGAGCATAATATTTGCGAAGAGAAAATACAAAATTGTAAGAATAAATTTACATTTGCTAACAAAATGTTGCACTGACTGACATTTTGACGGGAGATATAAAATAGAAAAGAAAAAAAATGATAATAATATTCCATCAACTCTCACCACGATAAGCACTGTTTTTCTCTAATCAGAAGATTTATGTATTTTGTTATTGTTTTCTAAGAATGCATATTTCATGAAGATGCTCAGGAAAGATAGAACTGTTTATTTCTTTTCGCGGTAGGTATATATGTAATTGCCGTCGTAACAATTTTATTATATAACTGAATGAAATATTTTTATTTATTTATTTGAATGGATTGCGATGAATTCAGATGCAGATGTAGAATTAATTCCTCTAGATATATGTACATGCAGCCATTACACACGAAACCGATCACCTTCGAACCCAATTATCTCCGATTTGGATGAAACTTTCGCAGTTTTTAAGGGAAACTAAAATAGCTCACCCCCGCCGCCCCTTAGGGGAGTTAGAAATTGCGTTATCTTACGATGAAGCGTCATGTTCAAAAAATCATATCTCGAGAACGAAGCAACGATTCCAATGCCAAATGAAGCTTATACTTAGTCCAGGCATTGAAGACATAAAAGGGGGCTTTCAATACAAAACGGTCAAGGAGATTTGAAATTTGGTATATTTGTACAGTTCGGTATCCTAATTAATATTCCAAGTGTGCGATCTTGAGTGAAAGCCGCATCGCTCGCACTACTCGTGCCACCATATTGAAAAAATGGTACCGAAAACCAGTTTTCAAGTATAGTTTACAAATACCTATTACAAAAATTATAGAGCATAACATTTTCTGCAACCTTTCTAGGAAACATTTTTCAATCATATCAATAGTTTACAAGTTACAGCAGAGTCAAGCTCATACAATTCTACAATTCACAAAAATTTCTGCGTTATTTTCAAACACGTCACCATGGCAGGGATCTTGCGAATTGTAGAATTTGCTGAGCTTGACTCTACTGTAACTTGTGAACTATTGATTGATTGAAAAATGTTTTTGTAATAGCTATTTGTAACCTATATATACTCGAAAAACTGGTATTCGGTACCGTTTTTCTAATATGGCGGACACCGAACTGTACAAATCTACCAAATTTCAACATTCCTTGACCTTTTGTAAGTCAGAACCTACCCAATGGCGGGGCTATTAATGCTTTTATAACAAAATATAGCATCACAGACAAAAAAAAAAAATTTTTGTTAATAATAGCATTTTTTTTTCAAAAATTTGTATTATTCACTAGTGAAGACTTCTAGCACTGTTTTCGTCTATTTTTATTTTGATGCTACAAACCATATCTACCTACGAGGTACAATGTACCTAAAGTAACCTATATGGGAGCAAACCACCCCTACTCAAAATTATTTTCCAATTTGCAAAATTCTTTTTGCTAATTCTTTTGTGATATTTTTTTTTGAATTTTTGAACATATGTTACCTCCCCTCGCAAAATCATTGCGAAAATTAATTTTCAACGGCCAAAACTTCTGTCTGAAAAATAAATTTCGAAACTTATTTAAACGAGTTGTGATGAATTCAATCTTTTAATTTTTTATGGATGCACTTAATAGGAGATTATTTAAACGAAATTTCAGGATGATCAGATGTCATTTACATATTTAAAAAAAAAAATTAAACATAACAAAAAACTCCTTTGTTTTGATTGAATTTGGGGCTTTCGTTTAAATTCTGTGCAAATAAAAAAAGCACGATTCTTACTTTCTTCCGTACCCCGGCACATGGGTACTTTTTGGAAAGGTCTTAGCGAGTACATACCAAAACATTAGTTACTTTTTTTCCACTTCACTTCTCAGTTGATATGGCGCCAAAAATTACTGAATCCATATTTTTGCTAGGTGATACCACCTCTCGGGACTTTCATGAACCATTTTCAACATGTCAATATATGTAGTATTATTAATCCTTGATTTGTCAAAATAAAACAAGTAAAAAGCTGAAATCGGTCTAAGACCAATTCTTATGATACCCTACTAGATGAATGCTGGTATGAAATTTCGTATGGTCACCAATCTGCTCAATTCTGACTTTTGAAGTGGTTTTTCACATATATTTCTAGGATTTCGTATTCTGAAAAGGTTTTTAGTACAATAAAAAGTTCTAAAACTGCTCCTTTCCACAGTATACGTAAAAAACCTATATTTTTATATGGCAACACCAAGAAGAGGTTGCCCGATTTAGTCCATTTCTGAAATTTTATTTGCTATTACGATGATAACATCATATACCAGCTCTCTATATCGATGCGTTCTCAGGTAGTGTGCACATATATAGTATAAAACGAAATTTTGTATGGTAATGCCCCAAAAGAGTTGTCCGATGTGTCTCGTTTTCGAAATTAATTTTACTTTTTGTTTTTAAAGTCCGTGTACAAAATTTCAACTCTGCAAGTACACGCGTTCTCGAGTTATCGTACGCACAGACAGACAGACAGACAGACAGACAGAGGGACGGAAGGACGGTCAGACGGACATGCAAAAATCAAAATGATAGAGGAAAACAAAGAAATATGGGTGAGCTATTTTGGTACTCACTACAAACTGTGAAAGTTTCATCCAAATCGGAGATGATGAAAGTTTCATCCAAATTGGAGATGATGAAAGTTTCATCCAAATCGGAGATGGTCGGGTCCAAAATAAGCCCTCTTTGATCGTTTCGTGTGGAATGGCTGCATCGTAAAAAGCACTTATGTAGAAAGATGCACCAAATTTTAACAGCATAGCAACATGCAGATTTAGTGTGTATATTGGAAAGCTTTTACTCAGTCGACTTTGTTTTCTCATATGTGAATGGCTTAACCCAGTCAGCTTTAAAAGAAAACACAACAATTGCTAGCAGTATAATTCAGTCATCAAAAAATGGGCAAATGTCAATGTCAGAAGAACGTATAAAAGTTAACGTGCGTGAAAACGGACTCACGTGATGTAAAAGAATTTCTACCTGACAGGCAAGCACTATTCTTGCGATACGCTGCAGATCGGAAAATTTTAAAGCTAACAACCAGAACTCAGGCTCCTGACTTACATATCTCCACTGTTATCCTTTCTATATCAATGTATAGAGACTCATTATTCTCAGTATCTAGGAAAAATTGTAATCTCCTTAATTATAGCTCCCCACATAAATTGAGAAAAACTTACCTTAATTATCTCAGAGATTCAATCACGCACGTCAAAGTTCTTGTTCGACTGACAACAACACAAATGCACTTCTTTAGTTTCCATGGTGTACGGATCATGCTGCGTGATGAACTATCGACGTTATGAAAACAGTTCGTGCGTGATACGAAACGCCCTTTTTTCACGGGCGCCATTCGTGTCTTATTTAAGTCATGCACTCCCATCACGTCCGTCCAATTTAATGTGCGTATAATAAAGTCTGACATTGGCCTAAGACTAGATCGTTTTCCCCCTTTGCTTTCTCGCCTGTTGGTAAGTGAAATTATTATCAAAGCATAAAATGAGTAACGAAATTTCTACTCTTGATTTTAAGAAAAATATTCAAATAAATCTATAAGACATCAAATGATGCTTGTCTCCGTAATTATAAACACTTTTAGCGGTTGATTAAGCCTTTTGGACCATTCTTGGCATAAAAATTAAAAACAAATAAAAAAATCGAGTAAAACAATATGGAAAAGATTAAAGATTCTGTAATCTGTTTTTGGATTGCTTTGGATCCGGCTAGCAATAGTTCATAAAATATCTAATAAAAAAATCTTGTGAAAATTTCTATGAAATCATGCAGGAGGCAACGATGTTATGCTCCTGCATGCGGTTGTGATTTTGACATTAAAGAACAATAGTTTTATTTCAGAGGCTCCTCATTGGGGTAATGGAGTTCTATGTGTTTATATTACCCTTGCCAAAGAAAATTCTCTGTAACTCAAGCTAAAGCAAGCCCCTAAATTAATGTTAAGATGAGTTTTGTTTATATGGAAATATCGATTTCCTTTGGTTGCCGGTTCATTGATTAGAAACCAGCGTCCTTCAGCTTTACTATTATTACTGAGATATAAGCTAGACTGTAACCCTTATGTATAGAATTATTTTTATTGTTTTGTTGTAGATGTCGCATTAATAAACCGTCCTGATTGGCAATTAAGTGCTAACGTCATATTGTAACAGATTTCGTTGTTTCAATTTCAATCGTTTCTGACAATTTTCTAATTGGAAATTTCTTTGATTTTCCACTAGCACTTAATTACATTTCCCGAAGTTATTAATATTTTTAATAAATATTTTACGAGGTGTTCCTCTTGCAACTTAGCACTGCACAATTCAAAACGTCTTTCATGTTCCACAGCCATATAAAACATAAAAAAAAACACATGGGTGCACACACACTTCACCAAAATTTTATCGTAGGGGAGATCGGGGATAGTTGGGACAGAACTTAAATTTCTAAATTCTTGAATACGGGAATCAAATTTAGTACTAAAACTTAATGTTTATAATGTTAAGTACTCTATTCCTAATTCGCATTGAGTGCAAATGTAGAAAGAATCTTCTCACTCTACTTCTTCCTTTTTTGATGTGTTGTGGGTAGAACCGTAGTCTTTTTAGGATTCCGGAGCCAAAGGGTAACAACTGGAACCCTATTACTAAGACACCAGGTTGTATCTTATGAACCGTAATATATAGACAGTTCAAATTTTCACAGACTGTGTATTTCTATTGGCGATATAACAACAAATAAAAAAAAATAAAAAAAAAATAAAAATTAAAGAAGAAACGTGATTTTTTCGGGGTTTTTCATTCTTATTATTATCTGTCTGTTACCGGGCTGTATCTCATTAACCGTAACAGATAGATAGTTGAAAATTTCACAAAGTATGTATTTCTATTGCCGCTATAACAACAAATAATAAAAATAAAATAAAATTAAAAATTAAAGGGGGCCCCCATACAAAAAACGTTTGTTCCTCGTTTTATTCTCATTCGTTATTAATATCATAAGTAAGCATTTTTTTCTCAAATGACAACATTATTTTTTCATATGACGCCTACTCTCATTTGAAAAAATAATTAAAAAGTACATACTGTTAAATTTTGTACGATGGTATGGAACCCTTCGTGCGCGAGTCCGATCCACACTTGGCCGGTTATTTATATTCTAGATAGATCAGAGGGAGAGAAAAATGGATTGGACACCCACGAATAATATTAAAATTTATTTTGATTTTTGCATGTTCGTCTGTTCGTCCATCTGTCTCTTCGTCTGTCTGTTCATTTGTCGATGTGACTGTCTTCACAATAACTGGAGAATGCGTTCACTTAGAGAGCTGAAATTTCACATATGATCCTTTAAAAACAATTATAGATTTAAATTTGAAAATGGGAAAAATCGGGGTAAATGCTTTGTAGGGTTGCCATAAAACAATTTCGTTTTTCATTATATATTACGCGTCAACGTAGAGAGCAGAAATTTTGTACACGATAATAGTAAATACAATTTCAACAAGTAAAAAAGTTAGAATTGGTCTTAGACCCTAGACTAGATGAATACTCGCATGTCATTTCGTATGGTCGCCCATCTATGCTAATTTGATTTTTGAAGTGGTTTTTCGCATATATTTCTGGAACGGTTATATCATTTCATATTCTGAATAACTTTTCAGCACATTAAAACCATAGAGGACTTATCGTTTTCATATTATACGTAAAAATTCCAAATCTTTATATGGCAACACCAAGAAGAGGTTGCCCGATTTTATTCATTTTTGAAACTTTACTTGCTATTACTATGAAAACGCCGTGTACAAAATTTCAGCTCTATACTCGACGCGTTCTCAGCCAGTATTCAAATATATAGTGAAAAACTAAATTTTTTATTTATTTATTTATAACATTAGGATACCTTTCTTAGCGCTATGAGCCTAAGCCTATTACAACCTAATGTATTTGGCCACGGCAACTTGTTCATCTGGGCAACTTAAGTATTGTTTTGACAAGAAAGTTTGTTTGGTATGGCAGCCCTGCGAAGGAGTTGCCCGATTCATCCCATTTTCGAAAATAAATTTGCATTATGTTTAAAAAATCTGTGTACAAAATTTTAGCTCTCCACATTGACGGGTTGTCAGGCACTGCCCAAATATAGTAAAGAACGTACTTTTTGTGTGACAACACTACGAAGGGGTTGCCCGATTCGGCCCATTTTCGAACTTAAATTTACTTGTTTTTTAAAAGCCCGCGTGTAAAAATTCAGCTTTCTAAGTGAACGCGCGATAACATGCGTTAAGAGAATAGACTGACATGCAAAGATCAATATAAATTTTAATATTATGCATGGGTGTCCAATCCATTTTGATATTCCATTATTATTTCTAGGTGTTACAAACGGAATGATAAAGTTAGTGTATACTTTAAATTTCACCTAGGGTATAAAAATAGAATAAATCGGTCAACCTGTTGATGTTGCCATACTAAACCTGAGGTTTTTACGTGTAGTGTGAAAACGATCAGTCCTAGGCATTTTTATGATCCTGAGAAAATCTTCAAAATTTAAAATCCTATGAAATTATTTATAATCATTTTTATTGTCCGACGAACCCTTTAAGAGATATATGCAAAAAACTACTTCAGCAATCAAATTTGCACAGAGGGGTGACCGTACGAAATTGCATTCATCTAGGGTTTCGTAAGAATTTGTCTAAGACGAATTTTATCTTGTTTCTTTTTGTCGGTTAATTTTGGTTTTATTTAGAAGAAATTTACAAGAAAGACGCCACATGTGGGCTAATATAAAAAATATTTCTGACTTATTTATTGAGTTTGGGCGATTACATAGAAACGTTTGAAGATTCAATATCCTTTTCTGGAAATATATCCCGATTGAATGATAATATACCGCAAGCTGTCAGATTTCACTTCATTTGTGGCCCCATGCAAGGCATTTTATTGCGATCTATTTTATACCCTGTAATGAACCTGTATATAGCAAAATATATGTAGAATCATTTCTGAGGTTATCGGTCGCTTACGATTCATAGTCACTTTTTGAACCA
Organism: Dioctria rufipes; assembly: GCA_963924295.1. NCBI lineage: Eukaryota > Metazoa > Arthropoda > Insecta > Diptera > Asilidae > Dioctria > Dioctria rufipes. The sequence goes on from OZ002743.1 coordinate 49,522,949, forward strand.
ATATTATAAGTAGGGTAACAGAGATTCACCCAGATCATCTTCAACCTCCCACCTGACCAGTGACCAACCATCTGATCCAAATATTCTAAAAGTTAAACTGGCTTATCCGGGAAGCATAAAATAATCGTGTCTGCCTACAGTTCCGCCAGTACGTGAAAAACGAAAAGTGAACAACGGAATCCACTAGTTAGTAAGGCCGTTTGCACATCGAAAAACGAAAACGAAAACACTAAACCGAATAACACAAATTTTGTCCTAAACTAACAGAAATTTTACGCAATACATGTAATAAAATATTGGATATTTATTCTAATTGCAGTTTCAATAAAAAAATATCCATATTTAAAGCTTTAATTCAATTAAAACACATTTTCATGTTCATTCGTACGAGAAACAAATTTTCGTTCCGAACTGTCAAGTATATTTTCGTTCCATACTATCTTCCACACACGAACGAATATTCTTTTCGTTCTTACATAACCTCATTTCCGTTTATTTACATTTGATAGAAACCCAACCCAACTTTTATTCGTTCGTTTTTGATGTGTAAGCATAAACGAATTTTCGGTGTGGAACTGTTTATTCGTTCGTTTTCGTTTTTCGATGTGTAAGCGACCTAACTGTGCAACGGAAAGCCATCCGAGAGCAGTACGCGATAAATGAACAAGTATTGATAGTACAAAAAGCTATCCCTTCATATGTCTCTGCTAGATTTAGTCATTCTAAGCAATAATTTTACGTTTTACATTTTAATTAGGGTTATATTAGGGTTATGTCCCAGTAAAGCAACAAATTAAAAATGAAACCAACTGTTGTCATTTGCTCCACTGAAGCTACCCAGCGACAAATCCGATGTTTTGCTACCGACCGAAACTATTGGCGCCCAAGCAATACCTCCGACCGAGCAAGCGACATCACAATCCTTTGTCGTACTTTTTGTCGTATATTTTTGTCACATATATATTGACATTTAACTACAATTTTGTAGTTTTGTTTTTCATCGTACTTCATTTTGCTTTGTCCTTTTCATTTACCATAAAATGAACTGAAATAAATTTGCATTGAATAAACATCAGAAGATACGTCAAAAAGTACGACAAATTTGTCAACTGCTCCAGAAAAGATTGTGACAAAAGTTTTGAACTATGACAAATGAGTATTCTACACTTGAGCACTGTTTAAATTTGACGTTTGTATTTCTAATATCAAGTGTCATTTTCAGTTCATTCTACGTCATGCCATGATTTCCTGAGTTGGATATAATCAAAAGAAAACTTCATTTGATTTATGTCGTCTATTTTGACATTTAAGTACGACCAAAGATCAGAATTACTCCCCCCTGATTGATGTGATGATAAGTATCAAACTATAATTCTAGACATACATAGCTCAACAATATCTGCAAAAAAATGCTTGCTTTATTCCAGAAAAAGATAAAATGTGTTCTGTAGCATAATTTATAATTCTAATTAGTATTTGAATTTAGTGCCTGTCTGAAATCTACGCCTTGACAACAATATAAAAGCATTGCTTCAAAAAAAGAAAGGAAAAGAGAAAAAAAACATAGCGACGATATTCCAAACATGAAAAACGTGTTCAGAGTTGCATAAAGATTGCAAATTATTTAAATATATTATGCCACGATCGATTATGTAAATGCAAAACGATTTTTGATAGAATTTGATAGAAACAAAAAAACGCCTGAATTAGAATGCAGTAAAATTAGTTTATTTTTTTAAAAATCTTCAATTAAGTGTGTGGCACACATGCATATGATAAGCATGCAATTAATCGCTAGTCTCATTCCGTTTTACTTCAGCATATTCTTTAAGAATATAAAAATTAAACATTTACGAAAATATATTGTAACAAAACTATGTAAAAAAAGAGTCCATAAAGTGTACAGTCAAACCGGGTATGTGTTATATATATACATAAAAGTGCGTTAATATATGTGCAATTATGTATGCGTATAAAAAAGAAAATAGAGCTTAAAACAAATAAAATCAAAGGCATCGACATTTTGCTGCAGCCAGACATTGTAGAGTTGCTGACCCCCATGAAGTGCAGCTTAGGCGATCTTGAAATGACCTTCTCCTTGTAAAATTTTATCGAATTCATTATGTAAGAAAATTTCGATTGCTTGTGTGCAATTGTTGTCTGGCTATAAATTTGCTGGAATTTTATGCACATGCATACCAAAAAATGTTGTTGACCTGGAATTAATTTATTTATTATTTTAGATACTTACTCAAAAATAACGTAAGTTTTACTAAAACTGGATTTAAAAGTTTTTGGTTACCGATTCAAATTTGTCCTCGTTAATGAAATTCGACATTTTTTATAAGTTTCCTGAAGGTGCTGTCCAAATTCAGTTTAAAATGTATTGAAATAAAAAAAGTAAATTTGCTAAAGATTGAAATGTGATTGGGATGTAACTAAAAATTAGTATTGAGCAATTTAAGTCAATTTTTCCATATGTATCTGTTTGGAGTAAGATAGTAGGCTAATAGATAGTGCATGGAGTAGGAAATTTAGTGCCTATTCTGAGAGCAGTAAAATTACTACTGTTAAATATTGTTACACACTCAAGTAATTTTTTCTACTACTTGGGAAATAGATTTTTAACTAGTAATGCGTAAGTTTTCAAATTACTATGGTTATAGATCAATAAAATGCGTTATTTTAGGAAAAATATGGAAAGCATTAAGAGCAATCTGTAAAAGATTTGAAGAGTATGGAAAGGGATCACTTCGAATGTGTAAAATTACCAAAGCTGAGTGAAGGCATGCATAAAACTTTGTAAATCTCCACCGATGTGTTAAAAGTTTACAAGATCGTATCTCAATTCTGAATGGTACCATACTGTATAAATTGGTTGGGAAGTTCAAGTTCAATTTCAATTAAACTTATTCCTGGGTCGATACTACAAGATTTACAATCTTTTTACAAACACCCAATAAAATGGCAAGAAAATTACGTAAAAGCAAAAACTAACTTAAATTTTAAATATTTGCTTGGAAATGGAATAGATATTTGTCAGTTTTAAGTATATAAAGCAAAGTCTAAAAAATAAGCCGAGAAGTGTTCTGCTAAGTATACCTATACACATTGAAAGTGAAGGTGGAACGCTAGACTCTTATTGGCTGAAGTGAATTGAGCTAAATAAATTTTCATTACTTATATTACTTACAAGTCGAGATATAAAAAACATACGCAAGCTGTATGATTTTGCCACATTGCAATGGAATAGTTAAGTGCATATACCATTGTACCATTGTGCATATTTCCCTTTCAGAGGGCATTGCCAGTAAAAAAAAAATTTATAATTTTTAAATATTATTATTAAATATTTGTGAATTCATCATATTTTCTTTTCTTTCATTCTTGCAAAAAAATAATTTATTATAAGTAAATTTCGTTACAGAAATTCTAAAAGTAATTTGTAATTCTAATTTACAACCAGAATCAACATAAATTAGCGGCAACATGAAGTGCTTCAGAATCTTCATTTTGACAAGTTGGGCTTGTGTCTCAAATAAAGTGCGTAATGAATGACAGTTCAAATATCCTAAATGGCTTGTGTCTAAACTAAAATGCTTTCGCTTTAATGGAAAGCTTTAATTCTAAAAGTTAAAATTTTTATATATAATTTATATTTATTAAATACTTCTATTATTTGTGGAGTTGTTTAAAGCCTTAGAGAAATATTTTAAATGGAAATCTTTATGATTTTCTCAAAAACAAATTTTTCATCAATAAACTCCCAAGAATAGAAGATGAAGTTCAATTAGGGATTTTTTGTAATCAACGACCAAACCTGGCATAGCGTATTTCCAAATGTACAGTAAGAATATCCGCATAAAACTTATTAAAATAAGCAAATTTATTTGTAAATAAGCTCTTTAACTTAAGTAAACACGACATAAAATATGTTTCTGAGGATGAAATTTATCTGACCTTGTAGGAAATCAATAAAATAACTTAATTTAAATGGAAAAATTACAAAATTTTGCTCAGGTTACATTGGTAAACTGGCAATCCCAAACTAGAATTTCTCTGACCTTGATCGCTCATTTTTCGTGGCACGGACTATAGTAAATGTGCGTAAATTTCCTTGAGACAACCGACTCTGTAATTTTAATACTAAAAGGGAAATTTCTTTACTTAAATCTGTATTTTTACATATTTCTGAAGATTGCTATCCTGTTTCTTTAATTTTACACACAATATTTTAAATTGACTTACCTAGAGCATAATAAAAAAGATAGTAACTTTAGGAAAGCATTTTACAATATATTTTTTATCGTGTATATAAGGTGTCAGGTTTATATGGTAACATATATCACAAGGTGCAGACGGCAATCAATATAAACAGAAAGAATTCCTTTGTTACATAACCTCCAAAAAATAACAACTCTTGACTGGTATTTCATAGGCCGAAAAATTCACTAGCCATTCTATATTGCACACTCAAGGCTTTTTTTTTACTATTAAACTTTTCCATTTTTGATGTAAAGGCTTATGCTGATGATTACATTTCCAATCTAAACCCTATATATCCACACGTTTGGAACTGAAGAACAGGGTAAAATATCAAGGTACTATATTGGATAGAAAATTGAGCTGGAAACCACACCTTGAGGAGAGAGGGAATAAGGCTCGTCGAGCGGTCGCGATGTGTAGCAGATCCATAAGGAAAAAGTGGGGACTTGACCGCTTTTGATCCTACGGATCTACACTAGCGTCATCAGACTTACGCTAACCTTTGGTTCTGTGGTGTGGTGGAAGGCAATGAAGCTCTCCAATCATCGCAAGATATTGGAGAAGATTGAGAGATTGTGTCTCCTTAGTGTAAGCGATGCTCTCAAGTTAACCAGCTCCAGGGCTCTCAAGGTCATCCTCAACATTCAACCGGTACATATACTCGTCAAAAGGGGGGGGGGGTCAATCGCTACGCTGAGGCTGCATCTCAATCTGAGCTGGATTCAGACTGCTACAAGAGTTCCATATGAATCTATTTTTGAATTCGTGCAGTCTATCGTACCTGACAGCGATCACCCCCTCGAGACTATGCTGAAGAGCAGGTATTTTTTGTGAGGAGCCCCACATGGAAATTGCCATACACCCTGAAATCCATGTAACGGTTTTTTAGGAGGAAACCAAAACCATCCTTGAAGCTGGAAAGTATCTGCTACACTCAGATATTGAGAACAAGGAGATTGCAATCTGCTCGAACTGCAAAGAAGCTGACAAGGCCTTGTCAAAACCTTTTACAACTTCCAAACTTGTATTGGAATGTAAAACCACCCTGAATTCCTTTTCTCGGAACAACGGGGCGTTGAGTGCCAGATCGCACCAAAACACTTTGCCTCCACTATCTCGACTTGGGTCGACTATCAGCACAGTTGCCTTTGGTTGGATGACCCTTCAGGTAGAACTACAAAGGAGCTGTGGGGCACACCCAATCCAAATGAACCGAGCAAGCGACTGGGACTAAGCAAGCCAACCATGAGAACTCTAGTCTCAATTCTCACTGGACACTCTCTTCTCAGGGGTCACCTGCGAAAGGGGGGCTTGTTGAAAATCCGATATGGAGAGAATGCGGAGAGGAATTCGAAGTGGTCACTCATTTTCTTTATCAAGAAAACGGTACAGATTCCTTGGCTCACATCTCGTAGAAGAACTGCATGAAGCCGGAAAGGAAGGCTGGGACCAATTTTGAAATTTTTTAGAGCGTCCAGTTTGGACTTATGAGGCCCATCGTTCACCCTCCAGACTTATGAACAACTGCTCATAATTGTTCATAAGTCTGGAGGGTGGCCTACGTTCCACGGACCCATTTCGGATCCCAACCTCGTTTCAATCCAATCCCTATATAAATAGTGCCGAAATGGTAATGAAACATTTTCCCTCATACTTACCAAAGTCATCAAAACTATTAATTTCAGTATTATATATGTATGTAGATGGCACATAGTAGGTATGCCAATTGGAATATTATTTTATTGCCACATTAATTTCTTCTAAATTCAAATTTCAACATTTCGAAACAATGACAACAAGAACAAAGATGATTTTCACGCTGAATACATATTTTAGGAATATGATAATATTCTAGGTAATTAAATTTAAGTGGACAATATTGGAACGAGAGAAAAATTAATCATAAAAAAGTTAAAAAATTGGAGAAATCAGGTATGGATTAATTTTAGTGAAAGGATCGCTATCTACTTCCAGTCCTATAATCCTCCCTCTCTCTCCCTCAAACTCAACAACAACTAGAATGGACTCCATGAGGACTAAGGATATTGATAAAATTGTTTGAATTATTGTTTTCGAATGCAAGAAAGGAATTTACCTTGGCTTTGTAAACTCATTTAAGGGGTAATAAGAGTTAATACATACCCCCTATAGGGGGTAGCTTTTTTTCTATATTATTAAGTCTATCGGTCTAGGTATCTATATATAAAAAACTCATTTAAGAAGTATATGAAGGATAATTAAAGGATAAGTAGCTCTTTATGAGGTATTTAAGGGTAGTTAAGAGATCACACTTGATACTTTTCAAAGTCTTAGAAACGATTTAGGTAGATCGCATCATTTAGGTACCCGTATATTAATGGGGTATTTAGAGCAGCCAGGGTTGGGACTGAACATTTTATTAAGGATATTTAACTTGCTTCTATAGGTTAATACGGATTATTTTTCCGACGAACATACCTTGTGAATGTATGAATTTTATTAATTCTAAAGCTGTGCGTTCAATGACGCGACCCTTTAAATGCGTTGTAGTGCTCTATTACATTCATATTAGTTAAAATATCGGATAAAAAATAGCGTCTGATGAAAATATTCCAAACAAAAAGGGTGTGTTCCATCTATAGCTTAACCAATAATCCCAGACGAACTCAGAGGTGACTACCCGTACCTGAATGCACTCAAAGAGTAAATAACCCTTCTTTGAACCTAAAGCGTACCTTTTTAATATTTTTTATTCATATCATCATCCAAGATGATTGAATTGATGCTTCACTATCAATAATTCCTACAAGTAAATAATGCCAAAATTGCATACATAACTACTACTACTACTACTAATACTGGTTTTCTTATTTCTATACATTCCACAATATAATTAAGCGCAAACGTAGGCACCAAATTAAGTCTATTCAGTCCCAATTATTATCAATTTCATCTGTCCAGTCTAGTCTGTTTGTCCACCGCTATTAGTGTGATATTGCAGTAATTTTAAGCATGCAAATTTATTCCGTCCTAATGCAATTTCTTCAATTTGTCGCTAAATAATATGTATTATAATTTCTCAGATTTCAACGTCGCATAATATGTGCATATGTGCATAAATTTGAATTGGTTATACTTACAAAAAAAAAAAAAAAAACAGAATTGTACTGGATCACAAATTATCTCGTATAACGAGTCGCAGTTTATGCTAGCAGAAGCTGCAAATTAATGCATAATCACTGCAGTTTCTTATAAATATAATAAAATTAAAGACATGTTGCTTTTTCAAAACATTTTCAATTGCAACACAGTTTATCGTCAACGATCAGTAGGATCATTTGCAAATTCAATTCAAGAATGGCATATTTAACTGGTTTTGCTTTGAACTGAATTTATGTGCTGACGTAGATAAGGTGTATATGAAAATGTCTGACTCGTTAAATTTTATTATCCGGAAATGTGTTTTTTAGGTAAACACGGAGCAACAATTCAAAACTCATAAAACGAACAGAACCCAAAATAATAAGTATTTACCGTTGCGAATATTTTTAACTTTAATAAATTTTCGATATAATTCATTTAAGAGAACGTTTTCAACTGAGATACAACTTTCCAAGTTATATTTGCTGAGAAGCGATTTAACTTGAATTAATTAATTTATCACGAAGGTTTGCTTTTTTAAATAAAATTGATTCAAAGACATTTTATTACATCAATTTTACAAATCTTTAAACAGTTGACGGATCAAGCTCAAAACTTGAACAAACTTTTTTTTTTTTCTAAGAAAGGCAAGTTATATTTTGCAAATTTAAATGGTTTGCTCCTTTCTAGTTTCAATTATTTAACATTAAATTGACTGAACCAGATCAGGCTTTAAATCACTTTTGGATCTCTCTTATTGATTGGAGGAGTTATTGATGGCAGAATCCTTCAGAGTCTCTTAAGTGTTACAACCAACTAAAACGTTTAGCTTTCCATGACTGCTCTGTGATCTTGATGCTTTTCTAGGATCCCACCAGGATATTTTCTCGTTGCTTAAAATATTATGAAAATTGAGTTTTATTGATCTTACCTGGTAATGACGACCTTAAATTCGCTTTTATTTGGATGGATGTAAACTTTACATCCAGAGCGAAAGTTAATACCGAGTGGAGTAGAGAGCCTTAGAGTTGCAACTAGCATCCTGTTTCGCACGCAATAGTGCATATGGCCATCTCTATATGACTCAGAGTAAAGCAGAGTGGAGCTGCATGGAAATAGATTTTATTCTAATTTCACGCTGCCACTTCCTAAAGCTCTCAAACTGGAATTTCGAACTACTGTCTTGTAGATGGCGTGGAAAAAGCTCTATACTTTTTTTTTATAATAATCAACAAGCTTTCATTTTATTTTCTGATTTAATATTTTTTATAAATGCTAATAATAAAACAAGAGGTGTTTTTAGCAAACTTCATGATTTAAAGCCAAAAAAGTACGTTGTTAATTTTTAGCTAGTTTCGAAGAAATGTGATGGTGCAACCAGGTGTTTTCTATTCGAATTTCTTATTTTAACGACAATTGTTTTCTGTTTCTCGTTTTGGAGTTGCCATGGCGTTTTGTTATGTTAATTTCAAAGTTCGAAATTTACTCTGCGCTGCATTGTGAACACCTTCGTTCTGAACTCAAAGTTCACTCTGTTCCACTCTGCATTGTGAATGCAGCATAAGAGAAAAAAATATATATTTCTGTAAGTAAATGAATCTTCGCCAGAAGGTGTACATAGATAAGATGACGACTTGATACTTGATAATTACGAGGGTTACTAATTAAATTTTGCAGTTAAACTATTTCCTGAAAGGTGTCGCTTTTGAAATTATTATTTTCTGATTTTTTGATGTTTTTGTGTTTATAGTTTTGCAGCTTTGAAATATCAAACAAAATTGTTTAAGAAGATTAAAAAAGTAATCTCGATAAAAACGAAAACAGTTAGTAATGGAAATGAAAAAAAAATTGCAAGCTAGATATTTTATGAGTGTAAAAACAGTTTCTACAACAGTTCTTGCAAAACACTAAAACGGTTATTTGACGATGAAGAATCAATCATCCTTGACCACTGTGGAAGGGTAATTGAATCAGCTCAAGCATGAGTGTAGTTCATTCTGATCGTCTCTGAGATTTGTTTATGCTCGGCAAATACCACACAATTTGACTGAGACCCAAAAGAAGGTGCAACTTGACGGGAGCATAAAAATTCCGAAGAAATTCAACCAAGAAGGCTAGGAAAAAGCACCTTATTCTTCGCCCTATGTAATTTATGTATGGTCTGTTGTAATTCCATACTCTTATACATTGATGATTTATATCTACTCATCCATCATGCATCTCAAGCCACTTTTAAACAAATTTCATAGCTTCTGTAAGGTTGTTAATTTAATTGCTTGGTGATCACTATCCAATACAACATGACGCAGTCTGTGTTGAAAAAATTAAAACATTAATTATTGAAAAGCAATTAAGAAGAGAAAAAGAAATAAAAGTTCATCAGAAGTGCAAAATAAATTAAAAGATCGTGTTGATTAAAATGGATTATACAAAACCGGAACCTGTGCGTTTGGATGGCAACCTGAAGAAACAAAATTTAAAACGCACTTTACAGTATATTCAACAGCAACAAAAACAGACAAGGAAAGTGGATATATACACGTGCCGAAGTTTATTAATTATGCTGGACATATAAAGTTATTTAATACTTTTGATGTGGCTAAAGATGGGTAGAAGAAATTTAATTTAGTAGTAGCTAAATTCGAGAAATACTGTAATCTTCTAGCAAACATAATTTACGGAAGATATAAATTTTACAAGTGTAACCAATAGGAAGCTGAACCGTTTGACTATTTTCCAAAGGATATTACATCTTTAGTTTAAAGCTGTCGGTAGTTCCAAGGATAATATACTAGGGATAAAGTAGAAATCTTAATAGCTTGGTGTATAGAACTATTTATCGATTTGCGAAAATGCTTCCTTGTTATAATGTCAGTTGGCTCCACTTGTACCATTGTGAACAGTTTTGCTCACACTCACGCGACAATTACATGAGTCAATAGAGCTAACAGACAGTCCTTATTCTGTCTCTCAATTTTACTAAACAAAAAAACGTCAAGCGGTGCAGACATTCCTCTTCTATATGCATCTCTAATGATTTCTTAATCTGTCATTTTTCTCTACAAAGTAAAGATTAAAATGTATATCAAAATCTTTTCATGTCATTTCCCACTCTAAAGAGAGAAGATTAGAAATATCAAACGAAATTTCCACTAGCATCTACCTTTTTTATTAATTTCGGCCATCTTAATTTTACATTTGACAGTTTATTGAGTAGTCTGTACTGACTGGTCAGAAATCTTGTCAGTACAAGCTAGTCAGTAAAAAAAGTACTCAATAGGGGCTTACACGAGCCTGTGTAAGTATTTAATGCTGTCAGTGTCAGTTCTACTGACTCCTGTAATGCCCGGGTCAGTCACTAAAAATTCTACAACTGAAGTTTTGATGCCGTAAGAAGCCACCAATGCTTCTCTCCAATAAAAAATCAACCATGTCTCGACCTGATGTGGGGAAGGCCGCAAAATTTAGCGTAGACGCGTTGATGAGCAATGAACATTCAATTTTTCTTAGAAATTTACAGAAAATGTTTGGGCAGAATTTTTATTAAGTCTGGTGTCTGGAGTCATTTTCAGATGCAATGTGTGCCGTTATTGGCCTCCAATAATGCATAACAATTCTAAGGTAAAAATTTCGAGTAAATTTCTAAGAAAAAATTGCGGGCCTCCCTACATCAGGTTCAGGTCGAGACATCGCCAATTTTATATTTGAGCGAAGCATTGCTGGTTTGCCCTTTGGCTACGTCTACTACTACTGCATTCTAAAATATAACAAGGTACTAACTTAGTTTCGCAATCACTATATACACAAGGGTTTAAAATTGGCTGATAGATTTCTGGGGCATAAAGTAAAACCATGAAAAATGAAGCAGAAACTTTGAGATCAGCTGTAGTATATGCATTGCAATAAAAAAGGAAGTATCAAATATTATGTGGATCTAAAAGATTAGACTTACAAAATAAAAATTCCCATTTTAGCAATCAGTGAAAAAATAGTATAAAGGGTGGAAATATGATAAAACATAGGAAGCAAATGAAATATTCGAGATGTCACTATTGTAATGGTACACACATTACATGAAAGAAAAATGCCCTACTTATGGGAAAAAATGCAATGTACATATGTCACAAACTGAATCATTTTGCAGCTGCTTGCAAAAGAAGTAATCTGGTAAATACATAATACATATTGTGAAAATTCTGATGATACTTTTAATGAAAGTCAATTATATGCGAGTGATATTGACATAAATAGTATACCGTCATGTTGGACTGAGAAACTTTTAGTGGAAAATTGCTTTGTTGAATTTAAACTGGTTGGTGGATCTCAAGTCAATATTCTTCCCAAAATAATTCTTAAAAATCGAATCCTAGAATGTAAATTTAGATACCTACGGCGGATTCAGATTATCAATGCTTGGTTAGATTAGATGTAAGGTAAAACATGAAGACAAGGATTACGTAATATCTTTCATATTATGTCCTTCTCTTTAAGGAAAATAGAAATAGTCGACTACGTCATCAGTTTACAGCACTAGACAGTTTATCCAGAGCAATTCAGCTATTATTTGATTTACTTTCATGTCCGATATACATACCTAAATACTTCAAAGTTAATTTTCGCGCTTGCTATACGTTCGTAATGTCCGAAGACAGTACGAGAATCACCAGGAGGGGCTCCAACGAAGTATCATATAACATACCTGACAATGAACAGCCCTGTCTGATACCCCCATGAAAGGAGATAAGAGCTAGAGTTATTAATCAGAATCGCTAAATCTCTATATAATTTCCCGACGATATCTGGGCGGAAGCCCAAATGCCTCGAGAGCAGTCAAGAGATAGTCTTGCAAGACACTATCAAAAGGGTTTTCTTGGTCCAATGATATCATAGCTATTTGCGCACCTGTTTATTATTCATAGTGGGCAAACAAATGTTTGACTACCACGATGTTGTTGTAGTGACTATACAACCAGGTAACAATAGGACTGTTCTGGGTGCATTACCGAAGCAATAATAATAATATTAGAAATAAATAAAATATATTAAAAAACATTTTAAAATAAATAACTTTTGTAAATAAAATGCACTAAAAAGTAAAAAAAAAACTGTTTTTTTTCTCAACAAAAGTTTCATTGCAAAATAAGAAATGCTGGCACTCAGATTAAATCTTAAAAGCTTGGGCATCTAAACTTTTACAATTTAATCTGAGCTCTAGCATTTCTTATTTTGCAATGAAACTTTTCGTGTCTACAGGGTGTTTCCTCCATGGTGGTCCATAGAGATAGAGCGGGAGGTAATAGTACTCACCTAGACAAACAAAAACTTGTATGGCAGGGGGGGCTATATCAACCGTTTCGGAGTTACAGGGTGATTAAGAAATTATGCTGGGTTTTCACAAAACACCCTGTATCTTAAAAAGTAAAGCGCGCACGGTCACCATATAAAGCTAATTCTATCAGAACTTCATGGCCTTTCCAACGACTTGTCAATTAGACCCGTACTCATCTCTTCTATCTCTTCTTAGGAGTTATTGTGGTCTAAAGTCAAAATTTCTTAATATTTTTTTAATTTGAAACCTTTTTTTTTCTTTTGCAAAAAGGTCATTAACATAACATAACTGTTTTTTATAAAAACTATAAACTGTAGACTCTCCTCTTTAATTGGACCTATTACACCCTATGTGCTATCTGCAGCCGGTAAGGAGTTATTAACTCACAAACTATTCAGGTCATACCGTAATTAGCTGATATGTATTTCTTTAAAATGACGTGTAAGGGAACAAATTATCTTCGAGAATAAGTTTGAGAATAGGTTAAGAGCTAATAACTCTTTAAAGGCTACGGATAGCACATAAGGTCAAATTAAAGAGAAGAGTCCACAGGTTACAATTATTGTAAAAAAAAAACATATTTTAATGACCTTTTTGCAAAAAACAACATAGAGGTCAAATTAAAAAAAAACCTAAGGAAATCCGATATTTTTAGTTTAGACCACAATATCTCCGTTGTGAAGAGGGGTAAGGGACTGGTTTAGCAGTCGTTGGAAATACCATGAAGTTCTGAATACCTACAATAAGCTTTATATGGTGATCGTAAGCCCTGTATTTTTTAAGGTAGTGGGTATTTTATGAAAACCTAACATAATTTCTTAATCACCCTGTAACTCAGAAGCGGTTGATATGGGGTGGGGGGGGCATATCTGCCATACAATTTTGTTTGTTGCCTAGGTGAGTACTATCACCTCTCGCTCTATGGACTACCATGGAGGAAACACCCTGTATATCACTGAGAAAAAACAATATTTTTTACTTTTCAGTGCATTTTATTTATTTTAAAAGTTCTTTTTTATATATTTTATTTTCTGCTTTTGAGTCATAACTTCTGTACACTCTCTCACTCTCCACTCTCGACTTCCGACTCCCCACTCTCCCTTGTCTCTATCTTTCTCTCTCATCACAAAAAAAAAAAAAAAACTTGTAAATCCATCTTTCAGGCGCTTAGGTAAAGTTATTGAAAAGAACATTTTGAGTACTCCTATTAAACGAAAAAATAATTAAAAAAAAGGAGGACGTTTTAATGGCATACTCTTATACATTAATGAATTGATGAATTATACCTACTCATCCATCAGGCATCTCATTATCTTTATTAGATTTACTTCACAATCCCAGCTGAATTCTTGTTTCACATACAGTATAGTTCAATATTATATTTCCCATTGTAATGGATGACTCTATATTATATAATATATAGTCACTACAAATCATAAAGAAATAATTTTACAGTGTGCTTAGAGAGAGATGATTAAAACTGATAACATGAAAAGGCAGTTGTCATGAAGCCTCTGTTAAATAAACTTAATAGCTTAAGTAAAGCTGTTGTTTTAATTGCCTTGTGATCACTATCAAATACCACATGGACAATACTAAAGAGTACACCACCATTTATTTGCCTATGAAAATCTTATTTCTTTGAATCTGTGGACTCAATACTTTCAGGGCTGTTTCAAGCGTTTTTCAAGCATTTGTTGTACGCTAATTATTCGGAAAGCAATTAAAATAAAAAAATTCAATAATTCTTTCCTAGGCGCAAAACTTAAGCAGCATCCTCCATTAGTACAATTTCTAACAAAACTTAAAACATATTTTTAAGTAATAGTTTCTACTACAACTACATTCATACATATATTCCGATTATTTAATTCTATTTATCTTTTCTTTTTGCAGAATGATTTAATTAGGAAAATGGAGGCAAACCATGGAGGAATGTAAGTTTTAACATATTTTGTTTTTTTTTAATTTTTGATCATTGTAATTTTTGTTTTTTTATTTTCAGAAAGAAACGTGCAATACCGATTTCAAAACGGATAAGTTTATATTTAAAACTATATTGGAAGACAATCTTAGTAGTGGTTGCCCCACTTGCTCTCTTACCTATATTTTTGTTTAATAATCAACCGGTAAGTTCAAAAACTTGTTTTTTTTTTCTGTTCACATTAAATAAAAATTTCATTTTAGTACATTACATCTTAAATAAAAAAAAATTATTCGGAATCATTAGGGTAGAGTTATAAGCTGCTTAATTTTTTGTTGCTGAATGTTTTGATTTTTTATATACACAGAGCCAAGAGAGTTTTCCTTGATGGATTACATTGAGTTTATCAAGAAGGAGTGAAGTAAGGGAAGGAAGTGACAAAAGCCCTTTTTATGTCTTACGAAAAGCAATCCGGTTGCTTTTCAGAACAGTGAAGGGACTGATAACAAAAGTTTTTTTTTTGTATTATTAAGCCAAACTCAGGGGATACTCTATGATGCAAAACCATAGATGGCACAAGAGCTAGATGTCGCATACAGTACCAAAAAAGTATACAAATTTTATATGGCTGGGTGGTCCATTCCGGAATGGACCACAACATTTGAAATGATGTATACGACGAGTGATTCATATTTTTTCGTATCTGAAGTGTTGGGGAAGTCGATCAAATGTACACAAAACTACTATTATAAAATCATTTGCATTCATCACAATCTCAAAGATATTATGGTCCATTTCAGAATGAACTACTCATTTCACAATGTGTATACTCTGCTTTAGTATGGCATGCGACATCTAGTTCTTGTGCCATCTATGGCAAAACGCATCAGGAAATAAGGAAAAAATTAGGAGACCATGCCATCTTCGAACTTTGAAATTTCAGAGAAAGTTCAGGGTTTTTATGAAATACGAAAATTGTTTACCCACTTTTTTTTTTACCCCTATCACGCTCCATCCCCTCACCGTTGATACGGTTAGAAATAAAATGATTTTACGATGTAACACCATTTAAAAAAATCATATATCTCCAAAATGAAACAACCGATTTTTGCAATCGATATGTATATGTCAAATGAAGCTTATCACTTGATATTTGTAATAAAGAAAAACAACAACGAACATTTGTTGTTAATAGTAATCCTTTTTTTAAATAATATTATTTATTTTTTTAAGGCTTCTGGCATCTTTAAAAAATAGAATTTCTGAAGCTCTAAATCTAATTGATTTATGATCTAAAAATTGCGGAGATATTCCACCTGCTCTTCTCGTTAATTCTGTTTGGTATTTTCATAGCAATAGACTAAATCGGGCAAACCCTTTTTGGTGATTCCACACAAAGCCATTGATTTTTCATATATATTTGAAAACTTCTTGAGAACACGTCTACGTAAAGACCACAAATTTTGTACACAACGTTTTCATAAAAATAGTAAATAAAATTTCAAATATCCACAAATCGGGCAACCCTTTTTTAGTATTGCTATACAAAACATTTGACCTAAACTTTGTTTAACTTTTATTTTCATCTATAGTATAATATTGTTGGTCCTAGACCAATTATAACCTTTTCTCTTGTTAAAATTGTATTTGCAATTTTTATAAAAATGACGTGTTGGAAATTTTAGCTCTTTACGGAGACGCGTTTTCAGGCAGTGTCATATACAGGGTGTCCCACGTAACGTGTTCCCTGAGCATTTTTCTCGAAAATGTGCGGAGATATCGAAAAAGTCCTAATAATAAAAGTTACGCATCGTTAGTCAAGGTATCCTCTGGCATAGCGAAAGTCCTTGAAAAAGGACTTGGGAAAGGATATATTTCAAAAATGTCCTTTTCGTCCTTATTAAGGATACATTTAGATTGCATTTGATTGCATTGCAAATAAAGCTAAAAAATGCTGTATTGAAAATTCCAGTTTAACCCTTTATTATCGAGATATAAGACCTCAAATTGTACTCTAGCACCGTGTTCCTTTGCCATTTTTCTCGAAAATGCACACAGATATCATCGAAGTGCTAGTAACAAAAGTTACAGATCATAAGCCGGGCTATCTTTTGGTATGGTCAACATTTAAATACAAAAGCCACGCAAAAAAGGATACGAAAAAAGGATATCTTCGGTTTGGTCCTTTTCGTCCTTTCTGAGGATGCATTTTGGCTACATTGAATAACTGCAAATCAAATTAGATAAAAAGTGGTATACCTATTAAGAATTCTTCAATGTAGCCAAAATACATCCTCAGAAAGGACGAAAAGGACCAAACCGAAGATATCAATTTTTCGTGTGGCTTTTGTTTTTAAATGTTGACCATACCAAAAGTTAGCCCTGCTTATGATGGGTAGCTTTTGGTACTTTTGGTACTAGCACTTCGATGATATCTGTGTGCATTTTCGAGAAAAATGGCAAAGGAACACGGTGCTAGAGTACAATTTGAGGTCTTATATCTCGATAATAAAGGGTTAAACTGGAATTTTCAATATAACATTTTCGTTTTAGTTTTATTTGCGGAATTCAAAAATGCAATCTAAATGTAGCACTACGAAGGAGCTACCTGATTTATCCCATTTTCGAACATAAATCTACCCTTAAAAAAAAACTGAGGACAAAATGTCGGTTCTGTGAGTAAACGTATTCTCGAGCTATCGCGAAGGCGGACAGACGCACGGACAGACGGACCTACAAAAATCAAAGTAACATTGCGGGCGTCCAATCGCTTTTGCTCTATCAGCATTATCTCTATGCGTTACAAACGGAACGATACACTTAGTATACCGTAAAAAGTGATAGGGACTACCTAATAGAAAAAATTCCTACATTTCCCTAAATGTAGTAGTTTCATTCTGTGTTACCTACTTCGTTTATAGGGTGAATTAAAAATTTCATATCTCTTAAACGAATCCGTGCAGCATCGAAATTTTTTGCACATGCATAAATAATCCTTATGGCTTCCAAATAAAAATACAAAAAGAAGTGCTAGAAGTTTTCAATAGTAAATAACACATATTTTTTTTTAAATACAATTATTAATCAAAACAAAGGTGGATGTTTTCAACTCGATTCGACTGATTTTTTTTTTTATGAAAAATATAAAGTATTTAGGTAAGGGGAAAAAATATGAGTGAGCCATTTACATATTCCTTAAAACTCTAAACGTTTCATCCAAATCGGGGATGGTCGGGTTTCAAGGTTATCGGTTTCGTGTGGAATGATTGTACATACAGAGTGTTTCCGCAATGGTGGTCCATAGAGAGGTGATAGTACCTACTCACCTTCCTGTTTATCCCAAGAAATTTTTATTTATGAGTTGATAGGCCAAAATTCATCTTATTTATTTACTAACAAGCCTTACTAAAGCCTCACTTAACACAGTAGCTGAGGATAGAAGGCCATAAAAATGGATTAAACTTCGAAGGGTAATTGGAAGAAATAGATTGAAATAATTCATAACCAATTTTCTTGGGTAGCAATGAAGACTGCAACGCGCATTGTGGACTCCAAGTAATAAGTATCAGAAAAGAGCTAATGTACTAATGCTAATGTAATGTAATGCTAATGTACTAATCCATCAAGTTAAAATAGGTTCTTGTCACACAATTAATACACTTGATTATGCGCTAATTCGTTTTTTATACATAGTTACATATATCCAGCCACGTATCTTAAGTAACGCATATTTTATGCCATTTAGAATACGTTATTAAATAGCATTAGAAAAAGTTCATTATGCAATCCAGTGCGTATATTACCGGCTAGTTTTGCTGTGAATATTTAATAATTCCGAGTTAAATACATGTCAAGTGATTGCACTTGCTCGGCGGATAACCTTAACAATAACTCAGCAGCAAAAACACATAAATTTCAATAACATTCAATCAGACAAGTTTTAGTTTGCACAACAATTGATATTCATTGAATCTAATGCATTCCAATTATTTTCTTTCCAGCCCTACAGATGCATGTATGTAGTCGCCTTGATGGCTGTTTATTGGGTTACAGAAGCACTACCGCTGCCTATAACTTCAATGTTGCCAATGGTATTATTTCCCATAATGGGAATTCTAGTAAGTGTTGTCTATATATAGGATCTAAATGGAATCCCACGATACCAATCAATTTCGTTCTAATTGCAGGACACTGATGAAACGTGTAAAATGTACTTTAAAGAAACTGTGGTTATGTTCATTGGCGGCATTATAATTGCTCTATCCGTGGAACATTGTAACTTGCATAAAAGAGTCGCCTTGAAAGTGATTTCATTAATTGGTTGCAGTCCTAGGCGGTAAGAAACTAGTAACTTTTATTATATATTGCGATTATGGCATGGCATGTATTCATAATTGAGACTTATCACATATACGCTAAAGACTTACTTAGCTATTCATCATCAATTTTGTGCATTTAAGCTAGTCTAAGACTCTACAATGAATCGGTTCAATGTCATTTTTTGTTTGATAATTATTTATTAAAAACTTTTTTACACTTTTTTCTATTTACTTTTCAGATTACATTTTGGTCTTGTTTTTGTTACAATGTTTATCTCAATGTGGATATCAAATACTGCTGTCACTGCGATGATGTGTCCAATTGTACAAGCTGTCATCGAAGAATTAGAATCGGTGAGTGAAGATATGAAGCACTGGTCACTCATACATATTTAATTAAGTTACTGTGCTTATCCAGGCCGATGAAGTAAACTAAAATGTGACTACTGTAGGAATTTATTCTATCACCAGATTTAGCAAGCAAAAGAAAAGCATAATATTTATTTTTTAAAGTAGGAGAGACCAAGATTGGATGGATTTATTGAAGAGAGGTTTAGAAACGTAACGAGTCTCTAGAACTTAGGCCAAAGCAAGGCCCATTATTCACCCTCCAGTATTATGCGCAATTACTTATAAATCTTAGCGAGATGATGTTACAAAACTTAATATTGGTTCCAACCCTTACTACCCGCTTCATGAAGTTCTTTTAGGAGGTGTGAACTAAGGAATCTCTAACGCTTACCGAAGAGAGCCGGACATTAACAAAGAACAAGTCCCTTTATGTGTAGGTGATCCTTAAAATATGAATTTCCAGTAAGAATTGACACTAACTTTCCTTTATATTCATCATCAGTTGACGAAAATGGCGGATTTACCGTATTAATCGTCCTTTCGGATTACATGATGAACTAGTTCAATGAACATATTCAGAGAAACCAACAAGTTCTTCTGTTAGGCGCAAAAAAATAGATGATCTAAGCTCCACTGGAGGACAAAGTGGGATGATGCTTTTATATATATTTCAACATTTAAGGTCCGTTTTCCAATTTTATTTGGATTAGAAGTAGAGTCTTCCTGTTCTTTGCTCTTTCTGTTTCCTCTAGCTCTAGCTAGATGATTGGTTTTTTACGGATATATCAGTTAAAATTAAATCTCATCCGCGGGAAGTAAGTCGAGCAAGTATAAGGCTGGAGAGGGAGAATCGACCTCTTCGCCCACTAGATTGTAGTCCTTGGCGGATAAACCTAGGGGAATTTCATTGCCTCAACATCAGTTTTATGTCTGCATTTCGCCGTTAAAGTTTTCTTTCGTACTCTCTCAGCCTTTTTTTTGTTGGTGCTCGGTCGTCTTAAGAGGAGTCAGTACCAATATTTGTAAGATTCATACATTTTTCAATGCGAATTTCTGGCAAACTATTTGTAGCAGAATTATGATTTATATCTTAAATTAAAGGTAATGAAGAAGTCTAGTAAATACAGTTGGAAAAAATTAAAAAAAAGTGTATTGCAATGGAGATATTAGCTCAGAAACTTGTAAAAAATGGTAAAAATTGAAGTCTTTTAAATCAAATTCCTGTGGGTAGGTATTCTAATATCTTTAAATTGTGACTGTTTTAGAAAGATAAGGCCTAGATCTAGCAAATAACGTCGAGTTTTTTTCATTTCTTGTGGCGCTTTTTATAATTATTTGACTCTATTAGTACTTGTTTTTTCTCCCGACATCTCACCGACGATAAATTGCAATATTTATTTGAAAGTTGTTTAAATACAAAGCAAAAACAATTATGGGCAAAATACAATTTAAGAGAGTTAATTCTCATAAAAAAATCTCAATTTCTTTAAATTGCAAATTTTCATTTTCGGCTTAAATTGTCGCATGTTGGGTTTCTGTCTTTTGCGCTAGATGTCTCTAATGTGCTCTGTGGTTTAGGTCTAGGCTAATTTTATATGAATTTTCCCACTTTCAGGACACAAACCTACGTATAGTAAATTTTATTACCTACAGGTTCACTGGTATCTAAATTGAAACTTTTGCTAAATACTGACTCCTCTTAACAGATAAGTTTTACTGAGAAGAAGGGGTTTCAGTTTTTCCCTAAAAAATTTCTTATTACCTTTATGTCCTTGTTCAATATATCCCCTAGACCTTAATTAAACTATGCCAAACTTGTAGAAAATCCTACTAAAAGCTGGTCTTTTAATATTCTGTGGTAAGTCTATGGTTCACCGAGACTGTCAGAAGGATTTCTATTTTTTTCTTTTTCTAGATTTTGCACTCTCGTCATATTCAATTTTTAATTTTGACCCTCGATTTGATTAAGAATTAGCTGTATCGCGCCTTCTGAGCTATATGAGAAGTTAGCAATCATAATCTGAGGTAAGGAATTTAATTTTTCTTTACTAGCTTTAAATTTGTTCCTTTCCAAAGTTCTAAATTCCCAATACTCTCTTCACCCACGTTGCCACAGGTAGGTTTCCTTGCATTTCGGTTTTGTATTGATCTATTTCTACTTCAAAATCTTTTTGAATAAATTGCTCTGTACAACCGTGATCTGGTCCGTATTCATATTCGCCTCAGAATAAGCATCAATGACCTTACATCCAACACTCTTCGCCTATTTTTTTATATGTTTGTCGAGGTTTGGACTGGAGCATTGATTTTTTGATAAGATTGTACGTTCCTTTTAAGTCTCACTTAGATATAAGCTGGATATCCAACTGGAAGGAGTCGTTTGAGTGAAACCTTTTCATTAGATTCTTATAAGTCCTTTTGTCGGAGGGGCTTTTCTTTGAATTTCTTCCATTTTAGCCGACTTTTAGAAACGGCAGCAAATCTTCATTTGGGATCCTTTTAGATGCGAGTCTCATCGTCTGTCCTGGACTTTTCAACCCGGATGATCTAAGGAGTCTTTCCTCATCTTGAAGGGCAATTTAGAGTATATCTCCTGTACGTATGGGATTTTAACTTCGTTGTTTTACTAATTGCCAGTAGTTATTATTAGTGGGGTAATATGAGGCCCCTTTAGAAAGATTCTCTGCATGAGGATAAGTGCCGTCCTCTTTAATTATATAGAATCCTATTTTGGTCACAGGAAAGGATTTTTATCTATTTAGGACGGCTAAATTAAGTTGACAGTGGTTTGACACCCATTGGCTAGTGATATTTAATTCGTAAGCTATGTTGAAGGTTGATACCGGTGTGCCATATTTAACGTTGACACCACCAGTGTAAAGTTACCTCAAGATGTAGTATGGTCGTAGCTTTATAAAAATCCACCTCACCTAGTAAATTGAGCTATGAGCAGAGTTTGCTTGATCCTATAATTTCCATAGGATTTCAAACTTTTTCTATTCATTTTGGATTACTGTTTTAATTAATTAATTTGTTCCATGTTATACGGATTATTTTACATTACGTACTTCTGAAGAATAAAGAAAGAAATAATTTTAGTCCAAACCGCAACGTAATAATGGTAACGTTGTAACGTTCTTCAGTAGACAAAAGGTTCGTCAAACATTTTTACGTTCGTTTTTTTGGTGTGAATTAAAAGATTCAAAAGTTAGAGACTCTTACAAAAGGTAAGATTTTAGTGATAAAGAAAGAATAGAGATGTCAGCGACAGATGTTGAAAACATTTTCAAAACGGAACAAACCCATTAATTTGCAATGAATAAATTTTTTTTTTCTAAATCGTTAGCTATAAAAACAAAAAATTTAACTCTTTTGCTGCCGCTTCTTAACTAATAAATTCGTGTAAAAATTGTCGCGTGAGTACGCTATAGAATTAGTTAAATGAAATTATTCCAATTGTATGTGAATAGTCCAATTTATTATAACAATAAAAATATCTACTTGAAATGCAAAACTTAAATTAGTATCACAAAAGAAAATTATTCTGTACCGTCCGGAAGTTATAGGTACAGAAAAAATGAGTCGCGTTTTTTTTTTTTTTTTTTGTAAATTACCTTTGCAATTTCTGCACATTTATTTTCATGCTAATTCTGTTTTCAATCCATAGAATAATTTAGGAATAATTAAGTTTAAGTAGAGCTAATTAAATGTCATGTAAATTAATTCTTAACCTAACCGTTTTTCCAGGAAGGACTGTGCAAAATGTATGAGGATAGAAAAAAGACCGATGAAGAAGAAGGTATGATCTCAAAAACAGATGAAGAGTAAGATAATTTTTGTTTTTCTCGTTAAGAACATGTTCAAAGTTTTTAATTGTTATAGACCACCGTATCCATCGAAAATTACAATTTGTTACTACACTGCTGTAGCATATGCAGCAACTCTTGGAGGCTGTGGTACTATTATAGGCTCAGGAACGAATTTAACATTTAAAGGAATTTACGAAGGTTATTTTCCCAATGCACCAGGAATTGATTTCCCACGATGGATGTTCTATAATGTGCCTGGAATGTTAATTTATACTTTTCTCACATGGGTTTATCTTCAGTGGCTGTATATGGGTCTTTTTAGGTATGTAGACATCTTTTAGGTGGTTAATAAATTAAGAAAATTTTGTAAGTAAGAGAAGTAAGTATTTATTTAATGAGAGTACAATAAGACGAAAGTCTTTTCATTAGTTCTACTTAAATTAATAACATATCGTGAGTTTCAGCATTTATAAGAAATGGTAATGTAAATTAAGAGGAAAAAGAAAATAATAATAATAATTTCTTTGACTCTAGGTAAAACTAAGACAATATAACAAATAAGTGCAAGAGAACTAAATATAAATATTAAAGATAACTAAATAGAACTAAAGATAAAGAAAATCCTGGAGGATGTACAAAAATCGTGAGCACCTGCAATTATGGCTTAATCTCACGACAGTCTTAATGCACGGATTGGTAAATGACAATCAACGTTCTCATGTGCGAAACAACGAGTTCCAGTATGCCAATAGAGCATGACATGACATCAACTTACTGGTAGAAGCGAGACCTATCCAATCTCTGCCGATCTCGGGTCACGGCACCCTATACCACAGCCACTACGATGCTCCCATAAAGGGGCCATCCCAAGTTGAGGTGGATAAAACCTTGTTACCCCGTAGTACCAAGTTAGCCAATTTCGGGCCGCCCATTTGGTATGGCTTTCGTAAAGCATGATCAACGGACCATGAATGCTCCCAGTTTCATATCTTCATGCAAGATATACTTTTTTAAATGGTATTGGTAACTCCGTTCGGGCCTAGATCTTATTTGCAACGTCTAAAAGAATTGTACTTGGCCTATATAGGTAATACAATCCTTATGGGCGCTGTCAGGGACACCACGTGAAGGTTAAGATGTGCCCAATTCAGTCTGGATAGGCTTCGAGATTCACCATTTGGATCTTATAGCTGACTATGCATACTAACGATATAAGCACTACTAACATACATACCTGATTTTCGTTTTTTATCAACTTATTCATCCTCTCTCTCACTCCTCGCACAACTATGTCTGAGATTTTATTATTCTGACTTACATGAGCACATAAATTCTTTGCATTATGGGCCATCTGCCTAGCATTACTATAGTACCCACACAGTCAAAAATCTCAATTTCAATTTCACTAAGGTAACGTTACCTCGCCGTGAGAAGTACCAATTCGTGCCCACAGAACTCAGCTAACTATACCACACTACTGTACGTACTCTCCTCGGAGATGCCAAAGCGATCTACAAAACACCAAAACACCACAATAAAACAACAAATTCAACAAATTGCTTCCATCAAGTATGCATGCTTTTCTCTTATACAGCTTTCACCTTGTTCAGCATTGCGTTTCACAGACTACTTTCCCCCTTCTGGAGGATGTACAGTCTACTGACTATTATTAATCTGGATGTTATGACCTTAGTTACGTGTACTGCCAGAGTAACCGTTTAAAGGAAGTAGCCGAGCTCGCTACTTTGAGCTTACGCCTATAGCGTGGGTCGAGTCTTGCGAAAATGTTGAAACCATGTAAAAGATGAGGAAATACCAGTGTCCTGTCCTTGTATGCAAGATTTGTGGAGAGCAGGTCAGCATACAACCAAAGTCGGCGAAATACCCCTCATATCTTACCGAATATCATTTTAGTATGGTCGCAATAGTCCATTTGTGAATTTAACATAATGCCAAAGTCTTTAACTTTTAGTACATATGGTATAGTGATGTGATCAAACTCTAACGGGGAAAATTGGTGGGGTCGCAATTTCCTCGGCTTACTGCTAGCTCCTGAAATTTGTTGGGATTGATTATTATCGATTGATAAAACATTATGAAAATCTCCGTTAATTCTGTTGACACAGTCCTCTAAGAGATCAATTGGACGATCAAAATAAATTTTTTCACGTCGTCTGCGTACAGATAAACAGATCTATTTCTGATAAACGTTCGCAAATAATTACAAAAAAAAAACTGAATAGCAGAGGTCCCAGCATTGACCCTTGTGGGACTTGGATAGTCAAAAAAAGCCTAGAGGAAACAACTTCTTTAACTTTAACTCGTTGCGAGCATTTCTCCAAAAAGTTTCGTGAAATCGAGTAGGACTAAGGGCGCAGTGTGGTCATCTTCCAAAAATGTTAAAACCTGTCTGCCAACTACTCTCGATCGAAGTAGTTTTTCTAGTGCCTTTGTTAGGAAACATAATAAGCTTATTGGTCTGAAGTCCCTGACATCGCTAGGAGAAAAAATTTTAAAGATTGGAACCACTAGCCCTTTTTTCCATAGATAGGGAATGTTAAGAAGCGCGGTGGGATTCCATCGGGTCCAATAGCATCGGATTGGATAGATAATACAGCTATGGCGCTGATATAGCTGAAATATGCTAGCTAGCCAATAGACGTAAAGAATTAATATTCTTTGAATTTAGTTTTATGTATACTCTCTGTTATAAGAAATAAAAATTTCAAAAGTTTCTGCTAGTATCTAAAAAATAAAAATAAGATAAGCGACCATGTTAGTATAAACCTCTCAAGAAATTCTTCGTATATTCTTATTGTTTTTGTTTTTATATTTTATAAAATATTGATTAGTGAAAGTATTAGGCAATATCCTTCGGAAGTAGAAAAGAAAGTAAGAGACTGCAGTGATGATAGACATTTTTGTATCTGTATATTAACCAATCCGTCCTAGATCTGGTATCAAACGGTCCATTCCGGAAGCCATTTCATAAGTTCCTACTCTAACCTAACCAAACCTGACTAATATTGAAAATGGCTGGAGTAACTGACCATTTTTGGAGAGAAGGAGGTAGGTACTATAATGAAGATTTTAAAGAAGAAGCATTAGAAAAATGTGTGACTATGATGTAGGAAGTGAATTCAATTCATTACAAATTTTTAAAAATATGTATCTAAGTAACATCTTAAAAATCCACTGACAGGACCAAGTTTCAAACAATGAATTTTGGGGACTGAGTCGAAGAATAAAAGAAGTCTAAGAAAGACTTAAAAAAACTTGTGAAAGACATGTACTAATATAGAAGCTGTAGTAATAGAGAATGTTATGTACATGTCCCAAGGAATTAGGGAAGGTAAGAGACTAAGATCGTATCGTTTTAAAGACAGTTTGAATATTTTCTGTCCATAAACAAATTCCTTCATAGTTTTCGAGGATATGTATAGAAACTTAAAATATCTTCGGTTAGTAGAAGTAGGACCATCTTTCCTTCCTTTAATTATTTTTAACTTAACTTACTTTTAAATTTTCGCTTTAACACTTTATTTTTAACTCAGTTTTTATTTATTTATTTATTTTTTTCTAGACCAAAAAGTCCGGAAGCAGCCAGTGTTAATATAGGAAAGGAAGGTGAAGCAGTTGCACGTCGTGTCATAGAAAAACGTTATCAAGAATTAGGAAAAATAAGTGCGCATGAGATTAGTGTAATTATTCTCTTCCTTCTTGCAATTACTTTGTTCTTCACTCGATCACCTGGCATTTTTAGTGGATGGGCGGATATTATTAGTACAAAGTATTTTTGATTTGATCAATAAATTTTCGCCTTTGTTATATTCCGTATTTTTTTTTTTCAGACAAATTAAAGATGCTACACCTGCTGTTATAGTTATCATCTTATTCTTCGTTATTCCAGCAAATTGGGCATGTTTTAAATTTTGTCAAAAAAATCCAGGTAAGGAATTTATTTACAAAATAAAATAAAAAAATGATTGTCATGAATAGTTTCGGGATTGAGGACACGTCATGAAGTTGTGTTTTAGCACAAATAATAAAAGCTAAAGAGTTTGAGGGCCATTAGCTCGTTTTAATTCGACCGTTTTTTTGTGAGGTTTTTACATCTAGGATATAAGTTGTCTTTGTCTCAGTCCTGCGGTTAGATCAGCAAGTCGAAGCATCGTAGAGACAGCGTCGCGGCATCGTCGACTTGATATTCGAGCAAGACGTTACAGATTTTTGTTCTACTTGTTCGTGAAGCAATAATAATTTATGTTCAACAAAAAAACTTACAAAAATAACACATTCACATGTGCATTAATATCTAGCATGGTAAAATTGGCTAATATTGCATTTACTCCATTCCATGCGCCATGCCGTGATGTGATGCCTGCTGGTACAGTGCGCTTTATCATTACAGAAGTTCGAAGCTCTCTAAGAAGATCCTTTGAGTTCACATATTGGTACGCAAATCAAAGTTATCATGTCATGTCGTTAGCTTTTATTACTTTATGGTCTTAGTCACCTCAATCGTATATTGGCAATCCATATTTTTTTTACGACCTCAGACTTCCAGTAGTTTGCAAACTCCGAATGTTTCAATACAAAGAAAGTAATTTCTTTTAATGAGAATATAAATCCTGTTGCCTTTTATATAAAGTAATCCTGAGATGTTCTATTTCGCATAATTCGACAATTTTTAACCCAATTTTACAAAACGAAAACGAATTCAAATGCAAAATCTTGGATGGTTATTAGCTGTTCACACTACTGGCCGATAGAGGACACTGTGCGAATATTTATTTTAGTGTTTAAATTTACTCGAATTATTCTATAGGAATAGTTCGACAATTTATAAGAAGATATTCATTAAAAAGTGAAATTTTAATGCAAAATTCTGTTACTTTTAGGAACTTTACCCGATAAACCATCTCCAGGACAATTGACCTGGAAATATATTCATCAGAAGACACCATGGAGCTTAGTATTTATTTTAGGTAATAAATTTCAAGTAACATTTCCAATATTTTTTTCTCTCTTACAATTTTATTCTTTCAACACGCAATAGGTGGTGGTTTTGCAATTGCTGAAGGTGGTAAAAGAACAGGAATGTCCACTTTAATCGGAAATTCTCTAGGCATCCTAAAAGATTGTCATCCTCTTCTCTTACTGTTCATAATGTGCTTCATTGCACAAGTTCTTACAGAATTTACGACTAATGTTGCTATAGCTAACATCATGTTACCTGTATTAGCAGAAATGGTAAGTCATTTTTTATTTCTTTTTCAATGATATTTTATGAAACATAATTTCTATTATTTTCCAGTCACTGGCTATTAAACTGCATCCGTTATATTTGATGTTTCCAACTGCCATGTCATGTAGTATGGCATTTCATATGCCAGTGGGTACGCCACCTAATGCTCTTATAGCAGGCTTCGCAAATATACGAACAAGAGATTTGGTAAATAGACTTTGACGACAAAGAGAGAATCATACTTATATTTATATCGGATACGTTTTTTTTTCTTTCAGGCAATAGCCGGTATAGGGCCATCAATATTTACATTAATTGTAATATGGGCTCTGGCTCCAACATGGGGTGTAATAATTTACCCTGAAATCCTAACATTTCCAGATTGGGCTCAAGAGATGGCTTCTAATATGACCATCACTACTATGGGTCCAATTGCCAATCTAAATACATTGGCCAATATCAGCACAATTGCCAACATGACGACAATATAAAAGATGGCGCATTAGTTTTTTATAAGAGTTGTATTTATATATTTTAATTATTTTTGTAAAGCTGCGAACAATTAGGATGTTTTTTTTGTTTTTTTAATTTGTGAGCATCGCGCTATTTTAGGTCAAGAATATTTATATACAGTTTAGGCGTTAAGTAGGAAAGATATTAGAACTTAAGCAAAAATAAAAAGCACAAGTTAATTGCGATTTCTTATGATTTTATTCCAAAATATAACTAAATAGAGATTGAATGGTTTATGTACAAGCAATTTATAAATTGTGTATTAAGCGCGCTGAATGCTGTGTGTGTGGTGATATTCTGCAAAAAATAAAAATAAAAACATTTTTGGCTAATTTTTGGTGGTTTTTGCTTTAATGTTTAAGTTAAGTACTACCAACATTATTATTTATTGGGTGGATGGATTGAAGAGAGGTTGAGACGCTGGGCAGACTCCCTGGAACGCAGGCCACAATAAGGCCCATTATTCAACCTCCAGACCTACAAGCAATTGTTCATAGGTCCCAACAGGACGCTCTTGTGAAGTTCAGTATAGATCCTCAACCCTCTCTGCCGGCTACATGCAGTTCGTGAGGTGGGAGCCAAGAATCTGTACCTTATTATAAAACGCAACGCCTCTCTGTCTATCTGGCTGACCTTTAGTGCGCTTATAACTTGAGAACCATTAATTCGATAAGGAATAAGCTATAACTGTTCCAAAAACCAATGGAGAATTATTGAGTGAAAGTACTAACCGGTGTCGAAGTATGAGAAATTTTCAGAATTTAATCGCAAAAAAATTATCTGGACTTCTAAAGCACTTTCGATGAGGCTCTAACCTGCTTTCAATAGCTTGCTGTACTTATGAATTAATTTCGAAAAAAAAAAATCGTCGAGAACATCAATAAAACGATCCTGTACAATGTTTTAAGATGCAGTTCACTATCCCGTTGACTTTTTAAATTTCATCAATCCACCAAGTTTGCCTGTTCAAGCTCTTACTGTAAAAATTCTTTGTTTGATTGTTTTTTTTTTTTTTTCAAATATAATAAAAAGCAACAGAATCTGTCGGGGGTTTAACGTGAGCACCTAGCTGTTTAGTCTTAATTTCATGGCAGCTTTAATGCACTGATTAGTATTTAAGCGACAATCAGCGCTCAGTATAGTTATGAGCGTGGCCATAGACCGTTATTTAAAAACACAATATTTCGGATATAATTCAAAAGTTCTTTCTTTATTTAACTTTACTGTTTACTCTCACAAATAATTATCAAATCAACTCTTTATAGTTATCGCTAGTACTGTACTTCTAAATATCACAATCCTAATAGTTTACTTCGTTCACTTCACTGTCTGAAATAAAACTCCGCCTCCTGGATATGAGTAGGGCCGTATTTATACTCTACAAATTATACTAGAACCTTCCTGAATATTCCGTTTTCCGAACCCAAGGTTTACTAAGATGTCACTAGCCTAAAGTTGCTTCCATTTCCAACAGATGTCGCTTGTGTCACTTTGTTGCACGTAAAAGTATAATTATATTCTGTATCGATGAGTACAGCTTATGCCAGTGCATGCTTGATATTTAACTTACGAAACCCATCTAAAATCTCTGCCGATCTCTGGGTTACGGCACCCGGGTGATTTAGCGCAACTCCAGGCCAAAACCCAAATATCTAAGCATACATTAATAAGCGACCATCCTTTAAATCCTCGGACGCAGTATGCAATTATACAAAGGACCTACTCGTCTGTTCAAAGAAGAATGTCCGTCTAATTCATGCAGATTCAAACAATCTCTCTTTGTCCGTATATGAGACAGCACAACCACCATACTGATCCTTCTACGAGACTCCGTTCGGGCTTAATCCTCTTAGCGCATAAGTGATGGCAACGGACCACGAGAAGGTTATGATCCGCCCTTCAAGGTTAGGAGAGACTTGAGACTACACCCCGTAATCTTATGGCATATACCCAAGTACTAATTCCAAGACAAAACTACTAGGTTGTATACGTTCAGGTTTTAATATGAACACGCACAATCATCAGCGTCCAGAAGAGCTGTGGTTCTTTCAGCACGAAGCATTTATACGACCTTTCCCTTGCTTGTATCCTCCCTTGGCAGCTTTGCGCATCACTAACTCCTTTTGCAGCTGCCAATAAAAAGCAACAATAATGTAGCTTTATATGGTAACACCATGAAGGGATTGCCCGATTTAGTCCATTTTTGAACTAATTTATGACCGCCATGCTTACAATATACAGACAACAGGAAGTGTTGATACTTGTAAAATACGCTTAGAATATAGAGAGTACAGGAAGTGTGATAAGCCAAATTTGGCGTAGTCAAATTCTGGTTGTGTTAGTATCTGTTGCCGCTGTAGTGAATGCTCAGTGCAGCCGTCTAGTAGAATCAATATAGAGAGCGGAGCAACAAGATATATGGTTGAAAATATTACGCTTGCTCCCATCGAAAATGTTCTTAATTGCTGTCACTACACCTATATACCCTGAGAGTTTCTCAGCTGTCATAAACGTAAACAAATCTCGGTGGATGAAGGAATTTTGCGATATTTCAACGTTTTGGTTATGTATTTTGAATTTAATTTAATATAAAAATGTGTGTAAAGTACACAAAATAATATTTTATAACTATACTTGCCTAAAAAGTGATTTCCCACGTCGTATCTTGGTGTTGTTGTGACAATTTTTTATCGAACACTTCATTCTGAAAATACATGAACATCACTTAGAAATTTATCACTATAATATCAACAGATAATTACTTACGCTGTTTACTTTCTTTAGCACTACTGTTAAATAAAATATCTTTCACTTTTCACAAGTTTTAAATTAAATTAAAATTGTTGCAAATTATAAAATTTCGTTTGACAACTGTAAGTACATTTGTCTCTTTCTTCAATATAATGCTGACCTACTTCACGGGACCATGAAAAAATCCACGCTCATGCATACGAATTTTACAGGTATCAACACTTCCTGTTGTCTCTATATTCTAAGAAAATACGTGTGCATGAGCGTGACGTTTTACAGGGATTGTGAAGAAAGTCAGAATTATATTGAAGAAAGAGACAAATGTATTTTCAGCTGTCAAACGAAATTCCTAATTTGAAAAAATTTGAATCTTGAGAAAATAGCAACGTGGGAAAACATTTTTTAGGCAAATATAGTAATAAAATATTATTTTACGTTTGTGACAGCTGAGAAACTCCCTGGGTATCTTGGCGCAGTGGTAGTGAACAGGAGCAGTACTAAGAGCATTTTCGGTGGAAGCAACTACACTATTTCAACCATATATCTTGTTGCTCCGCTCTCTATATTGATTCTACTACACTGCTGTACTGAGCTTTCACTACAGCGGCAAATGATACTAACACAACCAGAATTTGACTACGCTAAATTTAGCTTATCACATTTCTGTACTCTCTATATTCTAAGTTGCCATGTACAAAATTTGATATGTCCGCGTCGGCGAGTTCTCAGGCAGTTTCCACATATATAGTGAAAACCCAAAGTTTTGTATGGCAACACCAGGAAGGGGTTGCCCGATTTAGTCCATTTTAGAAATATTACTCACTACTGTTTGTAGGCAGTGCCCAAATATATAGTGAAAAACGTAATTTTTGTATGGCAACCCTACGAATGAGATGCCCGATTGGTCTCATTTTCGAACTTAAATTTACCTTGTTTTTCAAAAGCCCGTGTGGAAAATTTCATCGAATTATCGTGAGGATGGACAGATGGACATTCAAAAATCACAATGCTTTTATTTTATTTCCATCGAGACCAAAAATACGATTTATTAGTAAAATATTATCTCAGTCGAGACCTGAGAGTCAGTCGAAACCCGGCTTTAAGTGTTAGTAATTAGTATACCAGTCGATACCCGATATGAATGTTAGTCCCTAACAAGCCAAAAGCCAACTTACCCCAATGGATGCCAAGTGCAAAGAGAGATCGAGACGTTATATTACAGCCCTTGCTTGCACATGATACCACTGATGGAGAAGCAGAGGCGCATGATTACAAGAATTGGCAGTGATCTTACGGTACTAACGGCACAATATGCATAGCAACAGGCCAAAATGCATAGCAACAAGAATTTTAGAGCAACCCATGCCGCTGTGTTAAGTTGAATTACATTTGCAAAAAATATTATCTTTATCACGTAGAGAAGAAATTCCCGTTCGATGGTACTTGGAATGATGAATGCAAATTGATCTGCATGATCTGATTGTTTTTATGCCATGCATTATATGCTACATGACAACACATGCCTTTGTTGGATGGTTTACCTATTTTTTGAGAAAATTGTAATTAGCTTTTTTTTTCAGAACTTAATTTTAGCATGGTATTTTTGGATATGTTCCCTTTTCAGGAAGTGTTTTTAGTGTGACTCTAACTGCTTTAAACATATGATAATATTTTTAATTAAAGAAAATGTCATTTTAACTGAAGTAGTGCGTTATTGAGTGGTTTCATAACATTTACAATAAAAGTTAATATAACAATAATACAACTCAAAAACAAAAGCGTCCTCAAGTGTCCCCAATTTCTCCACATGGAATCTCCAATTTATTATATGTACTTTATTTAAAAAAATAACACAATTGCAAATTTACATATGTATACGAAAGAATAATTTATCTATACACTGCTCGCGATTTCCACTCAAAGAGAATTAATTAAGTGAAGTTATTAAATCATAGTATGTATCTATTATTTTGAAATTTGTATGGCGTATGGCGTTTAAAATAAATCTATGCATTCTGCTTGGAGCCGTTATTATCGCGCATTTCTTTTGCCCAATCAGGAAATGAATTTGAATCTGGATAAATAAGTGTACCCCATGAAATTGCCCACAACACTAATGTTATTGATGTTAAAATCGATGGTCCAATTCCAGCCAACATCTAGAAGTAAAAGGAAACATGTGAATATACTGCATGAATTATTTATGTATGCACAAGACAAGATTTAAATATATTTACAAGATCCTTAGTGGGTATATAGGCAACGCCTGCAACTAACGCATTTGGAGGAGTTCCAACTGGCAAATGAAATGCCATACTGCAAGCAAGACCAGCGGGAAGCATGAGATATAACGGATGAATTTGAATAACCAAAGCCTGTAAAATAGAAATAATATTTTTTTTATAAATAATATCTACTAAGTAAAGTTGGGTTTTTCTTATAAATTTCTTTTGTAAATAAAACCAAAATTAACCGAAAACAAGTAAAAACGCTAGAATTGGTTTAAGACCAATTCTTATGATACTCTATGGTCACCGATTTATACAAGTTTGATTTCTGCAGTGGTTTTTCGCATATATTGCTAGAAGGGTTTGTTGGACAGAAAAAATTATTTTAACCAATTTAATAAGATTTAATATTCTAAACAAATTTTTAGTACTACAAAAATGTCTAGAACTGATCATTGTCACAGTATATGTAAAAAACCACAAAATTTTATATGGCAACACCAAGAGGGGGTCCCTATTTAGTCCATACATGATTTTTTTTGATATTACTATAAAAACACCATGTATCAAATTTCAGCTCTCTATGCTGTCGCATTCTCAGGCAGTGTCCAAATATATGTATAGTGGTAAACGAAATTTTTGTATGGCAACCCCACGAAGGAGTTGCCCGATTTGTCTCATTTTCGAACTTAATTTTACTTTTTTTTAAAAAGTCCGTGTACAAAATTTCAGCTTTCTAAGCGAACGTGTTCGCGAGTATTGTGCGCACAGACGGACAGGGTATAAAATCTTTCCGTGCTATAATGGATATTGAAAACTGAAGCACATACAATGCTTCAAGTTTTTAAATGTCGCTTGCTTAAATTAATTGTTTCGAAACATTTAAACAAGTAAGTTAAAACAGTGATGGGCAAACTTTTATATTCACAAAACCTATACGAGTATAAAATAAACAGTTACTTCCCAGCTTGCAGCTAGGTTACAGAAATGCTTCCAAAAAAGTGCTTTTCTGGAAGCAATTTGAAGCAATCTCGAAGCAAATTTTGAATGCGCACGTGATCATGCAAGTTTCTCATGTTAACGCCTTACGATTAGTCATTCTGATTCGCAGAGTTTCAGAACATTCGCTTTGTGAAGTTGTGCGGTCGAAACAATACCACTGTAAAAGTCCTCTGATTGCTTTTGACGATTTTGTTTTTGCATGGACACTTATAATGTCCGTCACTTTAAAATACGTTAAACAAGTAATATTCTCTCGGAGCAAACATCAATTCATTCAAATCGACCACGATTACTTTTTGTTGGTCTTTTATAAATAAGTGGAAATTAGTGAAGTCATAAAAATAGCACCGTTGAAAGTTATCAATGAAAAAACAAATGATTATTCAAACGGATGTCAAAATATTGTCGTGAAAGATTAAGTTGACATATTTACATCGTAATTAAATGTATTAAATTTATAACAATTTTAGTGGAAGTGAAGTGAATATGGGACATGGAAAACATTGCACACCGGAAAAATGAAAAATTATTAAACAGATGATTTCAGAAGGGAAAACGTACACCGAAATCAGAAAAATCCTGAATTGTTCAAATAAAATTAGTAGAAATGCAAAATTATTTGAGCAAAAAACCGAAACGCGTGGTCGAAAGAGGACAATGTCGCATTTGTCACCGACTTATACGGTTAAGAGGAGTCAGTACCAAGATTTGCAAGTTTCATACATTTTTTAATGCGAATTTCTGGCAAGCTATTTGTACCAGAATAATGATTTATATATTAAATTAAAGGTAACGAAGAGGTCTAGTAAATAACGTCGAGAAAAATAAAAAAAATGTACTGGAATGGAGATATTAGGTCGGAAAATTGGAAAAAATGGTAAAACTTGATTTTTTTTTTCAAATCAAATTCGGTAAGTATTTTCATTTCTTTAGATTGTGACTATTTTAGATAGATAAAGCCTAAATGTAGCAATTAACGTCGAGTTTTTTCATTTTTAGTGGCGCTTTTTTTAATGGTTTAACTCTAACAGTACCTACTTGTTTTTTCTCTCGATATTTCACAGACTAGAAAATGAAATATTCCGTGGAGAGTAGTTGAAATACAAAACAAAATAGTATATTTAACAATTATGCGAATATTTTCATTTTCGTGTTAAATTGTCGCACGTTGGGTTTCTGCCTTTTACGCTAGATGTCTCTAATGTAATTTATGGTCTAGGTCTACACTAATTTTATATGAATTTTCATACTTCCAGGTTTTCTTCGGAAGAAATTACGCTCAGATGGGTCTTCCAACAGGACAATGATCCGAAGCATACCAGCAGAAAAGCGAAAAAATGGTTTGAGAACAACTGTATAACTTTATTGGAGTGGCCTGCACAGTCACCTGACCTCAACCCAATTGAAAATCTTTGGCCAGATATTAAGAAAAGTATTTCAATTCGAAAACCAACAAATAAAAATGATCTTTGGAGTACAATTGAAGATTCCTAGAATGCAATATCTGTTGAGAGGTGACAGCGATTAGTTGATTCCATGCTAAGGCGCTGTCCAGCAATTATTGCTAACATAGGACATGCAAACAGATATTAATTTTAATTAAATTTAGTTTATAATTTCTATCATTTAACACAATAATTCCAAAGAGGTTGTGAAATTTTTATGTTTTTATATTGATTTGTGTTTATGGTGCTATTATTTTGAACGGCCAAATTCTGATGTTTCTTTACAAAATACGTTTTAATTTTTCAAGGATTGAATTAAAAAAATTTTTGATTTGCATATTTTCGAATGAGAGTAATTTAACTTTAAAAATCTGAAGTGGCTATGTGAATTATTATATTATGAATTACATTTTTTTAATCACGAACATTTCCAGGAGTTTCAGTGCTATTTTTTTGACCTAGCTGTATGTACATTATATATAATTTTAAGCGCTTTGTGCTTCCGCAAAGGCGGTTAAAAAGGACTTTTAAAGCGCTATTTTCCAGCTGGGTTACTAAACTTAGTACAAATTTAGTACTCTTGGGATTTATTGGCATCAATTATTTTAAGATTATGGTATGTATATATATATGTAATAATAAATATAATAATAATAAATTTTATTGCTGGCAAAGGTACATCAGATTTTAGAAATCTTAAAAGTGTACAATTAACGTAGGAAAAATTCTAAATATTAATAGTGTGTGTGTGCGGGAAGTATCATAACAATGAAAAACGTTATACATGTTATATATGTGAACCAATTTCTTTGAATGCTCAGTTGTAAGTAAGCTGGTTTCTTGCATCAGAATTTTCGTAAATAGGGCTGACGATTCCTAGCTGCTTAATAATGGTATTTCCCATGGTACAAAGAATACATGTTATTCATTTATATTCCACCGTTAGTGGACGAAATGTCGTGTAATCTATTGAAAAGAATGGTACAGAGAATAGAATGCTGTCTCTCCTCTGTCTTGTCTATACATTGGTGGGTGAAATTACGTCACAGCAAATGTGTCCAAATTTTGGTATTTCCAGTTTTATAAGTTTTTGATATTTTAATGTTTCCATTCGTCGAAATATCCCTGTCTTTCTCTATTATAAAGGTCCCAATCAGTAATTCTATCTGCATCCAAAGATTCTAATAGATTTTTTTTTTATAGTAACAAGAAAAAAAAAGTTAAAGTAGGTCTAAGACCAATTCTTTTGATACCCTAGAAGAATGCCCGTATATAATTTTATTTTTAGGGCAATTTCAGATTAATTCCTTATATTTACCTCATAAAAATCAATTATTTAAATTATTAAAAATTTTTTAATAAAAAGGGCTCAATAATACCTCTCTTCTCTAAATAATGCTTGCAGTTCAGATAACAAAAACGACGCCATATAAGAGTTAATCCATCAAGTCTATATCCTAAACATCATTAAGAGCCTAAGGCCATATTCACCAAGCCATTTAATTGAAATTTAATTTAATTTTTATTTTAGTACTCCT
Source organism: Dioctria rufipes (assembly GCA_963924295.1). Lineage (NCBI taxonomy): Eukaryota > Metazoa > Arthropoda > Insecta > Diptera > Asilidae > Dioctria > Dioctria rufipes. Next base: position 49,560,792 of record OZ002743.1, read on the forward strand.
ATTAGGTATAGAGGGTTGGGGACCATTTAAATTAAAATTAAAGTTATATATATACGTTATTATAACATAAAATAGCCCAAAACAATGATTTTTGGTAATTCTAATTTTCATAATTTCCTGGGGAGTCTTGTCCGTATTTTCGGACGGGAGGGGGAGCGGGCCCACCCTGGGCCCTACCTAGTTACGCTAATGGATATGACATCAGTTCCATAGGTAAATTGACGTCACTATATATATGTATATCAGTTCATCAAATCATCCGATTAGACCAGTCACCCTACATTTTTGGTCTGTTTTTTTTTTTGTATATTATTAAGCCAAGTTCGGGGGATACTCTATGACGCAAAGCACAGCATGGCAGGAAGAAGACAGGGAAAGGATTAGAGGATATGAGGAAAGTGGCGGAGGTGCCGATGTATGTCACTCTTGAACCTTCGCAGATTGTAAGTCTGAGGAAAAACAGAATATGGTAGACTGTGTTCCACATTCACATATTTTGGGATAAGAAAGCATCTCGGAATTTTACTATGTGGCCGAAATTATTTTTAAGGGTGAGAGGATGTGCGCGACTTACAGTGCGAGTATTGTATGCAGGAATTAATCTACAAGGGATCAAACTAGATATTTCATTGGAACATTGGCCATGCGTGTAGCGATAAAGGACCGAAAGACATCCACCGTTGCGGCGGTGCTCGAGTGACTCGATATGACATGTTATTACCAACTCGCCAATGATCTTAAAGGCTATTTTTTGGGGGTCCATTTACCTGCACCCCGCCAATCGTGACCCCAAAAAACGCTATATGAGGAAATTATGTGCTAATTATGTGCCAAACTCTAAAATTTTGTGCTCGCGAATTTACTACATTTTTTAAATATTCAAAATGGAGGGTGCAGCACAATGGTCAGCTACACGCCGCCCTAATTTAACTCTACCAACAAAGTTTTGATTAACACAGAATTTATGTGCTAATTATCTGCTAATTTTTCGTCAAATCTAAAAATTTACTTAAAAATTTATTACGTTTTTTAAAAAATCAAAAGTCCACAAATTTGAAACTGCTTTCGAAAGCAAAAATTAGCACATAATTAGCACATAAATCCTGACTGAATCAAAACTTTTTTTGGCAGAATTTTAATTAAGGCGGGATGGAAGATGGTGTCGTCCTCCACCCCGCATTTTGATTGGTTAAAAAACCCACAAAACTTTGAAGTACACAATTTTTAAATTTTACAAAGAATTAACACATAATAAGCACATAAATCCTGTGTTAATCAAAACTTTATTGGTAGAGTTAATACTAGGGCGGGGTGCAGCTGACCGTCGTGCTGCACCCCCCATTTTAAAAATTTGGAAAATGTACTAAATTTGCGAGTACAAAATTTTAAAGTTTGGCACATAATTAGCACATAATTTCCTCATATATCGTTTTCTTGGGTTACGATGGGTGGAGTCCAGCTAGTTGAACCCGTCTTTTGGACAATATCCAATGAAGCTAAGCCCAGATGTGGGAATTGTATTCCATTCTAGGTCTGATCTTGGACTTGTATATTTGCTGCTAGATTTGATGGACTGAAATATTTCTTACACCTTTTCAGAAATCCAAGACATTTGGACGCTTCTTTGGCAACGGAAAAGATGTAGTCTTACTAGAAATAATAATGCCAAGAATGTTTAGTGAAGTTCAATCAGAAATTAATGCTCCATCAAGAGAAACGGAAGTGGTTAAGTTGTGGTCTTGTTTTAATGAGATGAGACAGTTTTGGGTCTTAGATGCATTGAATTCGATGCGATTCGCTATGCCCCAAGCGAGGATAATATTAAGAATGATCTAATCATACAATCTCATTCGATATATGCGACACTCCCTCTGGAGTCCGCAAGAGTATCAAAGGAGTAAGCGAAATCAAGGGTAAGCTATGGATGGGATTGAAAGTAATGGAAAGCAAGGGAACTCGAACTCGAACAAGGATATTTTAGTTTGAAAACTTTGAACTATAAGGAGACGTCTGTTGGGCATTGTCGGATCTTTGTTTTTGGTTTGGTTGGTATTTAACTATTTTGAATTGAATATTTTTGTATTGGTACGCGACAAAATTATTTTGTATGAAATATGTATCTCGAAACGTCGACAGTGTTGTTCATATTTGCATTTTACTTACCATTTCTGCCAAAACTGGCAAAATAATATTTGCAATTGCCACGTTTGATGTCATTTCTGTCATTAATTCGCATACTATTACCGTAATTGTCAGTACCAATAATGTGTGCAAGTGTTGGAAACCACTTAGAGCTTCTCCTAACATCTTTGACATTCCAGACTTATTTCCACCTTCAGCTAAAGCAAATCCTGCACCTAAGAAAATAATTTAATTTTGTTCATGTTTTGTTTTTTTCAAATAAGATAATAATTATTTTGTTTCTTACCAAGTAGAAATAATAAACCCCAGGGAGTTTTTGTACTAATGAAATTCCATGTTACTAAGGGGATTGTATTTTTCCTGGGAACATCTGTAACAAAAAACAGAAACTTTTTGTAAATTGTTTTCTTCTTCTACATCAGTTGATTTTCGATCCGGAACTATGACCTCGACTTACGGGCTGGAATTCTTTTACAATGGCTTGACCCGACCCAATGGGATATTACGCCAAAAAAGTGTGCCGGCTAACTGTATGTTTGTATATTTTATATATTTTTTGGATATTTTAATGCTCAAGTTCGTTGGCCCAATTGTGATTTGTCAAAAAGGGGCGAAAAATCTAAGCATAACTCTCTCAGTGTTGCGAAATTTTGTGTAAAAACATAATTTCACCGATAAGACAAATACACCCGCAAAATTTCGAAAATGTGGCTGGCTTTCGAGTATTTTTTTAATCAAATTTTTAATCTGATGAATTTTTGAGAAAAATTCTTTTATATCTTGATCGCCCTTCAGAATTGATTTACCAATGATATTTACCGGTATATGATATATGCTAAACAGTCTTATACAGAGATTTGCAAACAAAGGCAATTTAATGACATTCCAGATGGATCCACAATAAGTTAAGGAAATAAAATTTTAAATACAAATTTACACTCGAGGAAATTATGGAAAAATCTATGTAAATAAAGATGAACATATGTGAAAAAAAAAACTCTCTTCTGTATATAATCATAGTTATATATAGATGTACGAAGTAGATTTTTTTGTCTCGATCTAAAGGTCGATGCATGTTTACCGGCACAGATAGGCATCGGCCGGTATCGGCATATATAACGACATAAAACGAAAATAAAACTTTCAGTTAAGGCAGGTATCGCGCGAAAACTATAGAAAAGTGATCCCATGTTAACTTCGCAACTAGACCAACAACCGACAATACCGGTCTGGTTTCTAGTCACCGATAGCGACCGGAAATGAATTTTTCATTTCGTGCCGGTATCTGCCGGTGCCCGGTGACTTGTTTTCATAGACAAATATTTTGCCTGTCTGTGCCAGTAAGTGTGCTTCGACCTTTAGACCCATCGAGTAATATTGCTCAGTCGATTAGCGACTTAAAAGACCAATCGCTACAAACCAATAATTTGTTCGCTTTCAGGTGTGGGAATGCTGCTAATAACGTTTTCCACGCCATGAATAGAATAAAACTATCAGCCGTCCGTTTTTTTTAAATCATCTTTCCAATAATTTCCAACAGTTCATGTTAATCATTGTTATTATAACTTCACAATTCCTGTCGTTCTGAAAAACAGCGACTACTATCATTCCCATTCTCAAATTTCATTATTTTCTGAGCTTAACAATTTTTCTCCAAATTAGCTTTTTCTACTGTATAGAAGGAAAAATATTGGAGAAATTTATATATTCCCAAGTTAAAAAATTATGGTGCTTTGCAAAATATAGTTGCGATGCGAGACTGCATTGCTCAATGTATTCAGCATCTGATATACATAAAGCACTTGAGAGCAATTACCTGACAATACTTGTACTCTCCTTGATTTCAAGCATTTGATTCCGTTAATCACAATAATATAATAATAATGGGCTGTTGGCGTAGACCTTCTCTTTCACGTGGCCCCAAAGAAAGAAGTCGCAAGGTGTTAAGTCACAAGATCTCGGTGGCCAATTGTGATCACCTCTTCGAGAGATAACACGGTCCGGAAACTTTTCCCATAAAAGATCAATGGTTTCGTTGCTTGTATGGCACGTAGCGCCGTCTTGTTGAAAGTAAACGTTGTCCAGATCAATACCATCCAATTCCGGGCATAAAAAATCATTAATCATCTGTCGATAGCGCAATCCATTCACCGTAACCCAATCAGCAAAGACTCGACGTTGTTGATGATTGGCCGGCTTGAGTTCTTGTGTTAACTGAACTTTATAAGCCTTAAGACCCAAATCTTTATGCAAAATACGGTGTAATAACGTTTGTGGAATGCCTAATTCCAAAGAACAACGAGGAATGGACAAACCTGGGTTTTCTTCAACACTTTCGGCTACAGCAGCAATATTCTCGGCAGTTCTTGAGCGACGTGCACGGGTTTTATTCTTCACAACACTAACTTATCCCGACAGCTCGAATTTTTCTACCAATTTCTGTATTGCGGTCCGACAAGGTGCTTCACGACGACCCAAAAATGTTCGAGTTTTACGAACCGTCTCTGCCACATTTTCACCATTTTTATAGTGAATTTTAATAATTTCAATGCGTTGTTGAATCGTGTATCGTTCCATTTTTATTAATGGCGTAGTTTATACTTGTCAAATGTCAAAAAATGACAGCTCCAAAAGTGACATGTACCGAAATAGCGGGGTAATTAAAATAACACCTCTTATTGGAAAACCCTTTATCCTTTATAAACTTAGATACTATTTCAAATTCTTTTTATCTGCTCTAACCTTTATTAAGTTTTTTTTTTCTAACCGCAGTCAGAGGGTGTAATCTCAAGGGTCACTATTTTCATCTTGTAAGTGTCAATTGTGGAATGCCGTAAGGTTCAGTTAATGTCCCTCTTCTTTTAGGTCTCTACATAAATGACTTATGGAATAGTTCAAATCGTATGTAATGCTAATAATGTCCAGATAAATGGACCCCCGTTGATTTAAATAGAATTCGTCTTCACTCGGTAGTCGTTAAACTGAGGCTAAGTGAATTAGCCAAAATTTGGACAACATTAAAAAGTAGAAGATATCTTGAAAACTTAGTCAACTTTTTATAGGTTTTACTATATCATTCAAGATCCCTGTATTGGCAAAGGCTGCAAGGACATCTTCAGGCAAAACAGTTTATCGACACCTCTGGCAGAAAAACAAAAGAGCTCCTACTCCTCAGAAAAACACAGCTCAAAATGAGTATTGAGATCTTCTCAGGCCATTGGATCTTGAAGTATCACCTGCACAAGCTGGGCTTGGCAGAGACTTCATCCTGCCCTATTCTGGCAGGATGCTCACGAAACCTCGGAGCACTTGTTATGCAACTGCAAAGTATTGGCTAGGCGGAGACTACTCCACCTCGAACATGGTTTTCCTCAATCCCAGAATGGTTGTAGACTTTATTAACAGTCTGAACCTAGAAAGGGAGTAAATGCAACGGGAACTCACAATAGATCTTTCAGGTCGCAGTGGCGTTTACACACCCCTTCACAAATCTAATCTAATATCATCCAGGAAAGTTTTTAAATTATAGCAAAACACATATGGAGTGTCACAAGTTTTGATATAAATGCAAATTTATAGTTTGATGCTGACAGAATTAATTTTTCTTCTGCTAGATACCATGATTCATTCATTGTCATGCGAATTTTTTTCTTTAAGCCTAGTATCGAGTTCGGGTAAAGTAAAATTTACCGCGGTCTTCAAATTTTTCACATTAAAATCTCTGGTAAAATTTTGACGTATGTTAATTTGAAGAAAACAAAGTGACAGATGTCTAAAAATTTGATCGCTGAAAAATTTCAAATTGTTTATAAAGTTTAGATAAATGTTTTTACAACTTACAATTAAAAATTGAAAATTATCATAAAAACAGGAAATGTCATAATTTTACCAGCATTTTAATGCTACGCGCATTAAAATGTTCAGTAAAATAAGTGGAGACATGCAAAGTGCCATCTACCTTAAAATAGCGAAATATTCACTTTTTACCAGCGCTAAAATTTGTATGGAAATGTCACATTTTACTCCAACTCGATACTAGGCTTTAGTCATTAAAAGATCTTTAAAAAATATATATATAGAAACTTACCATTCCTTTTTGTGCAAAATCTGAAGCATTCCCAACTTGCTGGAATAAGGAAGAATAAAATTACTGTGAATATTGCCACACTTGAATCTGTTATTTTCCTGTGGAGGTGTGCTAAATTAAATTTAGACTTAAAAAATGACTGGAAACTAATTCTTACACGCCAGGGAAAAGCTTAGCCCATCCAGGCATAAATCCTGGATCTCTGGTAATGAATAACGTAATTGCAAGAATAAAACAAAGAGTCACAGCAATTTCGTGTGCAGTTATAGGTCCCATTGCATTGTATCTAGCTTTGATGACATCAAGTGCTATCTTTTCACCCTCTTTCCCAATATTGACAGCTTTGGCATCCTCACTTTTGGGTCTAAAACAAGTAAACAAAAATTTATTTTCAGAAAATTAATGTTCTTTATGGTTGGAGAGATTTATATGTGTATTTGTTGTATCTCTTACCTGAACAGACCCAAATACATTAATTGCATCCATAAACAAATTAGAGTTGATTGTATTACCATTAACGGTAATGTATAAGCACTAAACTTTACAAAGTCAATTGGGTCGGCGTTGGGAAAATTACTGTAATGAGAAGGGATGTAGGCAGTAAGAAACGAAATGTATAAGAATTCGAAAATATAAATAGTTTGAATGTTATACCTTTCATAGATTCCCGCTAAAGACAGGTTTGTCCCTGTTCCTATCAATGTTCCAATACCACCAATAGTTGACGTATAAGCGACCGTACAGAAAAAACAAACAGTTATTCTTGAGGGAATTGGACTGTTATAAAAATATTAATTATAATTTAAGGCACAATTGGGTGTAGATATATTTAGCTAGATATGTATGTGTGTGATATAAAACTTGAAAAGAGTTTATTGGAAAACCGTTGAAGAAACACGTTTTTTTTTTTAATCAAAAGCTTAGGGTCACAAGTATTTGTGGATTTACGTATTATAAAAACGTCAAAAGAAACTATCTACAGAAAAAATCAACGAAATGGCAAATACATAACTGTTAGAATATTGTTGCGTTCCTTTTCTCGTGTGGAATGAATCTGTGTGAATCCAGTAGAACGATGCCATAAGTTAGTTATGTCCACATGAAAAGGAATGAAACAGAACCATTTCAAAATGACAAAAGCAAGTATAAATTCATATAAATTGTTGTTTATCTAAAACAAATGCCATTTTTCAACAATGAGAACTTAATTTCTCAATTATTAGCCTAGCCAAAATGTAAATCACACACGCAGAAATACAAATGCAAATCGTTCTGCTTGATTCCAGGAAAAATTCAGGTGAATTCAGAATCATTCGGAGTCTGAAAAAAAAGACCACAAATTGAAACTAAATCGTTCTGCTCAAGAAAAATAACGTGATGGATCGATGAAACAGATTCATTCCGAAGCAGATAAGGAACGGAGCATATATAGTATAGCAAATATCTAGCAATGTCGATAAGCAAAAATAAGAATAGCAAAATTCTAGTTGTGTTAGCATCCCTAATTTATAATGAGGTTGAAGCCCCTGTTGCAAGCGAAATGAAGTTCAAAGGGATTCACAAAATGGGGGATACAAAACATAAAAAATATTTTTATTTATTTTTCGAGTTTAAGTCTTGATTTTTAGGGCTCCGTACCCAAAGGGTAAAAACGGGAACCTTATTACTATGGCTCCAATGTCTGTTCTGTCTGTCTGTCCGTCCGTCTGTCTGTCTGTCTGTCACCGGCCTGTATCTCATGAACCGTAATAGGTAGACAGTTGAAATTTTCACAGAAAGTGTATTTCTATTGCCGCTATAATAACAAATAATAAAAATTAAATTAAATTAAAAATAAATTAAAGGGGGCGGGCCCCCTACAAGAAACGTGATTTTTTCGACGTTTTTTTCCTTGTTTAATTATCATAACCAGGCATTATTTTTTCAAATCTACTCTCATTTGAAAAAATAAATAAAAAGTACATAGTGTTAAATTTTGTACGATGGTATGGAAGGAACCCTTCGTGCGCGAGTCCAACTCACACTTGGCCGGTTTTTTTTTTTTAATTTAACCATCATTTTTGATTTAGAATAAGTGAATGTTCCCCATGGGTTAAAAAAAAATTACGTTTTTTGGGGGCTTACGGGTGAGGCTGGCAACTACCCCCTGGGAATTGTCCAATTTTGGCCGTGTGATATCAAATTAAAGCTCTTGCTGAGTGCTATTTAAAAAATAAAATAATAGTTCTCTAGTCGATGTTCAAATTTACTTTCATCATGCATCCATAGCGCCGCCTTAAGTCCGCGACCATTACGCAGTTTGTTTACGACAATTTCAACATCAATACACCCGCGGATATCAACATTTTCATTGTATGGGAGCGATTCAGTGCATAACTTCACACGACGTTATAGAACCGGACGGGTAATGAAAATTGTGCGGAAATATAGGAAATGTAATTCTATACAACTTTATTCCTATTTGTCCTTAATTTAATAATAAACGAGATAATTCGATAATCATACTTTACCACTAGTTTTCCCGCTGAACTCGAAAAATATCGATCGCACGATAAAAATTTTAAGAACTAAAGTTGTAGAGAATCAAATTTACAACAACTAAAGTCCTAACAATTTTTTTTGAAAAGCTGAAAATGACAGAGATATCGAACAAAAATAATTCCTCTTTAAATTAAAGATGGCGGCTAACGCACCGGCGGAAATCTGTGGTGAATTTAGCCCACCAGTGTCCCCCCCCCTCCCCCACCCTAAAGATTACAGTAATAAATTGGTGACAGGAGTTTTTTTAAGGTAAAGCCTTTTTTTACTAACCAGACTGGGCTATTATTTTTATTTTACAGTAAAAAATGATATTGCGAGGGCGAAATGAGTTGCAGTACAAACAAATATATTGTGAAAAGCAAATGTTTTCTATGGCAACACCAAGAAAGAGCTCCCTAATTTAGACCATTTTTGAACTTGAATTTGTCGACACGTTCTGAGCCAGTGTCCAAATATATAGCGAAAAAAAACAGATTTTTTTAAGGAAACACAAAGAAGCGTTACCCGATTTAATCAATTTTTGCAATTTAGTACACTATTGCTATGAGAACACCATGTATCAAATTTCAGGTCTCTATCTCGACGCGTTCTCAGGCAGTGCACAAATAAATAGTGAAAAAACCTAACAAAATAAGGGCAACCTACGAATGAGTTGCCCGATTGGTCCTATCTTCGAGCTTAAATGTATTTTTTAAAAATAATTAAAAAAAAAAAAAAAACAGTAAAAAAGCTAGAATTGGTCTAAGTGGTTTTTCACATATATTTCTAGAACGGTTTGTCGGCCAGAAAAAATGATTATATTCAATTTTATTGGATTTCGTATTCTACAGAAGTTTTTAGTACAATAAAAATGTATTGGACTGATCGTTTTCACAAAAACCTGAATTTTTACATGGCAACACCAAGAAGGAGTTGCCCGATTTAGTCCATTTTTGGAATTTTATTTGTAAGTACAATGAAAACACCATGTATCAAATTTCAGCTCTTTATATCGATGCGTTCTCAGGCAGTGTCCAAATATATAGTGGAAGACTTAAGTTTTGTATGGCAACCCCATGAAGGAGTTGCTCGATTTGTCTCATTTTCGAACTTAATTTTACTTTTTTTTTTAAAGTTCGTGTACAAAATTTCAGTTCTCTAAGTATACGCGTTCTCGAGTTATCGTGCGCACAGACGGACAGACGGACGGACATGCAAAAATCAAAATAACTTTTAATATTATGCGTGGGTGTCCAATCCATTTTGCTCTACCATCATTATTTCGAGGTGTTACAAATGGAATGACAAACTTAGTATACCCTATAGATTTCATCTAGGGTATAAAAAGAATGACAAACTTAGTATACTCTGTCTAAATGATTTTATCTGGGGTATAAAAAAAAGAATTTGTAAGGAATTATGTGGAACGCATTACGAGTGGCATCTACAAAGTATAATTTACGTTATTTATGGCCCTAACAAGGTATAATAGCGAAAAGGAAGCTGCTATTGATAATTTACCGAGAGCTACAAGTTTGAAGTGAACCAATATTGAGGCTTTTTATGATAATTTAGAAAATTTTGTGCATGGTTATCAATATAAATCACAAGAGAGCTACAACAGTCCACAAAACAGAGTAGCCAAGCTTTCATACAATGGCTAAATCTGGTACGCTTGCTACAGGATTTGTTGCTGAAAGTAACGCCATACCGTGAAAATATATATAATTCCGATTTTTGCACAGATAATAAGATCGCACTTCATCATTTAACAAATTGCCATCTTTTCGACTTATTCCTCTTCCCTGGAGAGAGGGTGAGAGGAAGAGAGTTATAGATAAAGCTCGATTAGCAATAATAAGGCAACACCAACAGCCAACAATAACAATTAAAACTAATTTTAGCAGAGATCAAATAAAAAAAAAAAAAATTCCGTGACCCATTATGAAGATTTTCCTTCCAAATATCTACATATAACTTACTCTGCTGCAGATGTCGGCGTTTCACCTTCTTTTTGCCTGGACCCTTCACGGAATACCTTACAAAGTCCTTCCTAAGTTAGAATCGAAAAGTTAAGCAAAAATTATTTTTATAAAAAATTAAGAATGAACTCACCTTTTCTAATTCCTCCAAGACAGCTAAAATTATTGGGCACATCATAGCCGTAGCAGCTGTGTTCACAATCCACATAGATATAAATGTTGTCACCAAAGTAAAACCAATGAGGAGTCTATATATGTATTAAACATTTCAAATATTGGATAAATTTGGATGGTAATTAAATAGAATATTTCTTTTTGTAAATTCATATAAAATTATCTTTTATATAAAAATCAAAGCTTGAACAATAACTTGCACGAGTGAACAAATACAAAACCCAGGATAGGATTACGCCGCACACACATTATTTGCCGATATGAAAGTGAAATTATTTTATTTCTAAACACAAGAAAATAATGCCCAGTCTTAACGAGGATTAGGTAACTTACTGTAGCCGAATTTAACCAGAATCGAACATGTCCGATCCGAACTGAATTTTACGTAAATGTGGCTATATTACTTCCGTTCCAAACCAATCTGAATAAGATGTAAATAAATTTTGAAAAAAAGCAAAATAAAGGATAAAATTAGTGGAATGGAAATCAAGCAAAATCAAAAGCGAACAATCGAAGTACACAAGTACACGGCAGCACGAAATGTTCGAGAAATTTAAAAATTTTTTTTAATTGACCTGGGGTGTATTCGCAAAACTTTACTATAATATTTCATATCCTTTGTGTTCCAAAAGGAAAATTCTCATGCACTAAATCAATTAACTTTTCCAAGTTCATTGCAATGCTCACTTCATTTCGCAGTTGAATACAGTCCACAGTCCACACACAACCAACTTCCAGCAGAATTCGGAAAATAAAACAAACCACACTGATTTTATTCAGGTCGGTTCTGATCGGTTCTGATCGGTTCTGATCGGTTCGATTCGGTTCGATTTGTGCACAATGTAGTCAGCCCAGCCACAAATATGACTTACACAGTGATGTTCGGATCCAGCCATGGACCAAGTATTCTGCTTAATTGTTGAAGCGGTCGGAAGGTAACAGACGGGAAGAAGCAATGATTTGAGACTGAGAGAATATTGCTCTATTCTTTCTGCTCTCCGCCACCCCACATCCTACAGCTGTACACTTTGTGGTGCTGGTTCTTTGTCGATGAGAACTCGCTAGTGAGCAGCTACTACTGGTGAGTGGCGGGTCATCAAAGCAAAGAGTTTTCGTAAAATTTGTGAGAGCGGGTCCGTAATATCATGACCCGCCATACAGAACTTTTCAATATACGAGATGCGATTCTTTCTGATATTACATGTTATTTGCTATCATCAATGAATGTGAGGCTTAGTAACTAACTTTCTAACTGTGTAAATAAATTAGAAAAATCACGATGATCAAAATTTATTTAAATGCGAACGATTATCCACCGTATTAGGAAAAGTCAGATATCTGAGTGAAAACATGGAAGCCACTAACTAATTTTATTTGAATTATAAATAGCCATCTCCCCTCAGACAAACAACCACTTGGATACTATCAAAAAACTTCATGAATTCCTTAAATTATCTTTAGAAGACGCTGATGTACTTTTATCGCCATAAGAGTAGAGAGAGTAATATAAATTCTGAAAGGTCATTAATTGTTCAATGCTCTAATCAGTCAGTCAGAGATCGTGTATTAATCACTAATAAGGTTACCGGAGGTGTGACAGCTGATATGCTGTAATATAGGGAAAAGAATATTATTTAAATAAAAAGGGGGATTGAGTTTTACTCTTTCGAGACCCCCATAGAGCCAACGGAACTTTTAAACCTACTGCATAAGTAGAGAATTAAAAGATAACAAAAAACTGGCAGTACCTCGGTACATGTCTTTTCATTCTCTGCTTAATGCAGTAGGCTGAAATCCTATCTGTAGACTATATATGGGTTTCTATTTATGTAGAATGAGATGCCTAAAATCATTTTTATTGTGAAAATGGGTTTTTCCTTAAAATGAGTCATAGTTAGATTTAATAAAAATTCTTTATATGATTTACCATCAATGTTTGGGCATCTAAGTTCACTGTAGTGTAAACAGCATGCATTTCAAGGTTTCATTGCTATCCTGATGAGATAACCCTGTACTGCTGATCGAACGAAACACACAGTATACTCTCAGAATTTATTTATTTTATTTATTCCTTTACAGAAGCGACCCGGGTAGCAATGTAATGTCATCACAAAATAAAGTCGAAAATTTGGAGGAAATAGTAATTGTGAAAACGAAATGTCACACAATAGTTTGACATTTATATTGTGATCTCACATATTTTTTATGGGCAAAGATTTCACAAAAAAACTGTGAATAAAGTGTGACACAATTTCGTTGTATGGAAAAATAATTGAAGGTAAAAATATTAAAAACTCCGTCCGTAGTCTTATTAAACGACTATGACATCAGCATTCAAATGAAAATAAATTTCCAGGGGAAAAATATATGTAAGTGAATTGATGTTATGAATCCTTTGATAATTCCAGTTTTAATTGTTTTTATTTTTCCCTGTTTTCAGATATCGTAAAAGTGGCCGCAAAAAGATATTGCTGAGGACGCCGCACTAGAGGAAATGAAATTTTTAGAAATATATAACAAATTTTAACAAATTTGTGTATTTTTTAACAAACTTTAGGTTTAAATACCTGTATACTATTTATTACAGTTTTTGACATTTAAATGTCACAAATAGAAGTGAATCAAATTTCACAATCTTAAATATTGTTTATGTTACATATTATGTGACAATTGGCATCAAACCTGGCCACAGTTTCAAATCATATTTGTCACATAATTTTGTCGACAAATTACAAAACTTTGTCGTTGTTTTGTCGCTTATATGACATATCTGGCTACCCGGGGAAGCAGTTTAAGAAATAAATGGGTTTAAATTTTTATGGATAAAAAAATCGAAATTGTTTTATAAAAAAACGAACCTTTTGTTATCTCAAACCAAAAAAAGTTTCGATCTCGTTAGGAACAGCATCCAAGCTAGTTTAAAATAATAACTTAATTAATGTAACTAAATATATGTTACCAAAAAGGATTACGTATCAAAACGGAACAGGTTCGATTAAATATATATTTAGATGTTATATGCTTTACTGAAACATTTCTGGAAACGGGTGTTCATAGCTGAAGAGGTCTTGGATGAAAGATAGTTTATGGAAGAGATAGGAATTCGACAATGTCTGGGCGAGAAGATGGCGGTGGGTGTTTTATCGCAGTTAAGGGTACTTATAATTCATTTTGAGTCGAATCTTTTGAAATGGACCACGAGGTACTATGGATGGCAATATAAAAAAAATTTATTCTCTATTTATGTTGTGTTATCCCCAAGCATCTTACGAATTATATAATTCCCTTGTTTTTTTTTTTCAGTGTTACTGACAAATTGTTACAGCTTCTTTCATTAGGTGATTTCAACTTCCCATATTTTAATTGGGCTTAGAAGCCCCTGATAATTGCTAGCATCCCTCAGAAGCCTATAGTCTTTCCTCAGATTCTCTTTTTCATAACATGGAATTATGTAATCTAAAGCAATTTAATAATGAATTTAATAAAAACAACAGGCTTTTCGATTTAGTTTGGATAAACAATTCGCATTCCTCCTTATGTCCACTATCTAAGATGGGCTCCCTCCCATTCATCTTCTGGTCGATATTATATTTGATTTGAAATTTCCAAGGAGGCTATTGAGCCGATAGAGGGCCGTTCAATCCGGGAATATTCCTTTTCTTAGTTAAAGAGGCATACATAGATCTGGTTTCAATGGATTGTCGCAAAGTCCGTAGCAATTACACTGGCCTTTCTGAATTTCTTAAAAATTTTGTATTCTCTCTCATCTTTTCCCTCGATGTTGACCAATCATTTAATCAATTCTATAAAGCAATTAATAGTGGAAAAAATTGTTTATACTCGAAGGAAATAAACGCAATCAAAATCGTTTTCCGAAATGGTAAAGCTCCCCAACTGATTAAAGTCTTGAAGAAATAAGATACAGATAAACGTCTGTACAAAAAAAAAAAAAAAAAAAAAATGTCCCCACTCTGAGATTTATAAGAGTTTTGGTTATTTGAGGAGGCTATCTAAATCTTCGGTTATTTACTCAATGTATAATACTGAACTTTCGCTACAACGCAACCCTAAGGCATCTTGGGCTTTCAGTAAAAATCTAAATAGATCGAACACGTGTCCTAAATAATTAACATTTAGTGCCATAGACACCAACGAGGATAATCCTATTTCCTGTGTAAATATTCTTCCTATCCGAGAATAATCCAGCTTGCTTTGGACGTAAACACCAACTCATGTAAAACCATGTATTTTTTGCTTATGTGGCCATTACTTTCGGTCATTTTCGGTATGTCGAAAAAAAACAGTACCTACTATCTTTTAATAAAATTAATGTAAGTATAAATAAAAAAAAATATTTAATACTTTTTTATGATATACATATGTAGAAAAATACCAAAATTTCAACTCACCTTCTAAGGCTACACCCAATATATGATATAGTCGCTAAGGCAATTCTCTTATGAAGATTTGAGAACTCAATTGCCTCAGCAAGTATAATCCCACATAGAAACATAACAACTGCCGATTTGAAATACATCATGCAAGTTGCATCGGTACTCTAAATTATATTTCAAATAGATTTAAATTCATTTCCTTTACTATGTAAGATTAAATATGTACTTACCAGAATTCCAAATATTGGGAACGCAACTATTGGTATTAATGATGTTACAGGTAATGGTAGTGCTTCAAAAACCCAATAAAATGCCATTACAGTCACAACATATAGACAATGGAATTCCTAAAAGAGTTTTTTTTATTCTATATTTTATTTATTTATTTTTTCACTACAATAGTAAATGCAATAACTATAAAACAATACGAATGGGAATGAGTGTTCGGTAGTAATTGGAAAAAACTTGTCTAAATAATATTCCTTTCGCAACAAGTTTAAAAGATTCCTTATTTTTTTATTATTTTTCATAAATCTAATTTTAGAAATGTCAAATTACATCTGCAAAATATTTCTATAGAATGAATGAAAATGTATACTTAATTTTTTTTTGTTAGAATTTTCACATGCAATAAAAATCGCTGTTGGATTACCAACGTTTTATATTTGAATTACATAATGCTGTGAGATGCAATAATTTTCAAGCATCGTACATTAAAGTTCAAAACGATCAAAGGACCCTTACACTATTCATATAGTTAAGTACTGATTTATGAATTTATGAATATAGTTCCAGTTCAAATCAGTACTTTTAGTCTAGCGAAGAGTATAAGAGTTCCTATACTATACAAAACAACAAAGTTTTTCAATTTACGAAGACGTTCTTTACATCAATATGAGTTATACCATAGATGACACAAGAACTAGATGTCGCATGCAGTACCAAAAAAGTATACACAATTTATATGGCTGGATGTTCCATTCCAGAATGGACCAAAACATTTGAAATGATGTATAGGTATGCCTAGTGATTCATATTTTTTTCATATCTAAAGTGTGGAGGAAGTCGATCAAATGTATACAAAACTGGTATTATAAAAACTCTTTCCGCGCGCTCTAAAACATGTTATGGTCCATTCCAGAATGCATTACCCACTTCACAATCTGTATACCCTGCTCTAGTATGCTATGCGACATCTAGTCCTTGTGCCATCTATGGTTATACATATAGATCAAAAGTGTCATCTTAATGGAAACCTCTTACTAAATATGATAGAAACTAAATAATAAAGGAGCCAATTATGAACCCTGAGGCAAACCAGATATAATAAGTTGCATATAAAGTTGGATAGGAGAGTTTAATCTGATATGAGAACATTGGCGTCACAATAAATTGCTTGAATTATGAAAATTTATCCAGTCATATTCATCATAAATGATAATGATACTATTAAAAGTCTTGAAAATAACTAAGAGATTAATATAATTATTTTCATTGCTCTTCATTACTAAACAAATATCAGAACTAGCTTTAATTATCACAGTTTTCTGTATATATTCATTTAATGCTGGTTTAAGTAAGATATTAATGCTAGTGGATCGATAATCGATACCTTTTTAAAGAACACAGTCCTATACAGAATTCGATCCGACAGAACTTTATCGATATGATTTGATTTTGACAATTTTGAGCTCGATCGAGTGCATTAAAAAGTTTTACCTATTCAATTTAGGAAAATTAAACGTTGAACTTTACTGCCTAAGTGAAACTAAAGCAGAACTAAAAAATATTAAGTATTTAATGGTTTTAATGCCTGTTAATTATTAATACCAAATATTTAAGAATTTACAATTCCCATATTACCAATATGCCTGTATTGAAATTAAAAGTTTATAGCTCCATTCCGGGAATTGCAAATAATACTTTAAAATACCAAAAAGTAATTTAATTTGCGAAAATTTAATTCCATTCTAAAAACACTTATAAATACACAAAAGTAAGAGGAGTCAGTACCAAGATTTGTAACTTTCGTACATTTTTCAATGTAAATTTCTGGCAAACTATTTGTAGCAGAATAATGATTTATATCTTACATTTAAGGAAATGAAGAAATCTAGTATATAACGTCGGCAAAAATTAAAAAAGTGTATTGGAATGGAGATATTAGCTCGAAAACTTGTAAAAAATGGTAAAAATTGAAGTCTTTTAAATCAAATTTCTGTGGGTAGGTATTCAAATTTCTTTAAATTGTTACTGTTTTAGAATGATAAGGCCTAGATCTAGCAAATAACGTCGAGTTTTTTCATTTTTAGTGGCACTTTTTATAATTATTTGTCTTGTACTTGTTTTTTCTCCCGACATTTCTCCGACGAGAAATTGCAATATTTATTTGAAAGTTGTTTAAATACAAAGCAAAAACAATTATGGGCAAAACTAATTTTTCGTCTTAAATTGTATGGTTTTGTCGGATGTTGGGTTTCTGTCTTTTGCGGTAGATATGCCTCTAATGTGCTCTGTGGTCTACGTCTAGGCTAATTTTATATGAATTTTCTCACTTTCAGGACACAAACGTACGTATAGTAAATTTTATTACCTAGAGGTTCGCCGGTATCTAAATTGAAATTTTTGCTGAGTACTGACTCCTTTGGGTATTGCTACATAATTCTATTCAATTCTTTTCCAATATTCAACAATTACTTTTAATTACTTTGAAAACTTCATTATTATAAATATGATCATGAAATGAACTAGATCTAGATCAGATCAATTGTCTTTTTATTTTTATGTAAGAAAAACTTTTTCTCCGTTTTAAGGTGCTGTAAAGTTAAGAGTGTGTGAACAAGCACGTTTGCTGCTTTCAACAAAATTAAAAAAGAAGTTAAAAAATACAAAGTTATTGAAACCTATATATTTGCCAATTCTTTCTTTTTTGAGGCCAGCCATTCCCTTTAACTCGTACACGTATTTGTCTGTCTATTTATATATTTCTTTTTTACTATTTTCGACACTCTCGTAGACCCACTTTTCGTCATCACAGCGAGCTGAAATTTGGTACACAGGTTCATGTCGCGTGACAATTTGATCTATCAAAATTTGAACCGGAAATTTCCATGGAAACCCCCGGAAAATCGTGAAAAATCATTTGAATATTTGGTACAAATTTAATTAGTGATAAATCCGTTTCAGGAAAAATGTAGAGTTTTCCGATTTTTCCGAAAATTCCGACTTTTCCGGAAAATTTTCCGGTAAATTTTTTTTCTAAATTATGCAAGATCAAGTTCCCTATCAACTGGCATCATTACTTTCTCTCCGACAACGGTGAAAACTTGCAGAAATAATCGAGAAAAATTCATGTAAAACGCTTTTTCGGAGTTTTTTCGACCAAGGAAGCGTTTGAGCTTTTTGAAACCCAAAACAAAGTTGTAGAGCAGAATGAGTTGCATAAAGTTGCTTTTGTGGAAAACTCCATGGAAAACCCAGAAAAGCGGGAAAATCATCGGAAAAATTTTCATCGATATGATTAGTGATAAATCTATTTGAGGAAAAACGCAGAATTTTTCAATTTCTCTGGAAAATTTTACGAAAATTTCCGGAATTTTCCGACTTTTCCGGAAAATTTTCCGTCAAAAAAAGTTTTATAAGCTATGCGGAATCATTTTTTTTCTGTCCTACTGGCATCCATACTTTCTCTTCAACAATCATGAAAACTTACATGAAAAATCGGGGAAAATTCATGTAAATTTTTAAAAAAATTTCATTGTAATAGGAAAAGTCTGTGGAAAACATGGAAAACCGGGAAAATTCATGTTATATGGGATCAAGTTGGAATACAGCTAAAAAGCGCTGTACACAATCTGCATCGTCCTAACATATCATCTCGAGAGCATCACTAACCATGGCGAAGTGCGTCGCAGCCGTAAAGAAAACTCAGGCAACAACTAAAATTTAACTTTTGTTGATGTATTTAGCAAGAAAAATTTTCAATTATAAGCTTTTGTTCTTTAGCCATATTTTGACGCAAAAGTTCTGTGAATAAAAGTAATTTTTACTCGAATAAATTTTTTGAAAAAACTGGTAAATCAGTGTCTTTTCACCCGTCATAAAATTGTTTTAAAATATCTCCATTCAGCACGTAATAACAATTTAGTTAACGTGAAAAAGGCAGAAAATAAAATAAGTAAAAAACGTGTTTTCAAACAAAACTGAGGTCAAGCCGCATGAAGAAGTAGAAAATAAACTTTTCTTCACACACAGAGATGGACTCAGATTTTATCTTCACACACAGAGATGGACTCAGATTTTATCTTCACACACAGAGGTGGACTCAGATTTTTTTATTGGGACATTTCTCTTGAATATTCTTTCTCTTCATGAATCAAATCACTTATTACCTCTGATTGATCATACTGAAATATATCGGTGATTGTCAGCGAATAAAATCTGAGTCCACCTCTGTGTGTGAAGAAAAGTTTATTTTCTACTTTTCCATACGGCTTGGCCTCAGTTTTGTTTGAAAACTCGTTTTTTACTTATTTTATTATTTATTTATTTGAAGACTGTGACAATTTCAATAAGAAATAAGTTGGTCAACATAATATTCTCTTTTTACTTCACGATGGCTTCCAAAGCAGATGATGCTACAGTAGCATCAGTCCTGTATTATTCAAGAACGATTTCTACCAGTTCATGAATGATTCTGAAATTGAGTTGGGTATTTGAAATAAGTATCCTCGACTTAAATTAAAATATTATACACAATTGCTTTGTGCAGGAACGGATAATTTTCTTAAAAGTTTTACTTAAACATCCTAAAAGACAGGCTCTTACTGATTCGTTCTGTTGAAAAAATGTTTTTGGGTATTTATTATTTTGGTATTTTATAGTATTAATTGCGATTCTTTGAATGGTACTGTAAAATTTTAATTCCAATACAGAATATTGGTAATGGGAATTATAAATTCTCGAATTGTTGGCATTGGTAATGTTAATGGTAATGATTCTTGCATTTTGCAGCTCTGCTCTGTAACCCTGACATATAATACGTTTACATGAATACTTAAGAACTTGACTTGAAATCCACTCGAAACTCAAGTAGGGTTTTTGGTTGAATTAATTCCAATTACTTGACTTGAAATTTACTTGGTGACATTTTACCTTTGACAAATCTGCATTAAGTTCAATACATAATAGCGGATTTTTAGATAAGTATCTTGAGAAAATCACAACCTGAATTATCAACAAGCAACAAGAAATCTTCTTCTTGTTCCCGTTTGTCGTTTTCATATCTCGCACAAATGAAATATTTTCAAGTACTACAGTTGCGTTTACATGATCTTTTTCAAGTAAATCGAACAAAATTTTGTGATTTACTTGATTCGAGTATACTTGAAGTCAATGCGTGAAATATACTTCAAGTATTCATGTAAACGTACTGATAGTAGTAGCACTTAGCAATATCTATATCATTAAATGTAGCAGAGGATTGTGTGGATGAATCTGATCTGTTACATTCGCTTTCAATGTAACATTATTTGAATTTCTTTACAGAATGCATAACTGTAAGAAGCGCTTTATATTCGCTTAATAAATCATCTACCTATTTTTTGTTCTTTTATGTCGACTACCTTCCAATGGTTTTCTTGGAAAATACTACCAGGTTTGTTTATGGACTCTGTTATAAGTAAACCTATTTTTACGTTTTCATCTAAATTCACTAAATAGGCTTATTCACTAAAGCAGGCTTTAGTTTGCCTCTCTAATAAATTACATCCACTTCATGGAAAAGAAATCCACATCGGAAAGATGTGACTCAAATTGTCAAATTTTTATCCTGTGAATTTTCTTGAACATTTTTCTTCAGAAATTTTGCTCAAAAAAAAATTGAATTGTTTCGGTTTGCTTAGCAGATACACATTTTTATGAGCATAAATCATTTTTTCTTGGGAACTTTTGTAAAAAATGTTTCTAAAACATTTTCGATGTTGTGTATTTCCTTCCAGAAATTTGTTATTCAGCAGATGGAAAAATTTTTTGTTGATTATTAGTTGTGGTTGAAATTAAAAATTGTTTTGCGAGAAACATTTGTATAACATAACTGTGCGTGTGTATAAAATATAAGTCATTTAATATTGGAAAACTATTATGAAAGGAAAAAGGTAAACAAGCTTGCATTTTAATTTTTTACGTGTAAATTGATGCATAAATTTATAATTGCTGTGTTCTGTTGTGTACCTTGTTCTAGAACTCTCATATATTGGAGAGAACAAATTGTTCTGTCGATTGAAGCGATCTATTTGTACTGTTCGGTTCATTTATAAATCTTCTATGAAAATGTACGAGGCGTTCTTTTGTGTATCTTTTGTTCTGCTTTGTTCTGCGGACACAAAAAAAAAAAAAAAACAGCTAAAGTCAAATTTTTATCATAAATGGGAAAATTAGATATGTGCATAAAATAGCTTGTGCAAGCTACGACGATTTATTAATATAATTATCAGTTCGCAACACCAGTAAAATTGTAAGATTTGTATACCTATCCTTCGTAGTGATTCGGCAATTAAAATAGATTCGTCTGACCACTTTCAACATGTGTGTGTATTTATAATTAAAATTTCTGGAATTTGCTTTGAATATTAATGCAGTCATGTTGATGTGGTTTTAGTATATTTTTCTATGTACGAACGAACGTGTAACCCTTTTGTATAGAAGTATTTATATAACAGTCGCGAAAAGTTTTATCCTTTAACTATACATGGACGTCATGTGTAAAATTTTACAATATTTCTAATACTCCTTAAAGGTTTGAATTTAAAAACTATAATTACGTTGGTTCTAAGGTGAACTTGAACACATCAGCATTTAAAACAAAAACTATAAAATGTTACCAACTGTGGAATCTACTAAATATAAAAGAAGAAAACAGCCTCAAACACCATTTCCTAATACTATATACTGTTTTAAAAATTCTCTGGAACAAAATGTTATGCAAAGATTGAATTCTTTATGGTTGTTATATGTATTATAAAGAGTTCACTTCTTAAATAACGTTTTGTACTAGAGAGAATTTTTAGACTTGCTGGGAAAGACAGTTGGCTACGGAAATGGGTTGTAATACATATGGTTATGAATAATTTTGCAAGAATGAAACCTAGACGAAGGAGGCCTTTGTAGTTGCCTTATTTATTTATAATTCATATATATATACACACACATATTTATATTAATTTTATTTTGAAATAATAGATTTTCCTTTAATATAAAAGAAGGAATTTATTTGGATTCTCCGGTATATAGCAAAAGCTAAAAAATGTTTTTAATTTGTTATTTCATCACACAACCCATTATATTTTTGGTGACAAGTTTCAAGTCTTGGTTTTGACTCATCAACAGGTCCCAAATAGCGAAATTGAGTGACTTGAAAAACAAATGAAAAAATATCTTTATTTCTTCCTCCTCGGTGTAATGTAGGAGTTTTTGCCTCATATAATTCACACCCAGAATTTATTCGGAGAGGAAATCATTTTGATCGGTTTTAAGCGTCTACAGCAGGCAGAAAACCAAGCTGTACCGATGAGGGCAAGGTTTTCTGCTAACACGAAACGCTTCTTCTTCCTTATTCTTTTTTCTTCTTTTGCCCACTGCGGGGGTATACAGGTTCGAATCGTTTCGAATGAATCTGGTTTTTTAATTTTTTTTTAAATTTTTGTAATAAAAAACTTTTTTTTCTATTTTGCTCAATTTATTTATTTTTTCATTTGTTTCAAATGGGTTGTGTGATGAAAAAACAAATTAAAAACATTTTTTAGCTTTTGCTATATACCGGAGAATCCAAATAAATTCCTTCTTGAACAAATACAAGTTTACCCCGGTAAAAAATCCTAAATAGTAATCTAAATTTTTATTTAATATAAAATGTGAATGTACTTAAGTTTGAACAACTTAAAGCTGGAAGTCTACTTTTTTTTTCAAAATAAAAGAATTAAATTTATTTTTATGGATATATACTCGCTCCTCCAAATGATTAAGCCTAGAATCACCTCTGCTTAAAATCTTGCATATGACACCTGTCGATAGTAAGCAAGTAGTCCTGACATAATTATACTAATTTTATTTAACCTCGTTAAAAATTCAGGGTCGCCCATCATTATCTAAATACGCTCAGAAAATTTCAAATTTTCGACACTTTCATTACCATATTCTAATCTTTCAATATGGTGGCCAATCGAGAAATGGGGAATAGGGGAATATAGCCCATTCACGAACTTAAAACTACAATTTTCTTAACAGGTTAAATTATAAAAAGTTGTATAAATTGTAACTAGGATTAATAAAAATTTATAAATTAACTAAACAGTAAAAAATACCACCAACGCTTACGGTACACTATACTGGCAGAGATTACATAGCAGTTAAATATAATTTCGTCCAACATAACTTGATTTGAGCGACCAGAAAAAGAACTTTCAATTATTTTTAAAAAGGTAAGAGCACAGAATTAGTTCATATAGTTTGGCTAAAGAAGCTGCAAACAAGGCTCAGTAATCTTACAAGTAAATAAATTGGCCTTAGCTGATTATACACTGCTGACTACATAATTAATTATAAGAATACAGACATGCATTTATTCATTGGTATATACAGATACCAAATCATTACAGTACATAGAAAATATTGAATTAGGTGATTATATATCGCATGTAACTTTTCATAGAATAGTACTTTGTAGTTAGTCGTATCCAGTTTCTATTAGACACGGACGTGTAAATTTGTAGTCTAGTTAATAAAGTAGAGCTTAGAAGTGCACCGTATCTATTCATTTAACCGGCCCTTCACAAAGAACACAACATACATCTTCATAATAAATAATGGATAGCACAGAAAATTAGCAAAATCGGTCCAGAAAACTTCTATCTTCCCGGATAGCACCAAATCCTCGGAGGAGAGAAATTGCAGGAGCTTAAAGATTTATCGAATATTTGGAGAACAAGAAGATAATTTTGAATTATACAACCTTCCCAATCGGTTGTATGTTCCAAATTATCTTCCTATTTTGTTGTATAACTGTTGTAATTGTGTGGTATGAAGATAATAATGAAATTAATAATGAATTAATATAATGGAATTCCAAACACTTCTCAAGTAAAATAATCTAGGCCATATCCAACCATCATGCTGTCAAATGTGTTCGTTTGAATTAAGTAAGACCTCACAACCCGGATCGGAATTAAGTGCACAAACATATAAGCAAACATTTTCCAAACCCTTTCATTTGAGCCGGGTTACATGTGCAGTGAACATAAATATTCCCAGAAGAGATAGTATTCTGGTAGAATTTTGTGATCGAAAAGTTTAGAAAATTTCGACTGAAATCAGCTTTTCTCATTGTTTGACAAATAATTTTCTGTAACCAAAACATTTTCTTGCGTTTTCAAGTCAATTAAATGGCAGTTAGCCAAAGTCCGGTCAAAAACCCCGAAAGTTCCAAAAAATATAGAAAATTATGTTATGCGAAAAAATATGCCAGGCCAGAAACAATATTGGTCTGTCCAAAATTTCTCCCCCTCAAATTGTCCAGCATAGTCAACGCTACTTACTAATTAGTAAACTTATTTTTTCGTCAATTTTAATGCAATTATAATTTTTAACACAATACTTACAAAAAAAAAAAATTGTTACTATTTTAAGTTTTAGTAGATACTTACCGACTTATTATTGAGAATGAAAATAGGTAATGCGACAATTGGCACTATTATAACAATTAGCATCCTCCAATAGTTCTTGAAAAACTGTCCATATCGTTTTTTTCCTGTCAATGGTTCTCTGAAAATTTTTTTGTATAATTAATTCGAACCCTCAATGATTTTTTTTTAATTGTATAGATACCCATCTTCAGGATCCATCTTTTTTTTCGAAAAGGGCCGTTATAGCCAAAAATAAATGTTATTTATTAAATATAAAAATAAAATAATTTAAAATAAATTATCAAATTTTTCGCGGCAATTCTTTATAAGTAATATTTTTAGAAAGTTTGACAAGTCATGAGCCATCTGGGATTTGTATTTATTAACTTACTGGATTCCAGTAGGCTTATATTTAAGGGCAGCGATCACTGACATGCATGTAAATGGATTGGCTTGTTGAATCAGAAATGCATGAAAACAAATGGCACCACTTTCATATTCCTGTCTCTTTCCGTGAGAGCATACTTTCCCACTGAACTGTAATGATTAGGAACAGGAAATTGTTTGTAAAAATCCTTGTAAAAAACACTTCTTTCGACTCATAACTAAAATTTAACGATACAAATAGTCCCAAATACCTTTGTGGTAAGTTCGGTAAATCCCACTGACATGCATATACGTAAATTCTCAAATAATTTAAATATAACGTCAGTTTACGACAGTTGGTAGTATTGACAGTGAGAGCATACTTTCTGAAATCAAAATTGGTGCCACATGAAACAGCAGATCAAGCAGTCCATTTATATATATGTATGTCAGTGGCAGCGACGCGATCAGGTCACTGACATATATATAAATGGATTGCTTGATCTCCTGTTTCAGGTGGCACCATACATGTCAGTGGATCAGGTCTAAAGCGAATCAGTTTTAGAAGCTGTGGCTAGCCAGCCATGGTTTGACGATGGCTGGTTCATACGAATTGCTACGGATTGCAATGTAAAACTCGTTGAGTAAAGCCAAGTGGCGCGACATGTGATTTGGTTTTTCCAGCACGGTTTGTTGAGATTTAGTACAGTGATTTGATATATAATCTAAGATGCAGTGCAGTAGTACGTACAGAAGTAACAGTTAACTCAAAACAAGGGCGTTTGCGCCATTCTCATCTTATGGGCGTTTTTTCAAATCCATTGTTTCTTTGATATTGCGTATACTGCAAACAAACATAGCGTAGCGTAGATGAGCGTAATTTGAACCACACGATTGGTTTGAATTTTTACGCTCGTAGAAAGAAACGGTCGTGATTCATTGGTTGAGAAGTGAAAATGTATTGCGAAATTTTAATATGTGAAGTATGTGTTCGGCCTGCGTGTTATCATTATGCTCCGCTGCTATACGCTTTCAATCTGCAAATTTGACGCTTAAGCTTTCATTGGATATGTGTTATCGCCCAATATACGGAAGATTCTTCCAACAGCCAAAGGCACATCTGGGGCCGGATTCACTACCTCGGAGAGTTGAGGAGTTGTGGAGATGAGAGCTCTTTTGCCACTTAACTCTCCACTCGCAATTCTGTAACTCGTGGTTGAGATTTACCAAACTTTCTATTACACTCGGCAAAACACTCGGCTGTGTTAGTTGTGGAGAAATAAGAAAAATATTTCTTAACTGACAGTATTGTCTGCTTTTATTATCCTTTGTGAAGGTAGCAATGTACCTAGGATTTTCAAATTTAATTATGGATTCACTGCATATCCTGGCTATGTTTACAAAAACAAATTATGGACTTCCTTGCAATATTTACAGAGAAATAAGGATTTTGGTGCCTCAAGGTACCCGCTAAAAATTGTAATTCACGCGAAAATTGTCAATTTGGTCGTCTTCCAGTATAGAAGAGATGCTATAAAAATTTTAAATATGCACGGTAAAGCTTGTATGTAGGATGAAATCGCATCTACATTTTGTCCCCTAATTAGATATGTAATTAGTTTTGGAGTCCCGTATATAGTTTTGGAGATAACTGCAAAAGAAGTGAATCAGTCCTTCTTAAGATGAAAAAATGGCCGTTTTTTTCAACTCATCATTATGTAGAACTGGTAAGTCGTGGAAATTCACTTTCCATGAGAAAAATGTTCACAACAGAGTACTAATGGTTGTGAAACAAGGAACGGAAGAAATATATGCAAAATATATATAGGAACTGGGGTGTATATGACCCAAGTGCAAAAAATCCGTATTTCGGCGGTAAAAAGTCAGTTAAGAAGTTAAAATGATCAAAAAGAAACTACACCACTCGATTACCGGCTTCTCCCTCTTTAATTTGATACCAAACGTGACGTATTTTGGACAACCCTCAATTGGGAGTTGTATGAACCCAATCCCCAAAAGACCCTTCCCCAGGAATTTTTCACCTATATTTTTGTACTCTAGACCCTAAATCCATAGGAAAACACTCCAATGCTCTACGACCCTCCTACACAGAGTTAGCCGTCTTTCAATATTTCGATACTTCTCACGTTTTCTTTAACTCCCCAAAAGCTTACTTCCGAATATGGGGGAATAAAAGACCAATGACTGCCCGTTCAGTATTCAGTTATCGCGATATCAAGTTACCGTTCGGTTCGGGTTAGCTTTGTTTGAGATATTAGGATAGGTCAGTTTTGTGTGGGTTTTATGTTAGTAATTCGATTGTTGTTATTTATAAAAGAGGTTTTATTAGGATTAATCGTTGAATTATTATTCGATTGCTTAGGGGCACGACATATGCTATGCTGCGCTACGATTTTAGTCTGCAAGGGGGTAGTTTTCCTCCATGTTCGCATTATTGTCCTTTTTGCTCCTTCGGGCTCATCTTTAGCCCTCAATTCTGTTCTATATCTGATCTTGTCCTCTTGTTGATAGCTGTCCTTTGTCTTCCTTGCAACTTTCCGTTTTGCTGCCGTCTTTTCCTTTACGGATGCTACGCCATATCAGCCGTACTGGATGTAATTCTCTAATTAAAGTTAGTGCAGGAGTAACGAAGTAGTTTTGGAGAGTACGTACGATATTTACAGTTAAGAAAATATTTCGAAAGTTTTTTCTTCTGGTAACAGACGGAGAGCAGGCGACGAAAATACTTACCGTCATTTGAACAACATTTCATTTAAACAAAACCTTCCATCTTATCATAATCTCTTAACATCGCTGATAACTTATTCGGAAGTCTGCGTGGCTTTCAGTAGTGGATGGCGCTGTAGGACGGCCTCGAAAGTTTAAAAAAAAATCACTTGAAAAACGTGATTGCATAAAGGCTGATTTTTAGTGTGGCAGCAGAGATCATTATCAATGGTAAAAATGATGGCAGACAGCAACCAAGACGCGGAAAAATGTGTATAACTTATGTTATATCTACTACGATAATATGAGAATGCTTTGACTTATGATGAACTGACACTGAACTAAACCAGAATATGTCAGATCTACAGCGAATTTAGCCTTGTCCGGAACGGGGACAAGCAGAAAAGAATGCAAGAAAGTAGAATATCCGAAAATATTTGTTCTTTATGATTTTTATAAAAAAAAAAAACACTTAAATAAAATAATTGTATTTCCACAAAATGTCGACACATCCCCACTTTAAATACAAATATTTCTGATTTGACTTTTAGCTCCGAACCATAACCACAAATTTTCATGGAACAAGAAAGTTCTAAACCGGTGCAGAAACCGAACATAGAATCGCTGTGAAAAGAACGTACGTTCGGAACCAGTTCTGTATCAGAGTGGTGAAGAAAACACTTTAGGTTTAAGAACCGAACGAGTTAAGGTTCAGTTCAGGTTGAAAGAATTCACCATTAGAGTGTTGAAATTTTACACACGGGTTTAAAAAAAAAAAAGTAAATTTTAATTCTAATATGGGATCAATCGGGCAACTCCTTCGTAGGGTTGCCATATAAAAATTTCGTTTTTTCCCAATATATATTTGGGCACTGCCTGAGAACGCGTTGACGTAAAGAGCTAAAATTTGGCAGATGGTTCTTTCATAGCAATAGTAAGTTCGAAAATGGACCATATTGGGCAACTTCTTCTTTGCGTCCCACACAAAACTTTTGTTTTTTACTATAAATTTGAACACTGGAAGTGAACGCATTGTACTAAAATTGATCTGTTTGTTTATGTAATGACGTAAGTCTCTTAGTCTATAAGCGGAACTGAAAAACCTAATCGTATATTGCTGCTTTAATGCCAAATTTGATTTCAAAGATGGCGGTCAAGTTTTGGCTATAGCTGGATATATCCCAAATGGATCGTTCAATTATAATTGATGCATACCTGTTGTCGGCTTCTCAGTGATCCCTTTACGGAAATTTTGGGCGGAGCCATCTCGGTTGTAGGGCTGCGATACATATACAGGGTGTTTCCCACTAGGAGGTCAGTAGAGCGGGAGGTGATAGTACTCTGATAGATGAACAAAAAATTGTATGGCAGGGGGGGGGGGGCACATCAACCGTTTAGGAGTTACAGGGTGATTAAGAAAAAAAGCTATTTTTTCACAAAATGCCCTGTATCTTAAAAGCTACTAGGCGTATGGCCACAGTTTAGAGCTCATTGTATGCAGAACTTCATGGCCTTTCCAACGACTGCTCAATCAGCCCCATAGCCTTCTACCTCTCCCCTCAAGAATTATGGTTGTCGAAACTCAAAATTTCGGATTTTCTTACCTTTTTTTTTAATTTAACTTCTATTATTTTTGCAAAAAGGTCGTTAACATACATATGGGGCTGATTGAGCAGTCGTTCGAAAGGCCATGGAGTTCTACATATAATGAGCTCTTAACTGTGACCATACACCCTGTAGTTTTTAAGATACAGGGTGTTTTGTAAAAAACTAGCTTTTTTTCTTAATCACCCTGTAACTCCTAAACGGTTGATATGCCCCCCCCCCCCCCCCTGCCATACAGTTTTTTGTTCATCTATCAGAGTTCTATCACCTCCCGCTCTACTGATCTCCTAGTGGAAAACACCCTGTATATAGCAAAAACAGTAAAAACTTAATTTAGTCAGATGTGAGAATCTAGCGAATCTTAAAAATTGGGTGTTTTTCATTTTCGAGTAATCTCTGTACAAAAAATTATATTAACAATTACTTTGATAAAATTTTAGTACTACTTACTCATAATGTCTAGGCAGTTTAATAGCAATCCTGATAATTTTTATTATATTTGTGGTGCATTCACTCCGTTGGATAAAGGAAAACTATAACTCCTGCACTTTGTGAACTTTACAAAATATATTTCGGGTTACAAATAAGGCATCATGACAAGACATGGGTTCCACACGTATTTTGAAGAAGTTGTGCTAAATATTTATATGACTGGAAAGGTAATCAATAATATGAACAGAATAAGTAGCTCATGATAATGATTATTATTTTTGCAAAAATAAAACATGAGGATTAACTGTGCGTAAAAGAAGGAGCATTAAATACGTGGAGACATCTACTACATCACGGAGACCTAGACCGCATGACGAAACCTATCCAGTTCCTCAGATCGCAGCAAGCTCATCATGGGAAAAAGTGAGGCTAGTAGTGTAGAATTTCCCGTCGAGGCCTCTTAATACATCGAATTTTCACTGCCAACGTCCACTCAATCCCATTTAATCAACCAGGAGGAATTAAAGGACTTAATAAGGGATTTAAACTTATCGAAATCACAATCAGAGCTTCTTGCATCACGCCTACAGCAGTGGAATCTTTTGGAGAAGGAGTCATCGTCACAAAGATTTTGTAAACTTGTACAGTATGGATGGTGATTTAGTGTATTTCAACGACATTGAAGGTGTTTTTGACAGGATTAGAATAGGACATAATCCAGAACATTGGAGACTGTTCATCGATTTTCCTAAAACAAGTTTCAAAGCGGTACTTCTCCACAACGGAAACAATTACCCTTCTGTTCCTGTTGGTCACGCAGCATACATGAAGGAAACTTATGAAAATATGGCAAAAGTCAACTACAATCAACATTCTTGTAAGATTTGTGGTGACTGTTGATTTCTATGTCTGTGGGATAGTCGCGATTAGAAGAATCATTATCTTAAACGGGATTGGATGGCAAGAGAATGTTTTACGCCAGGAAATCAAAATATTCAATATGTTCCTTTAGTAGATAAAGGAAAAATCACATGAAATCCACATCAAATTAGGTTAAATGAGACGCTTCATGAAGGCAATGAATCGTGAAGGAAAAGGATTCCAACATGAAGAATTATGGTTGCAGTTTTTAGGAATTACTTCGGAAACCGAAAAGTTTTGTTAGTGGAAGACAAATTGGAAGCATTTAGAGTAGCAGGCTGCAAAATGTCATTGAAGGTGCATGTGATCATAGATGGCACAAGAAGATGTCGTATGACATTCTAGAGCAGAGTATACAGATTGTGAAATAGGTAGTCCATTCTCGAATGGACCATAACATGGTTTAGATTTAGAGCATGTCGAAAGCCAATGTTACATTTGATGTATACATTTGATCGACATCCTCAACACTTCAAATATGAAAAAAATATAAATCACTCGACATATACATCATTTCAAATGTTTTGGTCCATTCCGGAATGGACCATCCAACCATATAAATTTTGTATGCTTTTTTGGTACTGCATGCTTAGAACATATAAGTTAGAACATTTATGTTAGTTGTATGTTGTAAGACTGCATGCGAGATCCCAGTTCTTGTGCCATCTATGATATGATGCACCCTCATTTGGATTTTTCCCACAAAACATGGGCGATATCAGCGATGAACACGGAGAACGGTTCTATCAAGATATTTCGTCAATGGAAAGCGTTACCAGGGCAAGTGGAATGACGTTATGCTAGGAGATTATTGTTGGATTTTAAAAAGGAAAACCGTAGATGTAATTTATAAAAGAAAATCAACAACGCAAAAATATTTTCACTAATGAATATGTATAATATGAATAAATGTACATAAAAATTTCACAAATTTGTTTTCGTTAGTATCTAAGACACCCGAACCCAACTTTAAACTTATGATGGCACAAATTCTTCTGCAGATGACCTCTTTCAGAATCAATTCAAGTCAATTCGCATATACAAAAAAAAACTTTGTATTTGTTGACTAATGTTATTATTGGCTTCTGCCAACTTAGAGCCATGAATGAGGAAAATCTTATATGTAGATGTTGGCTTAACCGTCTATGACTGACTATGAAAATTATGACTTTGTGTGATGTTTTCTGAGCTCTCCTATTATGATGATTGCTATTGCAACTAGTGTTCTCTTCTATTAGTCGTTATATAATTCTCACAATGAAATTAATACTTTTTTATTTTATTTTCGTAAAACACAATTTGACGTAGACATATATGCTCACTCAACCAAGATCATTCATTAGCTAAAGCCATTTATAGTTGACTATAGCCAAAACTTGAACACACTCATGATTCTTTTTTGAAATTTTATATAAATTGATGGCTCATTTATACTGTCCCTAATCCCCATGTTTTATTATTGTTCCTGTTTCTAGTTAATCACATCCATCACGACTAAACTATTGTCATTTAATTATTATCTAATCAAAAATTTGTTGTGTGAAAACTACAGATATTTTCCATAAATTGTCGGCAGAAATAATTAATTGCTAAAATTTGAGAATCTTAATGGCCGGTTTCACAGTCCAGGCTTAAGCCAGAGCTTAGTTAAGCCACGGGTGTGGCTTAAGCCCAGAACTTAAGCCTACTCGGTTTCACAGTACTCAGTCAGCTGAGGCTTAGTTAAGCCGCGGGTGAAAATTTTTAAGTTGTCAGCACTGCGGTAATTGTGAATTTTCTGAAAGGAAAATTGCCATTGTGGATTAAAAACTAAGCGAAAAGAAGAAGAACTTTTTATTTACCACTTTGTTGTGGTTTTTATCTGGAAGGATATCAAATCCAAAATCATTGTTGCAGAATGTTTCGACAACGTAAACCATCAAAGCCGAATGTTTCTACAACCGGAACCGAGAATAAAAATCAATTTCTCGAAATGTTGCGCGCGCCTTTTTATAATTTTTTCACGGGTCACACCTTGCGATATTATATTATACATTTCTTGCTCTCTTATATCCTCTGCATCAGATAAATAACTCGTTTTGGTCCTAAACTGTTGGGTTTCTTCTTAAAAAGTCAAGTGGAGTGTTGACACTAGCTACCAGACAGTACTCAAAACTGCTAATTAGATAACTATTTTTCGCTTGGAAAATTTCAATTTAGTTTTGAAATATAACTTTTGAAATATGCACGTTCATTTAATAACAAAAATTATAATATTTAGGAAAAATATATATTTAGAAATAATTTCTTATGTGTTTCACAGCAAAATCTGAGGCTTAAGCCTTCGAGATGGCGGGCTTAAGTTAAGCTTGCCTTAAGCCAGTGATTTCACTTAAGCCTTGACTGTGAAACTGAAATATTTATTAAGCCTTGGCTTAAGCCATCGCTGTGACTTAAGACTTGACTGTGAAACCGGCCAAGAATTTCAATTAGATGCGAATGAGAGGCATATCCCAGCAAGTGAGTCTACTATTAAAGATATGTATGGAAATATGAATCTAGATATTTACTAGTGTATTTTATTTTGATAAATAAATTAACCAGCATTTCAAATCCGCATCACTTTAATACTCTCTGTCGCCAATTGCCATGCCATGGTTTTTTTCGACACTCATCACGCAGAGTTGTTTCCGCCTAGCGCCCTCAATCGGAAAAAGAATAACCTTAAAACAAAGACAAACACCTTTCAATGAATTTATTTGAAACTTTACTTTATGTTATGAGTATTGCCACCGCTTAAGAGATGGCGAAATTAACTTTTTTCAGTCATTTAAAGATGGTCGCGTTTTAAACTGAAGCGAAATACGATAATTAATTATTTACTAAATTGAATTTTTGTCTTATGTGGATTATTTGACTTTGTTAAATAAATATGTGGGTCAAGAATATCCTGGAATGAGTCGACCAGGTCCTGCACGTATCTTTGACTTTGAATATACATATGTATAAGGAATATGTAATAATAGAAACAAACTAATTGCGAATCTTATTACATTATTTTCATTTCTAACAACGTAAGCTTGCTCTAAACTCACATTGAAACTCCATTATGATTCAAATTTAATTTTTGCTGACTCTGCCATATATAACGAGCTTGTTATCTACATCTGAGCTGCCCCAATAATGATCTCGGAGAGCTGTTAACACTACCTTCTGTCCCGCGAAATTGGTCCTTATATGTTATCCGAAAGCGTTGAACGGTCTCCTTCAAATTATATAAATTATCTTATACCTATATGGGATAGACTGATTAATGGCGGTATAATTTCTAAGCATATCTACGCAGGCTAAAGAAATGCAAAAGAATGCTCATTTACAATTATACTATAAGTAGAGTCAGATAAGTGAACTACGAAATTTAAGTATGTCATAAAATATAAATATTGACAGCTCCACGTTGAACTTTTGATAATAATTTATTATTGATACTAGGGTGAGCCCGTCGGCGGTGCCCGGCGATAATATAGATGCCTAGATGAGTCGCGGTGGGGAGGGGTGGTTAGAGATAAATAATATCTAGCTATTATTGTCTCGATCGCGCTATTCTGTAATCCAGGGTCTCACTCTGTGTGTGTTTGTGTGTGTATGTGTGTGTATGTTAATAAGAGTTTAGCTCTCTACGTCGACGAAATTTTAGTATGGCAACCCTTCGACGGAATTCCCCGACGCCTTCTCGGAGAGTTTCTAAATATATAGTGAAAAACCGAAGTTTTTTATGGCAACATCTAAAAGTGGTTGCCCGATTCAGCCCATTTTTGTAAATTTTAGTTTTCCACGCTAACGCATTCTTATGCAGTACCAAAATATGTAGTTAAAAACGAAGGTTTTGTATGGCAACCCTACGAAGGAGTAGTCCGATTGGTCCTATTTTTGTACTTAAATTTGCTTTTTTCTAACAACATCGTGTACAAAATTTGAGCTCTCCATGTAGACGCGTTCTCAGACAGTTTCCAAATATATAGTAAAAAACTAAAGTTTTGTATGGCAACACCAAAAAGGGGTCGCCCGATTTGGCCCGATTTTCAGGAAAATACCGCGTACAGAATTTCAGCTCTCCACGTCGACGCGTTCTCAGATAGTTTCAAATATATAGTGAAAACCCAAAATTTTACGTGGGAACACCTAGAAAGGGTTGCCCGATTTACTGTTTTTTGAATTTTATTCACTATTGCAAATTTCAGCTTTCTACGTGCACCTGTTGTCAGACAGTGTCCAAATATATACTAAAAAACGAATTATTTGTATGGCAACCCTACGAAGGAGTTGTCCGGTTTAGTCAATTTTTGAACATGTATTTTTAATATTTATGAAAACGTCGTCTACAAAATTTCAGCTTTCCACATTTATGCGTTGTGAGGCAGTTTTTTACGTCTCGACAACAGCGCCAGCTATCGTTTCCAAAATTATCCTATCTCTCAAGCAGGAACTAACCAAACACATCCATAAAATGGAAATCGGTTGGGCGGCTTCGGAGATTAGCGTGTACAAACACAGTGACACTGGATTTTTATATATTAAGAAGATTATCAAAAATCCAAGTTAATTGTAAAATCCAATTAATACATAAATTTAAAAAATGTCTCAAAACAATTATTGTGACGGGCAGAAACTATTTTCTGAGATTATTATATTTCTATTAGCTTATTATTCTTATTCTAATATCATTGCCAAATGTAATTTTTAATACCCAATTTTAATATTACTGTCACTTATTTTATTCGTATACGAAATCAGCAACAACAGTTACAACTTCAACAACACCATCAGTTATGAATGAAAGCAAAATATTTATTTTTCTAAAGATTAATTGAAGGAAACGTTATTGTCGACATTGACCATATCAATCCAGATAGACGACTATATTAGTCAGTGTCGAATTAGTTTTTTTTAACTTTTATTATTCTGTTGTCTTTGTTTTAATAATTTTTAAAATAACTTTTATCCAGTCACTAACTTTATAACTCTGAGCGTAAAGGCGACGTTCATGACGAAAATGTGAAATTTTAAGAAAAGTTTTAAGGTAATATGGATGGACTAACATGGAATTTGGAATTTTTTGTTTAAAATGAGTGAGTGGGGAGTATTCTTATGAGGCACAAAAAATTTAAGTTTTTGAGGGTTTTGGGGTGGGAGTGATAACTATCCACCTTGGGGTTATCCAATTTGGGCCAATGATATGAAATTAAAGCTCTTGCTGAGGGATATTTAATGGCATACTTTTCTTATAACAAACTATATAACCGTTATATGAGTTCTCATGTGAAATAAATTTTTCCAGTTTTTTCATGTACAATTTCTCTATATGGTAGTATACTCATACTTTATATTTTCTTTTTATCATAACTAACAGTTTTCATGTTTTTCCTGATTTAAAATTTTTTATGAATGCTAATAATAAAACAAGAGGTAGGTAGTTTTTGCAAATTTGTTGATTTAAAAACCAAAAACGTACGTTCATTTTAAGCTATTTTCGAGGCAATCTGATGGTGCAACAAGTGTCGAATGACAGTTGTTTGCTTGTTTCTCGATTTGGCGTTGTTATGGCGTTCTGCTATTTAATTTTTCGTTGTTTCTGCATAGTGCTGCATAGTGAACATCTTCTTTCTAGACTCAAATCTCACTCTGCTCCATTCTGTTTCTCACTCTGCATTGTGAATTCAGCATAAATCATAATAATATGTTGATACTATTGCAAAATATATAAGAATTTTCTGAAATAAATGTAGGATTAACTGAGTAAAAAGGCCTACTTATGTGATAAAAACACAGCTTTATTCACTGCTTTGGGTTAGTTCACTTTTTTTCCCATTGTCTAAGTTAATGTATCGATTCAATATAATAACTAAAAGGAAAAAAATTTTCTAAATATTTAATAAGAACTTTCCAAACAAATCTTTGCAAATACTAAATACGTTGCGGCCTTAACTGCGCTTAACTCGTAACTCAACTGACTAAATATCATCAAGAAAAATTACTCTTGTCGCTTTTCCTGCTGGCTCATTAGTAATTAGTAAATTACCCCTAATATGCAATTTTGTTGTCGTTGAATTCGCATAGGATGAATGTTTTTGACAAGCTAATTTAAAATGAATTTATTTTAAAATAGCAGCTACTGTATTATGTACATCCAATTGTAATGGACGACATTTGAAAAAGCAATATATGAACACACCTTCATTTAGCAAAAATCTTGAACACACTCCTCGAAAATAAAAGGCCACCATTTTCTAAAAGCTTTGTACTTGTTTTATTAAACAAAAGCAACAAAACGAAAGCAACTCATCAAATCCATCATTCCATGGTATGATGATGTTGTACTCGCAGTGCCATGACGACATAAATGCTCACCAATTAGCATATTTAGGTATGTAGAAAAGTGGCAAACAAAAACAAGAAACTCCGCTAAAAATTGCTGCTACACGAGCATACCAAAAGTCCATTGCCCACTGTAGAACAACCCACACCCGCAACGACCCAACTCGTTCTTGACTTGCTCCAAAGAGCTTGGCTTGGAGGTGTATAGAAACGGAACGAAATAAAAAATCAAAATTGAATTGAAGCTTCTGCTGCTGCTGGCTGGCTGTTGTTGCTTTGCTGCCGCTCGTCTCGGTCTCGTTAATTTCTTCTGTCTGCTTTTTAGTTTAATAAGAAGAACCACGGCGGAAGGTGTTCGCAGGTGTTAACGGAGTGTGTGTGCTTTTAATTGCAACTTTTATCGCGGGTTTAAAATAAAATATTCAATTTTTATTCTCGTGCCTAACATTACAACTAATTTTAGATCATAACAAAGAACCGTCAAATGTTTTTCTAATAATAATAATAGGTAGAGTAACTTTCATCAAATCTATAATTGGTGAAAAGTTAACGAGAAATTAATTACGAAAAAAAAAATAAAAATGAAATAATTTGCAACACAAGTGCGTTTTGAATAAAGAAATTCCTCTGCAATTCAACAAGTTTCCCACCAAGCAAAAGGTGAATACCAAGCAAAGCAACCAGTGCCAGTCTGAATCTTTTCAACTGATTCATTCCGGCGGTACACAAACAGGTTAAACTTCAATATTCAGTTCAGGTGTGTTTGCACGTGTGTGTGCGCGGTGGTCCCGCGATGATATAGTCACGTCGTCTCATGATAAGTATATCGTAACGGCAGAAATGCCAGCGCCAGCATTCAGTTTGATGTTTGAAAATCTCGGGTAGTAATATGAAAAGCTAACAGTCTCTCTATACCGCGGTTTGTGTTGAATATTAAAAAATAATTACAAAATATAAATAAATTGTGCAATTTCATTAGTTGTTTGTTTGTGTGTCGGCTGTGTGTGTTGTATCTGTTCATATCACTTGGAATTCGGATTACCTGGAGGAGACATTACCTGGTGAAGTTCAACTCAAGAAAGAAGAAGACTATTGAGACTCCATCACACCAACTCCATACACTTCAGGTAAATATAAGATTCGATTCACACCCATTTTCTGTGCCGTCTACCTATAGGTATTCAGATTTAATGTATGCATGCAGCCTACCTATCTACATAGGCTACATAAAATCTGTTATTTTACGTGAACATTTATGCAAATTGCAATGTTTGTAAGGAATTTAGCAGAAAAAAAAAATGTTTTTACGTTCTTTTTGTTCTTATTATGTATTTCAACTGCACATATGTGTGTATATGTATAGAAGACAAGTCGTTATAAATCGCCGCGGGAATTGTTTATAAAATGCGTTAGCTTGAGTCCTATACAATGGCATGGCACACAGGTCCAACAACACCCACCGGTTTTCGAATTTTTGCAATAAAATTAACTTGTTGGCTTCGCTTTTAGTTTTAGTTAGATTAAAATCCTTCTTTGGAGCGCCGCCGGTTGATTATTTCATTGCTCTTATCCATTATTTGCTTCCATATTGAGGTACTCCTCCCATTACTCAAATATTTTGTTTACCAGCGTGCTTGCTAAGTTCTTACATAAACAATAATAATAAACTTTAAGTAATGTACAGTTAGGTTTAATTCTTGGATATTGCGCAGTTGTATTAGCATCTTTTTAGAAATATCTTTTCTTTATTCAATGGCGGAGTTTAGTGTTAGTTCAAATTGTAACTGAAACGTTTTCAAATCTTTGTATACAGAGTAACTTTTAGGAAATAAAACAAGAGAAAAAGTTACAATTGGTCTAATAATATTAAGAGGACAAGAAGGTTTTGGTGATAGGGTTTCTAGCAGGATAGTAGAATGGGACACTTTGGCCTCCGTGCTTGGGATCTCTCGTCCCCTGCTTAAAAAAAAAAAACAAAAATTCTAATAATATTATTCCCTACATTAACATAAAAGTTAAATGAAGTGAAAACACGATGTTCTGTATGGCAGCACTAACAAAGGGTTGCTCGATTTAGTCCATTTTTATACCCTAGATGAAATCTAAAGGGTAGACTAAGTTTGTCATTCCGTTTGTAACAGCTAGACATAATGATGGTAGAGCAAAATGAGAGAGCATAAAATTCAAAGTTATTTTGATTTTTGCATGTCCGTCTGTCTGTCTGTCTGTCTGTGCGCACTATAACTCGAGAACGTAAAATCTTGTACACGAAAAAAAAAGTAAAATTAAGTTCGAGAATGAACTAAATCGGGCAACTCCTTCGTGGGGTTACCATACAAAAATTTCGTTTTCCAATATAATTTGGACACTGCCTGAGAACGCGTCATCGTAGAGCGTTGAAATTTTGTACGTAGTGTTTTCATAAAAATAGTAAATATAATTTCTAAACTGAACCAAATCGGGCAACCCCTTCTTGGTGTTGCCATATAAAAATTTAGCATTTTTACGTATCCTGTGAAAACGATCAGTCCTATATAGTTTTAATGTACTGAAAAGTTCTTCAGAATATGAAATCCTATAAAATTGGTTATAATCATTTTTTCTGTGCGACGAACCGTTCTAGCAATATATGCGAAAAACCACTTCAGAAATCAAACTTGAATAGATCGGAGACCATACAAAATTTTATACGGACATTCATCTAGGGTATCATAAGAATTGGTCTTAGATTAATTCTATCTTTTTTACTTGTTGAAATTATATTTACTATTCTTATTAAAACGCTGAGTATACAATATATCAGCTCTCAATGATGACGCGTTCGCAGAAAGTATCCAAATATAAACTGAACAATTAAAAAAGCTAGAATTGGTCTAAGACTAATTTTTATGATACCCTAGACTAGTTGAATAGACTGCACCAAAATGGACGTAATGAAAAATACGAATTTGAACGAGACTGATGTTTACTTACGTATGATTGACATTTTTGTGTAAATTTTGCCGTCACATTTCGTAAGGGATGCATTTAATATTTTTTTAAAACTTTTTTTTACTCAAATCCATTTTCCGCTAAAAGAGTGTCTGAAAGTAGATACGTAATGGCAAAACAATTTTTTTTATATGCATATGTGTCTATGATGTTATGCCTTAACTTATAAATCCATGTGTTCGATACAAATTAATATATATGTATATGAAATTTTTACATTTTTCCTTATAGATTCAAAGTGAATCGTCGTAGAGTAAAATAGTTTTTCGCCAACAAAATTGTTTTTTTTTTCTTTCTTTAAATAAATTCCCTAAATAAATTCATGTGTCCCATGCAAAACCGGGAAGTGAGTTTGGGTGAAATTTTGTTTTTTTTTTTCTCAAATTCGATTAAAGCACTTGGTTCAAAATTTTGTGTAGTGTATAAGAATAGATAGCGGCAAAACAAAATTTTATGAGGATGATGTAACAGTATGTCTCATACAAAATCTGATATGTTATGCCTTTCCTTATAAATTCATGTAACCCATTCAAAAATTTTAATTTTTAATTCTTAAAAAGTGGTAAAAGCAAAAAAAATAACAAATGGAAGTGGATTTAATTGAATATTTGTGCATTTAATGGACAGTGTGTAAGAAATATAAGAAGAATCTGAAGAAAAAAATCAGTAGCACTTCCAGAAACAATATCTCATTTTCTTAGTTCCTTCCCAAACTTTTCTCTTTTAGAAGGGACCACCTCTTTTCACATTCTTCTTCTATAATAAAATAAAATAATAAGAGTGTTACCGATCTCATTAATATTTAATTATTATCATTGTATAAACATCCGTACGTAACGAGCGAGTCTTACCGCACTTTATACTTACTGCAATTTGACATTTAAATTTAACGCAAGTTCCTTACCGATGCTTTAAAATTATTTTGGGTACGTCTGTTTAATTTAAAGGGAGCTTTCGCCTTACTTAAGGAACCTTATTACGTATACGTCATTTTTAGTTTAGCCTAATGCCCGCATGTAATTCCGTATGATCGAATCATCCATCTGTGCAAGTTTGATTTTTAAATTGGTCTTTCGCATATATTTCTAGAATGGTCGTCGGACAGTAAGAACGATAACTAATTTCATAGGATTTCATATTCTACAGAACTTTTCAGTACCTACAATAAAAATGTGTAGGACTGATTGTTTTTACAGTAAACGAAAACAAAATTCTATATGACAAAGCTAAGAAGAGGTTGCCCGACTTCGTCCATCAGAAAGAGAAATGACAGAAAGGTTTGAAACGTGTGGATATCACTCGACCAACAAAAACATCAAAAATAGATGTCTGCAGCACGGTCTGTCTTATAAGCCGAAAATTTCACATGAAAATCGAGTTGTTGAAGTATCTCAGATGAAAGTTAACAAGATTTATACTAGGATTAAAGTTAATTGAGGTGAAACAACATCTTCCGAATACTCCAGAGTTATTTCTCTGTCAGAGAAGAAAGCAGTTATTACTAACAGTATCCTATCTTCAACCCAAAATATACCAAGAGATCCAAGATTGTTGACATACTTAAACTAGAAAATCAGCAGCCAGAGCTGAATACTATCGCCTGATCACGCTCATAAATTCTTGCTATAATATTCTTGACTGAATTATCTAGTTTTATTATTTGCAGGAAGGAATCTAAATCATGAACCACTCTTCGCAATTCATTACAAAGAAAACGGAGTCTGCTTAAAAATGGATTATCACATGGTTCAATCCAAAACACTTCTCTTTAATCTATGCCGATACCTACAAAATTCTAAATATCTAATAATATCTAAAAAAAATCACAGTCGATGACTTACATAGCTTTAGTCATACAGCATTCAAACAAATTAATCACCGAACTAATTAGCAATCATCTAAGGCCCCTAAACACATGTTATATGTATATTTAGTAAACTAGGGACTCGCACTTAACTCTGGAAAAACTTCATTTGAATAATATCTGGCAGAATTAGACCAACGCCAATTTTCTAGTTAACCATTTTGAAAAAATTGCTTCTTTTCTAGCTTTCGGAGGGCTTGAAAGTTCTTGCTCACTGAAAATGAATATAACGAAAATCTATTATCCACGAAAATATCAACTTAAAGAACTCGTATAGGACTAAAATCACGGAAACTACCTGTGATGCAGCAATTGCAGCACTTACCCTGCTGGATAGGAATTGAAACATTCACAACAATTGAAAACAAAACACTGGACAAATTTCTCATCAAACATTTTCCGATCGACGACCCAGTGCTTCCCTGCCCGACCTCAAACTTCCTTCTGACACAGTTATGCCACAAATCTAAAGTTAATGTCATAGTTCTTAGTGTAATGAAGTACAATCTAGTTCTTCATTTGTCTCATAAATGAAACGTTGGTCTAGAATCTAGATCATCACTCCTCTAGTCAGAGATTGACACTTTGACAGACAGCTAATCATTGAGATTTGACATATCATTCATATTAAAAAAACATTTTCCACTGCCCTCCCTTATGCGAGGCGAGAGAATTGTATCCACCCCAGAAAATTAAATGCTACCGCGAAAATATTAAGCATGTGATAAGTAAGTAAAACCAATCAGATGTGGAAAATAATTACCAGGAAAGATCCAAAGACTTCAGGTTCTCAGAAATAATAATTACTATTATCCATCAGCCAGCACAAAATTACTCCGCTCCAACTAGTCCATTTAACTACCTAAATCAACATGAAAGTTTCAAAAACGTATACCTATAAAAGCCTTGCTTCTTGCATAACGTTCTGTTCAAGAAAATTTTGAAGTTTCAATAGAACAGAGGAGAACAGAAAGATGGGTGAGACGTGCTTCGTTAGTTTGAGCTGCTAAATATTTTTATGCGTGCGCTTGAAGATATATACATACATATGTATATAATATAAACTTGACGTCTTGAGGTCACTACGTGAGAGCCCCAGAAGACGAATAAATTGTGATAAATTTTGTACTTTAGATGCGAGTTCTTCTTGTTCTTTAGTTCAAGTAACAGTCGCAGGTTTGTCACTTTGTGACTTCATTTTATTTTGTTCCATAAATATTTTGAAAATAATTCTGATTTCTTTGTCATTCGTAAAACTTAAGTGGCAACCTCCGTAATGATACTCGTTCATTATACCTTTGCTGAGATATCTTACCTACTGGTAGGGTTAGTCTTAACCCTTATTTGTTCTTATAATAAGAAATAAGAATAATTCAGGCTCATCATTGTGAGCTCTTATTTCAAAATCGCTGTTACAATTTCCGGCAGGTGACTTTCCCTCATTTAATAAACCCAAACTCCTATCTACATACGTAAGTCCTAATCATGTTAACGTCCAGTGTCCCTGTGATCTTATTCATCTATGCATATTTGCTAATAACAGTTTTTGTGCCGGGGTTTTCTTTCCTTTAACGGTGTTTTGGTTTTAAGTAATGGGGTTAACGTTAACTCTTCAATTAAGTTCTCTATCAAAGCTACCCCACAAATTAACGGAGACGAGAGATTCTCACCAAAACCTTCCTATCTTCTTAATGAAGCGCATCAAGTCTAGGTGAGGTAAGTTTTTCAGCTCATCTGCATATAGGAGGGCAGACTCAAGCGTATCCAGTCTACTCCGAGAAAAGGCCGGACAAAATGTTCGGTTATTTCAGACTCTCCATCCAGACAGGACAGGCATTCAGGTCTGCCAACAACTTCCATCCTTGTAAGATGAGCGTGAAGTGAAATGTGGCCCGTGATGCCAATTACAGTTCTGCATTCTTTTCTTTCGAGCCCCAAGAGAAAGTCAAAGAAGACCCATCAAGAAAGAAATTTGTAACGGGGGTACCCCTGTCAAAGGCCCGTTGTTCAGAAAGGTATCAAGTTAAACAATCTACGATCCAGTCCCCATTCAATGACCATTGTAACCATTGAACGGAGAGTCATATCAGTATATCTTCCTTTTCGGTAAGCATGCTGCGAGCTATTTAACGGAGAGGCTTTTAGGTTTACTACCTTAATATATTCATCCACGAGTCTCTCCAGGCATTTCAGAAGAAATGGGGAGAGCTTATGGCTCGGAAATCTACCAAGCCTCGGAACGAAGACAACCCCTA
The DNA here is from genome assembly GCA_963924295.1 of Dioctria rufipes. NCBI lineage: Eukaryota > Metazoa > Arthropoda > Insecta > Diptera > Asilidae > Dioctria > Dioctria rufipes. Next base: position 49,605,283 of record OZ002743.1, read on the forward strand.
TTTTTTCCATACCTCAGGGATATATCCAAATGCGAAGCATGACCTGAAAATGGGATCAATATAAGCAGCCAGCACTACACTCTCTGCCTTAAGAAGTACCGGTAAAATATCGTCATGATCCAGGGTTTTGAAACCCAAGAATGTTGAAATTGACCATTTCACCTTCTCAATATCAACTATCCTGGCAGCAGTGGACCAATCACCATCAGTGTAGGGAGATTGGGATATTCGCCATAAAACTGCAGGTCTTCTTCAAGCCTACAGCCAGGGAAATATGTCGACAGCAGAGATCTACAGGCTTCTTCCTTAGACGACGTAAAGAAGCCATTCGGCTTTCTTGTAATACTCAGTCTGGCCGAAGAGTCATTCTTCAGAGCCCTGAGTTGCTTAACCGGTTCGCGATAGCACGCAGACCTTACTTTGAACATTTCTTTATACATAGCTCTACTATAGTCATCCTTTTTTAGAAACAGGGCATAAGTACTATGGAAATATTTCATACTTCTTCACCAGGGCATTATAAACCATGGTATACTGACATTAACAAAGTATGCCCACTAGATTTTTGATAGGTGATAAAGTGATGTTACGGCATCAATTCATATGAAGAACTTCGATTTTTTTTATTTTATTTTTTTTATATAAGTATTTAATGTCTTTAGTAGAATCGTGTGATACTGTGACACTCAAGATGGCTGGCCGTGGTTTAAGCAGTCATACCTTGGTACTGTCAGTATATCGTATGTTTAAACCACCTGTCAGGCTGTCATACAGACCGTGGTCTTTATCTGAACAGAAAGAAAAGGGCTCTAGCTATCCTTCTTTACAGTATTTGCAGTTTGGAAGAAGTCTGACGGAGGGGGCCCGCCAGATTACCAAGCGAAACCGAAATAATGCATAATGTAGGTGCACTCAGGGTAAACATTAACACTTTTCGGAAAACTATGATAATTACCATCTTGCGTGCATATTCGCAACTTTTAAGACACTTTATCTTCGATACAATTATCTATAATCTGTTATCTTTCATATACTAAAAACCCGAAATCATTTCCCCAATTAGGTTAGGATCATTTTTCAAAGTAAGATTGCGAGGTTTGCTAAATTATTATCAACTTACATATATTAATTAGCAGCATATACTGTAAAGCTACCACCCTTTATCTCGGCTAAATTCCTACTGATTTTCAAAATTCTTTTTGCTAAGTTCATTGTGAGTTTTTTTTATGATTTTTTGAAACTATTTCGAGATTTGTACGGCAGCGGGTTACAGAGTAGTAACCCACCACCATATTTATTAAAAAAAAAAACAAAAAAAAAACAAAAAAAACAAAATTATTTTTCCAGGGCTGTGGGTATTTATTTTATATTCTACCATCTGTGTAGACCGTATAAAATCTCATCCAAATCGGATGATAAATTCAATGTCACAAGGTGATTTATATATCAATGAATGGGAAAAAGTTTCTCATTTCCCGAATTCGGGTGTTCGGAGGGGAGGTGGGGTAAATATTATCCAATTTGCGAAATTCGTAGTTTTTTTGTAATTTTTTTTCTGATTTTTTGAACATATTTTCCTACCCTTCTGATTAAGTTGTGAAATTTAATTTTCGACGGCCAAAATTCTGTCTGAAAAATTTATTTCGAAATGTTTTTCTACATCTTATCGATTAATCCAATTTTTTGTTTTTTTTTTATGAATTTGCTTTTATTAAGAGATTATTTATACAAAATTTCCAGGAAGATCGGATGTCATTTACCTATTTAAAAACAATTAAATCGATAAAAATTTTGCATACCCCTTTTCGCCATCTACCGGCTATCTTGAAAATGCACGGAAATTCCAATTACAGACTCGGAAATCTACATACCTCCTATATGGTTGACATTTAACCCGAATAATTTGATCCTTTCATGCAAATTCTGTTGCAATTTAACCGCGACAGCTACCGCGAAAATTTGCAAATTTGAGCATTTTCCAAGTCGACAAAACCCTGGGCTCTCCTACATTATGCATTATTTCAGTTTCGCTTGATTATCTGGAGCTCATACTTAAGTCACTTTCATTTCTAGTCAAGCCCAACATATAGTATACCTACCTACTGTGAATTTGGACGAAATCGGTGATGACGAGTAGGGACCCTCTCCTGTGAGATGCTTGCACCGTTCCAAATCATGACCTATTTCCCATATAATATTTTACATATATGTGAAATGCTAAAAAATTTTAATTCTATGGATTTTTTAATTGATTTGTAATAATGACCGTGTAATTGAATGTAAGTTTTTACAATGTAAATTTATCAGTAAATGTAGGCTATTAATGAATCATTAAAATAGAAATGTTTCGTACCTATTCCTTTTTTTACCAATTTTTCTAAAACCCCCTCATTGAGAAATTCCTGACAAAAAGCTCTGCGCCCTACCCTTTTTTTTTGTTTCTCCTTCCAAATCGAACATTTCCTATGACGATCTCATAACAGGTGAGGTAATCCGAAGTAGGTACTTCCATCTTGTATATTCATGATTAAGTCAACCAATTTTCATACATATCCGATATTGAATGTGCATTTTTTTCTTCACTGTGTACTTTAGAACCGCCTAAAGTCTGTTTCATTATCGTATGAACGTCGCTTAACATCAAGCTCACTACAATCGAACAGAAGGGCATTAAATCAAAATAAACAATTTTCCTTTTGAAGCTAAAAAAAAAAATTTATAGCAATTAAAATTCTTTTCTCTTGATTGCAGTAAGATCTGCTGCTATGACTGGTTGCATGCAATTAACTAAGTCTGTAAATTTTCTTTCGTTTTAATTTTTCTTTTTAATTGCAATAAACTTGAAAAACTTCTATATGTATAACTCAAAGTATAAGTAAATCTCTATTTTAAAACTGCAGTCGCCAGCTCATATTTCGCGTAAATAAGTTATCTACAAGTCGCGTAATAAATTAGAAAACCCATAGCCGTATATTTAAACACACACACATACACACATATATACTAACCTTTCCAGGTAAAATAAAATTAACTATTAAAAATATCAATAAATCTTAATGTGTGCAAGCGGCTTAGTATTAATGATTGGACTTTCTTAACAATTAAAAAAAAAAAAAAAAACAATTAAATTCCACATCGACGAAACTAAGCTAATAATAAGTGGGCATGGACAAAACCGAGAATCAATAGAAGCCTCTGTTTCGGCCAGACATCGTCAGCTCGGTTTTGTTTATCTTCTTTTTGGAATCTGGAAATTGCAAATGCTTGGCGCAATTACGTAAAACTTGTTTCATTTATTTCATTTGCTACGCGAGACACAAGTAAAGTAGACAGGTTTTTACCTAGTGCAATTACGTTAAGAATATTTTGTCGCTACACGTAAATTAGAATTGCGGTTACCCACCCAGTGAAGGTGTTTCAAAGTGATTTAACACCTATAAAGGCGCCCAACCAGACCCAGTCTGGAAAGCACACAATAATAATTGTTTTTTTTTTTTTGCCCATAAGTATGGTAAAACAATATCTTTCTTTATACCCACCCTATGAAGAACTGTGCAGTAACAGGCACACAGTCTTTTAAAAACAAAATAATTTCATCATTACATGGTCGTTAAATTCTTTGGCCGAAACAACAATAACAATTGTAATAAGCCAAGTAGATGCATACATTCAGACCATAATGTATACAGAAGTCAATTATAATTATTGTTGTAGCAATATCAAGGTTACAAGCAATTAAGCGTTCAAAAGCGTCCTACACGCTTGACATCTATGCGGATGGGTGCAAAGTGATGACACAGAAATTATTATTAACAAAAAAAAAAATTGTTTTGTGTTTTTTGTTTTTGTTGTCGTTGAGGAAGTTGTTTGTCCACCACCCTACAGAATGAAGGGAAGTTATTATATTTTTGCAGTCAACTAATGGAGGGTCATACGTAGTGTGTGTTTACATCTAAACATTTATTACGTAAGTTAAAAACGCAATTGCAGCAATGCAATTGCGACATTATGTGCAAGCAGCGGTAGAATACTTAATAATGTTTTTCCATTCATTCTGTATTCACTTAACTTGGTGAAGTTGAAGCAATTATATAAAGATTCCTTGGGCCGTATTCATAAAGTGAAGTAAATGCATTTCTGTACTTTTTTGTATATTTTTTAAGTAAATGTTTGTGCTAAAAAAAAAAATCTGCAAAGAATCAAGAAATTGTTGTGTTAGTGTCTATCGCTCTTTGTATAGGCTATGGATAGGTCATGCTTAGACAAACAAAAAATTGTATGGGTCGGGGAAAGCAAATTCTAACGGTCACCGAGATAACGGAACTTAAAGATATTTTGGTATATTTTTATAGATCACCCTGTAACTTCTGAACGTTACACCCTCTGATAATGATTTAAACTTTGTTAGATAGATAATCGTTGGACCTTTCCAATGGTCTACAAATTTTCTTCGTTATCTCCTCCGTTTTGCAGTTATGGTTGAACAAAGTTTAAATTTCGGAATTTGAACTCTGTTTATTGAGCTAGCATTCTTATAAAAAAACACATCATTAATACCAATTTTTCATATTGGATTTAAAAAACCCAAAAGTTTAGCTTTAAAAGACCTATCACAGTCTGTAACCCTTTCCCATTATCTCGACTCTGTAAACCTTTTCCGTTATTTCGGTGACCGGTAGAATTTCCCTTCCCCACTTATACAATTTTTTGGTTGTTTAAGCATGACCTATCCACAGCATTTGGGTACAAGACCACATACGGGACAACCTATATAGATTTGTAGAGCCAAGGATTAGGTTTTTAGCTAATACTTTTCTGTGAAATGAAAAGGAAAATGCGATGAAATGCCTGGGCTTCTTGCAAAGATGCAAGAAATATTTTACTCTATCAGTCTTGGCGTAAATCTACAAGTCTCATATCAGACCTAGATTAGAATATAATTTCCACATTTGGACAGGGGCTAAACGCTCTGCATTGTCCACGTTAGACAAAGTCCAAAAGAAGGCTTTCCGGCTTATTAGCGATGACATCAATAGCAACTCTTGATTCTCACCCGAGTAATGTCTGTATATCTTCTATCGCTACTTCTATTGTTATTACTGTGACGAAACCACAAGCAGAATCTTCTCACATCCTTGAAGTCAAATTCGGCCGTACCGTGAAATTCCGCGAATTCTTCATAAGCAGAACAATACGAATGCGGAGCAGTTTGCCATCCTTTGTTTTTCCCCTCAGCTATGAGCCGCAAACTTTCAACCGTAATACACACAGGTACATCCTTGTCTCAATTCAATAATGCTCAATTCCATAACCCTTCTTTCTTTCCTTCCAAGGCTGCGCTACGGTAACGTAGAGTATTCTGAGCTTTGGCAACATTATAAAAAAAACAGAAAACAAGATGGGTCCCACTTTTTCAAAAGAAACGAGGAAAATCGCTAGAATTGGTCTAATACGAGTGCTTACGATACCTTAAGCTGTGGTTACGTGAAGTGCGAGTATAGCACTTATGTGTTCGTGCGAGAAACATATACTTGCTCGCATCTATTTGAGTGATTAGGTATAGTAAATAGCGGGATTGTATGTGTTTTCATCGTTGATTGAACTTTTAGTGCTTTAAAAGTAAACATTTACGATTCTGTGAATAGAAAAATGTTTTTGTTTGAAAATGTTCTTATAAAACATAGATATTTGCGGAGAAGGTAGCACGTTTATGAATGAAAGTCGTATGCAATTCGGCGAATTTCACCATTTCCTTGAAATGTTGATGGAGGATAAACAGCGATTTTTCGAGTATTTCAGATGACATCAAATAGTTTCAAATAGATTTTAAATAAAATAAAGACATCCATTTAAAAACAGTTTATAAATTTCGCTAGGACTATACTATTTTGATCAGGGTATGAAAGTGTTCAATCGCAACCGGCTCATGATGTGGCTCGCAGCTTCTAAAATGCTTGAGAGTAAGAGCCATTTTGTTTATGTTCTCACTCGTCTCGAGCAAGAGCTGTGTATCTTGTGTCCCTTGCTTATTCATGTTTAAGTCACGCAGTGCATTGGCTTATTTTTAGTAAAATTTCAGTAACCACAGTGAAAAATCCAAAACGTGTACATAATATCATTTTTATGATGATGAGCCAGAGCGGTGCAATGCCACGCTCGACAGCCCGAACGATTAAACGACTCGGGCTCGCGATCGAGAGCGTTTAAGTAAATTTTTTTTGGCTCAAGCTCGCGAGCAATACCGTTTAAGATAATACTTTCTGTTACAGGTTCGCGATCATATAGGGTGAGATCACCAATAGTCGGCCAGAAATTCAAAGCTAGAACTTTTAGGTAGCCGTAAGATGACTGTCCCAAACCTGTTGTTATGAAAACATTTTGCACGGAGAAATGAAAAAATTAATATATGTTTAGCATAACAATATACTACTAATATACACCCACATTTTTAATAAAAAATATAAGTTTAAAAAAGTACACTTTTTCCCTGTAGTCGGCCAACAAAGTCCTAACTCCAGCTGTTATGTTAGTTAATGTCAGCCAAAAAAAAAGTAAACAGTTTTAAGCAAAGTTTAGACTTTTATTTTATTACAAATATATTAGTATTTCCAGCAACTTATTGCGTTACAAGTTTAAAACTGGACCAAATCGGGCAACCCCATCTTGATTTTGATTTAAGGTTTGAAATCAGCCTAAGGTCGACCATTTATGGCCGACATTAAGAAAGTTCGAAAATTACATTCCTTAATGCCGGATTTTTGGTATTTTCTTCATTACTCCAATGTGATTTCCAAAATATTCACTGTGCACCCCAGGCGCGTATCCTGACCTGCAGCCTGGGGGGGTCACAACTAAAACGTTCGAGGGTAGAGGAAAATGTTGGAAGTAGTCGCTTTTAATTTTTTTTTTTATCATATTTAAGTTAGGTATCACAAAACCCAATTTTCCGTTTGATTTGGAAAACCTCTCGATAATATTATCCACATTAATGTTGATCTCAGAGTAGACAGACGTTAAGGACTCATATTCAGATACTCTTTCTCGTGTTAAGATTCTAGAAATAGCTGTGACGCAACCGACTCTGTCACGGGTGAAGTGAATGACTGAGATTGAGAGCTTGCACCTCGATTCACATCAAAGGAATAGGAGTAGAAGGGCATGATATGTCACTGACTATTTCTTAACTGATCTTGTTTTCTTCTAAAAAAAGTTATCAATGGTCTTATCAGTCTTCTGCTTTCCACTTTCGCTACTATTTCTACCTTCATCGCTAACTAGTGTAGCAAGTTTATTCTTCTCCTATAAATTAAAAGTAACCGTGAAATTAAATTAAACAACACTACTTAAATTAATACGAAAGTACAAGCAAAGCAACGGCAACTACCGCAGGCATAAGAAAGCGGTCTTGCCGTAAAAATTGTGAAGAAAAATTGTAGAATCAATTTTAGTGGCATCAATCCAACTGATCATTTGTAGAAAGATTTGAAAATTGCACTATTGGCGGCGGACAATGGTTCCAAAGAGTTATATTGATTCAGGTGCCTTGGCTGATCTGGGTCTCTAAAGATATTTATGAGCGCTGGCAAGCATACATTTTGTTCTTAGAAATTTACTTGAACATTTTTCTTTCGAATTTTTATACACTATTGATTCTTACAAAATCGAATGCTTGTGCCTCTGTCCGAAGGAGTGAACCACCAGAATCATTGCACCAATTCGTTTATACCGTTGTCGAGTTATTCATTTAAATTGTTAAGAACATTTTGCAACTATATTTCTAAAGCCTCGTTTCCACTAATACAAATTATGCCAACTTGTTCGGCAACATGTTGTGTACTTGTTGGGAGGCGACATGTTAGCTTAAACTAAACTAGTGTTTCCATTTAAATAAATGATCGAAAACTTGTTGGTTTAACTTCTTACATTCTTTACTTGAGAATCGTTCTTACGCCGGTGCCAACATTGAAAAAAATCATTGGCGGGAAATTGAAAAATGAGCGCGTAGCTCGAAAGTGATTATAATAAAACGTTTCGAGCCTCTGCTTCATATCCTATGAATATATTGCGTTTGGTAAAACAATTTTTTTCAGTAATAACCCTAAATAATTAATTTAAAAACATTTATTTCGACGGACCCACTTATTTATTTGTTGTTTCCAATTCTCTCTCAGTTGGTACTTGGTGCTTAGACCGAAAGAGTCAGCAATATGTATAAAAATGAGCCCACTTTTTGCAGTGCATTTCTATTAACGTAGTCAGTCCATATTATACACTGAAATGAAAAAATCCACCCAACAAATTCTGCTAGTTTTTACAGCCGACATCGAACAAGCTGCCAACATGTGTCTGAATTTTCATATAGCGTTTACACTTATACAGAATGTTGCCAACTTGTTTCAAAACTTGTCGGGTGCAAGAATTTGTATTAGTGGAAACGAGGCTTAAGAAAAATTTAATGCTTCCCTACGATCGTAAAAAGTTTTAACAACTCAGGCTTGAATCCTTAGATTATATAGCAAACAGGAATGGTTGAATTGTGTAAAATTCGTTTACATGAGCGTAATTTGTCAAGAGCAGGAGACTATACATAGGAGTAAGTGAGTGATTGTCAAAATGTGTTTTTGTTTTGTGAACAGATTTAGTCAACTTAAAATTCTTTTGTGAAATTTAACAAAAGTACCGAATCAATTCTTTTCAAAACTATTTATCTTTGAACTTTATTACCTATTAAAACCGTCATATCAATTAAAAAAACAGAAATGAAGTGCTCGGTCAGTGCTTGCAAATATAAATTGGATTATAAACTAGGAAAATCATGATTCAGGCAACTGCACTATCTAAATTATCTTTTTTGTTAATAGAAGCAAAGATTTATATCAATTAATTATGAGAATTATTTTAAAATAAAGTAGGAAAAGAACCTTTGTTTACTTTAGAATAGGAATGGCGTGTAAATACATGTAAAACATGAATCAGTGTCGCTATGAAAAATCAACGGGTAGCTAGACGTTGATTACATGGAACCAGGGTTCTACTGGAAGAACCGTAAAATAAAATTTGTTATGTCAAGGCTTAAATACAATTTTGACGGGCAACTCCACCCTATGAAAAACTGCCGCTGTCAAACTTCTAAAAGCACAACGTCTTATGCGAATATCCAAATTACGACGGGTGACGGTCAGCGGTCGATGAAGTTGCCGTTGCCGCGTCAATTTCAAAACAATGAATTTTGATGAAAAATTGATTGAGGAAGTGGGAAATCATATATGATATACAAGACAACCACTATAGACGAGTTGACAAAAAAGACATGGTTTGGATAGATATTTCGAGGCGCTTAAATACAAATGGTAAAGTTGTGATATTTTTGGCATTTAGTTTGATTTTAATTTAGTTAATTTCGGCATTTTAAATTTTTCCTTTCCACACTTTGGTCCATTGCAATTCTTTCAAAATAATATAAAATATTCTCGATAAAAATCTATTTCAAAACGCTCAAAACTAATAACAAATGAAATTTCAGTATCTTCTTCTTTCACAATCGCCGCTCACCGCCTGCCATTGTAATTGTACTTCCAATTTTTTGACTGCCTTTTTTGACAACGAATTTCCCGCTGCCGTCTACCGTTTGCCGCTCTGATCGTCGCAATTATGTTTAAGTCTCCAGTTTGTTTCCTCCTGTTGCGAGCTCCCTACCAAGTTGTCCTGTCATGATCACTGATCAATTTCTTAGAAAATATAACACTTTTTAAACTCGAAATTGTGTGCTTTTTCTTATATATCAGTAATCGGCGCAATAAATATATAAAAGCATCTTCATAACTGGGCTGCTTAGCATTACGTTCCATTTTCTAAACAATCAAATACTAAAATAAATGTGCATTCCAAAATTACTTACTATCCTGTGATAGGTATAATAGATGACTTTTCGACATTATATAAAAACGCGAGAATATTGTAAAAAATTTGTACATGTTTAAAAGACGAAGAGACGGGGGTCATGACCCCCCCCCCCCCCCTTTTTGTATTCGCGGCTGGTGCACCCATCTACCAACTCTGACATCTATGCCCAGAATGAATCGCTTATAGTAAAACCGTCATACATATATGAGAAATGATTTTTCGTTATACATTTTAAAAAGAAATAATAATTCTCTTAAATTTTTGTTCTGTGTGGGTATTTCCTTCCACAATCATTTTACAGATAGGGGTGGCCAGTTTTGGAACCGGCCGACTTTAGGAACATCTACCCTATATAGATCATATGGAAATGACAAACAATGACAAGCAGCGATGAATTTTCTTTACTGTTTCAAGAACGTGTATCAGCTGTGTATCAACTATGTGTACCAAGAACGTATATTAGCTGTGTATCAACTATGTGTACCATGGGTTTAAGTAAACATGCTCTCGAGTACTTTACCAGTATATTGTTTCTATGCGTTACAAACGGAATTACAAACTTAGTACTTATATCCTATGAGCCAAACAAATTTATATTTTCTTTAGCGTAGGTATGCCATTTTTGTTGCTATTCAGTATTTGGCAAGCTCTGCATATAAACTTTAGGAAAAGAATACGCTTTTATTTAAAAAGGAAAACGCCTAAAAAAAGAAAATTTCATTTAATTAAATATAAAATGCGCATCAAATTCATGGGAGTGCTTAATAATTCCAGAATTTCGTATAATTCTTATCAATAATTTATTGATTATCCAAAATTTTCAAAGGTCAACAGTTTGTTATTGAAAATCTCTTAGCAACGTGAATACATAAAATTTCTCCTTACCTTCGTGATAGCTGAACCGTGTGCCCTTCTAATAAAATTAATATTCATCCAATTAGATCAATCTTTTATCTATATTCGAAGAGAATATTTCGAATACCCTTCTTTGCATTTGTCAAATATTCAAGCAAAATTTACTCAAGCCTATACGTTGTTTACTATACATACATATACATAAGTACCTACTAAATGCCTTCTATCTTTGGTTTCGAAATAAATAAAATTTTATTTGGTCAACGATATACAGGGTGCAGGTAGAGATAGGTATTTATAATTTATGTAGAAATAAATACAGTAAAAATATTAGTATACGAATTTATTATGTACACAGGGTGATCTGTAGCAATTGTGCATTAATACAGGTGCAGGAAGTGATTGGATATTTCGAGAAGAAATCTTATAGAATAAGGAGAATGGAGGAAAACATTTGAGGGGTATCTGAAGTCGAATATTTTTCTTAGATATTTTATTAATAACCTTACATCTAGAAATTTTGGGTATCTTAACTCACAGTTTTCATTTTTGCACTATCTTTATCCAAAAACACGTTATGTGTTTATAACATATGCTACATATCAAATTTCAGAAGCTAAAATTTTGCTGGATTAATTACACTCTGCACCTAAAATGCAATCTTTTTGTGTGGTTTTCTGCACGAGAAAGCAAGAAAAATTGTAAAAAAACGTAAAGAGGGAGGCCTTTTGGGTCCAAGTTGTAATAGTGTCACTTCTTCAAGTTCAAGGCTTTGGTATTCTTAAACTCGATATGAAAAACATGTTGATGATGTTTTTTTTTTTGTTTTTCATAAAAATGAACAAATTTTAGTTAGATTTGCGCAATTTTGACCTTGTTAAGTATATATGTAAATGCTCTATAAAGACGATTGAAAAACTCCAAAGCTAATAAATTTTAAGTGATCACCATAGGAATTATAGAGTGATACATAAGATATGCAAGGAATTGTGAATGTGTTGCACATTTTACTAGCAAGCCTTTCCTCCTTCACTATACCATGCCATTTTTGGATCTTCTCAACATTCCTTAACATCTGCTTAAGTTCAGAAATGATACAGTTCACTTTGTATTAAATACTGTAAAAAGATCGACCTACAAAAACAGCCATGTTAGAGATTTTTTGAAATATGTTACTATTGTAGAGAATGACTTCCGAACCCAACTTCTATTAATTCTGAGATTAAATGAGATGCTGTTTGTTTAACTTGATGATGTTATTGTGGATAAATTTTTACTGATGCTCAGAGCCAGGACGGTCGATCGGACACTAGCCCGGTACGCCGGTGGTTGTCGGGGCCAGTGATCTCCGGGTTAATCGTGGCCACACGTATTTACCATGTACTCTAACTGAACGTTGCGGTTGCGGTGAGAGGAGTGCTATAAGTTAAAAATACTCATAAATACCCCCAACCTAAAAATACTGACAGCTCGTGGAACCAAGGTAGCTAGTGAGAGTTGCCAAGATAGCATTATCAAAAACGCATAGAAAACATTTTTTTTATCAAGATGGTTCCAACAACTGTGTGTAGATACTTTCTCGGCTTGAAGTAATTTCTTATTATGGTATATTTTTAATGAATATAAGCACAATTTAGTATTTTGCGTAAACGTGATTTATTTATTTTTTATCCTTTTAAAACAAATTCGAATTGAAAAACAAATACACAAAAACTGTTTTTATACCCTAGATGAAATTTACAGGGTACCTATACTAAGTTTGTCATTCCGTTTTCAACGCATAGAAATAACGATGTTAGAGCAAAATGGATTAGACATCCACGCATAATATTATAAGTTACTTCAATTTTTGCATGTCCGTTTGTCCGTCTGTCTGTCTGGCCGTTCTCATGATAACTGGACAACTTAGACTTCGAGTAAAACTCATCTGAGTCGTAGAGAAAGCCTTTAAAATAAACTACTAACTAACTATGTAGATTCTGCAATTTAAAAATACAACTTTTAAATCTGTCTACCCTGTAATAAAAAGTAGGACAATTCTCCAAATTTAAGACACGTTTTTTCCTAAAAATATATGTCATTTTCTCTGATATAAAGGGAAAATCAGTATATTTTCCCTATATCAATTGAACATTCAATTGATGTAGTATTTGGCACCAGAAAACCTCTATAGTACGAAATGTTAAGCCTTCTCGGATATAAGAAAGAGAACATTCCATAAATTAGGTATTGTTCTACATTTGGAAGTATCTACATTTTAGGGATAAAAACTTATTCCACTTTTTCCAAGGTGGAGCTTTCCGTAATCTTATAAAAAAAAATACCTAAACTTTGTGGCTCAAATTGTTGACACTCATTTTAGGGAAATTTTTTTTACTGTGTAGGTAAATCAATATCAGTACAATATGTATATTGGTTAAACTGTGTAACGCAATTAGTGATTGATGCATTTGTATTTGGTTCCATTAAATGGTACTTGCAGCAAATTACGTGGTCTTATAAGCCTTTCTGGTAAATACCAATTAATCATTGAGAGGAGCTCTGGTGATTTTATATGATAACATATAATATCTCTAATAAATGTTGCACAACCAACTTCTCTTCTAAAGTCCTGCTTAGATACCTCCAATAAGGGTGTTTACCTAGCGCCAGTCTTGTGAATGACTTTTGTACTGCTTCGATACGATTTATATATGTACTTTATAGGACGGACACCGAATAACGGAGGAATATTCCGCTATGGATCTTACCAATAAATAAAAAAGAGCTATCAAGGAGTGAGGATCTTTCAATTTCGTTGTACTTCGTCTTATAAAACCTAACATCATAAAAGATTTAGAAATAATATATTCTATATGGCTAATGAAGGATAACTTAAAAAATGACTCCTAGATTTATAGTTTCAGCTACTCTGGGAAAAGATGAAGGTCCAATTTTATAATCGAAGACTATTGGTGTAGATTTTCGATAAAATGACATTACTTTACATTTAGAAACATTTAGCAACAAGCCATTTAGATCGTTTTGAAAAATTTATTTTCACATCATCTGCAAACAATAATCATTCCGCAAAGCAAAAAATATTGACAATGTCGTTGATGAATAGCAAAAATAGAAGCGGACCAAGATGACTACTCTAAGGAACACCCGAATTTACCTCGATGACCCTTGACAATTTATTGCTCATTTTATCATATTACCTACGATTTGTTAAAAATGAGGAAATCCATCTGAGGATGTAAGATTTAAACCCTAGACGCATGAGCTTATTAATTAAAAGCATAATATCAACACGATCAAAGGCTTTCGAAAAGTCTGTATATATCGAATCGACCTGGGCATACCTGAGATAAATCCATGTTGATTCGAAGAAATAAATTCCTTTATTATAAATGAAATTTTAGAGATTATTATAGAATCCAGCACTTTTGGAATGTTATTCATAATATAGATACAGCACGATAGTTTGTTTATTACCAAATTTTTTGATCCAGATTTGTGGATAGGAATTATATAAGATGTCTTCCACACATCCAAAAAGCATCCGAAACTAACGGACGAATTAAATTAAACTGAGATGATAAGCAAATTTTCAAGAAAATTAGTACATTATGCTGTCCATATCAGGCTTTGTACTAGAGGCTTAATTATTTTTAACAGACTGAACATTTTCCATATCTATCGAAATATGTATAGCCCACGTCGATTGGGCAGTAAATTGTTGCAAAATAATCTACGAACATGTTACAGCTAGATATAATATCTTGAGATTTTGAATTATTATATTATATATACATATATATATACTAGCGGAGCGTGTCGGCGTTGCCCGGCGATAATATAGATACTTAAATGGGTATGGGTGGGGGTGGGGTGTTTAGAAACGCATAATATCTAGACTATTATCTAACTCGATCGTGCGATTCCGTACTCCTGGGTGCATTCATATGTGTGGGAGAGTGTTGCCAGACTGGTCACATTTTCGAACTATATTTGCAATTTTTATGAAAACGCCATGTACAAAATTTGAGCTCTCCACGTCGACGCGCTCTCAGGCAGTTTCCAAATATGTGGTGAAAACCCTAAGTTTTGTATGGCAACATCAAAAAGGATTTCCGATTCAAAACATTTTTTAAATTTTATTTAGTATTGCTATGAAAACACTACGTACAAAATTTCAGCTCTCTACGTGTACTGGTTGTAGCACTGTCCAAATATATACTAAAAAACGAACTATTTGTTTGGCAACCCTACAAGGGAGTTGCCCGATTTAGTCTATTTTTAAACTTGTATTTGATATTTTTGCGAAAAGGTCGTGTACAAAATTTAAGCTGTCCACGTCGACGCGTTCCCAGGCAGTCTCTCAGATCTAGACAACAGCGCTATCTATCATTTCTAAAACTATCGTATCTCTCAAGCGGGAACCAATCACAGACACTCACAAAATTTCATTGAAATCGGTTGGGTGGTTTCGGAGATTAACGTGTACAAGCACAGTGACACGTGATTGTTATATATTAAGATTATTATATATTAGGAAATCCAGTTGTCTTACGTTTGCCTTTAATATAGTGCCAAAGCCTTCCTATTTGACTTGATTTTAGATTCAATAGACCATTGATACTGTTTGTACAAAAACCTACGAAGAAACTCAAATTCCTTCCTCAAACACCTAAAATTATTTAAATCATCGGAGCTACCTGACAGTTTAAATCTCTTATGCGCCTTACTTTTAACATTTTTATACCCTAGATGAAATCTAGCGGGTATACTAAGTTCGTCATTTCGTTTGTAACACCTCGAAATAATGATGGTAGATTTTTTACTTAGAGAGCTGAAATTTTGTACACGGACTTTAAAAAAAAAAAGTAAAATTAAGTTCGAAAATGAGACAACTCCTTCGTGGGGTTGCCATACAAAAATTTCGTTTTCCACTATATATTTGGAGACTATCTGAGAACGCGTCGACGTAAAGAGCTGAAATTTGGTAAGTGGTGTTTTCATTGTACTAGCAAATAACGTTTCATAAATGGACTAAATTGGGCAACGCCTTCTTGGTGTTGCCATATAACAATTTGGGTTTTTTACGTATACTGTGAAAACGATCAGTTCAAGACATTTTTATTGTACTAAAAACTTCTTCAGAATTCGAAATCCTATAAAATTGGTTATAATCATTTTTTCATGTTTTCTGAGAAATAGTATATGCGAAAAACCACGTCAAAAATCAAACTTGCACAGAAGGGTGACAATGCGAAATTTCATAAGGGCATTCATCTAGGGTATCGTAAGAATTGGTCTTAGACCAATTCTAGCTTTTTTACTTGTTCAAGTTTAAAAGCGTTCTATTAAGCCACTTTGGATGATTTTTTTGTAATTTTCTAAATTTTATTGCAAGCTGTCCAGTCTCCAGATTTTATTTTTGGTGTTAAAGTTACAGATATTCTAGGAATTTATTGAAATTCTGTTTTCTTTATAAGACTTGAGAAATTTGGGCTGCTTTTTCTTCCTTAAACCATCACTCCATATCCATATAGTTTTGTGTTGCAGTTTTAAATCACCCTGTTGGAGAAATAGACTATACAAGAATGCATTATAGAAAGAATGTCTCTACATCAGAGAGCACTGAAGGCAGCCAAGAACTTCAAGAATATGTCACAAACCATGAAGGAGTCTGTTCACTACCACATGAGAGCCCCAACGGAGGTCATAACGTTCTAAAATATTTGCAGTGTTTTTATGTAAAACTGACAAAAGTTTGATTTGAATAGCTCCTCCGCCCTAAAAATACATATATATATACATATATATATACATATATATATACATATACAGAAAAATAGTGCTCTGATAATTTTATCTTTCTTAACAAAATTATTTAAAAAAATTTATCTGAACCAAATGAACCAATTCAACCAATTCAAAATCTCTCAACTGAGTAACAATTGCATATGAGAGTGTGCCGCGGTCGGATGAATTCGAATCAACCTGCCTACAGATTCGTACTACGGCCGGACATACACGATGGCACCTATTACTCAGCTGAGAGTTATTGAGAGTTAAGTGGTAAGGTTACTTTTAAATCAAAACCAATTTATTATATTGTTAAGTAATGCATATAGTAAGTGTAGCCTTTGGGAAAGTAAGGAACCAAACTTAAAATTACTGAAAGACTATTTTCCTGTATGGATATTAGTTTAGGCTCTATAGCATATATAAAGTCAATGTCTGGCACTTTTCCGTAAGTATCAATATAGAACATTTTAGAAAACGGACTCACACGCACACATATAGATTTCTGCCATAAAGGGAAGTATTTTCGAGGGTTTTGAGACAGCTCAATCTAATTAAAAGTCATAAAATCTAAATTTCTGATTTGTTAAAAAAAACACATAGAAGTCAGAAGCAAAAGAAGAATAGAGAAAATTTGTCAAATGAGATTAATCGAAGACCAATTTTTTTCTCTTTTTGATCACTGTAGTAAAAGCGACGGGAGAATTTATCATTTATGACTTTTTACTAAATTAATATTTTTTTTTCACATTTTCATACATCAGAATTATTTCGAAACTCTAAAAAATTATTTATGTCAACAATAAAATAAAAATTTTAGTCTTCCTCAGATTGGCAGGCAGTACTGAACAGAAGCAGAATTTTAAAGATTTGGCCAACTTTCAAACTCTGCTTCTGTCCCTGATTTCAATTTGTCAGGGCTCTGCTTCTATCGTTCCCTTCTATTTTTCATATGTTACGCACGGCCTTAATTCTGTTAGATGTAGTAAAACTTCGAAATAACAGGTAGCTACTAAATTGTAGCAGATGTACCCATATATGTAGAGGAAAACTTATAGTTCTTCGGAAAATGTAAATTTCATTATGAGATCTCTTTCGGTAGAATGTGACAATCGACTAGGCCCAGGTTTCTTTTCATGTACATAAATTCTACAAAAACCCACATTTAACTCCACTCTAAAGCTAATAATAATTTATAATCAAGATTTCGAATAATTTCTGTCAAAAAATTGGTAAACAAATTAAGAGGTTGGTGTAGGTTTGTAACATATGCGCCATTTACTTAAAATATTTCTTTCTATTCAACAAGCAAATCTGAAAACATTCACGGTATCGATCATAACAGTCAACAGCTCACGTCATCATTCTAAAATAATACTAAAAAGCTGCCGTTTTGGTGTTTTTACCAAAATTCATATCTCCATTCTATAGATATTCTCACGTCTGGCAATGATTTGTTATTTTCTGGCGTCTGTTTATGTTTAAAAGGGGGACCGAAAACTAGTTTTGCAAACAAGTTACCTGAAGTCTGAAAGTCTTACGTTTCACTCTGATATTTCAACATAAACTTCCAAGTTTAGAGAAGAGTAAACCGATCACTGGCCCTGCTGACTTCACCGCTTATACATATACATAACTTCCTCTTGCCTGCCGTTTTATGCAAACATACCAACCAGTCTCGAACGCTTGAGAAGATTTCCCACAACGTTCGCCATAGAGGGGGTCATTGATTCTTGAAATTTTTGTCAACTATAAAAATTACAATAACTTCAGTTCTAGTGTAGAGGATGGATATAGGTACTTTGGCTTTTTATAAAAATTGATACCAGTTCGCTAAGAATCGTGCTACCTCCCCTAGACCCAGGTATCCATGAAACATCATACATTATCTGGTGATGAGCTAGAATAGATGTAGTAAATCGTGTCTCTACAGATTTTTTTTTGTTCTCTTCAAGTGCTGGCATGATCGTTTGATGATGATCCGACCGCCAACAGAACAATTGTTCCGTGAAATGTATTCGTTGAAATGAGGTTTTTCTTATATAGGCACTCGTCGTCGTACTCTATACACAATGTAGTATACGTTCACATTGAAAACCCCATCTCCCTGCATGCTGCCGTTCTTCTTATGAATTAAAGCCATTGACCGCTGGAGGTCTATTGATGGTGAGTGATTACCTGGAGACACCTCAGACTAGAAATGACCCAGTTAAATTAAAGCGTTCTTGCGCGAAGCAAAGAAATACTTTTTATTTTTGTTTTTATTTTTTTGTGCAGATAGGTACGTACATTGTACGTAGATATATTGGGCGAATTATTTGCCATAAGCCATGCCGATACAGATATTTCCTGTCGGTGAGTAATTTGTTAAAATTGTGACTTCTCAATTATTTGATAATTTCGTGGAATTTGCGGTTAATTAAGTTTTAAGTAGATATTGACCATAATGAGGTTGTATACATGGTTGGTTAAAGAGACAAGTGACTTTCCATATAATTAACTTCATACCAAATGTTCCGCATTTCTAAAATAAGACGACTTTTTCTAGAAGATCAAAAATCGTTAAATTGGCGTATCTTTCACATACATAGTTTACTAGGATCCACCCACAGTCCTCACATGATGGAAACTATATGACTAGCTGTTTGCGGTCATTTACGCAAGATTTATCTTCATTCAGATAAAATTGACCTCTGGACTTATTGATTCTGTTAGCATCTGGTTGCAAAACCAATTATTATTCATCTGACATCCTTCCTACTGTATCTACTGAATGGCTTTAGCAAGTCCGTTCATATTTTCATTGTCCTGATATCAAAATCAAGCTATCTTAATTCGTTCTCCTTGTTTACTTTTCCATATCAATTTAACCTTTGATACAGAAGAAGCAATATCGCAATCGGTGGTACCCATCCAGCATAGTACAATTTATCTCCATGCCAATGATGATCAATTGTATCTCTCCAGTCTAATAGCTTTTGTTCAGGATGTTGCTGGCTGTATAAATTACGATCCAGATCGGATCTCGCATTGAACTTCCGAGAATGATTTATGGCTTATCCAATAAAAGTTCACCGTTCTATTATTAAGTCTGACCAGGATATATTTACGAAAAATGTAACTAATATCTAGTTTCATACTTTATAAATAACAGGACTTAACTCTTTAGATCTGCTAGATCTATGTGGATATTAGTCCGCTAAATAAATTTTGTTCCCTAGATGATATCATAGAGTATAGCATGGCATAAAGATTGACAAAGTATGGTCTTTCCATAAGTATCAGCGCCACTTCTTTTATATGACTCTTCACTTTAAGTGGATACGTTTTTTTAAGTGAATTTGTTTTGATTTTTTTTTTGTATTGTATTAACTGAAAGACATGCATGAATTGTGCAGTGTTGAGTTGCAAAAGCCACTCCCGGTTATAAACATTTATTTCTTCCAATTTTCCTCGCATAAATCGTTTTGGGACAAAGTGGATAAGTGTTCGGGGAAGGTAAACAAAAAGAAATAATTTAAGTGAATCAGCTAAAATATGCTCTTTGTTCTTTGGCGATAATGATTGAAATTGAATCAAGTATTTTGTTTTTTGTGTGTCTTTCTGTCTGTCCATCTGTCTCCTCATTTATAAAGGCAGGAAGACAAATATAAATTCAGTCACAATTGCCTAAAGAAAACAGTCGAAGTAAATCCGTCCACCGGAATAATAATTCAAGTCCAATTTAATAAGGCTTATTATGGAACTAAAGAATTAATTTTCTGTAAAAAATTCAGGTACAATTTCTGATATTGTAAGGTGGGACTGAGATCCATAACCCCTGCAATAGTAGGCCAACCGATAACTAATTTTTTCAACCAGTAAAACAACCTATTACAAGTTAATTTAGATGATAGAGTTTGGCTACAAGAAATTTTGATACAAAGTAACATATAGAAAACGTCATTCTCATTGTATAGTGACAGTATTTACAGCCATGCTCCAGTATTTTTTAAATTTCCCGCCTTTTTTCATGTTGTACATTTAGTAGCCAAACTCTTGTCGGTAATCAGAGAAAATTGTTATACAGTGGTAGCTCTGTCTAGATAAGGTTTGATTACAAAACAACTAAATCGATTCACATGATCGGGACTTTCCCTTTAGTTTAAATACGACACTCGAGCGGCGATTCTCCTTAGCGATACGTTGCGTTAACTTTCTTATCGGAATTGAAAATTAGTTTACTCGCCTTTGAATCTTCATCAGTGCGTTTCCAGTGTTGTGTTTGAGATTGTCTTTTATGCAGTCGCACCGGAGGAAGCGGTCTAATTTGCACTTGCCCACCGCTACTCCTAGTACAAGTGCCCCACCTGTTGTGGCCTTAGGTAACGCTGGGAGTCAATGCTCTAATAACACCATTCTAAGACCTGCATCTGTTTCAGCGGTATTTAATTATAGTTCATCTATGTCGTTTCTAGGTAATGGTATTGTTGTCCCTTTGAGAACAGTACCAAAACCTTCGAGTGTTTTCGTCACTCGTTTCTCTCCAGAAACGTTGTGTGAGGACATATTGCAGTATCTTAAGTCTAAAAACATCAAAGCTGATGGTATTTCTTGTAAGATTGGTAAACCGTCTCAGAAGATGTGTAGGACAAGTTAATGGATTCCACATTTTGACCCTCTGGCACCTTTACTAAATTGTTTGTACCTTCCGGGCACCAACCTAGAAATGCATCTAAAATAAGCAGTGATATTCCAAAAAACTTAAAACGTTTTCCCTTTACTATCAAAATGTAGGGGGATTCGTACAAAAATTGTACAAATCTTCAAAACCTCTGCTGGAACTTGTTTTGATATAGTTGCTTTCACTGAAACTTGGCTTGGCTTTCGCGATGCAGAAATCTTTGACAATTCGTATCAAATTTTTAGAAAACGTATTGAGTCTGTAGCTCGAGCTGGTAGCATACTCCTCACCTGCAAAACTAGTTTAATTGCAGCCACGTTGAGCTTCCCAGTTTCTCCAACAATCTTGACATTGAACTTATTGCTCTTAAGTTATCTCTTTTAAAATCGGACTTATATATTATTTGTTACTATATTCCTTCAGACTCCATAAATACTGTTAATGACAAAGGTCAGAATATTTACGACCTACTCATTTCAAATTTTATCCATGAGAAGATGGATCCTCTCCTCCTTGGTAATTTTAATTTACCTAATATACAATGGGTACTAAATGAAGTTGACGATGATTATTTTCCACTTAATAACTTGACAACAAGGGATTCACTTTTCCTTGGCACTATTTCATGTCTTGGTCTAAGCCAAAACAGTAATGTGAAGATTGACATGGGTAGGCAGTTAGACCTGGTATTTTCTACTGACGCGATTAACTTATTAGTTGAATCTAGCCCAGTTATAACGTCTACTCTTGACAAATATCATCCCCCTCTGCTAATTACATATTGCTATGACCCCAAAAACTTAACAAATTGTAACGAAACACAATACTTCTTCAATTTTAGAAAGGCTAACGTTTCGGAACTTTCCAGTAGACTTACATCTATTGACTTCAACACGTTATTGTCTAGCAATAGTGTTGACGAAGACGTTTCAAAATTTTACATAATTATTTTCGATTTATTTTCCTCTCACGTTCCCCGCGAGCATCAGCGGCTCTCTAAAACATCTCCCCCATAGTTCAATAAAGAACTGAAGCGTTTTAAAAATAGAAAAAAAAAAAATTGTGGAAAAGTTATATGAGGGATAAAGACATTATAAGTTATAACAACTACCCCAATATCATGAGGTACAAGGATTCTGCTAGTGATGATTCGTCTAAAATTTGCGATATGTTTGCTTCTTTTTTAAACAATACCTTTCCCTCGTCAAATTTTCAACCTCAAAATAGCCATTTCAGTAATATGTATGAACGACTCTCATAACATTTCATTCACTATCGCCTCAATTTCAGAAAAGGATATACTCGATCATATTAATGGGCTTCCAAATAACTTCACAACTGGAGCTGACGGGATTCCTCCAGCGTTTTTAAAATCAAGTTGCATCTCCCTGGCAGTTCCGCTGAGAATTATTTTCCAAATATCGTTCTATAGTTGTTATTTTCCGCAGCTGTGGAAGAATTCTTTTATCATACCTATCCATAAAAAAGGTTGTGAAAATAAAATTTTTAACTATAGGCCTATTGAAAAATTATCTTGCATGTCTAAATAACTCGAATCTATCATTTACTGTCAAGTTGACAGTGTCAACTATCAACTTTTTGTAAGAATTTGCTCTCTTCAAACCAATATGGGTTTATTTCGGATAGATCTACAACCACTATGTTGTTGGAATGTGTTTCGGATACCATTGGCGGATTTGCAAAAGGCTACCAGACAGATTGTATTTATACAGACTTTAGTAAAGCCTTCGACAAGTTATCTCACTCCGTGATACTGTTTAAAATGGAAAAGTATGGGTTTCCCTCAATATTTCTAAAATGGACAGAGTTTTATTTGGATAACAGAATATACCAAATCTTATTCCGGTATTCCATATCTGGAGTCTTCAAGGCGTCGTCTGGTGTACTTCAAGGGAGTCCCTTGGGCCCGTTGTTCTTTATTCTGACTATTGACGACATTGTCTCTCTTGTGAGGTACTGTAAGGTCTTGATTTATGCTGACGATGTTAAGATTTTCGCTCAGATTAAATCTGTTAATAATTGTGAACGGGTAAAATGTGACCACAAATTTTCCGTTTGGTGCAAAAACCCTCAATATCGACAAATGTGATTATGTGTTCTCGGATTCCTCGATTCTCTGTGTGGATTCTGTCTGTGACTTGGGTGTCAAATTTGACTAAAGACTAAATTTTATCTCCCACATAAACTACATGATATCAAAAAGTAGTTCTATGCTGGGTTTTATAAAAAGTTGGTCTTTGCTTTATGAGACCACTTCTTGAATACGCTAGCCAGATCTGGTCTCCATTTTACTGTACACACATCCACCGTATCGAATCTGTTCAACCGAACTTCCTACGATATGCTCTCAGGCACTGACCTTCATTAATTCTTCCACCCTATGAGGATGGCTTGAAGCTTATAAATATGTACTCGCTTGAGAAACGTCGCATGTTTGCCAATGTAATTTTTGTGCATCAACTCTTAAATGCGAATATTGATTCTCCGTTCTTACTTAACAAAATGTCTTTCCATGATAGTAGGATTATTGTTGATGTTTCAAAACATATTTTAAAAAAACGTCTATATAATATTTAATCTTTTTAGTTAGATTTAATTTAGTTTTTTATTTTTTGTTTTATGTCGCATTGCGTGACATTTCATCCGGTGTTTGGTGTATGTTTAGTGTAACATACTAATGCTAACACCGACTAAGTGATGAAACGCATGTATTGTTGATCGGTTTTTTTTTTTTGAACAGTGAGCTTGTATTAAGCTGGTTCTGATAGTCAAATTATTCCTGTTGATAACCCAAAGTTGTTAAGGAAATAATTCAGAGGACCCCCGCATCCTTAAGTGTCATGGGTCCCTACTTGGATAAAGACGGCGTTAGCGCAAGGTAAAATTTTCGTAATGTTTCGTGAAAATTATCTGAGACCACTAACAAATCGCAAATTTGAGAGAATTCAGCTAAGGTTACAAGGTTCGAGTTCTTTGAGCAGTAACATTTGTCAGCATTCATTATTGAATATATTAGGCATATCAAATCAAAATATTTCAACGTTGAAGACATATCTTAGTTCGACTGGCCAAGAATGAATTCATAATCCTGAGGTAACAAGTTTAAAGCTATGAGCGCCACCTGGCTTTTTGATATTATGTATATTTTAATGTCACTCATATTACTGCTGATAATTTCGCGAGTGCAAGGCGTGGATCTTTGCCCGAAAAATGATAAATGAGACCCCCAGTACCTTAGCGAGTCCATACTTCGGCATATCTACGAGTATATCTGCTCACACCCGTTCTTCATATAATTTTATGTGCATGCTCCATATAAAATTTCATTTTCATGATAAGTTAGGTCCTTCGCAGACGAAGCTACTCAGTTTTAATGAACTAATTTTTAACCGAAGTCGCAACCTGGTTACTAACTGATGATTCGCACACGGAGCTACATAAATGATGGAACTGGAATCATTTTATTTCAGTAGCAAGTGAAGTCTTAAGTTTTTAAAGTATTTATAATTAATATAATGTATAGTGAATCAAGTGACGTAGAGCATTTCGTCCTCTATTATTATTATCGAGACAGGAGAGATAAGCGATAAAGATTTTGAATTAATCCCTATATTTCAAAGAATAAAAACTGTAGACTATTCGTCGCGGAAAATGAATTGCATCAAACAGATACAAAGTTTTAGCATTCTATAGAATGTCTAATCTTACCTTGATTTGGTGCAAGTCGTTGCTTCTCGCCTTCAAAGGACGAATACAAATATGAGAGAATGCGTGAGTGCTGATGACCCCGGTTTATAACTGATAGCCTGGCTGTTCTCCAGACTATCAGTCTTGAAAGTGACTAATTATAAACGGGGCTCAAATTGATTATCAACTAGTAGCACCGTGAGCGAACTTCCATTGAAATGCATACCTAGATAGTGACGCACAAGTTACTAATTGGAAACTTAAAATAAATTTTCATCACTTAATAGTATTTTTTGAGTAGCTCCGTCTGCGAAGGGTCTTAGTATTCCAGTAACTAGCCACGCTGGTGTATTACACGCGCTAATCTACCATCCAGGTCGTGGAATGCCACCATCTGCGATTGGTTCTGCGCCTATTTTCCTATTTAACCTCCTTTTGAATTTTCTAGAACCTTACATAACCTGTCCCTCATCTTCCACTTCTCTATCGCGGCAGGAAAACAGAATGAATTTTATGAGAGATTGATGCTTCAACATTTTGCGCTTTTCTTAATAAGCGACAGATGGCATCACTAATCACTATCGTTAAGTTAGCTACTGCGAGCATATATATATAGCAAAAATATGCGATTCAAGAAATTGAAGCAGATTCTTGGATCCAGATAGATAAATCAGGCGAGGAAGCTATGTGAAAGCCTGGTAGCATAGGAGCAAAGAGTGAAAAAAAAACATACCAGATTGCCACTGCTGACGGTATCCTACGATGATCTTGAAATTGTATTTCAAAGCTATAATTATTCACGGTATAATAACCAGGATGTAATTATCCATCAAATCGCATAGGAATTTCTCAAATACTTTTAATAAGTGGCCAGCCAGATTACCTGATTTGAAGAGAAGAGAAGATTTGCACTTTGCAGGCTTAGTGCTTAGATGCTTATGTGGGTGACATCTTTTATTAAATGCATGCCGTCTGCATTTAATAAAAGATGTCAAAGGAGATCTAATATAGCATCTAACGGTGCGGTTGGACAGTTACGAATAGCACCTGTTACTTCTAGACATACAAGCCGTTTCTATTTTTAAATCTAAATAGCTTAAGCTGTCTTTTGGTTTATTTTGACAATTTATATTGAAATGGATAGATACCACAGGCTCATTCTTGATTAGATTCTCCCAAATTCTGCCGCAGAACCTACTGTATACAACCCTGGAGATATTGTAGTTTTTTCAAGGTTCTTTTTATAAATAAATTTCAAATGAGTCTAATGAGGATTCAATTCCCCAATTCTCCATGAATTCAATAAAGGTGTTAATTGTAGTTGGGGGTAATTTTATGATTAAATCCGGAGGCATACAATCAATACTGATACCGTTAGACTTCATGGAGTAAAGTTTAAATAAATTAGATTATAAAAAAAAAACATATTTCAAAACTGTCCATAGGCTATTTATTGAGAATAATTCCCATCCAAAAAAAGTAACTACTTATGTTGTAGAATAAAATTCTGGTAGGCTTTATACCTGAACTAACTTGCTCCTCTTCTTTTCACATCTTTTCCTCCTTAGTTCCCTTCTATTCCCGAAAACCTTTGTAATTCTAACTGCTATCAATATATATGTAGTTACAGCACTGTTCCAGGAGTAATTATTTTTTATGGGGAAACTCATACTAAAAATATTTTCATCAAAGCAAAAAAAAAACTTTTCGGCACATCCAATAAACATATTTATTCGTAACTGTGATTCCCAATATAACCATAAACTAGATTTTATTGATGAAAGATAAAAAAGGCCAAATTATGTCATATATAAAAAATTCAAAGAAAATTTCGTCAAAGAAAACCAGTTGAACCAACACTAACGCGAGTAGCAACTCGGAA
The DNA here is from genome assembly GCA_963924295.1 of Dioctria rufipes. Classification (NCBI taxonomy): domain Eukaryota; kingdom Metazoa; phylum Arthropoda; class Insecta; order Diptera; family Asilidae; genus Dioctria; species Dioctria rufipes. Next base: position 49,632,087 of record OZ002743.1, read on the forward strand.
ACGTTATCCAAATCAAGGTGACACGCATTCCATCTGTTATGATTACGCAGAGTATAAACATGGTGAGTTTCATAAGTCTTCTGGAAAACATTTGATCAAACAGTCGATCACTCTTACTAATAGTAGTCTCTAGAAATTCAGGAATAATCGAACATTGACCTATAACTCTGGTCTGTGACCCTCTCTAACCATACGTAACTCCTCTGTATCGCATCACACCTTCGCTCCGTATACGCAATCGAGATTCCAAGGTGTGTTAATTGAATACAAAACGTGATTGTCCAGCCAAACGACCTGAATGTGGGCTTCTCCTCCTATGTACCTGACTTTTATGTACTCATACCCATTGTCAACGTACCGTGCACAGTACCTATATGCATATTTTTTTTGTTGTCCATTAAAATTGTAGTCCGTCCCATAAGAAATATCTCCTGTGCACACATACAACAAGCTCTGCCAACAATTTGGTTCTATCTAGCAATTTTCGAGCTTTAATTGGTTGAAAAACAGTTGACCGCCAACTTGACATAGTACAGACTATGGACTAGTTATAGTGAAGCTTCCCTCAATCGAATAAATTGAAATTTCACAAGCCAACATCGGCCGTCGTTTCCCTATGGGAATGTCGAGGAGAAGTGAATCATTAGAGCAAAGTTATGTAATGTCGGTTAACTAACTAGCAAAAAGGTCAGATTTGCTTGCGACTAACGTTCAATTGGGGTGAGGAAAATCAATATGACTGACGAATGTGGGGGCGGGTGGAGGGTCACGTGATGCTTCATTATCGTCGAAAAGAATTTATCGAAATTATTCTTTTTTTCTTAATACATTTTAACACCAAACGAAGCAGGTGGTCATCAGGTGAGCAATTTGTATTGGCAAAGGTATATGAGGTATTTCTAAAAAAGGTAAGTTAAACGATTTCGGGATTGGAATGATGAACACCTGCAATTTGTAATTTATATTCAACGGCAGCAATTAATAGAGTAATTTCGTTAATTGAGAAATAACTGCACGATTGTTTCCTATCACAATGAAGCAATGTTAGCCATTTGTAGAATTTATAAACGTCTTTAAATTAAAAATATTAAAAATATCTGCGGAATATAGCTTTTATGTGCATATATTGACAACCAAATAATAAAATAAAAGGAAGTTCGAGTACTGTCAAAGACAAAGATTTATAACGTATTTTTTAATATATTTATTTCACTTTGAAATATCCATTTAAGGGATGCGCGACATTCGATCTGGTTCCCGTTCCTATTATATTTATTACTTCCGTTTCCGTTCGTATTTCGCTGATATAATCACAAGCATGACTATAATTGCAGTTCAAGATATTGGTGTTGCATTGCAGCACAAGGACCCAATTGACGTGATAATTAAAAAAACAAATAAATTGGAAATTACAAATAAATCCACAAAAAATTTTTATTAATATTTATTCATTAATTTACTATAAAATACTTGAATGAGCAATATTGATTTAAAAGTCAATCTCACTGGCAAATAAATCAATTGATTCACAGCATTACAGTCATCATGAGCCCACTACTACCTCTAACACACGATTATTAAGGAATACAAAAATTAAAAATTGATTACATTAGATATCTATGTGGAGGGGTTTCCAGGCGTTAACCTCGCATTCTCTGCGACCTGAAAGATCTATTGTGAGTCCCCCCGTTCAATTTACTCCCTGTTTTGATTTAGACTGTTAATAAAGTTCAGAACCATTCTGGGATTGAGACTTCACACTGGATAGGAGTAATCTCCACTTGACTAATGCTAATAAAAACTTTTTGATAGTATTTCGAGGCTTTTATTTCATAAAAGTCTTTTTAAGAGTCTTTTGAGACTTTTATTTTATAAAAATCATCTTAAAAGTCTTTTGAGACTTTTATTTTATAAAAATCTTTTTAAAAGTCTTTCTTTATGCTTATTATTTAGATATTTACAGTATTTACGGTCTTATTTAAAAAAAAAACCTCTTCTGCTATTTATGATAATGTTTCAATCGATTTTATCCATACGGACATTCATTAGTGTTTTAGACTAATTCTAGCCTTTTTACTTGTTTTTATTTAATTTAATTTTTTTGTTATTGTTTTTTTTTTTTTTTTTTATTTCGTTTTAATTAAAAGAAAAGCCATCCTGGAATTCGAACGCGTTACAGACAGGCAGAGTCTGGACTTTTCTTAAGTTTATATGATATAAACAAATTATGTTATGTATAAGGATCAAATCGATTAAAATGCTATAAACAGCGGAAGAGGGTTTTTTTTTACTTTAGACCGTAAATACTTTATATATTTCAATAAAAACATAAAGAAAGACTTTTAAAAAGATTTTTATAAAATAAAAGTCTCAAAAGACTTTTAAAAATATTTTCATAAAATAAAAGTCTCAAAAGACTTTTAAAAAGATTTTTATAAAATAAAAGTCTCAAAAGGCTTTTAAAAAGACGTTTATAAAATAAAAGTCTCGAAATACTCTCAAAAAGTTTTTATGTTAGATAAAGGTCTGAAAAGACTTAAAACTTTTATTTCGTACAATAAAAGTTTACTCTTAACTTTTAATTTAAAAAATAAAAGTTAAAAGTATTATTAAAATTGATTTTTTAAATATAAAAGTCTCCAGTCGGACCTCACTTTAAAATTCGACTTAATGGAGAGTTATTTTCAGGCTCTGCTTAATACTGAATAACTTAAGGCCTTAAGAGCAGCTTGGCTTGACTATCCGAGAGGATACTGATGGTTGAGCCACATATGGCTCTTTTAATACAGCTATTGGCGCATTTTTTTATGGCTAATACCTCAACCTGGAATACGGTAGGGGTAGAGCCGCAGAACATTTCAGATATGTCATCTGAGGCCGTATATGCTCAGTCTGACTCCACTGTACGTTTTTGAACTACATGTATACCATTGATCCTTGCTAGAAGGACGGTTTAGTGGAACGCCATTGTTGTTGGTCTTCCAAAACCACATCGTATGGTCTTACAAAATCCATCTTGGGTATGATTATATCAGATATTGTCTTCTTTTCCTCGAAGCTTATCTGTTTGAAGATATTTGAATGATCAACCAAATCACTTGGATTGAACTGTTTGTCCTTTTGCAATCTGATAGCAATGGAGATCGCTTCCTTTTTCACTTGCAAATACAGAGGTGAAAGGATTAAGAAGGCTTCCATGACTACTGTAGGACAGGTACGTACTCATGGCACCAGTATTCCTAGACGGGCAACCCGCTGGATTCTTTAAAGAAGAGCCTCTGTATTTTTGTTTTATTAGTTTTTGATTAGTTTTTAAGAATAGAAGAAAAGTGAAATAACCTATTCACTGTTGTCGCCACAAAATGTATTTATTCTATCCAAAAAAAAAATTGTGTTTTTCACATAATACCTACATAAGCAACAATACCTACATAAATGAAGTTTTGAATAACCAGCGGTTGAAGTTTATATAAGCGGATCCTTTTTATAAATTCAATATTTTTTCGGTGCTTTTTTCATATTCCCTGGTAAAGTTTACCTAAAATTTAAAAAATTTTAATTCAAAGCATATTATAGCGAATATCATACAGATCTTCTACTATGGCTTTTGGAGTAAAACGCAATAGGTGGTAACGATTGGGAAATTTAAATACGACATTTTTATTAATGAATACATATTTGTAATTAATAAACATCTAAATAAAATTAAAAAAAACCGGCCAAGTGCGAGCCGGACTCGCGTACGAAGGGTTCCGTACCATCGTACAAAATTTAACACTATGTATACTTTTTATTTATTTTTTCAAATGAGAGTAGGCGTCATTTAAAAAAAATATGCCTACTTATGATAATAATAATAAATGAAAATAAAGCGAGGAAAAATCACGTTTTTTGTATGGGGCCCCTTTAATTTAATTTTTTTTTTTATTATTTATATTATTATTTGTTGTTATAGCGGCAATAGAAATACACACTCTGTGAAAATTTCAACTATCTACCTATTACGGTTCATGAGATACAGCCTGGTGACAAACAGACAAACGGACTGACAGATAGACATCGGAGCCATATTAATAGGGCTCCGGTTTTTACCCCTTGGGTACGGAACCCTAAAAATGGAACAATGTTTACATCATGCAGTACGTTTACATGAATACTTGAGTACTTGACTTGAAATCCACTTGAAACTCAAGTAGGGTTGTTGGTTTGAATTAATTCCAATTACTTGACTAGAAATTTACTTGAAGTGACATTTTACCTTTGGCAACTCTGCATTAAGTTCAATACAGAATTGCGGATTTTTAGATAAATATTTTGAGAAAAGTGTTAAAAATCACAACCTGAATTATCAAGAATAATCTTCTTCTTGTTCGTCCTTGCTGTTTTCATATCTCGCACAAATGAAAAATTTTCAAGTACTGAAGTTGCGTTTACATGAATTTTTTCAAGTAAATCGAACAAAATTTTGTGATTTTCTTGACTCAAGTATACTTGAAGTCAATGCGCGTTTACATGATATTTTTATTACTTGATCTCTACTTGAAGTATACTTCAAGTATTCGTGTAAACGTACTGATGGTCAAAAGCAAAGACCTTACTTCTTATAGAAAAGATAGGAAAATGTGATATTGGGGATGTCAGGTCAAAAGCATATAAAGACTTTAATGAAAAAAAAATTATAACTTAGAAGAAATCGCTCAGGAGTTAAAATAGCTTCAGATACATATATCACTATGTCACCTATTATACTTTTAGAAATTCGATCAAAGACGCAAAGGTATCATCAAGAATATTAATGAAACCGCTAACAGATCGGCTGGTGATACAGAATTTCTAAACCTTGTATCTTTCTTCATGTTCAAAATCAACGCTATTAATTCTCACATAGTTTTTAAAATAACTGCATCTTCCAAAGTTGACCCATTTATAAGCATATTATATGCCCCATGTTTCATATTTTTTGTTTTAAATTCCGTTGCCATCACTTGATTCGGTCCCTGAAAATAAGATGCCAGCTTGGCTTTTTATACTTCCGACTTCAAAACCAGTTACTTCCAGCTCGAAAAAAATAAAAAGTCAAGCTGGATTTATATTTTTGCCAGAAAAAATAAAAAGTCAAGCTGGCTTTTAATTTTTGCCAGAAAAATAAAAAGCCAAGCTGGATTTATATTTTTGCTAGATAAAATAAAAAGCCTTTCCAGCTTGGTTTTTTTAGCTTTTTTTAATAAAAAGCTAAATTTTCAAAAGCTTTACAGGAATAGAAATTCCATTATCATGATTTTTCCCAGCTTTTTTTGTTTAAAATTTTCAAAATACCAGTTATTTTCGATCACTAATTTTTGCGTATTCTGTGAATATGATCAGTCCTAGACGTTTTTATTGTACTGAAAAATTCTTCAGAATATAAAATTATGAAATTAGTTATACCCATTTTTACTGTCCGACAAACCGCGCTAGAAATATATGCAAAAAACCACTTTAAAAATTAAACTTGCACAGATGGATGACCATACGAATTTACATATGGGTATTCATCTAGGGTATCATAATAATTGGTCTTAGACAAATTCTAGCTTTTTTACTTGTTCATAGTTGTTGCATTAATTTCTCTAGGCTTTCGTTTAAAAGCTCAGGCTTGAAAATTTCTTTGTTAATACCTTTTATCTACTCACTAACCCTTGAATATCACAATGGACCGCAAATGCTCTAAATGAAGCTGATCGCAGGGGCTTGCGCCACGGCCGCCACTCTAACCTCATCCTTGACTAAATAATTTTAGAAATACTTTTAGGGTAGTAAACGTGAATAGATTTACATGGGATTTTTTGATTTAGAATGAGAGAATTGTGAAGCTTTCCGATGGGATAAAAATTATTTACGTTTTTCTAGGGTTTTAAGGTGGGGACTGATAGCTACCCGCCTTGAGCTTGTCCAATTTGGACCGTGTATGATAAGTGTTTTTAATATATTTTTTATTTCATTGCAAAAAATTTTAATTCATATTCTTCACTCTGAAACCCATCTCTGTATTTTAAATTATATCAGCCAGCATTAGCAGAAAATTGAAGAAGGTATTAGATTTCACATTATTAAGTACCTATACTTTTGTGGACAAAATGTAAATCATACCATAAATGAAAATCTGCTATCTCTATAGACTTCACCGTTACTTTTCCACAATTGTGGCGCTTTTTTTTTACATAAGCAGATTTATATTCTTTGATAAAACCATTACAAATGCTCTAATCAGACTCCCCTGGTAGCCAGATATGACATATAAGCGAAAAACAACAACAAATTTTTGTCATTTGTCGACAAAATTATGTGACAAATATGATTTGAAACTGAAACTGTGTTCAGGGTTGACGGCAATTGTCACATAATATGTCACATAAATAATATTTGGGATTGTCACAGTTATGATAATAAATTGTGTGACAATTGATCCACTTATCTTTGTGACATTTTAATGTAGTCATTTTGTCAAACTGTAATAAATTGTTTATGGGTGTTTAAAACTGAAGTTTAAAAAAAATACACGAATTTTTGAAAAAAATTTTTATTTATTTCTTAAAATGTTTAAATTATATTTCGGCTAGTCCTCTGCAATATCTTTATTGCGGATACATTTACGATATCTAAAAACAGGGAGAAACAAGTAAAAAAGCTAGAATCGGCTTAATACCAATTCTTATGATGCCCTAGATGAATGCCCGTATGTAATTTTGTATGACCACGTCTTTGTGCACGTTAGATTTTTGAAATAGTTTTTTGCATATATTCTTAAAACGGTTCGTCGGACAATAAAAATGGTTATAACCAATTTCATAGGATTTCACATTCTGAAGAACTTTTCAGTACCTACATTAAAATCATCTAGGACTGATCGTTTTCACAGTATACCTATGTAAAAATCCTAAATTTTTATATGGCAACACCAAGAAGAGATTACCCGATTTTGTCCATTTTATAAATTTTTTTTACTATTGCTATGAAAACACCATGTACGAAATTTCAGCTCTCTACATTGACTCGTTCTCAGGCAGTGTCTCTAAATATGTAATGAAAAACGAAATTTTGTATAGCAACTCTACGAAGGAATTACCTGATTTGTCTCATTTTCGAACTGTCTTTTTTTAAACGCCCGTGCGCAAAATTTCAGCTCTGGAAGTGCACGAGCTCTCGAGTTATCGTGCGCACAGACAGACTGACGTACGGACAGACGGACGGACAGACAAGCAAAAAACAAAATAACTTTCAATATTATGCGTGGGTGTTCAATCCATTTTGCTCTAGCAGCATTATTTCTATGCGTTGCAAATGGAATGAAAAACTTAGTACACCTTTTAGATTTCATCTGAGGTATAATTAAAACAATTGAAACTGGAATTTAATAGGAATTAATAATATCAATTTACCTATATTTTTGATAGAGAAATATTTTTCTTTTGTATGTTGATTTTCAATAGTCGGTTAATAACACGACAGACGGCATTTTCCATACTTTTCACTCAGATTAATTTTCCATACAATTAGTTGCATGTCATTCTAACAAAGTATTAGTTACAAAATGGAATTTTTATACACTTTGTTCACTATGAACACTTGGTTTCGGATTTCCCTTCAAATGGAGAACTTTCACAATTTGGCAATACCACCTGACGGGTAATTTTTGTGTAGGTCTTCAGAGTGTGTGTCCTATCCATGTCCATTTTCTTCGCCATATATCATCTAGAGTGTTTTGGCTAATTAAAAACAAAAGAAGTTTCATATTTTTATATTTTACAATTAAATTAACCGAAAAAGAAATTCTTCGCAAAGGAAAAATTTAAATTTCATTAAAACCCTATTCGGTGTAGCTAGAAAACCAAAATTTTATCTGTGCAATTATTTTGACACATTTATACTGGTTTATATCAGCATTTAATCAAATTATAAAAGTTTTTTTTTTTTGTCGTAGTAAATATCAATTTAACCGAGTTCAATGATTCAAATGCTTAAAATCCAACAATTTAAAATTCGCTCAACACAAAAATATCGCTGGACGCCGGTAAAGATCTAACAAGGAAAGAAGCAAATTATCAAGTTGAAGTTCAATTAATAACAAATGTAATGACCTTAAACGTGATAATCGAATATGAAGCGTATCTGCGGTGATAATTTGTCAAATCATTTTTCAATCATAAACGGGGCACGAAGTTTTATATGCCGGAATTGTTATTTCTTATAGTTAGAGCAATCTATGTTTACAGTTAGAAATCGTGCAAGAATTTTACCTAAAAACATTTATCAAAATTGGGCGTTTTTATGTTGTGAAATATTTTCACACTCTCATACTACTCCGCAGGTCAAATTAATTTTAGAAACGGGTTACGAGGAAATTTTTGAGAATATTAAGTATGTACAAAAGTATAATTGCATTTTGGGTATATAAAAACAATCAGTTTTAATTTAAAAGAATGCCATTAATTTAAGAAGTATATGTTCAGCTATATTGTAAGGAACCTTTTGTGTAACAACTTTTGTAAATACAAGTCTCTATTACAAAAAATTAGTGTGATCGGCTTGGCCAGCCTATATAGGCTTACATATATTATGAATACATACACATATGTCCGTATGTATGCTCATATTACATAATTGCATCAACTGACCAACCCATCTAACAACAAAAGCATAACAATGACTGGGTACTAGACTTGGTATGAAAGGTGATATCTAAAAGCTTTTTTGCATGTCTGAACTGAAACTAAATGTTTAACTACTGTCGCACTTTTACTTCCGTTGCTCCAGATACCTCGATTATCCGTGTTTTTGTATAGAATGAGATCTTTTAATTTATGCATTTAATTAAATGCAGTAGAATTTTTTCGAACTAAATTTTATATATGAAAGGAAATATCCGACAGCAGGCTTCCGTTTTAAGGAGATATTCAGAGTTAATTAAAAAGCAGATACAAGATACATACCTACGTACATATACGAGGATTATGATAAAATTTGTCTGATGCTCGATCATAAAAAAAATTGATTAAATTTGTAAAGAACATTGGAAAAAAAATTACTAGTTTATGTCTGTTACACGAAGTTGGTTATTTAATTAAGAAGTTTTTAGATTGATAAAATCAATCTAAAAGAGTTTAGGTATTTGTATGGTTGTTTGGTTGGTTGATTAAAGAGGAAGATGAGAAGTTTTTAAGCATGTAGCAGTCACTGAAATGGACTATGGTATTCACCCTCCCATATCCTTAAAATATGCCCTTTGAGTAGGTTTAAGAACCCGCAAACTTGCTTCCTCAGTAAGAAGTGATCGGTAATCAGACCAGTTAAGATCCTAGTATAACTTCCGTCCTACTGTACCTTACAAGCTTCCTGCGCTTTTTATAGACAAAATCGCCATGAAACGCTTTGCTTTGTCTGATACGCGTTTTCTAATGGCTCAACTTGGCGCACACAGAGGTAACACACACATCAGCTCTGTGCCTACCAGAGGTGCAGCTGTGACATTGCTAGTAAGTTTCCAGAGATCCAGATGAGTTTAACCGAAACCCTCAAGAAATACTGCCCAAGCCACGAAACATAATCTCTCACTACTACTAGAGAGCCCTAACTAAGTCCTAACATTCTAAAATATCTGCAGTGTTCTTACGTAAAACTGACAAAAGTTTGCTTTAAAGAGCTCCTGCGCCCTGAACTACTATTCATATAGAAAAATGGTGTGCTTATAATCTTAAGTTTGCTTTCTTATCTTCGCACCCGTAGTCAAATTTTTATATCTTTCCTAACAAAATTATTTAAAACAATTTATCTTAACTAAATGACTATGATTCCTCAAACAAAACTCTCAACTGAGTAACAATTGCATATGAGAGTGTGCCGTGGCCAGATGAATTCGAATCAATTTGCCTACAGATTCGGAATACGGCCGCACATACACTATTGCAACTATTACTCATAGCTGAGAGTTATTGAGCCTAAAATGGTAAAATTACTTTTTAATCAAAACTATTTTATTATTTTGTTAAGTAAGGTATATGGTAAGGGTAGCCTTTGGGAAGGTAAGGAACCAAGCTTAAAATTACTAGAAGACTATTTTCCTGTGTGGATAGTAGTTTAGGCTTTATGTTTGCTAGCATTCCAACGAGACTTTGCTTGGAAATAATAAAAAAAATGGAATGCTGTTGCGCTATTCATCAATTTAACAAAGAGAAAGCTCCTTGAAATGTTAGAATTTTGCATTGTAGAAGCCAACTATTTCGTCTTCAATAAAGATATTTACAAATAGATTTCTGGTTTATCCAAGGGGTGCCCACTGGAGGAACTACTTAATAATACTTTAAACAAAGTTGAAAAATAAAAAAACCCAGATTATTCAAAAAATATGTGGATGATTTATTTTCAATTGTATCACATGATAACATTAATATTGTTCTTAAATGAATTAAACAATTTCCATCCCAAATTACAGTTTACAATACAAAGGGAAGTGCATGGTTGCTTGCCTTTCTTGGACGTTAAAATTATAAGAAGAAACAAAGAGTTCATCACTGATTGGTATCAAAAACCCACGTCATCGGGTAGGTTACTACATTTCAAATCTACTCATTCTTATTACCAAAAAGTAAACACAGCTAGAAATTTCATAGGTAAAGTTTTAAGCAAAATGCCTTCCAAAAAAATATAATTAATTCCCTGTTGTTCCAACATATACACAAACTACGGCAATCAAACTCACATTGCCAAAACAATCCATCAAATAATAATCTTCCCAAAACTTTCAGGTCAGCAACATACATCCCGGTCCTCTCAGAGAAACTTAATGGGATAGTTCTAATAATCCACAAATAAAAATAGCGTTAAAATTCTCAAAATCAGTACAAAACTGCTTTAACAAAATTAATTAGTTAATTAGTCTCTGATGCGGTATATAAAATTCCCTGTGGGTATAATACATGCAACATACCAACATGTCCTATGCAGAAACAGCAGGGCAAGCTTTGTCAAACCACTTACCGATTACAATACTATTAAAATTTTATGCGCTTATAGCAAACGTCTTACTCTTGAGGCTTTACACTTTCAAAGCACAAAAAACATAGAATAGACAAGCAGACACAGACAGCATACAAAAACCATTTACGGCGGTCTCTTAGACAATCCCTACACTCTTAAAGTTATATATGTGGAAAAAATAAAAATGGCCGTTATGAATCTCTTGGGATCACATATTCATAAACTAGTAGATTTTAAAACTTTACTAGGGTAATTCACTCCGCCCAATGTTTATGTTAATTTGTAACAAGTGTTATAGTTATTTTTGATTTTGTTATATTTTGCTCGGTGGCATAGACATGGATTCGGATAGGGCTTGACTCGATGTTACATCACTAGCTGTAATAACAAGAGCAAGAGGAAGACTTGGATTCGGACAGGCTGTCAAAAGACAATTGCATATGACATGTCCGCTTCTGCTTTAAGGCATGTCTTCACTCTTTTTTGTGCTATTTTTATGTCAAAGCTAGATGATACTGCTGCATTTATGTTTGCACTAAAAATTTGTTTCATAAATGTCTTTAAGACAAAGTTTTAGTTGTGTATTAAAATTAGAATTAAAGTGAATTCAACACAGGATCGATATATTTTCGTTCTCATGATGTTGTTTTTCTTCTTCTTCTTCTTCTTCCACTATTGATTATGCTCCAGAACTGTGGGCTTGACTAGCGAGCTAGAGTTCCTTCAAAATGGCCTGACCCTATTGGGTATTTAGCCAAAAAAGTGTGCCGTATCCGGCTATATGTTGATTACCATGTCTGGCCAAGTATTGATTGCCATGTCCGGCTAAATGTTGTATGTATTTTATGTGTGATTGTATTATTTTAATGTTGAGATTTGTTGTATAGTTATATAGTTGTATTTCGTTTTATAATTGTTATAATATGTTTAAATACTTGTGATTGTATTATTATTTATGACTTCATTTGTTTTATTTGTCTTGATATTATGTATAGGTCGACGAAACACAAGTAAGTTTCATGAGATTGAAACTACCGTTACCGACGCCACGCTTAATTCACTGTTACAGTTGATGAGATCAGCTGGTAAGTAAAAAACTTTAATGACAAACACTACACACTAAACACCAAAAATGTATCCGAGAGATTGCAAATCCGATGATGCATTGAAGGCATCACCAGGGAAAAAGAATCTCTCGGAAGACCACTAATCTGGTCCAAGCGTCGAAGCGAGCGAATTTGGAAACGTCCGACCGCGTTGATGTACAACTTGGAACTGGATGTTGTTCTTGTTTTCTACAAAAATGTCAAATGATCTGTCAAATAATTTTTCGAAAGTGGATATGTTTTTTTTGCTATCCTAAAAAAAAAGGGTGAGTTCCGTGTGCTGATAAAGCTCCACCTACCCTATGCATGGAACACCGTTAGGGAAACTTAAGACAAGCTAAAAATATATTATGCGAACTCTGTTCTATCGCGTCGCATAGAAAGTTTTACAATATTGGTTCAGTGAATTTCATTTAGCATAAGTACGAATAGTGCTGAGCGCTCGTGATTACTGAATGAGATCCTTGATATAGGTCTGTATGTTTACTTTTGTGTAAACACTTCTGAATAAAATTCAAATAAAAACTTTCTTTTGGTAGAGGGGATAATACTAGATGTTAATGAAAAAAGTTAACAAACAACTTATGAGTAACAGCTAGGTAAACCCACTGACTGCTGATACTACTGAAATTGCTTACATTATTTGACATTATTATTGGATCTCTTTTCTATAGTTGTCTCTTTTTGGTTTAACTACTTTATTCCGCGGAACTACAAATAATCAGTTCTATACAAAGTACACCATAGTCCAGTTTCAGTTCAGTGGTTTTCCAAATGAATATATAGAATATAAATAGATGGCAATACAATATTTGTAATCCTTTCTCTGTCCCCCATACCTACCTTTAGGGGCCGGTAGACAGAAATTGCTTAATTTTATTTCTTTCAAAATCATGTTTAAAAAATATTTGATGTTGTAGGAGATAAGCTTCTAAGAATAGAAATAATTTCGAATGCTTCTGTAATTTGTTGAACTTTTAATATGAATAATAAAGCGAAAGTAAAACTTGAAATTAAGATAATTGTCACACCCTGCCAAAAAAAATTGACCCATATGAAATAGAAAATCAGGCATTCCATGTTATATCAGTGGGTAAACCGAGGTAAATTTTTCAGCTGTCAAAAACCAACAATAGTTTTTGTTATGTGAACTATGGTGAACTGTTTGTCAATATTTTATACTAAATAAATAAAAAAAATTTTGAAACAAATCGCACTTATTTTATTTATTTATTATTTCTAAAAAAATCTCTTTGAAAACTGAAAGAATTATTTTAAATGACAAACAAAGAAAAGAATCAACTAACCCATCCACTTTAAAGTGTGTAAAAATGTTAACTTTTGTTCAAGAGGGGATATGCATTTAACTGTGAAATTTTTCTAGTCCGAGAAGTTAACATACATATTATAGGTAAAAATCTTTCGAGCCTGTGTAAAAACCTTCGAGTGTGTGTAAAAACTTTGAAAGCTGAGTAAAAACTTTCGAGTAAACATATAGACCTATTTTGATGGATGGCCATCGAGTGAAGATATATGTATACATATATAAGCTAGCTAAGATGGTACACATCTCAGTCAAACGTGATTTTTATATCCTGTAGAAGCGATTGGGCATTAAAAAGCGACCTGTAAGATAGGTGTCATGTTAGCTTACAGTTGGCCAAAAACTGAACCACGTGACAATTTGAGCATGGGCAAGCGAAATCTAAGTAAGTTTTCGCAACATTATGTAACCGCTGAGGAGATATGAATCTATTATAATATAGAACTGCAGTAATGAAAAAGCATTAGATTTCTCCTGTTAAACGTGCTTTGATGAAGGAAACCCTGTTTTATCGGCCAAAAATGTTATTACCACAATTGTCTGGGATTCACATGGCGCAATCTTCTTCTTTAAGTATCTGGAAGAGAGAAAAACGATCACATGGTATTATTATATAGTACATCTTTGTTGAATCGATTTTACGTTGAATTAATGAAAAAGCAACCCTATTTCGCAGCTTCTTTCCCTTTTCAACATGCAGAAATGGCTCAGTGGAAAAAAAATCGCATCACATGAGGAGAGAAGGTCATCATTGAATCAAACGCCTATTTAGTACAATTCGAGAAATCGTATTTTTTAAAACTTTAAAGATGTTAGATAGTCGTTGGGCAAATTTCATAGAACTAAAAAAAAAAAAAAATAAACCTCAAATTTTAATATAAAAAACAAAAATCTTTCATTTCAAATTCAAATAGCCCTCGAGTGATGGCCGGCTTGGTTCTTGAGGATAGGCTCTTGCCTGCTAAATTTCGCCTTTGGAAATGTTATTTTCTGATTCTTTTACGTTTTATTATGTCTTGAGCAGCTTTGAGAGATAAAAAAGAGCGTTTTATTTCTTTTTGGTCGCGGTCGTTGAAAGGTCGGGTCAATACTGATCATCACCATACTATAGGGGTCTTGATCGCTCAAATAGTATAGAATTGATGATGACTCATCCGCCCCATAGTCTGAACTTGACAACTTGTGACTTATTTTTATTCGCTTTAATAAAGCATAAAATGCGCAAATTGACATTTAACAGCTCTCTAGCTGCAGTTGAACACAACAATTTTGTCTCTGGGGTGGCTGAGGAATAGTGAACTCAATACTTTTAGAATTGATTCAAGCAAAAGTCCTAACGAAATACTTACCAAGCCATGAAACAGAAGTCCATATGTTTTCGTGCTAGTCCGATTAACAGTTGTCAGAATACTGCAAATATTTTAGAATATCAGGATTTAATAAGGGCTCTCAGGTATTAGTGGGAGAGTTTGTTTCATGCCTTTGAAAGAATTTCTCGAAGGTTTTGTTCAAGCGTATGCAAAAGTTTGTAAAACATAAAGGCGAAAACGTAGAAAATGATACAAATTAAAAAAAAAGCATTAAATAATTCTGAAATTTTCTTTGTCATCTGCAAAACTTGAGTAACAAGTATTTGTCACCGTGCTGAGCGTGAGCAGTAAGTCATGAGAGCGATAATAACTCCTGATATGAGTATCAAGAAGAAGCATACCACTTTTTTCTCAATTCTCTCAGATCTCGCTAAAAATTCTAATTTGGATATTCTATAAGCTTCTAAGACATTATGTAGAGGCACTGGATAAGTTTCGTATTTACATGTAATGTCTCTGTCATAAGAGCCCCAACGTTACATCCATCATGAGTTAAAATTTGATAGATAGATAATCGTTGGACCATTTCATGGTCTATGAATTTTCCCCTGTTCCTCTCCGTTCTCAGGTTATGGATTAACAGAATTAAAATTTCGGAAATTTAACTCGGTTTTTGTTTTTACTTAACTACTATTTTTATCAAAAAATTCGTCATCAATACCTAGTTTTCATATTGGATTTGAGAACCCCAAAAACTTAGCTTTAAAATGACCTGTCACGCTCTGTAACCCTTTTTGCATTTTCTGCACTTTTTCTTAAGTATATCCAGCAAAAAGTTCAATAAATGGCACAAAGTAGAGAATTATCTTTTGGGAATGGGCATTTTAAGGCATTTAAGCTGGATACTTTCAAGATAAAGTGCAAAAACTTAGAAAGGGTTACATTTTGGGTACAGAGTGCGTTATTTTAAAGCGAACACTACACGGTGTCCTTTCAGTGGGTTCCTGATTAAATGGGGATCATGGGGAATGAACCTTCTAGCTAGAGCTGGTTCTGATTCTTTGTTCCTCGGATCGGAACCCGCCGTAGGTGTTGCAACCTCGGGTATCGGGTCTCTCATCAAAGCGGATGTTCGTAGGAAGCAACAGGAGAGATATGCGAACCGAGTACTTTCAAGTGTCCAAAACTTTTTCTTGATGGGCCCAATTGGAATTTCTCTGATTTTCTCTTGGGGCTCAGAAGGAAATAATGTAGAACTGTGGTTGGTATCATCACCGGCCACAGCTAGCTTTACGCTCATCTAACAAGGATGCGAATTGCTCATACAGCCCTGAGTGTCAGTCCTGGCTGGAAGGAGAGCCTGGAAGGTTTTGGTGATACGGTTTCTAGCAGAATAGCACAATGGCCCGCTCTGGCATCCGTGCTTGGAATCTCATGTCCCCCTGCCTTTTAAAAATAAAAAACAAAAAAAAAACAAATAGGGGACACCCTGTATAACTGGTTACAGCATAATTCACGTGTATCGTCTTCATAGGAATGCCGCTGACAATAATTCGGAATGGTTCGCCTGTATATTTGGACAAACTAAACAATTCCAGTCCCCCTATGCCTGGATGGGGGACATATTTAGACTTTCTATTCTCCATACACGGTAAAAATTTTGCACAAATTGTTGCCACAATGCTTATAGGTATTTTTCGATAAGATTAGGGAATATTCCCTAAAATTTAGGGAATATTCCCCAAAATGTAGGGAATATTCCCTAAATTTTAGGGAGTATTCCTAACATTTTAGGGAATAGTCCTAATTTTGTTTACAGATTATGCTTAGTTGAAAAGCATTCAGCAGGGGGACCTATGATGCGTGCTTTGTACATAGGACAGGAAGACGCCAGTGATCTTTTGAAATGAAACGAATATTTTAATATTTTACAAAATTAATGTAATTCTAAGAACAATAAAAGTCACTTCCTTTATGTAGAAACTAAACTTAAGTTGCCCGTTGACAATATTATTAATATTTAATATCTGAACCCTAATTGCACTAATTGGCTCATTACTAAAACGTAGAAATCTCTTGTTTGTTTTATTGTAGGTTATGACATATGTAATTTGATGATTCCTCCCAACCGAACCGGAACGCTTTTTAATCTAAAAAAATCTTTAATCTTTAAAGAAAGTTTTTTTCTTAAAGTAAAACGTAACTCATACAATTGGTTGTTTGTATGAAAGGCAAATCTAATTATTTTTACTATTTACGATTTTACGGAACTAATTAGGTCCATTAAAATCAAATCGGTTATGTCAATTTAAAGCCAGGAGTTTTTACTCTGCTTTGTTTTTTTTTGTGATTTCTTAAATGTAAGTAGTGCAACGGCTGGCGTTAGAAATTAAGACGCCATCGATGTCGAAATCCAATCATCGCTAATATCTAATATACATATATATGTATATATGTTCGCTTGTACATATATACATTTAGTTATGACGAATTCAACATCAGAAATAGAAGGAAAGTCTTATCGATTACCGATAATGCAATTTCCCAGCGTTTTATACTCATCTACAAAGGAGAGTCTCGCGTGTTATTATAGTCTGTCTCCCCTTTACGGGGTCGGCGTAAACATGTACTTAATGAAGTGACCTAGTTTCACGTGACCTGCTCGGGTTTCTTCCACCTTCCAGGTTCTGCTTGCGATTTAAGAGTAATATAAAAACTACTACTACTACTAGCGAGGTAGAGTGGTAGAATACATAGGCGCACGAAATTTCATAGCACAATGATCAGTTAGTTGAACGAAAGCCATACCTGCGGGACGACTTCGGAAGGGAAATCCTACTATACAGACATTAATTGCTTCAAGCTCTATTGTTGGCACCCGTGGCGGTAACGTAACGTAAGTAGATAGTAATGTGTTTCCTGCCTCTGATGGGTGTTGTCATGTTGTGTAGTAACAGTTCTCAGTTCTTCTTAGATTTCAAGCAAAACATGGTTTTATATTACCTGCAAACAGTTACAATGCCCCTATGGAATAAAATTGTTCGAGTAAGTATAACGGGCTTTTGTCTACCTGCATATGTACATATGTAGTGATTTCTAATCATATTTGCATATATATTTACTTTACTTACAACAGCTTTATTCGAAAAGTCAAACAACATTTTTTACGAATTTTTTTTTTCTTTTAATTTTCAGCAATTCCCGGAGAATGGAAGGAGTTGCAAGTGAATCAGTTCTCCTTGGCTGTATATTTCTGCGCTTGAATTTACTCTGATGTAAGCGACTATGCTGAACACGATATGGCTAGACCTAGAACTGCATTATATGCCGCCGGGCTAACTTGTTTGGGCTTCATATGTTTTGCATTGGCATCAACTGCAGTCGGCATTCCAATATGGGGCCATTTCGAAAATCCCGCAGGTAATTACCTACTACATACTTATATATATGAAATATATGTCTAAATGTATCCTACAAATTTAGGAAATTGCTTTTAAATTGCTTTCACACTAATTAATATGCTCAGGTGAAAATTTCATTCATAATTAGTGATGATTTCATGGTTTTATATCTTGTACATATGTAATAGACGTTTTTGAGAAATACAGTGGCAGAGCGCAATAGAAAGTTGTTTCCATAAAACATGAACATAAATTTTTCATCTTGAATTCAGTGGAAAAGTACTTTTTTGAAATAAATAATTATGACTTAAAATATAGTCAGAAAATCTATATTGAATTATATATACACACACACACACAACACACACAATTTCATTCGGGTACATCTACTAATAGTAATATTATAATAGCATAGTGAAATCTCCTCGATTATTTTTTGCATATTAATGAAATTGTTATTTACATTTCAATCCGGTTTTAAACCTGTTAATGCGCATTGTAAGCTGATGCTGATTAGTCACATCCATTACATCCGTTTGAGCATTAATACCGATGAAGAGAGTTTTGAATATTCCCAAGACATTCGATAATGCTAATTACGTGATACTATTGAGAATGTTAATTAAGGAATTCAAATTTTTTTCTTAATTATTATTTATCCGTGCGGAGTCGAGTGATTCATTGTATCTAATCGACTCCCTTTTGAAATTTGGTGTAGCGCAGGGCTCCATTCATGGCCCACTTTTGTTTTGCTTCTACATTACATCATGATTTAGTTGCTCTATAGAAAGGTTTTTAGGTCGATGGTAAGATATCTATGCCTCACACGAACAACCAAGGAACAAGGGGATGTATTAAGATACATGATAGAATCTAGTGAGCTTATAGATATAATGAAAACAAATATTAAACTCCCGTAGGTAAAAGGAAGAAGAAGGGTCTTTACTAGTTCCATGCGTAGGAAAATTTGTAGAAGATCCATTGACAACCAATCACAGCATTTCATTTGATCATCAATCTGAACTCCCAGACTAGTGTTCATATGAGGCAAAGTTACTCCGTTTAAAGTATAAAGGTCGAAGATCACTAAGGTTTGACAAGTTTTTATATAGCGCTAAAGACTGTGATTTGCTGGGATTCAACCAGTCTGTTTTTAATTGATCATTACGAGTTGCGCAAGAGATCGTCATTAGTTCGACTAATGCAATCTTCCACGAGTTGACTAAAATATAGTTGGACCTCATCATCATATAGGTGAACTCGAACATACTGGACTATTTCCGGTAAGTCATTCATATAAAAACTAAAGTGCAATGAGCCTAACACCAACCCTTAGGGAACTCCACATAATAGAGGAAAAAGAGAGTATAAGCAGTCATTACTCTTGACTTGGTGTTCTCTATAAGATAGATAACGACTAATTAAAAAAGTAACTGAGAGCTAGAAATTAAATGACAGGAAAAGTTTTACAAGTAATTTAGAATGACAAACACTGTCAAAAGCTATCGTGAAATCTAGCAAAACCAGTACAAAACCAGGTTTTGTGCCTCAGGAAGTGATGCTGATTACTCGGCTTACTACAATGTCTGGAATCAGTTCACTTCGCAGTTTCATATTTCATATAATGACTATATTGCTGGTATGAAGCTAACGCTTTTTAATTATCCTAAAGAGTTCTGGAAGTTTATATTTATCATCTTTTAAGTTTAGTGGTACCGAAAGTGGCGAAAGTAGCGACCCATCTATGGTTGCAAATTTTTTCTATGAATTCTTTAGTAGGTACCGCCTTTTGTGATTCCAATCGTGATATTAGTAATATTGACTTTTCTCATTTGACAAGGCTCCCGCTAACCTTCCTTAAAGCCAAACATCTTGTGTTTGACGACGCAGCTGTTACTGAACATATTTTTAATTTACCTGATAATTTTACAATTGGTCCTGATGGTGTCATGAAGAAATACGCCTGGTACCTAATCCATTACCTATTTAATTTATCCTTGTGCTCTGGATCATGGAAGTACTCTGTAATTATTCGTCTACATAAAAAATTAAACAAATCGGATGTTTCAAACTAGACTATAGATTTTTGAAGCTTTGGTTAGTGACGAGTTCCACTTTCACTGTAAACCATTCTTGGGATCTTTCCAATATAGTTTCTGAAAGGGCAAATCAACTACGACTAATCTATTGTAAGCAGGTTTTTTCTGTTTTTTTTTTTTTGCATTTTACATGGGATATTTTTTTGTAATGATTAACTGTAAAAATCAAATCAACATTACATATATAATGTTGGATCAAAATTACTACCTCAAACTCAGGGAAATTATGATACACGGTTTTTTTTTTCTTTAATATTTAGGATATTAGTGACATACATAATTTCTTAAAAATAACTGTAATATTAGAAGAATGTTTATTATTCCCTCGAAAATTGCCTCAATATTACCCCTACTGTCCTTATTCCTAAAATAATCTGATATAACATTTATGGCCCTAAGGTTTGTACAAAAAACAACATCTATATTTGAAATTGTTCAACTAATTCGAGGCGAAAGAATTGTGGTCACGAATCGAGTTATCGTATTCATGCGAATTCCTCAAAATTAAAACTCACCACAACATTCCTGAAAGAGATGAAACTTTTTCCCATTTTGAGCAATTTTTCATACTTTAACAACAATTAGCGTAACGCAATCTTTTTTACTTCCGTGCTGTGGCATTACATTCTGGTATATCTATGCGATTACATTTTTTTAGAAACATAATTAAACATTAATTGTTTTCTTATTGTTTTACTGGATAATTTTTCAACATTATTTTTACCTGAATGACTATTTTTTATGTTCATCATTAGTATTGCTTTAATTAACACGGAAACACTCTTTGAACTTTAACACCCCACAGAAATGCGAGCAATGCTGTTCTGTTCTCTTACTTCATCTCAAATCGGATGCTGATTTCATATTAGCTGTATTCTTTTGTGTATCTTGTTCTAGCACTCCCATATACTGGAGAGAACAAATTGTTCTGTCGATTGAAGCGAACTATTTGTACTGTTCGCTTCATTTATTACTCTACTATGAAAATGTATGAGACATTCTTTTGTGTATTTTTTGTTCTGCCCTGTTCTGCGGACACAAAAGAACACAGCTATTGATTCAGGCTAGAGGGTGCCATTCGCCATTTTGCCAATTCCCCACAGATGAGAAAAAATTTTTGGAAACAGTGTATTACGATAAAATTCTGTCTATCAGTTGTCTGTTTTGAAATACATAGGTATTTGGTTTCGACCATCAATAGTGCATAAAAATTCTGAAAAAAAGTTGTGGGGGACAATTCTAAGAAAATTAAAAAACACTTGTAACTTAGTAAATGAGGAATTTAATTTTTGAAATTTTGTAGATACTTATAACCTAAGCAAAATCAATGATCATTCGTCCCGTAAGTCGACGTCAAGCCGGAATCGGGTGACAGACCAAATCATAATAGTTACCAGAATAATATAAAAAAAAGTCTTTTACTTTTTAAATTGTAGACATTTCTTTTGTTTTCGAGAAAATGTACACCCTGTGATAGTTTTTTAGCTTCTGTTGCTACAAATCTTTACTTTTTTTCAATTTTATTTCCGAATAGTGCTTATGTAACCCGTTGCCTTAAATTCTAAGCCAACTCCTCCAGCTTGGAAGAAAATGTCAGTAGAAGTTTCTTACCTTACGAGGACGTAGTACTTCAAGCAGTTGAAGAAGACCCAAATACTTCGGTACGTGCAATCCAGGAAAGCACAGGAGTACCTAAAAGTATAGCTCACCGAATTTTACAAAAACATGAGCACCAGAATATGAATTTATCAACAACGGAAGACTTGCCCGTCTGATAACCCGATCTTTTTTAAGAAGATATCGAACTTTTATTGCAGCTTACGGAAAATCTGTCCTCAATCTAACAAAAAGTTAGCATCTCTAACTTGAAAGCGTCACTATGTGTCTCACTCACATTTCATGTAATGACTCTCCATCTGACTCAAACAAGAATCTTAAAGTTACTGTTTTAAAGCAAGCTTTGGGTACAATAGAATCATTTTTAGTAGATAAAAAGAAATTTTTCGAAACTGGGTTTCTTGAAGAAAAATTTTTTTTTCCCGTAATCTAAGAAATAATGTAGCAAGTGTTATATCATTTTAGAATCCTTATTAAATGCGTCAACTTTTAAAGTTACTTGCCAGACTGGCGTGGTACATTTTTTTTGTCAGTACAGTTATTTAAAATTGGGCGAAATAATAATTTTCTATTCTTGGTTCGGCAAAATGTGACATTTTCTTACAAGCTGGAGCAGCTTAGAACTTAAAGCAACAGGTTACATAAGCACTATTCGGGATTACATAAGAAAAATAAAATTGAAAAAAGTAAAGATTTGTAAGAACAGGAGCTAAAAGATCATCACGGATGTATATTTTCTCGAAAACAAAACAAAATTTCTATAATTTAAAAAGTACATGACTTCGATTTTTTTTTTCTGGTAACTATTATGATTTTGTCTATCACCCGATTCCGGCTTGACATCGACTTACGGGACACCCTGTATACAAATCATTTCTACCCCACCTTTTGTAGGACAAAAACCTTTATTGACTGAACTATACTAGGAAAACTATATCCAGTTCCTTAATGTAGTGAACAATTTTTTGAAACCTCAAAACCTATTAGATTGGTTGTAACCATTTCTACTAATCAAGACACTATTTTAGAAAGAAATGCAAAAACCACTTTGTTGATCTGACTTCACATATTTTTAAAACAAGAGAGTTGGCTATATGAATGAATAAAGAAAAAATAATAATGGTGCATCAGATAACTCTTTTAAGTAAAGTCTTAAGAGTCAAGAAGCAACTCTTCACCAAAAATATTTTCACATCATCTGCAAGAATTAGACTTTTGCAGAATAAGAAAGAAACAGTAATTGGCCAAGATCCCTACCAGCAGCTTTGCAAAGGTGTATTCATAATATAGGCACTGCTATATAGTTTACTACACTATGCGCACTTGCCTTAAAAATGCAAATATCTAAAACGATTTCACTATCTAAGGACACATTAATTCTTAATTTTTGTTAAGTCTTAATTAAAATTTTGCATTAATTTATTCATTAATTTATAATTTTTATTTCTAGGAGGATGGGATGCTGAAAGAGGATATTTTGGTCCTTGGAAAGTGTGTAAAAAGCTAAACTATAATAGAGAAAAATGTGGAGCAGACGTTTCACGGTTTAAACCATCTTGTAAGAGGAATTAATTTAAAAATATAATAATATAATATATCCACCATTTTTCATTACAGATGCCGTATACATTAGTGGTATTTTGGCAGTTTTAAGTTGTACATCTTTAGGATTTTTTTGTATTCTTTCTGTTATACAAATTGCCATGATATCATCCCGTGAAAAAGTTGTAATGAAATACAGCATACTTGTGATAGCCAAGTTGACGCTAGCACTTATAGCATGTATGTAAATGTTAATTATTTATGATTTTTATAATTTCCAATTTATCAACAATACTTAAATGTGAAATATTTTTATTTTAGCATTGTTGGCCATTGTAGCGGCAATACTTTTTGCTGTCCAAATCGATGACACTAGCAAAAATGGTTTTATGGTAACAAGAGGAGCTTCGTTTTATGTTCAGGTAATTAAAAATAATATTATATTACTTTTATTATTTTAAATTTTATAAATGTGCCCATCCCAAAAAAAAAAAATATTTAAAGAAAAAAACAATTCTGCTCCCCTATGATAGGAGAAATTAAATGCGAAGATTCTACAAACTTTCGAGTATGTATTTCCATTCTAGTTAGCGCAGCTTGTAGCTGGTGACCAAAATACTTATGTCATTTCATAAACAAAATTTTCCATCTTATCAAACCCTCTTAACATTGTTGATAATTTATTCGGAAGTCTGCCTGGCTTCCTGGCAGCAGAGAATGATTTTTCCTGTTCAATGGTAAAACTGGCAGACAATTTGGCTGTTGTGAAGGTGGTGGCAGACGGCGCGGAAATGTGTATAATTTACGTCATACCACGATAACTCGAGAGCGCGTTCACTTAGAGTGCTGAAATTTTGCACGCGGTCTTAAAAAAAAAAGAAATTTTTTAGTTCGAAAACTGGATCAATCGGGGAACTCCTTTGTAGGGTTGCCATACAAAAATTTATTTTTTCACTATATGCCCACTACATATGTGGGCACTGTCTGAGAATGCTTCGACATAGAGAGCTCCGTCTATTGCAATGTATGCTTGTCCATACTAAGGCTTAAACATAATTTTGATGAAAAAAGCAGCCGAAGGCCGACGGAAATTCACTGTCGAATAAGGCAGTCGAAAATTACAAACACAATTGCACCGAACGGCAGCGAGCGGCGTTTGTGAAAAAGAAGATTCTGCAGCTCCCCGATTGCATGTAATCTTGCCGGAGATACATGTGTATAATATCACGGAGATTCTTCTATCTTTTTCTCCAGTTATCAACTGAAAATACAGAAATTAACTATATTTTTAAATGGAAAATGTTACAAATATATCATTTATATTTAAGCAGTTCGAAATATCCAAAATCAAGTCTTTTAATTCACTTGCCTTTCCTCAAAATCCATTTTTTTGCTTTTTTGAAATTGGTCCCGTATCATAAAGGGTTTTACAATAAGAGGTGTTATTTTGATATTCAAAGAAAAATGCCATTTTTTGAGATAAATGATCGGATCTTTATTTCATTATAAAGAGGAAGGTATGCCGTTAATAATGGAAAATAACATCAGCCAAATGACTACCACGACCACGCCTACAGGACCATGTCCTTTTCATGAAATTTTCCATAACCAAATCGCAAAGTGGCTGCCCTATGTCCTCGATAGCCTCACGAATTCCATCTTTGAGGTCTTGAATCGACGATGGGCTGTTGGCGTAGACATTCTCTTTCACGTGGCCCCAAAGGAAGAAGTCGCAAGGTGTTAAGTCACAAGATCTCGGTGACCAATTGTGATCACCTCTTCGAGAGATAACACGGTCCGGAAACTTTTCCCATAAAAGATCAATGGTTTCGTTGCTTTTATGGCACGTAGCGCCGTCTTATTGAAAGTAAACGTTGTCCAGATCAATACCATCCAATTCCGGCCATAAAAAATCATTAATCATCTGTCGATAGCGCAATCCATTCACCGTAACTGTTGCTCCAGCCTCATTTTCGAAAAAGTAAGGTCCAATGACCCCGCGGGACCATAAACCGCACCAAACAGTCACACGTTGAGGATAGAGAGGCTTTTCAACAATAACTCTTGGGTTTTCCAAGCCCCAGATGCGATAATTTTGCTTGTTGACGAAGCCATCGAGGTGGAAATGGGCCTCATCACTCAAGATGAGTTTTCGATGGAATTCCGGATCATTTTCATGCATTTCAAGGACCCAATCAGCAAAGACTCGACGTTGTTGATGATCGGCCGGCTTGAGTTCTTGTGTTAACTGAACTTTATAAGCCTTAAGACCCAAATCTTTATGCAAAATACGGTGTAATGACGTTTGTGGAATGCCTAATTCCAAAGAACGACGAGGAATGGACAAACCTGGGTTTTAGTTCAACACTTTCGGCTACAGCAGCAATATTCTCGGCTGTTCTTGAGCGACGTGCACGGGTTTTATTCTTCACATTACTAACTTGTCCCGACAGCTCGAATTTTTCTACCAATTTCTGTATTGCGGTCCGACAAGGTGCTTCACGACGACCCAAAAATGTTCGAGTTTTACGAACCGTCTCTGCCACATTTTCACCATTTTTATAGTGAATTTTAATAATTTCAATGCGTTGCGTTCCATTTTTATTAATGACGTAGTTTCTACTTGTCAAATGTCAAAAAATGACAGCTCTAAAAGTGACATCTATCGAAATAGCGGGCTAATTAAAACAACACCTCTTATTGGAAAACCCTTTACAACCTCAAAATGACAAAAATAAATGTGAAAACAATTTCATTTTATTGATTTTATTGGTACTACTGCAGCGGCCGACGATCAAATTAGAATTTGATCAATCCCGACGGCAACGTCGTCGGTCATCGTAATTTTGAGCATTCACGTCTTCTGTGTGTACTTTTAAATCCTTGACAGCAAACTTTTATGGTCTTTTGTCGTCGGCGCAGCCGCAATTATGTTTAAGGCTATACTTTGTCTCCCAGTAAACGTTGAGATTAAAAATCATCAGCACGATGATTGAAGGATATATTCCAGATGATTCGAAAGCAATTCATCAAAAATTCTTGAGTTCGGGGCACATTCTTTCCCGAAGGACGTGATGTCCGCAGTAAGCGGAAGATAATCTTCCGCGTATGCACTATTTGACTGAAGCTGCACTATGCGCTGATACTTACTCAGGCTCAGAAATTTTGACTTGACAGGAGGACTAACAATGATATTGGGCGGAACCATGAGTGTAGCATGTGTATACCGCCTTTATTTTCTTTATAGATGATAAGCAGATACTTAAGGCGATCTTTGCTTCAGTCATCATAGATAGCCTTCACATCGGATATTATTAATAATAAAACATATTACATGGAGCCGGCTTCACGTACAGATTCTGTCGGAGTTTCACGTGGAGACCTAGCTCGAAGTTTTAATTCTACGGAAGTCTCAATGCATGGATTAGTATCAATGCGACAATCAACGCCCGCATGAGATAGTGCATGATATTTAACTTACTGGTCGAAACAAGACCCATCTCAAATATCTTCCGATCTCTGAGTCACAGCACCAGGTTGATTTAGCGCAACTCAACGCTGAATGCCAAATATCTAAGCATATATTAATAAGCAACCATAATTCAGATCCGCGGATGCCGTATGCAATTATACAAAGAACATACTTCTCTGCTCAAAGAAGAATGTTCGCCTAAGTCATGAAAACTCAGACATTCTCTCTCTCTACGCGCATATGGGCTACCATAGCCATCACAGTGCTCCCAGCAAGTAGCATTCTCCATGTTGAGGTGAATAGCTTTACTAAAGTAGAACTATTCAGGGCTCCTCAACCTCGTGGTACCAAGTTAGCAATGTCGGCTACCCATTTGGTTTGGCTTCGTAGTCCATGATCATAATTCCATGGGTACTCCCAGTGGTATCTTTACATGTATATCCTTTTATAAACCGGACTGGTTACTTCATTCGGGCCTAAGATCTTATTTGCAACGTCGAAAATGATTGTATATATCCTATACAGGTAAACAAAACCTTAATAGGCGCTGTCAGCGTAGGTTAATATATGCCCGGATTCAAGTTTGGAGAGTCTGGAGATTATGGAAATCACGCCAGTAATCTTATAGCTGACCACGCATACTAACCCTATAACTAGTACTAACATACATCCTTGACTTCCAATATTCATCAACTACAACGTCCATTTGATTTTATTATTCTGACTTGCATGAGCACTTAACTTTTTCGTACATAACCGGGGGCAACGGCCATGACCATACATTACTATAGTACCCACATAGTCAAAGTCAAAAATTTCATATATTATTTCGAGGAGACATGAACCTATATATATATATATATAGTTATCCCGCCATGCCGTGTGAGCACTTAATTTCTCGCATATGATATCTTTGAGGTACCACGCATTTTTTCTAAGAGGATATACTAATGCGATCTTCACTCTTTAATACAACAATCAACCAGTTCAACAAATTTTTTCCATCAAGTATGCATGCTTTTCTCTTATATAGCTCTCACCGTGGCAGCCCTGCGCTTCACAGTCTTCTTTTTCGAGGCTTCCCTCATAATGATTTTTTTAACAGGCTATAAATTTAACAAAAAAAAAATGGGCTTGTTGTAAATCGTAAAGGAATCGTTTGTCGATCTCGCTGTATTCGTAACAGGCCAGCTCCGAATGGATCTTTTATTTTTTCCTTACTCTAATACATCCTTTCCGTAAAAGTCGTACATCAAAGGATACTCTCTGGTGCTTTAGTCTAATTATATAAAATATTAAAAATATGCAAAAATGAAACAAATTGTGCAATGAATTTTGGTAAGCGTAATGACAGTCTTCTAACCTTTCGTCCAACCATCAGATAATATTAATTTTTGATGAATCGTGTTTCCGATCATTATCTATGATTAACCGCTTCGTCTAGTGCACTGTTGCCAATATTACATTTATTTTGCACAAAAGGCGAACTTAAAAATCGAGGGATTATTTTAACCCGAAGGGATCATTTTACCCCCCTCTCCCCTACTTACATAAAACTACTTCTCCCAACCGTTGTGCAACTAGCTACTGTTCGCTCATTTATTTCCGTATCATACTCTTATGGGAGACATTTTGAGGTTTTTTTGTAATTAAAATTCTAAAATTCACTTTTCAGTACTTTATTCAAAGCTGGCCTACTGTATGTATACTGTGCTTTCGATCTTCACACTATTAAAGCAAATTTGTGACAAAATTATGTTCTCTCTCCATTTTTCTATTACTTTCCTCATCCATAATTGCTCTTTACAGTTTACTCCTTTGACAGTCATATTTTCTCCAGAAGAAGTGTTAATCGAAATTATTTGATCCATAAGGATGTAAATTGTGAATTGCGTCAATTCTTGAAAGACCCAAAGTTGTCAAATTCTTTCCGCATTTTGAAATGATTTCCGATACATTGTCACTTAGCTGAACTGATCACCTTTTCTATGTTACCAAAGTTAATGTTGATATATGTTCGATTTTAGATGTCATGTCATACAAGCAAGGCTTATACATTTCGTTCCCTAATCGTTACTTTTTATCCACTATAAGTCATTTCCCGGAACAGGGATATGGAAGTCCTTAAATGCTTTCTTAATCCTGTGCAAATGTCAAATCGGACTATGTCTTTCTCTGCATTTACAGCCTGTGAAAGTTCAGCAGTGACATAAATCGGTATTTTCAGAACTCTCTTCATAATGTCCCCTAATCACTTTCTTTTCATCCTTTCTATGGTATTTCCTGAGTCAAAAATACACAAAAAGGGTTGCATTCTGAATTCATAGGTCGATAAAAAAAAAATTGTGCTGATGACTTGTTTTTAAAAAAAAAAAAAACGGAGAAGATAAAGATAATAAACATTATGAAGGTTTAGAAAGCTCCAACTTTATCTATTTAATATTTTTTAAATCATCATTATATAGTGATACATAAAATATGAAGACAAGATCTTTAATCCCTTATACTCCCAAGTTGTTGGATTTCCATACCTTCCGCTTGCCATATAATTTATTGTACTGCAGCCTGGACACTTATCTCTTCATGTTCTACGTGGTTCTCAGCCATCCGACCTCTCTGTTTTAAGTTATACTTTAACGAAAATATTATTAACTAATACATTAATTTGCTGAATAGAACCCTATGTCTGAACGCGTTGGCACCTTGGTTGTCTTTATTTTATTTTTTATGCGTCTTCCCGTTTGGCTAATAGCGGTATTCTATTACGAGTATTTTTTGAGAGGTTGTATGTGCTATCGTTGATCATAATTAATATTAATTGGTTCATAATTCTATGGATCTAAGTTCGGCGTCCTTTAATGGGCAAGGCTGAGAACAGGTTACTCATAATAACGCCATTGGGATGATATAATATACCCGTGATATTTAACTCGATAGTTGCTATGGAGTCTACCTAGAACTGTATGTCTAATCCCAGAATTCGTTAAGAAATAAATAAATTTCTCCATTTGCCCTATGCTCTAGGAAGGAATTAGGTGAGTTGAACGGATGATTCCATAATTGTATGAACTCTGGTACCCGCTCCAATAAGAATAAGTTATTGGAACAAAAATTTCGATGGTGCTTGTCTTGATTCCCAATCCGATCGGAGTAATATAGCCTCGAGTAGTAGGATTTTTTGACGTTATAACGCCCCGTTGAAGATTGATTTTATTAATAGTTAGTGATGATAATAAAAATATAATTAAAACATAATGGTAAGGTATTTTCGGTTGTCATTTCATTCAAACAAAGCATTTTTCATTCATCGTCTACTATAACATCCTTTAGAAATGGGGAAGATGCTGTAAGTCCCGCATGCCTCGCGTACCCTAGGTACCAAACTATACATATTATATGAGCTTAGGCACCTACAGTACGTCATCCGGCTAGGCATGCACAATAATGTTGATTATGTTATTGTTATAATTATTAATTAATAAGTAACAGTGATACTTTCTAGCTCTTACATGTCGTGACTGGATGCGACCACGTAAGAGCCAAGCATCTTCATTAATGCCGTATTCAGGTAAATCCTCTAGTGCATTTTCTCGGTATATACCTCTATTGTATATATTCCATTGTGTAAATGATCGTTGAAGTAAGACCTCGCCAGCTTCATTTGGTATGTTCCCAAAGCTAATAAAATAACTTGTTCTTCGGTGAATCTCGAAAAATCCAAATCGGTTGCTTCCAACCTTAATAAAAAGTCAGCTCTTCTACTATTCAAATGTTTTCTTTCTACGTAATCATATAAAACATTAGGTGTATCTATCTTCTCCCTTATTTCATGGACGAAGACTTCTGTCCAATCAAACTTGGTTTGTGTATCGTTATAAATTGTGGTATTCTATGATAGGTCTGATTAGGACAGTTGCTAAAAATACAATTCCTGGGAGTATTATTAGGTGCTATCGAATACTCGGAAACGTAAAGCTCTTCAACATTTTGTTATTGTATAGGAGGCGGTCTGATTGCATTTTCAACCCTTTGCCAACACTGATGCAACACACTCTGCGTGTTGTCAAATACAACCTGAAAAAATAAGTAGGCACTTGATAAAAATACTATGGCGTTCGTAATAAACATTTTTCTTTGTATTGATGAAGCATGTAGTAACCTCTAATATTGCATTTTCTTGAGTATGTTCTGTTCGCATTCTTGGGAGATCATCAGTCAAAAAAGCGATATCTTCCGCTGTACAACTCTTTAGGACACATGACACAGTTGCGGGAAACTTCCATTGTGATATATTGACTAATCGGTATCCAATAATTCACAGTTAATAGTCGCAATACAAACGAACAACTGCACTGACTTATACCTGCGCGTACGCACCTATACCCGTCCTGTCTATAACTGATAGTGGAGGGAGAAGATGGACGATGGAGTGAACTCAAGACCGGCTTCTGGATAGTATGTGCAATTCATAATGATGTACAAAATGATAATGGGTTATGAAATAACCAAAAAATACGTTATTTGACTATTCCTAAAACTGACATGTATAGTATAATTCTGAACTGATTGGAATTTGGACCTATGCGTAATACTAACTTGCTCAAAAAGAGCTATCCAAATGTGTATTACACTTAGCTTTTGCAGGGAGTACCAAAATTTGCATCATCCTTTACCCCGTTTGCTGGATAACATGAATTTTGAATCCATTTCTGATAATTTTAAATAATTTATACTCCATGATCATGGAGTTTTAATTTTTTTACTCCGAATATTATCCATCCGGATAACAAAAACACCCAGCGGAGCTCTATCTAGCGGAAAATATTTATTTTAAAGCTCCGTTCGGTCTAACTTAACTGTAGTCTTCCCAAACAGAATTGTATATAAACTCCGTTCGGTATAAAATGCAACAGGTTCTATACAAATTTTGAAATAGTGTCATTCGTAATTTCATATTCGTAGAAGCAAGTGTTTTACAAGTGCAAGTTGCAAGTGTCAAGATAGTATTTAGTTTTAATTTTGTATCACACGTAAAATATCTTCGAAAATTTCTTTGGAGCAAAGGCGCATTTCTTCCTTAATAGCAAACTAAAAATATTTTAATTTTAGATCGGATCCAAAACTATTTCAATTCGATGCAGTAAACAGTTTTGGATATTATCTAAAATCAAAATATTTTTACTTTTCAATAACGCATACCTATTCGGCAATTCCTGTCCGAAGGAAACATTAAAATCAGAATTGTACGCGATTTGGTGTAAAATTACACAAAATAGGGGGGGTTTCGAATGCATTTCCGATCGGGGTATATACACTGACATATATAACATGGACTGCCTGATTTTCTATTTCATATTGGTCATTTTTTGTTGGCAGGGGTATGACAATTATCTTAATTTCAAGTTTTACTTTTGCTTTATTATTCATATTAAAAGTTCAACAAATTACAGATGCATTCGAAATTATTTCTATTCTTGGAATCTTATCTTCTACAACACCAAATATTTTTTAAACTTGATTTTTAAAGAAATAAAATTAATCAATTTTTGTCTGCCTGTCCCTAAAAGTAGGTATGGGGGACAGATAAAGGATTACAAATATTGTATTGCCATCTGTTGCTATTCTGTATATTCATTTGGAAAATCACTGCACTGAAACTGGACTATGGTGGATTTTGTATAGAATTTATTATTTGAAGTTCAGCGGAATAAAGTAGTTAAACCGAAAAGAGACAACTCTAGAAAAGTGATCAGCAGTCCATTTTATATATGTCAGTGGGTATATACATACTTCTGAAGAAGTACTAAACATTCACTCCTATGCCGGAGCTTTGTAAATTTATATTTATGAGTAATAATAATTACACCGCTTTAAAGGGACAAATGTACTCCGAAAATGTAAGGACTTCATTGAACACCCTTTCGGGGTTCATAGAATTCCGAATTTTTTACTGTGTAGTACCTATACTAAAAGTGTTACTCTACAAATATAGTGCGCACTTGCACCACTAATAAATTCCAACTTAGTCCAATCATTCATTTTATAATTTATCTAGAAAATTACTTTTCATAAAAATATCTAAAATATTAACTATAGCTCAAATATCCATGCCCGCACCATTTGTGTGTAAAGTCACTTAATCTTATTTTCAGATAATTAGTTCCCATAAATCTAAATTTAACCAAATGTTCACTTGAAGCGCGCGTATTATGTATCAAATAGTGCAAAATCTAAAAATACCACGATAATGGCCAGACAAATGTTTTGAAAAGTCTTAAATTAAGCAAAACAAATTTGTATAAGAAAACAATCGATTCGCATCTACTTTAGGGGGGATTAGGTTGCAACAATAAATCACTTCAATTCGTGTTTACCATCAAATTACAATGATGGCGGCGCGTGCTGGAAATCCCTTATCGATTATCAAAACCTGTTTGAACCGAATATGGGTAATTTCGAAATGTTAAGTTAATACCTAAAAGTTTAAGAATGACACGATAAAAAAATCTTCATTCATTTTTAGAAATGTTAATTAATTAGGATCACTATTTTTTGACGTGCAACTGAATTTTTTCGAGAACTTGTAATTCCTTTGAAGAATTGGTTAATAGAAAGAAATTTGCAGGCTTTATTTTTAGAAAAAGGGATATTATAAGTCTAAGACAATTACAGATAGGCGTTTTCAATGACCATTCCATTAAAAGTAATTATTACCAGGTACCTGGGCTCAAGCCTTCTTTCACGGAGGGTTGGGGACAACTTCTAAATTTTGTTAGAACATCCGGCTAGAATTTATGAACAATGTGCAAATCATGAGGTGAGGGCCTTGTAGTAGCCTAGGTTCAAGGGACCCCTTCGGATTTAAACTTATCTCCAATCCATCTATCTACATAAGTATAAGGGTCTTTTTTTACTTTTATATTATTTAGTAATTGACTATTTTTTTAAGTATCATTCCTAGTAATAAGTAGTATTTCAATTACCGGAAATAAATGAAAAATAGTTAGGTATTCTAAAGTATAATTAAAAAAGTAATTTAACTATCATTCCAAGGATATTGAAATCTTAAGATCAACAGCTTTATCAATTCACTCAAATAATATTTAGTGTATATATTTATATATAACAAGCTGTTTGGCTCATTTTGTATAAAAACAATGTACTTTTACTTGAATAAATAATAGAAGTTGCAGAGTGAACAAAAAATAATGAATAGTAGTATACTATAACTTAACTAGGTAATTATTAAAATTCTAATTATCCTGACGAAATACATGCCGGTCGATATCTATTCCCTGTTGTCCAAAAAGATTATTCGAGAAAAAAGAACTTATACAGAAATGAGAAGCGAAGGTACAAGTGCAATACCTATTATCCACGCCGAGGAATGTGAGGTAAGTATGCGAAGTAGGTAATCCGAAGAGGATAAAAATAGTTGAGTAGGTGTTAAGCATAACGGATAGCGAGACCAGCACGACCTGTTAAGACTTCCAGTTGAGAGACATTGAGAAAATTAAAAAGGCGCGATTTAAATGCAATTAAACTAACCGAAGCAAGAATTAATTGGTTCGAAATGACGATAATACGAATAAGGAAAGAATTTTTCAAAAAGTTGGTCGCTTGGCGAGCGATAACTAGATTAAACGGAAAATGTGAGGACCTAAAAAACTTTAATTTTGAAAATAAATATTGTAGTGTATGAGTGCGAATTAATTTATACAGAAAGATGAGATTGCGGAGTATATGGTACCCGTCGAAGGTGGTATTAAGAAAATCCACTGTCTATTCACGCAAATTAGGCACCCACCCTGAAAAGACCGTACACATACCTGGTAACTGAATTAAAGGAAGCTCGTAGTCTGTCAATATTACCTGCGGAAGTTCCAGTATATATTTCTACACCATAGATGAATTTCGAAAATAACAAGGCATGGGCCAGCTTCTTCCTTATAAACGTCAGCAGATACATATTAATATTGTACAATTCGTGAAGGATAAAACATACCCTGGCGATTAAATAATTGATATTAGAATAGGGTATCATCTAGAATGAAACCCAGATACTCTGTCACAAAAAGGTATCATAACCCCATTAAGGAAGATAGGATCAAGGAGGTGCTTAGTTGAATGACCAAAAAAGACAATCGAATGAGTCTTAGCTAGATTTAGGGTTAATTTGTTATCAATGGACCAAGAAAAGGAAAAGGAAAAGTCAGCATTAATATCTGTAACACATTGACCTATAGATGACAGCGGCGCAGAAAAAAATAATTGCACATCATCTACAAAAATATGCACGAAAGAGAACCTAACTGCAGCTGGGAGATCATTTATAAACAAAGTAAATAAAAGCGGCCCAGAATGGATCCCTGCGGAAGATCTTTGTAGAGGTCCACAAATTGTGATTCACGATTCCCTAAAATAATACCATGCGATGCCAGGCAAACTTAAATACGAAAAAAATATATTGCAGAAAGACCGGGAAAAATCGGGAGGCTCTAAAGTTTATGACAAAGGATAGAATGATCCAAACTATCGAATGGTTTACTAAAGTCAAGTAAAAACAGTGCACTAACCAGCCTGCGCTTCATGTTGAGCTTTACCGTCTCAATAATGTCCAAGATAACACTCGACGTATTGTAACCTTTGTGGAAACCAGATTTTTTAGACTATATAAGGTTAAGAACAGCGGATGTCGAAATTATTTGGTTCTTAATTAGAACTTCCCAAATCTTAGAAAGTGCGGGTAAGATAGGCCTGCAGTGAAGTGAGAGCTGTGAAGGATTAGAGCTCTTGGGAATGGCAATAGGTATATGACATATTAAAAGAGCATATTTACGTACACCTAGCGATAATTTAATTAAGCATTATTTTTTGTAGATTTTCATTTTTAATATATATATGTATATATACAGATCTACCGGCATTAAAACTATACTTTATGTAACTACTTATTCTAAACGAACACATGAACACGAAGTCTAACATTATAAAGTAGAACAAATCACAGATTTACAGATGACGTAGAAGTTAGTAATCAGTTAAAGTCAGTCTCAAAGTCAGTCAGCAACTTGTACTTATTTTTTAATTTCATACGACTGCAAACTGCTGGAGATTTTCTTTTGTAATGCGTTTGGGCGCAAAATTCACAATTGTTTATCTTATTATCACTACCGCTAGCTTGCTCTTTATTTCTATTTTCTGTTAGTACAATCAGAATTATTGCTGCGTTTGATGATGATTTTCTTTGCACTTGCTCAGCCTGCAAGTTTAGATATTTCCACTGCACGAACAATCTCAATGAATTTCTCCTACAGCATTTTTTTGCAGATGTTTGTTGGCACTTTGCAGAAATCTTCGAAGGCCTTCACAACATCAGTATATATCTTGAGCTCTTCATTCGTGAAATTGAATGAATTAAAGTCCTCAACGCTTTCAGATTCGATCGCATTTACAAATGCCGCTATCATCACCTCGTCATTTTTTGTATCAATTTCCGCCACAGAGCAGAATATACATATATTTTTTTTATGATGTTGCCAAAGCTCAGAGGATACCCCATGGCACAGCCTTGGCAGAAAAGAAAGAAGGGATAGAGAATTGAGGATATTTGGGTTGAGTCAAGGAGGTGAGGATGTGCATTACGCTTGAATGTTAGCGGCTAATAGCTGAGGGCGAAAACAGAGAATGCCAAACTATTCCGCATTCGTACTGTTCTTGAAATTCTGCCAAAATACCAATTACATAGCAAAGAAATTTTAAAAATAATTTACATAAATCTTCTCATCCAGTCAAATCCCATAATTTTATTTATATCAAGTTTGCCAAGCTACTCTTTAAAGACAGTTTCAGTTGTTTTTTTCTTAAAAATCTGAAATAAATATAACTGTTTTCTCAGCAAAATTCTTAGTTTATCCTATTTCCCTGGATTTTTAATCATTGGAGCAAAAATCTTGTTTTAAATTGAAATAAATTGAGTTTTTCGGTTCTTGTTTTTGATGTGAAAGTGACTTAATAATTTTCTGTGTTTTCTCCATTCAAAACTCAAGAGAAAACTGATGGATTGATTGCAAAAGCCCATTATTCACCCTCCAGATTTATAAGCCATTGCTCGTAAGTTTCAAACGACAATGTAGAAACAATGTAGAAACTGAAAAACGCAGCGAGCGAATTTATGAACTTGGAGTGAATTCATTTACTCGTAATGAATTTATGTACTCGGAGTGAATCTATGAATTCGGAGTGAATTTATGAACCCGGCCCATATCTCCTTTTAGATCATAGAAAAAATAGTAATTCAACTTATAAATATTATCTTGAAAAGGAACAACTTCAAACACCTATTTATATTTTTATTACATACATAACTTAAATAACACAAAAAGTACTGATGAATATTAAAAAGTAAAAAATTTCATAAAAATTACAAAATATCATATTCCTATCCACATTCTTTTTTATAGATTGTTGTCATAGTGTTAACAATCGGTTTATTCGTGATGTCTTTGTATGATGTTCTCTTTACAAGGAGAAGCGGTGGAGATCCTACTATGCCAGTAGATACATCACCTGCTGCAGCCACAACATATAATAATCCTGGATTTAAAGAAGGAAGACAAAAAAATGGTGAGAACTAATCGTTTATAAAAATTTCATCTTCTGTTTACTAATAATGAACTTATAAAATATACTTAAATATAGGAGTATCTGTAACAGACGCATCTGGAAAACCATATAGTGGAATAAAAAATGGCAGTATGGCATCAATGAGTACAACAATGACTAGCGTTTCGAATGGATCAACTGTAGAATCTGTCACACGTTCACCGTTAAGATCAAGTCTTAAAAAGCCTCGTCCACCAAGAGATGCATTGGGTATACAAAATCCTGGATTTTCAGGTTCAGGTCATTCACCACCATTAAATCGAAACGGAAGTGTGAAAAAAGTTCGAATACAAACTCATAGCACGGAAGTGTGAATGAATATAAGAAATTTCGTGAAATGAAATGAAATGAAATGAAATAAGACTGTGAAAATTATTTAAAATTTAAGTCAAACTAAATAAGTGGATTTTTGTTGTTGTTGTTGTGTCGTTGCTGTTGTTGTTGCTGTTGTGTGTGTCAAATTAAAACTAAGTTTTTAAATTAAGTAAAATATTCTAAACAAAAGAACAAAACACACATACAAACACACACACAATGCTGTCGGACACACACGCATCAGTTTCCTGTTTATTTAAGTTGTCCATGACAAACAAAAATATTATCACACATAAAATAATTTTTAAACAAACAAACAAAAAACCATCACACTCTGAACACTTTTATCTCATACACCAGCTACAAGCTTTCCTCCTTAAAATTATTTAAAAAAACAAATTTTTTATTTTAATATTTTTGCGCGAGAATGCATCATTTTTCAATCACACACACACATATATACACACACACTAACTTGTCTTCCAATTTATGTAGTAATATTTAGGTGTAAAGGAGTAGATCGATGACGTACATATTTATTCTTATAATAGGATGATTCGAAGTACAAAGTTGCAAGGAGGAGTCTCGTTGTATTGTAAATATAATTGTAAACTTGAACACGGCGCAGTTCTTTCTATTGTAAGTGTTCTTCTCCTCTTATGTAGTGTTAATTTATAAAATTATAATAGATGATGCAATGTATGTAATACGTTTTGTTTTTATTTACATAAATTAATTCTTTTAGTTTGTTAACGACCTAAGTGCACTGAAATAAACCACAATTCCGTCCCATAAACAGCAACACAGCGTTTAACGCTGTCGTCTTTGCTTCTGCTGTGATTTCAGTAAAAAAGAAAACGTTTATTATATTTTTTTTCTTTTTAAATTCTATTATCATTATTTAAATTTTATTATTATTATTATACGTACCGTTAATTTGATTGAATATATAGTTTTATGTATAAGAAGCAGAATAATATTGTAAAGCGAGGTACAATTCAAGCAACTCTATAATTTTGGGAGGTATATAGTAAATTTGTTTATAATGATTTTTCAAATTATTATTGTAATAGAACCAATATCATGTATATAATAGTTATAGTGGCATTTTAGTCTTTATTAAATAAAGATATTTCCAAATTTAGTTTGATGAATGAAATGATTGCAACTGACTGGTGATTTTATTAAGTGCTGCACATGCCACCTTTTGGCAACTGCTGGAAATCAATTTTAAATCTTCTTGAAGAGATTAGCTGAAGGCTAGTGAAATTTTCTTTTTATAATTTCTACTACAAAATAAATTAGGTACGGCTTCGATATTATATTTACACCACGATAATGATGAAGGACATAAATTCTAATATTTAAGAATGAGATTTCAATTCCTTGAATGAACGATAAATTAACTCCTCCGGGATATGAACTGTTTGGCTACTTATATTACGTTTACATGATTACTTGAGTACTTGACTTGAAATCCACTCGAAACTCAAGTAAGGTTTTTGGTTGAATTAATTCCAATTACTTGGCTTGAAGTTTTCTTGAAATTTACCAAAAATCACAACCTGAATTGTCAACAATAATCTTCTTTTGGTTCCTCTTCACCATTTTCGTAACTCGTAGATCTGAAAAATGTTCAACTACTGCAGTTACCTTTACATGCATTTTTTCAAGTAAATCACACAAAAATTTGTAATTTACATGATATTTTGATTACTTGAAGTATCCTTCAAGTATTCATATAAACGTACTGAAAGCTAAAGAGATGATTGTATTAATGGATCAGGCGTTGCACATAGGTTGAGAGCGCCAAATTCAGATGTGAACCTCGTTTGAAACCAAAAGCGTATCTGGCGCAGGCCTTGAATGCAGAGAAACCTTGTACGGGTGACCAGATCAATATGCTGGGAAGCAGCATAAAGGAAGCGTAAACCATGCACTCTGGATCAAATCTTATTTATTTGCGGTTCCCAAATGAAACCTGAGTCCATGAGAAGACCGAGATTCAGGATCGGCTTAGTTGAGAGCCTAATAGAGTTACCCAGAAGATGAATGTTGGAAAGATCTGAAGATAGGCTGGTGAAGTTTCTGAGACGAATTCATGTTTTAGCAGCATGCCCTAATTTCCAAGAATTCGAAATAGATGAATCGCTCTTAGCTCGAAATCTCTTCGATTTTTTTGCCATTAACGATGCTTTCAAGCATGTCGAAATTTCGAGAATTTGAACTAGTTGCGTCGCTCGTAGCTCGAAATTTCTTCAATTTGTTTGTTATATAGTATGCGAAGTTACCGACTCATGTCAATTTCCGAGGAATTCGTTAAAGCAAATATTTTCTATTCATGAAATTGTTTTTCGCCGGCATTCTAAGTTGAGATTTTATTGAGTGCAGAACAAAATGAAGTTTTAATACGGTGAGTAGGTATTTATTATTTATTTATTCGATATCGTATATTTACTTGCTATTTGTAAAACGCTTTGCAAGAGAAGTCTATACCAGATGGTACTGTTTAAAATAAAATCGAATTTTGTTTAAGGAAACGTCTTCAGTAACATGTCTGCACGGTGTCTTCAATGAGACAATTACATAAAATACACATGCGAAAGAAAGAGAAACAATTTCTGGCTTGGCGACATCTATTAGTGAAATGAATAAAAATCGTCCAATATGTAAAATATTGAAGACGCGTCTTTAGTTGTGTCTTGTTTGCGTAAATTTTCGATGTATTTTAAGGGAAACCAATACAGTTATGTTTTGCTTTTATATGCAAAAAGAGTGACTCATATTGAAGAAGTAATTGCGAAGATACTCAGAATAATGTGAGCCCACAATTTACAGTCTTAGATACTTAGGTTTCTCAAAGTAAAATTATTTAACGGAATATCTGGAACTCAGGCCTTAAAGCGTAATTACAGTGGACGTTGCACATTCATCGCTGTACGTTTCTGATGTTATTAACAGAAAACAAAATCTTGGGAACGATGTGTGAGCTAGTTCACTGTAATTATAATTTTAAATACACATCTGAAACATTTTTAAAAACTCATATGAAGACATTTATGAAGGCAAATGCTTAGTGAATACTTAGTCAGCGCCATCTACTTTTGACATAAAACACAGTAAAAGACAAAGTTAAGACATGTCGTAAAGACAGCAATTGTCTTTTGAGTGTGGGCAATTCGTCTTTATTACTGGTCTTTAAAACTTTATTGGTAAGTCTTTTGTAACACCGCCACTGGAAGGCGTGGCAAAATAAATTGTCGATAAAGAAGCTTTGTTAAATTTAAATGTCAAATTGTTGTAAGTAAAGAGTTGCTCGTTTCGTATGGACGCGTCTATTTATCTAATGATATTGATGAGGGTTGGGGCCCACATGAATTAAAATTAAAGTTATTAATGTTTTATTATAACATAAAATAACCCAAATTTAATTTTAATTTAATTTTAAGTGTGCCTTAACCCTCTCTTACAGGAGTACTATAACAGCCATTAGATTAAATTTCAATTAAATAGCTTGGTGAATAGGGACTTAGAGCCATATTCACCAATCCAGTTAATTGAAATTTAATTTAATTACCGTTTTAGTACTCCCGTAAGAGAGGGCACACTTAAAATTAAATTAAAATTTGATTTGGGTTAATTTATGTTATAATAACGCATATATAACTTTAATTTAAATTTAAGTGGGTGCCAACCATCTCTAACAGGAGTATTAAATTAGAAATTAAATGGCTTGGTGAATATGGCCCTTAAAATTAAATTAAAGTTTATTTTATGTTATAATAACGCATATATAATTTTAATTTAAGTGAGCCCCAACCCTCTCTAACGGGAGTACTAAAACGGAAATTAAATTAAATTTCAATTAAATGACTTGATGAATACGGCCCTAAACTAAAATC
Source organism: Dioctria rufipes (assembly GCA_963924295.1). Lineage (NCBI taxonomy): Eukaryota > Metazoa > Arthropoda > Insecta > Diptera > Asilidae > Dioctria > Dioctria rufipes. Next base: position 49,673,853 of record OZ002743.1, read on the forward strand.
TCTAAATCTCAGTTTCGTTGAAATTCAATAAGTTCTTTATTAGCATTGTGGTTCAGCCTTTAATTGTGTCGTACGCGACGTCTTCTATATACCTTGGTACGCAACCAGTTCTACATTTCTCCTTTTATAAAGAAGAAGAGAATATTTGACGTTCTACTTTGACTGTTGCTTCAATAACTCAAAAATGTCTCGTTTCTTATCTGGATCTTTAGCAAAAAGTGCCGAATGTATTTTCGGTGGTAATCCACAATGTTTACAATTCTATAGATGGCGTAGAAAACCCAGGTGGCTGCCAGTAGCCAAATCAAAGGTTTTTCGAGTACCAGAGAGAACAATCCAACCACCAGGTGAAAAGGACGAACTTCTTAGATTGAACAATCAATACAAGTTGGTGAAAATTCAAATATAATTTAAGACAACTTCTTACTTAATATTTTCATCTAGAACCCAAATGAGATCAGTGCGACAATTTCTGCGCGAAGAAGTTCAAAGAATTAAAGAAACCTCCACTGCTGATCACTTTGTAATTACACCTGAACAGGAAGAAGCTGAGTTCCAAAGGTGTTTAGCTAAAAATCAAGCTTGGAATGATAAAATAGCAGAGGAACGAAATAAGCGATTAGAGAAGGAAGCTGAAGAAAAGAAAAAGTACATCCATGAAAGGCTTGAATTAGCAAAAGAACGGGAAGAAGAAAAATTAGAACGAATTGAAGCAATCGTTCGCCAAGAAAAGGTATTTAGCCGCTGTTGCTGCAGCTGGTTTGTGAGGGATTGAAGTAAAATTGTTTTAATTTCTATGATTTCAGGAGCGAGCAAAAACGTATATAACACAAGCAAATATAGACAGCGCCATAGAACATGCTCTTGCAAATCCAGTTGACTATAATTTTGCTATAGATTCGCAGGGTAGAATGTATTCAGGTAGGGATGCAAAAACACCTACAGATACATCCGATTCAGATGAAGCTGCTGTTTCTGTTAATTCATAGTTTATTTACGCAAATACACATTAGATGTTGCTTTTAATTCTTTATTTTTTATTATCCTTATCTTAAAAAACTTGAAACTATCGACGAATTTTAACTTAAAGTTTCCTCATGGAATAGCACTAGAGTTTGGTGATACACGACCGATATGATCAATTGCTATGAATTATCTTTGAATAAAGATTCCCAATCGGGTGAGGCCGTCAGTTTGACATTTATAGGACCTAAGTTTACCATATTTCCACTACGTTCTTCTCTGTTTGTAACTACCGACATTACCTCCTGAGAAATAAGATTTTTATCAATATCACAAAAAAGAAAACGCATATTAGCATTAATTTACCTGTAGAAATCCGGCTTCCATTCCTAATACTAAATCAAATCGTGTATTTCCTAAAACTAGCTTTTGTCTTCCAGATTTATACCTAATGAGCTTTCCTATTTGTCCTTCTTCTAAATTAGATAAGGAGGATGTGCTAGAAACTTGTGTCTGAAATGGAAATCAAATAGTTCGAGTGTTTTGGTTGTCGTTGTTTTTGTTATCCTACAAAACTTACCCCAGATTGAGTTTGAGCTTCATTTTCCTTACTTGTGCTGGGATTATCTTTATCCGTCACCTCATCTTGACAGGGTAAACTATCTGGCAGCTTCAAAATTTTGTTCGTTTAGTAAAAATTTCGAATTTCTTTTTTTTTTTAGATTTATATAGACTCCTTACTTGCAGTAAAAACAGTTGCGGCTGCGATCTGTCGAAAAATTCTTCTGTATTCAATGGATATTTAAAATGATGGGGAGGGGCATCGCCTTGTATTAATTTAATCGCATTTATTTTATCTTCTAAATCACCTGAAATGAAGGAAGGGAAAAGAAATATAATTACGATTTAACAGTAGCGTTAGCAAGAATTTCTTATGAGCTAAGGCTTAAATGGAAATGTAATTTCTGTTGATTAGAGCGTAACCCCCGGAATGTACAAGCTATGAAGGACGAATTGAATGAGCCTGCATAGTGGACCGGTTAGCGGCCGGTATTGCACACTTCTTGCTTTGTTTTATTGCAAGGGTTTTTCATATAAAAGTAGTTTGGATTACGTTCGAACACCATAATTTCCATAAATTTGTTCTACATATTTTTTTAACACCATTAGAAGACTGCAATTTGTTATAAATTCATTTTTCTCAGGGAGCGATACTTTTAGGCTCTAGGAAAATAGAATCGTATACTTGAACTCTTGCCTCATATGGCTAATGACTTTTAATGCGCCGGTGTCATCGCCGACTTCATTGCTTGTGCATTCCGGGAGTTACGATTAGACAGGATTTGCATTCTTTTTATGGCAAGTAAGTAGAATTTTGTAGGAATGCTTTGCTTGTAACCTTTGTGTTTTGCAAGTTTCAGGAAAAACCTTTTTAGTAGTCCAGGAGCACCCAGGATAACCAAAATAGACATGATCTGTGGCGTCACATAATTACCGGGTCGTACATTTCCGAGCACTTGACCTACCACTTAGTAAATCTAGCTAAATTAATTTCGAAATTCGCGTCTAGTAGCACTTTGCTGAACGTAGAAGAAAGGCTTTTCTTTTTATATAAAAAAAAAAAAAAATAAAAATGTAAATAGTCTAGTGTCAACTCTTGAGTAGATACTACCAGAATGACAAATCCGCAAAGGACCTTTTCTTTTCATGCTAAATAATATAGCCATCTTTTGCAGAGACCAAATCCCAATTTAGTACGCTTGTACCGGGGTGATAAGCAAGCGATATTTGAAAAAACCGATTTTCTCCATCCTGCTAAATGAAGCCATCCAGAACATTCCAGCGATTCTGATGGCTCAATTTCAAACAGACTGTAATGTGTACATCTGGATTCATCCTCCCGAAGACTACTCCATACGCCAGGTAATCTTATTCTCTGGATCAAACACCGCAAGACAAGTTCCAATTGTGTGCATTCATCTTGATACAGCATATCATCGCTTTTGCCGGCCGTAGGGCAGGCACACTAACTAGACAGGTTGTCATTAGGACAATCTGACCTCTATCCTTCTGGGCGTTCGACCCCAGAGTGAATCGATCTGATTACTTTTCAGGTTAACTTCAGTGCCGAGACAACTAGGCGAAATTTTACTGACTGTCCTCCCTTGGTACTGTTTTCGAAGGTATTAGAAGATGACGCTACCCGGTGATAGCAGGCTTAATTCATCAGAACAATTTTTTTTTTCAACATCAGTGTAGCACATGAAAACAGTTGCTTGTTCAATAGCAGAGAGGTAAATACTGGTTACGTTTCTGGAATTCTCCAGAGAAACGTTTATTTTTACCGCTCCTGTTGAAACCGATACTATAACAAGCGGGATACGCTGTTACAACATTGGTGTAACCGCCAAACATCTTTTACAGAATATGAGATTCAGTTGTCGAAGAAGGACAAGGATTTTTGACCATTCTTATTGTTTATTTTATAGATGCAGCAAGGTTAAATTATCGGTAAACCATCATGAGCGTTAAATTTACCTATAACGGTTTTGATATTGTGGTCGAGAAATATCTTTGAGACCTCTTACAGGTTCTAGGAGAAGGATAAGCATTTGCAGACATTAATAATAACCGCCCAATAGGCACTTTCACTCATTCCAAGGAACTGGTTGTAGGTCGCACTTATTCCACCACCAGAAAAATTGCGGCTTATACAAAATCTGGGAGATTCGAAATCACTTCAGTTTCTGATTGGCACTTTGTTTCCTTTGTACACGAAGCAGTTTAATATCGAAACTCATATTTAACTGAAAACTGTCTTAACTGCCTTCATTGTCTAGTATATTCATCATTTCTGTGCACATCTCCGTCATTCAGCAATATTCAACATCTGAAGGTCCCTTTCCGCAGCATCTAACCACAGAATTCGATGGATTTTTACGCTTCCTGGAACTTTTGAAATTTTTCCTTAAAACTACCCTTGGTATCCAGCATTTTTTCATTCTGAAAACATATTAAAGCCATGTAAATCTACCGAATTTCATAAGTTTGCAGTACTGGGATCACATAGTTCATGTTTTCTTCTTCGTTGGTAACATATGTCGATGGTTGAAATGACTGCTCAAATGAGACCGCCCTGCAAAATGTTATTGGAAGCGAGACATAGGCCTAAGAACCAGAGATGGTCTCTTCGTACAATGTTGAAGCTTTCATCAGCTTGTTGTGGGAGTGGCGATTGGTGCTTCAGACATATCAACTTGATATTACGACTTCAGAGGTTACCACTACAATCATAATTCTTTTTTTCTATCGGTGAAATTGCGTGTACTTCAGCCAGCCCGTAAAAATGTACTGAATTACTACGGAAAGTTCTGTGCTTATAATATAGAGAGAACAGGAAGTGTGATAAGAGATAATGAAAATCAGAGATATGCCTATTGTGCCCATCTCTGTTGATTTTTCCTATGAACATCCGATTTGATGAGAGACCCGATACTCGAGGTGGCAACGCCTACGGGGGTTTCGGGAGAATCGAGCCAGCCCTTTCGTTCCCCATGATCCTCATGTGATCAGGAACCCACTGAAGGGACACATTGTTGTGGATACACAACTTATGCACAGACGACCTGCAGTCCCCCAGTAGCTTAGATGTTATCCGAGCGCCACGTTCCACATGTGGAAACCGAAAAAAATTGACAAATACAACCGAAATTTCGTTTTTCGGCCGAAAAAAAAAATATAAGTTGTGTTTTTCTTAATAATCTGAAATATGTATATATACTATTTTATTAGTAAAATTATTAGTTTATCATATTTCCCATGATTTTGTTAATCATTGGAGCAAAAATCTTGTTTTAAAGTGGAATAAATGAGTTTTTTCGGTTTTCAATTTTGATGTGAAAGTGCCTTAATGAAAAACTGATACTTTCCTCCTGAAAGTGTGCGGCTTTGAATTTTTGGTAACGCTACCTGTTCTGCTTTTATATGCGCAAATAATGCATTTAAAAACGCAACATTTGTCATATGTTGAACTAGTTGGACTGCTTATTCTTTTTCACTGGAGCTGAAGACCTCCGTTCAGGTCTCGCGAAGCACATTTTTAGTATTTTTGTGCTATCATGAAGACTCGAGTGTCACCAAATTTAAATACTCAAACACAGATAGACTCTGTAGCTGTCAGAGTAACATAGTTGTAGATAACATAAGGTTATGGATTGTATGAATAAGGAACATGCACCATACCATTTAATGCATTTTGTTTGAATGAACGGAAGAGGAAAGATCCTGACTCAAAGTCGATTCAGTGCAATGAATTTGGTCAGTCTTGTGCCTAACTGCTCCTAATCGAATCTAATCTGTACACAGGTAATGAAGATTGTCTTGTTGTTCTACTTGCGAATATAAAATTTTTTTGAAGTTGTGTCTTTACCAGCTGTACTATGACTGATCTTTAAATCCTATGACTTATATCCTTCCTTTCCTTGATTATTTAGGATCTAATGGCATTCTTAAAAAAGCAGGTGAACTTGTTTAGGCCTCAGCGTTTAATGAGTTTTCTTCGTTTTTCTTTTAAACTCCACTAAATCCTTTTGGAACATGGGATAGATCTAGAAATTCATGTTTCTTGACAAATGCTGTGATTGAATCTACAATTTTAGGTGTCTTTCGAACAAACAACTATCTGAAAAACACTAGGGCATATTTTAGCATCACAATGGTTTTGTATGGTGAGTAATTTGTTATGTGCAGAATAACTGGATGCCGATGGAGGTCGAATACATATTTCAAACAAATATCGAAAATACGCCCCGAATAGATGAAGAAATGATGTGAAATTTATCTACTTTTCGGTGATTTGCTTTTAAAACTTTTTCCCCTATGATTCAATGACTCCAATAAGATAGGATTCAAAATTATTGTTTGACTAATTTAAAATCTTTCTGTAGAGAAAAGAATGTTCATAAAAACTTATCGTCGAAAAGTTAGTATGATTCTCTGAATATTTGATAAATTTTAACTTTAATTTCTACTATAAATCGCACCCATGTGTAACTACTGTCCAACGTCTCATGAGGAAACACGTCATTATAGTCAGTTTTATAGGATGGATTTCCCAAGCTTATATATATATATATCCAAAGACCTATACATGTGGCATACAGGGCAACCACTTGATTTAAGATCATTTTGGATGGGATACCATTAGCGCATATTTCTTTTTATCAACGATACAAACATAAAACTTTTCTGAACATGCAGATTTAGCACCCACCGGCAAATAAAGCTTCGTAAAAAAAAAAAATTCCCCAATATTGCAACAAGCACTAAGCTAGTAAACTCTTACCATCTTGAATTAATTCTTTCTTTATTTTGGATTCGTCGATCTTAATATTCTCAGTATTCCATTTGGCTAAATTGTGAGAAGAAAGTGGTCAGTATAGAAAGAGCGTACGATTTGCATAAATTAATTAAAAATAAAAAAATAAAATATAAGTAAAGAAAGCTTACGATGAGCCAACACTTGCAAAGCGATAATGATATTGAGGGCAGGGGCGACTGGGAAAGGCCACTGCAAAAACCAAAATACTTCTCTTGATCTCCACATCACAGGTTAGGTACTCAATTTGGTTGAAATATTCGAAGTTTTGAATTTCATACTGGCTAACATAGACACTCTGAACAAAATTAAATAACTTTCTAGATTTAGAGAAAGGTTTAGGCTAAATGTATAAAAATTGATTTGGGAGTCTGAAATCGCTGGTGTCCATCAAAAAGACTCGTCCATGGAATAATTCTATTTATAACATTACTATGAAATGATCTAAATTTCCAATTCAATTCCACTCTGAGTATTCCTACAAGGAAAGTTGAGCAGCATGTTTACAATTCACAAATAATGAGGAAAAAATCAAGCTCTATAAATAAGGTAGGTTAGGTTAGAGTGGTGGTAATCATAAAAGCATATACGATAGCCACACTTTGACTATCTATCGTCCATTATGATGTTACCTTAATGGGACCCTACCTGGAAAAGATTCATCAAATTTAGGGAGTGCGCTGAAACCAGCCACAAGAGTTAATAAACTTTATCAGGTCGCCCAACTCCTTGCCTGCTAATTCCCCCAATTCGCAGAAAAAGTAGCTACCAAGCGTATGCCTTCTACGCTTAGCAAGTGTTGAACGCTCTCAATATCTTCCTCGTCCAAACAGCTTCTGAAAGAAGTCATTGTCTGGAGCTTGCTTGCATGTGCTCTGCATGTTTTCCAGACAGGCAGTGTCCTGTGATAACTACTATAAGATTACGCACATCATTCCGGTTCCTCCTCAGCAGAGATTCAGCCATCTCAGGACATAGCTCGGACCACAGCTGCCTTTAACTCACGCATGTGGTCAGTTCTCCCATCTGCAATTTGCCAGCTCATAGGCCTGTAGATCTTCATTGATTCTAGGGGCCGACCTATGGATTCCTCCGCTAGGCATATATATTAAAAGCTGAACACTTTCTGGCCAGAGCATCAGACACATCCTGGTATGTCACTATGACCAGGCAGGCGCCCAGCAGATAATATCTCAGTGGTTAGCACCTATTTTCCCGAGCTCACAGCTCGAGTGCTCGAGTCCAGAGTTCTGATAGCAGCTTGGCTGTCAATGCAAATCCTAATAACTCGATCGCTAGGTACATCATTAATTGTTTCCAGCATTCTTGCTACTAGAGCCTCCGCTTGGAACACACTACAGAAGTCCGGTATGCGGTATGATTCCTGTGATTGAGGGAATGCTGAGTACACCCCGGCTGAATGAAGCCGTTACAGATATGAACTGACACTAAGAATATCGCAGTTATGGGTGTTCAATGAATTAGAGGTTATGATGAGGCATAGCATAGCTTGTAGCTTATATCTGATAAATTTTCAATGTAACAACAGAGGGAGTCTGTTATCAGCTTACGTTCGACTTTTAGGATTATTGCTGTTCGCTTAACTATCACAATGGAAATTTACGTAAATTTAATGATAAAATCTTAGAAACAGATGATGAAGTTTGACAGTCCAATATTCGGGACATCACTAAGTAAGTTTGCGGAAGCATGATAGCTCTGTGGCTATGAGAATCTAAAGAGAGTTCTTAACAAAAGTATTTTTATTGTCATCTGAAAACATCCAAACGAGTCTAATCTGCGTACTGGGGCATCAAGTCTTTATTGACAACGAAGAAGTAGACAAGCTTGGGTTGCTTCTGTTTATGGCTAATAGAATGGATCACTGAATTTACTTACTAAGAGACTTTTGTCAAGTCATTCTTGATTTACAGCTACTCTTACCTTATTATTCACAGGGAAGCGGTGGCTAGCATGTTTCGAAGCAAAAGGTCAGATGATTACACTTCTTCTAGTGTGGGACATCTCAACATCCTCCAGCAGGTCAAAGCTCCAAAAGATGTTATGATCACCAGATTTGCCTTCGAAAGAGGTTATCAGGTAAACATTAACGAACGAAGTCAGATACTAGACAGAGGGCTCCAGACGGAGGTTGGAGCTCAGGAAAGCCTGAAAATAGGCTGCAAGAACTCCAATATTTACGAGCTCAGGAAAGCCTGAAAATGGGCTGAAAGAACTCCAATATTTACATCTGTTCAGAGAGTTCATCTGCGCTCCTGGCTCTGTCCTCAGCTACTGTCCAGGGACAATAATTTTTTTTTGCTTTGGGCTCCTGGACATAAAGGAGTGAAAATTAATGAAAAAGCGGGCAAACAGGTTAAAACCGGAACTAACTGTCCCTATACTGGTTCCTACCTGACATTTGACGTACCAAATAGCTATTTTAGTGGGCAACTGCATAAATGGGAAAACAGGCAACTGGATCTTGTCTGGCATAGCGCGCCCGGTATGAGACAGACGAAGGAATTCTTCACACTCTCTCCCTTCCAGACGAGCCAACTAATTAGTCTTAGCAGACAGTCGCTCAGGCTGTTTTCTTATCTCAGTCACTGGACATGGCCTCTTCCGTTATTTTTTGAAGATAGAATTCGACAGTGAAGTGTTTACTGTGCCAAGAGAAAGATGTAGTCTCGAGGCATGATATATGAGTATCCAGCGCAGAAGGTTGCATATCACTGGAGAAATACATCCTTCCAAATAAGGGTTGCAATCTAACCCCAAGGGGACTAGATTTTGCCTAACCGCTTTAGAGAAAGGCAGAATAGGTCAACTCTGGTCGCGGCGTCCGTTTGGTTCTGGCATTGACCTTAAATACTTTTTCTGGAAGATGATGGTGAGACTGTATTACAGGCGTTGTAAGAATACCCACCAATAGCTGGATGTAGAATGGCAACCTTTGGTAAACGGTGGCAGAGTCCCGGGAAAGCTGATGAACAGCCTGGTTTGAGAGCTGATGGGCTACCTGGTTTGAGAGCTGATGGACAGCCTGGTTTGAGAGCTAACAAACTTGTTCAATGGGTCTGGTTTGCTTCAAGGAGATACAATTTTCAGTGATCTTCAGTTATTTCCCGCCGAATCAATCTTAAGCAAGTGTTGGAGCATCAAATATAAAAAATAAAAAACCTCTATCTACTACTCACCTCTGCTTAGTTTCACTGGAGTATTTTCAAAATCAAAGAAATCAGTCTTTTTATCATCGAAATCATCACTTATTCGCTCGCCAAGAATATCTTTAATATGTTGCTCTTCGGCTGCTACATCTATTCGTCCATCTGTTTTTGTTAAGGTGGGTTTTTGCATTGCTGCACTAGACGTATCCTCCCTCTCAGTCCGTGACGACGATCTATATGAACCTTGTCATTACATGTAAGTATCAACATTGTTGTATTATGATATAGCTTACTTGATGCTCGCTTATAATGTTCAACAGCAGCACCCTCAGAAAATATTCCCGATGTTTGAATGAAATTAGACTTTCCGCCACGTCCTCCGCGACCGCCACGATCAGATTTTCCTCGTTCTGGCCGGTTTCGACCTCGTGCTGAACCATCTTTTGAAGTTTTAACATTTCTGAAAAAACAGCACAAAATGTTTTAGTTATAATTACCAGAGTGCAAAGATTGATTTTGGACAATAATGTTTAGCCAAAGCTAAGCCAAGCTCCATCTGGCATTTTTAACTTAAGACTGAACAAGTAATTTGATGGATGTATAACGGCAGTCTTTATAGCGGATGAACAGAGCTCATTTCTAGAGGAGATCTCGTTATCTTGATTGCTAATGTGAATTGTTTAATCGATTGAAATAACCCCAGCCTTCAAAGTATGGCAAAAGCCTAAATGGTAGTCTTGATCTGTTAGTAGAATTTTGAAGCTCTAATCTGCTTTGTACTTTAACCATAAGCATACACAAGCAGACCTGAGTATCACTGGATTGAAGAGCTCGAGCACAGATAAATAGACGCAGAAGTTATTAAGTGGAAAAATATTTTAGAGAACGCCTGAAGTTCTAAAGGAGCAAATATTATTGCAAGTGAGAACTTCATCTTTATAAGAGTAAAGTAAGGGCAGCACAACGACACAATAGATCAACTCTGTTTGCGGTATCCGCAGGGTCCTGGTCGTCCCTACTCGTTACCTTGATTGCATAAAAACCTTTTAAGCAAAAGTAATTCCTCTATGAGTTCCAACAACGCTAAAAACTTTGAAAGGATTTTAAATCCTGCATGCGGAAAGAAAAAAGACGGTATGTAAATGACTGAATTTGCCTCAAAAGTATCACAAAACAAACCATGCGCACATGACAAGATGAGAGGTGGATTTCTAGGTTCGTGACCACTTAATAAAATACATTTTACTCCAGAGGTTGGAGGTCTTGTGTGTTGAAATCGAATCAGAGAAAACAATTCAAGGTCTCACAAGGGCATAAGTTCGAACTTGATAAATAGAGCCGTGCCTTTCCTTCGACTCTTGTATAAAGAACCAAATTGCAGCCACTGAACACACTTTTCTAAAAGATAAAGCAAGGATAGTGGCATGCCAGTAGAGCGGGTAAGCTGGCGACTGCATCATTCGCTAGCAATCTCTTTATACAGACAATAAAAATTGGGAAGTTTACCGAGATTACGTACTTCTCAGAAATGATCCAGTAGGCTGGGTAACATAAAAGCATCGCATGCTATACTGTGAGAACCATATTCATGTAAATGTTTTATTTCTGCTTGAATGACTGACACTAGTGGCAAGTTAAATGGTGACTTCAAAGCGGTTGTATTTGTAGTCTATGATACCTAAGCAAGTTCATAGCAGCAATCACCTTATCATTCATATGGATTCAAGTTTAATTAAACACAGAAATACTTAACATGAGGAAAAACAGTAGATTATGTCCAAAACGTTGTTATGCAATAGCAGTTTTGGTACACTAATCTCTTCACAAGTGCTAAGAGTCAATCAAATGCATCAGACACACAGGGAACAAAAAAATGCTGTTTTGAAATTTCTTCACTAAGCTAATTGTTGATTGATAAATTTCACACAATTTCCGGTATAAATCTCTTCAGTCCGTCAAGCCATGCAGATTTTTTTTAAATATTCAGTTTCTCTATGAAAGTCATTTCTTTGGAAATTTGCATTTCATCTAGTCCAATAAGGCATACTTAAATGTGGTTTGCAATGCAAATTACTGTTCTTTTAGTTGTGATTTTTGCTATTAGAAGGACAGAAAACAAGCTCTCATATAACCAGTCTTATCTATTGAATGTTGGCTTTCGTATAACTTATATATTGCTCGCGGACTGTCGAGTATAATTGGATGTTCTCCTTTACTCTTGGTATTCTAAGAATCTAAAGCGAATGAAAATATTAATTTATGTCCACACGCATCTGTAGGCTCTCCCATATCAATGATAACGTTATTCATCAGAAGATATTTCCATTAGGCATCAACAGAATATCGAACCTGTTGGTTCTCGAAAATGCATTATTTCCTAGACCTCTTATGCAAGACATTTTTAACCCTTGTAATCTTCCGGGTAAGTAGATGTGGCATGATAATGAGCTGTTACTCACGATGACTTATATATTCATACTGAGGTAGACAATTAACTGCGGGCTTTGAGCTCAAATAAAACAAATCCTGTTCCGCAATACTTAGTCAAATAAAGTGACCTAAGTTCGGGTTTGAAATTTTTCATGTTCAAAAATAATGTAGTAACTAAAAGTTGTTAAGGTGATATAAAACAAAAAAAATTATTTAGTCCTTTTGGTGATAACCCTGAAATATATAAAAACGTTGTGAAATTAATATTAACAAGAATTAAACATAAAGTCGAATTCAAATTAGACCTTCCAACGCAAGGAGTTATTTTACGAAATCCCTAATTTCCACTCAGTCAATAGTTAGAATTTTAAAAATAAATTGTAAAATTTCTTACGTGTTTTTATTACGAACAACATTTAAATTTGGTGTATAAACTTTTTTATTGGTGGCTCCTCGACCTCTTAAAGGACCAGCACCACCAAGGGTTAGATCTCGTGGCAAATTAAATGACGATAATCTACCGATATTATCGATGCCATTACTTTGTAAAGTAGTTTCTTTTTTTATTGTAACTGGTTTTAATGTTGAATTACTTCCACTAGCTGACATAGTTATCACCTAGTTTTATAATTATATTTTCTAATAATGATCAACAACAATTATTCTATTCTAAATTTGAGGTTATACATAAGTATATTTTATAAATGTCAAATATATGACAGTTACAAGTGGGGAAATTAAATTACATCTTGTTCTTCTTAATAATGAATATAGAACGGCGGTTGTATTATGTTGATTATTAAAATTTTAACATTTTCTCAACAGATACTAGATGTCAGGAAAATCGGAAAATTTGACTTTTATCTAAATTGTCGGTATTTTTATTTTGTCGTTAGACTGTACAGGAAATTGCAACTGTTGCGTTGATGAAGTGGTGTGAATTGATCACCTGTGGAATAATTACAATAATTAATCAATTTCTAATTTCAGAAACTGAAAAAGTGCACTCTACATACACTGAATAGATTCATATTGGCAAAAGACAACCTTTTTTCTATTGAGTTAGTGCTATTGTTTCCCAACTAACATTTTGTGCCTTAATGTTTATGAATTCCATTTTATTTTATTTATGAATACGTACATAAATGTGCCTCTGAAAGATCTTATATTTGTTACTTCGCATTTTGGAATAGGAACGTAAATGTTTCCTTGTATTGTTCTTTTAAGGGCACTTTTCCTGGAGGTCACAAAATCGTAAATATGCACAGATAATAAGTTTCTAAATAAGAAATGTGTCAATACGTCTGCATAGTTAGAATATTTATTTTTGGCACGTGCGTATCGTGTATTGTGTACTGCCTATTTGTGGAAATTAATATCCATTCATTTGACAAAGCTATAAAAAATATTGCGTGAGAGCATTGAAGAAGGATTAACTATTTTATGTAGAAGTTTTGCGACTTTGGGCTTTAAACAAGAAAATTTCACACTGTGCTTTGAAAGAACTTTTAAGAGTGTGTGAAAATGGATTCGATTACTTACCGAACGATAGTAGAGCATTATTAAGTACTCCCCATTGGCATGTAAGTATATAAATGGACTGACTGATCTCCTATTACATGTGGCATCAGTTTCGATTTCAGTCTCACTGTCAATGCTACCAACTGTCGTAAACTGCCGCTATATTTAAATTATTTGCGAATTTCATTATATGCATGTCAGTCGGATTTACCGGATTTACCACAACAGTATTTGGGACTATTTACATTGTTAAATTTTATTTATGAGTCAAAGGAAGTTATAGTTAGAAATACCTCTGAACCTTAAACAATTTCTCGTTCCCAATCGTTACAGTTCAGTGGGAAAGTATGCTCTCACGGAAAGAGACGGGAATATGAAAGTGGTGCCATTTGCTTTCATGCATTTTTGGTTCAACAAGCAGTCCATTTATATACATGTCAGTGGTACTCCCAAGTACATTTGAATTATCATAAATATTGGAAATTACTGGCATAATGGATTGAATACAATGCCCCCAAAGTGTCTCTTTAATTATTAATATTGATTGTTTGCCCATTGCATCTAACTCAAAGACCTAATTTTGATCGATTGTGTCATTGATGAAGAACCTAAGCTGTCAGTTTTTGTTGTTGGAATTTTTTGATGGAAAACAAGCCTTTCTCAAATGATTTTCTTAATGCATTTTTTGAAAAAATGTCTTCAATATTGTAAGAGAATTTGTTTGAAAATTAAAAGCTCTGTTTGCAAGAGCATTTGTCAAAGGTTTGTGTGTATGTAAGGCACACGTGATAGGCATTGAATAGGAGCTTTATTTTGTTGGCACATCTGCCGACACAAAGTTGTAAGTTGTAGAAGCATATACATATATGCACCAAATAGAAACTTTACCTGGCGGGTATAACTTTAAGGTATAAATTGGAAATAATGCTTATGGGTTAGCCTTAATGGTCACAAATTATATACTAAGTGTTTCTAGATGCAAAAATCTCTTTATGTCTTTAAAAATACAGACCACTTTAATCTATTACTATTTTGAAAACTCTTTACAGAATTTTGAAAAATGTTGATAAATTATTTAAATTATTAAAGATTTTGGAGGCGCCTCAGTTATTTCGAAGTTTCGTAACTGCTTTTGCAGAAAAAATTTTCACCCAGTTGAAAAATAAAACCCAGATTTTATTATATTATAGATATAATGATATATTTTAAAGATGGGTAAGGATGTATACGAATAAACAAATACACATACTTATCATTATCTCAAATATGTATATCGCGTACATATATTACTGTAATAGTTCACATATTGTATAAGTATGTATTTGTCAAACGGCAGAGACTTACGACACATTTATGTCACTGTGACACAGTTTTTACGCTTTTATTTAGACATCATCAAAAGTGTCAATATTACTATATAGTACATAGTAATACTTTAGGCATTATTTCCACATAATTTCCGTACTGGGTTGCTCCATTTCCGTAACATACAGCACGTTCACATAAATACTTGAGTAGTTGACTTGAAATCTACTTAAAACTGAAGTAGGGTGTTTGGTTGAATTAATTCTAATTAGGTATTTGACTTGAAATTTATTTGAAGTGATATTTTACCTTTGACAACTTTGCATTAGCTTCAATATATAGGTACGGATTTTTCTATAAATATTTTGAGAAAAGTGCTAAAAATCACAACCTGAATTCTTGTTCCACTTTGCCTTTTTCATAACTCACAGTTGCGTTTACATGAATTCTTTTAATTAAATCGAACGAAATTTTGTGATTTACTTGACTCAAGTATAATATGTACTTGAAGTTAATGTGAGTTTACATATTTTGATTACTTGATGTCTACTTGAAGCATACTATACTTCAAGTATTCATGTCAATGTACTGATAGATAACTTCGGACTTTCGTAACGTGCGTTTCTTTATAGGCCCACTGCTAGACAAAAAAACGCAAATATGACCATTGTGCATAAAAAGGTTTAGTTGGGTCATTTACTGCATTCCTTTTTTCGTTCTGAATGAATCTGTGCAAAACAAGATAACTATCAGTACGTTTACATGAATACTTGAAGTATACTTGAATTATGCTTGAAGTAATCAAAATATCATGAAAACGCTCATTGAACGTGTAAATTTTAACTTAAATAATTGGAAAATTAAATTCAAGAAAAATTCAAGTTAAGTAATTGGAATTAATTCAATCAACCGCCTTACCTGAGTTTCAAGTGGATTTCAAGTCAAGTACTTAAGTATTAATGTACACGTACTAATAATCATAGTTTTGTTTTGTTAATTATTATTATTAACAAAATTGATTTTAAAATATTTTTTGGATTGATTCTTTATTACAGCGCTTTGAATATTGACATTTCTTTTAGATGTTGTGTCGCCATTGAGATGGATTTCCCCTATGTTATTCATTTTCGTTCAGAATCATTCTGAGTTCAAATGACAGATTAAAAATGAATAATTCGGTCCGAGAAAAGGAATGATTTAAGTTGAAACTGGTTAAACCCGAACGAAAAAAGAAGCGCATAAATTCTTGCACTGCTGTATAAATAATCATTTTTTTTAAAAAGCATATCTTACGTACTATTTGTTTTAATAATTAATAGCTATGTGTTCTTTTGGTTCCGTGCAGTGCACTGCAGAATACAGGAGATTGCGAATTGAATTTACTTGTAGGGTGCATAGAAGTGGAAAAGGTTTTGAAAGTATAGAGAAAATGATCAAATTGCCATGACTTGAATCCTTGCAAAATGTCAAAATAGAACTTGATACACTCATTGAATAAATAACTAATAAGGAAGCGGGGTATCGTGCGAATACAGTGTACGTGTTTAAGCATTTCAATGACAGTGTGACCTATGGTCGGGGGGGGGGGGGGGGGGGAGAAATGACAAGAGGGCCTAGTGGCTATTTTGTGTCAGTTCAACATTCTGACATTTCATATTCTTTGAAAATAAATTTCGGATTTCAATTCGCGATATTGGGAAAAATAATTAATTAAACGTGATTTTTATGAATAGTAGTGTGAAATAAGTGCGGAATATTTCTTTTGTGAACGACATTTTGTGCAATAGAGACTCCGGAGTCCTAAATTAACATAATGAAGTGCGCTGTGCTGTGCTGCAGGAGCGAACAGAGTTATTGTCGTGGGAAAGCATTCTTCAAGTAAGCTTAATAGCTTTACTTATTAATTATATTGTTTTAAACAAAATAGAAGTGCAATATCTATAAAAATAAAGAGCCATGGCAAAAAATTTAACATTTTACCAATGCCGGTTTGTTTGTTTACAATTGAATTGTCATTGGTGGCCAGTCGTACATAGGCAACGCCAAGAAATATTATCTGAAAATAGGAGGGAGCTAAAAAAATGTTTATTTTACATAGCAATTTGGATTATAAAAAATGTTCCCCTTCAGAATGTCAGGATTTCATTACTGCCATGACGAAACGAATACAAACACGGCACACTAATACATTTCGCCGAGTGGCTTAGGTTTTCACCCGATATGTCGTTTCCTTATTAGTTATTTATTCAATGGATAAACTTCGGGGCAAAATTTGACAGGTTTAACGTTTTGTAAGAATTAAAGTCATGGCACCTAGATTATTCTCTCTATGCTTTCAAAAAAAGTTCTACTTCTCTACAAGTCAATTCGCAATCTCTTGTGTTCTGCAGTGCACTGCACGGAACCAAAAGAACACAGCTAATATAATCTAGTGTGTTGTACTCTACATATACACATGAATTCCGACAAACAACGATACAATTTAAAAGACTAAAATGGTGAACATCAGTTTATTATTAAAATATATTGTAGCTCTTCAAAATTGAAATCACTAAGTTAATGAAAATTTTGTAATATATATTCTTGAAGAACTTGAAATTAGACTAGTATATGTAGAAACTAATACACTAACCCTACTTCTGGATGACATTCTCATTCTCACATAAACACATCTCACTTTGAGGACACCTGCAAGGTATCACTTTATTTCCATGGCAAGCGCAAGTACCTTTCTGAAAGTTTGAACATTTACACGGCGGCGGCGGTATATCAATTGAGGACGGGCAAACACAAAGGGTTAATTCGCTGCTGATGCTGCTTTTAGTGCATTCACAAATACCATCAGACATTTTTTCTATGACTTCTTCCTCTTCGTACCCCAGGCCCATTCCCATAGCTGCTTCTTCTTCTAAAGATGTACACTTACAAATGCTCATAGATCCTTCATCACTTATGCATTCACCCGGGATTAGATGCTCTTCTGGACGACATTCATAATCACTTTTTGTATCGCTTGATTTGTTACTATCTACGATATCTCCGGAAGTTGTTTTTGTCGAGTCCGTATTTGATACTGCAGAAGGACATTTGCACGGGAATTGTGTAAAACATCGTTCAGAATCGACATCCCACACTTCTAGCAATTTGGCGTATTTGCAAACATTTATGTAACTAATATGCGCACCGGCATTAATGAAATCCCAATATTTCGGATAAAACTTATTGCGCAGCATCGCTTGGTACATTTTCTGTCGATTGGCTCTCTCTTGGTGCATTTCCATAATTTTTTCTATTGTATTATTTGTTTTGTTTATCATCGTGATCGAATCTTTTATGGATTCTTCTATTCTGGATTCTTCTATTCTCGATTCATTGCCCAATTGATCGTCCAAAGATCTGTGAAATAATTTCATAGTTAAAAACTGAGATTTCAAACCCAAAGCAAACTTACTTGTTTATAGCGTAAAATAGTAATGCATGTGTAGTTATTTTGCCGTGCTTCAAGAGAGCACCTAAAGTACTGCCAATACTGTTTCTTGCTAGAAAATTTACAATAGATGGCGCCGCAGTCCGTTGTACTTTTTCGATGTTAAAATAGCACCTGCCACCATCAGAGAATATAATAAAAAAAATATAATAATAATAATAATATAATAAATTAATAAATGTTAAATGTCAGTAGTAACAATTACCGTATTGTCATTATTTTTTGTAATTTCTTACAAATATCTGTCTGCGGCTGATCATTAGTTGGACAAACAAAATCGTTACCACTGAACTTCAATAGAAAGGCATCCAATCCATCTATTGGCAATCTATAAATTTCATCGAATGTTTTAAGAGGTTGAAGGATTACATGAAAATCTTGATTGTGGAAAAAAACAGTTTGCGCTCCTTTAACAGTTTTTTTAATTTTCGAAAGCTCTTCCATGGAATAAAGTTCATAACCTGTAGAATTTGATAATATTTTAATACTTAATTAAATATTTTAAAGAATTTAATGTTTCACCTTCAAGGTGTTTTTCCAATATAATTTCCATTACTTGTTTACGTGTTCTTTGTTGGTTTGGTGACTGAATATCAGAATTACTAATTACTGTCCATTTGAAATTTTGATCCACTATGACTGTGTTATGCCCTTCTTCCATATAAAATAATGGATCTTCATTTTCATTGTATGTTGTGAAATTTATGTAGGCATGAAGAGATTTATGAGTCGAACTGAAAAGTGGGCAAAAAAATATATTTAACTAGTAAATTGTTAGTAATTAAAAATTTATAATTTTTTCATTGACTAATATTATTCTAATCTAAACTAAACTGAAATTAGAGCTGGAAGAGAAAAAATTCTTACATAATTTATTAATATGTGTAAATAAGGAGGAAGAAAAAAATACTTTAGAACTAAAGTAAACATATTAGCAAAAATATAATTTAATATATTGTAATAGATTTAATATTACATGATCGTATTTACATAAATTAAAAATTAAATACAAACGTTAAAAGTTGTTATGGTCGTAGCGTATTGCATATAGCAATATGCTACAAGAATTACTGAAGCGTGTAGGCCGGCGGCGTCAAGCATAAAAAAAAAAATGAACGCACCCCGATCGAGAGAAATGCATTTCCTCGAATGCAAGGTGACATGTTGATGTGATGAAAAAAGAGGAAGAGACTGACATTTTGCTTTGTGGTTTTTGATAGAAAGGTACGCTAGTGAAAGGACGGGCAAGAACAAATATCTGAAATTCTCGGTTGGCATCGTTCATTTAGATTGAGATATCCAGGAAAACTTTTTAACCGGGGCGACAGGAATGCATTTACGACACGTAGGGCAAGCTCCCATACATTCCACGCTGAAAGCTGAGGTGGCTAAATTCTTCAAGAGTTATATTACAAATAATCCCCCATTCAAGCATAGGGTCAAAAGAAGGTCAAACCAGCAAAGGCGTGAAAGTGCAAAAAAGTTGAAGAGGAGTCTCCTCACACTGACGGTGACTGGAAGCAATTACATCCAGCTTGCCGCTGCGACTTACAGTCGAGCTCACAGCAGTTGCTCTACCGGCTGAAGCTGCATTCAAGAAGCCCCTAGAGGCGCGCACGAAGGTGCTCAAAGTTCAACACTTGGGCGGCAGAATAGGCCCCCATAAATATTCAAGTCGGTATTGTTTGTTCATATTATTTTATACACGTTTGAAAAATGTATATTTAACATATCCATATTCGAAGTTATGACAAGAGATTTGTGTGGTTTATCAATATACAAATTAAAATTATTACAAGTTAAATTACGTTCAGAATTAGAAGAAGTTGAGAAGTTGTATACTAAGAAACAGCTACAAAATGTATGAAATGTGAAGAGAATTATCGTGCAATAACATTAGAACCATGCAATCACTATGCCCGGCGTGATTCATGTGCGTATTTAGTTTAGGAATGTCCATATTGCCAAACTCCAGTTACAGCGCAGGCAAAATGATTAAGGAAAGAGCAATAGTAGTATGAGCAGTACTGTGCAAGCCACGAGGAATAATTAGATAACTATGCAAGTTATCATAAGAACCAACTACATATTTAAAACATTTATTTTATCTTTTATTATAAATTAATTTTAGAACTCTATTCGAACTAAGAAAAAAAAAGGAATTTCTAACCATTGTAGGATCACAAACTGATTTAGTTATGACAACAGACTTCTGAAGACATACGAAATCTTGAATTTTAGTATATTTATGCGTCAAAGGAAATTAGGAAGAAGCAACAAATTTTAATCATATTTTTTTGAAACATACGTATCACAATGTTTTTTCTTCTTTAATTAATCCTCGACTGGAAATGAGGAATATCTTAGTAATGTTAATTGTGGTGACTCACGAACATTTTTTTTTTATTACGATTTAACCTGGTGAAATTGTGTAATGCGTATATTTACGACAATAGTCGAGTAATCATTTATAGATGGGTCTTTCTTTCACCAGTATTTTCAGTTCATACATCTGATATATTTTTGCATTCTGTATAAGAAAAGAGTTAATTTTGAACTATTTTTTTTTAGTAGTTCTTAAGTTAAAAAAAAAACAAACAAAAAAACAAGACACCAATTGGAACACAGTTTTATTTTCAAAAGTTCCGCGTAAATTCTAATGAACTCGCCAAAACAAATCAAAGTTTAATGAAAAGAGTACAAATTAGACGATCTTTTTGAATAATTGTGGAAATGTTTAACATTGATATCGGTCTTATGATTTGAAGTGAACAATAAGGATAGAGAACAAGTATTGATTTTTTTTTTAATAAAGAAGAAACAGAAAAGCTGTAGTCCGATATCTTAATCCTGTTTTAAAAATTTAGAAAAAAGGAAAATTTTTAATAATTCTGCACGCTATAGGTAGCATGGATCCATGTTAGGGGAGCGACACAGATACAAGACTGAATAATTATTCCGGGTAGACTGATCCTTTTTCTAAATCATATAATCAAACGTTAGAGTCTCTACGTAAACGTCAATACTGATCAACCAAAGGATATCTTCCAATTCATGTGTAACTAGTTCAGTATCTCATGTTTAACCTGATTATCTTATTCGACTAGCGAAAGGCATTAGGAAATTTAAAAAAAGTGTAAATCTTGGCACAGGCCTGGATGTGGTAGGATAGAGTGTGAAATTTCTTATAAGTCACGTATGAGTAACAATCATTGAATATATTTTCATAACGTAATGAAATTCTAGAGTTATATATTCTTCCTTTACTATCCCGGAGCCCTCTCATATAAGATGAAGGTCGTCTAGGCTCGCCTAGTCTCTCTCTCTCTCTTTACAGGTCAACTAGGGATTCTGAAGAATTATGCCCCTCAGAGTCAGATGGGAGGATGGGGCAGGCAAAGAAGGCAGAACAGGTAAGTGACGTAAGGGTCCCTTCAGGACCGAATGTGTGCCGGCAATAGCCGAGGCGAGCTAGCGTGCCGCCCTGAAGTCAACGCTGTCCGTCGAGTGATCTGTCAGCTCATGCTGACAGTCTGGACTTTACGTCCAAGCCAGTCACTCTTCATAATTCCATAACAAAGTTAATTCGATTCTGTGATTAAAATTACTGTTTATGTTCATATAGATAATGCTGCTATAATAGAAATGTAAAATAGACACATAACGCTCCTAATGTATAAAACTAACTAATTATTTATTAGACGCTAATGATTCATTAGGCAACTGCAAACACGCAACCATTTCTTTATTTAAATTGTACTGTCAAACTGTTTATGACCAGGGGGCGGATTAAGACATTTTTTGCCCCTAGGCGATCAAAACCATTTCACCCTTTCCCGGGCCCTCCGTTCAATTTTTTATTATGAAGATACTTGAGGAAAGGAAAAAAAGGAAATTCAAGACTAAATTTGTGACTAATACCGATACAAGACTATAGAATTGAACTAAAAGTGAACATTTGGAAATATGCTTATGCAACTTAAAAATTTTTTCTTTGTTTTAATGATACAAATCTATTTATAATTTCATATTCAGGAATAGAAGTCAAAATTTTATGAGAAACGTTGATTAGTGCCAGGTCATTTGACTTCTCATCTGATAGCGTGTTTCTGATATAATCTTTAAGCAATCCTTTTTAAAGTTAAAAAAGACTCTCTCCAGAGGCGTTGGTAAATGGAAGGCAGAGAAAATTCTCAGTACTACCTCGCTATTAGGAAACGTCGAGATTAGTTTTTCAGATTTTAAACTTTGTAGAAGTTCTTCCAAATTTAGGCTGCCATCGTGACCACTACGAATCAAAAAATATTTATACTGAACACATTCCTGAGGAAAATAATCACCCAGATTGTTTTTATAAATGTCTTTAAATTACTGCGCTTTTGTTTTTATTTCCTCGTCAGATGATAACACAATTTTTTCTAAAAACCCATCCAAAATTTTGTCATATTCTATTTTTCTTTTTGTTAGCTCTGTAACAAGTGTATCTATAATTGTAATGAAAATATTTACTCGCATATTCTCCCTTCCAACAAATTGTGTCTCATTTAATCGAGTTTCGTCGTCTTGTAGCTTTCTTTTCTTGGCCATTTTGTTATTGATTTGATAATCCTGAAACTCAGTCATTTTTTCCCCTATTTTTTCAAAATCATTGAAATTATTTCTCAAACTTTTTATAAATCCTATAATTTCACAACTACAGGGTGGGCCAAAAGTCACCATGGGGTTTAAAAATTAAATTGGTAACATATGGTGGATGAAAAAAAGGAGGGGTAAGGTGGGGTGGGGAAACATGCTTACCTATGAAGAACAGACAGTTGGCTATCATGTAAAAAAGGAATGAAGAGAAACGGTCAACAGGGTGTGGAGCAATGTACAAACGAAAAAGTTAGTTATTTTTAAACCCCATGGTGACTTTTGGCCCACCCTGTATAAGGACGTCCGTATTTATGTTTTGTAGCGTTTTACTGGTCTTATTAAAATGTTTGAGAATGTGGTCCCAAAAAGCTAGCAGTACTCCAGTTTCTAATGTTTCCATCGTTTTTATCATGCCTCTTGTTTGAGCTTGGACATTAAGTTGTTTTGAGGATTCATTGTTACACTTTTCGAAAGCAGATTTCAAAGCTTCATAGCCGTCATACATTGCCTTTCCTGCATCTGCTCTTGCTGACCATCTTGTCGTCGAAAGTGTTTTTTTGGCAGACAAGTAGCAGTATTTGAAGATGAAATTGCATCCCTCAGTATTTCCCAACGATATGTTGAAGCAGAAAAGTTTATTGAAAAACATAAAAAATTGTGTAGCACTCAAGCATCATTCGGCAGAATAACTTCCTACTAAATTTAGTGAATATGTAGCGCTAGGAATATAGAAAGCTAAATCATTAGGCTCCTTTATTCGTTCTTGTAATCCTGTGTATTGACCAGGCATATTGCTTGCCCTCTGCAATGCTTTATATCTAGATCTAGTTCTCTTAAAGTGTTAGTTACCTCAATGTCCGAAACTTTGTGCCCCACTCTGCTTATGAATTTGACAACCACTTTCACAGTCACTTTACCATTCTGATCGGTGTTTATAATTATGAAAGTCAACTGGTCTGTTTGGGATATATCAGGGGTTGAATCAAACTTATTGCATAATATTTACTTTTTTTTTTTTAAATTTCAGTTTGTATCTTTTCCCTGATCATTTTTTCGATATATTCAATAAATTCGCTGCATATAATTTTGGAAATATAAGATACATTTCCTCTTCCTTAATTGGATTTTAACTCCAGATCTTCCTGATCTTTCTTCACCAAAATGTTCTATCCTTCCTCTGAATGCTAGTCCTTGTTGAGATAAGAATTTCACTGCTGCTGGAATTGTCTTTAAAACATTCTTCCAGTAATCTTCTTTAATCAAACTTTGTCTTTCTAGAGTACTGTCCATCCTGCCTTGTGCCTTAACTCTTAGAATGTATGTAGTGAGATTATTTTTGTGGTCAAGCAATCGCTCAGGATCAACTATTCTCTCCAAATGCCTCCAATAATTGAAACCATAAATAAATGCATTCACATTCCGGCACGGCGAACAGTTTCGTCATTGACGAGTTGAATATAAAACGTTTTTCTTGTCTGGATTTATGTTCATAAACCCTCTCTGAATTTTTGAAGTCAATCTGATTCTAATCTTGAACTGAATATGATTTTATAATCTCATCAATAAAATGGTCGCTAACGTTCCACGTTGCAGAATCAAAATAGTCAAAATCAGAACAGTCAGAATCGGTTGCAATTTGAGATACAAATGTTTCAGTGTTTGTTGTGTTTATTTGCTCTGTTTCTTTTGTTTTTGAGTAGATATCTAGGTACTGAAGCTGAGGACTCACTGTTGTCTATATATTTGAACAGCTTGCCCTAAAAAATATCGACATTAAATTTGAAATCTATGTTTTCAATCTGAGTTTAACTTACCATTGTCGGTCTTATCCTTAACTGGAACTGGAATAAGAATACTTTTGTTCTCATCAGCTTCTTTTTTAAAAAAAAAAGTATCTAATTTTCGAACTTTCTTGAGAACTTCTTCTTCTCTTTTCTGTTTTTCCTTTTCAAATTTTCGACTTTAAGCACCACTTAATTTATTGTAATAAAAACTGGACATCTTTAACTGGACGTTTATTTAACGTTCTTTTTTAATGTTTTTTTTACTACCTTAAAATCTTCATTGTATTTTTCAATATCACAAATACAGTAAAAATATTTCACTGATTTACACTGCTCTAATAATCACTTTCTATGATAATTTCTTTAAACTTATTTAAACACTCTCCCTTTCGACAATGTTGATACCGCAAAATAAAGTGACCCATTTTAGGAGCAGTTCGTATTTATATGAAATAGGGGAACATGTACGATGTACCTGTATAATAACAACAATAAACACTCTGAAGAATTTTTCCATAATATTCCATAAATACAAATATTCGTTATTGGCTACCAGAAAACCCAGCAAACAATTTGGCGAGGTTTTGCCAAAAGTAAGAATGAGCAATAGTTGTGGAACAGGGACAGCATTATTGTCATAAAGTCTGTATATGATTGCCTCTGTTTCAACTATTGCCCATTTCTCACTTTTAGCAATCTTCGTGCGAATATGCATTACTTCTTCTAACAAATTCGCTCTTATTAAATTTATCAACAATGTTGTTTACAATTTATTACAATTGCTGACGCATTTTGATTTCCAAGGCAGCGAACTTAAATTGTAATAAAACAATAATAAAATATTTGCGGAAATATTTAAAAACGATTGCACTTACTTTTATGAATTACAAAATGTCAATCCAGACATATTAAAAATAAGTTGAAATTGGTAAATTAAAAGTAATTTACTCAACCCTCGTAGTTGGCAAGTAAATAAATTATATATACTTGCTTTTGGTAAGGAATAGGCGAATTACTTATAGATTACCTTTTTTAGCTTGCTTTCTTATGTCCGTTTAGTCCGCCGCCTAAATTACAAACGAGTATTTGGCAATATCGCTTTCGAGGGTTATGTTTGCCCATGGCAAGTTACTTTCGAGTTATTTTCGATTCAGTTTGTTTGCTGGGAAACCTCTACGCCTACGCATACATTTTTAATGTGCACATATTGAAATATGTTCTTAATCTTATAAGGTATGTAGGAATGATTCATGTTAGACCAAGCATGGTTTAGGTATTTGGATTAATGCATAGATACTTGACCGGTATGATAGGTAATTCGGCCTTTTACCTGGGATGTGAAAGCGGTGGCTTTATTCCAGTTATAGCGACTAAAATTTATAATAAAGCGAAACAATGGACATCGGGGTATTAACTATTTCGCTCCTCTACTTAGGAAATTATAATGCATTCGACATCGGCAATTTTAGAAACCTATTCTGGTACTCTTTTATTAACTTTTATGATGACAAGACTGCCGCTCCTCAAGAAAAATTAAGAATCTTACAGTACCTGGTAAGGTTCATTGATTCTTGTGGCTGGTTTCATCGCACCCCCTAACTCTTAAATAACTTTTCCGGGTTGGGTTCGAATTTAGTGGCATCACAATCGACCTTCTTACGATGGTCGCTACTCTAACCTAATCTAATCAAACCTAAGTTAACCTATCTGTATTTGAGTTTTTTCAGCAAACGATATATATAAATTTACGTATTTTGCTTAACTATCAGCCCCAGGGATATCTTATTAAAAAAAAAAAAAAATCCTTCAGTATACAATCTAACAGGGCTGTATTGGATCATATCTGCTATAATCTTTTGATATTTAATGCTGACGGAGGCTCTGCTACTCTCACTAAGTCCAACTCCAATAAAACTCCAGGGTTTCAGAAAGTACATGAAACCGTCCTTTCATCATATATGTACCATGCAATTGAGACTTAAATATTTAAAGGCTTTGTAGCTGGATGGGACGTGTACTACATGTATGTGCAGGCCGGGAATATTTTTTTGTCTTCTTTCATTTCCAATTTTATTTTTGCGATCCTAGCGCATTGTTTTAGTAGAGCACAGTTGATAACTCGCCCCTTTTATACGATTTTTATAATTTTCGAATATCTAAGACCGCACTGTTTTCAATTTTTCTTTTAACTTTGTACCACTTCCTCAAAAAAGCTTGGTATTGTGTTCATTTCGCGGATAAATTTTGTATGGAAATTTAGCGGTGAAATTTAGTTGCGAAATATTTAGCCAAATCGCTGAAGAAAGTGGTATTGTGTTTTATCAGCTAAAAGTTTGTTTAGTTTTGACAGTTTTGATGGCAGTAATTTCCACAAACATATATTTAGCATCAGATTTATCCGCTCAATACCTTTTTTCCGCGCTAAAATTTTGACGTTTGAAGTTAAATGAAATTGGAATACAAGAGTAGCAGTGTATTTTTATTTTATTTTTCTGACAAAACATTCCGTCTTCAGTTAGACAATTCTTTTGAGAAGAAATTAAAATAGCAAGTATAAATATAATTTTCCTTACTATTTCGAGATTGGGTAATTGCAATAGCAATTTAAAAGAACAAGAAATAATATCACGCACGACAGCAGATTGTCAAAAGCAGCCACCTATAGTTCATAACAATGAACAATTTTAGCCGTAAAAAAGGTCCCTGTTCGATTGCTGCTAAATATTTATTCGCTAAATGAACACAATACCGGGCTAAACTCCGAAAACTTGTTCTCTAATTTTTGACAACCGCCTCTTTTTCCTCCTCTTTTTTTTTCTTCTCCCTTTCGTTTCTGACTTTTCCTCTGATTTTCGTTTGCGGAATGTCATCCATATTGTGATTGTGACATACAGATGTCGGTTGGCCAGTAGAAGGAATCTCGGCAGCCGTGTGTGCGGGTCACTGACATATAATAAGAACGGACTGAGTGAGCATTCTTGCTTCAAAAATGGCAAGAATATTGAACAGGCTGTGAAAACCCTTTATTTCGTACAATTGCACACCGATTTATATCGATTGTAAACACTAAAGATGTTGTAAAATAATATTGCCTTAAATGAAAATTGTTTAGGAAGTTAAACTTGTTTTAATTAACACAAAAATTAATTTTTAATATTACTGAAAAATGTGCTCCTCTCCAGATTTGATGTCAAATATTATTGAGCTTGTAAGAAATAGACGTATATAAATAATATATTTGTCTGAATTTTTATGTCAACATCAATGCATTCCTATTAATACAGCCGTACTGTTTCCAAAATTGATTACATTTCAGTGTACATTTTAAGCTTGCTCTTTCAATAGATTCAATAGATTTTATCAAAAATTTGTGCCATTTTTGACTGTAGGAATTAGATAGAATGGCTTAGTTCATTCTTATTATATGTCAGTGGTGCTGGTAAAGATGCGACCGTAACAAATACTTGTAATTCTTTCTCTGTCCCCCATACGCACTTTCAGGGTTGGACAGACAAAATGTGATTAATTAACTTTCGTTTTACTCTGCATTTCATATTTGAAAGTTTTTTCGTTATATGTTTTTCTCATCAAGTTCCAAAACGACTTTCTCACATATTTATAATAATCACTTACAGTTTATTTTTTTACTTATTTATTTATAGTATGGCTGTTGATAGAATTCGAACAGGACGGTTCGAAGCTTCGAAGTCGAATCGTTCGAAGCATGCACGCTTTGCCGAAACTTCGAAGCATGAAAGTTTTTCCAATGTTTCGAAGATTCGGAGCTTCGAAGCATGAATTTTTTCTGGTGCCTGTTGTTTAGTGTTAAAGTTAAATTATAATATTCGAGGTGAATTGAAATAAATTTTGAAAAGTTTAAAGGGCTTTTCGGAGAATAGACCTATTATAAGCCTTTTGGTTATGATAAGAATATATAAATATATTTTATTATATATGTATGATTTGAAACGCGACGGAGTTAAAGATCTGAATGCTAATTTCACACTCTTTTTGTCTTGTTTCCAGCTAAAATTTGTCACACTTACAATTCTTGGATGAAAATACACTTCTAGTGGACGAATTTTATCATTTATGGTCAGATTCGACTAAAATCGATATTGGGGGATTTTAGGGATTGCAGATTACGAATTTGTTTGATTTTAACTTTATTTCTTAGTTACGATCAAATTTTAATAGTTGAAAGATTTAAACCTTTGCTTGGTTATATGTATAGTTTCAAGATTTGACCCAAACAGTTTTTATTTTTTAATTTGACAGAAAAACATGTACAATTCATAATTTTATATATTTTTTTAAAACAAGCTCAGTTGATATGATATGGACCACAGTGGTAGTGGATATGTTGCCATACACGAATGCCTGTTAGGGAGGGGGTCTTGGAATAATAAGCCGTGACCTTAACCACTGGCATTGCATCAGATCATGGTAGGTATATTTGTAATCATATGAATAAAAATAAATTAGATCACCAAAGCATTGAACGCATATAGAAAACATGAAAGTATTTCAGCAAGGAGGTTGTAAAATAGGATAAACGTATCAGGCATAATTTAAAAAAGGAATAGAAGGAATCAGTTTTGGGCAAAATGCAATTTGATTGATGATTAATGATTACGATTACAATCTGTAATCATGATTACAGATTGATAATATTTATCAGAAAAGTAATCATTTATGGCGATTAATGATTGATCAATCGTAACCATAATCATGATTACATGATTACATTTTTTGATTACAAATTTGCAAAAGGTTTAAAATTATAGTTAAAAGAAAACAAACATTGTTGTATTTCTATACCGAAGTCGGTAGTGAATAACTCGCATTGCCTTATTCTACAACAGCTGCATTCTGCCCTTGAATTCATTCGAACTAGCATATAACAATGTGGAGCAATATAAAAAGTCTAGCAAAATCCAAGCGTTAAAAGGCATTATTGCATTTTCCATGCTCAACGACTTTCTTATACGCCCCAGAAATGTAATCTTTTTCGCTATCTTTTTTCACATATAATCAAGATCCTCGAATTTAAGCTGATGATCAGATATGTGTGAGTCTCTATCAATAGAAGCACTTACATTCTTTACACTGACTTTAATTAATACATAATGCAACACTGCCTTGGAGTTTTCTACAATAAAAATTCTTACGATCACAGATTGTTTGTTTTCTTAGAACTAAATTTTAAAATCTCTTAAAAAGTTTCATTTGTAATAAAAAAAATGTAATCATGTAATCATCATTACGGTTACATTTTCCTAAGATTACTCGATGTAATCATGATTAATGATTGATGGGTAATCATGATTGATGTAATCATGACTAATGTAATCATGATTGATTTAATAATGATTATTAATCTGATTACAAATGTAGTTGATTACGCCCAACACTGGAAGGAATACAAACTAATTCATGAAGTGCAATAGCAAAAATGTTGGTCGTTAAATATATCGATAAAAACACAACAACAAACTAGTTCTTAACATTAAAAAAAAAAAAAAAATTACGCAAAAAGAAAGGACTCATAATTTGTTTAAGAAATCCCTATTTTGAACAGTTACCTTGTTGGGATACTATAGGTATACCGCCCGTTGTAGAATATACTTCTTCTGACGCTACAGAAGTTGCGGTAATATACAGGTATTTCTTTGCTAGCTGTGTTAACTAGGAGAGCTTCTCTTCTCGAGACTTCTACCACTGAAAAGGGTCCATATTAATTTCAATTTGAGGTTCAGAGAGATATTACTCGAGTTGCAAGCTTGCGTTGAGAGTGCATGTTCATTATGAGGTTTCTTGAAAAGAAAATTCAGGGCACTTTTAAACGGGATCTAAAAGCTTAGAGTTTTCTTAACTTATTTGAACGTGTGCCCATGGATTGCCCCAAAGGTTGATATATCGGGGAAAAATAACTGGGCTCTTCGGTCATTGGTAAACCGTTCTTGCTTCGAATGGCTCAAATTCAAAGCCCTAAACTATTTCATATCCTCTGAGGTCGAATACTTAAGCAAAACTTATTTTTCCTTATAAATCCCATATATCGATTATAAGTCAAATTGAGCAATAAATGACAAAATTTTTCATACAACTTGGGGTCGCCATCTTTAAATTCTCAGTTTTGACCAAATATTCGTTATACGCGACCTCGACAATCCGAAGATATTGATTTTAAGTTAAGTCGGACCATAATGACAATATTATAAAAAAGTGACAAAGTATATTGTCATGAAAGATCAATAGTGTGTCAAGTTTTAGCTCAATAGTTCAACAGGAAGTGGGTCAATTTAGCATTACAAATTTTGAATCACGGTCGCATGGTAGCTCCGAAGCTTCGAATTTCTTACGTTCGAAGCTTCGAGGTTTCAAAGCTTCGACGTTCAAAGTTTCGTTCCTCGGATATTCTTTCGAAGCTTCGGTGCTTCGAATATCAACATCTGCAGCAGCAAAGAGATTGATTCAAGGCAATCCAATTCATTCAAGTGCAAGGAGCAAAATCTTTCAATAAATAATCAGGAGCATATGAAATACGTTTTCTTATAATCTTCTTTTAAAATTCATAAATAAAAGTCTTAATAAAAGAGTCAGGGACTAAATTAAATATTTGCAATAAGCAAAAATTTTTGACGAAGTCATGTCTAAAATGAAATGATTGATAGTCTCGAGCATTTCCAATGAAAAGTTTTAATTGTGTTTTTGTTTTTTTAGTTTGTCAAGCTGTTCGCCTTTCATGTTCTTATAAATAAGTAGCGAATTTTAATTATTGTTCAGAAAATATCATGTCTGCAGAGGATAAAAGACCTTTGCATATGATACCTTCTTATTTAACACATACATTATGTACATCCATACAACTGTACATATTACGTGAAAAGGTTTTGAAAAACTTCCATTTTGATAAGCACACCCAAGTTCTTCTTTATAAGCACAACATTTCTTTCAGTCTGTCAGCCGCCTTATTATATTAAGCTCTATGATCCCATTAAAAACACAATTCATTCGCTTAAGTGAAGGACTTCCACTTTTCCACTCGAGAAGTTTCAATTTGCATACAATGCCCATACTATACAGAGCTCTATACTGAGAACCTACATTTATATACACCAGATACCTACTATGTATGTATCATACTATGTACGTACCTTTCAGAATCCGTATCGTTGTAGTCAGTATCATCATCGTCGTCGTCAGTTTTCACAACCGTTTTAGATGCATTTATGATGCACACATCCTTGGTGCAATTTAAACAAAGTTCACCGCTCAAGTCAATGAAAGCTTCCTTCGCACTAAAAGATATATTCACACCATCTGGAGAATAAATGGTGACTTTATCCTTTAAAAAGTCCTTTTCCTTGTCAAAACGAACACTAGCGTAACATTCGTGCTGAATTAAGTAGCTGACGTTGGTATAAGTAAAAATCTCATCAGTCGCAATGTTTACCAACTGTAAAAGATTCCTTGAAAATATTTTCTTAAAGCTTGTTCAAAAGTATGTGTTTTTTTTTTTTTATCAAACCTCTTTTATTATTGATTTTGTTACATGTATGGCACTTGCTGTATGGCCATGCTCATTTTCAGAAAAAAGTATAAATGATTCTGTGCCTGGAATTTTTAGGATTACATTATAATTAGAGTTAAGAATAGATGAAAAAAAAGGATATATCCTGACAAATTTAAATCTCATTTGGGCAAACGGATATTTGCTAAATAGATTAAAGGTCGGTGATTCTGAAACCGTAATTTGTTTTGATCTAATACGTGAGGTTGCTTATAATTGATTTTTAATAAGTCAAAAATCACCAACCTTACCTTGGAACATTAGAATCGTTAAAAAAACAATAGAAAATATTGTGACACAGGTATTTCTAGACGAAATACTCTACAAGGTGGATACCTTCCTCCTTCCTTTCTCAATGTGGAATAATAAAATTTATGGGAGGAGGGGTGGAAAATGCACAGAGTGTGGGTGGTAAGGGGGACTGATTTTGTGATCTTGGGTACTTTTTTACTTAACACGCTGTTATACCATCTATGAATTGATATGACAGTAAGCTATCCAAGATTTCCAGCGAATATCGAACCATGACTCCAAGCCCCTCAAGCCAATTTTATATTGGACGTCAAAATAAAAAAAAGAAAAATTTAACGATTTTCCGCCAAAATGCGTGATAAACGTTACCTTTCATTTGATCCTACACATCCACACATAGATAGAAATTGCCCCCAATTTTATTCAAATTTTTTAGTGCAATAGTGTTAACTCTGGTAACGGCAAATATTTCTTGTTTTTATATATTTTGCATACAATTTGGCGTTTTTAATTCATTTTATTATCTTTAGATGGAGTGATGTGCTTTTGGAAGGCTTTCAATTGTTTTGAAAGTTCTGCGGGCTGTAGCTGCATTCTCGAAGAGCGCCATTTTCTGCATTAGGTATATGTGTGTGTGTAGATTTCCCGGAATATTGTAATTTTTATTATTGGTAATTTGTTTTTTTTTGCCTTTAAGCAGAGAAATTTTCCGATGGCCAAATTTAAAATCACGCCATGCCTATGCAATCCTACTCTATTGCTGTGCAGATGTCCGAAATGGCCGTAATGCTTTGGGGTACAAAACACACGAATATCACAGCACCATACAGCTTTGCATGTAGGTACTACATATAGTGATTCAATTTTAAAATTGCATACTTTTATGCGTTTATGTTCACTAAGCTTTTGGGAATAGATATCGTGAGATTTTTTTTGGTGGTAACTCTCCTTAATGCAGCGCAGGATGCAGGTAAAAAGTAATCGTTTCAAGCCAACGCAGAGCCTGTCGTTATCGGCATATTTATGTTATACGCAAATACAATTATAAAAAAAACACACAAATTTCCTAGGATCAAACTGGGTAAATATATGTGGTATGGGTGCATGTCCGCATGGAGATTTATAAATATATGTAGCTCGCGCTGTTAAACCAATACATATATACACACTATAGCTCGCCTATCGATGTTTGATATCTTACGATCGCAACAATTTTCACAATAATTTTCTCACATGAATTTTCGAAAAATTTTTCACGGGGAAAATGAAAAAATTTCTAAATTGACCATAGCCTGATAAAACTTGAACAAAAACTGCAAATTTTATGCAAGATTTTATGATACCATCATCTAAATTTATAGAAAAATAAGGCTAATGACAGGATCGAAGCCAATCGACGTGCACACCGTGTTCCTCTCCATTCACCATTCAGAGATTAAATTATTATAAAAAAAAATCAATATATAATTCACTACAGTTTGATGGAATCCAAAGAAGTGCTAATGTTATGTGATTCTTGTTATAACTTGCTGTTACATATTTGAATTTACCCGCTTGACAAGGCTGAGGTTGGTTTGTGATCTTCCCATGGAAGAAATTTTTGCCAGTGGAACAAAATTTGCTGTAGATACGGATAACCAGCAAATAAAAAAAAAAAAACAAGAACAAAAAAAAAGAAGCGACTCGAACATTTTGAATCACTAGATGATATTGAGTATTGCCACAAAACAAAAGCTTTTCGTACACCAATTTTCGAATCTAATGATGATCTTCTATTCTAAATGTTGGAACATGTTTCCGAAGATTTTTGATTCTTTTATGGTGATCTTCCTAGCAAAATGGATGTTAATAGTCTGAGAAAAGTCGCTTTTGGATTTGCGACGACTATAGCCTCCAAAAATCCTATCTAAATATTGAAATCGTACTCCGAGTTTTTCTGACATTGCTAATGATGATAGCTTCATGTGTGAAGTTTCAGCAAATTGAAGTTAATAACAAATTACCTGCGATCTACATTGGGTCAAGCATTCTAAATTTCTCAAATATTATAAACTAATTCACGGCGAAAAAAGCTAGAAAAGTCAAGTCCTTCTATAAATCCATTCAAATATTTCTGTCAAGCTAATTCATCTCAATGTTTTTAAATGCACATTACTCGCAAAAAATGGATATCAACTAATAATTTGTTGAAGGATAAAATGATTGCACGCTGTACTATATGAGAGTTTTCATAACAACGCTATGTCAGCCCGCGATATGGCGAGACACCTCGAGGTATCTCACTCGAGAATAAAATTTTTCATTTTTTTGGCGAGGTGCAGCGCGCTAATTTTGATAATTGGCATATTCGTATAGGTTTTTTCTTTGATATAATCGAATGGTTCTTAACTCTTTATACTGGAAGAATATGTAAGGATCTGTATGTAAATCTTCATATACATATGTGAATGACGAATTCCCCAATCTCTAATCGGTTGTTATTAATCGGGTCACAACCAAAACTGCAGAAAGTACATTTATGTGAAAAGTGGCATATAGTTGCACTATTTGACAAGCACAATTTTTTTTTTCAGAATCTAATGACATAATTTATATGGTCTCACTTCGCGATTTACCAAGAAACTGAACGCTTTGTTCTGAACACTACACCTCGAGGTGTAACTCCATCTCGCCTCGCTCAAGTGCCTATCCTAGCCCCGCCTCGCCCCGCCTAGTCTCGTTGTGTACGTACCCTCAGGCGATAAAACAAATTGTTATGGCCCTGCTGGAAAATACTGAGGACAGAAGGAAGTAAATTCGTAACTCTTTGTTCCCTACTTTTTGTTTTTGGAAATTTTTTGTAACGACTTAGAGGTTCATACGCTTCTTAACTAACTTATATGGCCTAATATAGTAACAAAAACAGTGCCAGTGCTTCACCAAAAGTGGAAAAATTCAGATTTTTTAAATATTTGGGTCTTTTCTTTAGTTATGTTAAGCTTTACCCTAGCAGCCACTTTTACAAATTTATTGTTAACAGTTCTTACGGACGATGGTGCCAATTTTAAGGAATTAATCAAAAGTGTTTTGAGCTCTGCCAGTCAGAATTTTCTCTTTGTGGCCGGTACTGACAGTATTATCCCGTATTGTATTCCAAACACTGGAAATTTCTTATAAGTAAAGTCTGACTGTAATAATTTTGCTAACTGAAGATCTATACTCTACTTTCATATTTATTGATTTACATGAAATAAAATTATACTTGAATTTTTAAAAATCAGAAAATAAAAACAAAATTTAGAAACAGTTTTTATAATTGTTTTTTAATTCCAAATTTGTTTTAAAACTACACAGAGGTATAGCAACGCTTTGTAAGTTTTCCATGCTTTTCCGAAATAAAAATGATGTGATGCTAAAAATAATGGCAAATGCTTTGAAAAAAAAGTGAATACTTTTGAACCAACGAGAATGTCATATTTGCCATATATAATGCTATTTTGGCAACACCCACAAGATATCTTGACTCCGCGTCCTGTTAGTGTTTATAAGTTGTGGGACATTTCTGAGTATTTTTAACTCTTAGCTATCCTTCCATCGCACCCACAACGTACGACCAAAAACGTGTAGATCATCGGCCCGACAACCAGCTGCTCATCGGGCTAGCCCTCGATCGCCCATCCTCCCAGTCCAGATCTGAGCTACAGTAAAATCTATGCATGTCCTTTCACTTAAGAGGAATCAGTACCTACCAAGATTTGCAAGTTTCATACATTTTTCAATGCGAATATCTGGCAAACTATTTGTAGCAGAATAATGATTTGCATCTTAAATTAAAGGTAATGAAGAAGTCTAGTAAATAACGTCGGCAAAAATAAAACAAGTAGCATTAGAACGGAGATATTACCTCGAAAACTTGTAAAAATTGAAGTTTATTAAATCAAATTCCTCTTAGTGGGAATTCTTATTTCTTTAGATTGTGACTATTTTAGAAAGATAAAGCCTGGATCTAGCAAATAACGTCGAGTTTTTCATGTTTAGCTGCGCTTTTCTTAATTATTTGACTCTAATAGTACTTGTTTTTTCTCGCAATATTTCACCGATTAGAAAATGAAATATTCCGTGGAGAGTTGTTGAAATACAAAACAAAATAGTATATTTAACAATTATGCAAAAAAAAATTTAGGAGAGTTAATTCTTGTTAAAAATTTTCAATTTATTTGAACTGCAAATATTCATTTTTCATCTTAAATGGTTGCATGTTGGGTTTCTGTATTTTTCGCTAGATGTCTCTAACGTTTTTGGTTTAGGTCTAGGCTAATTTTACATGAATTTTCTCACTTTCAGGACACAAACCTACGCACAGTAAATTTTATTGCCTACAGATTCGCTGCTATCTAAATTGAAACTTTTGCTGAGTACTGACTCCTCTTAAAGCTTCAACAAATAACCCTAATATAAAATATTTAAGTTAAGATTGTAACAAACAACCCCATTGGTTGATTAGAAGACGTGAATATTTATGTATTAGTAACAAAACGTTTGCGAAAAACTAAAAAAGTTTATTATATTCTCATATATGTACTTAACAGAAAAATATACTTAACACCATCTTACTTACCAAATTCTTCATTATAATACCTATACAGAAAATTCATTTCCATGTAGGATGTTATAACTGTCCCGTCAGGATAATAGCAAATCAAATGTGTTTCAGAAGTTAAAGTTTTAACCCCATCTTCTCTTGAAGAATATCTTTCGCCTAACGCATAGTCGTACCATTCTAACATTAAAAATTTGTGATTTTCTGCAATCTAAAAAAAAAAAAGTATTGTTAGAAAGAAATGGGTGAAGACTTTATTTTTTAGTCCTTTGGTAATATTAAAAAAACAAGGAAAAGTGCTTCAAGTAAGTTGCAATCTGCTAAAGAATTTTAAAAATCAAAGGAGTTGCAAGAATTGTTAATGGCTAGTAGAGTGTAATAGGTCACATTAAAGAGGAGAGTGTAAACTGTTTTTACAGAAAAAGTTAGGTTAACGACCGTTTTGCAAAAAAAATAGAAAAATAAAGAGCAAAAACGGATCCGAAATTTTTAAAAACAGTTATATTAATATTGATCTTTTAGCAAAAAAAAACTCCGAAATTTTCATTTTAGACCACAATTACTTCTGACATGAGAAGGGTGGGGAGCTGGTTGAGCATCGGGACCCGCCGTATTCATTGCCACCTCGAGTATCGGGTCTCTCATCAAAGCGGATGTTCATAGCAAGCATCAGGAGAGATGGGCAAACCTGAGTACTTGCAGGTGTCCAAAACTGTTTCTTGATGGGCCTAATGGCAATATCTCCGATTTTCTCATGGGCCCCGGAAGGAAACAATGTAGAACTGTGATTGGTATCATCAGCGACCACAGCTCACTTCACGCTCATCTAACAAGGATAGGAGTTGTTGACAGCCCTGAGTGTCTGTCCTGCCTGGAGGGAGAGCCGGAGAAAACCGAACATTTTGTGTGTGCGTGTCTGGCCTTCGCCCGGTGCAGGCTGGATACTCTAGGGTCTGCCCTTCTAACTGTGGATGACCTAAAAAATTTCACCAAGAACCTGATGCTCTTCATTAAGAGGACAGGAAGGTTTTGGTGAATGGCCTTCTAGCAGGACAGCACAATTGGCTGCTGCTATGGCCTCCGTGCTTGGGATAGGGTTTTCTGTCTCCCTGCCTTTTAAAATAAAAAAAGAAAAAATATTAAAAAAACAAGGGAAAAATGCTTCAAGTAAGTTGCAATCTGCTAAAGAATTTTAAAAATCTAAGGAGTTGAAAGAAATGTTAACGGCTACATTTATGACGTAATGTGTAATAGGTCACATTAAAGACAAGAGTCCTCAGTGAACTGTTTTTATAAAAAAGTTAGGTTAACGACTGTTTTGCGAAAAAAAAAAATAAAAAAATAAAGAGCAAAAAGGATCCGAAATTTTTATTTTAGACCACTATAACTTCTTCTGTGAAGAGAAGGGTGCGGGGCTGGTTGAGCATTCATTACAAAGGCCATGAAGTTCTGCATACACTGAGTCCTTAATTGTGACCATACGACATGTACTTTTTAAAATACAGGTTTTTTTTCTTTTTTCTTTATCACCCTGTAACTCCCAAGCGGTTGATGTGGGCGCACCCCGTCCCTACCATACCATCACCTCCTGCTCTATGGACCACCTAGACGGAAACACCTGAAATTTCGTAAATCTGAGGCAAATTTCCTTACTTAAATTTTACTCAACTTTGAGGTCAAATTTAAGGCAATGTATGGACTTTGTAGTTGTATCTATTCCCAAATTTAACCCGAATCCTCCTGAAAGGTAATTTTTCGAATTTTTCAAAAATATTTTATGTGAGCTTTTCTTAGAACAAGAATAGAAAAACTGCATCATTACATTTTCGATGGGTGCTTCTATTCTCGGAATGTCCTGTTGCCATATGGCAGGTACAGGCATGTATCCATACACAAAATCGATTTTTTCAAAGTTTTTATGGAATAAAACGGCAAGAATAAATGCTATTTTTATTTTATATTATTGGTTTCACAAGATTAGTAGGTTTTATTCGAAATTATTAATCCATGGCATGATAAGACTTGAAACAACACAAGCAAAGACCTTTGTCACACTTTGAGCAAGCAGTTCGAACAATCGAATTACACAGGTCTCCATCACAGCGTTTTTTTCTTTTCCAAAGGAATGACGAGGTGATTTGTTTGATCGTAGCGAAGAGTGGCAACTAATGTGTTCGCTTCCGAACGCCGTTTTTGGTTTGAAACACTGCTATGCGACTTTGGCGGATCGCCAAAATGTTTGCAATAATAAATTGCGACCTTCCATCTGAATTGAAGCTGTGGCATACCCAGATCACAGATAAACCCAGATGTCCAGACCTTATGGGGATCAGTGACGTTCAGTCACCAACAGAAATTGAAAGCACATTGTATCGAAAAAGAGCTTTGAAGCTTTTACGAGAGATTCTATGCGAGAAGCATATCTCTTTGAGATTATTCCGGGGGTTACGCTTACGATACAGCGCCGCAATGGTTATGTTTCTCCCTGCAACATTGAACCGCGCGATGCCTGTTCAAACTTGATTGTTTTTGAGCTCTCTCAAAGCCCTCCGCTTTTGCTTTCAATTTTATCTTTACATCTCTCTTGAAAAATGAGAGTTTGGTAGATGGCTTGTGAGAGATAAGCTTTAAGCACTTGTTTGTCGGTTAGACGTTGTCGGTTAGCCGCAATAATTGGCGTCAGTTTTAAGTACCATGAATGGTTATCTGTATTTTTCTTATTTGTGCCCAGATTGACACGCAGATGAAGCTGTCACGCATTTAGCACGCAAGCATCGATAAGCCATGTAAAGATGCAACTCCGACACTTTTTGCCACGATATGCGATACGGTAAGCACAAACGTTTTGGTCAAATCGGTCGACCCCACACATAGACTGGTTATATTCCGCCCCAACACATGGGCGAGTGACTCCTATTTATTTCCGAGCTTCTTTAGAATAGCGCGATGCAGTAAATGTTGGTGTGGAGCCTAAAACAATTGACAACATGCAGACCACCGAATTATCGATCCATTTTTAACACGAATTCCAGTCTCATTCATTTTTATGGATTCCTAGTAGACGCGTTGATTTGTTCTCAACGTTTTTTTATGAGGGATCGGACAACTATTCGGTATTCGATTCTCACAAATTGTACCAGTTCCATTGTAGCCACTACTTTTCAAATAAGCCAACAAAGGAAAGCTTGTAAATAAATTGTCAAAGTAGAATCAAAATGGCAGCTGTTGAACGTTATAAGAAAAATCGTCAATCATGTTCACAAGGGGGAGCAGCACATTTGTCGAATCGTTCCTTATACGCTGAGTTAGACCGAGAGTTTTTGCCTTGATACACCTCGAAGTTTATCTATCAAGTATCCGCCGGGAGTACATAAAGACCACACCTTATATCCAAAGCGCATAGGCTTCCCCTTTATGAATTGCTTGCATCCGTGCATCCCAAAATATGCGATTATGCTTTCGTCGAACGATAAATGCTGCTCGGGATGGAAATGTTCCAACATTTTTGATTTTATGTGATCTGTCATGGGTCGTAGTTTCCACAATTTATCATTCGCATTTTGCGGATCATACATCTTCGGTTCAAAATGCAGACTTTGTAAAATTTCCTCAAAACGGTTGCGAGCTTGCTCTTATACATCATATCGTTGCGCAAATCACTATCATTGCTCCACATAGCTCTGTAGCTGCGTATACCTCCGAACAATCGCATATAGTTGAAGTGAGTCATCATCTATAAATATCTCAAATTGTTCATGCGGTTTGAAATGATGGCAATCCTTGTAATTACCATGTGGGAAAATTGGAATCAATGCGCAAGATTCATCTTTTGACCAAGTGAACGTAGTATTCCTATTGGATGTTGGAAAAGAACACCTGGATGTAGATTGCTCTAATAAATTGGTGGAAAAATTCAAACATGATTATGTAGAATATCCGCAAAAACACTATCTTCGAGAGCTTCATCCCAATTCTCTTCGACCACGTCAAAGTCTTCAATACGTTGGGCGTTTTCAAACGTTTCAAACGCCTGTTCTCAATTGTGCTGGACATGCATTGTCTGGAATACCGCCTTCTTGTTCATCGGAATCATCTTCCCCACTCAAGTCACCATCATTCTCTGGTGGCTGAATATACAAGGCGTGAAGGTTGCTTGAAAGATTATTTTCATTATCTGAACAAAGCTCTTCTAAGTAATCGAGAGCTTCTTTGCGCGTCAGCTTGCTGGAAAACCATGTGGATTAAAAACATAGTTAAGAACGACGTAGCTCATAATTTAGCATAAAACATCAATAAAGTAAACCTGTACCCGCTCTTGGCGTTCCCATATGGACACACCGATAAAAGATAAAAAAAAAACTTAAATACTTTTTTCCCCGTTAACACTTATTAGAACATCCGAAATACTGACGAAAATACAGCACATTACTTTCCGATAATGTACACAATGAATTATATTGAGATAGGTACTTTCTTTTTTTTATGCGCCATTATAAGATTTTTTTAAACTTTTTTTATGGCCAAATTTTGGATCTTCTCACTGTAAAAGGCTCGGCAATAATGTCAAACGAACTCTGTAATATTAAAGCCACATGCGTTTCGAAGTCAACAAATGCGAAAATACACACTTTTGAGAATTGGTTTACATTTTAGAGGCATGAAATGAAATTCACGTTTTTTGTTGCCATATGGCAACGCTAGAAGTATTCGGATTAAGGCAAGTTAACGTAAATATTCCCTAAATAATTCCCCTCAAAGTCCTACCGAATTACTAAAAAAGTTAATCTCAAGGTAAATTGGACTAAATGGACACGTGTAGCGAAATCCCTAATAGTTGAAATTTCGTAATAATGCAATCATAAATTAAAGATCATTTCCTTTTGTTTGGTTTCAATAGCACTGGAATTAATGACCTACTGCAGCCATTGAATCGTTTCATCAAGATTACAAATGTTGCTCCATTTTACGACACATTCATATTGGAATCATTCAGGCTCTGGGAAACGATTTGCAACATTTCTCAAAGATTCCATACTTGATTTGGGCCAGTACGCTTGATTATTTATTTCTCAACCATGAGGAATATACGCATATTCAACTGCAATTGCATTCACCTGCTTTTTAACAAATTTCCTTATGTTGTATCCAAATGATGATGCTAGTGAACTTTTAAGATGTAAATAAAATATTGGAGTTAATAATATCCAGATATCCTTACCGTCTCTCTGTTTGACAATTAATTCAATTCTTTCAATTGTTAAATCTATTTTGCCTATTTAAGACGGATTTCCATAATTTAGGGCGATATGCCTATTTTAAGTCGAAATTTCTTTGTATAAAAAAATTATCATTGCCTTTGAACACAAAATTACATAAACAGGAATTTTCGCCCTCAAAGTCGAAAATTTCGGTTATTTCGCCTTACCATCCAGAAAAGTCGTCGTATAAGGAAAAATTTTAAGTCAAACTAACTAATTAGGTCGAGAAGTGTAACATGCGCCATATTTATTTAACAAAACATGGCTGCCATGTATTAAAGTAATCAATAGAAAAATTGCATGATACACTGTAAAAAATGCACAAATTGTTGCCACAAAGCTTATGCATTTTTCGACAAGATTAGGGAATAATATTCCCTAAAATGTAGGGAATATTTCATAAAATGTAGATTTTTCCCCAAAAATTTACGGAATATTCCTTAAATTTTAGGAAATATTTCCTACATTTTAGAGAAAAATACCTAAGCTTTGTGGCAACAATTTGTGCATTTTTTATAGTGTATCTTGAACTTAATTTTTTCCACACCCAAATAAATGAATTTTTCTTAATTTCAGAACGACTTAAGAATATTTAAATTAATTTCAAGCTTCTAAATAGCAACCCAAAGAATAATTTAAGAAACTTTACAATTACTATTATTTTTTTATTTTTAAAGCGCATGGGTTTTTTTCGAAAAAAATATTTCCATATTTATCAATAAAATTTTTGTCGTTTTAATCGTTTTCTCATAATTATTCAAGTTAGAGTTGTGTGCCTTGTTTATAATATTTATATTACCTAGCAGGGAAAATATACACACAATTTTTATAAAATAAAATTACTTCTACATTAACACAGCCATTAACATGAGTTAAACTAGGTAGAAAATAGGTCGAGAGAGATTAATGAAAATTTACATAAATTCGACGTGAAACTTACGTTAAATTTACCAAATCAAAGAAATGTGATCTGTGCCCTATAAGGAAATATTCTCTAATTTCCTTAATATTTACGTCGATACGACGTCCTATCATTCTCCACTTACGTAAATTGGACGTAAATATTAGGTAATCTCAACTTAACCACAATTAGTTGTTGCCCTAATTTATTTATTTATTTATTCAGTCTACCGATTTTAACAATCTTACAGACGGGAAATATTACATATTTACATATAAGCTATGTATAATATATATTTAGGCAAGCATTAGAAACAATCATAGATCATAAATCATTATTAACATAATCATTATACTTGAGGAACCTTTAATTATAGAAATTATTATAGATACATTAGCTAACTTTTTTCCCTTAGAAATATAACATAGACACATGTCAATTACAAACTTATATCGAATATATCCTTAGAAAACATAATTAAATGTCGTTTTAAAGAATTAATTAATAGCAAGGGTTAAGGAATAATGCAGAAAATGGAAGAACTAGGTAGAAGGAGAAGCACAGGACCAAGTCGAGGTGGGAATCGAACCCACGACCCCAGGGATGGTAGCCAGCGCGCTTACCAACTGAGCTACCGAGGCGTGGAATAGACGTAAATTCGACTTGAAAAAGAGGGGAAATGTTGCTTGGTCATTCATCTAAAGTATCATAAGAATTGGTCTTACAAGGAGAGGTTCCCTACTCGTCATCACCGATTTCATACAAATTGACAGTATAAGTAGGGCTTGACTAGAAATGAAAGTGACGCAAGTGTGAGCTCCAGATAATAAATCGAAACCGAAATAATGCATAATGTAGGGGAGCTCGGGGTTTTGTAGGCTTTTCCCTTGGAAAATGCTCAAATTTGCAAATTTTTTAACGAAAGCGCCAAATTCATTCCGGTTAAATGTTAACCACATAGAAGGTATGTAGGTTTGCGTATCTGTAAATGGCACTTCCGTCAGTTTTCAAAGATCGCCGGTATATGGCGAAAAGTAGACATATAAAATTGCTATAGATTTAATTGTTTTTAAATAGGTAACTGAGATCCGATCTTCCTG
The DNA here is from genome assembly GCA_963924295.1 of Dioctria rufipes. Classification (NCBI taxonomy): domain Eukaryota; kingdom Metazoa; phylum Arthropoda; class Insecta; order Diptera; family Asilidae; genus Dioctria; species Dioctria rufipes. The sequence continues at coordinate 49,718,191 of OZ002743.1, forward strand.
AAATTTTGTACAGATAATCTCTTAGTGAAAGTGCATTCATAAAAAAAAAAGCAAAAAATTGGATTAATCGATAAGTTGTAGAAAAACATTTCGAAATGAATTTTCCAGGCAGAATTTTGTCCGTCGAAAATTACATTTCCTAACTTAATCAGAAGGGTAGGGAAAATATGCTAAAAAAATCAGAAAAAAATTACAAAAAAACTAGAAACTTTGCAAATCGGATAATATTTACCCCACCTCCCTTAGAAATCACGAATACGGGAAATGAGAAACTTTCTCCCATTGATGTATAAGAATGACCTTTTGACATTGAATTTTTTATCCGATTTTGATGAGATTGTGTACGAATATCCTGCACAAATGGTAGAATATAAAATAAATACCCCCACCCCTGTAAAATATTTTTTTAATTTTTTTATAATAATATATAAGTAACCCACCACGGGTTACCACTCTGTAACCCACTGCCGTACGAATCTCGTAATAGTTTCAAAAAATCATAAGAAAACTCACAGTGAACTTAGCAAAAAGAATTTTGAAAATCAGTAGGAATTTAGCTGTGATAAAGGGTGGTAGCTTTACAGTATATGCTGCTATTTAACGTAAGTTGAAAGTAATTAGCAAACCTCGTAATCTTATTTTGGATAATGCTCCTAAACTAATTGGGTTAATGATTTCTGGTTTTCTGTATATTAAAGATAACAGATTATAGATAATTGTAATGAAAAGTAAGTGGCTTAAATGCTGCGAATATACCCGCAAGATGGCAATTATCAAAGTTTTCCGAAAAGTCTTAATTTTAACCCGGGTTCACCTATATTATGCATTATTTCGGTTTCGCTTGGCCATCTGGAGATCCCATTTGCGCCACTTTCATATCTAGTCAAGAATTTGGATGAAATCAGTGATGACGAGTAGGGATCCACTCCTTGTTAGACGAATTCTAGTTTTTTTACTTGCTTATCTCTAAGATTCATATTAAATTCGTAGATTGAGTAGTTGGGTGAGGAATAATCATTTTCACTAATAGACAGAATAAGCATTTAACATTGTTCATTACTGCTGAGAATGGGTAACCACGATGGAGGTGGGGGTAACCGTGATGAAGGTGGATTCAATATACACAGAAAATTCTAAGCTAACGAAACTTACGATTTGTCCACTTTTTACTTCAAAATTGTATCCTTCAGCTGTTGTCAGGATGAAATTGTCACAGTCCAACTGGTCATGGTAACGCTTTATATATTCTAATTCGTTTTGATATTTGTTTTGTTTGAAAATCTGTTCAGAAGTAACTTCAGGCATTGTGAAATCATCCTCTACAACTCGTTCAATCGGAGGCCCTGTTACGTAAAATGTTCCATTAGAAGTTAGCACATGAATTGCTGAATTCTTGTAGAACACAAGAACCGTCCCATCAGAGTACATCACTCGTTTCTTTTCTTTTATAGATTTTCTCCAGGAATACTGTCGAATCTCAGTAACACTCTTCGTTTCTCGATCGTAGATATTTTGAATTCTTAAAAGACTGGCCCAAGTAAGAGTAATATGCGGATATGATTCGTTAAGTCCGTCATTCGTCATCACTTCAGTTTCTTCCTCTTCTCCACTTGACGATGGCGGTAATGGACAATGTCGAAAGGCAATTGTCATTAGATTTGTTGTTTCAATCTTTAATGTTGCAGGATAATGATTTGTAGGAAAACTATGATTATAGAAGATTCGATTACCAGCATAATCTAAACTTAGATGAAAACTTCTACGTTTATCTACCCAAATATCTCTGTACAGACGGAGGCATGTCATTTTGGATCGATAGACTGCTTGGTAAAAATGTACTTCCTGTCGTGTGGATGCTAAGTTGTATGTAATAAATGTCGGATCTTTGACAGTAGACAGATTTTGAAGATCATCGGTTTTAGTTTTCCCCGTTTCTTTTTTCGGCGCTTTTGGACTTTTTCCTGTCTTTTCTTTTTGGGTTTTAGGTGTCTTTGGGGTTTTATCTTGTTTACCTTTTTCTTTTTTAGATTTATCATCGAAATTAGTATTCACAAGAGGAAGCGATGGTTGTTTCATAATCTGTTTATATTTTATTGAATTGATTCGAAAAAAATCAGCAGCAGCAAATGGCGGTTCAGGATCTTCATATTCTTTTAATATTCTTTCATATGATTTTCTTTGCTGATACAATATTTCTTGTTCGTTTGTCCAATTCGCTATTTCTGATTGTAGATAAATACAGTAGTCCCGAAAGCATAGTTTTGTTGGAATCACTGCTTTTCTATGGACTTCACAAAGTACACTTGTGGATTTATAGAATGTTATCAGAATATTATTCTGACCGGAATTATATAGGTAATCAATATCATCACAAGCATCAGACAATTCGTTAAATTTTTGACGTACCACATCACCTGACAATGGTTCACAGAGACTCTTTACGTCTCCAATATCTACGAAATACGGAACACTTACACTCCTTCTGTTGGAGTTTGAAGAGTGCCCGGATGAATAAAGTTCCCACATTTTATCAAGTCGTATCGCAATTTTATTGAATTCCGAAACCTTAAGATAGAATTCTTCATCTATCTCTGAGGCAAGTGTATTCTTTAACAAAGTGTTGTTCTCTTCGATTACTAAGTTATCACAAGTAGAAGTTATAAAGATGCCATCTTCATCATCTATCTTGTGCTCTTCGAAATTTCCTTCTTCTTCCATATCTTCAAATGTACTATAATCTGTTTCTCCAGATAAAATATCATGTACCATTTCTAGAAGAGCATCCAAATATATCGGAATAGTATTGGAATCCAGAGCATTTACGGGCAAGTCTGAATCTTTTAGGATGCTCACGTTCTTTGGAAATGGATATTTTTCCTCAATGTCGAAATCTTTTGAATTAGCCAAAAAATTTTGATATTGTCGTCTCATTACTTCTGTGTCATATACATGCCATGATAATTCGTCATAGATATCTTTTTGGAATCTTGTTACCTTGCATTCTGACATCGGTTGAATGAAATCAGTAAAAAGACGTATGTTTTCAGTTTGTTCCATAGCCAGCAATTCGTTTATTTCCATCATTGCTTCGTTTGTTATTGTTTCTTCTACGTCTGGGTTTGGCTCTAGGAACTTTGGAAAAAATGTCGTGATTCCTCGAAGAGGTAGATTTTTTCTAAGTATGTGTGTATATATAAGTATATGTACATTGATCAAAATATTGTATGCTCTACGTACTTAATTAGTTCCAGATATAAGTTCTTGCCGAAGTTTCCTAAGAGAATGATGTACAAGTCATTACTGTCCAAGGGATGATCTTCGATATACTGAAAATATAATAAAAATTGAAATTGTTTTGATTTTTTGATAGGATAGTAAAGAAAATTTCCAATATTGATTCAATTATTCGAAGATTCAAATTTTCTCAAAATTCGTATTTTAAATTTTCGAATTCTTCAAATATATGAAGCAATACCTTTCGAATATTCGGGAGGTGCGTATAATTTGAATATAGAGAGTGGAGCTCAATACTAACTTTAGTATTTTTTTACTGCAGTGGGAAAGTTTGTGGATGTAAATATCGCTGAATGGATTGGTTGTCTAAGGATCATGGGATCAGCCCCTTCACCTTTCTTCCGATTTGATCTCGTGTGAATTTTTTCCTTCTAGGGTATTTTGCAAAATGTCGTATTTTTAGCTCAACCTGCTGATGCTTATGTTTAAAGTTGTTTAGTTGTTTATTATTACTTTAACTGCAAATTGAAAAACTATGTTTTGGGGTACTTCGTATATGAAACTTCAAGTACTCGTATCCTTCGATTATATGAATTCTTTTTAAACTTTTTTTTTACTGAGGATACGCATGCAATATATACTAGGCACGATTTCCATAGCATTATTGAATAAAATATCTAAAATTAGTTTAATTTTGCACCAAATCGTTCAATTAATTGTACTCTTTTGAATGTCTTAATTTCATTTTGAAAAATTTTATGGAAGTACTTTAGGGTTGGATACGCTTGCTTCGTAGTTTTTTGATTTTAAAAACTCCGGGTGTTTATTAAGAGAAAAAAATTCTAAAAAGTGGAATAAATCCTCGTGAATTAAAAAAATTCCTTGTCCCTGGATCATTATTATTATTCAAACCCCTGAAATAAAATATATATGAAAAAAAAAATAAAAAAAAAAATAGCTTTCGTAAATAAATTGCACTAAAAAGTATTTTTTTCTTTCTCAGTGATATATACAAGAAAACTTGGATTAAGCCTTAAAAGTTCGGATCACAATCGTCTAACTGCAACACAAGCCCAAACTTTTAAGATTTATTTTACAACGGAATTTTTCTTGTATATATCACTGAGAAAGAAAAAAATATTTTTTACTTTTTAGTGCAATTTATTTACGAAACCAAAACCTAATAAAATTTTACTCCAACCAAAAGCTCCCGATTTACTCATTCTAAATCGAAAAACCCCATGTAAATCCATCCACCATTACCGCCATAAGACTCTTTCGTCACGAACGGCACTCTCAGGCGCTCGGGAACAAAGTTTTTTAGTCAGGGGTTTGTGAGAAGATGACATTTATTTAAAAAATGAAAATGAAATGACGTTTATTGCACTTTTTGGTTTATAATCTACTTGCTTCCGTAGAACCATAGAACCACTCACAGGGTGTTTCAATTAGGATGGTTTTAGTTTCCACAGAGTGTTATCCGTGATAATGATAAGCAAAAAATTGTCCTAAAGGATGAGGGAATTAGTGGTTTACATAGATAGATAGATACATAGATAGATATTGTTGGAACTTTTCTACTACGTCTAGCTTGTTTTCCCTCTTCTCCCTTTTCTTTCGAAGGAATGGTTCAACAAAGTTAAGATTTTGGAATGCGAACTGATTGTTTTTCATTTAAATACCATTTTTATTCATTTCACCTCTGTAACCCTTTTGTAACTCTTTGGTGCTTTCTTCATTTTTTCGTTACCATATCCAGTGAAAATGAAATGACTTGCGAAAAATCTCTTTAATGGGAGATAAAAACTGCTTACTTTTAGGCATTTTCTAAAATTTTTCCTTGGATATGCAAATGAATGTAACGTTTCGGCTTTTGGTTTCTTATAATATTGGTGTTGATATCGTGTCACTGTAATTATGTTTCGTAATGAACCCGAAGGCTTCTGCTAACGAATATTGCATATACAGGGTGATTCAGATCAAAATACCTTCCGGTATACCACGCGATTCCTTGAGGTAAGCTGATCAAAAAATTGTATGCAATTTTATGATCTGGCTTGAATGTGCAATAAACCTCTAGTGCTAAAACTGATACAGGTATTGGCATGTGGTTTTCTTCCAGCGGTAGAGGGTAGTAGGGGCATTAATAAGAAGTAATAAATTTGGGTTACATGGAAGAAAGTTTTTGAAATAAATAACGGAATTTATGAAATTTATGTGTAAAAAAATAAAATTTTTGGAATTATTTGCGAATAATTTAAAGATGCTTAATTAAAAAATACAGAGTAATACACTTTTCTACAGCTACTATTCTTGGCTATTTAAGAACAATAATCAAAATCTATAGGGTGGTTCAAAAGTTATACTCATTTATTCCCATCAGGGTTCACGAATATTGGCGAAATCTTCAACTGGCCACAACTCCTAAAGGAAGGTTTCTAGGGGGGGGGGGGGTGTATGCGGAACAATTTTTTGATCAGATTACCTCAAGCAATCGGGTGGTATACCGGAAGGTATCTTGATCTGAATCATCCTGTATACATCTAGAAGGGGACGTTAATCGCAGCGCTGAGGATCCATCTCAATCAGATCTGGATTCACATTGGTACAAGCGTTCCACATGAATCTATCTTTGAATTCGTGTAGTCCATTGTATCTGACTAGACAGGAACAGCGATCACCTCCTCGAGACTATGCCGAAAAGCAGCTTTAAAACAAAAATTCCAGATAGGGTAGAATGTGAATCTCATTCCGTGCTTTAGCCATTGACAAGACCTATCATACGGGCCCAAGAAGAAAACACCGGTGGTGGCGTTTTTTGCGATGAGCCTCATATGCAAATTCCCATACACATTAAAAGCACGGCCTTTCAGGCGGAAGTCAAGGCCATCCTTGAAACGGGAAGGTATCTTCGTAACTCAGACATTGAAAACAACGAGATTGCAATCTGTTTCGATAGCCAAGCATCTCTCAAGGCCTTGTCAAAACATCTTGCAGCCTGCAAACTTGTATTGGAATGAAAATTCATCCTGAACTCCATTTTTGGAACAACAGGGTACTAGTGCTTTGGATTCCAGGACACAGTAACATTAGCGGGAATGAAAAGGCGGACGAATTCGAGCTCGTCTTGCTGTAATATCGGAGGTATCCTCCTATACAATTGGAATCGCAACAAAACACTTTGCCCTTAATATCTTCGCTTGGGTCGAGTGTCAATACAGTCGTCGCCTTTGGTTAGATGACCCTTTAGGTAGAATTACAAAGGAGTTGTGGGCAGGCCTAACCCGAAAGAAACGAAAGAGCTACTGGTGTTAAAAGAAACAAACTCTGAGAAGTCTGGTGTCATTTCTAACTGGGCACTCTCGTCTCATGGGTCATCTACACAGGTTAGGGCATGTTGTTGATATGTACTATATGTAAGAGGTGCAGAGAGTACCCCGGGATGGTGTCTCACTTCCTTTGTTATTGCCTGGCTCTCTCGGGAAAGCGTTACAGACTCCTAATAATTGGATTGTTATGGCCTACCTTCCAGAGCCTCGTAATGGGTTTCAATCACAGTCTTCAATCATAGTCGCCTCAGTGATTGAAATTAAGATAGGATAGATTTCTCCTGTGCCTGGCTTGATCAGTCTATGAATATTGGAAGAGGTTTAATTGACTGAAATCGAAAATTTTCATGCTCACAGTGTATACAATTTTTCGAACGCACTACATTAGTGTGTAGCCAGCTCAATAAATGGAAAAATAACAATGAAGAACGAAAATAAACATTGTCTTACCTTAAGTTTCAATTTTTCATTGTTGATACTTCGCTGTATTTTAGACCATGGTTTCTCGTTAAGCTGTACAACATCCAGATCTTTCAGCTTACATCCATCAGCATTTGCCACTACCTTTTCTCCCTTTTTATTTCCTTTTTTATCCTGTTTATCACTTTTTTTCTCTTTAACTTTCTTTTCAGCACCACCCCTAGCTCTCTTCTTATCATCCTTATTTTTAGCACTTTCCTTTCCTTCCTTTTTACCTTTCTTACCTTTGCCTGCATCCTTCCCTGCACCTTCCTTGCCTGCACCATCCGTTTCTTCCCAATATTTTAGCAAGTCGAATTCCTGTCGAGACTTTAATAGATTCGCAAGTGACTCACTCTTTTGAATTGATTTATCCACGTGTTCTTTAATTTTAGAATAGAATTGGCCAAAAGTCTTCTCATCGAGGATAAACATCGCTGGATCAATGGGATTTACTTCTTCTATTTCTACGATAATTTTTTCATCTTTTTCAGGTTTATCATCTGGAAGCGGTTTTGTATCCTTTCCTGCTTTTGGATCTTTTTTGTCTTTCTTATCTTTTTTATCTTTTTTAGCTTCTTTAGGTTCTTTTTCATCTTTCTTCCCTTTTTTATCTCTGGGAGTTGTTGCTGCTTTACCTTCTTTGCCTTTTTTAGCCTTATCAGCTAAACGAGGGAATTTTTTAATGCTTTTAAGAAAGAGCGATAAATTTTAATCAAACCTTGTTGCATCAAAATTTCCGTAGCGATCTCATCTCGGGATATTCCCAGAACTGCTCTTCGGTCATGTTTTTCAAGGGCTTCGCGAAGTTGTTTCACAATCGGTTTCAACGATTTATCCTCCAAATTAATGACAAATATGCCATAGATGAGTTTTGGTCGCACATCACTTTTCTGGAAATGATTGGAAAATTAGGATAGCACGGAAATTTCGTATTAATTACCTTATCTTTTCCTGTTTTAGGTGTTTTAGGTGATTTTGGTGTTTTCGGTGATTTTGGTGCTTTCGACATTTTTGATTTCTGTCAGTTGATTTTCCTTCTGTCTCTTCTAATAAAATGTCACTCGTGTAAGGATTTTCTTTTGGTTGCTAAGTTTTGTGTATTCTGTGAAGTATTAATTTTATCTGTCTGCTTGAACTGTAGCAAAAGGCTGTTTAGGCTGAGATTATTTATGAAGCCTCTTCTTGGAAACAGAACAGATGGTTCGGTGACTCAGTTGCTCCGAGACATTAGAACAGAAGGAATTGGATCAGATTAAAGCAGGACAGTAGTTTGAGAGTGGTGTTTAGAGCTGATTTTATAAGAAGACGGTTTCGTCTTTGCCAAATGTAGGAAAGATTTTTTTTTACAGTATTGACTGGAAGGAAAGTAAAGTAAAGATTTACGGATTTACGGTTCATTCAGACAAATGGGGAAACTTAGACTGAATCACAGCATCGACAACAATAGCGTTGCTTAATTGAATCTCATCTGTAAAGTTGCAGTTACATTATTTTTCCAGGAATCCATTCCGGAATGCAACAGCGTTAGATATTTTTGATGCTGCGCCTGAACTTTTCCAACTTATCTTAGATTTTTGTTCTTTTTCCCAGTTTTTTAGAAAAGCATTAAGTTGACATTTGAAGTTTGAAAAATAACTTTGGTCTAATTAAGTAGTTCAATGGTAGTCCACTGCCTCTGCGATCTTTATTTCCTGATACCTACATGACGACATTGCTTTTCTTGCCTAATGTTTTACATAATTCCAGACTATCCTTGGCTCTAGCGTAAAGAACTTCAAAGTCTCAATATGTTATATTACAGCATTCTTCTATAGTCTAGCTCTACTTGGACTATAGTAGCAGTAGTCTCAAAGGATTCTGAAGCAATTTATATGTCCATATCCGAACCAGAGACAACTTACAACTAGATAAGAAAATCTCAATATAAAACCGGATCACTTTTCAAAGCTCTTTAATTTTTTATTCGACCAAAGAAAGTTATCATTGCGAAGAATTTATGTGGCATAATACAGCAAGAAAGAGAAAGAATGTATAGAGCTTTCTGTTTACTAAGGACTCCAGGCGCAAAGAAAGTGTTCGGTTGTCTCAGGTTCTCGTTTCAGGCAGGACAGACACTCAGGACTACAACTCCAATCTTTGTTAGATAAGCGTAAAGTGAGCTGTGGCCAGTAATGATGCCATCCACAGTACTGCATTGGTTTCTTTCGAACCTCAAGAGAAAGTTAGTAAAACTCCTATTAGACCCATCGAGAAGAAGTTTGTCAGGTTTGTCTATCGCTCCTGATGCTTCATGCAAACATCTTCGCTTTGATGAGACGCTTGATCTCCGAGGTGGCAACGCCTACAGTAGATTTTGGTCCAAATAAGAGAGAACTACAGTCGAAACTGGCTAACAGGTTCGGAATTTTATTACTCGTGATGTTCAGGTGTGCAGGGACCCACAGCGGGGACACCCTACTGTGGATATACAGCCTATCCAAAGACTTTCTGTAGTCTTTCAGTAACTTAGATGTTATCTGTATGCACTCGGAGCTATTAGGTTTACCTGGCTGTCCCTTGATTCCATATCAAGTGAGTACTCCAACCTATTGTGAGGTTCACGAAAGTACACACCGGATCGGTTCTCTCATTAGTGGGTCAGCCATCGATGAACATTTTTAGATCAGATTGAAGAAAGCTCGATAAGGCTCTACTCTCAGTCCACGACTCCCTATCAAGATAACTCAGACAGAAACGATGACCAAAATATAGTTTCAGTATCATCGCATCAAATGGCATGTGGGCTAGAGGGTTTTTCCGTTGAAGTCATAATCTATACAGAGCGCTTTTGGCATATGCCTGAATGAGAATAATCAGGGGTTGTAAGGTTAAGTGAGACCTCAAGGGCGGATGCTGTCGTGGATCGTATGGAATTTGTAATTTATTCCCTGGCAACTACGCCATTTCAGGACCGCTAGCTTCCGGATCGTAGTATCTTTTATCCACATTCCATCCACCATACGTAAGACGCATAATTGACCATGAATCTTATTATCGAGATTAACATTCAGTCCAGTACACAAAACTCGGTTTCATTCCCCATGCCCAGTCCAAGGGTTCTCCTCCATTGAGAAAAGACCCTCATAGCCGCTTTTCCTTTTCTTTTTACATGAATAGCCTCATCAGCTTCCAGTTTAGGTAGATAGTGAGGTGTTTAATGTGATGAGACAACTGCAGAGTGTGTCTAAAGAGCTGTGGAAGAACAAAGTGCCTACACTTGCGTGTTCTGAAAAAGAGCACCACTTGGTTAATCGAAGCAACGTTATATGCATCTATCAAGCACACCATGAATTTTGTAAGTATACCGTGTCTAGAAGTAATTTCCTGAAAAGGTTGACATAATTCATTGTGTATTTGCGTATAATTTCCGAAGTTCTTCTAGTCGATTACAAGAATTTCTTGTTCTCAAATTCTAGAATTCTTCAAAAGACCACTCAAAAACATATAAAGCACCTCATTAATACCAGAAAGTCTTGAAATTTCCTGTCCAAAAACTCTAAAAGAACGTAATGTGATGCTTGAACTCTGTAACAAAAAAACGAGAGAGCTATTGTGAAATTAATTGTAAAGCTTCAATTCTACTCTCGCCAGTCCCAACAGGCCGCAACATGCCCTTAAAGTATTTGCAATATGTAAGTGCACGTCATCTCTGCCGCTGCGTATTTACAGAAAATCAAGCCTTGGGCAATTATCGTGGTCACTAATGGAGGTGCTCTTTGGGAATTGTTCTCGAGAGAGCTTACAAAATAGAAAAAGAAAACAAAAACCCGAGAAGGGCTCTTATCATTAAGAATGGCAAATAAGACATAATTAGAGGAAACTCCCTTCAACACAAAATGCACTTGACAAGGCTTAGATGCTGATGATACATACTACTCTAGCAGAAATCTAGAAATCTACCGGAGATATATGTTGATTTGCAGTAAAAATTCTTGCAACTCCTGATGTGACATTAAGCTCGACTTCAATGCTGCTCCTATCTATAGCAATACCCTCGTAATGTGTAGTATCAAAGGCAGCATCAGTTTTTGTTAGCATACGACTATAGAGCATCGTTTTACAACCCCATCAGTGTTTTCCTCTAATTAGTCCGTCGAAGCCATAAATCAAACTGCAGGATGCGAATGTGCGATTGCATTTAATCACGTGTGTTTGCTGCCGGAACCCGAAACCTTCCAATGGATGATGATTCCTCTGGATGGATCCCGTACGATTGAAGTATGTATCAATTACATTTCGCCATAAAACATGTATACGCAGCGACTGTGTTTGCAGATGCATTCGGTTGTTTGCATTTAGTGCATAATGTATTAGCAATACACTCACTCTGGAGGTAGACTTTATTTGCGGCGGTAAATTTGCCGTGTAATATGAGTTATGCCACAACCTAAAGCCATTCTGACCATGTACTTGCGGATATTAAACAGTGCATTAAGCAGTGATAATTTTTGTTTTCTGTTATTTTGTTTTTAATTAAATTCAATGATTTTAACAGGGAATTATTAATGGTTGCGCTTTATGATATTTGTATGGAAATGAATTGAAATTATTAGGCGAGCTCAGTTAAATGATTGATTTGAGTCAAGGGAAATTGTTTTAAGCATAATTTATTAGGTATAACTAGTACAGCTATAGTCTAGGCCATAGAAATGTGTCTTGTCATTTAAGGGATGGCTGATTTGTATTTTTTTTTCAGATTATGCTCGTATAAGTATGAATTATTCTAGGAAAGCTTTTTGGAAGAGTAAAAGAGTATTTTATAGCATTAGATATCTCTTGCACATATTACATATACAAGAAATTTCCCGACTCGAATCGACAGACTGTAACCAGAGATAGAGCCATCTAAGATGGCATTCTACCAATAAGGTTCGGAACCTACATAACAGAGATACATTCTGTCAAATAAGTTTCGGGACTGAATCTTTCAAATCGCCCGCATTAACTTTTTTTATTTTTCGTAAGTTGATAGCATTGTAGGGTATTAAGACCTTAGATACCAGGAAGTGTTGATACTTGTAAAATTCGTGTGCGTGAGCGTGGATTTTTTCAAGGTATCATGAAATAGGCCAGTATTATATTGAAGAAAGAAACAAATGTATTTTCAGATGTCAAACGAAGATTCCTAATTTGCAACAATTAGAATCTGATGAAAATATACGCAGGAAATCAGTTTTTAGGCAAGTATAGTTATAAAATATTATTTTGTGTATTTTACACATATTTTCATATTAAATTAAATTGAAATTAATAACAAAAACGATGAAATATTTGTTTATTGGAGATTTGTTTACGTTTGTGATAGCTGAGAAACTCGCTAGGTATCTAGGCGCAGTGGCAGCGACTAAGAGCATTTTCTGTGGGAGCAACTTCCGTATTTTTAACCATATATCTTGTTGCACCGCTTTGTATATTGATTCTACTAGACGGCTGTACTGAGCTTTCACTACAGTGGCAACAGATACTAATACAACTAGAATTTGACTACGCTAAATTGGGCTTATCACACTTCCTGTACTGTCTATATTATAACATTAGGCACTTTCGGTAAGAACATTCATTTTCGGTGAACTGTCTCAGTTCCATATTGAGCTACCAATTTCGAACACATCCATTGAGCAACTGAGACAAGTGAAACTGTATTTTCTTGTCTCAGTTGACTCATCCTCGTTATTTCGTGATTTTAATTAATATTTAAAGCTTAGTGAGCTATTTAAATAAACTAACAACACTTTTCTCAATTTATTACTATCCATTTTATGTGTTCAAAATTATTGAAATGTCAATATTGGCAAATCAGCTGATTGGTTTGAACTGAGACAATTGAGACGATTGTCTCCTTAAGACAGGGCTTGCCGAAAGCCCCTATTATGACGTTGAGTTTGAGCGCGATCGAAAACATAAGTTTTTTCAGTAGTGTCTGGCAATTTTTACTATGGAAAAAAATATCGATCAACGAGTTTGTATCAAATTTTGTGTTGCGAACATAATTAATTGTTTTGAAGTATTGAAAATGTTGGAGAAAGCCTTTGACGAGTCTGTTATATCCAGAACAAGAGCATTTGAATGGTACAAAGCGTTCAAAGAGGTTCGTGAAGCCGTTAACGATTTGCCTTATTCTGGACGGCCTTCAACCTCAAATACTGGGGGAAACGTCGATAAAGTGAAGAAATTAGTGCTTGATAATCATCGTTATAGTCTCAGAGAGCTAGCTCGTGATCTCAACATCTCTCATGATTCGGTTCAGACTATTGTGGTTGATGTTTTCAATTTTCTTCAAATGGAGCATCGTAATTGAGTGTGTGGAGATATGCTAGAACGAGTGAATTTGGACCTCACATTCATCGGACGCGTCATTACGGGTGACGAGACTTGGGGCCCTGACCTATTCGTATCCTTTCGGTTTCACACCACTTACCACCCTTTTTAGAATCAACAAATAAAATAATTGTCGCGGAAAATTCTTTTGAAATATTTTATACCTAAGTAAAAAACAAAAAAAATGTGTAAATGGCCATATTGCCAAAACGGTGTTGGTAATATAGATTATAATATTATAAGTTCGGTTATGTTTTCATCTAATGTTTTACTGTAAATAAATCATTTTTTACGACGATCTAAGCTTCAATACCGATGTATGGAACACAGGATATTGCAATACAATATCACTTTTTTTACTTATTTACCTCATAAGTATTAGAACTGAGTCTTAAAAAAAGTATTTTTGCTAACACTAGTCGCTTCACGTCATCTACTATCCCGATTTCCAGTTCCGATATTACATACTGCCATCTTTCGAGAAACAACCAAACTACGGGCAGTGGACACATTGCCAACATGCGAATGCTGTATTCACCTACCTTAGTTTCTACAAATCACAAACACAAACTGGCTCAATTGAAAAATGTAAATTTAATATATGTTGGCACACTATTTTGTACCGAAAAAATAGAGGTATTGTGCTGGTTTTATCCATCATGCACCACAATCAGTTCGTCGAAGAAAACGAAAAGCCTGAGATCATTTATTTCTATAATAACATCAAGGGTGGAGTTGATGCAATCGTCCAAAGATGCGCTACGTATTCATGCCAAAGACGTACTATTAATGATGGCCCACGTCTATATTTGGAGCGATGTTACATATTACAAGAGTAATCAGTTACATACTACTACTATCAAGCTTTGTAAGATCTGGAATCAAGATGTCATAAAATCTAAAAATAATTATTAAAAATTTATTGGGTAACGAAGGGAAGTCAGGGCAGAAACAAAGAAACAGCCTTGCTCCGAGTTGTAAGATGGTGATTTGTATGACTGTCAAACTAAACCAATGTATAATTTTATTATAATAAGCAAATCTAAACTTTTACCAAATTTTCTTTCAAACCGATTAAATTGTTCCTTTTTATTTCTTATATTTAATCGTTGTCGTAAGGCAATGGTAGGGTAGTCAGTATCCTTCTGTATAAGTTTCTCTTGCACGCTATTTAATTCTCATAAAAAGGAATCGATAATTAATTTTAAATCATCTAAAAAGTGTAAAAATATACAGGATACATGCCATTTCAGCGAAATGTGATGAAAGCCTCAAGTGGAGGATTAATGACTTTGGTTGAGATATTCTCATCGTCAGCAAACCTGAAGTTGAAGGTATAAATAAAAATTTCCTCTATGCTGCTGATGGTGGTAACTGCTTGGTGGCTTAAACATCATCATCCTCATCATCAGTGAGGGAAAGTACAAAGAGTCTCTTGAACATGTTTTCAAACAATTTCGTCGACGAGTGATTCAGACGAGAAATTCCCTTTTGTCTATACTACACTCAACCACCATTGTCCAGTGGCTCTACTTGAAAATCTTGCCGCTGAGACGAAACGCGGTAAAATACTCTTTAAGTACTGTAGGCGAATAAAATAGAAAATAAAAAAATTCGACCCCAGAGAGATTTTTTCTAATGAAATGAGGGTAGCTCTATTTATATTTTTTTTTTATTTCTGGTGATTTTACTGGCATTGCCTTAAGAAGTGAATGCATTTTGAAAATATGGAGTGATGGAGACAAAGGGAGTTCAAGTGGAAATTTCAGTTATACAGATTCGAAAGGATATCAACTGATTTATATTTGGTCGGGACTTTTATTTTAAGGATATATGGAAGTGTTTTAAAATATTATAATGGAAATTTGAAAGTTAATATTGACTTTGTTTTTATATTTTAGAGATATTATGGAAATTTCTGAAGAAATTTCGCAAGTGATTTAGTGATCTAGTGATGTAATGATATTTTGGAAATTATAGGTGATTAGAAATATGCTTTGGGACGCTTGTTGAAGAACAATTTTCACTTTTAGAAAACTACGCCAACAACGCTAAAATAAGTGAAACAAAGGTAGGATTGATTCACACATCCACGAACATTGGACACTTTTGGAATTTACTGGAGTTTTGACAGATGCGCTTAGATGTTATATACCGGACATAATACTAATATATTTATTCCTACATATGGCAGATCAGATCAAAAGAAATGAAACCTCTCAATAATTGCGTCTGGACATTTATATACGATCATCAACACTAAGTGTATATGTATTTCACTCCAACGAGATTACAGAATAATCACACACTCACCTACACGCCCCTCCCCATACACACTCAGCCAGAGATAATGCACATTAGAAAATCAGGATCTACACTAAGTTGTCAATGCAATTATTGTTTTTTGAATTTCAAAATTCTAATTTTTTTTTGGTTTGATATTCTGCGGATATAACTCAAATTATTAAATTTTGTTATGAATTTATAGGAAATACTTGCAAAATTATTTGACTTATATCAATCCAGATTATTTCAAAAGCAGTAAAAATTCTGGTGCGGAATAAAGTTTAAATGAAGGTGGAGGACCGGGAAGAAATTTCTCGAAAGTTAGAAAGAATAAAAAACTATGTGAACAATTAATCTAGAAAAAAAGGGGGAAAATAATCATGTAATTTAAAATCATATATAATCTCTCTTATGATAGTTAACAATTTAAAGCAGCTGGTCTTTATAATTATTATATAATTATTAAAATATCACTTGGATATGCAAAGAAAAAAAATGAGGCTGTGACCGAAAGGTGGTCAAAAAATTCAAGTGAGGATTGGACGAAATACAAAAAATATTGGGACGAAAAATTTGAGGCGGAAACTACTTCTAATTTGAGTACGGAATGTGGATTTAAAAATCTGTTGTGGTTAAAAATAGGAATAAAAAAATTGAAAGAAATATTGGTTTAAAGTTTTAACAATTCTGATGGAAGTTGGATTAGTTTTAGATTTTTATAAACTTATTTTTCATCATTACGAATTTCTTGCAAGTAAGCTAAGTATATAAAGAAAAAAATATTAATTGATTTTGAAAAAAAAAAAAACTGCGTGCACGCTAAACAAGTTATAACGCATCCACTTTATTCCTCTGACATTTTTTCGAGAAAATGGTGTATGGTAAAAGAAACTGGGCTATTTTAAGAAAGTCATTGAAGGCTTACACTCTTCAAAGTTTTTAAAATTCTGTAGAATATCAAATACAAAAAATTAAGATGTTTAAATAATACATTATTGTAATTTGTAGAGCCATTAAATAAGTGTATTTAATAGGGGAAACAGTATTCATTTGAAGGCTAAATGTTTCAGAAGATAATTTTACTAAGGAATTACCTAGTCCTCTTTAACTTTAAACAATAAAACACGAAAAATTCAAATTGCACTGAAAATTTTATATTCTTAAGGGCGATAATAGAAAAATATAAATTCACTTCCTTCGAGGTGCGTGTTATTAAAAAATTGTGTCAGAGATCCTAAAAAAATCAGGAAAAATAAATCATGTGGACAACTGTCAAATCCATAATTCCCTAGGCCAAAACTATTTGAATTTCCAAACGCCTAAAAAATTTTTCGGTTAACTCGGGATCTGGATCCTTTATAGTAAAAAAAAAAAAATATTATTAAATCTGTATGCATACCGATTAGAAAGTGACATTATCGATTTTGAAAAATTGGAAGTGATCTAACAAATAGGGGTAAATTTGTACAAATTTCATCCAAGAGTGAGCGCAGCCGAGATTCCTTTCATAAGTTTTTAGTGTAGAGTTCGTGTAGATTGTTAAAAAAAAACAAAATGAAAAGAAAAGTGTTGAGTTACAGGAATTGTTCCAGTTAAGGAAGTTTTAATCGGATAATGCCCGGTAAATTCTACATGCTCTTTTTTATTTTGAATATTTCAATTTACTTTCTGATATGTGGCCTCCTTTTATACCCTAGATGAAATCATAAGTTATACCAAGTTTGTCATTCCCCCTGTCATAATCCCTAGAAATATTGATGGTAGAGCAAAATGGATTAGACACCCACGCATAATATTAAAAGTTATTTTGATTTTTGCATGTTCGTTCATCCTCAAGATAAAGCGAGAATGCGTATATTTAGTGAGCTGGAATCTTGCATATAGGCTTTAAAAAAATAGTAAAATTAAGTTCGAAAATGAGACAAATCGGGTAACTCCTTCCTAGGGTTGCCATACAAAAATTTCATTTTTCAATACATATTTGGACACTACCTGAGAACGCGTCAATATAGAGAGCTGCAATTTTGTAGGGGAGCTAGGGGCTAGATGTAGCAGGGGTAAGTAGTAACACCGAAACTTCAGAAGGAATTTGATAATTTTCAAATTATATATTCGACTATATCTCTTATGTAAACATAACCAGTATTCCGCCGGACATAAAAGGAAGAGGTTGTCCACGTACCTACACTCCAATTTGGCCAGTTAATGGAAAAATAAGATTAAAGTAAACTTTGATTCACGACATATTTTTTTGCGAATTTCCTTTTTCTGGTTGTACAGTGAGATTGTGAACTCAATTAGTTATGAACCTTTGTTATTAATTTTCTTTCAGTTCTTTTAATTTTTTATAAATATTAATTAATTTCAAAAATTGTCTAATGGGGCAAGTAGTAACAAAATTTCGGGGCAAGTTGTAACATGTTAATGTAATTATATAGGATAGCATTATTTAGTTGTAAGTAGAATGCTATGTTCATTTTTATTCTAGTTTAAAGATACCAAATGGTAACTTTATTTTAAAAAAAACTATAAAAAAATGTTAATTGAACTGGAAAAGCGTATTTTTAGCTATAATGGCATTAGAGGTTGTTAATGAAATTATAACATAGAATTATGACTAATTTATACTCGAATAAAGAAATATTAAAAACCTATCATTTTATTAAAGGAAATCCTGAATTATCTTACGATTTCGATTTAATTATCTCTTGTTACTACTTGCTCCATGCCTGTTAAAACTTGCACCAAACCTGTAACAATGACACTTTTTCGAAAAATTAAGGTTGTGAAAAATACTGAAATATTTTCAATTATTTTCTTTTTGAAAGCGATGCCATCATCTAAAAATATCTGAATCTTAAAGTAATGTGTAATTTTGGTAATATAACTGTTTTACCAAAACCGTTACAACTAGTCCCCAGCTCCCCTACACAAAATTTTCATAAAAATAGTACATATAATTTCTAAAATGGACTAAAGCGGGCAACCCCTTCTTGGTGTTGCCATATAAGAATTTAGGATTATTACGTATACTGTCAAAACGATGAGTCCTAGACGTTTTTATTGTACTGAAAAGTTATTCAGATTATGAAATGGTATAAAATAAAAAACCGTTATAGAAATATATGCGAAAAACCACTTCAGAAATCAGAATTGCGCAAATGGGTGACCATACGAAATTACATACGAGTATTCATCTAGGGTATCATATGAATTGGTCTTAGACTTTGTTACTTGTTCTAACTAGCTTTGATTTTCCATCAGGAGAGCAATTTAATTCTATTACAGAACGTGAGGAAACTGAGTATAATGAGTAAGAACCAGTTTCAACGACTAATCGGCCACCAGCAATTGTTGTTTGATTTAATATTGCAATAATAGAATATATAGTAAATAGGAATTGGTGGAATAAGTGAGATAAAGAAAAAAACTGGAGCTTCATTATCAAATTCGTTTATATTTTTGAAGGAATTTAAAGGGAAGAATAGTGAGAGTGCTCAAATATTTTTTCTATGGATGAGAGCGTCGAATTTGTGATAAATTGCTGGGATACTCGTGTCTGCTCGGGAATACACAGATATCAGATATATTTTGATGAAATTCACAAAAATAAAATTTTTCCTTGTTGAATTAATTAAAAGTAGGACTCCAAACCAACAACTTTTTTTAATAGTTTAAAAATTCGTTTTTGCTCTTATTATTTATGTAAACTTGTACTGATCCTTCAATCACCAAAATAGGAACCACCAAAATAACAAGAATTTATTACGCGAAGTTTCGCTTATCATCGTTCCTGTTTGCTATTTTTTATAAGGTGTGTACTATCGTCAAGTATTGGGCATATAATATGCAAATTGTGTACCAGAAAATGCCACATGCAATCGTTATTCTCTATTTATTTTTTATTATACTTATTTTCTTGTATTATTTATTTTTTTACATATTTTTCTGCATTTATTGTCTTTATTCACTCCGTTAATATTATATTTTGTAATAAGTTTGTAGATAACATTTATCTTTGAACATTGTATAATTAATTTCTATATTTTTTTATTTACCAGCTTTTTGACACTTATTACAAGTGATTGTTAGAATCGTAATTCCAGCTCAATGAAAATGAACAAAACTATGAATATTGGCATGAAATGCACAGAAGTGTATGTTAATATACAGGGTGATTCTGATCAAGATACCTTCCGGTATACCACGCGATTCCTTGAGGTAAGCCGATTAAAAAATTGTTCCACATACCCCCCCCCCCCAAACCTTCCTTTAGGAGTTGTGGCCAGTTGAAGATTTCCCCAATATTCGTGAACCCTGATGGGAATAAATGAGACTTTTGAACCACACTATAGATTTTGGTTATTGTTGCTTATTTAATAGCCCAGAATAGTAGCTGTCGAAAAGTGTATTCCACTGTATTTGTTAATTAAGCATCTTTAAGTTATTCTGAAATATTTCCAAAATTTTGATTTTTTTTACACACAAATTTCATAAATACCGTTATTTATTTCAAAAACTTTTTTCCGTGTAACCCAAATTTATTGCTTCTAATTAATGCCCCTACTACCCTCTATCACTGGAAAAAAAAACGCATGCCAATACCTGAATTAGTTTTAGCACTGGAGGTTTATTGGCAGATTCAACAATAACCAAAATCTATAGTGTGGTTCAAAAGTTATACTCATTTATTCCCATCAGGGTTCACGAATATTGGGGAAATCTTCAACTGGCCACAACTTCTAAAGGAAGGTTTCTAGGGGGGGGGGTAGGGGGGGGGTATGTGGAACAATTTTTTGATCGGCTTACCTCAAGGAATCGCGTGGTATACCGGAAGGTATCTGGATCAGAATCACCCTGTATATATCTTTAGGTTGATCACAAAGTCATTGCATTGCTTTATAATAGATGGACTTACACGCGTTTAAATTTATGTAACTGTCAAAATAGGGAATTCATTATATAACATGACAGCTACAGTTGAAGTTTAGTTGTTTAGAACAAGTACAATTAAAAAAAAAAATTGAGGGCACGCTTTTTAATAACCAAATTTTCGCCACATATCATATTTGAAATAGTTGAATATTACATTTTTAACGAAAATACATAAATGCAGAAAGTTTCAGAGCTCTAGCTAGTAGCGAAGTTTTTGGAAAAATCATGAAAAGCAGGAAAATAAAATATAATAATTGCGTACAAAAAAAAAAATCAATGATTTCATTAATAATTGTTTATTTAGAGAAGATTTCGAAATGGAAATTAAAAAAAAAACATTTCCTCATATTCTGATTAATTAGGTACTTCTGAAAAGATAAATTACTGTATTCGCGAAAAGTTATGGTGATAATTTCTTAAAACTATAACAGTACTAGAATTGGATCTGTTTGCAGATTTTGAGGCGAAGGATGCACTACGATTTGAAAGGTAAATGGTAGTTCCTGACGTCACTGGTCGATTCCAAACCACATTTAGCGACACAAGAGAGTCTAGCATATCGAAATCGAGCGATGAAAATTATTCAAAATCATTACCAAAAGCAACATTAATGTGCTAGTTAGTTCGACGACATATGACATAAAAAAGAAATAATTTCAAGCTTGAAGCAGATAACAATTTATTGTATTTGGAGGTAATTTTAAGGAACGATTGTGTCCTGTCGTCAACTGGATAAATTAAATGATGCTATTAAAAGGAAGCGTCCAGAATTGGTGAACCGTAAATTTGTTCGATTTCATCATCACAACTAAGCTAAGTCACTCATAAAATATTTTTTTTAACTTGGATCAGATATGTCACCACATGAATCATATTCGCCAGATCTGGTACTATCAGACTACAATTGTTAAGTTGTGTTCAAAGGTGAATCTGACTATTATCTAAAAAAATAATTTATTTTTCAGTACGGAACCATGAAGTTGTATGAAAAATGGAAGTTCTGTTTTCTTTCTTCACCTTTCATTTACTAAAAAAAAAAACAAAAAAAAACAGAAATGGAATGACTTTTTGACAAACCATATATTCACAAAAGGAAATGTGACTGATTTCTCTTCAGAATACGCTACAAGTTCACACTCCCATATGCGAGAGTCAGATTACTTAATTAAGAAAACTCGGGTTCAATGTATACATGGCATTTGACCCTAGAAAATTTATTTACTTGACCTAATTTCTTGTCCCTTGCCCTATGTCTCCCTTTTTTGGCAGAAAGACAAATAGCTTCCAACGAACGGAAATGAAAAATAGCTTCAGACAAACCATTGCGATATTTTTATTGCCCTTCATCTATGGGCATAATAATAGATCTTGTTCTTCGATACGATTAGTATCTTGATTTAAGCATTTATATTTGTCCAAAACATTATCTCTACCCTTCATGCTGAGAACTATCAGATAAAAAAAAACAAAAAATAACAAACGGGGAAAAACTTCCTTTAACAAAAGGAATGAAAATATATTGTGCATGAAGACACCCTGATCTTTGATTCATTCATATCTGGAGCATCATTTATTATCTTTTCTGATTCTTTTGTTCACTCCTCATAGGAAAGGGTTAAGCTGAATAGCTAGATAAACAAAAACATAAAAATCCGCACTCCCGACTCTAATCTCAAATTAAACTCGAAATTCCTGTAGTCAGGATTAAACCGCATCAAACTAAAATTGTATATGTATGTATATATATAATTATCCGTACAGATTCAACGTTCTGAAATATTTGCAGAATCATTTATCAATGTTCCGGCATTAATTGTTAATTCTTCTTGAACGAGGAAATTTTTCCCTAACCCTCGCAGCACTGACTGTATATAGACTAGACCGAAAATGTAACAGCAAGTTTTGCTACATTTAGTAAACTTTGCAACCCCCCTGTATCGTCCTATAATTGTGGCGCCTTGTCTACTCAGTTTTCCTTTCAAGCTAGGATATGTCGGTTTTTTGTATCCGAAACTTTTTAAATACCTTTATGATATGCATGAGTAATTATTCCTCGTCTCGAGTCGTCACAAAATATAAATTGCTGTGTCAAATCCAAACAAAGCTGTTCAAAAATCACCGCCATTACTCAACAGAGCGAGCAAAGGACTCTAAAGTCTGAATCCCACCACCCTGACTGTATTCATATGTAAAATCTTCGAAATGGCACAATAAAGCAGAACCGACTTATCACCTTCTGGAGCACCACAATTCCACCAACAGCTTCCAAAGTGCGTTATCAAAGTGATATATGGATTCCTGGGGTGACTCTAGAATATGGCAATTGTTGTCTGCCACTGACTCGACTCGACTTTCTATTGTCAGCCAGGGCTGTGCTGCAAGTGCAGAGCCAGCACATCGAGCAAAGCTCTCGTTTGGCTCTGCGTTAATTGAATATCATTAAGCTCACCAAAAGTTATGCAAATTCATGGCACTATGCAAACACTTCTGTCTAATTAGCATATATGCGCCACTAGTGCGAAAATCTAAAGTTCTCACTTATTAGCAAGAACTATACACTCTTGTGGAGAGCTCGTCGGATGTTTAAACATTTGCAAAGAAAGGTAAAGGAAAACTCTTCACACTTCAGTTACACCTACAGAAATTGATGCTTCAGAGTTGGGTTATACCTTTAACAGGTATTCATTCTTAGCCACCACTTTAAAGTGTAATTAAAAGTTTTTTATTTTTTTATTTTATTTTTTTTTATAAAATGTAAGCCTCACAGAAATCTTTACTTGCATTTCTGTATGAAACTCCGCGGCATGGAAGTTATTCCACTTTTTCATGATTTTAAAATGAGATCATCTGAAGTGGACTTGAACATATATACATGCATACTTAGCTATACTCTTTCCATGTGTTTGAGTGTGTGTGTGTGTGTAAGTGAAGTGATTTGTCTTTTAGGGTTAGAGTCGTACAAAATAAAGGAAAAATCAGAAAATGGTTCGGGCAGATATGGAAATATCAGGATCTACCATAAATAATGTTGTTTTGCATGTTTATTTGTGAGTTTTAATTCGGGTATTTCGTTCTTATTTATTTTTTATCAAACAAACTGATTACAAAAGAATTATTGTACATACATAGTTAAATGTTTCAGTCTACATAATGATGAATAGGTACCGGGTGATTTTTAGACCCGGAATTTTTAAAATCAAAATAATTTGTTAACGTGGAAAATTCATTAGTGGTAAATTAAGCTCCCCGCCTCCTCCCTTGGGTAGGTAAATTTGAAATCTCAAATATGAATCGCTTTTTTCTTGTTGGAGTATTAGATAGCACGTTAAAAAATATAAAGCTTTCATTCCAAACAGTTTTCATCGATTCTTGATAAATGGCGTTGTAATCCATGAAATTTAATTTTTCCGATTTTTTCAATTCAGAAGCATTACATTCGATTCTGAAATACCTAGGTATATAATATTAGCTATTGCAAAAAGGTTTTCAATTTAATGGTAATCAAAATGAAATTTATAATTTTGTTTTCGTAACAGTATCTGCAGTATTGGATAAAAAAAATTGCTAAAAATAAAAACATTTTTTTTTGTTCGAACATTACATAACATTTATTAGGGGCGATAGTATACAAGATTACAATCCTTTATTTTTATTATATCCAAAACAATTGGTCTAACGTGCAAGAAGTCCTTAAAAAAATATCTAAACAGTAACAAGTGAAAAGTACTTATAATAATAATATGGCGCTTTAAATTACAAATAAAATCTGATAAGACATTAAAGATATAAGGCTATCAAAAATAAGTTATAAAGAACTGCTACTAAAAAAGTTACTAATGCAATCGAAAAAAGAGAAAAAGAAAAAAAAAAAATGAGAGTTACAATAAATCGCGATAGTACTCCACTGGGAGAAGTTACCCGGATTGTCTTGTCAAGTAAATTGCGGGCATCTAATTAAGAAATGGGCATTATCGAGGCTCTTAAAAGAATTAATAGTAAGTGCATTCTGGATACTAGATCGGAGAGCATTCCCAGAACGT
Organism: Dioctria rufipes; assembly: GCA_963924295.1. Classification (NCBI taxonomy): domain Eukaryota; kingdom Metazoa; phylum Arthropoda; class Insecta; order Diptera; family Asilidae; genus Dioctria; species Dioctria rufipes. The sequence continues at coordinate 49,742,834 of OZ002743.1, forward strand.
GCAATCTGGACAAGATAAGAGTCTTTCATGACTAGCCTATAGTAAAACGAGGAAATATAACATACCTGTTTCGATGTGAGTTAGTGAAATTAAATATTTCTCCAAGGTAATATGGTTCATTATTTTTTTGCAGGTTAAACAAGAGCACTAAGGCTCTCTCTCTTCTTGAGATCTGTAGTTAGTGGGCACCGCACCAGCTGATCGTGGAAATATGAGACATGGTAATATCTGCAAAGTCCGAAAATGAAGTGTAAGCAATCGTTGAACGCGACCTACATTTTACGGGTACAAACACCTACAAGTCGAGGGAAAATTAAATTTCTATAAGTGAGGCAGGACTAGTGTCTTAACCAAATTTAAGCGAGTTGTTTACGTCAAAATACTGGCAGAGCCAGAGCCTATGGAGTCAGGAATAAATTTTACTAATTTTAGATTTTGTATTGTCACAGCAGTTCATATACATATATATGAATTCAACGCGATACCCAAATTTCTCACTTTACTAGCTAGGGATAAAGCTTTACCGTCAAGAATTGCGGGGGAATATCAGACAAATGTAGTAGACTTTAGTGAAACTTGGAGGGATTCAATGTCAATGTATTAATCTTCTGTTCAAATCGTCATTAATATGTGCGATGCCATTTTCAAACAAGCCAATAGGTCTAAATATTTGTATTATCTATCTCCGCCAAATGCTGGAAAATTTGTATTATTTTTTTGTATTAATTTTAATAGATAATGTAATTTTCCATTAATGGAGTGTGCACATAGATGTGTAATCTTATGGAATGAACCTATAAGGCGGAGCTCCCACCAAAGATGCAAATGAGTCTTACTTACTTACTTAAATTATAAAGAAATTGTTTTTATCATGAAGTCATCCCATGAATATCTGATCCGAATATCGATGTTTCACGCAAAAGCTGTTCATGTAATGCTCAAACGAAAATGCTTGCAGTCTTAGTACGGCAAGTGCCTTTGCATCAAGCAATTGTTGCATCAGTGCGTGGCGTATCACTTAAAAGTATATGCGATTTTTTCTTTTAAAGCATGATCCAAATGCGTCGTGAATGCACCACGCTTTTAAATCTATGGTGGGTGTCCTACCTTACGGAGGCTTCAGCTTCAGAGACTTTGAAAATGATATATTCAATGTGGTGATACAGTGAATACTAAAGTAAAGAATCAAAATGAGGCTGTTATCATAAGAACGCCTGCAATTGTTTTATCCAATAATGATATTTTCTCAAAATGTTAAAATATTTAATTTTAAAAGAATATAATATTATGCAATAATATATTTATTAAAATATCATTCTAATTTAATTTACAGTTTTATTTTTCCAGTTTCTCTATCAGAAGATGACGAATAATAATATTCGTCGTCTTCTGAGCAATGCTAACTTAACCCTTTCGGTATGGAATAGCTCAATGTACAAACGCTTTTTATAATCGGAGCAAAATTAGAAGTAACGTGTCACTGTGGATGGGCAGTTTTTCGTACATTTCTACATACATAACTTTCCGTGGAGGGGGAGTAGAACAATGTGGTATCTTTACTTGCATTTGTGATGTTCTGAAGAAAAATATAGGTGGACAATGTGGTTGGGTCTGCTGAGCGGGGGGGGGGGGGGGGGGGGTGTAGTATCACCCCCGTAGGGGGTTGTCCAGAACTGTCCGTGAGGGATATTAAATTAAAGGGGGAGGAGAGTGTAATCGGGTGGCATGGTTATTTTTTGTATTCTGTAAACTTCATATGGACGTTTTAACCGTTAACGAATGGATCATATATAGTATACCCCCTTCCTATATTTGGCATATATTTTGCCCGTTCCTTTTTCCGGATGCACCTGCAGTCTATTGTGAACCCATTTTATCACTCAAAAAACTACCATTTGCCAATTTAAAAAGACTGGCTCATTCCTCTTCGAGTTATCTCCGAAACTAACTATCAACTTGAAAAACTAATTACATATGGGATTAGGGGACAAAATCTAGATGTGATTTCATTTTACAAACATGCATCAACGTTTATACTAACTGAAAAATTTTATAGCATCTCTTCTGTGCTGTAAGACGATCAAATTGAGCTCTTTTATAAAAATTAAAATTTAAAAAAATTTGCATTCACATTTAACGTCATCTGGTGGCGGTCAATAAAACCTCACGGATTTCCAGAAACTGCTTTCCACATATCTGTTTTAACGTACAAAATTTATTAGAGACAATTCTCTTACCTTCTTCAAATTTAAGTTTAAGTTTAAGTTCGACAAGTCTTTGAGCGCATATATGCGCCTTTAGGCCAGAATTGCCATATTTTTCTGAGCGTATATACTATATGCGCCCATAGTACCGAAAGGTTCAGCAAGCTAAGAATCAGGAGGTGAGATTTGTACCTGTTTTATATTTAAAATCTACACAAAATCAAACACTCTTTAAAAATATGAAAGCGTAGATACGTATACGAGATTTGTCCAATAAACACGCGAGCTGAGGTCATAAAAACTTTATTTCACAAAATTTAGGATATATCAGTATTATTTCTCTGCATATATTCCTTATTTGTACTTGGAAATTTTCCTCTCCCCGAGTGTCTTTCAACCATAAAAAGTGGCATAGCGTGAAGGATATGGCAGCGTGTACGCCTAGGCAGCAGCCTACATCATTGATTGCTTCAGTTCAGGCAGTGATATTTTTTTCTTTGTTTAACAGGTGGGAAATTTACATTTTATATTTCAATTTCCAATTAATTTGTCCCAGTTCATTAACAGTTAGTTTAAAAAATTGATTTTTATCGAGTTTAAATTACGTATCGATTCAAGAAGCCAAGGCCAAGTATCTACAAAGCAAATTAACATGATAAGTACGTAAGAATTAAAAAATTGTTTGAAATTTAATACTATTAAATATATGAAGATAGTACATAAATAGCTTAATATAGACAGTGATAACGGTTGGGAATCTTACGATAAGCTAATAAATTATGATTATGTAGGTTGCTTCACCAAAATTAATTTAACTATGTAAGTTCAGAATGAAACTATAAAATTGTATTTATTTTATTACAATACGTCCAATAGTCTTAAATGTGCTAATATAATGAAAACATTTGAAATTCTATTCCTTTTCTTCAAATTTACTACTATTTTTTTTCGATCGATTCTATTATTCCTTTTGCCCCACTTGGTGGGATCACTGGCTCTTAATGCTGGATTCTTTGATAATTTTGGGAAAAATGAGAATTTTTATTTGACAGATATTTGGCATCTTCTTTCAGCACCTTGGTCAAAGCAAAATTTACATTTTTCTTAAAAACTTGAGTTAGTGTGACCCGAAGTACATTATTAAGAATAGTTTGAAAGGATTTTGAAGGTATTCAAGAAGATTTTATCATTCGGGTAATCCGACGTACTCTCAATTTTTGGTTTTAAATCGTTGTCTCAGTCGCACTACAATATAATGCATAGCCAAGCTCTATATTTCTTTCTTTCTTGAAAATACGAAAAATTTCCAATTTTGTTCGGCTGCTTTTTAACTTCTTAATTAATAAGTTAACTTTGCTTCTGAAGGTTGAGAAATACCAACATTTTCGCTCCCCATGTCTGTATTTCTAAATAAACACTGTCCATCTGTTTATTTTAGATTGTTGCATTTTGAGTTAATGCGGAATATGCATTAAATGCTAGCTTACGAATGCATTTTATTTTTTAATAACAAGCACTATTACGATAAGACATACTTCTTGTCTCTGGATTTAATTGAGGTGTGGCAATTTTTCGCGCTAAACTTTGTGGCAACAATTTGTGGCTTTTTACAGTGTACTTGATCTTTTCCGGTGATATAAATTTTTCTTACCAGCTAAGACAACCTAGCTTTTTGGAATGTTCTTAACGTATAATTTTATTATGAATTAGAACTGTGCGGTAACGCCTATCCATTTTCATTACTATAATTGTCTACAAGCAAACACAATGTCGCCTCTGTTGGACAAAATTTATCAATATGCTGATGTTGACGATCAAGTAGATAAATTTGATCATCTCAGTGAATTCGCTACATAAAAAATACGCTCTACTCCATCCTAGGCGGACACATAAGCATAAAATTCCTTGGTTTTCGAAGGAAATTGAAAATTTGATAGCCCAGCGTGAACTAATTTGAATCGCAAATACAAGTAATTAAAAATCAATAAATCTGTAATACAAACGAATTCTAAATTTAGTTAGGAAAATAGCGTAATTACTATGGTGCTAAGCTTGATCCTAAGCTCATAGCTAATAAATTTAGGTTCAACCTAAGACTGTTCATGGTATACGATATCCAGGCTGTGCTAATGACCTATATTTGTTCAAGAAGGCATTTTTTTGGATTCTCCGGTATATAGGAAAAGCTAAAAAATTTGTTATTTGTTATTTCATTACACAACAAATTTTATTTTGGGCGACAAGTTTCAAGTCTTGGTTTTGACTCATCAAAAGGTCCCAAATAGCGAAATTGAGTGACTTGAAAAACAAATAAAAAAATAGAACAAAGAAAAGAAATGAAAAAATGAAAAACCCAAAATATTGAGAAAAATAGAAAAAAAAAAAATTAAAACACCAGGTTCATTCGAAACGAATCGAAAATGGAAATTTTTTTTTCTATTTTTCTCAATTTATTGTTTTTTCTTTCATTCTTTCATTTCTTTTCTTATTTTTTTATTAGTTTTTCAAGTCACTCAATTTCGCTATTTGGGACCTTTTGATGAGTCAAAATCAAGTCTTGAAACTTGTCACCCAAAATAAAATTTGTTGTGTGATGAAATAAAGCTTTTGCTGTATACCGGAGAATCAAAAAAAAAAAAAAATGCCTTCTTGAACAAATATAAGTCTGCCCCGATAAAAATTCTTAAAGAGTAATCTCTATTTTTGTTTCACATCTCCCTCAATATTAATTTCACTCCTCATATAGGATATTGTGAGTGTAACTTATTCATTGGTGTCAGGTAATGGTTTCAGCTTTCGATGCATTAATTTGGTAGAGGTTACCAATTAGATCGAATGCCTGCGATCCAGATTACATACCGGAACGCTTCCTAAAAATACTTTTGCCTGTAACACTACTAGTTGTGAAACATATTTTTAACATCAAAATTGGGAATAGCCATCGCACAAAATAGTTCCCTAAATTGTACCTCAGATTTTCGACTTATCCCAGCGGGAAAAATGGGAATGTTTGACGTAGACAAAGTTTACTGTTAACATCACCTGGAATGCATTGGCAATGAGTACACGAACTTACCTTACGTTGATCTGGTTTAGGAAGGAAGGCGTAATATATTGATGCGTCGTATTTTTGGGCATGCTATGTACCTTTCAGGGAATATTTAGAGAAGGCAGAGGTGATAAATAGATATATTCATTCGTGTTGTTATCGAAACGAGATAGAATTTTGTGCGGCTATATGCAGAGGCTAGTTCGAAGGAGTGCGTGCAGGTCGGAAATGAGTCATCTAGTTTCAGTGTTTTCTAAGGACAAAGAAAGAAGGAAATGTGCGTATAGATGGAAAATATTCTAATTTGTGCATTATTTTAAAAGAAGTGGATTATTTTCATTTCAGTACGAGATTCGAATAAATGAAGACGTGCTTATTTTCTACACCTTCCGAAGATAGCAGGAAAAGTTCGTCCGTTTACCTCTCAGTCAAAACATGAAGAGTGCCACCGAGTCTTTCTAACCTTATGGAAAATACATGCTTAATGGTTTCGTACTCTTGTTTTGAAAAGGCAGAATGAAAGTTTCCACTGGTTTTAAAAGTAATTCTTCTTTTCGCCATCCAAATAAATAATAAGAAATGTTTCCTTTCACCTTCCAAGGAATTAATAAGGAATATTGCTTTTCACCTGCCAAAGAATTAATAAGGAAAGCTTCCTTTCACCTTACCGGTCATGCAAAGGTAAGGTATGCAAGTGAATCCACCTTATATACCTTCCCGTCGGATAAGCTCAGCGGGAAATGGATTCATCTCGGTTGCATTCCGAAAACATTCTGTGAAAGGTATGGAAGTAATACGCTCTCTTGCCCAGTTCTTTTCTTTTAAAGCATTGATATCCTACGACGACTTGTAAGGTTAAATAAAGCCTTCCAAAATAATTCTTTTGTGAAAGGAAGCATTCTTTATTCATTCTTCGAAAGGTGAAAAGCAGCATTCCTTATTAATTCCTGGGAAGGGGAAAGGAAGTATTTCTTATTGTTTCTTTGGAAGGTGCAAAGAAGAATTACTTAAAATCAGTGGAATGATTCATTCTTCCATACGGAACCATTAAGCATGTATTTTTCAGAAGGTTGGAAAGACTCTTGCGATTTATGTACTCAGGAATTTGGAGGGCGGCACTCTTCCTCTTTTCACTGAGAGGTAAAGGGAAGAACTTTTCCCGCTATCTTCGGAAGATGTAGAAAATAAACATGTCTTCATTTATTCGAATCTTGATTTATTAAAAAATGATGAACTCTTTCATCCATTATTGCCACACTATATAGGCTGTTTCCTCCATGATGGTCAGTAGAGGCAGAAGATGATAGTACTCTACTCACATAGACAAAAAAAATGTCTTGCAGGGGCGGGGGGCCATTTCTGAGTTACAGGGTGATGAAAAAAAAAATAGTTTTTCACAAAGCACTAGGCGGTAACGCAACAAGGTTAAATTTACTCTTCGTCATGGATATTGGTATATTTTGATAACATAGGGAACCTAAATTAATGATGTTTTCTTTAGAAACGCCGTAAAGAGCAATAAAAAAGCTTTCTCCCGCAGCAGCGATGACTGCGGGATTTGCGTTTCGCTCTTTAAAATTTCGAGAATAAATGTAGCGATTTTGCAAATTGTAGAAATTTGCTGAGCTTGACTTCATTGTAACTAGTGAACTATTAATCTGATTGAAAAATATTTCGTATAAAAGTTGCTGGAAATTTCTTGCTCAATGATTTTTGTAAAATCTATTTTTAACCTAGGTGGCGCTGCGAAGAAGAATATATTCGAAAAACTGACTTTTGGTACCATTTTTCCAATATGGTGGCGCGAGCGGCGATAGCTCAAGGTCTCAAAGAATATTAACGATGACACCAAACTGTATAGATCAACCAAATTAAAACCCTCCCTGACCCTTTTAAAGTCTGAATAAACCCATTGCCTATATGTTGAGAAAGTAAAATTGTACTTATTTTAAAATTTTAAATGGATCTAATAGAATAAATTTACAAACAAATTGAAACTTTATTTTTCTCTTATAGAGATTTGATTAACATGACGTCACACAACACATAATGGCGAATCTATGGTGCGGGACAGTCATACCATGTTTGTATGTATATCGTATATCTGGAGGACTTACGTAAGTTTTAGCAAGGTTTACATGGCTTTTCCACTTATTTATGCTTGCTTTGCTGAATTATATTTGTAACCAGGTATAAAACCTTATTAGAATGTCCTTATAACTTCGCTATAATTTTTGGAGCACTTATAAATGGATCTGATTTAACTATTTTCATTGTTTTCACTTCTTTGAAAAATCTTTAATTCGATTCCACATCTTTTTTCATCATGATATTGCTTTGTGGAGCGCAAATTTTTCACAATTTCACCGTGTAATTAATATCTACTGACTTTTCTGTACCTATGTTCCATGTATAGAAAAATCAAAAAAGAATTTGTTTTCTCTTCATAAATTTCCAGCTGCCATCTCCTGGTTCATTACTTATTAAAAAAAAAACAAAAACAATAACAGGAAGAAATACTCATTGCTACCTAGCACTTTACCGGCGTCAACACTGTTGCTAGGTTGAATAAAAATGAAATTGCAAAAATAAAAATAAAAAATAACGCGACAAAAACAAAAAAAGAAATCCTCCAAATATGCGCGAAATTAAAATTTATTCAAAGCCTTCCGATGGCTGTCTTTGCAACGTTCCTCGTTATTTCAAGTAGCTTTGTTCAGAATGGCGAGAGTGTCCGTGCTTAAAATAGAAAAAAACGAAAAAAAAGAGTGAGATATCATTGCACTTAGCATTCTCAATCACAGTTTCTTAGTCCTTAGAGGGGGTGTACTATATAAGAAAAATAAAAAAACGGAAAAGAAAAGTGCAAACACAGAATAATACTTCTTTGAATTGACACCCGTTCGTTCCTCTATAGCTGGGTCTGCTACGTTGCAAAGTATCATGATAATGGGCTCTCGGCGATCCATATACAGACAGGGAAATGTATTAATTAATTCCCAGCACCGCATTCCTCAGTCGAAATGTCTGTCTTCTATGGATGAGCCACAAGGAATAGGTATCTTGTGTTAATATCCTTTTCCCATTTTTTTTTGCCACAACAAGGAGGAGCAGGAGAGTAATAAAATGTCGGGATTTCCTGAAGGATGAATGGAAATACTCCGTCTTTGGGGTTATTCTGTTGCTGTTATTGGTGAATTAGAATTTTTCATTAGAGTAAGTGTTGCAACCATTTGACAGGCCGACGAACGTAATAGCCTTCTTACTTTTTGGTGATTGCTCCCTTCTTACTTGTATTTCATTAGTTACGGTTCTCTTTCATAGTGTCATTTCAGTTCTGAATTGGCTTGTAGTATCGGAAATGTAATGTAAGCTCCTGAAATATCCATTAGGATACTTTCTGGAATGTTTGATTGAGATACTTATGTATGTAGATGCTAGCATTGTATTATCGTATGATTTTAGGTATGAAAGTTATCTGTTGCAAATACGTGCATTATCTGATAAGAACTGTAATTTTGCAATATTGGAATATTGGATATGTAAGCTTCGATGAAATTTTTGTCATTATTAAAATCTTACTGCACTTTTATATAATTTATTTATTTACCATTCAAAATATGATAAATGGGGCAATTTGGAGATACTTATGTCCCCAGCAAATTAAATCCAGCCGATAGTTTATCAAGGGGCGCAACTGTTAAGGAGCTAAAGCAATTATTTTGGTTTAATGGATTTAACATTTCGAAAGAGATGCCTCAGTATTGACTGAGATTAAGCAAATAAAACCGAGTGATTTATCAGAAAAAAGAAAAGTTTGGACTGAAAAATTATAAAATTCTCTCATTGATTCTACTTTACAAGTGGAGTAGCTTTACAAAAATGTATGAAATTATCCAATTCATCTTATACACAAAACTCTCCACATTCAAGTAAAAGTGGAAGTCTTCACTGAACATTTAAGTGTATTTGAATTGGAAGCTGCTAGATTAGCAAGCCTTCATTGGAGCAACCACTTCCAAATATCTGATCATCTACAAAACAATGGAAATGGATTCATTCTTGGATCTTAACTGCTTACTGCAAATGTTCGCTATATGCGCCTGCGTCTTTACTGGACATTGCAGCTCAATAAATTTTTATTAAGTTATTATGTGCGGTAGAATGATTAAAAGCGTAGAAATTCAAGATGTTCAAATCAAAAATGCAGCCATATAGATACTTTTGATCATGAAATAAATATATTTCAAAGTGGCACATTCAATAACTAGCTCTACTGTGAGATATGACAAGGAGATTTATTTATAGTTTTACTCGTTATTACTTTCGATGGGCTAAAAGCTTCTTTTATCAGTAAGTAATTATAAAAAGGACGCAATTATAAATTTTTTGAGCTTAGTCCAGAAACAAAAGTGCTCTTATCACTTTGCAGGTCCTTCTCTATTAAGGTGTCCAGTAAGTTTCTAATTCGACAGATGAAAGAACATTAAAAATCACTGGTCTATGCAGGGGCGGATTTGATAACTTCCCAAGTAGCCAAATTAAGTTACACGTCGGTTGCGAAACTGTTAAAAAACCATAGTTGCTTTCACCCATAGGTTCCGAATTGGTATTAGAAACTTCCTCAAACACGTTCTAACGACGTATAAGCAACTGAATTTGGCCAGTTTTTAAACAACCTCAGTGAAAATATAACTAAAATTAAACGGACTCATAACTCGACCGAAGGAGGTATTGGTGACGGAAAATTGCAACTTAAGGGAATATTACATGGTGCTAAAACTTCCTAGCATACATTGCAGGATCGTGCATACAACTGAATTTTACCAGTACCTAAACAACCTTGGTGTAAATGAAACAAAAATATAACGGGGTTGGAACCAATTTATAAACCGTATTCGTAACGCACCATTGAAACTTAGGTCAATAATTGTCTAAAAATAACCCTTTTAAAATTTTAAAGGTTTCTCAGATACGATAACTGTTAGCACTATATCGCAACGTCATTTTTACACTTTCTTTAATCTTATCGAAATACTTTTCAAGACGACTTCACAGGGCCGTACGAAACCAGCCAGTCTTAAATTCTGACTTTCATTACACAGGAGAACGAAAAAAAATAAAATAAATTCAAATGGAAATGTTTTATGGCCTTAAGTTATATACCAAAAAGTTTATGAAAATCCGTAATCTTAGCATTGATTCCAGATTTTGACTCTGTCACCGAAAATTATAACTGTCTCCTTGATCTAATAAATATGGAGAGTCCACGACCATCATTAGATTACAGCCTCAATAATATGTCAGTTTAGAGTTCATCCGATATAATTTATACACATCAATATTAATTAAAAATTTTAGGATGGAAGGAAAAAGTTCATATAAGCCGAAAATTAAAGAAAAAACTTTTATTAGATAGATACTAACTGAATACAAAATTTTCATACATAATTACATATTGTACAGTATCTGCAGTAATGTAAAATAAGTTCTATAAAAATTATATTACATCTTAATGTATCTTAATTGAAATATTATAAATATTTTAATTGTAATTAATTTGTGTTGAACATAGAATTTAAAATAAAAATTAGATAAGTAATTCATACTGACCTCCTTTCAATAATAATATTCATTCAAAATAAAAGGAACTAATCATTCATTGATTAAAAAAATAATAATTAAACTTGAGAGAAAATAGGTAGAATTATTTTCGTTCAAGGCGGGCGGTATCGATGTGTCCTTTTCTTGAGAATTGCAAATACTGAAACAGATCAAATAGATGCATACTTTGTTGATAAAATAAATAGAAGTTGCAGAAAGGTTTATTGGATACTTAGCAGGATAAATTTTTACTTTACGAATAGATTGAAACTAAAAACCAACTTATTCGTAAAAAATCGGGTTTCTTGAAAAACTTGTTCAAGAAGAATGATAAAAAGGTAAAATTAAAACATTAAAGCAATTGCCTGTTGTTATACCTTAGATGAAATCTATAGGGTATACTAAGTTTGTCATTCCGTTTGTAACACCCCGAAATAATGATGGTAGAGCAAAATGGATTGGGCACCCACGCATAATATTAAAAGTTATTTTGATTTTTGCATGTCCGTCCGTCTGTGCGCACGATAACTCGAGAACGCGTATACCTCAAGAGCTGAAATTTTGTACATGGACTTTAAAAAAAAAGTAAAATTAAGTTCGAAAATGAAACAAATCGGGCAACTCCTTCGTGGGGTTGCCATACAAAACTTTCGTTTTCTACTATATATTTCGACGCTGCCTGAGAACGCATTGATATAGAGAGCTGAAATTTGGTACATGGTGTTTTCATTGTATTAGAAAATAAAATTTCAAAAATGAACTAAATCGGACAACTTCTTCTTGGTGTTGCCATATAAAAATTTAGGTTTTTTACGTATACTGTGAAAACGATCAGTCCAAGACATTTTTATTGTATTAAAAACTTCTTCAGAATACGCAGTTCTATAAAATTGGTTATAATCATTTTTTGTGCCCGACAAACTGTTATAGAAATATATGCGAAAAACAACTTCAAGAATCAAATTTAATACGGCCATTCATCTAGGGTATCATAAGAATTGGTCTTAGACCAATTCTAGCTTTTTTACTTGTTTTATATTGGTTTTAATGAACCTCCTTAGTCACTAAGGTACCTTCAAAGTTATTTGGACACTTTACTTCAACGCATTAGTTACGAGAAGTTGTTATAGAAACCATGCTTAAACTCAAGTAAAGAAAGAGTAAAAATCAAACGCATATATAGACTTACGATCATTTTAAAAAGTCATAAACGTACCATTTGTATAACAAGTCTATGTGAAATCCTTGGGAAACTCTTTTGCAACTTAAGTAGCATTATAACCGAAGTTGTTTTGTAACTTGAGTTGCAAATGGCTACTTGGGTTGGCCGACCTAGGCCTATAGAAAATGCCATCCCTCTACTCCCTGTAAAACACTTAAAGTGTCAGCGAAAATACCAAATAACCCAGTATTAATATATGTAGTCTATAGTTGAGTAAAATTAAACTGATGTGCTTGAACTTGGAGTAAACCAGTTCGATGATCCAAAATTTTCATAATTGTAATCTCCATACGTGTAAATTTCCTTTTCGGTGTGCTATGGACACATTTTTGAATTTTTAAACGTTGACGTGTGGGTTCAAAGAGGGCGCGACTACTAAAAGATAAAATCTCACCAAGTTTTGCGCGCTCCTCTAAATTTGCCGCCCTAGACCCGGGCCTACTCAGCCTATAGGGAAAACCGCCTCTGGGTCTATGACATTTCCCCTAAAGACGTTTGCCAAAAGGACGTTTGGACTAAAGACCTTTTACAAAAAGTTCATTTCACAAAATGACATTCTACAAAAGCAATCTTTCCCAATTGAGACCAAAGACAAAAAAGTCGTTTCTCAAAAAGATCTTTGCCAAACATGTGTCTACAAATGGTAAATATGTTGCATGAAATGAGGCGCCCTGAAACATATCTGCCATTTATACAAGTGAAAATTTCGTTGTGGAATTCGGCAGCTTGAGATTCAAAATATAAGCGTTTTTCAAATTCATGTAAGTCATAAAAATATTTTTAAAAGTAGACCTCTGTAAGTTTGCTTTTAATAATTATAGGCATATAATTCATGCAGGTAGATGTGTCATTAATATCTTATTTTAAGTTTAGATTTTTAGATCAAAGGATGGATGCTCGGGCTATCGGTCTTTCTTTTGGACAACAAACTACAGATTGGTGTCTAAAAATTTTTTTAATTTTAAATTATGCCACAACGTTTCGCGGGTGAACACTCCGCGTCTTCAGGTGGTCTTATCTACAAAGTAACGATAGTAAGCTTTTGCCAAAATTTACAATGTTTTTACTACTTACGGAACATGAATATTATTAAAAAATTTAACATGAAGCAATACAATAATAAATTAGACATTTACTGAAGAACACTGTAATTAAATAAATTATTTTACGTATGCGCAAAAACTGGGAAGAAAAAATTCACTACTTTTAAAAACAAAAACACATTTAAGACCAACATTAGATCTCACGTCTAGGAAAATGAAAACAGCATCCACATTGCGCGATTTGTCGTTATTTTATGAACCGAACAGGGAATGTTCTTGGATAGTAACATGCACATACATATATACACGTATATGTGTGTACAATTTGAGTGAATGACCTTGATCATGGGTTAGTTTAGAAGTGAGCAGTACACCGAATTTATGTTGTCAATGTCTGTTTTGCGGTTCATTGTATTAGCTGTTGTATATATATACAAGGCCTCCAGGCACATCCTCTTATTAATATTTTTCTTCCTACATAGAATTTTTGTATTATTAAAATCTGGGAAATGGTTTGCCTCCACACAGTGGCTGGACAACGCAGTCTTGTTAGTCTGTTTATTTTTTATATCAGACTTGTGACCTGCCAGCTGATTTTTAAGAAATTGGCTTGTGGTACCCACATAACTTAAACCACAGTATGAATTACCTGAAACTGGACCCATGCATGGAATATTATAAACCAGGTATGTAGAATGTTCTTTATCTGTCCTATCCTTCACCCGGCTGAAACAGCGTCTAATGGTTTTGTCAGCCTTGACGGCAGGACAGATCCGGTCATTTTTTGCACTAACTATCTTTTTCAGTTTTTCAGACAGATCTGGAATATATCTGACACTACGATATATCTTGGATCTTTCGTGTTGTGTGGTGACCGGATCTGTCTTGCCATGAAGGTATTTCGAGATCCCGGGGCTGGAAGACCTACTGAGCAGTTTGCGGTACAAAACTGTTGATTTAACAAGCAAAATCCACTTCTAGTCACTGACCACAATCGGTGATTATAAAGTGTGAGGCCTGCCTAAAAAGCTGACAGGTTTTCATCATAGAGGCAATCACAACCCAGCGCGAAATGGAAGCATAAAACTATGCATGTAGTAGCCTTTTTTTGAAGGTTTGAATGCATAACTTCTTGTAACCCACTTCATATCTTTTTTCTATAGGCATGTTCACAGATGGACGGCTTCCCAACGGAAGTTTTGAGTATAATATAGAATGTATGACTAGAAATGATTTTGCCTTCATAGGAAGTCTCCTGGAAATAATACAGAATGAATTTCTTGCTTCCGGAGAAGTGCTTGAATAGGACTTTTAAAACGCCTGTTTTCCCGCTGAGTCTTAATCAAAACTGAACACAAATCTCTGAAAAATCCAAAGTGTAATTTCATAACAATTTTTAAAGAATATTTGATTTACCAATTTTTCAGTACTTCGCTGGATAGTCAATTTTCTGCCAAAGCTTTTCTTTAGGAAGTTAAACGAAAATGTCGATGCAGCAGATGTCTTCCTTTCAGATATCTTACATTGGAAGGCCTAAACATTTTTCCCGCTCGCAATAGGCCAGTGAGGTCTAACTGTAGAGTAATCAAAAAACCTATTAGGCATTCTAAAATGTACTAAACAAAGCAAGCCAAATTCACTTTAAATTTTCACTTCTGCTCAGTGTAAAAGCTTTTCATTCAGAATCTCTTAGCTCATCACTTTCAGGTTATGAGTAAAATTGCCAACCTGGCTCTTTCTATTGCAACAAATTCGAACCAAATCCGATTATAGATTTCAAAACAATTTGTTTTTCTTTTATTTGATAAATATCTAAATCACTTTTATACAAATCAATTTGCAAGTAGTGTTTCAATTAAATTCGATTTATGCGTATACCCAGCAAATTTTACGGCTTGAAATCGAATCGAAGGCGATTCGTTAAATGAAACTAAATCTTTGAGTCTGTTCAGAGGAATACGCTATAGTGACCTCGAAAGCGTTTTGAAGTAACTCTGTGAATTTGACGATAGAGTAAAAAGCAACTTGGCTATTCTGAATGCAAAATGCGACTATAGTCACTATATCGTGTTGCTCTCAACAGACTCATTATCAAATTAAGAATTTTGCTCTATACTTCTTCGAGAATTCTTCGTGAAAACGAAACTTTGAGAAAATATTTACTTACGCATATTTAAAAGGCCTCATTAAAATACATCAAACAATTTCAATGAACCCAGTGAGTCTAGAAAAGTAAGTAACATATCGGTACCTCATTATAAATTCAAAGCTTTATTTACTTAGTCGCACCACTTTAACGTTAGACACTAATTTCAATGATAAAGCTTTATAGTTAAGCGCAGTGACTGGGTTACTTTCGATTAGTCAATCTAAGTAGTCCTCAAAAGCAATACGATGTTGAACGCGCACGCACCTGGTAATGAGCCATATGAGGCTGCGAATCCAGTGCCTGACTTAACAATTATCGAAAAAGTGAATAGAGCCGCAATTTTTTTCGTAAGCGCTCTTCGAGTTTTAGTGCTGAGTGTTCCGATTTTAATCAAGTTAATTAAGGAAATGTTCATTGGATGTGAAAAGAAATCAGTTGCCGGGTGGACTGCTCTTGTTAGTCTCTACAAGTGAATACAAAAAAAAGTGAAACATTAATTTTTCAAGTTCTATAACAGATTACAGGAGGAGCCCATGGAATTGGTAGAGCAATAGCGAAAGAGCTTAGCAAGGAAGGATGTAATATTGCCATAGTGGATATTGATGGAAATGAGGCTCGAGCTGCTGCTAAAGAATTGGAGGATGAATTTCATATAAAAGCCTTTGGGTACGAGGTATGTTAATTTTTTGAATAGAATATTTTTTGTTTTGGCATTGAACTGTGACACTACTTATAGCACAAATTTACTACATATACAAGAATTGTTTAAAATATTTAATTCGAAGAAACATTGAAAATAAATGTTTTTTGTGCGTTTTTCAAATATTATTCTCGGTGATTTTTAGCTACATTTGAGTTTATTATAAGCTTTATGACGAATTAGGTTTACTTAAAAATATTACGGTTAATTTAGAGGATGCTTCACTAATATCTATTATCATATATACTTAGTTTGATTGTTTTGCCTTGTATAAATCATTTCATAAAATTAGGGTAAGCTTCCTGACTACTTAAATGTGATTCGTCATCAATATTATGGTGAAATCTTGGATATAAAAAAAAAATATCCTTGGCTTTATGGAAAACGTTGACTAATTTTTCAATTTTTAATTTAATTCAATTTTCAGTTTCTTAATAGTTCAGTTAATTGTACAAAGAAGTATTAATTTTAGAATGTACGTAATATGACTTGATTTAGCAATATAATATAATAATAATGATAATAGAAATATTAACAATAACAAGAGTAAAAAATCCATAGCTAACTAGATAAATTAATAAAATAATTCATATGTAAACATATAAGTAAAAAACATTGCAGAATTATTAACAATAATTCGAAGAAATAAGAAAAATAATTAAAAAAAAATAATAATTCAAAAATTCTTTAAAAAACATTATATCAGGTTTGTTTCTCGTGTGCAGGCTTACGGGTACTTTTACTGTACATGATCATGAAAAACTGCATCGACAGCTAATTAAATAGAAATTGAAATATTATTTATGTTTGCAAATATGATTGCAAAATAAAAAACGAATGAATAAAAACAAATGCTGCTTAGGCTATCTGTACTATTAGAGCATTGACTTTAAATGACCTCAATAACTCATTTTAGAGACAATGCATTAAAATGCAATTGCGTGAATTTACACTTCCGTGCAAAAAAATTATATGAATTTTGCAAATGTCCTAGCTTCTGCATACTTGCATTGATTTATTCAGTTTTTAGCTACTGCACCATTTTTCCAAGGAAAAATGACAGCTGTTATAAAAAAGTTCCCTTTATTTTTGTAATTTTACACATATTCTTCTTGTTTTTAATGAAGTTGTAAGAAAACCGCTCGGGAACTTTTCCATAACTTTTATATATCTCCCCCATCATACCAGTAAAATTTTACCTTGAAAGTTTTTGGACGTGAAGTATGCGAAAAGACCTATTTTATATGCCTTAAGTGGCCAAAGAAAAGGCAGGGTGAGGAAGAAGGAAATGCAAAACAGGGAGGATTTAAGGAAAGAGAATTTTATTTCAAACATTTTCTGCTGAAGGTAAATATTTTTGAAAACAGGCTCATTCCCCCGGAGGATTAGTCGCTTTGGTTTGTTAGGTACAAAGTTTGACAGATTGAACAAAAGATAACCGTTGACTTTGAAGTAATAAAAGTAATTGAAAAATTTTAAGTACTAGTCCCGGGACTTGTACTTAATAAATTTCAAGTCTATGTCCTGGTTCTTGTACTTGTACTTGAAGTTTTACAGAATATTTAATAAACAATGAGGTAGTCCAGTTCTAATAAGGTTACAAAGAAATACTTATCCAATTCCATATGTTTAGATAAGTTATGATAGAGCATCCTACATGTGCGACGTGGTCAAAGTGTCGTTTTATACGTAACTTAGAGCAGGGTTAAATGAATCGTTCAATGCTATGGCGATCAAGAGTTCAGTTTTCAATAAATAACATCGCCGTAAGTTATCTTCTTCAAGTATCTTACTGGTGATAACCGCATGTTAAAAGACGTAAAGTTACTTCACCCACTTGCAATTCCTTCAGCGTACAATACACTCGCCGAAATTTTTTGCATGATTCATCCATTTTAGA
This sequence comes from Dioctria rufipes, assembly GCA_963924295.1. Lineage (NCBI taxonomy): Eukaryota > Metazoa > Arthropoda > Insecta > Diptera > Asilidae > Dioctria > Dioctria rufipes. The sequence continues at coordinate 49,760,705 of OZ002743.1, forward strand.
GATTGGTTGAAAATAATGCCAAAATTTATCACGGTCTTTTTGTATTATAACATTGAGCTAATTAAATTGATACCAGGGAAATATGAACTGTATGTACAAGATGTTCTTGTGAATAACCAAATACTTACACCCCTCAATATTTAATTCCAATTTATTAGATACGGACCAAGAGAATATTGAAGATCAGCATGCATCTCCTTCTATAAGTCCTAGAGGACGAGAGATATAAATTTGTACATCGTCGGCATATAGATGAATATTAACGTGACTAATAACTTCAGTTAAATATATAATACGTATAATACATATGTAAAATAGTAAAGGTACGAGTATTGAACCTTGCGAGATATTTCTGTAAAGACATAAAAGTCCGGAAATTTTCGCGGTTAAATTGAAATAGAATTTGAACGAATGTGCCAAATTCATTCGGGTAAAATGCCAATCACATGAAGATATGTAGATTTGCGATTCTGTAATTGGCATTTCCGTGAATTTTCAAGGATCGCCGGTAGGTGGCGAAAAGTGGGTATGCAAAATTTTTATAGATTTTTTTTTTTAAATAGGTAAATGACATCCGATCTTCACAAAATTTTGTACAGATAATCTCTTAATAACAGCGCCTGCATAAAAAATAAAACATTTTATTAATCGATAAGCTATAGAAAAACATTTCGAAATGAATTTTTCAGACAAAATTTTGGCCGTCAAAAATTAAATTTCGCAACTTAATCAGAAGGGCAGAGAAAATATGCTAAAAAAATCAGAAAAAAATTACAAAAAAACTAGAAACTTTGCAAATCAGAGAATATTTTCAGGAAATGAGAAACTTTTTCCAATTGGTATATATGGATGACCTTTTGACATTGAATTTATCATTCGATTTTGATGAGATTTTGTACGATTATTCTACACAGATATTTTAATATAAAATACATAGCCCAACTCCCGGAAAATATTTTTCTTTATACTAATATATAGTGGTGGGTTACTACCCTGTAACCCACTGCCGTACGAATCTCATAATAGTTTTAAAAAATCATAAAACTCACAATGAATTTAGCAAAACGAATTTTGAAAATCGGTTGGAATTTGGCCGAGAGATGAAGGGTTGTAACTTTACAGTATATGTTGCTAATTAACGCAAGTTGAAAGTAATTAGCAAACCTCGCAATCTTATTTTGGAAAATGCTCCTAAACTTAATGGGATAATGATTTCTGGTTTTCTGTATATGAAAGATAACAGACTATAGATAATTACAATGAAAAGTAAGTGGCTTAAATGCTCCAAATATACCCGCAAGATGGTAATTTTCAAAGTTGTCCGAAAAGTCATAATTTTAACCCCGGGTTCACCTACATTATTTCGCTGGGCCATCTGGAGTTCCCACTTGCGTCACTTTCATTTCTAGTCAAGCCCAACATATACCGTGAATTTGGATGAAATCGGTGATGACGAGTAGGGATCCTCTCCTTCTTAGACCAATTCTAGCTTTTTTACTTCTTATATTACAATTATTTGCAATTTGTAAAGTTATTTTGTGAACGGGGTTGTTAGACATAAGTCTACTCTTATGTGCATTGACAATTTCGCAGTAGGAAAATGAGGTAAAAAATATGATAATGCAAACTCTCATATTTCTATTCAGCTAAATATGTATTTCAGTGCATTTAATTAATCTACTTCATTATCATAGGGGTCACAGAATCTGTTTGAGAAAGACCGTTCTTTTTCCAATAGTAGAATTCAGAGAATTATCGTAAATAAGCAGCATGTTGAAAAGATCTACGTGGAATTCTTTTAGTGATATTTTTCGAGTATTTTTGTACATTTTTGTTTCCTTATTGTGCGCATTATCAGGCGTTTTAGAAGAATACTCAAAAAATAGATCAACTCCCCATATACATGGACCTCACCAGGATCGGAAATGTTATAAAAAAATGTTCAGTTTTTTTTTTTAATGAGAATAGTCGCACATCATTTTCAAAACCATTCCTCTTACAAATCTTACATGACTGCACGCAACATTTATTTCCCGATCTTCTCATCCTAATCATTGATATTTTTGTTCTGAAAAACCCCGTAAAATTAGCCTCTAAATATATTTTCTAATTTTTTACTATAAAATTGACCATTAAATCTTGTAATCCTAACATAAACTTGATTTCCAAACCTTAAATTTTTCAGTAATATGTTAATAATTAACTACAAATAATTAATACAGATTATTAAGAATCAAAATAGTATTCCGAATGCTATTGTACATTATGTGTTATCAAAATTTAAAATCAGTTCAAAAAGATTATGGTTTTTGGGAGCTTTTTGGTAAAAATTAATTACATACACCAATTGCAAATATGTAGATCAATTGATAATAAAAAATCAAAACGAAGTGAAACCATACTAATTGTATGCTTAACTTAAGTTATATTATTAAAACTACTGAAATTCCGTAGAATTTGTATATCTGCGGTCTTAAAAATGTTTTTATTTAAAATAAATTTAATTTTCTAAAATAAATTACATACTTACAAACTTAATACACCACTAACTGAAATAAATAATAATTTAGTAAGCCCTTTTTGTGAAGAAATTATTAGAGACGAAACAAAATCATAATTTTCTGTAAATAGAAATTATATATAAAATATGGTACTTGATTTTTGGAAATTCTAATTATATTCTGCTTCCTAACTGAAAATAATGGAAATATGTACATAGAAATAGAAAAACAAATGATGCATATTCGTGAAAAGTCTCTTTCATACTTTACAATCCGTTGCAAAACAGAATAAAATTCTGAATTCAGAACTTTTTAAAATCATCTTTTACTTTCATTAAGTATTCACATCAAATTTATAGTCCGCGTTACGAGAATGTGCTATCAGTTTGGGGTTGCCTTTCTACCAATTTAACCTAAGCAAAAATTTGTAATTTTACCATTTAAATTAAGTTATTTTATTGATTTCCTATAAGGTCAGATAAATCTCATTCTTGAAAATATGTTTTATATCGAGTTACTTAAGTTAGAGAATTTATTTACAAATAAATTCGCTTATTATAATCAACCATATGCCGACATACTTCCTGTACAGCTGGAAATATGCTACAGATATTCCTTGAATTGGTTTTTGATTACAAAAATCCCTGATTAAACTTTTTCTTCTGTTCTATACTAAATCTTCATTATTAATGAAGCTGATATCTTAATTTTTTTGAGAAATCATAAAGATTTCCCTTTACAATATTTCTCGAGGTTTTTAAGCAATGAAGAAACTTGCAACTTAGTAGAAATTCTAAATTGCCTTAGGGAAAAGTCAGAGGAAGAATTTGCCCTAATTCTTCAGCAAATTTAAACTTTTTGCAACTTATTGAATATTGACGTGGTATTTCTTCGCTCAGTGTAGCGAGTGTGCCATTCGACAATCAACGAGCATATTCTGTGGAAGAATATTTTTATTATTATTGAGACAAAAAAAAAAAAAAATTAGATACATTAAAAATTTAATACATTAATTTATTTTATCCATCAGTTATGCAAGCTATTAAAATTGGCCTCACACTTCTTATAACAATATGTGAAGTGGAACGTTCATTTACCACATTGAAAAAAGTGAAGACTTGGACACGATCAATTATGTGCAAACAATGATTCTCGGGCTAATGTATGATGAGTCTCCATAAGAAAAAGAGATGTTGTTAATACAGATTTTGTAAGCAAAGTATAGTGTCTAAGTTGGCTGAGAAGCTACGTAGGTTACAATAATAATTATTTAATAAGAATTAAGAAAAATAGTAATAAAAAAATTGAATTGTTTTAATTTTAATGCTGCACTAAATAAATAGCTAAACATTTTTAACAAACTAAGGTGGTGCAGTTGCACCATACTCTCGGCGCCCATGTGCATGTATGCGGACTTTTTGCGGGGTCATACCATGGATATAACTCTATACGTCTGAGATGGAAACGTGAAAAATTCTTTAGATAAGTTTTTTTATATAAATAAACAGAAAATTTAATTTTGTTTAGAAATCGCAGTACATTGCACTTGATTTATGGAAAAATTTACTGCTGCTCCTACACAAATTCGGGAAGTGCAAAAAAATGTTGGTTTAAATTTTTAGATTTTCGAAATAATTTTACTAACGTGCAGTTTTTGTTGTTGGAATATTTGTTCGTTTCAAATTTTAGGTTTGTTTTATCAAAAGTTTGTTGACAATTAAGACAATTTATGTCATAAGAAGACCGTGCAATAAATTGAGAGTTAAAAACCCTGCAATTCACAATATTTTTTTTGGCTTAGAATCTGAGATAAGTGAAGATTTGTGTTGTTAGAAACCGTGAAGTATGTACCTAAAGTTTCAGTCATTATAACCCGAAAAAACTAAATTTATCATTTTGTTGAACTTTAATCACTTCTTTTTGATGTTCAAGAAACAAGAAAAACAAAACATAACAATTTTTCATTCTTTTCTCCTTTTATTTTATTGCAGATTGTCTTATCCATAAATAAAAATATAAAACTATATAATGTTCTTTACAGCTGTTTTGAATTGTGGATAAGACAAAATATCCAATAAAAGAAAAGATGCAAAAAGTGAAAAAATTGTTGTTTGCTGTTTTTTATTGTTTTTTAAACATTAGAGATGATTGCATAGTGCAAAATCTCAACCGAAAGGAAACATTATTTAATTACTTCCTCTAATATCGATATCGATCAAGAATTTTGTTACAATGTACAGTAAGTTCTGACCCTAAGTTCATGGAATTTGATATTAATTCAACGAGCTGATAACATTATCAATTTTTCCTAGGTGTTAGTTTTCAATTAAAGCAGAAGAAACTATTATCTGATAATATTCACATGCTTAGGTGTAACATTAAATTTGAACGGTAAAGATTTAAGAAAATTTTGCACTTAAATAAGCTTGGGGTGCAAAAGATCTATTTCATGATGATTTGAATCTATCTAAACATATTTCTGAGCTTCTGTTTTCATATGGTATTTCAAGTATTTCATTCATTTCCTCGCACTAAAAACTTACTCTACGGAATAGGTATGTTATCTTTTTCTAATGTTGCGTCAAGAGCGGAAAAGTTTGTCGATATCAATTGATAATTTGAACAAAAAAAAAATTAATTTTTCCTAATAATTTCCATACAGTATTGTCTACAATTATAGAAATTTGAACTCATTACATACGTGATTGTGGTGGTACATCCGAAGGCTAGGCGCTGATATGTTTAAGTGAAAGTGCAAAGAACGAAAAAAGGGTTACATTTTAAGTACAGAATGTGATAGATTATTTTAAAGCAAGCTTTTGAGCTTTTTAAATCCAAAATGAAAAATTGGTATTGATGATGTTTTTTTTTGAAAAAATGGTGATTAAATAAAAAAACCAAGTTAAAATTCTGAAATTTTAACTTTGTTGAGACAAACCTTAAGAACGGAAAATAGGAGGGGAATAACTTATAGACCAACGAATCTAAAATTTTTTAAATCATCATAATAGGGTGTAACCTGTAACCACTCCTGTAGCTACAGGTAATTGATGAAATCCTTATCAAGCTGAGAGAGACGGCTCAAAAGCGGTTACCTATACGGATGACAATATGCATCCTGACAACCGGCAAATTTCTTTCTACTAAGTCTACGAGTTTAAACACATCTAAAATAACGCTGGTGCTTTTTACAAGATAAAGGCAGGAGCAAAGCACCGGACTTCCCATTTTGGGTGGTGAGTATCTGTTTCGGCAGTTATACGAAACACTTGCTATTATGTCAACGCTTGTGGTTCTCACTAACCTCCCGAATCAGATATAGGGCTGATTCAATGAATATAAAAATTCAACATACTATGAAATGTTTACTGCTCCGTTAATTGGTCAATTAGAAAAAAATCGGACCGAAAAAAAGTGATAAAACAAGAACAAAACTTTATGTGCGCGTTGAAGTAGATGATTTCTATCCATAGTATTCGTGAGGATGCTTCTTATTGTTGATGATGACGTCCAAGTCGATGTTTATAAAAGGCTTCTTCTCTCGCACTCAACAAAAATAAGTTAAACTAAAAACCTCTGGTAAATCCCATTGGCCAAGCTAACCCTATGAGGATGGTAAATCCCAACCTCTAACTAAAATTTCAAATACTCCCACTTCTATAATCCACTAGTTCCAGACATCCAAGAGAAATCTATATGAAAAGGGAGAAAAGGAAAAAAATAATTATTTATTTTATGTTTACCAATTATTTTGTGGCAAATTCCACTGTTCTGATATGACGAACAATTAAAAAGTGGCAAACTCCACGTGGGACGGTTTATATCAGTCTGACTAAAAAAAAAGATCCTATAGCTTGCTTTATAGCGGTTCCCCCACCACACAGAATCAATTCGAAATCAAAGTCAATGCCAACTTGACTTGCACCAACTTTTATTAATGCTGTTGAGCATTCGCTTATTTAGCTTGTTTCTTAATTTAGTATGCAGATGAAGGCTGCAACAGTATCTTACTCTCTTCAGCGAAACAAAGGGTCTTGGAATCCCAAGCTGAGCTGGAAGGCTTATTTAGAAGAACGTGTTAAGAAGGCCAGTGTGGCCATTTACACGTGCAAGGGAATTTTTGGTGGTAACTGGGGATTAAAACCCAGGGTGTTTTCGTGGATATATAGAGCCCTACTTCGGCCGTTCCTCTGCTACGCTCCACGGTCTGATGGTTGGCACTGACGAGGAAATGTAACCTGGATGTGCTGTCAAAAACCTAGAGGATAGCTTGCCTGGGAATAATAGAGTATTTGCGCACTACGCCCACAGCAGCATTGGAGGTCATGATATTTTTACATCCGCTAGATCTCCACTGCAGAAGTGTAGGGGCAATTAGCGCTGTCAAGATCAAAGCAGGGGCTGGTGGACGGAGAAGGGTTTTTGGACATTCCAATGTATTCTAGAAGATAGACTGCAGTGATTGTAGGAAAGAAACTGATTATCAAATACTTTTCCAACTTTTGGTGGGGTGCCAATGGAGTAGTGATTGGAATAGGAAGGATATTACAGAGGATCCAAGACGAGTGCGGGAGCAGGGGCTGGAGTGTATTCCAGAGACTGCGAGTGGCACGAGTCTTATAAACTGTCGGACAAATGTAGTGTTTTTCAGGCAGAGCTCGTAACGATCCCGATCGGAGCCTTCCAAGAGAAGATCATCAGGGACGCGTATCAAAAGGCAAGCCTCCGGTGGGTAAACACGGAAATCTGCCGTATCGCGAGATAGTTATGGCCTATATATGACAAAAAGAGGACAACAGAAGTGCTTAATGGCAGTAGAACATATACCAGTAGTAGTAGGGGTCATTACGGATCATTGACCATGCTAGAGGGCTGAGTATAGCGGCGAACGATTTCTACAGAAGCTGTAAAGACTCGGAGGAAATATAATCTGTTCAGCATGTACTCTGCGAGTGTTCCGCTTTGACGAACAAAAAGGTTGGCTATTGGGTAGCAACTCTTTTTCAAGTCTAGGGGAGCTGCAAAACAAAGGTTCAGATGAATTCTGAGTTTCCTAAGGGAAGCAAGATGGATCTAGGTCAATTTGTAGGTTATACCATGAGGACAAGGGACACAATAGATTAGCTGGTGGTTTAAATAAAGCAGTCTAGGTACTTATAGCATCACCCTCTTACTTAACCTAACCAAACTTATCTCGAAAACCACCAAATCGGTATTTTATTGAAAAAAAAAAAAAAAAAAAAAAAAAAAAAAAAATATTGGGTAAGGAGAAATAAATTTTCGAGACAAGTTGGTATAATTTGAAAAATATGGTAAAATTGCTATTTTCGTGTGGAACTTGTTACAAAATGGCTGCTTAGAAAGTATAAAAAGGAGGTTTGCCACAAAGGAACAAAGTTCTTTATTGAAAAGTGGAAAAATAAAACCATGGTAAATGATATCAAATAACAAGTACCACAGTGCGTTATTTATACCCTGAATTTAGTTTGTCAGTGGTGTTTCAAAAACATTTTTTAAGTGGTGCAAAGAGAAATTTACTAAGATATGTACTGTTTAATTAAAGAATAATTTAATAATTAATTGGTGGTAGTTTCCTTCAGATAAAATTAAACTCATGCAGTTACAGCATTTTAAATTGCACATATGAAGGAACAATTTAATTAAGTTAATATTAAGTATTAAATGGAATCAATGGCGAATTTTAGTATTAGAGTCTGATTCGCATCAAATTAAATGCATGCCACGATTCGGCATATTATTTGCATATGCGAACAGACAGGTAGAATAAGTACAGTGAATTGATTAAGATTAAAAGAAAAGGCAATAAAGAATTCGTATATGCGAAGCATTAATTAGTGTTCAAGTTTTCTATGATCCATAATTTGAAGCGTGTAAATGAGCAATTAATTTGTATAATAAACAGAATAATGAACACAAGCAAACATAACCTTTTTCATTAATCTACCGCTACACTATCCCACCTAAATGCAGTAATCTAGCTGTAATTCTCAATTACAGCTATGTTACACAGCACCCTGTATAATAACAAATTCAAGAATTTGAGGTTTAACTCTGATAAACAAAAAATAAACGAAATTCGTCTAATAACGCCAAATTCACACTATCGATTAAGGAAATGCATATAATTTTAACAGCTGTGATTGAACGGGTTAAAGAGGACTTGATATGGTCTTAAAGTGTGTGTGTGCATTGCATTGCATAATTAAGAATCTAATTACTTACTAAAATATATTTAATTTTTTTCTATTTTTTTTTTTGATCTTAGGTAGATGTTGCAAATTATAAACTCTTACCAAAGCTGAGAAATGACATTGAGAACGATATAGGACCGGTAGATATCTTGGTCAATAATGCTGGACTTATGCCGCTACTATCTCTACGTGAGGGAAAGGAAGAAGATGTTGAACGTATTGTTGCTGTTAATATAACTTCAAATTTTTTCGTAATGTTTATAAAAAACAAATCCATAATAATTCTGTTGACAAGCCCAAGTTTCCTTTTCCTGTCATTTTAGATGGTTCGTACATTTCTCGGTGGCATGATAGAAAGACGTCGCGGTCATATTGTTTCTATGTCATCGATGTCAGGTAAATTGAAATCAGGTTTTAATTACGCAAGCGTTTTTCTGTACATTTTAAGGTATTCCAGATACTTGCACCTGTATTTAAGAGAATAATCCACTTCACTTTTCAAAATTAAACCATAGTAAAAATTCGGATTTTTAATTATAATTTTATAAATACATTTTAGTCTAGCATCACCGTATGGCTAATATGAACTAGGATCCGCCATATTGTAGCATAGTTCTGCTACCGTTATGGCGAATTATTTCATAATCTTATATATCATTACAACTGTGTATGATGGGTGAATGGTTTTGCGAATATTAAATATAGAAGAAAGAACAAAGTAGTCGATATCTTCAAAACCATTATATGTGTGTCCATTTTACTACCTCATGCTCTCAATTTTAGTACAAATACCTGCGTTCTTAAGGAAGAAATACTTATCTTTTTTTTAGCACTATACCCCTTACCTGGAGCTATAATTTATACTGGAACAAAATTTGCAATTGCTGGATATACACGAGCTTTAGAGCAAGAGATTCGTATCGAGGGTAATTCAGAGGGAATTAATTTCACTTGTGTTCATCCATACTTTGTTGCATCGAGAAAAGATTTAATGGATTGCTTGAATCTTAGGTTTTGTGTTATTTATATTTTTGAATGAATTGATAATTTTACAATTTTATATTTTATTTTTATTTAGAATTCCTGCAATAACTACTGAAGAAACAGCGAAGCATACTGTCGATGGAGTTTTGAGAAATGCTAAGGTTATTGTTATTCCGCACTATTTGGGGATAATTTTGAAAATATTTAGATTACTTCCATTTGAAGTGCAGAATCTTATAAGAGACCATATTTTCACAGAAGATCAAGTGAGAATGATTAAAGATCCGAAAAATTATGTTATATCTAAAAAGTACAGTTAGAAGTAAAATAGAGCTATCAAATAAAATGTGTTTTTTTTTATTATTATTATTTTGTAACCTTTCTACGACCTATATAGTGGTTACACTTTTATATTATATTTATGTAGGGCTCAATCTCTGTTGTCTACGGGTTACGTTAATTTAGTAAAACACTTCCAGTTAATAAAACTGAAAATTATTGTCGAGAACATTTACTAGCAGTAGTTAACTGCTTGAGTTGACTGTTTAACTGCTTAAAGGGGCCAATACACGGTCACGCATGTTTGCCAAGTCGAGTAGGACAACGATGTTGTCACGAATATTTGTCCGTGTGTGTGCCCGCTTGACGGTGTGACAAGTAGTATGTCAAACGGTTTTACGAAAATCAAGTTATTTTGATTTTTAAGGGCGGAGTTACGTGTTTGAAAATTTCCAATAAAAAATGTCTCCCTTCAAGATTTTACGATTTTATTACTGCCATGACGAAACAAGTACAAAAAAAATCATGATGAGGTCATCAATGAGCTCGTCATGAGCAACCAGATGAACATCCTGATGAAATTTATTCGCGGAAAAAAAAATCATTTATGTACTTATTCACAGATAGTGTGCATGAGATATTGCATCTCTTTCACTTATTTAGAAATGTATACTTTTCTTCTCTTTTGTGCATTTTGCAATATTAAATGAGCGCTTCGATGAGTACATATCAATGAGTGTCATGATTAGGTTATAAATGAGTATCACGATGAGCTTATTAATGAGCATGTCAATGAGTGCCATGATGAGTTCATAAATGAGAATGAGATTTTATGATTGATTTCATATATTTTTCCGGATGCAAATCAAAGTCTCAGACTCTGGGGAATAAGAATTTGGGCATAACGTCTTGTTCAGCATATGGGCGATAGTCTTTCTGCTGCAAAACAAATCAAAAAATTAGTTTAAAATAAATAATTTAAAAATTTAATCACAAAAATCAATTCAAATTTTCCTAGTAGAAATGTCATCTGATACGGTGATGACAAGAATAAATATTTATTTATTGCTGGTTTAGTATATAGGGAGAAGTTTCGTGAGATCCAATAAGCCTTTCGATGAGATTTAATGAATGCTCTTCAGAAGGCTTATAGGAACTTAATTTTCTATATGTTTCTTCATGAATTGCAAACACCTTGATGCTTTTCAGGCAAATTAGTATTGGTTTACTTAATAACTGCCCCTTTGCGGGGCAAGAGACAAGGTAAAATTGTAAGCAATTTCTACTAGGATAGGTTTTCACCCGATATGCCGTTTCGTTATTAGTTATTTATTCAATGGAAAAATTTGACTATATTTTCGAATGAGATATATTTGATATTAAAATTTGAAAACAATTCTTCATGCATATTATTCTTCTAGTTTTACTAGACAACAGTAGATGGCACACAAGCCTTACTATAGGATTTTCTTTTCTTTAAAAATATTTGTTTTACTTTATTTTTTTTTTATTTTTACTGTTCTTGTAAAGGAAATCAAAATCAATCAAAAACAACAATTCATCATATGTACTAATATTAACCAAAAAATATACGAATAGGTGCTTCAATTCCCTTTAGGATAAGGGGTAGTTAAAGTATCATCCATTTTTAATAAAATAGCAAAATATCAATCACACATTACAGAATCCCGATATAGCTTTTTAGTGAGTTCAACAGACTTAACAATTAGTAGAAGTCACACATCGGATGGATTCGTACTTAGTTCTTTTGAACCATGACCGTGGACCATTATACCATCGACGCCTTAAGATTTTGTCGTTAAATATGAAAAAAAGATAAATGTGAGTCTGAATCTTCTCTTCTATATATGTTCATTGTTCATATATGCAAAGAAAATAAAAATCCTTCGTAATGTTAGCCTACCTATTTGAATATGACTAATATTTAACCGTCACGCCGTCGCCATAATAATCCTTCAAAGCATTTGAAATAATTAATTTTGGCCGAATTATATCTACTTAAATCCATCTAAAAGAAATAAACACTCGACTGTTTGGTTGAGCAAAGAATATCATAACAGAACTCTTTGCAAGGATATTAAAGGGTTAAAACGCGGTAAAAGGATAATTCGTCATACATCGCAGTGGTGGGGGTGGGTCGCTTTAATACTTGAAGGTAATTTAAGGAAGGCATTAGATGATGACACGGGTGCGACAGAGGGAACCCAAGTAAATGTAGTCACTTTGTTTATTTTCATAGCTAATTGACCGAAATTATCACTTGAAGCGGCAGATGTTATTTTAGCGTAAATATGTTGACAGGACGCCTTGCATGCTTTTATGTGGCAACTATATAAATGGTTAGTTAATTTTGTTCTCCGTAATCCTTCACATCTTTATGGAATCCAATTCAGCCTGGCTATACATACACAAAAATATTATTCCTGGAGATTGTCTCTTTGGATAGAAAATACAAAAAAATACAAGGAAAATCCCTTTTGTGGGGTTGACACCATATGATGAGGACGTTCGTCCTAAAAAACGATTCCCTAGGGTTGTGGCGTCACTTTTCACATATCATAAACTAATGTTGATAAATCTGTTCTTTTCACGTGATTAGCCCTACGCTATTGACTCCCTGTAGCCTGAATAGAATGAAAAATTGACCGGAATTGGATTCCGTATCTATCGTTCTTTCGTATCGTATCTTTCCTGGCAACATAGATCACCCTTTGTCCGTAGTTTTATTGTCTGACGGATGCTATAATTTAAAATGCGAAGCAATTTCCATTTTTTGTTTTTTGAAAAGAGCAAAATTTATTTAATGAAATGAACATGCTTTCTAAGAAAAAGAAAAATTGATGATTTAGTACCGCTATCATTTAAAGAAATGCGGACATTCATCTCAAAAATATTTTTCAATTTTACTTAAATTACTAACTAGAAAATTATGAGAACATTGTGCGACTTTTGAGAAATGCTATAATTTTGTAATTAATATCTAAATAATTACAGATTACAGTGAGATGAATTCACATTTTTTTTTTTTTTTAATACAAACAACTTCAAGTACACTTGCAAAGAAAGAAGTTTAATGGATTTCATACAGAAGGAGCTCTCTTGTGAGCTCCACAAAACAAGAGTTCACTCCGAGAAATGGGGTTGTATAATTAGGGCAGAAGATTTCAGAGAACACTTACAGTTAAGTAAGAAAAGAGGGTTGGTCGTTGGTCCATCGGAAAATGAATTCGCGGCACAATTTTTCGGTAGTCGCCTCCTTATCCTTATTTTTTGAAGGGTCGACAAGAAATTGACTCAAAGGACTAGAGACGGACTCTATTTTATGAAGATGAATTACATGATTAACAGCATTCTTTTCAGAATTTGATGACACACTCCATGCTAGAGATTCTGAAATAGATTTTGGCTGGGTGTCACACTCTCCCTATGGGTTTTGTTTTGTTTGAATGTTTGAGAGTGAAATTTATAATTATTTTTGTTTTTTTGTTTTTGGGAACAGATGGAAGTCAGTGTGGCTTAATAAGTGGAAAGAGAAGAAAGTTAATGGTAATTTTATGAAGTTTGATATTCTTTTATGAAATCAAAATTAACGGCATTGGATGTTGTTTTGTACATGAGCATCAGGTGATTGTAGGATCATTTATTTGATGTGGCGATCATTGAAATAATTTTATGTCAATTTTTATCGTTTTTGTTTATAAGATATATATTCCTGTTCAAATATTGAAAGTCGATGATTTTGAACAGAATTAGTGGTTTAGGACAAAGCCACCCTTTAAGTTGATAGATTGCAGCACTAAAGAATATTGAAAGCAATTTTGGGTGTTTCGCTAGTACGCGCAAACGAGTTTGGTGAATTATAAAAAGCAAACTCGTCTTATTAAGAGCCCTTAAGGAAAATCGAGATACGAGCGCAGTTTGATAAGTCAGTGCTCTTTTGAATAGAAGATATATTTTTCGGCAAAAAGTGCTTTATTTCTCAATATAGTCTCCTTTAAGGTCGATACATATAGTCCAGCGTTTTTCGAATTTTTTATGCTTTCTCAAGGCCTTCAAAATAGCGGTTTGTTTCAGTGATGACCTTTTTGTTAGACCTCAAATCTTTTATCGCCCAGCCATTTAGGTTTGGAAATAGGAAATAGTCACAGCGTGATAAATCTGGACAATATGCTGAATGGGGTAGCAGTTCGTAGCCCAATTTATGGATTATGCATCGGTGTATTGTCTTGATGGAACAGCACCTTTTACTTCGCCAAATGCGGTCGTTTTTGTTTTAAATCAATATAGAACCAATCCGAAAGCTCTGAATAATATTGACCGTTAATCGTTTTTCCATTTTCAAGGTAATCGATGTGACTGACACCGCGTGCATCCCAAAACACTGTGGCCATGTCCTTGTTGGCCGACGTGTGCTTGTCGGCATTCACCGAAGAAACCCACTGTCTTGATTGTTCTTTGGTCTCTGGTGTATTGTGATGGATCCATGTTTCGTGCACTGTTACGAAACGACCCAAAAACCCGTTCGGATTGCGGCTGAACATCGTCAAACCATCCTTTGAAGTGGATAGCTTTATCATTTCCAAATATTCATGTAAAATGTGATGTACTCGCTCAGTTAAGTTGCCTACAGCCTAAAACCAGCTCACTCACTGTCATTCTCCTATCGTCCAATATGGTCCATGGACTTTATCGACTATTTCTGGCGTGACGACCTCTTTTGGACGATCTGAATGTTCGGAAATTGAAAATACAAAATCCGCATAGTATTTATCAAGCATTTCCTTGGTTTCGGTAATGGGTTTTTACGCAAAAAATAATGCTTAATCAGCACACGAAATTCAATTAAGTATTTTCATTTTCGTTAAATTTCACGAGGTTGTCTATTTTCAATGGCTGTCAAACACAAATTAAATGACGGAGCTTGCTCAAAATTGATAGTAATCTATTAATTGATGGCAGTTGGTGGGAGCAGTGTTGCATTTAAAGTTACTGCGCGGGAAATTCAAAAAATCACTAACTTATCAAACTGCCATAGTATGTATATGATGACGAGTCTCATCAGTTTCTTGACACAAATGTTATTTCCAGCGAATTTGTTTTGAGTTTTTCGTCTTATATTGACTAAAACGCGTTTTGAATATTTTATAATATTTAACAAAACATTAGATTTACGTTTAAATCATTTCGTGAAAAGTAGTTAGGTGCATATGTGTGTATGGATAACGACGGCTGAAATTGAGTCGAACAAATGAGGTTAGCAACCAATTGACAGATAATTCTACCATACCTTGTTAACCTTTTTATCATGATCGAAATCTATCTTGCGAAGTATGCCTGCTTCAATGAAATTAATGACATAGAATTAAGCCTGTCTTGACCAATATTTGTGCTATGCGGATTTTTCAATACCTAGCAAAATCGAACGTTCGGCTTCACAGTCACTAATTATTAAGTTGAGAAATATTGTGAAGGCAATTTCAATATTTGATAGTACCTACAGGCGCGATTGCATTTTTAATGATTATATCGTGTAGATCAAAGTTATTTTCTGTAGTGCCGTACTTTACCCAAACATACTTATAGACTTGCATATCCAATGATCCAATCCATAGAACTCTTCTGGATAGGTTTTTAAAAGAGTTATTCTGTCTTTTCATATGATTTATTCCGATCGGTAAGTAAATAAAGCGGAATGCCTATTTTAGGCCCGACACCTCAGATATCTTAAATTATGCATTATGATACTCTGAACATATTTTATTAACAATGTTTATTTCAATAAAGCGTTGGATGGTGGGATGGGGGAGGGCGTTTTAAAGTCTAATCTAGTACATTTTCGAAAATCTAGTTCAGAATCGAATTTCTTAGGTTCTGAGCTTAGGTTTGAGTACCCACACTCCTATACTTGGAGGCTTAAATAGCCATCCGCATATCCACTTTTTTAGCATTTCCCTCTTTTCTACTCGAACTGAGGTACTAGATTTTTCGCACTTTAGATCGGCTCTAACTCGGTTGGGTTATGTCTGATCGGAAAACTAATTTCACTGTTCGCTTCGCTTACCAGCTACAATTCGTAGAAGAACATTTTTATCTGAATACTTTCAGTCTTTAGAAAGTCGCCCAAGCTACATCCAATCGCCAAAGCTTTCCCCCACTTACTGGAAATAAACATTGTTCAAAAATATGTTCAGATTATTATAATGCATCGTTAAAGATATGTCTCAAGTCTGGAGGTGTCGGGTCTAAAGTTGTATGAAAAGTGGGCATTCACCCTTTTCTAGAAATTTTCTAGACACGAATTTGAACGGTTGATCTTTGGCATCCTTTTCATCCAGCTTTAGAAATTATACTGACTTTACTGCATCTGGAATATGATTTTGTTGTTGTTTTCAATAGTCCGCGCCACGTGTGCCAGTGTCTTTTTTTTTTCAAGGTCACCCGAGAGAAATATATAGGTTTGTACCATTGTGTATATTCCAAATGGTAAAAATGCTTTGAAAGGGCATTGCCTGTAAAAAGAAATAAATGCAGATATTTTTTAATTGCTATTGTATTTTCATGCAATTTTAACAAATATTTATGATTTCGTATAGTTCTCTTTTCTTTCGTTTTTGGCAATAAATTTTATTATTAATAAATTTCGATACAGAACTTCTATAAGTAATTTTCTAATTTACAACCAGAATGAATATAAATTCTTTTGATGCGATAACATGATAAACTTTAGAAATGTTTTTGGACAAGCTTGGCTTGTGTCTCAAACAAGATACGTAAAATGAGTCTCAGTTAAAATATCCAGGCCAATTACCAAACCATTTTCTTTTGTCTAACTGGAATTTCTTTCTTTAATTGCAAAAATGAAAATATTTATTAAATAAGTACACCTAATGAACTATTTTAATGGAAAGTTTTTATGATTTGCTAAAAAAAAATTTTTTGGAACAGAACAGAAGATAAATTTTTTCAGATACTTTTCGTAAGAAAAGTGCAAATTAATTTGTGAATAAATTCCCCGACTTAAGGAACACGGCACAATAAATGAATATTATCAATAATAACTCGAACTTATGTCAACTGATAATTGAAATAATAAAGGACAACGATTAATTCGATTTTGTTAATTTTCAAATAACAAATGAAAATTTAAAAATTTCTTTTTGAAATTTGTTTGGTTTTCAATTTGCATAAACAAGATCTCAAATTCATATACATCTTCGGATACTAGAAGAAAAGAGAATTATGGATTAATTATGGTGCTAGCGACCAAAGATCTGTGACTGTTACCCCTCCAAAAATTAAGGAAAATGGATGCAGATAAACATCCTAGAATGGTTATGGCTGTCTTTGACTGGAAAATTGCATGAAAACATATTTTTAACTACCGCTTTGCCTTATCAAAAACCTAACAAGATTTCAATTGAACTCTGACTTCTCAATTTGTTCATATGACAACGACTCAAGCATTTTCTTATTGAATTCCTTGACGTTTTATGACGTTGTAAGAACGCATTTGATTAGAGCCATTTAAATTGGAACGCGAATAATGTGGAAATTTCCAGTGAGTAATACAAATAAGGAAATTTACTGCTATTGTAATGGCCAGTCCTAAAGAGTGCTGTAAAGTCGTCATTTTACAACTATGGCACATTTCTCGAAACGTGTTTATAGGAAATTTCTTATATGGAATTTGTCTGCACTTCAGATAGAATTGTATGAGGTACGAAGTTGCATAACACAACCCTAAGAAATTCATCCAAAATTATTGGGGACCAATTTATAGGGTACTCCTCAATTTTATAGAATCAAATTTAAGTGTTCTTCGTAAGAGGAAATCCTTAGAAGGGTTCTGGTTTTCTTTTGATTGCGTTTCTTGCTTTTCACATCTTGTAATCTCAAATTAAGGGTGCTTTTTTTTTTATTATATTTCGCCTGTTATTCAGGGTATTATGGGGGAGTTTTGATGTCAATTCAAAATAAATAAAAGAGTTGTGACAGTAGAAGATTTAAGTATTGGTTTTCATTATGAGTTCTGATGGATGTATACCAAATTAATTTCGCCAATAGGTAAGTTTTCACATTTTGAAACAATTTTTTTGTGATAAAACAGAATATTTTTTTATTCTGTTTTATCTTGATGGAATTATTTTAATTTATAAACGATCAATCAGTTAAAAACTTAACTATATAGCAGAAAAATGTTCATTTACAGAATATAAATGAATGAAGTAATGCCTAGTTATACAAAATATAAGAGAACAAAATTAAATTTATTGTATACTGTGGACATACAAATTAGTTCATTAACAGTCATTATACACATATATTATCTTAAATACTACATTTTCCTATATGTTTACGAAGGTCGCAAATCTTGGACGCCTCGCTAGCCAAGAGCCCTTATTTTAGTTCACTCTTCAGTACTCTAAAGATGAAAAAACAAAAACAAGCTGACGCCATATATTAACTGCATATTGACTAAATTCTATATGAACTTATTTCATATTGACTAGGCTAGGCTAATCGTTCTAAGCATTCAAGTACATATTTAGTATTGCGCCTCATATTATGAGCTGCAAACCTTGCAGCAAATTCGGACTTCGGTCAATTTCATATTGAAAAAATTATTTTTGAATTTATTTCATGAGTATACATGGTAGCAATATAGATATATATATATATGCAGTTACCACGATTTTAAATTTTTGAATGACTGCTCTACCGAAGATTAAAAGCATTTTGGTTTTACTTATACATTTCTCCATTGATGAAATAATGATAGAAATGGTCACACTTCGTTTCTTTGTGATTACAGTGAACCTGTAATACCGATGATAAAGCACGTATATTTCAGTTGTTTTTTGCTTTCAATAAAGACCAATTTGCGGGTGCTGCAACTATTCTTTCTAAAATCTACTTACGTATTAATGTATAACTCTACTAAAAATGAAAAACTAATTAAACTAAATTTCAGAATTTATTTAAGGTATTTATGTAGTTATTTGTTTTTTAGAATTTTAAAAATCTGCACCTAAAACCTGGCCTTTAAAAATCGATCTTGAGTTATTATTTTGAGCATTTAACGCAAGATCGGATCTTGAAACTCTTTGAATTTTGGTAAAAAACCGGCTAATATTATTCTGCTATGACTTAGATTAAAGCAGTTACTGGTTTATTCATATATTCTTAGACGAGTTTTTATTAAATTATTTTCGGAATTTCTGAAGTCAAAATTAATTAAATAAGCAGATAAAGGGTGTCCACCAAGCAATCCATATTAATGTGAATAATTTACTTAATACATAGAGAAAACTGTACAAAAATAAAGTTTTTAAATATTGCCATTTGTATGTTAATCCAACTTCATTAATCATTAAAACAATTTTTTTTTTTCAGAAGAACCTATAGACTAAAATTTGTGTTCTTTTTTTATTCTGAAATATTCTTTTTCTTCTCAGTTTTTTTTTTTGTTATAGTAAAACAGCAAAAGTCAAGGCCAGGGTTGCCACTCGAAATGCGTAGCTTTTAAGATTAGCCCAAAAGTGGTTTGACTAGTCACACGTGAAAAAATTATAGAAAATTTAAATTTTTACATAAAAAAAGTCCTATAGTGTAATTAACTGAAAATTTGTCTTATAAAAATTGTTTACGAATATTTTAGTGGGGTCGACATTTGTAAATTTAGTTTTTTTCTTTGATATAATATTTAAGTAGAATAGAATTATTGATCACATCATAATTTAATTGTTTCCCTTTTTAATTTTTTTTTTATAAAAATATCTTTCAGCGCTTGAGCTGTTATGGGATGGATGGATTGAAGGTCCCCTCGAACATAGGCCACAACAAGGCCAATTGTTCACCCTCCAGACTTATGAGCAATTGCTCACAGGTCCTAACCGGATGCTCTAATAAAGCTCTGAATTGGCCCCTGAGCCGCTATGGGAAAATGCTAATAAATTTAAAGGCCAATTCATTGAATAAGTCAAAGTAAACATTGTCCTAGGTTGGTTTTGTTGTTAGTAACACTTTGTTAAAATTTTGATTGGTAGGTGTAACTTCGAAAATTTATATTTCAGAATATACATTTCGCAAGCCCATAAAATAAATGCTATTTATTTAAGAATGCTTTGAAGTTCCTTAAAAAAATTAGTCGAAATCCTTTTTATGAAAATTTGTTTTTAAGGATAATGGATATGTCCGTTATTCTTGAATATCTCAAAATGCTCATTGCTGATTTTTCATTTTTGTTTATTTTAATCCGTAATGGGTTGTAGCGAAGCTGTAGAAAGCAGAAAATGGAACATCTTGAGTTTGGATGGAGTTTTTTTTGTTTTTTTAAAAATATAAGTAGTTCAGAAAACTTAAAACGAAAAGTGATAACATGTGCTGAGTTTTCAGATTAATTGCAGTGTGTTCGGATAATAAGACGGATGGAGTCTACCAGGAGTTTTGATCTTACTTTTGTTCAGACCCCGTTCCTTAAAATCACTCCTTCTCCCTCAAAATTTACATTTGAGTTATTCGAAAGAAGATTGGCGACTTAAATTGGATATCGCAGGATCAAACTTGAGCACTGATTGCAAAGGGGAACTTTCCTGTGAAATTTCATCAAAATCGCAGATGGTCGATGCACAAATTAACCGAATATTTGTCGATTTTGTGTGGAATGACCCAATATCCCCATTATATTTTTTTGATTATATTAGATGAGCACTGGAACTTTTAAATCGCTATCGGCTATGTTTTAAAATAAAGGGCGAGTTCAGCCAGCATAAATAATGACACTGCACTAACCCGATTACAGTGCTGAGAATTAAAATAAATAAAAATTATTTAAAACATTATGGATACATATTCAAAAATTCTCTAGCGGAGGCAAACGTTGCACAAAGTAGCCATTTGCTATAATTGTAGCCAAAGTGGCAGCACTGGTCAAGGCTGAAATTTATTTATTATTTGAACTCTACCAAAATTATTTAATTTATTCTTTAAGTATACATGGAATAATAATGAGAAAATAATTTTACTTAAAGAAATATTAATTAGAACCCTATAAAATTTCATTGGGAAACAACAATTATGGTAAATTGTATATAGAAAGTTTAGATTAGTATGATCAAACTAACAGCCCTATAGACATATCTAGTTAACTCTAAATCGAATTTTTCTCTGCATGTGCAAGAATCCATAGCCGTGGAAGTTAAAATAGTTAGAGCGAGAGAAATGAAAAACATTATGCAGATAGGCCTAAGGACATTTTATAGAAAAATTAATATTCTTTGATGAAGAAGGCATACTAAAGGATATAGAATAAAATGCGCATTGATGTTGAGTATAAATTTCACAGCCATACCTACATATATGCAAAAAGTAATAATAAGGGTATGAACAAGCATAAGTCTATTAAATGAATGAGTATACGATAAGAGAGATTTGTAATAATTTCCCAGTATAAGATATGATTAAGCAAGTATTTTTGGGAGAAAACAGGTAGTATCATTAGCTTACATACATATGTAAGTATATAAATTCTTGTAGATATATTGTTCTCGTCTCAGTCATATAGCCTTTGCCCTAAACTTGACACCTCACCGAAGCAGAGATTTTAGACTTCAAGAAAAAAATAATTCTGTAACGGAAGTACAAAAAAATGGCATGTTCTGGAGATTTGCAAATAAGCTACACGCCACTAGATAAGAATAATTTTCATATTAATCCCCATGAGCCTCTCTTCATCGTTAGCAATTTATATAATACAAAGAAAAGAATTCTTTCTCGAGCACCAAATTAATAACTAAATACATAAAAGAAAGTTTGTAAAGGTCCATCTAAATCACATATTTAATTTGAATATTAAAAATTATAATAATTTCCATTCCAACGTTAACCTTGAAATTTAATAAAATGTCGAAATATGTAATTATTAATTATAAAAGGGGTAGAAAAGTGATTATCAAATAGAAACAGTGAAAACATGTCCTTACATACAACGAACGATCCTTTGCCACTAAAATACCACTCCCAAAAAAAAAAAAAAAAGTGGAATGCATTTCCTTCAGGCGGATTTTTAAAAATAACGATATTTTTTTTAATAAGATCAGTGAAAGTGAACGAGAAACAGATCTTTCTCTTTTATTGGTGTGGTTTTAATCAGTGAAGATTACTGAAGTCATGAAAAGACTATAAAAAGAAGACTAATTAAAAAAAAAAGCAGCTACAATTGATCTAAACCCTCTCCCATCACCTGAGATAAGAGATACTTACCTCGAAATGCATATCAATTCCTTTATATGTGTAAGTTTTGTCTTGCATTGTGAAGTTATAAGATAAATTTTTGCCTTATATTTATCGACCTTAAATCGATTTCAATTACATATAAAACCTTTTTACGTGTGCTAGTATTAATTTTCAAAAATTTATAACTTTTGTTAACTTTTTTTAGAATATAAGACAAATTTGGCATGTGTCTGAAATATAAAATGCTTTGAGTCTCAGTTAATATACCTTGAAATGGGGTTGTGTCTAAGATGCAATAATTTCGAATTAATAGAAAGCTTTAATTTCAAAAATGAAAATATTATATATATTTAAATTTATCAAATATCTACTTCTGTTATTTGTTGAGAGTCCTAATGACCTAGAGAAGTACTTAAGGGAGATCTCAGTGATTTTCATAAAAAAAAAATTATTAATAAAGTAATAATAGAAAATTAATAAAATCCCCAAACTGAAATCTCTCTAACCTCGATAGCTCACTTTTCGCTAACTATAAAAGCACAGCTACGGTATACAGAGTAAAGAGGCATGGGTACTAGTTATTGTTACATTTGAGCTGTGATGATACGGTGATGTCACAACTCAAACAAGTTTTATGAAGAATTCGTAAAAACTATTAAAATGATTAGGAAAAATAAACATAAACCGAATGAAATCATAATAAATAAAAATTTATGTATAAAAAAAAATTATAATTACCTGAAAGCTTAATAAAGAAAAGTAATGCTTTTTGCAAGCGATCAGGTAGAAGCTACATAACTTTTAATTAAAGTGTTTGTTCACGATTTCTGAAATTAATATAAATAAAAAATACAAAAATTATTAATATAAAAGTCCGCTAGGACAATCATATTATGCAATGACGCTCATCATAGGCAAAATGGTTGCATTGACATGAAACAAGTCACGATAAGCATTTTCTTCAGTTAAGTGTATATGTTAATGATAGATGGCGTTCTTATAACTGTAATAAGAAAATCTTCTCATATTGACTCAATTAAAACGTTTCAATATGTTGCCTTTGATTCACCAAATCTGTAGGTATAGGAGTGTTATGACCAAATTCCCTCGAAAACGGGAATGACTGGGAACTTTTCTAGCAGATTATCATACAAATTTCACAAATTTTTTCCTTGGTACTAAAGATATAAGAAATACTCCAAAAGGAATAGTTCACATAACTTTTGAAAACTAATTAGTATTTATTGATAGGCGATAGCTCTGTAATATACCGATTTCTTGTAACTTTATTGTTTTTTTCATAGTAGATACTCTGAGCGCCCTTTATTATTGTATTATTACTCTGAGTGCTTTAAAATGTCATATAGGTAGAGCTCTGAGCGTTTAGAGCAATCCGTCAATATTACTGAAGGAGCGCAAAAAATCCTATTGAAAATTCACATTTTCTAAATATCATAGTTTATTCCTTTCCTTCACCCTTTATTTATTTTTATAAAGAAACTTGTATTATCAATTTATGTTTCACAAATCCCAAGTGTTGCCAGAGCGGACTGGATTTGTACCTTTTTTTCAGAGTGCGCTGACCATTTTAAAAAATCTGTTCGATCTTTAGAGTTGAAAAAATATACACGCTCTACATATTATTAGCTATTAAATAAGGACTATCATCCCTAATTACAGTTCTGGTATTTTCAATTATATACATATATGCATAAGCAAATTTGTGCATTTATGTTATTTTCCTATTGTTGTCAAAGTTCTCATCAAAGTTCTCAATATTTGAGTATCATGGACATGCGCATTTAAATTAACATACTTGCACAGGAAAATTTATTATTTGTGTCAATCTTAAGGAAATATTTTCTGAATTTTGGATGTAGGATTTTTCCCATAATTTTGTACAGGAAGATGAAATTATTTCATTCTCCCTTTTTACATTTTCTTTATGCCAGAAATTTCCATAATATGCGTGAATTCTTACTATCTCCCAACACTGAGGTAGAGCCACGCTTCATTCCTGCTCGTAATCATCGTCTTATACATTAATTTTCGTACGACAGAAACACCATATCTACTGATCCGTAATTATCTTTCATAACGTTAGTTAATTCTGTATCATTATGTATATTCCTAATGGACTCCAAGCTAATAATCAGGTGTGATGAGCCTATAATTATTAATTAAGTTTTCATCATCGATGATATATATTTAAATTTATTCTTAGAAATAATTTGTTTTCTGAATGAATTCTATGAATTTTTGGCAATCCTTGTAGAGTTTTCCATTTTTTCCTTCTTGCATTTATAGTAGTAGTAAAGAGTGGGACAGCTTGAAATTTTCGGCATAGTCATTTCGATATTGAATTCGAAGAGTGTCTAGAGAATAATTATATTCGATTTCCTTCCGAGATTTATATGCTATAGAAAGTTTTACAACACAATGAGTTGCTGTTGAATTCTAGTCCTTTTATCTGTTGATTATTCTACGAAGTATTTAGCTAATTCTGATCTTTTGTCGTATGAAAATGTAAATATAGTTCTATGACAAATTTGAACTTTGCTTCTGCTTTTTTTTGTGCTTTTGTTCAGCTCAGCAAGTCTAGCATGACATAACATGAACTGAAAATAATACTTCACACAACCTTAAATTTGTCGTATTGATTGTAAGTGTTTTTTTTATTCACTTTTGATCATTTAGTGATAAATGAACTGTGCTAAAAATTAAAGCAACTGCGACAAAATTGTAATGAAAAATGGTGATTTGTGTGAAAAAAATACATGCCATATAGTGCGATAAAAACTCAGAATCAGAACCCAGAACCATCCTTCAAGTGCCTGCTTCTTTACATTTTCAATAAAAACCTATAACTGGAGTAAGTTTCCTAATAAACAAAGTGAAAAGTTTCACGAAATAAGCCGAGTTTGTTCAGGAAAGTCAAATTTCGAAATATACAGTACTAGATAACAGCTAGAAGATAAAGAAACGTAATAGATTGGTATTACTGAACTTACAAGAAAATGCTTATCAACTTTTCAAACAAAAGTATTCAGATATATAAATAAAGATTGGTTTCTCATCCTTTTGATTCCTTTTACGTCTCCCATATAAACTTTAGCGACTCCAAATTGTGGACGACATTAAAATTATTTCATTGTCGACCATCAATTAGATTTATGTCATTGTCGAAATTGAAATCTCAGCTATTACTCGGAAAATATCCTTCATGTAGGGATTCTCTCTCTCTCTCTCTCTCTATCTCTACTTAATTCGTTTTCTTTGGTGGATTTATCTTTTTGGAACATTACCAAAGTTTATTGCATGCAAAAAGTGGGGCCACATATATAAAATAATTTCAGTGAAACTTATATGTCGCCTGCTATCGCTACCGCTACCACGCCACAGTTAGAAGTAATTACTTGTTTTGCCACTCTAGTTGAAAGACAACACTATTAACAGTTTTACAATCCCTCTATAATGGCTCTCCTTTATCACTTCCAGTTCCAGGGCGCTATAAATTCGAACAATTCACAACTCTATGCAAGTCAAGCTCTAACTATATGGAGAATTCAATGCTGCCCCCGATAATTACTTTATAGGACTTGCATACATAAAGGCATTAAACCAAAACCATTATTGCTCCACCGTTCGAAATTGCGTCTTGCCAACGCTCCTTCACCTAAAGACGGATGAAACAGGCTTTATTTGCTATAAACAATTTCCATGCGGCTCGTATAGCCCAAGTAAATTTGAGGCGACATTTTCCATTAAGGAAAGTGATTGTCTTGTCATTCCGAAGTGTAATATATGGTGTTGATGGCAATCTTACTGTAACTGAATGGATGGGATGAGAGATGGTGGAGTCGAGAGGTGGATCTTCCTCTTATAACGATTTTGAACTAATTGCTAAATGGTCGATTAATATATGTTTGCAATTAATTGTCAATCTAAGCATTGAAAGGTGATTATATACGGTCTGTGAGGATGTGCGATCCTGAATACTAGTGTCAAGCAAACAAGTGACGGTAATTTCCTTTATCATTATGGAAAGGAAATCAAGATGTACTATACTTTAGTCCTCATTATTGCAGGACAAAAGGGATGCATAAACACTCATTATATTGCTGTTAGGATTGATGTATACAATGCTTGTCATGTTCATGTATTTCTGTAATTGTAAAATAAAATTAGCTCGACCATAAGATAATGGAAATTGTAATGAAAGATTCCTGGGGAACCTCTGTGGACATATGCTAAATTTTGTGTGTGTAATTAGAAGAAAGGACATTGACAATTTTTGCATGGGAGATGGACCAAATGCTGTCCAGAATGAACACTTAGTGCATTTTCTTCCTCAAGCCAACACTAATCTATAAACCGATGTGCATCAAAGTCTGTCCAGGGAGTCAAATTTCAATTGCCCCCCACCCCCCTCTGAGGGGAAAATTGAAATTCGGGGTCTGCCGCCCCCTCAATTACGTTCCGCACCCAACCCCCTAGGTTTGGGAGCAACCTGAGTGAAGACACGAGAGTCCAAATAAAGCATAAATAAATACAAAAATACGCACAGTATGAACGGATCACAAATGACGCGAGACTCTTAAAAAAACTCTTAAAAAAATACGTTAATTTATTTCCTTTCGAATTGATATTTTTTTTTATTTATACAGTAATGCAAGAAACTTCTTGGAGGTACTCCCACTTCTGGACAGCGTTTGGTCCATACTCTGTCAATATCCTTTCTATCTAGATTGGCTTTCATTACTCAAAAATACGAAAGCTGAAATAAGTGAAATATTTGACCTTGACTAATCATGGTTTCAGCAATTTGAATAAACTAAATGAAATCTTCAATATGTACTAAGTTTTATGTTCTATTTGTAATGTATAAAAAATAGATTGGGGATAATGATAAAGGTAATGAACTGATCGGATACATATCTACACCGAACAGTTCTAGGGTCGGAATTGTTGGTGACTTTCTTAATTAATTAATTAATTAATTAACACTTAATGTTTTATATTTCGACTAGTCTGACCCACCTAAAGAGGGCTAGCGATATTATTTTATAAAAAATGCAACTGCTAGAAATTAGACTAGCTAAGCTATGAGGACTCTTGCTTTTGCCCAAGAACAAGATTTAGACCATGGAATATGAGAGCTATAATATTCCATAAGAGATGGTTAAATCAAGTCCTTAGAGGGATGAACTGGTGGAGTATCACTGTTATGGGATTCTGTAGAGGTATAGATGGAAAAATTAAGGAGAGCATGTTTTAGGTTGTGGAGGTGAAGAATTCTACATAATATATTAAACAAAATTAGAGATTACTCTATAAGATTTTTTACCGGGACAAACTTATATTTGTTCAAGAAGGCATGTTTTGGATTCTCCGGTATATAGCAAAAGCTAAACAATTTTTTATTTCTCTTATTTTATCCCACAACCCATTTGATTTTGGGTGTTTCAAGTCTGGACTTGGACTCATCAACAGGTTCCAAATTGAGTGAAGCTAAGCGGGAGTGTGTATAGCAAGGAATCTTTTTTTTGTTTCGTTTTTTTTTTTTTTAGTCATCAGATCTGATTAGATCATTTTTACTACGGTATGAATGCAAAGAGCGAGATATGAAACCCGTACATAGATACATACTGCCGTGTAACAATAAATTAAATAATACTTTTTTTTTTGTTTTTTGTTTTTTTTAGAAAATATTGAAAAACAACCTAAACACTGTCAGAGGTGTTGTTTAAATTATTTTGCTGAGGGCGATATGCTCATTTTGATAGAAGTTTATTCGACGTTCTGAAATTGAATTAAGATTGAAGGATGATTCAAATGTGGGAGGAAGAAACTGTCCACGGGAAAGGTACATACATATATATACATAGATACTGCTGTATCAAGAAATTAATTAATTGTAATAATTGAAAAAAATTCGGAACAATTGAAATAAAAAAATCCTGTGTAAATCTTATAAGATCACTCTTGCTTCACTCTGTTTTAATATTATCAAAAGTTGATGATACAGTGCTGTTTAAAACATATGAAATATTGAGCTAAGTAAAAGGAAAAAAATATTCGATGACATATTTTACTTGCATTCTAGGATCTAGAATAATGTGAAAAATTCATTAATTTTTCACTTATTACAGACAAATTCGAATTAATGATTTAAATATGACTTAAATTCGGTCGATCGACTGTTTGTTGGTAAAGTTTGCTATTTTCTATAATTGTGATTTTTCCATTTCCCTAATCGGGTTAGAGTTTGTGGAGTCAAAAACTACTTGGCGATCTTAGGTGCACACCTTACACTAATCGATAAAATATGAGCATAAAAAAGTGTGTGAAAATGCTCTAGTAAGCCATCAACACGAGAATAGTGTGGTCAGCTTCACAAAAAACTCTTCTGGAGATAAATTAGCATGATTAAATAGAAGTAATGTTTATTTTAACAATTGTCGTCAAAGGAGATGGAGCTAAATTGTGAACACTGGCAATTATTCAAGGAAGAACTTTACTACTGGTACTGAAATTACTTGTCTTCTCTATAATAATTAACGACAACTTTATACTGTTTAATTTCGCTGCAATATTTTTCATTGAAAGTTTTCCTTTTGGAATTCTTGTGGTACCGATTCTTCCATATTTGCCCATTTCTAGTTGTAGAAGAATCCAGCAAACAATTGGGTAAGTACCTATTCCAATTAAAAAGTATTTTTAAAACTTTATGTTTTTTATTCTTTTTTATTTTTTTTTGTGGGTGTCCCAGGATTCATATCACTCCAAACGAGTCCTTAATCTTTAACCGCAAGCTTAATAGCAGATACTATTCAAGTTTTTAAGAGCCCGTACATATGCTAGGAGATCCGTTGGACAGGATTTTGTTAATAGGGGTACCGGTTAATTCGTGCGGTTTTCTAACAGATGGCGTAACTTGTTTTATATTCCAGTGATTCTCCTTTTCCAAATAAGTGTTGGAAAGCTACTGTCATATAGTTTCAGAATCAGTATGTCTCATTTAGCTGAAGCGTAAACAACAATACTTTTTTTTACTCTGAAAATGTCTAGTAGGGGCTGTATCCATTATCGACTCTCAGACTTTCTAATTTCTTGGTTTTATTTACCCAGCTTGTTTATTATATTCCTTTCAGCTGTTCGTTAATAAAGGACTAGTACGGAGCCCTGTACCCTGATTGCGCGAACTCCACTCGCTCTTAATTGAATTATTTACTTTATTAAATAATCTGGTACCTTTTCTTTGAGCTTTGTAAGCTGGTCCCTCCAGAAAGGAAGTGTTACGCTTTTCTTCAAAGGGGGTTGTATAAAATGCATTTTTCACTACCGTCTTTGATTTTTACCGGATGGTTCGAATCGTTTAGGATGTTTGCTAGCCTAGCTGCCTTTTATAAGCTTGCCAGTAAGTTCGGTTGGATGAATGAAAAAAATGTTGCTTTGGTTAAGTTAGTCACAACGTCCGATTGGAAAAAGACCGCTCTAAGAAACTTCCTGAAGCGCTTGCTAGGAGCACATCTTTTCCGTATCCCAGTCCCATAGACATGTGAGCAGAGGCAAACGCTTCACTGCTGTTCTCAAGAAGGGCTCTATGAGGTATGCTATATGATGGGAGAAGAAGTTGTTTGAATGCTTCTTTTCGAAAGCTTTAATGAGCCTTTTGGATAATAATCGCAGTTCTTCTTCCTTCACCTTATAAGTTTACTTCAAGACTGCTTCCCGAGAACAATAGTAAGGTGTTTGCAGTTACTCATGATTATTTGTGTTGAAACCAACATTAAAATGGCACCTGAAAGTAAATCGTTCAAAAGAATCTAATCCCAAGTTTTTTTATTTATCGCAAGTAGGTTGAGAACGAAACTATGTACACCTTCCTACAAGCACGTCCATAAGGCAGTTTTAAGTGGAGACAACAATCGACACATTATTGCTACATTCCACATAAACAACATCGGGACACAATCCAATGAGAGGAAAGTAAATTGCTATCGATTAACATTACGTAAATCAAATGTAATTAGATTAAGTCATCTGTTCAGTCAAATGTAACAACATAGAATTATTAACAAATTTACTTTATTCTGGGTAACGACTAGAATACATATAATACTAACATAATAACTTTATCTTGGATAACCACTGAGATAAAGATATTTATTCTGGGTCTCGACTGGAATAAATTTTACTAACAAACTTACTTTATCTTGGGTACCAACTGAGATAATAATATTTATTATGGGTCTCGACTGGAATAAATTCTGTTAACAAAATTTATCTTGGGTCTCGACTGAGATAACGATATTTATTCTGGGTACCGACTAGAATAAATACTACAAATAAAATTTTGCTTTGGGTCTCGACTGAAGTAAAGTATCTTGTTTCGGGGCACGACTAGAATAAGATAATCACTAATATCTTTTTACCAACACCATAAAGTCGATTTACATTTTAGATTGATGAGTATGTTTTGATTAATCATATAATACATTTCTAATCATATTTAGTAAGTATATTTATACATATATGTATATATATATTAGTGCCATTTCGGAAAAGTGAACTCCTTTGGAAGTTATCATAATTTGTTTTATTTAAGTTGATACATAAGTGAGATTTTTAGTTATTAAGTGACATAGTCGACATTATAAGTATCTTAAGTTATGTTCGTGAATGTGTATTTCCCTTTGAATTTAGAATAATGTATTAACTTTGAAATTTTGTGAAATAAACCACTAACTTTAAATATGCATTGGCGTTATCATCCTGACTTATACAGGGTTTTCCAATAAGAGGTGTTATTTTAATTAGCTCGCTATTTAAGTAGATGTCACTTTTGGAGCTGTCATTTTTTGACATTTGACATTAATAAAAATGGAACGATACACGATTCAACAACGCATTGAAATTATTAAAATTCACTATAAAATGGTGAAAATGTGGCAGAGACGGTTCGTAAAACTCGAACATTTTTGGGTCGTCGTGAAGCACCTTGTCGGACCGCAATACAGAAATTGGTAGAAAAATTCTAGCTGTCGGGACAAGTTAGTGATGTGAAGAATAAAACCCGTGCACGTCGCTCAAGAATAGCCGGGAATATTGCTGCTGTAGCCGAAAGTGTTGAAGAAAACCCAGGTTTGTCCATTCCTCGTCGTTCTTTGGAATTGGGCATTCCACAAACGTCATTACACCGTATTTTGCATAAAGATTTGGGTCTTAAGGCTTATAAAGTTCAGTTAACACAAGAACTCAAGCCGGCCGATCATCAACAACATCGAGTCTTTGCTGAAATTCATGAAAATGATCCGGAATTCCATCGAAAACTTATCTTGAGTGATGAGGCCCATTTCCACCTCGATGGCTTCGTCAACAAGCAAAATTGTCGCATCTGGGGCTCGGAAAACCCAAGAGTTATTGTTGAAAAGCCTCTCTATCCTCAACGTGTGACTGTTTGGTGCGGTTTATGGTCCCGCGGGGTCATTGGACCTTACTTTTTCGAAAATGAGGCTGGAGCAACAGTTACGGTGAATGGATTGCGCTATCGACAGATGATTAATTATTTTTTATGGCCGGAATTGGATGGTATTGATCTGGACAACGTTTACTTTCAACAAGACGGCGCTACGTGCCATACAAGCAACGAAACCATTGATCTTTTACGGGAAAAGTTTCCAGACCGTGTTATCTCTCGAGGAGGTGATCACAATTGGCCACCGAGATCTTGTGACTTAACCCTTGCGACTTCTTCCTTTGGGGCCACGTGAAAGAGAAGATCTACGCCAATAGCGCAGCGTCGATTCAAGACCTCAAAGATGGAATTCGTGAGGCTATCGAGGAAATAGGGCAGCCATTTTGCGATTTGGTTATGGAAAATTTCATGAAAAGGATATGGTCCTGTAGGCGTGGTCGTGGTGGTCATTTGGCTGATGTTATTTTTCGTTATTAACGGCATACCTTCCTCTTTATAATGAAATAAAGATCCGATCATTTATCTCAAAAAATGGCATTTTTCTTTGAATATTAAAATAACACCTCTTATTGGAAAACCCTTTATTTTTCTTGAGTGTTCTCATTGGGCAGAACAATTTGTATGCTACTAAATTTATAAAGTTGATTAAATAATCCATTATTGTAAATTTTTAGCCATATTTGCATATTACTTCTAATCAGAATGAACTTCACATTGAATATAAGAAATTTGTTACTTCGTACAATTGTGGAAAAATCACAGTTTAGATTCGTGGAAAATTAGTTGAGATCACACCTTGTGGCACTTTTGCTGGAGTCCATCAAATAATCTACTATAGAGCTTCCAAGTGATGCGTATGAGTTACTACTAATTTGCAAATATTTTTCTAAAAACAATTGCCAATTGATGGCTAGATAAGCATAAATTTTTTTTTTCAGAAGCGCTGATTTTTCGTCCCAACAATGGAGTGGCATCTAGTGTTTGTTTGTATCTGACATTAAAAGCGAGTTGCTAAAGTTAGTGGTTCTAAGGGTCTAAGGAAGTATCTCCTGCCCTCAAATATTTACAGAAGTTAACTTATTGCCGTGGTTAAATAAGTGGAGATTACTTAAAAGCATAAATTTAATTAGACATGAAGGGCTCTTGCATTGTAACTGATGATCAGATGGATATTGATACCTATGGAGTGAAATACATTTATTGTCTCCGTGGAAAACTTGATTATCCTTCACGCTTGTGTATTTCCTGTGAATACAGATGCCAATTTATTCGTAAGGATTTCAGGATATGCATTCTGGTAAAAATACCTAATAAGGGGGACCTGGCACTGTGGGGAAAATATTAACCAATAAAATTCTGCATAGAAGTACATACATAAAACAGTAGTCAACTGTAAAATAAATAAGTAGCAAGTAGAATTCAGAAAAGGCAACTGTTGTCCTGAATGGATGTAATGAAGATGTTCTATTAGCTCGGTAGCATAATTGTTAAATTTAGTTGAACAGAGGAGGTTATCAATTTCTGAATAAATACATCAAGGAGTAATTGCTTTGCTCATTTTATATTAGTAGACAAAACCGGGTACAGTGTTAGTGATGCAGTCAAATTAAGGGCGAAAGTTCATGATTTCTTGAAGGCGTTAAATGTATTTTTTCTTGAAAACTCCTAAAGGTAGAAAGATGACTGAATTCGTTGTTTGAGTTATACAAAAGAAGAAAAAAAAATTTCATTAATCTTTCAAGATTTTCTTTAAACTTAACATATTTATTTAATTTTCATAATCACTTATGTGTATCATTTCACAGAGGGTGAATCTCATTGCAAACTAACAAATGAATCAATTCCAACAAATTCGCCTTTTGTAATCCTGATCCAGTTTCCATTCAACCTAGAGAAACTAATGATTTCTCTTGATCTAGTGACAAGAAACGTCACGAATAATTTATCAAAAAACCAAAATTACTGGTCAAAGTGTAAGAAAATTAATCATTCCTGAGCTGTCTTCAAAGTCTAAGAGTCTTTTATAAGAAGTAAAAGAAGTTGTCTGACATGGCGCACCCCAAGAGAGGTTACAAATTAATTCCTCTAAATCCCCCTTAGTAAACAGGACCCAGTCGATTATTGTGTGTTTTATTGTCGCTGCTCCTTGATAAGAGTTAGAGTACATAATACGAAAAAGTGGCAACTTCTTGGCGCGGAGTGAAAAGAAGAAAAAAAAAAAAGCAAAAAGAAAAAAGGGAGGCCCATAAGAAAAGAGGAAATCGATTCAATCTCAATGTTATAGGAGGAGGAGGAGGAGGACCGGCGGTTGTTGGAGACAGGGGTTGACGGAAGAATTATTGCATCAACCGTAAATGCTTAATAAGATCAGAAGAGGGCGATTAAATGTCCGACACAATACGAAAACGGCCCATGATTAAATGAAACATAAAATTGCTTCTTGAAAATTCGCATTCTTCTTTCTACTTAGTTTTATTTTTATTTCTGTTTTTTGTTTTTCGTATGGAGTCATCTTACCTGAATGTCCCCTATTTAGATTTCAAGAAAATAAGCGACTCTGTGTGGTAGAAACAGCGCTATAAAAATGTAACTGTGTATAGCAAACTGATTATAAAACCCCCGACTAATGGATGTCTTATGCTCCTTGCATACGTGCAGTAAAATTCTCTGAAGTTATTGCAATTGGATCAGCAACAAAAGATTTTATAAGCAATAGAAATTATTTACGGTTATGGAAATTCTTTTCTTTTGTTAGTGGGTGCCTGGATTGCTTCGCGATTTTGCAATTTCATCTGTAAGTGTCAATTTTTATCGTTGAGCAACAAAATAGTCTTCAAAATGTTCGTTCCATAAAATTAATTAAATTTTTCATATCCAGGATATTTATTTAATAAATTACACTGGGGAACAAAAAAAACAATTTTTTTTTGCGGTACTAGATTTGGCAGTGATTTTAGTATACACTATAATTGTAAATATCCGACGTGCAGTTAATTTACTTGGGTTGGCTCTGGTCTTCAAGAAATCCAACCCGGCACGATCATTATGGGACCCTTTGATATCTTCAAGTTTGAGGAGCCTTTTTGACTACCCGGCGATAAACCAACAGTGTAGGTAGCTACAGCCAGGTAAGGTAAATGGAAATATCATTTATGATGGAGTAATTAGACAGGATAGATAAACCGACAGTTCACGATAGCCGCAATTCTTGAGAAAATGCAAAGCCATATGTAGGATCTATTACAGATTAGATGACAGATATGCCGGCTCCAGGTTTAGCTGATAGTTGGAGTAGAAAATAACAAGGTAAGGAAAATTAGCCACAGACAGCAGTTTTAAAGTCTAGCTGACAATAAATAACGCGTCGAAAGGTAGAAGAAAGGCAGTTTGATTTGGAGTTCACGATAGCTAGGCGATCATCAAGTTGAGCGCAATCAAGAAAATTTTTGAACCACCTCACAAAAACACATTTTTTTTTATCTTGGAAATCATGAGTTTTTCACGCAAACTTTGTACTAACGATTCCGGCAGCTTTTGCTACATATAAGGTATGTAAATATTGTCAATAAATACATCGAGGAAAAATTAACGATTTCATAAAACAAACTTACCAAGCATATTTTGGAAAAAAGTCTAGGCAGAAGGATAAATATTGGGTGCTGCATAAAGTATGTAAAGCTTGTGTAGAGTCTCTCCGATACTGGATGCATGGAGGATGCAAAGGACTTAAATTTGGAGTACCGATGACAATGGAATCATCTTGATGATTGCTACTTTTGGGCAGTAAATGTGTAGCGTATGAATCGGTACAAAAAGCGCACGTAGGTTTACCCTAATATACAATCGGTTAGAGTACCAATACCATACATTGAAGATTTGCCAGTACCAATATTTACTACCATAGCACCGGGTTCCTCTGATGATATTGAAACGTTAGTCATTCAAAATAAAAGCAACAGTGAAAGTTAATTTTAAGGTTGCAGTCCTAGCCTTCAAGGGTTTTCTCAAGGTGAGCTCAATGACTTGATCTGCAATTTAAATTAATCAAAGAAATCAACTGAACTTCTTGCCCCCAAACTTAAGGAAAAACAGCCAGTCGTTAAATTAACATCTTACCGAAGTAGAGAGGAAAAAATTCTTCGTTACTTCAGTGGGAAAATGATCTCGTGTATTGTTCCTGCACTTTTAAAATGTATGGTTCTATCGGAATATTGGCCAGAGGAGTGGCGACTCTTTATGGACAGCTCAGAAAGGAGTTTGAAATGTGTTACTGCATAATGGTAACAAATTAGTTTCAATACCGATAGGCCACTCAACAAAACTTAAGGAAGAATACGCAAATATTAAATTTGTTTTAGGAAAAATTTCGTTTGTTTAACATCAGTGGTCAGTATGCGTCGAATTAAAGATGGTGATTTTTTTATTAGGTTAGCAAACTGAATACACCTAATACCCCTAATTCCTCTGTCTTCGGGACAATCGCGCAAAGGAAGAGCACTGGAGTAGAAAGAAATGGCCGCTGAGAGAAACTATTACTCTGGGAAAAGGTAACGTCATTCATGAACCATTAGCAGACCGCGAAAAAACCACCACTTCATATTGAGCTTGGGCTAATGAAACAGTTCGTCAAAGCATAAGGGGCCGTTTCTTTCAACAAAACAAATTTTCTTCTGTCCAAATGCTTTACAACTATAGAAAAATACTTGTAAATGTTCTTAATAGCATTTAATTAAATTATTGAATTCTTCCTTGATTTTTACTCATAGTGAGGAACTGACATTTCTAATGATCTAATTTTGATTGTCTGTCACATCTTCAATTCCTTGAAATAACTGAATTTCAAATTGAGTCATTACGGACGGAGGAACTGTCTACGGTATAGGCAGGGGTACGACAGATTCCAAGTACGAATGCTAGGGTGGCCCATTGTGCTAACCTGCTCCAACTCTCTCACCAAAACCAACCTGTTATCTTAATGAAACAGGTGAGGTTAGTTTATCAGCTCATCCACATATAGGTTGGCAGATGAGCAGACAGAAAGTGTTCGGTTGTCTCAAGTTTTTATTCCAGACAGGACATATACGGCCGTCAACAACTCCCATCTTTGTTACATGAGCGTGATGCGAACTATGGCCAGCGATGATGCCAACCATAGTTCTGAATTGTTTCGTTCTAAGTCCCAAATAAGAGTCAGAGAAATTTCTATTAGGCCCACCATGAAAAAATTTGTACACCTGCGAGTACTCAGGCTCGCTCATCTCGGACTATGCTTCAGGCGAACATCTGCGTTGATGAAAGATCCGATAACCGAGTTGGAAAGACAGCAGATTCCGGCAAAGGAAAGGAGAGCCAGAGCCAGGCCTGATTAGAAGGTCGGCCCTTTTATTCCCTATGATCTCCATGTGCCCGAGCACTGGGTTCCTGGGACACCGTGTTGTGGAAGTAGCATACAATATTCAACAAATGTCTAGTCATTTTTCCATAAGTATCAATATGGAACGTTTTATAGAATTGGACTAGCACGCATACATATGCATTTCTGTTTTTTCATACTTGGGAAAGCATTTCTCGAGGGATTTGATTCTCGGGATGAAGAGTCTATAATATTGCACTATAGAGATGAAAGTTCCACCATACTCCTGAATATCAGATGGACTGAAAACTGTTGTGTTGAAAGTTTTAATCAGCACTGGTCAGCGATGGCCCTTAGAAATGAATTCAAAAATTCGGAAACATTCTGCGCGATACAACAAAACTCCAATTTTTCTACAGGAAATTTGGTAGTCAAACGCGTATTAGTAGACATTCGATTATTAGATTTATTTCTGTGCAAAAGCTGGTTAAGGACTGTCTTACTGTCTTGAAGCAACTGGCCGAAGTACACAAGACACGAAGGCATTAAGGGAAACGAGATTGTGAACCACCTTGCAAAGGAAGGAGCCAGATCTTTGTTTATTGGTCCTAAGGTTCATAAAGGACCTATTTACTGGGCATTGCCAACTTGGATATCATCTTAAAATGATGGTTAAGGTCGATGATGAGGCATGTCGCTTCTATATGGAAGACGATGAAACCACTGAGCAGTGTGAGTGTGACTGTAAATTTCTGTACTGCATACAGCTAAGATATCTAGGAAAGGCATTCCCAATGCCAGAAGATGTTACAAAGATAGTCCTCAAGAACGTCGTAGGTTTTGTAAAATGCCTTAAGTTCAAATGTGTGCCCTTGGGTATGTAGGGGTAATCTCACAAAAGATTTATGGGTCGCGGTGACTAGATGACAGGCGGAAGCTCTGAAGGTATGCATATAGTCCAGAAATAAAGTTCTTTGGGTTTTTATTTCTATACCATAATTCATTGACAACCCGTTATCTGGACAGTTTTCGTAGAAGTTGAAGAAGTGCGTAAATTGAGCCGAACTCAGATGTGGAATATAAAAAGAAAAAAATGGCAGATCCCGCTTTCACAATACAAGTGGGAGAATTAACGATTTGCGGACTTATTAAAGGATCTGAGAGTAACCGATTATCACAAAATTCTTGTACATGTCGTTTTTATCAAATTTTTCATATGCTTTCGTAGAATCGCTACGTGAACAGTTTCAATTTTCAGGAGTAATTTAGATCGCTCTGAGTCGTTTAATAGCGTAAAATCAGAATAGATTCGTGAATTCGTTTAATGTTTTTATTAAACTTTATTAAATACATTTACTATAGTTAATAGAGTTTACCGTTTTTATGTTGTTCATAATGCATAAATCATAAACGAATATATTTGAAGTTTCAAGGTGCTTATGAAAATAAACAAAAAATCACTAATATACTCAACCACTTTCTTTATGGGCTTGGGTTTCTTCCTAATCAGATAAAATGCTTCTTCTTTTTATTAAAATTAAATAGTTTTTGATTGCTTCTAAATCGGAAGTTGATTTTGACTTAAGAAATTTAAAAGCATCAGAAAAAGTTGGAAAAATTTTCATACTACATATGCGAAAAATAGGGATATTTTAGCTAATCCCTAAGCTATATGTAGCCCCAAATTTAAACTAATCTTCCAGAGGGAACTTCCTGTTCTTATGTTATGTATCTAATATGGTAGAGTACTCAAACAGCACTAAAAAAAAAAAAAAACAACACGAACAACTCTGTGATAGGCGTTTGCTTGAAAGGGTCCGTTTTTCATAGATCTGCGGTAGAATATAAACGAGCACGGATGCGTAACACTTCTATAACTAAAATCCTCACATCCTGCGATGAAAACAGGTTAAATCAATACGAAGTTTTATGGCTAGCATTTTATGGTATTTGGGTACAGCGAATTCAGTTTCATCCTTTTCTTCACAAGAATCTTGTTGATTACTCTGTGACGTGCTACTTATACATTTATTTGCACGTTTTACCAATTCTGTTAATGGAAACAGCTCGATTTATTAAAGTCGTTAAAAAAAGGGCGATAACTTTTTCCATAGTTCAGTAAAAATAAGTACTTTTTCTTTTATTGTTTCCTGTGTAGCTGTTGTTGTAAAGTTCACGCTGCTTCTGCCCTATTTACCAATCTATTTGAATTTGAAAAGAGATTTGTTATAGTGGTTTGAATATTGGACGGGTCTGAAGCCTGATATCTACAACGAAACTATGATTTGTAATAACAATGAGGAAACTGTGAATTTTGGTAGCGAAAAAATCTTTCCTGAACACAGTTAACAGAGCTGATAGCACGAAAAGTAAAGTTTTGTCCAGATTTTTCTCTATACGACATAAGAGAAGCTTTAGTTTCCCGTTTAAATAAACTAAAATCTCGAAAATGTGTAAACGATAAAAGACTTTTGTTTTAGGAGATTAAAAAATTTGGTCTCTAGAGACCATAAGATAAAAGTCTTAAGAAGAACGTCTCCCAAGTGTTTATACGAAATTTAAAGTTTGGTCTGTAGAGATCTCCAGAGATTTTTGTTAATTGTAAAGCAAAAGATTGTTAGAAAAAATTATCTCAAAAGTTTTTTAAATGTTATGTGAAGTCCTAAATTTCTTCCAATTACATTTATTTCTCGAAAGATATAAAATCATCATTAATTACAACAAAAAAATAAATAATAATACGCAAACTTACGCAAATCCTATTTCGCTCCAGCATGTTTACTATTCCTAATGTCATTAAATGACATTACGTCACATCATACGGTCTCGCCTTCGCCGCAGTCAGAATTTAATGGAATGCAACTTTGAGATCGAGCGTTGCCAGAGATCACAGCGGCTATAAAAAGGCGACGAGCCACAGAAGAATCACCCAGATAGAGCAAACAACCTATCAAAAATCCCAAATCCTTACGTATCAATTTTCCGATTCCTTCCCATATTCAAAAACCACTTTCAAAAGCAACAAATACCACTAATACAGCTTGCCGTCACGTAACATGCTGTAAAATAAAGACATCGCGTAACTAATACCTTTTTTTTTTATCTTTTTCGGACAGTTAAAGTGTTAGAGTAAAATAAAGTCGTAAGTGAATTCAAGGCCAAAATTAAAGCTTGTAGGAAAATGTTAAACAAATATCCCGGGATATCGGTACTGTTAAAATCATTATCGCAGAATCACCTATTCTTGTTTCAGAATTTAAGGCAGAATTACAATGGACGCAACGGAACGCAACTGAACGGAGAGAAATGTCAAACCGGTTTTCTTTATATGCTTTTCAAATGGAGTTGCGCACAGTGGACGAAAGAAAACGCAGTCGTACGCAGCAAGATTAATAAAATCTGAAATTAACGCAACTGAACGGATAAACATAACCTCAAATTAGCTTTGGGATTGTTTATTTTGTTCCGTCAAGTGAAATTGTGCTGCGGTAAGTGTGTAATAAGCAGAGAGGAAATGGAATGAAAAGAGTTTTTTGATTTTATCCATATTTGTTTATTAATTTTGGGTCAAACGTCACTATCACATTCAATTAATCATGCGTCCATTATAAGCAGCTAACCTTGACGTCCGTTTTACTGCGTAAATTTGACATTTCACACCGTTCAGTTGCGTTCCGTTGCGTCCATTGTAATTCAGCCTTTACTCTGAACACATCCTCTACCAGAATTTAATCTGTTTCCTATCCTTTGCAAAAAATCTAATTTTCGCTTCCATCAAGTAGGAATTTACTCCTACTGCAGAAATTTACTTCTGCGTCCACATCTGCTCCCGTGCTCACGCGGGCAGCAAAGACAAAATTTCTATTTTGTTACGCCTACACGGCGCACTATACTTTAACACTATTCTCACCACACATATATGACATAAATTTCATTCTGTCTATACAGAAGTCTAATTCTGGCTTGTTCACCCAGTGACGTACTATAAATCTAATTCGATCTTCTTCTTTCTCCTTTCAGAGCCAAGGAACGAACTGAAGCTAACTTTGGGGACAAACTTGAAGTAAATTTTTACTTATGAGTTATTATTTTATATTTTTGAATTTTAAATAGATTGTAAATTTAAATCCACTGTGATAGATTACGCTAAGATTCTTGAATTTCATACCGAGTTTTAATATAGATCTAAGAAAGTATATACTGAAATAAAATTCTATATTTGAATTTGAAAAGTTGCGTTGTCCTTTATAAACCGGCACCACCATTTGCTTGAACACAAATCTCACACTAATTGTTGAAATCATTTTCCTTGACAAAGAATTTTCTTCTAATGTAAAATTATGTCTTCTGAATCCGCTATTCGTTGAGCGTACCAGAATTTGAAAATCGAAAAATTATTACCTATGCCTCGTAAAAAGCTCGTCATTATGCATCGTGAAAGGCTCGTCATTATCCTCCTTAAAAAGTTAGTCATTATGTGCCCCGCACCACACATTAGTATTTTTGCGACATATTATGCAAAACTTACCGAAAACTAATACGAAATCCATTATTATCCCGACAAACTGCACACCATAAATATGCTAGACTTACTCACCATTCAAATCAAAACGGCTAAGATATTTCCTCAAACTCAATCTTTGGCAAAGCTAAAACTTTTGCCTGTTCTAATTGCAAAATTCGTTTGCTCTTTACGAACAAACATATACCTACTACTGTGGAAAAATGTTGACGATATGTTGGCAATACTTATCCTTACATTCTGGGTATCATAGTTATCACATAAGTTTAGAATAAAGCTGATTACAAATAATATTCATTCGTCACTATGCCCCGTTCGTCATTATGCCCCGGGCTCCCCAATGTTCCAAAAAAATTGCACAATTCATTAAGAGGAGTCAGTACTCAGCAAAAATATCAATTTAGATACCAGCGAGCCTGTAGGCAATAAAACTCACTATAAGTAGGTTTGTGTCCTGAAAGTAGACCTAGACCACAAGTCACATTAGAGACATCTAGCGCGAAAGGCAGAAACAAAACATGCGACAATTTAAGACGGGAATGAAAATTTGCAGTACAAAGAAATTGAAATTTTTTAATGAGAATGAACTCTCCTAAATTTTATTTTGCACTTAATTGTTAAATATACTATTTTGCTTTATATTTCTACAACTTTCAACGAAATATTGCAATTTCTCGTCTGTGAAATATCGAGAGAAAACCAAGTACTATTAGAGTCAAATAATTAAAAAAAGCGCCACTAAAAATGAAAAAACTCGACGTTATTTGCTAGATTTAGGCTTTATCTTTCCAAAATAGACACAATCTAAATAAATGAGAATACCTACTAAGAGGAATTTGATTTAATAAACTTCAATTTTTACCATTTTTTACAAGTTTCCGAGCTAATATGTCCGTTCTAATGCAACTTGTTTTATTTTTGCCGACGTTATTTCCTAGACTTCTTCATTACCTTTAATTTAAGATGCAAATCATTATTCTGCTACAAATAGTTCGCCAGATATTCTTGGTACTGACTCCTCTTAAGTCTTCAGTTCTCACAGAAAAATTTTGAGACGATTTAAATGTACTTAAAATCGGTTGATCGACTGTTTGTTAATAAAACTGTGGTACAGAATCCTTAATGCACGAGCCTGACTCACTTCCTACCGAATTATTTTTGTGTGTTTGAGATTCGTGCCAACATCCAAAATTTTTAGTAAGACCTATTTGGAGGCAATTAAAATCGATAAGGCTTTGTCACATCCTCTTCCAGAACTAGGTCTCAGTGATTTTCTTTTATTGGGACAAAAATGCAGAGGTGAAATCAGTTGATTTGCAATGGTTTTTAATAGGTCAGGTCTGGAGCAGTGGCGGCATAGGATAAAAAAGTGTTTGATCTAAGAGGATTCTTATGTAGAAAACCAAATGTGCTATCTTTAACCATTTATTTTTATTTCATTTTTCCGGGAACTTTTTGACTCCGCGTAGAACTATTGCCCTAAATTAAAACAGCTCCTCCCTATTCAAATTTATTTCTCTCGAAATTTTTTGATTCTTGGTTTTTTATAATGAAACGGTTTTATTAAAAAAA
The DNA here is from genome assembly GCA_963924295.1 of Dioctria rufipes. NCBI lineage: Eukaryota > Metazoa > Arthropoda > Insecta > Diptera > Asilidae > Dioctria > Dioctria rufipes. Next base: position 49,803,864 of record OZ002743.1, read on the forward strand.
GGTGTGGAAAATATTCGATCTACAATAAATTATAACAGATGGTTGCACAAGCTTTTGAACTTTAGTCATACTACCTGCCATGAGATATCCCCAAATTCGTAGTTATCCATATATAAGCGTTATGTCAATGAAAATAAAACATACACGACTGCAAGTTACAATTTAATAATATAATTCCGTATAAAGATTATTCGCAAAGCAATTAAGTTTCTTCATGTCCTAATAAAATGTCAACTTGTCATAAAAGATGAAACCAATCCCATAATTCCTGCACGCGGTGAACCTATAAATCCTAACACAATAACAACTTTGGACCCTGAGATACAATCCGCAATTTACCGAATGGATTCCGGTGGAATTAAGACATATTAGTAGAAATGAAATGAACAATTATTATTGTCGATCCGACTGACTACTTATTAAGTCCGAGGCACATTAAAGTGAATCATAGAAGTTACTGCTTCTTGCATATTAGTTATAGCACTTACAGTAGTATTCGAATACCATCGGATCCATAGTAGTCCTGTATTAATATTAACAAATTTTATTACGGACATAATATTCTACTTATCAAACGGATTCGTCACGTTCAGTTTGCTGAAGATTTCCTTGTGTATGCATGCGAAGGGATGATGTAGGTTTTATCTTAGTCTCTGTCGTAAAACCAGTGTCAGGAGTAAAATCAATTTAACACTTGCAACAGCATGCATCCCTGTTGCGGAATAATATTTCGTTGGAATTTATGACCAAGCGACCGTAAATATTGCCAAGTTGTCCGCAAATGTCTAAATAGATGTCGAAGGGATATGTCCTTCAGCTGTCGCAGATATTTAACAGGTTCAGGAACTACATTTATGAAGATAACATGTGCAGTTGAGACGATAAATGACTGGATGCTATATATATACGACAGATACAGTTTATGGCGTGTATAGGATGCCTAAGGACTAATATAAGGTTAATATTGAAAAATATGAAAATGCGAAATTTGCATGATTGAGGATTTTCTATGGAGTAAGCAGTTTTTATAAATGGATTTGGTTTTCTGTAAAGTCTGGGGTAGTGGTTAGACTGAGAGTTAAGGCAAGTCCTTCTGTAGTTGATTTTTTTTTTGAAATCGAATAATTTAGAGAACTCTAATTTTTAATGATTTTAAATTAAATTATAAATACAAGAGAAGAAAAACAGCCGTTTCGACCGGCATTTTTTGTCGGACCCTTCCGCTTTCCGGGCGAATGCTCTTATACTTCTACTCTTTAATTTATTAGATTAATCTTAATACATAAAAATCACGTGTCACTGTGTTCGTACACGCTAATCTACGAAAGCACCCAACCGATTTCAATGAAATTTTGTGAATGTGCTTGGTTGGTTCCAGTTTGATAGATAAGATAGTTTTGGATACGATAGATGGCGCTGATGTTGACATCAAAAAAACTGTCTGAGAAGAAAGCTGAAATTTTGTACACGGCGTTTTCATAAATTGCAAATACAAGTTCAAAGCTGGAATAACTCCTTCTTAGGGTTGCCATATAAATATTTAATTTTTTAGTATATATTTGGACACTGCCTAACAACGAGTATACATGGAGAGCTGAAATTTAGTAGGTGGTGTTTCCATAGAAATAGTAAGTAAAATTTAAAAAATGGACAAAATCGGACATCTTGATGTTGTCATACATAAAAATGGCACAAATCGGGAAACTCTTCGTAGGGTTGCCATACAAAAATTTCGTTTTTAACTATGCTATATTTGGGTATTGCCTGAGAACGCGTCGATGTGGAAAACTAAAATTTGATTCATGGTATTTTCATAGCAATAGTGAATAAAATTACAAATATGCTCTAAATCGGCAACCCCATCTTGATGTTGCCATACAAAACTTTAGTTTTTCACAATATATTTGGACACTGCCTCATGCGACGATATAGAAAGCTAAAATTTTGTACACACGCCTTTTTTAAAAAAAATCTAAATTATGTTCAAAAACGAGACCAATCCGGCAACTCCTTCGTAGGATTGTCACACAAAAAATTTGGTACGTGGAGTTTTCCTAGCAAAGGTAAATAAAATTTCAAAAATGGCATAAATCGGCTTACCCCTTCTTGATGTTGCCATACAAAACTTTTGGTCTTGAAATTCTTTTATTTCCATCTATCACTGATTATAAAAATTGTGAGTTCGACTCCCGGATGAGATAAGATAAAAGCAAATAAAAATTAAATTTTATTATTATACTACCTACAGACCTCCAGTCTTTCTTTAAAAAAATTTTATTAGATAAAAATCTGCAGCTTATTATTAGTTGAAATCAGATTTATACTCAGTTTACATTAAAACCCAATGTGAACACTAATTTTTTTTACTTCTTACAACTCCGAACCGATAACAACACATAAAATTGCAAAAATTGAAAATCGAATATCCATCAAACTTTAGGTAATATTTTTTCTTTTCTTTAACAAGATTATCTTATCATCGACTTACTCAAATGTGAAGTTTTTTAATTAAAACGATTTCTTTAAGTGAATCCATAGGATATACATAATTTGTAGACATGTGAGTCCTGTAAAGATGCCTTAAGATGACTTTGAAATTTATATTTGGACGACGTCGTCGGTGCTATTAAAACTTTATTGAGTTGGCAAATGTTAGTTCCATGTTTGTTCCATGGGGAAACTTTTACGATTTCATATGAAATAACGTTGCGTGCATTGTAGAGAGAAATATAGAATATGTATGTATGTCTCTATGTAAGTTTTGATTTGTTCTAGCACTCTTGAAAGTTAAACCTTTTATCGGTTGATATTTTATGCAATTCCATTTTCAATTGAATTATGTATAACGTTGCAACTTTTCGTAATGCACTAAGAAATTTCTGAACAGAACTTTACTTTAGTGGCAATTATGATTACTGGTAGGAAAGAATCAAAGTACATATTAGGTATAGAATCTTTGATGATTAACGATTTCCCATCAAAAATCTAACCACCAGTTTGTGGTTACTAATGCAATATACTGCTTTGTTTTTTTATCAATAGTTTTGTTTACATATTTATTTAACTACGACTATACACAAATAGTTTTTATTAATTTTTATTTTCAATAAAAAGATATATTATGGCATTTAACACCTGCCATGAGGATATACCTAGACGTTTCGACTATTGGTTTTGATATTTCAAAATATTGGTTATGTTTTATCTGTTCATTTTTTGGATCTTTACAATTTACGCCTTATTAGAAAAAAAATCTCTCCATGAGTGATTCTGAGGATTAGTATGTCGTGTACCAGATTTACCATATTTATCCAAATTAAATTAAATTTGAAGAGTTTTACTGTACATTATTATAGTGAGATATGGCTAAGTCAGCCAGAACAGTTGCTTTTAAAAATACACCTTTAAAGTAACATTTTTGTAAGTTTCTTGATAAAACGATAATTTTGTTTTTTAATTAAATTATATTTTGAAACCGACTTTATTACGTTATGTGAAAAAGATATTAATTAGCTTCATAAGATCAGTTTTTTTTAAATATTCAAATCAAATATTTAAAAGTAGGAACGAGATCCTGTGGATACCGCATCCAGGTTTGATCTGTTCTGTCTTCGCCAAAAGTGATTAGGCTAAATTTATTTTCTTTACTAGATCGATGATGCCTTGGGGTTAGCTTCCAAACCTTAGGTACTTGGAGTGATTAATTTTTTTTTTCAGTGATATACAGCCATAGAGCTGCAAGCGCAGGATACTCTGTTATGTTGCCCTTTATCACGTAACAGTATGGTTTACTGGCCTATTAGGTAGCTCAGGAGGAAAGGGGTGGGGTTAATTTTTTTTTAGATTGATCTTCGTATATTTAGTATGAGCGCCACATGTTATTTTTTCTTTCTAATTAGGAGGGAAACCATGAAAATCAACAATTATTTCAGCAGTTCAATCGTAACTTTATTTAAATGTGAGAAAAATTAGACACAAAAATCTTGCAAGCAGCACCGTGAATCAAGCTCAAAATCGAATATATTATAGAACCACGATTTGATTATCAAAAAACTGATACACATCAGTTGTTTTATTTTATCGCAGCTCTTAATCCATCCCACAAAGATAGACTTTCCTAAAACAACCAAAACTCTTGTTAATCTTCGATGTTATATATTTAAAAAGATAATCTAGGACCAAAATAAAAGTTCTGAACCAAACTATATGCTGCCGTTGTGCACTGGTCTCAACGTTAAAAAACGAAGGGCACTCTAAAAAGAAAAATGCCGCGCCTGCCATTTCCATGTCATAGATCGCAAGGCTGTCCAAAACTGCTCGAAGATTATTCGGTTTTTGTCAAGTTTTGAATCATCGAAAGGGGCATTTATAGTGCTTCATAATTCAGACAGCGCGCACGAATACTTCGGAGATCAGATTGGCGAGCTACCATCATGATTCTCTCTGAAGTTGATTACGTTTTGAAGAACTTTAAAGAGAATCAGTATAAAGTTGATAAAGAATGCGATAATACCGACAAAGTTATTTAAACAGGTACGGCTTGATGCCATAATGCCAATTTATAGTTATTTTATGCTTATTTTAAGATGTATTAATTAATAATTAATAAAGCTATTCAAACGGAGATTGCTTGACCCCATATTGAGTACCAGTTCAATTTACAAAAAAAAAAAAAAAACGATTTTAAAATTCGTGAAATAATTAATAGCAAAGAGTAAAATTCCTTACACAGGGTGTCCCGTAAGTGGTGTCATATCCGAAGGCTACGGATAGGTCATTGTATTTGTGCTGCGTGCGAAGTTCTCATGTTTTTTATTTTTTTACGTATAATTTTTCTAGTTTTTTGATATCATTCACAAAAGCTTCTTCATCCAACTTTAAATATAAACAAATCTTTGAACAGATAATTTTTCTATGTTATGCTATTTCAAAATGTTGAAATTTGACGTTTATATGAATCGAACCCTTAGAATATAAAAGGGTAAAGGAAGTGTGATAAGCTAAATTTGGCGTAGTCAAATTCTGGTTGTGTTAGTATCTGTTGCCACTGTAGTGAAAGCTCAGTACCGCCGTGTACTAAAATCAATATAGAGAGCTGGGCAACAATATATATTGTTGAAAATACTGCAGTTGCTCCCACCGAAAATGCTCTTAGTCGTACTCTTAGTGTCTGCCACTGCGCCAAGATACCCAGGGAACTTCTCAGCTGTCACAAACGCAAACAAATCTGCAAGAAACAGATATTTCATCGTTTTTGTTATTAATTTCAATCTAATTTAATATAAAAATGTGTGTAAAGTACACAGAATAATATTTTATAACTATACTTGCCTAAAAAATGATTTCCCACGTATGTATTCATCAGATTCAAATTGTTGCAAATTACGAATCTTCGTTTGACAGCTGAAAATACATTTGTCTCTTTCTTCAATATAGTTCTGACCTACTTGACGATACCCTGAAAAAATCAACGCTCATGCACACGAATTTTACAGGTATCAGCACTTCCTGTTGTCTCTATATTCTAAGTCTCTATATTCTAAGATCGAACCGAAACGGCAGAATTAATTGTATTTGCCTCCTTAGATCTCAGTAAAAATTAATTTCCAATATGCCAAAAACCCATACATTCAGAGCCCCAGTACAAAAAATTTCGTACACTTTTATTGAGCCATCCCTTAAATCTTAGTACAATTGTTGACTTAATACTGCAACACCTTCTATTCTCCAAATAGTAAGTGAAGAAATTTGTATTCTTTTTTATCGGGCTCGCTAATGCAGGAATCTACAAGAAAATCCCCCCATGTGATGATTGTTAACATGTAGAGATACATTTTTGTTACACATCTGATATCTTACCCGTCTTTAGGTAACTTACTTTTATTACTTTTCCATATCGCTCATTTTTATCTCAATAGCGACATATGTAAAAATTTTCTTTACCACAATTCATTTTGATTGCATTAAATTGAGTGTCTTTTGAAGTTGTCCTATATTTGCCATATACATAATTACCCTTCCATATAATTTTATCAAAATTCCTATATGTTTTTAAAAAAAGTTGCTTCATTTCTGCACTAAACAAATTCAAACCCATCATCAAAACTTCTCCACTTATCCAGATTAAACCGACACCAATAGAAATAATTCCAAATAGTGTCCTGAAGCATAATATTTCATGCTGGGCAATTAGACATCACAGTTTAAGACAAGGTAGTTAAATCAAATAGACGTCTATGACGATTTCCTAAAAGGTTTCTCTGTGTACATGAAACAGGCCGTCATTTTATGACTAATGTGAACAGTCTCGTGTTATACATCAAAATATAACCATCATAATGGGCTTTCACAGCCCCACTGTGCCTTTTAGCTTGAATATAGACCACAAGGAGGACTGTATTGTCGCCCATTAATAGCAGATATGTAGCTCTGACAGTAGTAAATTATCTGACATTTGATGTGGTCATAATAATCCTTCCATAAGCCAAACTCTCTATCTTTCTCTCTCTCCATCTCTCTGTCTGATGAGACAGCTGAGGATAATTTTATCTTCAAGGGTTGAATATTACAGATATAGCTACAAGCACACCAATCGCTTTTATAGCACAACTTTAATTAGTCACACGTTAATTGGATTTGCAATGGAACCTCTATATTGGAACCCTTAGATTACTTGCGGATTTAATTTTTATGACAACGTTATTATATTTCAGTCGTTATAGATTATACAAGTTTCTATAAATATCTATGAAGTAAAGTGTTGATTTATGAATTCATTTTTAAGGAAAATTAAGGTAAAAGACAAATTTTACTCCTTGAAATGCAAGCACTCAGATATAAAAGGAGCTTTTCATATTAGCCTTAATCTGTTGAAAATATAATTTTTTTATTTGACTGCCCTAAGATATTATCTCGAAATGGTTATAAAAGAGCGCTTAACGTTGAAAATTTTTCATGCAACTTTCTTGGAATGTTAACGTTTATTCAGGTATCCCCTCCATTAAAATACGACTTTTTAGTTGAGATAGGAGAGATATTTTCTCCATATTTTATGATTCGCCTTGTAACGACGACGAATGATAAACTCTATAATGATGCCTTACTATGTAGTTATGGTTAAACAATAAAAAAATTTCGGAATTTGTAAGATGTTTTTTTTTTATTTAAATACTCTTATCACTAACAATAGGTTTTCCTTTCGGATTTAAAAAGTCCGAAACATTTGCTCAAAAATGACACCAAATATGTACATTTTTGTACTTATTCCTAAGCATGTCCCTTTCTACATGTTTTTTTTTTATAGCTTTACTTTCATGTATTGGGTTAATCTATAAATAATACGGGTTTTCAATTTTATTTATATATGTATTAAAATAAAGTTGTTCTATACTAAACAGAAAATTCTACTTAAGTTTGAATAAATTTGCAAGTATTTTTGTCAGCCATGTTATTTTCCACAATTTTTATGATATTGATTTGATTCGGCAAAATATTAGAAAGTATTCAGTCCAAATGCTGCCTAAAAAAATGTGTTATTTTTCTTCCTAAACACTTTTTCATGTACACATCAATTTTTATAATTTTTCGTACATAGATTTTCCAAACATATTTGTAAATGCTACCGGAGCTATTTTTTTCAAATTTGTTAATATTTTTCGTATTATAACTACTTTCATAACATCAAAATTGAGACCCCTGTAACTTAAATAAATTATATTACTACACGTTTATTCAGTAGCCTAAAAGCCGAATAAACCCAGTAAGTAGTTTATTTTATCAAAATCAGTTTGTAAACATCTATCTTGATGAAAAGTGAATGATTTATTAATTTTAATTTTCGAAAGCTTCTCGTGGTGACGACAAGATCCAGTAAACTAAGCAAATATTCCATTTTGTATAAATGTAAGTAATTTTGAATAGCACTTTATAAGTAATATTGGTAGGCAGTGCTAATTTGGAAGCTCGGAATAGAGATCTTTATTTTCTGCCATTCAACCTTAAGTATCTACTTACCACCGATTAAACAACTACGTTTGAAAAAAAAAAATCTTAACTGCTCAATCAGAACTTACACAATTATACAAAACTAACCCAGTAAAACGTCAAGAATACTATATAGTGAATGAAAAAAAAAAAATGGTGAAAAGACTGTCAAAAAGTTATATCAAAACATAGTCAAAATAGAAATGGAAGAGCTAATTAAAGTTATTTTGTAATTGGTTCAAGACAATGTACCGAAGAGGGTAGCAACTATTTAGATTCTTATAAAAGGAGATCTCTTTATCTGATTAGTTATTCCTAGATGAGACCCAAAAGTTAAAGCTCCTCTTGTGTTACGCGATGGAAAATTGAAATTAATTTTACTAAGGATTCTTGGGTTTTTAATTAGTTGTATATAATGTTATATTAAAATAATTCATCAAGATAACCACAACGGGTTTCCAACGAAATACTCTATACTTTCGCTGTAATCTTTCCATATATTATAATTTAGGCTTCTATTAAGCCCCCCTTGTCAAGTAATTCGCCTCTAAACAGAGTAGTTAGAAAAAGTTTCAGCGACCGCAATAGTTATAAGAAATATTTTAAAAGTCTGGTTTTAACACCTTGTTATTGATATTTTATATTATTCTTCTAATGAAATAGGTAAAAAGGGAATGTTATTTTCTTCTGAGTTAATAAAAGTCTTATCTTAAATTTTATATTTCTCTCTCGGCTTAACATTTAAAAATAAGTTTTATGTTTTCTCACAAAAAATAAAACTTTTCAATTGAGTTTTCATTTTTCTCGGCTTTAAAACGTTATAAATGAATTCTATTTTCTGTTTTTCATTAGGAAATAAAACTCAGCAATGGATGTTTTTATTTTTCTCGCTTTATAACAGTCAAAAATTATTTTATTTTTTTCCTTACGAAATTAACCTGAAGATGAAAGCAAAATCAAGAATATTTGAAAAAAAAGACGTAATTAGCTGAAAATAATTTCATTTTCAGATCAAAATAATGACGAAGACGTAATTTTTGTTGAAAACATTATCGACCGAATCATTATTATTGGCCGATATTGATTAGTTATTCGGTCATATCACAGGCTGAATTCTTAAAGGTTCAATAGACCAAGTTTTGTAATTATAAGGTTTTTATTGAACCTTTAGGTTTAAAATGAAACGCTCTATTAAATTTTTTTTATCTAACTGAATTTATCTTTTACGAAACCGAAAATATGAAGTATTCGTTTAGTTCAATAGACCAAAATTTACGTTATTTTTTGTCACCATTTTATTCTTATCAGTTTAATATTCTCAATTTGTACTACAATGGACTCTTTTATGTTGTTTCTCCATAAACGAATGCTTTAGTATTTAAGAGTCCAAGTTTCCAGAAAATTGGATTTAGAATCTTTGAAAATAACTTTAATAATTTTTTCTTAAAAAACTTTTATCACATTTATGAGTTAAGAAAATTCGAGTATTATAAGCATCCACTGCATGATTCATAGAGAATATCTTGTTTCAAAATCGTTAACTCCAAATATGTCGATCGTTATGAACCAAATCATTCAAGTGGTCAAAAGCCGATCTCTTAAGTCCCGAATTTTCTCTCAGCTATGCGACATAATGAACTCCGAATACAAAGTCCTTTTTTATCACACCGAAGTGCGTTGGCTTTCAAACGGAAAGGTTTTGAAATGACTCATACAGGTGAAAGCGGAGTGACTTTATTGTTAAGGGTAAAAAAAAAACATCTTTTGCATTTTGTCTTCATGATGAAATTTAGTGGTTTAAAGTTCAATTTCTCTCGGGCATGTTTGAAAAGCTGAACTCTCTGGACTTAAGCCTTCGAGGACCATCTGAGAATATCATCACAACAACAGTAAAATTGATGTCATTTGAAGTAAAATTAGCACTGTTGAAATCTGAAATATCAAAAGGAAATTTCTATTGTTTCCAGATGTCAATGAATTTCAATCAAAAAAGAATTGCAGATGAAATTATAAGAACCCCTAAAGAACTTCAAAGCACATTAATAATTAATATTAATGGTTAATCAACCTATTTGTAATTTGCAAGACACCAAATCTGACAATAACAGAAAAAAAAACAGCTCATTGATTGGAGAAACAATAAGTTTTATTGTTCAAAGTTCAACGAGAAAAATTTGGATGAGTTTTAGGTTTCGGTTAAAAATTTGTACCCTCAAATCAGCTTGAAATTCTTCAGCGTTTTGTGTCTTCATGGTTTTGTGAATTTGGATATTCAGAATTGAAAAATAAAAAAATCATAAAACGGGAAACACTTTTAAAAGTTGACTATGAGATGTAAACTTGTCTGGCAACATTTGAAACTCGTTTTGATTTAAATCGTTCAAAAATCAGCCATTTCATTGAATAAAATTCGTAAAAAAAAACAATTTGTTGTTTTTTTATATTTTTTATTTTCAGGCGTACTGCGAAGAATTCCACATATTTTAGGGTGCCGTGAATGAGAAAAGATTGAGGAACACTGGTATAGCCCATTCGTATTCCTGTTTGGAGTTATGTATATTCAAAATTATAGGCGTTTTTCGACTTTTTCAAAATTTTGAAACTTATGACGGTTTTTGGGTTGTAACTCAGGCTGCTCCATTTTGTTTTTATTTTTTCATATAATTATTGGAAAAGTTCATATAAGTATTACGGAAAAATTGACGATTTTATTACTTAAAGTATTTTTTTTCGTCGAAAAGTTATCTATTTTGAAAGTCAAAAATATCTAAAAACGTCCATACCAAGAGTTGTTCTGGTTTCCATAGAAAGCATACTTCATTAGAAGAGTTGAGTTTAGCCTTGTTTTTACTGATAATAATTTTTTGGACTTGTTTGGCAACAATTGTTGGGAGTCTGGTTGGTTGATAAGTTGTTGGCTTAGCTTCTTACATTCATTATTTGAGAATGAAACTGCAATGGATAAGCAGGTGTTATTAGCGTCTAGTTAGCGTTTGTTTATATCCACGGGAAGTTGTTTGAGTTTAAGTAAAATAAAAGAAAGTTCAACCTAAACGTTAAGGTGGTGAATTCCTGGTTTTCTTGCGGAGTGTGATATGGAAGGAGTTTATCACCCTATAATGGTAGATTTGCAATTTAAATTGGATTTGAAAACTTTTTTCGAATATCAACAATGAACTCTGAAAATTTATTACATCTGGTTGCGCCTATTATCAAGAAAGAAGATACCAATTTTCGAAAATCTGCGAGTGAAAAGCAGCGAACAGATGGCTATAACTTTAAAATTCTTATCCACTGGCGATAAGTATTAGAGTCCAATGTATCATCATCGAATTTAGAAGTCTACTACATACATAAATTCAGATCTATACCAAACGTTTGCAGTAGTTTTTGTTTCCTAGAGTGTCTTTAACTTTAACTAAAAGGTCGCTACAAATCGAGCTCCACTTAAATGAAAATATTCACCCATCAAAATTCTGCAGACTTTTACAGCAATATCCAACAAGTTACCAACATTTGTCTAGATTTTCACATAGCGTTTCCACTTTTAGAGAATTTTGCCATCTTGTTTCAAAACTTGTTGGGTAAGAAAATTTGTATTAATGGAAACGATGCTTTACAGTAAAATATTTCATGAAAAAATAATACAAAAAATAGAAAATCGCCTGTAACTTCGAAAATAGCGAAAACTCGATAAATTTTTTCATAATATTTTCGATTGCAAATTTACTATACTTTCAATTCTTAAAACATTTTATCATCTCTACGGGGCACTCTGTAGGTATAGTTTTAATTAATTAAGAACATAATCTTCAGCTTAGGGACAAAAGTTTTGTACGTGACCTGAAATTAATCATCTGTCTTGATGAATTCTTATTTGTTTATATTTTCAAGAATATTTCAACAATTTATTAACTCGTCATATGTGCTTTGCATGGAAAGATATCAAAGCGTTAGTTTTTACTCTTAAAACTAATTTTTAAAATAAAGTAAAGTTTATTCCCTCTTCCACCGAAAGTTGCAAAATAATTTTTCATATTGCATTCAACATATTTTTTACCGTATTTGGGTCACAACACTCACTTAAACTATAAAATCAACTCCATGAATTTTCATAAAAGCTAAATTAACTTTTAAAGTGTTTTACATGTCTTTAACAGAAATTCAACAAGCTTTGAAGAATATAATTCATCTCTTCCGGCACGGCATATGTTGTTAACCGCAAAAGGAAACCGAGTTGGTGCGGCTTTGGTCTATCCCCAAGACCACAAAATAACCTTCCGAAACACGCAAATACATTAGGGGCTCCATATATAAGTATGAGCATCCACGTGTGAACATATGCGCTCACATTTGATCAAGTACAGACAGGAAAAACCCTTGCTTGACATATACAGCCAGTATTAGGAGGGGGGGGGGGGGGGGGGTTGAGAGAGTTACACAGGAACTTCCAATATATGTAACTAGGCTCAACCCTGAGAGCCACCCGTTACACCGTTTTACATGCGGTATGAACCGGATTGGCATAGGGCTTTACATCATCCTTAGCTGTTTGCATATGTTGACATGTGGTTATGATTTTTCGATTAAAGGTTATGGATGGGATTCCCGGTGGTTCGCGAAAAGGGTGAAATGAAAAATTGGCTGGAACCGCTTTAAAATTCCGCGCTTGGGGAAACAAATGGTTCACTGATTCACTTCCCGCGTACGCTCATAATATGAACATACGTATGTATGGAGTATACTGGAGTATGGTAGCATTCGAAGCCGGGGCCCCTTATGAATTCGCTTTTCCGCATTTCCGTAATTTGAGTATTTGCATGAAATTGATTTCGCTTTCATTCAATTTTGCCATTTTTTGAAACTGATGGGCTCGACAACATTGTTGACATGAAAGAATTATATTGCTCGGTTCGTTTGGTATTTATAATCGAAAAAGGGGAAACAAGCAATTTCGTAATTTATGAAATTTATGTGAGGGATTTTTTTGGATATTGTTTCGAGAATTTGAAATCCTAACAATAGCGATTATTTAAAAGCCGCTTTTTGCTACCTTTATAACCCGTTGTAAAATCATGAGGCAATTTTTAATAAAAACGTTAAGCCCTATATTGTGTAATGCATTTGCACACTATGAGGAAATAATTATGATGACAGTGAAAGAGTTTCTATCTATAAAAATGCTAGTAACAAGTATGAATGCAGCTATAGTAATAGAGGTAAGTCATTAATGAAATACATTATTGAATATTGTCTTTGAAATTCAGGATGAGTATTCGTACGATTACAGAGGTAAAACTGCTAAAAGGTTTTCGTGATACATACTAATTTATAAAAAAATGTTAGGAAAATAACATATCAAACTCATCAACTTTTTATGGATTTTTGGATCTGGCTCCTAACATCTAATTCCGAGAAGTACTTAACTTTAGTAACATATCTTCTTGTCAATTTGAACTGTAGCGATTCTTAGACCCATTTCTCGACCCCAGTTCTCAAAGAGAACATCCTTAAATCCCAATAGTCACACTGAAACGAAAATCTATATAGAATGTGAAAAGGAATATAAATTAGACCAGTGCTGCACTATAGATTTTTTTTTATAGATGTAAGCACCCTAGCTCCAAACGGTTATTAAAAACTGGTTGTAGTATGTGTATTGTGGCAGGTTGTTCTCAAGATCAAGCTTTTCTGAAGGATATTGTAGTGCAGACTGGGATGCATTACAATTTTTTTGTGAAGGATGTTGGTTCACGTCCGGGTTCTGTCGAAGTGAATATTGGTGATCAACGCTATAGCAATCAAGGGACTGTCGGGTTATTTCGTTTAACGTAGCTAATTTAACAAATAAATTCCTATTTAGTAATTTCTTCTCCTATATTAATGAATTTGATATAATTTTCTGGTATGAAAACCTTAAAAGATCGGAACAATTAACGTCCACAGAGACCTTGCAGTTTATGATCGATGAGTTGGAGCAATACAACCAACAATGATACCTTTTGGTCAATCTATCGAAGTCAAAGGTATTGGCTTTTCGAAGTGAAGCAAGACGCCTCGCCTTGTACTTCTGATATTCGACCACATCAATTCCTACTTGACCTAGAAAATATTTACTAGTAAAAGAACATTGGTATCTGGCCAAAATAGATTAGAATAACTTAAACAATTCTTTTATACCACATCCGTGGGGATATATATTAATTTTTTGGAAAATTTAGATCAATTCTTTTTCGCCTCGGTGCAATCAATAATGGATAGATTTGCTGAGGCAAGCAAAAATTTGTATAGCAGGGTGTGGTAGATTCTGATGGCTTGGGTATGACCTATGATTATGATTTAAAATACTAGATTAAATAGAGCTTATTCAAGGTTTCCAAGAATCCAGAATATTTCTAAATCTTCTCTCCTTTGATTAGAAGATACAGTTTTTTAAGTGTTAGTGTGCCCCAATGTGGTGCTAATCATAAAAAGGGGCAGGTTCCGGTTTAATAAATGACAATACTGATTTATTGCAAAATGTCAGAAATCAACAATTTATTTCTATCACGAAATACCTTAAAAACTAGACAATGCAGGTAGTTTCGTATAAAATATATAATTAATTCACTCTACTCCAATTTCAAATTCAACACTTATTAATTCTAATTTACCTCTACTTTAATTAATTCACAATTTGTATTACTATTCGGTTTTCGATGACGCTTTAACATTCAATCTGTAATGAGAGAAGGAAAAAATTGTTGTTTATTGGAAAAATGTGAGTCTAACCTAAACTCGAATGATCGTCAATGAATTGCTCATACAGGCTATGTCTGGGGTCAAAAACTTCCAATTGGATGCTGAAATAAATATAAATTATTAAATAAATGATTTTTAGAAAAATATTTAGTAACAAAGGAGTCAAATACTTCCATTGATTTTTGTTAAGCAAGACTTCAATATAGCGTCAGAGAACTGCTGATCCGTCTTGTTTGTCATTCGGAGCGTGAGTGATATACTAGAGAACGATGGGGCTATGCATCTGTCGGTGGCCTTAACAATGATGGCCTGCAATGCCATACGATTGATAGTGATGGCACGACAGCTGCATGCAATAACCCAAGCGTACATGTTGCAGTATGCCTTATATTATGTCACGGCGTACACGCTGCCGTATAATTCAATTTGTCTTACTTTCTAATGAGAATACTTTTTATTCTCTGTAAGGTGATCTGCCATATCGGATATTTCAAAGAACTTAATGGCAGCTGCCGTCAATAGGTACGTTTTTATGATTTACGTTGAATATTATTTATTTATTAATATTCTGTTTTGTTTTACTTTTTCCATAAACAAATAGATGAATCTGGTGCTGTACTACGATTGGAATTCTTGGTTAGCTGGTTAAAGTATTAGATCATTAAATGATCAGAGACTTTGCCATTTGGTTATGTTTCGATGGGTGCTTATTTTTCTTTCCGTTTAGATTATGTTGCCGGTAGCATCGAGGGATTTTTTATATTTATTACCTTCGTGGAAAGATTTTAAATGATTCGTTGTGGGAATAACTCTGATTTATGGTGACTTTCTTTAGTTTGTAAGCTTTTAAGTTATACTTTTAGTTCCACAACAGAACAGATAAAATTAAAAACAAAAAATGCATCAACGTCTAGTTATTTATATAGAAAGCAAGAAGCTCAAAGCCTTCAACTTAAAGTTATCTACGGCATTGGTTTTTTGCACCATTTCTTAATATTTTTAATCTAGTAAAAAAACACAACCACACGCGCCTGAGGTTAGGCAATTTTCTTAAGTGAATGAGCTTTTAAAGCAATTTTTGCTGGATTGTGATCGCTAAATTTGAAGACGGTATGACAGAAAAAATAGGCGCAAAATTTTCCAAAGCAATTAAAAGCGATTTCCCATAGAAACTTATCACCATATAGGAAACGGTGAGGTTTTCTATAAAGTGCCTCAATACAAAAGTTGTTTAACTCATCTACATGTTTATATAATCTAACTAAAAGTATCTTCTCCGATTTAAACAAGTAAAAAAGCTAGAATTGGTCTAAGACCAATTCTTGTGAGATGAATACTCGTACGTCATTTCTGCACAAGTTTGATTTTAGAAGTGGTTTTTCGCATATATTTCTATAGCGGTTCGTCAGACAGAAAAAATTATTATAACCAATTTTATAGGATTTTATATTCTGAAGAGATTTTCGGTACATTAAAATAGTATTGGACGTATGGTTTTCACAGTATACTTAAAAATCCTAAATTTTTTTATGGCAACACCAAGAAAGGGTTGTCCGATTTATCCTATATTTGAAGTTATATTAATTATTTTTATGTTAATACTGTGTACAGAATTATAGCTCTCTACGTCGACGCGGTTTCAGGCAGTGTCTAAATATGTAGTAGAAAACGAAGTTTTGGTATGGCAACCCTATGAAGGAGTCATCCGATTTGTCTTATTTTCGAACTTAATTTTACTTGTCTTTTACTGTCTGCAATTGTTCAGACACGGATAGATAGACAAATGGACATGCAAAAATCAAAATAACTTTTAATATTATGTGTAGGTGTCAAGTCCATTTTGCTCTACCATAACTATTTCTATTATAAACGGAATGACAATCTTAGTATATCCAATAGATTTCATCTAGGGTATAAAAAGTAATTAAGGTTGGGCCATGTCATTCAAGGGTACAACAGAATTTCATCACCTTTTTTCGCCTACAATTTCAATAATGGATGTCATCCTGTGATATGGCACCTTTTGTGAGATAAAAAATGTAGAACGTCATCACCGTATTAATATGCAATTTTTTTTCTGACAAAAATTTAGTCTTTTCTTTAATTTAAGTGAAGTACAATTAATTTCTAATAAATCTTTCTGTAATGTAAATTTTGAGACTAGTTTAACTAGCCGACAGAAGATGGAACAAGAAATGATAAAGGGGTTTGTTTTGATTAAAATTTTGAGTTTATTTGCTGTCTTTCTCTTGTTTTACTGTCCTTCAAAGGGAAACAAATGAGAAGTAAAAGTAAAAATAATATTTAAAACAAATTTAAATAAAACAAATTTAAATAAAGGATCGAATAATTATGTCCATTAACCATGTTGACTAACAAAAAGCGAAGTTTTAAGTAAAAAAGATGCATAGAACTGGGAGTAGAATTCATTTTTGATTACATCTATCGCCACTTATGTTGGGGAGCAGTATTGCAAAATTTTGATTTTTGTATTCTTGGGTCGGTTCTGGCTTTTATTATTCTGTACTAAATACAGTGGTATAAAGGTAAACTTCGTACCGCCTATTATAACTCACATTTTCAGTTCTATTATGATTTCGAGGGTATAGTAATGTACCAACTAGTTTTTGCTGTTATTATATGTTGCCTATCAGATCACCTTATTTTGTTGATTCTAAGAATTTGATTTTCTCTCCCACACCAGGTCTTATTGTAAGGTTTCTTTCAGAGTAATTGTTCCAATCGTATTCTGCTTCGTAAATCAATATTCCTTTGTGCACTTTACTAAGGGGTCAAGACGTCAAACACTACTACTATTTCCGCTCTTTATTACTGGTTTAACTCGGTTTAACTCGAAAAATTCTGCGTGCATTGCCGTCAGCATATATTCAGACCATATCAATGCTGGTCTAACTTGTCCTAGGCATTGCCTTTACCTAATGAGTTTATACTTAATCTGGATGCAGTCGTTATTGCGTCAAAATCTTAAATACTAATGACTATCCTTTAATTTAAATCCTTAAAGCTTCAGTCTTCGCGACGTTTATTTAATTTCATACAATTTTAGTTGACTAAAGTACGAGGCTGCATAATTGAACGTGTAGCAGGAAAACCTTCTATTGTAAATCATTCATTCGGCTTTTTTTTTTTTTTTTTTTTTTAAATACTTCAACGATAATTGGATTAAAACTAAAATAAATAAAGTAAATTCGCTGATTAATCACCAGCGAGAACCATAGGATACTTTAAGTGCGCAAAATAAACAACTTTGAAGAAATAAAAAAAGAAAGTGGGAGTAGCAGAGAAATAAAATTTTTATACCAAGGGTTGGCTGGTTTAGCCGATTAACCCATTTGCAGAGAGTCTCATTAAAGAACCATAAAACTTATGCCTCGTGCACTTATGAAATTGTGTAAAGGATATTTTTACGATAAAGTGGCGGATAAGAGGAGTCAGCGATGCGGTTTACCCAATCCTTCTATCCCTTCCCTCCATCCTGTATACTATATTTATATATATATATAGTTCCGGGTCCTTCGGGAGTAACCCTATTTTATTTGCATGCTCTGTTTTATTGCGGCCATCAAACTGCTAAGGGTGGTACTGTACACATTTGGCCAATTTAACTCGCCTAAACATGGTTGGGGGCGCACCACTGCCATTTAATAATTTCGGTGCAGCTAAAAGTTTTATAACTTTCCGCTTTTTATCTTTAATTACACACCGCAAAACTTAGGGTTAAGCTTAAATAAAATTTAAATTGGATTTTTCGCGTAGTGCAAACAGCTCTGAACCCTTTCGATTCATATGGCTGGATAAAAAGAATTTTTAAGATGTCTTGGGTACGTTTGGGATGTTTTACTCAGTTACTGTTGCTAAATTACTTCTGCAACTACCTAAAAGATTTTAAATTAAAATCTCAGACAAAGGCAATCAAATGCGAATCCTAGCGTTTAATTATTAAATAATTTGCATATCGGTAGCAGTTGAAAGCTGTTTACAAGATATTGGATGGAACTGGACGAGTTTCGTGTATATCTAATATTGCTTAACTCTCTCGTTTCTTGTTAGAAGGTGCTCTGCTCCAATGTGAATTTGTTTTTGTAATTCCCTAATGGATTTGCTTGGTGCATTTGACCCAGACAGACGTGCAAGCTTTAATTAGATCTTAAAAGAGAATGGAAATTTACTACACCGGTGCGTACTGAATTCTTAATTAATATCAAACTCTGAAACATTAGTAGCATACCTACGGAAGTTAGCTTGCAATTGCATTCACCATTATAATTGATTAGGTTTACACTAACCTATCTAATTGCTATCTACAAATATGGACACTTATATAGTGGCTGCCAAAAGTAAGTTTACATGTTCTACATACAAAATAATAATTTTAATTAGTGTTCATAAACTTATTAAATTTTGTAAATTCACACTGGTATGTGTTGCCAACTACATAATAAAAAATAATTTATATCGAGTAAAGAGTTTTTCTACGAAAGCATAAAGCAGTGTCAGTTGCGGGTGGTCAAAAGTAACTTTACAGCGATTTGTTTTAAGGTGGAGGAATTGTAGAATTAGTTTCTGTGTCTTAAAATTGGGTTTTTACTATCAAACTGGTTATAACAGCTATTATGTGATTGGGTATTATACAAAGATTAACAATATGGCCGATTTATCTGTCAATTGATTGCTTACGCCATTTGGAGACAAATGTCACTAAAGTGAATAAGATTTTGTAATTGGATATGAAGAAGCTAATGTTTTTATTAAATATTTACTATTTTATTAAGATATTGCACAAAAAGAAGCAACAAAGAATCGCTGGAAATGACATTAGTCTCCAATTGACGTTCAACAAAAAAAGCTCCTCTCAAATCAGCCATACTTTATTGATCTTTGTATTATAGTGATTAGACACATAAAATTTATGATGAGTGACATATTTTCCATTCTGTTGTCAAGCCTTGTTTTTATTGTATTAAAAGCGACACATTTCGAATTACACCACTTTTAATAAAAAAAAGGAGTATCAGTTTTTTGGTAATTCTGGATTATTCAGTTTAAGCCGCTTTACTTGAATATAAAATTTTCTTACAATCGAATCCTTCCAAGCATGAAAGTTTTACTGAAGCTTCGACGTTTTCGAACCTTCGAAGCATGAATTAATGTATTACCGATAATAAGAAGCTGCTGTTAAGGTTAAATTATAATAATCGAATTGACTGAGATATTATTATTGAACAATTTAAAACGTATCAGTTTTTTGGAGATTTTCAGGGAATAGGCGCTTTATAACTCTTCTGGTTATTGTTACAGAATATGTTTAATACGATTTGAAACCCAAATTGGTTCAAACAATTTATCGATAATTTTACCCTCCTCTCTTTTACCTACTGAGCTAAAATTTGGTACACTTTATAAATTCAAAGGCGCGTACGAATTTTATCATTTTTGGTCAGATTCGAGTAAAAGTAAATGTGGAACAGACGAACGGAGGGATGGACAGTTAGAACGAAATTTGTTCTCAGCGTAACAATCTTTGAATCAAACACATCATATGGTTCAGATAATATCATGATAACAAAATATATGACATTTTTATAATACGTTATAAAATTTGAAATATTATTAAATTTTAAAGCCCAATTTAATTAATTTTAAAATAAGTTTTTCCCTAAACGTGAAAACATTAGTTCTGTTTTTTCAAAAACATTGAAGTATTGATACAATGTTCATGATTCGAAGAGTTTGAATCCAAGTTTCGAATAATTCGAACCTTCGAACCAGATGCGTCGAAGCCTATCTTCAGTAAATTTTATTATAAATTTGTTTTGAGTACATTTTTTATTTATTATTTTGTTGGAAATTGTGTAATATTAAGGATATTTTCTTGTCATCGGGACTGTGAATATATGTTCATATGTTAAGTTTCAAGTCGATCGGATTATAAAATTTGACCCTAACTAACGGGTGAAGTTAATAAAAAAAATTTCTAAATTTTGACCAAAAATTTGTAGTCTGCTATCTCGCAAAATCCTAGATATCGGTTTTGAGTCGAATCGAATTATAAGTGGCAAAATTCGTCCGTCATTTTTTAACTACCACCTTCATTTTTCACATTTCTTTGGAAGCTTCGATATTCGAATATTCTTCCGAAGCTTCGAGGCTTCGAAAATTAACAGCCCTAAATCAAATGGGCAGTTACTACTTCATCGAAAAGATGTACGAGAAAATAAAATTCATTTTGAAATTAGAAAAGCAGTGACAGATTTTAGGAGGTAGTAGGGTTTTGTTACTAGAAAATGCCCAGCACTGTACAATTAATATGCTCCTCTCCGCAGGTCAATATTTGAAGGGTTAAATTAGGTTGGGTAAGGTTAAGAGTAGGGGCGAACAAAACACAAGGAGCATGCGAACAGCGCGATCAGAGTTGACATATTGTGCTTTCTCCTAAAGTGGTTAGGCAAAATCTAGTTTTTTTTTGCGAGCTTGATTATTGCCCTTAAGGTTAGATTGCAAACCTTAGTTGGAGAAATAAGTGTTTCTGCAGTGGTTTATAATCTTAAACCTGTAAGCGCGTGACACTCACATATAAGTAGTTTCGAGGTTTCATTTTCATCTTCTATCGTCTTAAAAAATATTTGTTCAAGAAGGAACATTTTTTTTTTTGGGTTCTCCGGTATATAGCAAAAGCTAAAAAATGTTTCAAATTGGATATTTCATCACACAACCCATAATTTTTGGTGACAAGTTTCAAGTATTGGTTTGACTCATCAAAAGGTCCCAAGTAGCGAAATTGAGTGACTTGAAAAACAAATTAAAAAATAGAATAAAGAAAAGAAATGAAAAAATGAAAAAATTGAGGAAAGTAGAATAAAAAAAAAATTACTAAAAAAAAAAATTTAAAAACCAGATTCATTCGAAACGAATCAAACCCGTATGCAGTGGGCTGAAAAACGAAAAAAAGAAGAAAACGGAAGAAGAAGAAGCGTTTCGTGTTAGCAGAAAACCTTACACTCATCGGTACAGCTTGGTTTTCTGCTATAGACGGTTGAAACAGATCAAATCGATCTCCTCTCATATAAAACTCAGAATAAATTCTGGGTGTGAATTATATGAGGCAAATACTCCTATATTACACCAAGTCACTCAATTTCGCTACTTGGGACCTGTTGATGAGTCAAATCAAAACTTGAAACTTGTCACCAAAAATTATGGGTTGTGTGATGAAATATCCAATTTGAAACATTTTTTAGCTTTCGCTATATACCGGGGAATCCAAAAAAAGTTCCTTCTTGAACAAATATAAGTTTAACCCGGTAAAAAATCCTAAAGAGGAATCGCTAAAGAGCTATGTCCAGTGATTGTATTAGTAAATAGCCTGAAGAAGTGTCTGCTAAGACAAATTAGTTGGCGCATCCGCAGAGAAGAGGCTTGAAGAATTCCTTCGTCTGCCTCATACCGGGCGCACTACGCCAGCGGAAATCCAGTTGCTGTTTTTCCATTTATGCAGTTCTTCTTAAAGTTGCTTCTTTGTAGGCCAAATGTCGGGTAGCGATCAGTATATGGATTTCTGGCTCCGATTTTAGCCAGTCTCGCCTTTTCATTACCGTCCAGTCCTTCACGTCTTTAGAATGCATAGTCAGGAGCGCAGCCTGTCTATCTGAACAGATGTAGATATTGGAGTTTTAGAGATCTGTTTTGGCTTTCCTGAGTTCAAATCTCTGTAGCACAGTATTCCGCCTGAAAAATGGAAGGTGAATCATCTGCTGCAATGGAGAGTTGCACATTTAGACTGACCACCCGTGCACCTGTTTTGACATAATTTCTGGATCCGTCAGTACACCAGGCGGGGCCCGTTGTGGGAAGGAACTGGAGCCATTTGCCTAATATCTGGTTTCTTTCGTTAATTGTTACCTGCTAACCTCTTTCCAAGGAAAATCTTTTGACAAGTCTCATCATCTGACCTTTGCTCTCAAAGCACAGTAGCCTCTGCTTCGCTCTGGAGAAAGAGGTAGAGTGCCGTAAGTTAAGAATGGCTTCAGTGGCGCGTATAAACAAGCAATTCTTTTCACCTTATATAGGGTTTTCTTGGCAGCTGTCTACACCATTATAGGCTACCAGGTGTTTTCCTCGGAAGGAAGTATGGCTCTGATTATGCACTGGAAAATCCATAAGGTCATTTTAGGGTTCAGACCATACTTTTTTCCGAAAAGCCTTTGGCATGAACCAAATGTCCACAGGTTTGTTGTCTATCATTTTAAGTCAGGGATTCCAGATGAGCTTACTATCCTGGATTACTCCCAAATATTTTGCTTCTTGGCAATATTGCGTAATGTGTAGTTTAATTCCATTTAACATAGGAGGTGGGACTTGAAGGCTCCTTTTCTTAGTGATAGAAACAAATATTGATAGTCTCATATTCTGGTAATAATAAAGATATAAGCGCGAGTAAAGCTGATTCAAACTGCACACCAATGACAAAGTCCTCAGTGCATACAGCCAGTCTCTTGGAGAAGATTTAATAGCTCATCCACAACTAGGAGCCATAGTAGTTGTGATATCTGGTTATCCTCTGGATCGAGTCACATAGGGTGTTGTGAGTGAAAGGCGCCTTGTATATCAATGAAAGAACGTAATAAGACCTCCTTATCCTGTGAGACTTTCTCGATAGTCTTTACTCAGTTGTTGCATTCTCGGTGGATTTTCTGGATTGGTAGGCATATTGATTGTCATTGAGTGGACAACTTTTGAGGTACGCCATCAGAATATAGATATGTAATATTAGAGTTTTCAGGAGAAATGATGTCAGACTAATAGGTCTATATAATTCTGCATCGCTGGATGTTAATATTTGAAAATTAATTAAACTCAGGTTTATTTTTCTTCAAATATTAAAATGTTGAATGTTGGTCCATCAACTTCCTTAGCCGCTCCTCAGTTATTTAAATCAAAAGATTGATCATCCATGGGATTTTTTAAAAGAGAAGAATTATGTAGGTTCAGGAAGTGAACGTGAAACAAGTAGTTCTCCCTTATTATCGTGGATATTAGTGTTGAACTCGAGTTAAGTATTCAAAAAGTTTATCAAAAAGAGACGATGATTAAATCTTGGAATTCATTACCTAAGAATTATTTTATCATTTTGGATGAGAGATGAACTAATATGAAACATCCCTCAAACACAACTTGTAAAAAAAAACAATTCAATCCTAAAATTTGGTAAAAGAACATCAGAAACTAAGAAACTCTGGAAAAATACATAAATCTTATTTGAACACAAACAAAGCATTAGCAGAAAAAATGTGATGATTCCAAGTGCCAGTTATGATGTAGCGCTAAAATCTAAGAGGAAAGTGATTATTTAAGAATTATAATGTCAGAGCTATATGTGTTGATGAATATTGAGGATGTAAACTCTAACCTTGGGACGTACACAAGTTTCCCTCTTAATGCGGTTTTAAAATTGACAGCAGAGGGAACTTCGCTTGATGTCTTGTCAGCTTGTTCTACCAAGTGATGATTTTACTTTGTTAGAGCTCTATGTACCACGATCATTCTACAATGAACACGTGCCTTTAAAAAACAGCAAAAAGTATCAGAATGCCTTTATTTTGTAGAAGAATTAAATTATGAAAGTTTTTCTGATCTGAAAGATGTGACCAAACTCGGACTTTAAACTTCAAATCTGTTCTGTAAAATTCATGAAAGAAGAAATAAACAAAAAAATATTTTAGAAAACTTAAGAATAATTTAAGTTACGCCATAGAGAAAAAAATAAAGAAAAAATCAAAATATTACATTTAAAAGATCAAAGCCTGAGTTAAAAAAAAAAAAAATAGAAGAGCAGTTAAACATTATTTAATACAACGAATGAGATGCCAAATTGTGTTGTTTTGTTATGAGTATGTTGCCTACCTTAAGTGACAAGTGAGATTAGTTATCTTTATTTTTTTCTCTATGGCGTAACTTAAATTATTCTTAAGTTTTCTAAAATATTTTTTTGTTTTTTCAACAATAAGTGAGTAATAGGAAACTATTTTTCAAGTCCAACTATAGAATTATTCAATCTACGCAACAAATTGGAACCATGTTTTTAACTTCAGTTAAGAGTGATTTATTAAACGATAATTTTTTTGAACGTCTGTTACGCACTTTTTCTATTTGCGAGAAAAAAAAACTTTTTCACTGCGTTTCCTCCAAATCATGGTTATATGTATGTAAAATTATTCAAAGGTAGTTGGTGCGTGTTAAAATGAATAGATGAGAAAAAATTAATCTTAGAACGCCATAATATGTTAGGTTGTAAATTCTTTTATGTACATAGAATGAAGATTTTTTGCAAACAACTATTATGTTTCAATGTCCTAGAGAAAAAAAGTTGAATGATATTAAGAGCTAAAGGGGATTGCCTATTTTAGGGCCGACACCTCCAGACATGAGAGATGTCTTCTTAAACGATGCATTATTATACTCTGAACATTTTTTATTAACAATGTTTATTTCTATTATCTAGCGTGGAGAAACTTGGTGGGCCGGGCGGGGGGTGGGGGTGGGGGATGATGTCAAAGTTTAATCTCGTAAATTTTGGAAAATCTAGTACAGAACCGAATTCCTTAGAAGCTGAGAAGAAGTTTGAGTATCCACACTCCTATACTCGAAGCCTTAAATAGCTTTTTATAGCCACTCCAATACTCAATTTTTTAGTATTTCCCCCTTTTTTATTCGAACTTAGGAACTAGATTTTTCGCACTTTAGATCAGCTCTAACTTGGTAGGGTTATGTTCGATCGGAAAACGCGTTTCATTGTTCGTCTCAGCTCAATACCAGCTGCAATTCGTGGAAGAAAACTTTTTTCTGCATAAACTGAAAAAAAAAACAAAAATTATTAGTTAAAACGACAAATCACGATTAGTTGATTGTACATTAGTAATTCCTGTAAATTGATTTGGAAAAACAATTAAGTGATTCGTAAAATTGTAAATGCTTATTAGTTGCAATTTATAATTGGAATTAGTTGATTTTCCCTTAGTTGTTTTGACAAATACTTTAGTTGTAGCTTTGAATTCAATTAGTTCACTTAACAAATGTTTGATGATAAATTAACTAATCATATTTCAGAAGACATATCAGTAAAATGAACATATAAAATTATTAATTTCTTTTCGCAGAAACAATGCAAATGTTTGTTTATTTTTAAGAATATGATTTGCTCTATTAGCGAATTTATGCAATTAATAAATTCACAAATAAATTTATAGATTTTTTTAATGTGATATAACCTCACAATTTATTCAGTGAACGAATTTAGTTTATATGAATAATAAAATTTTCGCATAACTTTAAATTTAAATCACTGCATCATTAATATTTATTTTTATACCCTAGATGAAATCTCATAGGTCATACTGAGTTTATCATTTCGCTGGTAACCCATATTACTGATAAAGGAAAAATGGATTGGACACCGACGCATAATTGTAATTTTGATTTTTGTGATTTTTGCATATCTGTCCGCTTGTCCGTCTATCCGTTCGTCTATAGCATTTTCGAGAGAATAATAATATTTGTTGAATCGAAAAATCTGAACTTTTGCTTTGACACATCTTTTTTTTTCAATTTGAATTTCCTTTGGACATGTTAAAAACCAATTCGTAATTTCGACTTATATATTCGATGAATCAACAAATCAGAAATTTTTGCTTCATATAATTCACACTTAGAAATTATACTGAGTGTATATATGAGGTTTGCTTAATATTTTCTTTAGGGTCTACAGTACGCAGAAAATCTTAGTCATTAGTACGAGTACACATAGAGTTTTTACAGAACGCTGTTTTTCCTTTTTATTCAAAATATTGTCAGTTTCCTTCGGGTAGATAATAAAATCATATCAAAATACTAATTACAAAAATAATTAAATTCATAGCATTTTATTATTATGATCAACTAAAAAATTAGTTGAACTTTCCAATTTCATTACATATTTTAACAAATTCGATTAGTTGATTACTAATGTGTTCATCAAACTAATGTTTCAGTTATTTTAAATAATGCGGTATGCAAAATCAACCGATTAATTACTTAATTTGGAGAATTGAATTTGTTGAAAGAGAAATATTAATTAGTCGATTGTTCTAGTAAGTACTTCTAAAGACTGGATTAAACAACCACTAGTTGAATTCACAAATGTAATGACAAAACAAGATTAGCTAAATCAACTAATGTCAATAAGTTTTCTTAACGAATATGATTCGTAAGCTGAAAGTCAACTGATATTATTTGTTGATGAAACAAATTCATTTGCGTAAAGCAACTAATCTGGTTTTTTTTTCAGTGTACATTTAAGGTAGTGGGGAGGAATTCCCTCGACGGGGGGGGGATTGTGGTTTTTCCAATACCGCATCTTGCATATCAAATTAAAGGTCTCGCCGAGTACAATCGGGTATACCCTTTTTTCTCGATTCAGATAAACCTTTTTGCCTTCGGACAACCCATTTTCATGTACTTGGGTCACATACACTGCAGCTACTACATTTCGCATATATTTTTGAAATTCTTTCTTTCACAGCCATAAGTGCTCTGTTGTGAGCATTTTTCTCATAGAAAGTCAATTTCACGATATATTCCAAGATGTAGAGATGTCCCCTTTTTCATCCAAGAAAGTCGCTCAAGCTGCAACTGATCGCCAAAGCTTTCCCCCGCTAGATAGAAATATACATTGTTAATAAAATACGTTCAGAGTACCATAATGCTTCGTTTAAGACACCTCTCATGTTTGGAGTTGTCGGACCTAAATTTGTATGAAGATTGGGAATTCCCCTTTAGTAGGATGATCTGCGCTATCTACAATAGGCACATGGTTATTTGCTATTAGTTTTCAGATTTCAGATTCAGATACCATGCTTTATATAAATATGATGAGAAACAAGTTATCAAGTTCTATAATCAGGATTTTGTGTGAGCTCTCGATTATAAGCCTCTCTTTCATTAAAATACAAATAAAAAGCGAAACAAGAGCGTTTGATTTTTTTTTTTTTAATATCGAAACGTCTAACTCTGTTTAAAAGCTTAACCCTAATTCGTATAACATTTATGCACCTTAAAGTTATTACGCAAGCTAAATCTATTACACTCGTACTTGCACCAATTGAACTATTAAAATGCAATCAGCATCAAGGCATAATCAAAAAGTTTCAATTAATTTTACTGATTCAGAAGATGTGCAACACCTTTCCTAATATTTTAAAATTTTAATTTGACTTGCATGAATGATGATTTCAACACGTTTTCCATATAAATAGAGACAGTCCGTCTAATGTTATAGTTTACATTAACACAGCTCCTGTGTTAAAGAAAAAAAAATACATAAATAAAAAATTGCATTTAAGAAGAAAACTGAAGGCAAAAAATATTCCATCGAAAATGCGATGTTCACCGACAATTACATAATGAAGTCAAGGTTGATTTGCATGTTTTTCATCAAAGGTTATACATCTTTCCAGCTCACAACAAATTAGTGAATTTTTGCGATATTCGTGATTTGAATTTAAAATTTTTAACCAACTGGTTGAGTTCATTGCGCTTTATTCTTCAGATTTTTGACTGCATGTTTTTTTTTTTTTTTTGTTTTGCAGAATTTTCAAACCATTATTGGCTGTGGTCCAGATGACCCCTAAGCTGGTTTTATCTATTTTTTAATGTTATTATGAAAGTTGATTGCGCAACGCGTTTTTTTTTTTTTTTTGCAAACTCAACGTTACTATAAAACTCAGTTCGCAAAAAATTTAACTTTCTTGATTCTATAATTAGGTTTTTCTCCACAAATTTTTTAAAAATATAGCACCGCCTGAAATTGATAGTTGAAGCATATCTAAAAATATTCTGTATGGAAGAGTCTTCATTGTGCAGGCATAAAGAGTCAACGAATTCAATTCAATGACATCATGGTACCTATTGAGACGACCATGATCGGCAACTATATGCGTGAAGAGTTAAACATTGGCTCTATACCTTTGCAAAAGTTATTTTGTCAGCCTTGTTTGTTTTGTTGCGTTTTTTTTTCTTTTTTTTTATACATATTTTAAGCCCAAGCTCAGGGGACACTCTATGATGCAAAGCACAGCATAGCAAAAAGGAGATTTGGAAAGGTTCACATTTATTAAGATAGTGATGTACGTGCTGCTGTAAGTATGTCACTCGTGAATCTTCGCAGATAGTAAGTACGAGGAAAGACAGCAGATGGTAAACTGTTCCACATTCACACAATTTAGGATAAAATTGGATCACGTTGGGAAGTTTTTTTTATGCGTAAAAGGTTGTGCGCAGTTTGCAGTGCGAATATTGCGGGCAGGACTCAACCTTCAAGGGATCAAACTATGTAGATATTTCTTCAGGACTTTGACCATGCATGTAGCGAGAAAGGAGTGAAAGGTATACAACATTGTGGTGGTGTTCGAACGAATCGATATGACAAGTTATTACTACATGGCCAATGAGATTGAAGGCTCTCTTTTGGATAGTGTTTGCGTAACTCTCCATACAAATTGTCTACTTACGAAAGTAACTTTCCACTTTCTGCCTCCATGGAAGTAAATTTCATGAAAGTTGAAAATCAAGAAAGTGATTCATGTCAGACAACAAGGAAAAAGGCTGAAATTGGGAAAAATTATTGATAAGGTGGGTACAGTGTGTGTTTTGTATCGTAGAGTGTAGTGATAAGTAATTAATAAAGTGAATAAAATTATTTTTAGATATGGATAAATGGTCTACCATACCAAGCATATCATACCAAGCAAATCATAATGTTCCTGGAAAAATTCGTTTCTGGGACTATACACATAAAGATGATAGTAACTGCAACAAAAGGCTTGCTGCGTTAGAAGAACCTGGCATAATGTATGGTTATACCAGGTTTTAAAGGTAAGAAAGGGCAGAATAAAAATTCATTCATTGAGGAATACATTTAGGGAAGAGAAAAGAAAAGTAGCCAAAAGCAATAAGTCGGGAAGTGGAGTAGACGATATAGTATATATTCCTAAATTACCTTGGTTTGATATTGCGAATACTGTTTTGAATAAAATAGTTCAAATTAGAAAAGCGAAACAAATTTTGTAGGAAAACGTTTATTCTGTTTTTTAAAACATACTTATTAAACCATTTTGTCCTGCTATGGGACAGCACCTTTCCTAGAAAATACTCTGCATAATTTCCTCTTAAATTTGGTGCTATTTGTGCATACCGTCTGTCAGTTGAAGGTCTTCCTATTTCGGTCAAGCCAAAGGAAGCATGCTCTCTCCATGATCCATGTATAACTGTTTCCTAACCAGTGTCCTCAATATCAATTAGAGAAATTCAGCACATACTGCCATGAAGAAGTTTTGCTAAGTTGCCTTCATGACTTATCCACTCTAGATGTTTTTATAGGGATAGGTTTGCCAAATACACGGAAAACTGCTGCTAAAACACCAAATGAATTTTTTACGGTTCGGTGTGCTCGTGACAGCCTATAATTAAATATTTATTCTTTGAAAAGTGTACCCATTTGGTAAATCCATTGCTTGGGAAAAATTACATCATTATGGATTGGGCCGATATAAAACGTGATGCATAGTAACTTGTTTGGATTAAATGCGAACCGATTGCGCCTACACCACATATCGAATCTTTTCACATCATCATTTATGCGGGCCTTACAATCGTCAACAAGTTCAATGGGTCTACTCAAATACAACTGTACGTATATAGTCGGCATATATATGAACTTTGGTATTTCCAATAATTTGCGGCAGTTTTTTTTAGAAATAGACTAAATAGTAATGGCCCCAGAATTGGATCCTGTGGTATCCTAGAAAAGAGAGTAATAGCCTTAGGGAATGACTCTCAAATCTTAATCTTTTGAACATGATCAGTAAGAAAGTTTTTTTTTTATTGGAGTAACAGCTGATATACTAAAATTAAAAAGCTTGACGAGATTGTAAAGGATAATGCTATAATTTATACTATTAAAGGCTTTGAAAAAGTCAAGGAGTATCAGGCAACCAAAATTGTGCTGATCTAGAATGTTTCTTTTGTCAGAAGTTACTTTTAGGAGAGCGCTCTTTCAGATGTAAAAACTACGAAAACCTGATTGCCAACGTGACAAAGATCATATCCTTGCAGATATTTTCACATCAATATGCTAATTAGACGATAATCAGCGGCTGATACTGATAAACGACGATATTAAATATTTGAATTCAAATATAGCTTGCTAGCTTTATTAATTCCACAACCCTCAATCGATATTTCATTTTATCTTATTTATGCAAAAATTGGTCATTCAGTCATTCAATATCTCCAGAATTTTAACTACAACTAATGCATGAAAATATAAATTTTTTTTAATTATTCAAAAATGAAGGAATCTTCTAGAAATTTAACTGCACACGTTTAGTTAAAATAAAAACAACTTAAAAAAATCTATACCCGGTACTTAAGCACATTTTTATATACCTACATCATACATAATATCTAGGTTTGTGTGTTTCACGTAAACTATTAACGACTATTTTTATAACTCAACCGACTTGTTAGTTTGCCACTATACCTACATGCTAACTACTCTTACATATGTATATACCCCGCTTTCATAATATGAAATAATCACACATAACAAACTTAAGGTCAACAGGAAAATAAATTCAATGTCAACAAAATATTTAAGATAATTTTTATTTTATGCAAAACCTGCATACAAATGTCATTGTCCGGAATTAGTCAAAGGGCGATAAACTAAAGAAGGTTCATTAACTTAAAAAAATGTTAGTAAAATAACTCCGCGAATTGTTGTACATACAAAGATTGCTTCTCTACTTCGGTGTAATTTTATAAAGTTTATAGAAATCCCAAAAAGGGAAAGTTGTTGACCGTAATTAGCTTCCGGCAATTCTGCAAAATTTACGACAAGAGTATTTAAAAAAATTATCTCAGTGAAGCCAATGGAAAATACTTAATAGACGATTTTGATAACACAAAAAAAAGATGATGCTAAAAATAATTTACCGGTTTTGAAGATTGTTTAGTTCCGAAAGAACTCTCGCTTCTGACGTAAGAGATTAAGAACTACAATCTGATCCCAAGGAAAACAAGACCAGTTTTTTATTGTTATGATTTTATTCTTTAAAACAATCAACAGTTTCCTTTTACAGTATTTTAAAGTTTTTTTTTTATTCCTTTATGATAATGTAGAAAATTTCAGATGAAAATCTTAAAAGTCTCAGATATTTTATAAGTAAATAATTCTAATTTTTTTCGTTTTAATTTTTTAAGCAAAGAAACTTGTTCAGAAACTGACCTTGGCTAAGAATTATTTCCCGTTAAAAACAAGATCTTAACACCTAAACGGTTATCTTTTATTATTAAGCTGCCTTTTCATCTGACTGTATAATTATAAAAAACAAGTGAGTTAGCCGTTCAAAGCTTCTGTTTTGAAACTTTAGTTCAAAGAATCTAGAAAGCACTTCGGTGGAGTATTGTAAATATACTTTAGAAAATATTCGAAGAATTTTTAGAAACTATTAAAAAGGAAGAAAATAGAAAATTTGTTTACAATGTCGAGAATTTCCAATGTGTATTCAACTTCTTCTAGGTACCTACTTGGAAAAAATATTAGCCAACACATTCTAGGTATTTTCATATTCTACGGCTGAAAAATAAAGTTTCTAGGAAATAAATTACGGGGTAACACCACTCGCAGAAAATAAGGCTTAACTTTGACAATATATTTTGGGAGTATGAAAAATGGAATGTGAATTCTTTTAAGAGGGTTTATTTAACACATTTTTTTTATTATAATTTTCATAAAAAATTGGGCGACAGACCCCATCCTGAAAAACGTGCTTTTATAAATAGCTCTACGGGAGAACGGTTTTTTCCTAAAGTATAAAATATAAGGGCCTTCCCACACGAGAAGTTTTTTAGGGAAAGAAGGAATTTCCTTCCCTTGTGCTGAGACATGCCAGCACAATAATGTTGCTCCGCATAATTCCTTATATATATTAATTGTATGCGTGTTCAATTAAGTCACATGTACAGCATGTAATTTATATTAAATTGTTATATTATCACATGAAATCGCAAGTAAACATCTGTACAGCCGTACGATCAGAAATTTCAGAAATTTCGCAATTTCAAAATGGCCGGAGCTAATTTGCTTGCAGTAATATTGGTATAGTGCCCGTACTCCTGATCGAAACTTGGTAGCACGGAATTTTTTCTACCCCCGAATCCTTCTCACCCGTAAAAACTGCCTACAAATTCCGCTTGTGGGCTATGGCTAAGATCTGGAAAAAACAAATATAATCTATATAGTATTAGCAATAAGACTACGCAGTGGGGGGTTTTTTATCATCAAATTTTGCAAAATGGTAGGTACACTTAGAAATATTTCGATTTTTTGCACTAAAAATAAGCAGTAAATTGTTTATAAAACAAAAGGTTTACATGTAATTAAAAAATGGTTACGAACTCCCATTGAGAACGAATTGTGAAGCTATGATCAAAACTTCAAATCGATTCATGCAAAGGTGTTCGAATAAACCGTTCTCCCAGTTTGTAAAAAGGGGTTTCGAGGAAAGCTCGTAAACTTGCATGAGCACTTACTTAAATCCTTGACATTTTTTTACGTTTAATCTGCAATACCTACATATATTATACATTGATGCTTTTATTATAGCATTTGCGCACCCTCGAGAATGGTGGCGATCACAGCACGCGCTCCGAGGACCGGCGGCAAAATCGATAATTGAACCTTTTACATTTTTTTCGCTATAGGACTAACTTCATATTCTTTTTATGACCCCATAGTATTTTTTAAGCAAAACAGAAAGCGATTTTTCCAAAATCTTATAGTGGTGTTACACCTGACTAGAATAAAAAAAATAAAAAAAGGGATATAAAAGTTACATTTGATTATGCTTTGTAATTAAGTAAAATATATTATTCACATTTTAGTAGCTTTTTAATAATATACACTTTTTTTGTTACATGAAGGAGATTTCTTTCTTGTCTAACAGACTGAAATTTATTGAAAATAATTTCAATAAATTTACAAAATACATTTTAAGTGCAAAAAAATGATTGAAGTTTTCGACCCAGCGATCAGAAAGGTCTCATCAGTACGGTTATCTGCAATCGCCTACCACAGAAGTTCAATGTTTTCGTTACTTTAATAATCTCAACAATTCTGATATAGCATTATAATTGCACACGTAATCTATTAAACTTCACGTGACGGATGTAAAGAAATATATTCTCGTATAAAAAAAAAAAAAAAAACAAAGTAGACATATTGTAAACAAAACATAAATCGTAGACAAAGAACTGTTATTCAGATTTCATTGTAAGAAGGGAAGCAATCATCATCATTTCGACACTTCAGTTCTATGTTGCCTATTCCCAGTGTAGAAAAGAGCGCTCTAAGAACTCTCCTGAAGCGCTTCCCTAGAATGAATGCGTTTTTTCGAAAGCTTTACTGAGATTTTTGGATAATCATCGCAGTACTTTTTACTTAACCTCATAAGAGGACCTCAAGACTGCGCTTTCAGAGAACATTAATAAGATGCTTCCGATTGCTCATAATTATTTGTGATATTAAATTGTGTTAAATTGATTAAATAAGCCAATATTCTCCATTTTATTCTCACTTATATTAACCAAAAATTCAGATTACTTTTAACCACTCTGAACTTCACATTGAAAATGAGAGATGCATAATTCGGAAAATAGTGGAAAAATCCACAGCATAGATTTGTGGAAAAGTAGATGAAATCACCACTTATTACAAGTCTGCTGCGGCTAATCAAATAATCTTCTAAAGAGCTTCAAAATGATGCCTAAGGAAGCGCTAAAATTGTGCTCCTCAGAAGCGCTGGTTTTTCGTTCCAATGGGCTTAACCTAGCTTAGCTTATAAAATATTCATTATAGGCTCTAAGTGTAATTTTACTTGAAATCGGTAGGTACTAAGTTTGTCATTTCGATTGTAACACAGATTAATAATGCTGGTAGAGCAAAATGGGTTGGACCCCACGCATGATATTAAAAGCTAATTTGATTTAGCTAATTTGATTTTTGCATTTACATCTGTCCGTCCATCTACCCTCACGATAACTCGAAAATGCTTGCACTTAGAGAGCTGAAATGAAGCAAACGGGGGGTTTTTTTTTTTTTTTTTTTTTAATAAAGAAGTAAATTTTAATTAAAAAATGGAACAATTCGGATAACTCCTTCGTGGGGTTACTATACAACATTTTTGTTTTTCAATATGTATTTGCACACTACCTGAAATTTTATAAATGGTGTTTTCATAAAAATAGTAAATATAAAATATCAAAAATGGGTTAAATCGGAAAGCCCCTTCTTGGTGATTCCATATAAAAATTTGGGTTTTTTACTTATACTGTGAGAACGATCAGTCCTGGACGTATCTACATCGATGAAGCTCCTGAATTGCCTAATAGGCCATTCAGGAGATTAATCGATGCAGGCTTGACGATCTCCATATCTCAAAAATGTTCTGCCACATGACCATTTTGATTTTAGGAAATAAAAAAAGTCACGCGGAAGTGCGGCGAATAGGCGGAGTGATCTGTGATTGTTATGTTATCTAGTTCGATAAATTTGCGGACAATATACGGACTCTATACACGAAGGTGGATTGCATCATCAATCACAGTATGAGGAAATCATCATACGAAATCGTGTGAATGCTGGCAGTACTCATGTGAAACTGATTGGCAATCATTTTAACAGATATGTGATTGTTTGACACTTTTTCCTTTCCTCGCGTTGTACTTTCATGTTTTGACGCCCCTCTCTACAATATTTCACCCACTGAAACACAGGTTTTGTCATAGAAAATGTCTGATACACAACGCACAATATTTTATGAATTTCCGATCCATTCTTTCAACAAATTGTGTTCCATTTGTAAAAAATTCCGACGACCGAGTCGTGGACACTGCGAATCTTTTCCAAATCGTGAATTCGCTCGTTCGAAGTAAAACTTTTACTGAAAATTAACGATGCTCCCAGATATACGTTCCAATTTCAAATTCAAATACTCTACCAGTATTCTTAATGAGACAGAAAAAAATCAGTACACAGAGTTTTTGAATACATTTCGTATAGAGTTTAACGCTCTAGTTCGGGGAGACGCATCTTTGCTAATTTCGTAATTCCCACCTTTATTCGTAAAATCTAGACCTCCATTCCCTTCATTCACTCTCTAATCACTTTCATTCCTCTCGTCCATCTCCTGCTTTGTTGCAAATTCGTGATAGTTTTTTTCCCGGAAGTCTACTTCGTTCCAAAAGGATTTCCACTGACATGTTTTTATATCATATATCTGATGGTCTAACAATAAGACATGCAAAATACATAAAACTAAATTTTACCAGCGCTCTTTCGAACTCAAGAAATTTAATTTTATGTACCTTCCAGGTTCGTATTGGTTGCATCTTTA
Source organism: Dioctria rufipes (assembly GCA_963924295.1). Lineage (NCBI taxonomy): Eukaryota > Metazoa > Arthropoda > Insecta > Diptera > Asilidae > Dioctria > Dioctria rufipes. Next base: position 49,840,094 of record OZ002743.1, read on the forward strand.
TCTTAAGAACTAGACAACATACGGAAAATGAACATTAAGCCGGTCCAACACGACTCGCGTATATTATCGAATGTTTTAAGCGAATATTCAGTGCATCTCGTTTTAGTGTATCTCCTACAAGACGTGCTTCGCCTTCCCTCGTAGAATATTTGTTGATACTCGCGAATATGTGGGGCCGACTTTAGCTGAGATTCCAGATATTTTATGTTCTGAAAATAATTTAGACATTTTCGGTCGAATGCGATACTCGTGTATCCCAAAGTTAGGAATTGACCTGGATTTTATGTCAGAAATGTTTGATTGTTTGCAATGAAAATCTATATGAATAAAAATCAATTGCCGCATGTACGTTACATTATCACTTAAGAATAGCTCAACTGATTGGGCTCATTCTTTTTTTGTTGTGTTCATAATTGTCAGGATAAGGTTTTAGGCAAAGAAAAATTGGAATTGGCAAGCCTTTCTTGGTGTTGCCATACAAAACTTTGGTTTTTCACTATATATTTGGACACTGCCTGAACGTGTCGATGTGGAAAGCTCAAATTTTGATATAAATTGCTAATATATGTTCAAAAATTGACCAAATCGGGCCACCCCACTTGAGTTTTTAACTATAAATTAGGACAATGCCTCACTCGTCGACGTAGAGAGCCGAAATTTGTATATTGGCCTTTTTTTAAAAAAGGGAAACGTAAATTCGAAACTGGGACCGATCGGGCAACTCCTTTGTAGGATTGTCATACAAAAATACAATTTTTTACCCCATATGTGGGCATTACGAGAGCGCGTCGACGTAGAGAGCTGCACTCTCCCACACAAATGAATGTGTGCAGGCACAGGCATACATGCACACAACACACAAGAACACACACACACACACACACACAACCAGACACAGGGTGAAACCCTAGATTTCGGAATCGCGCGATCGAGTCAGATGATAGCTTAGATATTATGCACCTCTAACCACTCCTTTTAGCCCCTACATCCATTTAGGTATCTATTTTACCGCCGAGCAACGCCGGTGGGCTCCACTAGTTTATCATAATTGTTAGCAGACAGTATACACAGATTAAGTATTTGAATGCTAAGTGCAGTAAGTGCAACGTTACCTGAAGTAGATGCACATATTTTGTTTTTTAGAGATGTGAGTTATGATATATCATATGATCACTGGAAAATTAAATTTAAAATTAATCACCTTAATTAGCTTGGATGAATCTTTGATTAAATTGTAATAAAAATCTACCTACATCAAAGTTTTTTTTTTTTTTTTAAATAATATGTTGGATTATCTAACGGCAAGTACGAAGAAGCAAATCATAAATTGAGGGTAGTAAAGAATCGCTGATCCGTACTACAAATATGAAAAATTCTACGTACATAATAGGTTTATTCCCGTATAAAATAATTCCATGAAAAATACTTTTCTAGAATTCATACTTCATTATCATATCAGCACTATACCATTGGACAACAATTGAAAAAAAAAGCTGTTTCAGTAGTGAGAATACCGGAAAACCTGAACTTGGTATTATGTTTTTTTTTTTTTACTAAAGTGAAATTATTTAATCATTACGTATATACATACATAAGTCTTTTAATGATTAAAAACTTGATGATTTTCAATACAATTCTTGAATGCATTTAATGACATATTTCATGTTAATTATGTTCATGTAAATCGCTCTGTCTCAATAAGAAATTAAGTAAACTGGTTTTTCCTATAATTAATATTAATTTTAATGCAATTATATAATTATTCCAAATAGGAGATTACAGAGTAAAAAAAGAAAAAAAAAACATATTTCATGTCCTATTTCAATCTGTCATTAACAGCCAAGTGAAAAAAACTGCTGTGACGCATTTTCACCAGCTTAATCTCACTTTCTACTGGAACTGCATTACCTACATATATTTTACGATTGTTCATAACCAGCTTAGTCCGGCGGCACTGATCTTACCTGGTTGAACATATACATATGTATGAGCTTCGTATAGGAATAGGATAGGTGCACATATATGTATGTATGTAGATAGCCCCAATGAATAGCTCCACTGAAATTTTTCAAGCCAACCGCAACGTGCGTGCGCGGTGAGGTTAAGCTCAAGCTTAATTTTCATATTCAGTTTCAGTTTCAAATAAGTCCGCGCGTGATATAGACGACAAACTGAGATTTAGTAAAATTCAAGCTCTACTGCCGCCGGTATCTTTATATGTCCCAGTGCTGCACATATATATAGTTTCCCTTATAAAAATTTTCATCGAGTTGTTTTAGTTTTTCGCTACTAGAAAAATTATTGTTTACAAACATAAATTGTGAGAATTTTTGCAGTTTTCGACTTTTGTGTAGATCTTTTATATAAAAGCGCATGCTCAAGTAGATTTTATTATTTTCCAAGGGCACATTTACTTAAAGTTGTTGTAAAAAAAAATTGTTGCATTTGTGCTGAAGTTGAATTTTGCACTTCTGAAGAGGAAGAGATACACAATGGAAGCTGTTTGGAGATTTCGCCTTATGCTGTTCACAGCTGTTGCTCTGATTATGTTCGGAGACTTTTTCGGATATGGATATGGCAGTGTAAGAGGAGCAAAATCAACGGGTGGAAGAAGTCCTACCACATTTAGAGAAAACCAACCTGATCTCGATATTATTGAAGGTATGAAATATTATATTTTAAATTATTATGCGCCGCCGCCATATCTACATAATTCAAAACCTCATGAAATATAAGAATTCTACTTATTCATGCACAGCTGCGCATTAAGTGTTTTGCGTTATTTGAGGTTATTTCATGTCTTTGTTATTCTTTTTGTGTTGAAGGTCGAATCGGAACTGAAAGGAATAATTTTACATAAAAATTTGCTTTTCATATTTCTTTAAAATAATTGAATACATTTTATGAGAGGTACTTCAAAATTTTATTCTGTGCACCTACCAAAATTTTAATATTCAAGTAGAAAGTAGAAGTGGAATAGTTGAGATAGCACTTGCACCAATAATTTTACTTTCTAAATGCGCTACTGACTTACTAACACTTTTTAAAACTTCATAACACCATAAGTTGAATCTTTCTAGTTACTTTCAAATTTTCATAGTCATTTGAAAGCTCGTCGTTTGTTATTTATAACTACTTTTCTAAATGTTTCGCACTCATGTAAAAACGAAAAAAAAAAATCAAGTTATGGTCATCATAAAGATGTTCGACTAGAGCTCTTTTCCGAATAAAGACATTTATAATGGTGAAAATAACCCAGAAAAACTAGCTGGAGGATAAACTAAACTTTACGCGAAGACTAAGAAGAGGAATAATTTTGCGAAATTTGTTTAGATTATAAAAGTATTTTTATACTTAGTTCAACAAGCCCACATTTTCAAGCTATAATTTTTATTTTAAGTATAGAAAGTATTTAGCAGAGTTATGGTGCGTTGAAGGTCTCAATTGGTGATATTGAAGCGTGATTAATTCGTTCGAATTCAACCAAAGGTCAAGGATACAATTAAAATGTGGGAATTATGTATATTAGGTAGTTTGGAAATTAAATAGAATAAAATAATGCAATTTGCTACACTTAGTTATAAAAATTAAAAGTTTAGTATAAAAATGCAAGAAATTTTATCTTTTGTTTTAAAAATTCGAAATGTTGACGGTGTACAAATAATTCTGAACGATTCCTTCCAGAGACAAACTTTAATGATAAATTCATTTAGTATTTCTTGCCGATAATATCTGTTGTGTGTGTCCTAGTTTATCTCAAGTATTCCTTTTTCAAGGGAAGAAAACATCATTATTACCATCGAATGAGGACTTCTGAAAGATGTTTGAAGTAGATAACCACCCATCCAATATTTAGATTCGATGTCGTATAGATTTGAACTGAATTCCGGAAGTCGGTTTCTTTAGTATACTATTGTAGTAACAGATTATTTTGTCCAAAAGTGGCGGCCTAAGCTTTAAAACTGTTTTGTTTTCAAATGAGCAAAAAATTTACTCCAGTGAGTCAAATAAAAAAAAAAATAAACAAAAAATTGTAAAAAAATTTATTCGACTACTTTCATTGTTCCTATTTAATGACATCTGAAAATATTTTTTAGAAAATTGTGAAATACGATGGCGTCTAGTTCTGTGATAAAAATTTATTGGAAAACTTTAATTTCAAGATGCACTAAAAAGTCGAAATTAAATTTTTCTTTGGCGGGTACTTAATTAATTAAATAATATTGAAATTCGTGGGGTAATTAATAAAAATAATAATAATTAATTGATATACAAATTCATAAGGTATGGGAAATAAGTCAAATTTATTTGTTTTTAATGCTATTTACTAAGAGATTTACATATGCTAAATTTTTCCAAGAGTTTTTTAACAATATTAATATGTGGAAAAGGAAAAAGGGGGAGGGGGTTACTACTGATAACATTAAATTTAAATCATTTTTTCATGTAAAATTTCATTAACCCAAAGTCTTAAGTTTATTACAATAACCGACCGCATTCTGTGACTAAAATTAAACATTTTAAAGGTTCCTTCGCCTTTAATTAATAATAATAATACATTTTTATTAGCTTCATTTACCTTTACAATAGGCCATGAGTAATCATAATAATACATACTACAGTAATAACTACTTTTTGATAAATTAAACGAATAATTTCTTAAATATAAATATATTTCTTTCAGCTCTATTACATATTAGCTTATTGTAGATTTTTAATCCCTTATAAATATAAAAGTGAATTTTGAGACCTACTTGTACTGCAAATGCCAAGTCTAAATTCATTGGCATTCCTTAAATTTATTGAGTTGTGTCCCCTGAATAATTCCAGTTTCTATATAAATAATCAGGTAATACCTTATTCTTAATCTTAAAAATATATAACAACGTATTAAAAATTAAAAACATTTCTCATAGTTCTCTTTTGCAATTTTTGCATCCTACTCATAATTTCTTTGTTACTTAAAAACAAGATAGATGAACAATATTCAAAATGTGGTCTAATAATCAAAAATTATAAATTTGTATTGCAGTTAAAACTTCTCTGCGGTATACCTCAGGGCTCTATTCTCAGTCTGCTCCTTTTCTCACTATATATAAATAATCTACTCACGATTTTGAAAGATACTTCGTTTCACGTTTACGCTGATGATGTACAAATTTATTTAGATAGGTTAATTGGCTTATTCGAAGATAGCGACCTTCGGCTTAACGATGATCTCGATAAGATCTATGACTAGGCTAGTCGCAATTATCTTACTCTGAGTCGAATTGTCTATTTATGAATAGGAGGGATTATGACCTAAATGATCTACTAGTAGTTCAGATCAACGGTATCGTCATACCATATGCTAGGTCGGTTAAAAATCTGCGCGTTGAGCTAAATATTAAGTTTAGCTGTTGTGATTATATACCTAGTACAGTTTGAAAGGTGTATTCTTTCCTGCGAGTGTTAATAATGTCGGCAAATATATTGTCACAATGCATCCGCATGAAGCTTGCTGAAACTCTCGTACTACCATACTTTATCTTTGGGAGTCTAATATTTCCTAAACTGGATTCTTGTTGTCAGTGAAAATTAACGGTGTAGCTTTTAATGACACGATTCGATTTATATTCGGCTTGCCCAGATTTTCTCATATTTTCGTTCTATATCAACACCTTCCTTGGATGTTCTCTTGAAACATTTCCCATGAATAGATGGCTAAAATTCTTATACAACCAGATTTATGCGAAAGAGCCAGCTTATCTCCGGGACTGTGTTCAAATTCTAACCTCCACTCGATATCGTCATCTTCTACTGACTAGCTTCCTTACTAAAATTGCTAAGCGATCTTAATTTGTGCATGTCATTCGTAAATGGAATTGCTTATCTATTAGCCTTCAACGGACTAGCTACATTGGGACTTTCAGCAGGCTTCTCGCTTCGACCTACTTTCCGTAATATGCACTGTTTGATGATGTGTTCTGTATGCGGCTGCACCTCTTCAATTTCTCGACTATATTTTTGTATACATTCATTATTATTTTTAATATTTGTTTTTTTTCTTTTTCATTTTTTCCCTTAAATCTATTTTAGTTTTTGTTCTTCTACTCTAACATTATATAAAACCTTTATATTTTTTATTTTATATATTTCCCAATTTTTTTAAGTATTTGTATGCGTTTATCATTGTTATGACTCTTTCCGCAGTTATAATTTACAAACATATTGTTAATATTTAGAATTTTTCCTATGTTTTATTACAGACTATTAAGATTTCCAAAATCTTTTGTACCTTTGCCAGCAATACAGTTTATTATTATTATTTGTAATAAACTTATCCTTATTTATTCCTAGTTCTCTTTATAAATCATATTTTTTTACCTATTTTCTTAGAAATATAATTTAACTTATTATAGAAGATTATTTCTACATATTTGATTACATTGACTTGCTTTTTCATTACTACCCATTCTAATTTTACCAGAAATTCACCATTAAATGCTGCACATTTTGATTTCTTTACATTAAAGTTTATTCATTTTTAGCCAGGTGTTCAAGGCAGATAAATTCTCTTTTATTAGTTTTATTCCCGCATTACATTCAGTATATGCCAATGTATCATCCGCAAATAGTAGAGTGCTTCATAACCGGCACTATGTCATTAAACAAAGAAGGAAAAACGTCCTAGCATGGACCCTTGGCGGACCTCGACATTTACTTCCAGCCTTTCTAAGATAGTGTAACATACTCGAGTTCTTTGGTACCTCTGAGATAAATATGCGTTGAACCATTCATACCATATTTTTTACACCATGTCCATATAACTTATCTGTTAATATTATTTTATCAATAGTTCCAAATGCGCTTTGAAAATCTAGAAATACAACCAGCACTTAAATTTTAATTTCCAGTTCTTCCTTCCATCAGATTAAAACCCAATTCAATGCTCTCGCATAGGCGAAATCCGGACTTTTGTTCCGCGAAAAGTATGTTTTTCTCAAAGAAATTATCGATTTGCTGCAAACCACTTTCTCTATGAATTTTTTATGCATTGCTGATATATTTCTTCAAGCATGACTGCTTTTATAAATTCTTCTACAGGTATTATTTACGACTCCTTCCATCAAATATCCCTTCTTCCAACGATTGGTTTTCAATTTTTCAATGTATTAAGAATGTTAAAGTCTTTCTTTTTATTCATATTAAAAACTATTTGCCATAGATGATTTAGTCCTATTAAATTAAGCTTAAAACCAATATCAGCTTGAACCAATCTATAACTGTATTGCACATATTGGATTGCATTGAGTGCCATTTATACTTTCAATAAAAAATCTGTTTAAATGTTCTGCAATATCTGTACCTGTAGTATAAAGTTTATCGCAAATCTTTACTTTTTTATAGCGTTTCTTTACTCCTTTTCATATTTTTTTAGGATACTTCACTCCAAGAATTGTGCTTCTAATTTAGTCCCTTTTAGCTGACCTTATTTTTTTTATAATAGTTGTTTTGAATAAATTTATAATTAAATCAGTCACTTAAGCTGTTAATTATTGTTGCCTTATTGTATATTCTTCTTAATAAATCAGTTATGAACCATTTACCTCTATTTCCTTTTACTTCTTTCTTTAGTGTAAGCTCATTTACGATCTTTTAATTTCTCCTCAAAAAGTTGTGCACTTGCGTTTAGATCTTGTATTGAACAAGTATCCTTAATATCATATTTCACTAATCTTCTTGAAAATTTGTCTTTATCGTATTTTAACCGAATAAACTTTCTATCATTCTCTTTATGTAAATTTAAATGAATTCTAATAAACAACGTCTTATGGTCACGAATTTTAAAATTCTTACACGTTCTGGCAGTTACATAATTTATATCGGCAACTGCATAGTCAATTAATAACTTTGTATTCTGTGTTATTCTAGTATACTCCGCCACAATTTGTTTAAAGCCATTATCTAAAATTACATCCTTAAGCACTTTTGCATATGTTGTATCACTAGTAGAATGCACATTAAAATCATCAAGGATTATCACATTTCCATATAAATTAAATAATTCTTCACACCATTCTGTAAAATAGTTTCAAAATTGTTGTACTGATACACTTGGGGATCTACATATATGTCATCATAAATATAAAGCAATTTTTTCTAAACCAACATCTTATAAATAACCACCAAACAGTTTTCGTAATTGCTATCTTAGATATAATTTATATTTACATTTGTTTTTTATATATAAAACTACGCCTCCAGTACTTTCATATTAGAATCACATCTTACTACGTTTTATCGTTATCCCCAATATCATCCGTTAAATGCGTTGCTAACAACATAAACAAAGTCAAACTTTTCCCAATTCACAATTATTTCTAAATCATCAAAATTGTTTATTAGTCTTTGGATATTAAGATACACATCCTGTAGTTCCTTTAATTGCTAATGTTTAATTTTATTTTTATCAACTTTTACTTTCTTCAAGTACACATGGCACTTTCTGCTTAATGAAATGTGGTTTATATCGAGTTCAAGATTAAGATTATTATTCGCTCAACTGCAATTAATACATTCCTGATAATTTTCTTAAAACATTCTCTTTACTCACGATTTTCCCCACATCGTAAACACATACAGAATTCCTTTTTTTTTTATCATATACAATATATTTTTCACTTCTCTTTCATTACGTATATCCAGATATATATGATTAGTTTAGAAAAGATATGAAAAGGTCTATTCTTATATTTCCATAAACACCTTCTTTACTACAGCTCATGGCGCTAAGACTTTTCTTTACTTGCATATGTATAAGAAACGTGTCATTTGAAAGCTTTTAGCATTTCGCATTATGGAAAAACAAACACGTTTCATGTTTAAAAATTGTTATAAAATAAACAAATTTTATGGTGACGATAATTCTAACGTCTATTTATAGGTCGAAATGTTTACTATTAGTAAAAAGAAAGTAATTGTGAGTATTTCAACAAAATTACGAAGTGTTTCCGCATTTTCCTATAAACTTCATCCCAATTCACTGTGAAATGAGAGTACGGACTTCGCTGAAGAAGAAAGTCCTTTTTTAAATATGAAGTCTCTGTCCCCTGGAAAATATTGACTATGATTTTCTAATGAATGACAAATTCAAATGCATTATAATTACACTTATGAATTTAATATAATAATTAAATTCTTTTCAATTACATTTCATTTGTTTGTTAGACTTTATAAAAACATCAATTTTAAGTTTTTGACTATCAATTTGACATTCTCTAATTTTGAAAAATAAAACAGAGTAGGTACTCTTCGATTTAAAAATTAGAATTGTTATATTAAATTCATAAGTTTGATTTGAATTTTTCACTCATTAGAAAATCATATTCATTATTTGCAGAGGAATGAAGAGACTTCAAGCTTAAAAAAAGAACGTTCGTCTTGAGCGAAAGTTGTACTCTCATTGCATAGCGAATTAGCTAGAGTTTAATAAAATGCGGAAACTCTTCGTAATTTTTATGAAAGGCCTACAATTACATTTTTTTCTCCTAAAAGTAAACATTTTGACCAATAAATTGGCATTAGAATTATCGTCACCAGAAGCACTGTTTATTTTATATAAAGTTTTAAACAAGGCACGTGTTTGTTTTTCCATAACGCGCGATGCTAAAAAACGGCACGTTTTTCAAACATATGCATTTTATAACTCCATGACTTGTAGTAAAAAAGGCAATGCTTATACTCATCCCCGAACATATATATAAAAATATAAAATAGAAGAAGAAAAATACTTTTTCTTTAAGACTCATAATATAACTAAGGAAATGTGCGATTACATTTCGAAAAAATTTTCGATGGTTAACAATGTAATAAACTTTTTTCGAATTTGTATTCGGAATCGAATGGGCTTGTGGAGGGAAAACATACTTTTCATCTGTAAAGTGTGTTTTTCTATCCAAATCGTTTTAACAAAGGTTATGAATGTACACACTTATCCTATATTTCTCTCAATCCCGCTCTGATATAATGCATAAACAATACAAACGTACGCATGTACATACATATATGGGAATCGGAACAAATATGCATAGTCACAACTTGTTTTTCTACTTTTTTACCTACAAGTATCTTGTTCAATTCATAGCTTAAGTTTACTTTTAATAAAAAATGCCCCGATTCCACAAACAGACACAAGGTGCCTTAGGCCAATGTCACACGTGCTTCAAAATGACACACGAGTGTAACTTTGTTCGCACAACGGAAAATGATGTTGCTCTTTTCTATTAGCTACTTAGCTTAATTTTAACTTTTGATTAAAACGATTGTTCCAAATAATATTTTTTTTTTATATGTATTTATATTTTGTTGTAAAACTTTTTAAAAAGCAAAGAAAAAAAAGGAAAAAACTTTTGAATGCATTCACTAAATAGCGAAAAATATTTCACTAGGCATTTCTCTTTCAAGCATCCCAAATTAAAGGAATTTTCAGAACCACTATTATCAACACTATTATAGTACGTCTTATTCTGATCTTGGTACTTTTCGTTGCTAGTATCCCAAACATTTATAAGAGCTGTCTGAGGTTCTGTTTTTTGCTTGGCAAGAAGTGAGGATAATCTTCATTCCTAAGGCAGACAGAACGGAACGGGCCACATCGAGGCAAAAGTCTTAGGACCTATCAGTCTTTCCTCCTTTATGCTTAAGGTCTAATAGAGGTACACATAAGAAGTGTATATCAGGGTGGCAGAAAATTGGTAGACTCGGCACTGCACGCAGTGCTGTCCGTTGTTGAGAAATCCCTAGTATATGAGAAGTACACTGTAGGTGCTTTCTTGGATATTGAGGGGGCTTTCAATAACGTGAAGACGGAGGTTATATATAATGGACTGAGAAGGGTGGGAGCAGATAAGCGTCTATATGACTGAATCAACTCAATGCTTCTCAGTAGAAAGATTAGCTCCTGCTCAAGTGACGCTATTGTGAGAAGAGGAGAAGAGCAGTCTATCGAGGTACACCACAAGAGGGGTGGGTGCTATCACCTTTCCTGTCGATACTGGTAATGGATGAATTCTCATCAAGTTAGAGAGAGAAGCCAGTTGCCTACGCGGATGACATATGCATGCTGGTAACTGTTATTATTAGTGAAAAGCTCGAGTATGCACTGTGTTTTTCAGGCAGAGCTCGCAACCATTTATCAGGCGGTAACATTGGTATCCATGTGCAGAGAGCCCTCACGGCACATCTGCATATATACTGATAGCCAGGCAGCCATCAAGGCAGTGGATAATGTGCTGGTAAAATAAAAATTTGTGCAGTTATACAAGACCAGCTTTGAGGAATAGACTATAAGGCACAAGATGACCCTATGCTGGGTAACTGGCCATAAGGATATCTCCGGCAACGAGATGGCTGAATTCGATAGCTCCGTAGCGGTAGCTTATGTGAGGATCTCAATATGCGCTTTAAAAGAGGAAATTATAAGGGCGCCCATCAAAAGGCAAACCTCTGGTGGACCAGTTGGGACACCTGCCAATAATATGACAGGAAAAGGACACGGGAACTGCTTTATGGCAGCAGAGAAAATACCAGGATTGTAGTAGGTATCATTGCGGGTCCCTGGGCCATAGGGGACCACGCTAGAAAACTGGGTATTGTGGCAAACGATTTCTGCAGGAGCTGTAAGGACTTAGAGGAAATCGAATCTGTCCAACACGTGATTTGCGTATGCTCCACTTTGATTCATAAAAGAAGTAGGCTATTGAGTAGCTACTTCTTTTCAAGTCGGGGGGAGTTACAAACTAAAAAATTCAGATATATCCTGAGTTTTCTTAAAGAAGCGGGATGGATCTAGGTAAAGAGTCTTGGAAATATCCTGAGTTTCATAAGGGAAGCAGGATGGATCTGGGGCGGCTCGAAAAGTGAACCCATGAGATCTAGGGCACAATGGACCCACTAGGCTAATTGGCTAGCCTAATCCCTCTAACCTAACTTAACCTATCCCAAATATTTGGTCTCTGGCGTATCTCCTCTGTCAACATCTCATCATAACTTGAAATTTTCTCCATATCAAAAGCACTTATGCTTCTAATATCAAATGACGCTCGGCTATTTGGCAGCTAGTGTAGCAGTGCAGATGCCTAGCAGTAGTCCTCATTATGCTCTACAGTTCGCGCGTCATGAGCAAAGAATGCCAGACCAAATTAATTCGCGCGACCACAGTGCGACCTTTTGGTCTCGGCAGCTCGTGTTTACAGCTCCATTATTTGTATATACCTTTTCTGAGTTCTAATATGAAACACTTAATCCCTGAGCATTCTACCCTATAATGATTATTATTTATTGGATAAAAAAACGTTGGCATCTAATATTTCTCACTCCTTTTTACTCTTATAATTTCTCACCGAATTCAAAACATTCAATTACTTTGAAAATAGTAAGGTGTAGTTAACAGTATTTTGTATAGAATGTAGAGCACAAAGCCTTCGATTTAAAATGACTCAAAATGAAATCTTTATCCATTTACGAGTATTTCATTTCTTTCGTCGTATATTTAAGAAAAGACGCAAAACTCTGAAAGGGATGTATTTTGGCTATATATGTATGTAATAAGTCAATTTTTATATGAAATACTAGATTTGTTTTTTGAAAAAATAGGTCAGTAAAACATTTCCAAAAATTTTCAATTTGCTAACCTCTAAACTCGAAATGAATACATAAAACAATTGGGCGTTCAGAAATTATTGGATGATGTAAAAGAAAATAACAAAGCATGAGAAAATTGGTCCAAGTTATTTTCATTCGGAAGATATTCCTTGTCCGATAGAGGCCTATCAATAGCTGTCAACTATTTGTAAATGCCTTGTATATTAATAATTGTGAATTACCTTTAGAAATATTTGTGGATGAAATGACTCTCTTCATTGAGTATTTATTTTCTGCTAAGAATATCGGAGCTTTTGTTAATGAATTCGTATAAAAACTGCAAAGGTCTTTGGCCTTAAATTCTGTGACTTTGCAAACTTGTTATTGGGGTATTGATGCCTGTTGTGCCTAAAAGATTTATAATGTTCCTTATTTAAAGACTGATCTGTAGTGTATCTTATTGAAAAAGAGATAAAAAATATATAACTAAAGAAAACAAAAAAGAGGGCGTTTGGTAACCGCAGGAATCATATACTTATTTTTTAGTACGACTTAGTTCCTACCTGCCATAGACATCAAAGAAAAAAAACTAAGTTGACCTCATATATGAACTTCATATTGAATAAATTCTGCATGAACTTATTTCGTATTGACTCTCTATGAATTTATGTCATCTCGCATAGGGCTAGGCTAATCTTTCTAAGTGTTCAAGCAAATATTTAATATTTCGCCTCATATTCAGTCAATATTCAAGCTGCAGACTTGGCAGCAATTTCGGACTTCGGTCAATTTCATATTGACTAAATTCTCTATGAATCTATTTCACGAGTAAACATGGTGGCAATATGGATACATATATACAGGTACCACGATTTGGAATTTTAGGTTACTACTCTACCGAAGATAAAAAGCATTTGGCTTTACTTATGTATTTCTCCATTGATGAAATGATAGATATGGTGGAATTTCTCAAACTCCAAAAGGTCAGATTATTTAAATTTTGGCGTTTTCGCTAGTTGTTTAAAAATTACGAAACAAAAAATTAGCGTTTTCGAGAAAGCGACAAATGCATACCTTGTATAGTTCCTTTCAGAGTAGATAGTAACAACTTCTGATGAACCCTGAGTCCTGGAAACGTAATTATATAAATTTATAAATAGTTTTAGTTAAATCCTTTCAAGCGAATGTGATGTGTGTACTGAAATTCTTAAGAGTAAAATGCTAATGCTACAAAATGTATACACTTGATGCAAAAAAACCTGTAGTAGAATATGATGATCGATCACCTCGCAGTGAATGTTTTTTTTTCTATCGTCAAAATTTATTTCTGGTCGAAGACATCTTTAAAATTATTTCTAATAGTTATTCGAGGTAGAACTATATGATTAATTATTTTTAAATGAGACTGATTGAAACTGATTATTTAGTTTCTGCTCAGTGCGCGCTAATTTTTTACATGCTAAATTAAACCGCATGATTGACTTGTAAATAGATTTGGAGAGACCAATGAATTGAATTGTTAAAATTAGACTGACCTGAATCCTCTTTTCATTAAATCTTTATTTATATTCCACAATACAATCATCTTTCTATCTTATTTCATTCAATATGCCATATTTTGCTTAAACATATGTCATATGACATAGTTAAGAAAAAAACATTCATTCATGATTTTGGAAGAAAATAAAATAAAAATTAATTCGACTAATTGAAAATTGAAAACTTTGATAAATCACACAGTGCCTAAGACTACGAAATTCAAAAATGAAAAAAAAAGAAAATGTAAGGATTTAGAATCCACTTCCCGTTCTGTATTGGCAACCAGTACCGACTTATGTAAAAAATATTTCTTTATTTTTTCATGCTAAAGTGAATCTGAAATACTGATGATAAAGCACGTATGTTTTAGTTGCCTTTAGTTGTCTACAAGGAATACTTTGGGGGTCTCGCGGTTATTATTTCTAATATATACTTACATAATTAATGTATAACTCTACTAAAAACCAAAAAGGTTTTAAAAAGTACTTCTATGCTATGAAAACACCATGTAAAAAATTTCAGCTATCTATGTCGCCACTTTCTCGGGCACTGGCTAAATATATAGTGAAAGCCCATATTTGTATATGGCAACCCTACGAAGGAATTGTTTGATTGATCCCATTTTCGAACTTAAATTTACTTTTTTGTTTGCCCGTGTGAAAAATTTACGCTCTCTCAAGTTTTCGAGTTATCGTGGTATGACGTAAGTTACTCATTTTGGCTCATCTTTATTGTTGTCTGCTACCACCTTTGCAAAATTGTCTGCCATTTTTACCATTGATCGTGAAATATAATTCTATACTTCCACACCAAAAATCAGCCTTTATGATATCACTTTTTCAAATGATTTTATTAATCCTTCGTAGCGCCCTTCATTACTGGAAGTCAGGTAGATTCCCGAATAATTTATCAATGATATTAAGAGAATATGATAAGATGGATAATTTTATTTGTGAAATTAGGTAAATATTTTGGTTGTCTATTATTTTTTAATTTTATAAAATTTTAGTCACTAAACATTATATCTAGAGATTATCAAGTGAAAAAAAAAAAATTAAAAAAATGAAATCTAATTTAAGAACTTTTATTGAGCTATTTATGTAATTATTTGTTTTTCAAATACTGTCGGCAGATAAAAAAATCATTTTATTATTGAAATTATTAACAATATTTCAGAATTTTAAAAATCTGCATCTAAAACCGGACTTTTAAAAATCGATCTTGAATTGTTAATTGTTGTTGATCTTATAATTGTTTGAATTTGGGTAAACAACTAGCTTATATTATTCTGCTGCGAATTTGACTTAGAACTTATTTGATTTATTCACATATTTTTGAGCGAGTTTTTATTAAATTATTTTCGGAATTTCTGATCAAAATTAATTAATTAGACAGCCAAAGGGTGTTCAATTCACAAAACAATCCATACAAATATAAAAGATATATTTATATACATATATGCAAGAGAAAACTGTAAAAAAAAAACAGTTAATTAATATTGCCATTTACATGTAAATTTAACTTTCATTTATCATATAAACAAATATTTTTTTTTTTTTTTTTCAAAAAACCTGCCTCTGAAAATTTGTTTTTTTTTGTTATTATTCTGAAATACTTTTCTCTTGTGAGCTTCGTTGTTTATAGTAAAACAGCTAAAGTCAAGATTCAAATTTATTTATTATTTTAACTCTACCCAAATTATTTAATTTATTTTTTTTAATTATGCATGGAATAACAATGATAAGCAGATTACTAAATTTACTTAAAGATATGTTAAACAATATAAAATTTCATTGGAAATCAATAATTATGGTATCAGTATAATGCACAAAAAACCAAATCTACAAGCAGTTACCTATGGAAAGTTTAGATTAATCAAACCAAGCTAGCAGTCCTACAGACATAGGTACTTATCTAGATAATTCCACATAAAAGTTGTATCTGCATGTAAAAGATGATTCCATAGCCGTGGTAGTTAAAAAAGTAGAACGAGTGAAATGAAAAACATTATACAGATAGGCCTAAGGATATTTAAAGGAAAAATTAATATTCTTTGATAAAGCAAGCATACTAAAGGACATTCAATAATGCACATTGATGTTGAGCATAAATTTCATAGCTATATATATATGATAAAAGGAATATTAAGGTATTATCGAGAGGTATTTGGGTGGAACATGTTCGAATTATGTAAAACCCTCATTATGAAATTAGGGCTAAAAGAAAGCAAAACACTTGTATAGCAAATATTCCACAAATATCTTCATTTAAGTTTTAACAGAATTAAAACTGCATTATAAATTACAAAACCCCGATGCATTTCGCCTTATTAGGGCATTATCAAGGGCTGGCTATACTGACTGAAATCAAAGTTTGATGACTTATAAAAATAGGCCTGATTTAAGTAGCGGACTTCTGTCTGAGAAATCTATTTGATCGTTCACTAATACATTGCCATCAGCCAGAACTCGTCTAATTTCGAAAATTTCAAATTTATTAAGTATAGGAGCATTGCTCTAATTATGTAATAGAGTAAGGTGATTGATGTTTGTACTATGATTTTCTATAGCAAGTAGTTTTGAGAGACCCGATTTAGGCTTCTTGTGTTTAGCTCCTGGGACATGTTCAAAAAATCTAGTTTTTATTTTTCTCTCATGAGCTTCAAATCATATACCTCGCACAAGAGAGTGTGTTCAGGTATATATTTCAGCAGCGCATCCAGGATTTAGTTTTGGAGGTGTCTCCAGTCCAAAAGAAGGTCGGAAAATTAGGACTCTAAATTAGTGTTCTATGCCTATTTGAGCACTTATGAACTACTATATTTTAAGGTCTTGAATTTCAAGTTTTATTTGCTAAAATCTCGACATGGATCATAAAGCCAATATTTTCTTTATCTTCAATAAAAATTAATCATAATTTCATAAGCAATGAAACACATTAAATTTATTTATTTACATACAACCCAAGCAATTTAAAATTTTTAAAAGAAACTTAAAATCATAAAAATTTATAATTGCTGGCGATTATAAATGCCGACGTGTATTGTACTGCTGAAACTGACAGAAAGTTTACAAAATAACCTTCCTACCGCTATAACGTACATAAATTTTCCCTGCTCGAAAATTTTGATGCAGTTTCAATGAAATTTTCATCTCAATTAATATTTTATGATAAGTATTTAAAATATTTCTACCGTGGGAAAAAATATCTTTCGAATCCATTTTTGTTTTAAATTTGCAATTTTTCTTAAATACGGATTAAAAAAAGAAAGCAAAATTTATTTTGCTCGTATGGGTGATCAGTGATAGCTGCGCTGGCGTTATTTCTCAAGGTGTGTGTGATTAGTACCCAATGCCACTAAATTTTCGTAAATTTTGTAATTTTGCATGCTTATCCAACTATTAAAAGAAATAAATTTATCTTTTGTCAAATAATATAAATCATAATCATCGTGATGTGTAAAACGTTAAGAAATATACAATTAGTTTCGGTGAAATTCGTCAGTGTGATGAAACAGTAGATCTTTGATATGTTACGCCCGTTCTTTGCAACAAATATCGGAATATAATATTTGGAAGGAAAAAAGCGTAATTTGGAACGTTCTAATGGAACCTTGATTTAAATATAAAAATTTGAGATGAACTAACACGAAACTAAAACTAAATGTGTCAATTCCTTACTTTTCGTAGATTTCTTTCCATATCATGCTTGAGTACGAGTTCCCATTTATGATATTTATTCCTTGTGAGCAAATTTATGAAATTAAGAAGTTTATTCTAAGCTCTTCTACTCATATTGCAACTACCAGGTGTAATGTAATTTATGTAAATTAAATCCACTTAACTAAAAGTGGATCTTATAACTGAAATTTCTTTATGTTTACATTTACATTGTATTACCTTTAAGGTTATTAATATAACAAAATTTAATTTTGGCCACATATGTAGGCACCTAGCGATTTTTATTTTTAATATACATATACAAGGTGATTCAGATCAAGATACCTTCCGGTATACCATGCGATTCCTTGAGGTAAACTGATCAAAAAATTGTTCCACAACCCCCCCCCCCCCCCCCCCGAAACCTTTACCCTGATGGGACTAAATGAGTATAACTTTTGAACCACCCTATCGATTTGCGTTATTGTCAGCTTATTAAATAGCCAAGAATAGTAGCTTTCGAAGAGTGCATTGCTCTGTATGTTTTAATTAAGCATCCTTAAATTATTCTCAAATATTTCCAAAACATGAATATGAATATGGAAGTATTATTTATCATATGGCCATTATGTGAAAGAACCTCCTGCCAATATAGAATGACTAAAAATGAAATTCATTGACAATTTCCTTACATAAAAGCTCATCTGACACATTTTTATTCACTAGCTCGTTCTACTATAGTTATGCGTGAGGGCCAGTAATTACAAAGTTACTGGCCCTCAATGTACTAGTATATTACGGTGTAATGGCGGGAAATTATTCACTTTACAAATTAATATGAAAATTACAAAAGCTTATAAATTGATGGGCATGGTCATTGACATGACATTAACTTACGTAATAGAATAACAGAAAGGAAAAACAGAATAAGAATATTTGCATGTAAACGTATACGACAATAACATTGTCCCATTGAATATGCTACTTTTAACAGAAAAATACACAAATATCAATTTTCTCCTAATATTGTTGGCAAAAAATTAACTTGCAAATGTTTCACTGACCTGCTTTCAAAAAACTGTAAAATGTACGTCTCAACTCCCATAGCAGTTCCTTCATAAAATTTTCTCCTTCGATATTGTAATATATGTAAATATGCGATCGCAAGGGAAGATTTTGTATAACAAAATTGGCAATATCATAACCATCTACAAAAGCAGCAGTAAAAATTATAAAATTAATTAATGATTACAGCTTTAGGGTTTGTGCAAACAATTGTGTAACAGTTTGATATCTGTATGACATTTGAAATTACCATATGTTTTGGAAACGTTATGTAAATATTGTTACTCTATGGCGACTTGACGAAGTGTTGCGAACTACCTTGGGCGACCACACCACATTTGTAGGGTTTGCGCTATATCCAGCGAAAAGCCACTTTGCGAACTAAAAAAGGTGTGAGATAGTATGCCTCGATTTTTAAGATATAAAAATAAAAAATAAAGAAAATGAATTTTATGTCAGATGTATACCGATTAAGTTTATTTTCTCCTAAAGAAATATTATAACGTTTAGAACTCTTACCAATAAAGGAATCAAAATTAAAACTTTCAGCAACAAGCGACTCTAAGTCTGCCACAATTTTACAGAAGGCTTATGTTCATGCCCGCTCATATAGCGGTCCCGTTTCATTTATTTTTAGGTGCTTCCGTTTAGGACAGCCCGATTGGAGTTGTATTACAACAGCACCGCAGCTAATTTGTGGACGAGAAAAAATATTTGTGAAGACAGCAATTCATTGCATCTAAATTAGATATGAACAGCTTCAAGTAGTTTGGCCTTTAACTAACTATCCACAAAGATTGTAGTATTGGTTCAACCAGCCTCAACAGTAGAATTAGTCACTGCACCCTGACCAGTTTGACATGGGGTCAGCTGATCATTGCTACTAACTGGTGTTACAGGTTGATCAACAGCGACTAGAAGTACTCGACAAGGCTAGTAGTGACACTATATTGCCTGAAGCCATATTGGTGTTCTTGAAAAAAGTATTCGTGCGCTAGGATAAATCGCACATTTCTTTTCTTTTATAAATTCATTACCGAATTTTCAAGCGCTGTTACGTGCATTGAAGACACTAATTTCTAGCTTACTGGTGACATGCCAAGGACGTTCTCGGTTGTCTCTGTAATTCAAACTGACCATTGAAACCGCCTAGAGACTCTCACAGCCCTACCTCAATCTAGGGACTCCTTGGTTAGCTATTGTGTCTGTAACTGTACTGCGGTCCTCAATTATGTGAGGACGCCTCCATCAGTACATCTAGTGTACCCAAACTACATTCGAAGCCACATTCAATAGGATATTCTACATCAGAACAGCTAGTTTGTGCTGAGAGCTGAGGACTCTAGACATCAGTGCAGACTTAGTATAATATTAGAAATTTGGTGGGGCCCGCAGGTCACAATACTAGGGAATTCCCATCAAAACTCTATTAAAACAACAATTTGTGCGTTCACCGACACGATAGCATCTTGTAGCGCAGTGATAGCGTAGCGTAGTAATCATCTGTCAAAAGAGTTGTTTTGACATTTAATTACTATGCTACACATTTTGGGGCATGGTGAACGAAAGAAAGCGTAATGTAGTGTAGTAAAAATGTTGAATTTTTAGAGTTCGAGTTTTTGAACATAAAATAAAAAAATATGTTCGCAAATGTAAGAGCAAAACGAATAAATTCAATGCAATGATCCTAGAAGATTTAATATTGCTATTTTCTTATAATTTTCCAATCTGAAAACCTCTCCTAACCTAACAAATATTTTGTTTAGCGAATTCATTCCTTTATACGTAAAGACTTGAAGTGTAAATTCCTTGCGGATTACAAAAAACATAGATACAAAAATGATTGTGAAATTTATTAAAGAAAAAATAAACACTAAAGATCAATGATCGTTTGTCAAACAAAATCACATGTGAAGTCTATTTCCTGGAAAAAGAAAAGAAGTTTCTTTCAAACGAAAGTAGTTTTTGCCATATAAAAGTATTGATTACTAATATTAGAAGATAATTAGGATTAAGATATGCGGAAGATATTAAAAACGATGAAGCAAAAGGAACATCGGTAAAACTTCAAGTGCTGGAAACTTTGAATTTTTTCTATAAGGCTCCTATGTAAATCTCAATCGACATTTAAGTTAGATTAGATTAGTATATCTAGATTTGTCGTTATATATGAAGAATTTACTACAATAATATTAGTGCAATAAACATGAGTATAGAGGACCATAATTCCCAGAGAATCGTAATCCTATATAACATTCCTATATCAGTATTGGGGAAATTAAATATGGAAGTACAGCTCTTTTGAAATATGTTCGTATATCGATTCTCATATCACAAGCCAGTATCGAATCAATTCTTATATATATATAAGATTACAGGGAAAACTAAATTCAATAATAATTCATTCATAAGCAATCAATGTTTATTGAATTAAGATTCTGATGATGAAGAGAATGAAGAAATTATTGATGATGTTCCATAAATGGAAACATTTCGAATTGATTTGAAAATTGGGCTTTGAAAAATAACACATCATAAAAATTTCTCGAAAAGTAGATATGTCACTGGCGGTGTTGAACCTTGATAACGGCTCATCGAAAGCGAAATAATCAAAATTTTTTAGATTCAATATAACAGTGGCTCTCGTGCATTCTATGAATATTAATATTTATTTATAAATAATAAAATGGCGGAGATTAAAAAAAAAGGAAAACAACGAGGCCTTTTCACTGTTTTTGGCAAAAAAAAAAAAAAAAAATAGTGAAAAATTAAAATTTTAATATGGTTATAGAATGCGGTAAAGATATTCATGTATAGAATATATGGTTAAAATTTCATAAGAATCGGTTTAGTGGTTCCGGAGAAATCACCGCCGCCGACCATAAAAACGCGTTTAAAGTTTTTTGAATGAAAATCGAAAACTGATGTAGCTATTCAAATATTTCAAGGACCCTCTTCACTTGTCAAATTTACCAGCAATGGTCCAATTCTAAGAAAAAGAGTAAGCAGCTGTTTGAATAAATAAAGGCACGTAGAGCGTGCGTGCTGATTTGATAAAAGGCAGGTCAGGTCGTGCGAGCACACTCAGGTAGTAAACATAACAACGGAAAACTCAGAGAATAACACAGCTAGACTACTCCGATAGTTCCAAAATTCTTTCACAATACTTTCAGATATACATACAATCGAAAAATGTAGGAAACAAAGAACAACAATTTTTTGAAAATTATAAACCAGAATGATCCCTTAAAGGAAATTTGCAAGAGACATTTTCCGGACTGACTACACTGTAAAAAATATTAGGACTATTCCCTAAATTGTAGGGAATACTCCCTAAAATTTAAGGAAAAAATACCTGTAGGGAATATTCCGTACATTATAATGAAAATGTAGGGAATAATCCTTACATTTTAGGAAAATCCCTTACCTTTTAGGGAACATTCCCTAATCTTATCGAAAAATACGTAAGCTTTGTGCAAATTTTTTACTATGTACCTACTGATCCAAGTGATTTACTGCAAATACCATTAACTAGAATGAATTGTGGGAATATTGTAAAAATTAAAAATAAGATCATCACCATCGGAGGCTAATATTGGCACCAAGGACTTTAGTTTTGTTTCAAACAATGAATTCAAAACATTAATCAGTCAATACAAATTTTGATTAACATAAATATACAAGTTTTTCCATACTTTTTGGCCTATATTAATCAATATTCGCGAGTTTCCTGATTTTTCACCAATGGTCGTCGATAAAAAACACGAAAAGATAACACCTTTTGTATAAGAATCAACAAAAATTCTAAATTAAACAATTATCATAAATCGTGAATATCATATTACTGTAAAGATTCGTGGTTTTATTTCTGATCCACATGTGAAAGCATTTATTAAGGGTAAAACAAGCGAAACATTAGATTACTGGCCGATTGGAATTCACATCACGAAATAGAAACGTAATTACTATAATTATGAATGTATTTTTGTTTTCATATCTTCTCTACTATGCTGATATAGCAATACAAATATTATTGGATTCTCCACTTTATCGATAAATGTAGTACAATTCTTTGGATTTCCGTGAGATAATAATCTGGCTTTTCATGAGAGATCCCCGAACTATATATAGGACTGAACGATACTATGCAAAACTGCAAACTCATAGTCACTACCAATGGATACTATTTTGTCCCATTATAATATATTTTCAAGGTGAATTATTTTTATTATATATTAATCACTAATTTTTTTTTTATAAATAATAAAACAAAAGATGTTAATATTGATCAGAACAAAAAAGGTTAACAGTTTTATGGACATACATGATCCAGGATATCAGTTGGAAGTTTAACAAAAAACATACATTTTTATTTTATTTTCCTTTTTATAAAATCACCTGTGTGATTCCCTGACATATTTTTGAACTGTTTATTTTCCTTGCATTTTATCCGGCACCATACAAAATTTCTGAGCTTTCACTGCGTTTATGAACTCTAAACTCTCAACATCGCCATCAATTCATGTTATAATAGAAAAATTTTCGGTAATATTAGACTTATAAAGAAGAAAATTGGAAAAACCCTATCGCGTAATTACCTTATGGTTGCACCAGTATTTTTCCTACAGTTCTCTTTTTTTATAGTAATATGGACCAAATTGAGACCTACTAATTTGTACTTCTAATTATAATTCCACCCCAAAGTATACTAGTGGCAAATTTAGTGAATTACGGTGACATCTTTTAGATATGGAGGATCAAGTATGATTGCTAATTTTTCGGATATTTTAACCACATAACCTCAAAACTAAATTATATACTTTGAAACTAAACAGTTAACTGAAAATAACGATCAACAAAATTAAAT
Source organism: Dioctria rufipes (assembly GCA_963924295.1). NCBI lineage: Eukaryota > Metazoa > Arthropoda > Insecta > Diptera > Asilidae > Dioctria > Dioctria rufipes. Next base: position 49,863,848 of record OZ002743.1, read on the forward strand.
AAGAGACTAATGTTACGATTCCAGTTCTTTTTACTTTTTATAATTTTTAAATTTTCTCACATATGAGCGCATATGAATGTTGAATTAGACTTTAAAAGTCGCTTATCTAATAGAACTCACTCCCACGGTATTCAGATAACCGAAACGTGATGGCAGGCAAAAATATAATGTCATGGTCTAATAAACGCCACGGGCTAAACTGGTAATGTAAAGGTTATTTACTAAGAGAATACCCAGAATAGTTGGTTAAATTATTCGAGCAAAAGTATAAAACCTTAAGGACAACCGATTTTCTAAGGTTATTAATGCAATCTCCTGTATTATTTGTGCCTTAGTATATGTATGTATTAATAATAAAAGTCACCTGTTATAATTATAATGAAATATAGTTGCGTTTGGTAAACCATAGCTTCTACAAATTTGGAGAATAATAAAACTAAATGATTAAACATTTGTTAACGTTTGACTTGACCTTATTTCTACAGGTTTAGAATTCTTGATTTTGGTTATATGAATAATTGCCTACGTTAATTTTAAAAGAATTTTTTTAATACATATATTACAATTACGCACCTCAATCGTTAATTTAAAATTCAATAATAATTTTTTGGCCTTTGTCATTTTCTACATTTAATTTATGTTTTCACTTTTTCTGTTGGCGACATATATTTCACATGAAATAAAAACAAATCAAATCAAATAAGTGCAAAATTCAAGTGGGAAGAAAAAAAAAACAATTTTTAAGTAGATTTTCTCAGCAGTAAATTGAAATGACTATCGAGAAAAGTATAAGAGCAAATGTTGAATAAATTAACTGGTCATTAGCATTGAACTTAAAAATTATTTCTTTTTTATCAAGTGATTTTAAATCCACATCACTATTGTATAAATTTCTGTATCTTAGACTTAGCTGCTTATTAAGGTTTACAATTGCCAATTTTTAGATTAACATATTTTTTACTGTTACGTTATTAGTGTATGCATTTCCAATTTAAATGGAAAAAAATACCTACTGACATTTTAGTTTATAATTGCATGAAAAATTAAAGGAAATTTGAGTCGAACTTCATACTTTTAATTTTTTATATACAAATACTTATGTAGGTATTATATCAACAAATATTTAGAAGTCTGAAGTTAGGAGGAAGGAAAAATATTATTTTACTCTTTATAACAGGCTAAATAGTATTATAAGGGTGTCTGCCGAAGACAGACTGGCAACATTATGGAGCATTATAAAAATATAATGTGGAACAAATTTATTTCATAAATTGAGAAATTTTTTATCCATCAAGCCGAGAATGGGTTGAAAATTGTTGTTTCTGCTCAAAGACTAATTGTGTTGGACACCAACCAGTAATACAAAATAATTATTGATTTATTACAAAAGTAAACTAATCTTAATTGCTTTATTTTCAAAATTTGGGGATATAGAAAAAAATTAGAACTAAATTTAATTACAGCCTTCATATGTTTTTGACAAGTGAACTTACAGTAGTCTGTCATATACTTCATTTGTGCTACATGGTTTACTTATGGATAGAGCATTATCCAGCAACTCTATCGTGGGTATTAAACAACTTGTTTCATGTTCATGTATCTACAATCGGTATGCTTCCCTAGAAAGTACACTTTAGGGGTCTTGAAATTAGGGCCAAAGTAGCAAAGCTTAGATATAATCTACAAATCTGATTTCTAATGCAAAATGGCAGCTGTGACTTCAATAATATAAATGCACTGAATTCAATATAAATCAACTTTTAACCTCAAATACAGTTGTAACGAATATATGTACAACGAACAACACCATAATAGTTCATTTATGTCCAAGGTTGAAGTGGTTCACAACAAATCTTTTATCTTTTGTGATAGTTATTCCCACATCCTTATGTAAAGCAGATGATAATTCCAGCTGATTTAGCACAAACTCCAGTTTGGCTGTAGATGAGGGCTAACGATTGAAAAATGAATCTCATCTATTTTGATAAAGTTTCTGGGGTTTTCAGCTTGTAGTATTCGATCTTTTTGTATCTTCTTTACTAGACATTACCCACTTAAATATCATCTTAAAAAGATGAGTAAGGTCGATTATGAGACCTGTCGCTTATGTATGGAAGATGATGAAACTGCTGAACATGTCCTATGTGACTGTGAAACTCTAGGCTACATAAGGTTAAAACACCTAGAATATTCTAAAAATGGCATTCCCACTGCCAGAGGTTGCTGCAAATTTCATATGGTCAAAGAAACTGTTTTTTAATGTTCATATTTTCTTTATTTGTATCTAAGAGAATAATTGTAATTAAGGACGTCCCTCTTTAGAAATCAATACACGTTCTCGCAGGTAACATCAACATTGGTTTTGTAAACACGTTTTAGAGTTTATGGTGGAAAATAAGTTGCCAACAGTCTCAAAAATTAATTTTGTTTATTGCAATTAAAGAATGGTGAGATACATTGTTTCTTCCATCCTTAAAAGATTTCTTGCAATTCGAATTAATTTTTCTTTCCAGTTATGAGAGGTATGTTGCACGTAAGTTTTTACTGTAACTCTGGCAACACTTAAGGTGGACTAATCGCGTTCGAATTTCATGAGGGATGCTCTCTATGAGAACCGGATCATTGGAATGGCTACTTTTCCAGATTAAATGACTTTGAAAACAGATGAAATTTTGACGAACAAATTGTTTCGGCAACAAATCGCCAATATTTCTATTATGTATGGACTTTCTCAAAATCCTGTATTACACCAAATGACCGCCTGTAATGATATGAATAAAATAAAAGAAAAATAGTCGTACTGAGAATAGTCTGAACTGAATTATAGTCAAAAATGTGACTTAAGATTCAAAATTTCGAAAAGTATCGAAAATAGACTATAACTTCGAAAATATTGCGAACACAAAAAAATGTTATATAACATTTTCGATCGCAAAGAGGCTGTGCTTTGGACTCTTAAAATTTTTTACCATCTCGATGGGACACCTTGTATAACTAATTTAAAAACTATCACCCATTTTTCTTTTCGAATTATTAATCCTTGTCGTATATTATCGGAATTACTTTGAAGACACTTTAAAATCGATGGTTGCACTCAAACTGATCATGAAGCAGACAGAAATCGAGAATTGAGCCTCAGTAGGTAAAGGGTTTTCCAATAAGAGTTGTTATTTTGATATTAAAAGAAAAATTCCATTTTTTGAGATAAATGATCGGATCTTTATTTCATTATAAAGAGGAAGGTATGCCGTTAATAATGGAAAATAACATCAGCCAAACGACCACCACGACCACGCCTACAGGACCACATCCTTTTCATGAAATTTTCCATAACCAAATCGCGAAGTGGCTGCCCTATGTCCTCGATAGCCTCACGAATTCCATTTTTGAGGTCTTGAATCGACGCTGGAATATTGGCGTAGACCTTCTCTTTCACGTGGCCCCAAAGGAAGAAGTCGCAAGGTGTTAAGTCACAAGATCTCGGTGGCCAATTGTGATCACCTCTTCGAGAGATAACACGGTCCGGAAACTTTTCCCGTAAGAGATCAATGATTTCGTTGCTTGTATGGCACGTAGCGCCATCTTGTTGAAAGTAAACGTTGTCCAGATCAATACAATCCATTCACCGTAACTGTTGCTCCAGCCTCATTTTCGAAAAAGTAAGGTCCAATGACCCCGCGGGACCATAAACCGCACCAAACAGTCACACGTTGAGGATAAAGAGGCTTTTCAATAATAACTCTTGGGTTTTCCGAGCCACAGATACGACAATTTTGCTTGTTGACGAAGACATCGAGGTGGAAATGGGCCTCATCACTAAAGATGAATTTTCGATGGAATTCCGGATCATTTTCATGCATTTCAAGGACCCAATCAGCAAAGACTCGACGTTGTTGATGATCGGCCGGCTTGAGTTCTTGTGTTAACTGAACTTTATAAGCCTTAAGACCCAAATCTTTATGCAAAATACGGTGTAATGACGTTTGTGGAATGCCTAATTCCGAAGAACGACGAGGAGTGGACAAACCAGAGTTTTCTTCAACACTTTCGGCTACAGCAGCAATATTCTCGGCTGTTCTTGAGCGACGTGCACGGGTTTTATTCTTCCCATCACTAACTTGTCCCGACAGCTCGAATTTTTCTACCAATTTCTGTATTGCGGTCCGACAAGGTGCTTCACGACGACCCAAAAATGTTCGAGTTTTACGAACCGTCTCTGCCACATTTTCACCATTTTTATAGTGAATTTTAATAATTTCAATGCGTTGTTGAATCGTGTATCGTTCCATTTTTATTAATAGCGTAGTTTCTACTTATCAAATGTCAAAAAATGACAGCTCCAAAAGTGACATCTACCGAAATAGCGGGCTAAGTAAAATAACACCTCTTATTGGAAAACCCTTTACTACCAATATCTACATTATACTTTTATATCGGTATCGGTGCGCTGTCAAGGTTGTCAATATCCTTGCTATTTTACTGAGGAAGGTTGCTCTAGTTAATAAAAAACCGGGTTGTGTATTCATATTTCCCAGAAAAGCAATAAGGAAAAAAATCTGTTTCTTTCGGATTTCTTACCTTATCATTTTTTCGGTTCGTGTTGGTGCATGACACAAATATGGTCCCCAAGAATATTATAGGCTTTGTAAAAGACTTTAAGTTCAAATAGGTGTCTTAGGGCACTCTAGGGGTAGTGTCACAAATGATATTATAGGTCGCGTTGATTAGCTGAGAGGCGGTAGCTCTGTCTACATCCGCCAGTTAATAATAATAATATTCTTCACAAATCGGTAGGAACAATTTTCCTTTATGAAGCGAAACCCTTCTCTTTATCTCCTCATCATCTGAGGTAATATTATCAGAATCTATGAGTTCTAAAAACCCAGTGTTGGCTGAGATGGTAGCATATCTCTTGCATTTCTTTCTTCTTTTTCTTTTCTCTGATAAATGGATGTCTTATTTATCTGTTCTTTGATTAAATATGCCTAAAATTTAAAAAATCTGTACATGAGGGTATATGTCATACTGGGATTATGTCATAGTTATAAAAAAATCAATTGAAATACCTTTCATGCTCTGCGAAATTAAAACTTCATGAGTTGAAGGTTTTGTTCATTTTACTAATTTACTTTGCCATATTTAGTTTAAGCTTTTTCTTTCATCTGTCTTCAAAAATTAAATTTAACTGAAATACACAACATATAGAATGTCCTTGTAATAAGTATACGCGCAGGCATACATTGTTTCTACACCACGTCGGTAAAAACTCAGAACAACATTGATTCATTGTTTGTACAGTTCCGGTTTCTAGCATTTACTTTTCATTGGTTATTTACCGATTAGCATCAGAATATCACTCACAGCATCCGTAAGTCTAGCCAGACTTTTAACGAGAAGAATTGTAGACATATGCTCGTCATGCAATAGGGTAACCACTTAATTCTGAATAGACAAACATCTACTCTAGCGTCTGTTCCAAGAAAAAACTCAATTTACTAGTTTAAAAGACAAAAGAAACCCACCGTTTTTCTTACTAGTCAGAACCCGGCTGTTTTATGTAAATGTGTGCAAACAATCAAAGTCGATCATTCGCCTTAATGCCACAGACAACTTTTATAGATACGAGTTAGCATCGATTACGATCGCTTCTAGTAATACTACCTACGCCCGTAGTAAAAAAGAGTTAACCCAATAGTAGTGATACACCAACGTCAGAGTAGTGCCAACAAAACCAGTCTTCGAGTTGTGGTCGTCCGCAATAAATTAGCAACAAAAATGAAGAAATAATAATTGAAAGTGAATGTGAAAAGGCTGGTTGCCATGACCGCTTATAAGAAGTTTTTGCTCAGGTTTCATTCATTCCTCTTGACTGTGACTTAATTTCACGAAATCTATCAACGTTTTTACACTTTTTTAATCAGACAATAAATGATTTTCAGATAACACGATTCAAGATCTGTCGGACACAGATGCTATTGACCAGAGAAGAAAGCAAGCCAAGGTGAGACTTGCGGAAGCAGTTAAGGAATCATGTTTGCCGAAAATGTTATGTGAAATGTCCTCAAAACCACAGCACTTGTTAACAGATAAGGAGAAGGACCTGCTCCATTTAATAAGGTGAGTGAAACAAAAAATCAGTGATTTTAATTATGGCCCTATTTAAAAAGTTTTGTTCCACACCCAACATATGGTTTTCGTTTTACCATAATCATTAACTTTTTATTGAAGCCAAGGTTATGACGCGATTGGTTTGGAAGAAGTAAGATTTTTTTTTTTTTTTTCGTCAGAGAGAACTGATTTGTTTTTTTTCTGCTTCCGAATTATAATTATAGGCCTTTGTAAATGTGGTACAATTTTTTTTACTACTAGTATTTTGGATTTTATTAAAATACATCATTTGGAAAGTAGGAGGGGTTGATGGTTTTTGTTCTTCATATTTTATGAACCACTTTTGATTTTTAATTGATTTTAAAATAATATTTTCTTCTACTTCCCTTCCATTTTGAAGTTATGGCTCAGTAAAATAAAATGTTTGGGAATCTTAACTTAGGTTTTGTTATTCCTACTACTTTTAACAAAACATATATCATCAACAAAAGTCTTTTATGTCGCCCAAAGGTTTTAGCTTAAAAGAATTTATTTAGGTACCTACAATAAGAAAAATGTACCATAAGTGAAAAATTCATAAGAAAAGATATAGGAAGCACAAACTTGGGTATATGGTTCAGGAGTTATAGAGTGCATCTTAAAAAATTAATAAGAAATCGCCAACCTTCTTTTCTAACCCCAAAATGACAAATTTTACTCTCTAATATTTTTTGTTTTTCTCAACATCCCCTATCCTATTAAATCCTGTATTAATGCAAAATTGATACAGATCACCCTGTGTACGAGGAATCGGGATAAAAGAAGTTTTTGGTTATCGCTATTCGAAATTCGACCCAATGTAGTTTGATTTATTCTTATGTGCCGTTACCAACTAGGCCAACATGCAACGCCTTTATCAATTCTTCGGTAAACTTTAATTTTCATTGAGATTCGTATACATAGAATCTACTGTCAGGGGTTTTCAACCATAGTTTCCAGAGTGCAATGTATGTCTAATAGGTTTTTGACACCAGTATATAGTTTGTAGTGTAAATTATCTTTAGCTAGAGGAATATGCCTGTAATTACGAAAGCCTTGGCAATAATAGACATGAATTAATTATGAGTAGAGTTTAGAGAGCTCCTCCATCGGTTCTAGTTTTGTCTTTTGGTAAGTGTGCTGTTTTTGATTTTATTAAAAATCGTCTATGCATAAATAAACATTTCTAGCGTCTCAGCCTCACCCTCGCATCGTGCACTGGATGTATACCGCTATTGTGAGACCTATCCTCACTTATGGAATCTTGGTGCAATGTTTTAGAGAAAGCGGCTCACCGGAAGAGTCTCACAAAAATTCAGAGAGCTGCCTGTGTGGGTATTACAGGTGCTCTTCGTACAACACCAACGATAGCAATGGAGATCATACTACAGCTCCTGCTCCTTGACATTCATGGGAAGTGTATAGCTGCAAAAAGTACACAAAGTCTTAAAGAGTCAGGCTGCTGGATAACAGCATATCTTGATCACAGCAGAATACTGAACTTCTGTCCTGGGGACTGTATACGGGGAGCTACGGATTATATCGTCCTAGACAAAACTTTTACAAAAGATTCTCAACTAGTAGAGAGCATTGGGATGATTATTGCGTGGTAAAAGACTCCGAAATATGTGTCTTTACAGACGGTTCGAAAATAGATATGGGAGTGGGAGCCGGGATATACTCAGCATTCCTTCAAATGCAGGAATCACACCGCCTACCGGACTACTGTATTGTGTTCCAGGCGGAGGTTCTGGCTATTTGCAAACAACTTATATTGTATCCAGTGATTGAGTTATCAGGTTATGTATTGACAGTCAAGCTGCAATCAAAGCCCTGAACTGGAACACTATTATGTACATCGCGCTTTGTGTAACACTGTCGTTGTGAACTCGGGAATTGGATGCTAAACACAGGATTATTCTCTGCAGGGTGTCTGGTCACACACAGTATAAAATTTGCACAATTTTTGCCACAAAGCTTAGGTATTTTTCCCTACAATGTAGGGAATATTTCATAAAATGTGGAGAATATTTCCCTGAATTTTAGGGAATATTCCCAAAATTTTAGGGAAAAATACCTAAGCTTTATGGCAGCAATTTGTGTATTATGTGTGCTTTATGGGAACAATTTGTAAATTTTTTACGGTGCAATCACATACTTGGAAATGACGCAACTGGTACTCTGGTGAGCAAGGGCTCCGCAATGACTACCTGCCTAGCGGTGGAACCCATGGATCGGGCCTTAGAATCAGTGAAGAGGATTCTAGATGTACAGGCATATAAGCTGGCAAATCACATTTCAAAACAGCAGTGGCCCGAGGTTTTTCATAGCAGGACCGAATTTCTGCTGAGGAGGAGCCGTAATGATGTCCGTAATCTTAGTGCAGTTATTACGGGCACTGTCTCTCAGGTGAACATGCAGAACGCGTGCAAGCTCCATACAATGAGTTCTGCAGAAGCTGTATGGATGAGGATGAAGCTGAGATCATTCAGAAGCAGCTGTGTGGATGCCCTAACCTTTCCAAGAGTAGGAGGAAGGCGCTCGGCAGCTATTTCTTCGGCGAAATGGGGGGAGCTGGCAGATAAGGAGCTGAGGGACCTAGTAAGATTCATTAACTCTCGTAGCTTATTTCAGCGTAACTTCTAAATATGAGGTATCCTTCCCAGATAGGTTTCCATTAAGTTGGTATTACAATGAGGCCGATCGCAGGAGTGCACGCGGCGGCTGCCACTACAAACTAACGTAACCTAGCGTCTCAGAACAGGCATCTATTTAAGTATTTTGGACTTTTCTACGCACACCATTTAAAAAAAAAAATATCGTTTACCTTAGTTTTGGACTCCTGTCGGTCAGGACATGGTACAAAAATTATAAGGTAAGTTCGTTCTAACAAAGACACGTGATGATAGAATTTTTGCAAGCAAATTTGGTCTTGTTCGGTAGTTTCAAGTAAAACCAAAGTGAATTTTGCAATACTAAATTCTCACGGTATAGAATATAATGCATGCCTACTACGTATGAAACGACACTATGGCTTATTAACTACGTATGTATGCTATTCCTTTATTTTTGTGATGCTGGCTATCTTCGGAATTTTTTCTTTCTATAAGTCACCACGTAAAGTTAACCAGAGTAATACCACTACAAGTACTTATTAGATATATCTTGTAGGCTGTTTACCATGAATAGAACCACCAAATCAAAACTATTAAACAAAACATTAATTTGTTCAATTCGATATTAAGAAAAATTGCAGCCTCCCAAGCTTTCTTTTCTCGATATTATAGATATTTCATCTAGTAGCTGTGTAAAAAATTACTCACACTAATGAAGCAATTCTCATAGTTTTACCGGTACCTGCTGAAGAATTTTTAATTAATTTATTAATTTAATGAACCGTTAAATTTATGTGGGCTACGTACGATGGTAAAAGCACGATTTTTTCTTTTAAATTTTAAATGGCAACATTAATTCTTTTTGATATTAAATTTAAAGACTTTCACCTAAACACAATTACCATATCACCGACATACGTAATTATTTTAATGAAATGGAATTTTTGACTTTAATTTTAAAACTTTTAATCAAACCCCGGAAGTGATAGTTAATTTATTTTTTCTCGTATATTTAATTTGAATGTTTATAATAAATGTAATAAATTCCATTGTTTGCAAATTTGTTCATATATTGTGCTTATTTAATAAAAAAAAATCTAAATTATTTCTTGAATACTGTATGTAGCACCTATCATAGTAACTAGTAAATGTAGTATTAAGATTTTAAGGCTAAGTTACACTTGTATTGAATTTCTTGTTATTGACTATCATTTCCTCTTCACATATGCCTATTCAAAAATATCTTACACGCATAATTACGTAGTTGAAATACTAATTACCAATAATCATTCCTTAATTATTTCATGACTATCTAATTCTAAAGAATGAAGGGTAAATTTTTTGTAATCATATTCAGAATAAACTTAGAAATGTCCACTTCACATTTAAATAATGAAAATTTTATATTCAGGAAAAGTGTAAATTTATGTATTGTTTTCATTGGTAACATTGAACTTGAAGTATTTTTAAACCAATAGTCGTATCCGTAGTCATTCTACCTATGGAATTATCTAAATCTGGCACAGTTTTAGTCACGCTTCCTCATACATAATGTAATTTTTTGCTCATACATAAGAATTTGTAACACTTGCAGAAATTGTATTCAATAAAACAGTATTCAGTTTCTGGCAATGAATTTAGCTGACAAGGACTGTGATGTGCATAAAGTTTGCAAAAATGTTGGTAATAAATTATTATCAACTGAAATTTATATAAAGTAAAAAAAAAAGGGTAAGATGAGAAACATTAGGGTATGGAAAGATTTAATACGAAAATTCAAGGGATATAAATGTAGTGCAAATTATGACAGAGGAAGAGTCAATTAAAGGCGAGTACGATGATTTAACATTCTTTATTATCTTCTTTGGGCGTTTGGGCTTATTTTTGGCCCTCAGTTCGATTTAGTGTCATATTTCTTCTTCACGAATCATTGTCTCCTTTTCGGGTTCTTTCCTTTTTTTAAAAATTAGAAAATATACTGCCTCGCCCGCTAGGAGTCAAAGTTTAATCTAGTACATTTTGGAAATCTAGTTCAGAATTGAATAACCCAGATCCTGAGAAGAAGTTTGAGTATCTACAACTCTATGCTCAGAGGTCTAATGACTAAGTTGTAAACTTTCCCCTGCACCCCAATCGAAATAAAAAGTAGCATATAACACGAAAATTTTAATTATTAATAAATATTACAAATATGAATCCAATCGGATGGCTGGTTTGGGAAGTAGATGGTATCAAAAATTTAGAGCTTTTTTTATTAAAACTACTGTCGGGTAGCTGATTAACCATATTAAAAAAAAAGGTTCAGGTGCAAAGTGATAATCAGATCATAGATTCGTCTGCCCTAAGGATGTTGCACCACTAATTGGACGGTTTTAATGTAAGCCGTTTTTCATGTTAAACTTGATGACATATGGTACCTTACGAGAAACACCATCTTAAGTTTCATTTTTATTTAAACGCCTTTTGATAGTCTTTGCCGAAGGTACCGGTTTGCCTTCTGAAAGCAATTTAATATTTTTTGCACCAACTTATCTGCATTTGAAAGTTTTTCTATTCTTTTATCAAAACCGTGGCGCTTGTTATTCTATAGCGGGTTTGAAAGTGATTTTCTCTTAAACTTCCATTTTCTTTGAAAGCCTTTATAGTTTTGAAGACAAAAATTGAAGATTATTCTAATTATGACTCAATATTTCTCTATGTTAGTCCATTTTTATTTAATTTAATAATGATTTTGCGTTCGTCCGTTGTAAGTTGATTAAATTTGCCCCAACACATACTTGAAAATTTTCCGTAAGTTACTGTGCGATAATTACCATTTGCTAAGAATTAGCATGTTCATTATAATTACTCGTACATGAATTCACGAACCTTACGAAATTTTTTTTAAGGTTAAGCTTAGTACTAAGCTCCGCGCTAAGAGCTATTTGCGAAAATTTATCCTGAATTTTAGCAAGGCTACTAAAACTATTACAGTACTAAGGTAAACACGCTAAATTTAGCTTGTTGCTTTTGATATGAAATAGCATCACCAATAAGTCTCCAATCAATTTATCTAGAATTTTTTGGCTCGGGCCGCTCTTTAGAAAGTTGAAAATATGTCTCTGAGAAATGTCAACTAAGCACAAAAAAAAAATTTTTAAAACATGAACACATTGGAAAATAGTGGGCAAAATAATAAAATTTCTTCTTCTTCTTATTTTTTTAGTGTATCACATCTCTGAATCTCCGCTGTCGTATTTTAGTTGCTAATGCCTAGTACTCAGGTCCAAGCTAAACTAAAGTTTAGCAAATCTCCACTATCGGACCGTTTTTTGAGTAGTTAAAATATTACATCAGAGACTCAGAGATGAGAGACACTAAAAAGAAGAAGAAGAAGTATTTTTATTATTATACTCTCTCTTTTCTAATGTGTTCATCTGAATTTTTGTGTTTTTTTTAGTTGATATTTATCAGAACTCTTACAAGAAATATATTTAGCATGCTAAAGAGCAACCCGGGCTGATAAATTTGTGCTAAATTGGTTGGAGATTAACTGGATGGTGCCACCTCTAATCAAGAACAACAAGCCAAATTTAACGTGTTGACTTTCGTACTGGTCTCGCTAAACTTCAAGATAAATTTTCGCCAATAGCACTTATCGTGGTCAATTTTATATGAAAATTTAGTTTAGCGCAGACCTCAGTACTAGGCTTTATTAATTTATATTTTGCTAGTTGAACGGACTTAAAAATTATCGAAAAAATCTACAAAACAGAAACACTAAAAACCTAGTTCTAAGGTCCGCGCTAAATAAATTTTAGCGAGTTTCCAATATCGGGACGTTCTTTAGCAGTTAAAATATGACAGCGGAGATTCAGAGAAAGGACATAGTAAAAAGAAGAAGAAGAAGAATTTTGCAATTTTTTTGCCGATAATGTCATAATATTTCTAAAAGCAGGTAGTTAAAATTATTTGGAAAATTTAAAAATATAAAAATAATATGCATAATGTATACAATAAAAAAAAAATTAACAATTATATCAAAAAGACGGACATGAGATAAAATCCAATTCATCCGTATACTTACAGCAAAGACGTACAAAACTACGTTAACTACAAAAATCCAGTCAATAAATGTATCAAATCTTAGAGTTCTGACAATAAATAATTTTAGCGCATTAAAGAACGGCCCCCGGCGGATAAATTCAAGCTGTTTTTGAAGAATTACTGGTGGCGCCATCTCTAATCAAAACCCAAAATCCAAAATTAGCACGTTGACCGTAGCACTGCTCTCGCTAAAATTCAGGATAAAATTTTGCTTAGCGCGGACCTTAGTACTAAGCTAAATATGTTAAAAAATTGTTGTTCCCTAACTTAAGTCCTTCCGCTATCAGTGGCAACCAGTGAAATAATAGCGATTTTATTATTCAAAAACTCAAACGTCATACACTATTTATCATTCAACGTAATGTTAGAACGTTATTAAAACCTTCAATTTATGTAATTTTCCAGGAAATATTTCCAAGAATTTGCAAATGCAATGGATTGAATTGTTTGTTGTTAATAACAAAGACCTCCACTTTGTGGAGCTTTCCGCTGATCCCGTAAAATATACGAGTAAGTCTTAATGAATATTTGCAAGCTTACTTGTTTTTTAAATCGCAGAATATATTTGTAATCAATTCAATATTCAAAATTCAATATTCAATTTAATAAGTCTCAGCGTAAGCGACAAAAGAAAGTACAAAGAACATAGAAAAAGTCATGGACAAACAAAAGTTCAATGTGTTATATGTAGACAGAAAAAAAGACAATTGCAATATGGAAATTTTATCTTAAGATTGCAAAATCGTTTTTTATCTTGCTACGTGCAAATATACCTATCTAACTTTTACCGCAGAAAGAAATTTCATGTTTTTAATTTAACCGGATACTGGCTATGTAGTTAACAAAAATTAACACATAATGTGCTGTATTTGGTATGAGACTGAAAGCGGTAAATCTGACAACGATACCGTGAGTGGGTTAACTCGAGTTTTATGGTGTTACGGAGAATTTAACAGATGTTAAAAAATGTATTTTATGGTCAGATGGGTGCATAGTAAGCAAATGAGAAGAAAGTAAGGTCATTGGCCCTATTAAAGTTTATGAAGGAATTATCCAAAAAATTTTGGAGATTCATCATATTTACGAATATAAGAAGTAAATTTGGTAGAGAATTATGTTGTAGAGGAATGGAATTAATTATAAAAAAAATTAACTGAAAATCTTCCGAATTGATAAATTTCCTTAAGCTGAATTTTGTAGAAAATCTCTTCTGTGGCGTTGTAATAAATTTGTTATTTTTTCACTTGATGTCTTGAACAGTTTCTTTAGACATCCTAATTCATAAGAATATAACGGCTTAGATTGACTTTCAAATATACTAATGAAAGATGTTTTCGTCCAGCCATTGATTATTTTCTGATAGGTAAACTTGTACTGTCATTTAATTTTTTATACATATACTTATTTCACATTATAAATTTTTCCATTCATAAGGAAATTTACCGGAAGAGAGCGATTTATTAAAAAGCATTATCAAGTGCATCCATAATAATTATGAGAATTACTTTAGTTTTTCTCTCTCTCAAAATCTAGGCTAGTTGAATCAACTGGAGTAGACGAAATATTCCCTTCATATGTTTCTACAGAGGGATTACCGGTTACATTCCTTTTTGATTTTGAATAAATTCAAGACTTTTTCGAATTTAATTTAATATTAGATTCAACCTGCAAAATATATATTTAAGCACTATCAATATATTAAAGAGATGTTATGCAATATCATGTCAGTCTGTGGTTTGGTAGCTGTAATAACATTGCGCTACTCAATGGAAGTTATTTTCAAAAGTCGAGCGTACTCAAAATTCATAATTTTTTCACATTGTAATCATAGACAAGAAAGAAAAGAAGAAAAAAAACGATTCAATTGTAAAAAGATTTAACTTTGCATTGAGAATCTGTGGGCGTTGGGAATGAATAATTTTGTGGTTCAATTTAATGGAAAATTTTTATTTTAAACTTTGGTCTTCACAAATTTAAGGAAGGTCCAGGCTGAAAAAACCAGTCGAGGTGGTTTCTTTTCTCTCTTGTATTTCTAATTTAATTCTGAATTTTTAGAAAAAAAGTTCTCAAAAAATTCTTCTATTCCATCGATGATTGATTTTAAAAATTGTCTGTTAGAGTACCGCCGTATAGGACAAGATAAAAATATATAAAACTTAAATACTTCGCACAACAGAGTATAACTCAATGACGAATATGCGGCCAATTTACCTGCTTCTAGCTTTTATACCTATGTCAGAAGAAGAAGTTATTGATCCAGATTATAATAATGTGCCAGATGTTAGATGTCTAGTAATGAATGTGACCGCAGGTTAAGAGAAATTCACTTTTGACACAATATTTCTCGAAAATATGCGCTGAAATTTTTTCCAGAATTTTGTAGCAGCTAAGACTTCAATTATAACTATTAGCTAGGTCTAAATTAAATGAATTGTATTACTGGGGATGGTTTTTTGTTAACCATCAAAACTAAGATTCCTTACCATATTACTTCACCTTATCTCCTGTTTGAAAGGCATCGAAAATTCTTGCTAATGCAAAAAAGATAATCTCTTCTCCCAAACTTATTAATGACCAGCATACTCCCCAATCTGTCTAAAGGTTTGGAAAAAATTATGCATATTCAAATAATGAACTTTGTCAATACGCATTAAATATTTCTCTGATTGACAGCCGGGTTTTCGGAATTTTCACAGCTGCAAGATTGCAATGCTGTAAGTGACTATGGACATAAGAATGCTATGGATAATAATGAACTGTGTATATTATCATTACTGGACTTTTTTAAGGCCTTCGATAGTGGAAACAACGACAAGCTTCTCAATAAATCAATCACTTGTTTCGCGTTCTCGAATTGTTCCGTTAGACTATTAAGATCAGTTCTTTACTATAGACTTCAGAAGTTAGTTAGTAATCAGCTTTCCAACCTCTCAACAGTCGCTGATGGCGTTCCTCAGCGCTCCATACTGGGGCCTCTTCTCGTCGTGCTATAAACTAAAGATCTTTGTTCTATTCATTTACATGCGGATGATCTTCAGTTGTATCTTAGTTGACCAATATCTTAACAAGGGAATTGCGTTGAACGTATCAATCTGGACCATGTCAGAATATCCCTGTGGTCTTCTAATGTATTTTGATTTACCGCCTGTATGGCTTAATGGCAATATATTGCCCCACATGAATAGCATGAAAAGTCTTGTAATCTCGTTTCATTCTCGCATGACGTGCTGCTGTTCACATCTCCGGCTGTTTAAAATGAGTTCATTTCGGCATTCGTAGACTTGCTTGAAACTGGTAAAAAGTATATTATTGCCTGTTTTTACTTACGGAAATTTGATTTTTAGATAGATATAGCTCTCAACGACTCTGTTCGTTTCATCTATAGTGTATATCGGTTTGACCATAATTCATATCTTAGAAACTTTCTTCTTCAGCAACCACTGAGGTCCTATTTTAAACGGAAAGCTCTAATTGCCCTTGTTTTAATCTTCTGCAGTCACGCGAATCGTCTTATCTTTTCGATTTCAACAGCATCATATGGTGCTGATTCCCAATTTCGCTCGCGTTTTTTTTTTCAGAGTTCAATCTTTGTTTAGATCCCCGGCATATGGAAGACTTAACCAGTTATTGCTCAACTTGTTACCTCCATCGGTGCTTTTAATAAATTCATCAACATTATTTTATAGAATCGCATATTTTCATCAATCATAGAAAGTATTTGTTTAACTTAAATTTTTATCTCAATTTTCTATCTTTTATCTGTTTTTTTTTCATAACTTATATTTTTTTGCTCAAATAACTCCTTTTTTTTAAACATTTTATCTTCCCAGTTTTATTTTGTTGTTAGTTATATCTTAATTCCTAGTTCATTAGGCCGTCATGATAATTGTACTAGATATAAGATCCTTGATTTTGTATACATCTATCCAGGAAGAACGGTCTTGTATAGTATTGTATATTGATTGATTGAAAGTTGAGGTTGAGGCCCTTTTCGGGGGCTCTGAAACGTAGGTCTTAAAAGGTCCATTGCTCATCCTCCAGAGTTATGAAAAATTGCTCATATGTCGCAACCGGACGATCTTACGAATTTAAGTATTGGGTCTCACCCCTCCTTGTCGGCTTAATGCAGCTCGTCCAGGATGTGTGAGCTAAGGAATCTGTAACACTTTTCCAAGAGAGCTGGGCAGTGACAAGGAAAATAAGTTGCTGTCTCAGGTTCCTCTCCGCATACCTTACATATAGAGTCAGAAACAAGTCCCATCCTGTGTATATGACCCCTGAGACTTGAGGGCCTAGTGAGAACTGATGTCAGGGTTCTCCCCTCAGGATTGGCTGCTGCCCCACATTTCCTTTGTAGTTCTTCTTGAAGGATCATATAACCAAGAGCGACTGTATTGGCAGTCGGTCCAAGCCGAAAAAAAAATTGTACTTTTATATATTTAGCTAACATTGCACCTGATAACGAAAATTGTTTTGGGTTTTCTTAGTGGATAATTCTATTTTTTTTTACAAAATTCACATTTACAAATTTACAGAACTTATCGCATGACTAGATCGGTACACATATACCTGCTTTAAAATATTTACTCCATTACATACGTTATACAAATTCAATAAATCTTCTCTCCATAAAACTATTAAATTCCAAAGTTCCACTTTTACTCTTTTATAATACGAAAAACTTTCTCTTCCGTCGTAGATAGTTAAAGAGCGTTACATAAGCGAATAAACCCATTAACAACAAGCATCGAAGTGATGCAATCGTCTTGATCAATACTTACCTGTACGGACGTGAATTAAATTTTTGATTTTATATTTTCAGATCGACCAGCATGTCTCTGGCCATGAATAGCCCACCATCAAGATGGCATTTTGCAGCTCATATGGGTGAACTTTTCCGGCATACTAGTGATTCTCTTAGTGGGCCGATTGCTTGTGCTAACCTATGGCCTCAATGTCCGTTTAGCTCAAAGAAACTAATGGGACTTACGTACAGGGTAAACCTTAAGTGACACAAAAAGAGATTTCTTGACTGAATTTATAGGCAAAAGTTACCGGGGCTGTATCTAGCGTCGACGACTGAATATTTAGAGATACTAATAAAAATGTAAGCGCATGCCCTAGTCTAATGTAGAATTTAGATTTCGTATACATAAACATATGTATGCAGGTTAGCGTGCTAATGCTGAGTTCATTATAAGCTTGTACATTATACATTACAATTCTAATTTTTTTTTTTTTTAATTTACTTTAGCATAATTAATGAAAAAAAATTATTAATTTTGATGTGATTTGGAAGACTCTTCCCCCGAATGTAAAAACTTTATGCCAGCTGAAGTTGTAAATATTGTTTAATATAATTACGCTAGGTTTAAGCTAATCTTATCACATATAGAGTTAAGTAGGTTAATATTATTATAAATTGATTATGTAAGTGACTCGCATACACATATGTATGTATGTACGTAGTTTGTATGTGTTTTAGGATAATATTGTAATTTTAGAGGAATGAACATTTGGCAAGATTTTTGTTAGAATTGCACATAAGAAATGGCTAAAGATCACTTGTTGAAATTATGGTGTTAGAATAAACTCCTCAGAATACATTAAATCATTTGTTTTAGACATTCATTATGAAAAATAAATAAACGAAATTATGGAAATTGATTTTCCGATTATTTTTTTCCTTCAAGTTATTGTGATAATTTAAATTTTTTCAGGAAGTAATTTTGTAAAAAATTTCAACTAAATCAAATTAAAATGATTTTTACATATCAAATTCTGAAAAAATATTTTTAAATATTTGACAACTATGTTCGTATCCTGTACTAAGTAAAGTAAACGATTAAGATAACCTTCATCCTGTCGGAAAATTTCCAAAAATCCTTAAATATTTTTCTATGGAATAACTGTAACTAGTGATTGTTATAGCTCGGAAACCCAAGTAACAACAAGTTTATTGTAGTCGATTTAAATTTTATGATGAAGTAGGTTAATTCACTACAATGCTCTTGAAGTGATGGATTTTCATGTACCACGCTTTTGAGAATCTTAGAGATAGATAGATAATGAGCGACATTTAAGAGATACATTACATATTTTCAATAGGTCTGTATCTTCCAAATATTTAAAAGTTGAACTTACTGAATTTGATTGTTCAAAAAAAAAAAAAAAAAAAAAATAAGAAGAATGAAAGAGACCAGGGGCAAAATGTTGCTGCATCCAGGCTCGTGGTGGGGTTTTGGGGGTTGAAACCTTTTCCATAGACCAAAAGAAACAAATTTTTTGTGCAACACAAATTCAATAGCAATGAATTTGTACGAATTGAATCGCCGCGAAGTGCACGGCCACGTATTACTTCTGAACTAATGATGCAGCAGCTTTCGCAAATTATTTCCATGTAAATGTACTTTAATTTAGTTAACCTAGACCTAGAGACTTATCGACGAACAATGTAAACAATGCTGAATCAGCTTTGGTACCCTTCATGTACCATTGTACGAACTGTATTTTATATCAAAGTCTACAAAGTCTAAGATGTATGTATTTTTTCCCAAGCCTTTGATATAAAATACTTGTTGATGCCAATTGCGAAATGTTAAAAATGGATATTCGTCGGTTTTATATAGAAAGCCACGGTTGGAAAGCATGATGTAAGTGAAAATTATATACAAAAAAAAAAGACAGATTAAAAAATGAAGTAGATGAAATTCATTCGTAAATGATGACGAAATTCGATTCGACAAGGGGGGTGGAATGGCATGAGCGCAAAGCGCTTATTATTGCTTTGGAAAGTATTTCGACATGGAAATATGCAAACACGTCAATTGCTGCTTTTCAATCCTTTCGGCCATCAAAACCGTGAATTTTCAAGTATCGGTTCTGACTCTTCATTCAGTACCCTCTTTGGCTTTATTTTTGAGTTGAGATTTGCAAATAAAAAATCAAGACTCGACAGAAGCTTTCGCCCTGGGAGTTGCTACAAAAGACGAACTTGAGTATAAGGGAAAACAAGCGACAGGGGTTTTTAGGATGATTTTTCATAAAATAAAAACTATTTGCCAAGCCATTAAACCAAATGGTGCAAAGCAATGACTAACCCAATTAAAGGTAATTATCGTGACGTATGTTGGTGCCAAGATTGTTTTCCAAAGACATCTGTCAGCATTCTGGACTGCAAGCACTTTTTTAGTTATTTAATTTTTATTTGAATGAACTATGATTTTTTTATTTCTATAGAACTGTTTTATATTTTAAATTAGGTAACTTTTTTAAAATTAACAGTTAGATTTCTGTTTTACTCCTTTTACTCGCTATATAAAATCTAGATATCAAAACTATTTTCAAAAACAATATGAAATCCTACCCTGACAACTATTTTGAATATGTAACGTAGTGTTAACGAAAGAGTTTTCACGAAATAATTTATGTTATGGAGTAGTGCCAGAATAATCGGACGAGCGAGCGTATAAAAAAAATGAAAGCAAAAGAATTACAGCGTAAAATATAAGCCGCCACAGATCTTCAAACCATACCTTGATCTGTTTATTACACATCTGGAGGATCGTTTTTTTTAAACGTCGCAGCGATTTGTCAAACTTCTAATGTCTCTTTTCGGAGCAAATGAAAACTTTAGATGAGGCAGGATGTGAACGATTCTTTGAAACTTACACTTTTACAGGGAAATTCATCTGTAGTATAGATCAAAGGGGTCAAGATCGAACGGCGACCGAATTGCAAATAAAATAATTCACAATTCTATCAAGGCTCATGATATCATCAGCAAGGATGCATTCCCAAATGTCCACAATGTTTTGAATATTATGCCAGCTGAGGCCCCAACTCCGAATGGGCATTCATTTTCCAATTTGCGTCGTCTCAAAAGCTATTTAAGGTCCACAATGGGTGAAGTCGATTCAATTCCTAATGATTTTTCTCTGTATACCCTGGCGTGCTAATTTATTGATGAATTTTGAATATATTCTTCGTACTAAGTTTTCATTAAGCGATGCCATGATAATAATTTAACTATTCAACAATCTACAAATACAAGAATTTTGTTTGTAGTCTTTTATCTCAAAACCACCTGCTTTGAAAAATCCTGCGCACGGGCCTGCTTGGCTGCATCACTTTCGATACGAAGTGCTAATCGATTGTCGCATCGAAAATTTCCATTGGCAATATGTTGTAGCATTTTCGTTCGACAAGCGTTTTCGAATATGTAAATTACATTTTCGGACATCTTAACAGTCTCAATTAACAACATAAATTAAAAATTAATTCAAAAAAGCTGTCTGAAGTAATAAAATGGACATATTTTATTATTATATACTATATTATCTACTGTGATATCACAATTATAATCGCTGACAATATCGGTAGATACCTCAACGCTAAAATCGTTCCTTGGAAGACCAACAATTGCAGTGACCATACCCGTAAAAAAATTATCCGCTCTTAAGACGCACTGAATTCCATTGTATACTTTTCCCACACTTTCTGTCTTGTTACGCTTCAATTTATCGCTTTGCATCTTCTTTTTCATTCTATTTTTTAAGTTGGCCCATACCTGCGAATAATTAAAAACATGATAATAAGGTAATGAAAAATTCAATAAAAAATAAACACATTTTTCCATTCATCTTCTTCTCTTGATGAAGGTTGTTGAAATCTGTGAATCTTGGAGCAATTTCAATTGCGGATAGGGAAGCTTACGAATTTTCTCAAAGTGGTGTAATTTCAGTCGCCACAAGTACGTAATTGAACTCTGAAATGGTATTACACGGAATGTGTCAGTTCTCTCTTAGCCTATACTATAGACCGTAGGGTCACTCGTGATTCGTCAACTGTTATTAACTCGTGAAAGTTGGATAAGCGCCCATTATCAAGGGGTTTTCAAGGAATAGAGAGTGAAATGCATTCGGACCTCTGAAACAAGCAGATTTCGTACTATAAAAATAATAACTATGCAACACTGTCACGGCATTTTCTCCGCTGCAATAATGATGATAAGCCGAACACAGCCTGTATAATAATATATGTTGGGATATCCACTGAACTACCGTTTTTTTTTTCTTTTTCGATGCTTTCATTTCTCACTATAGCACATTCCAGTTATTTTGGTCAATTAATATTCCTCAGACCTATTTACCTTATAGGGAACAGCTGTCTCCTCCAACCGAAAATAAGTAACTAAGTGAACTGTATTATTTCCAAATGAATTTATAGCTGATATCTAGTATAACAAGATTGGGGCTAGCAAGAAAATAATGCAGAACTGCCAAGGATATAGCTCGCCTCAAGTTTATCTGACAAAGATGGGTGTTGTTGACCTGCCAATCGAATACTTTCTATGCTCTTGTTCGGCCTTTTCCCGGCATAGGTTGGATACTCTTGCGTCGCCCTAATAATTCCGGATTAGCTGAAAGTCTTACTATACCTAGACCTGATCCGCAACATTAAGGGAACAAGAAGGTTTTGGTGAGCAGGCTTTTCTTTTTTTGCTGGGTGCGATACTACTGTCCGTAAATTTGAATCTTTAATAACGAAATCTTGCATTTTAGAGTTAAATAAAAAAAAATTCACATTTCTAAGGTGTCGGGTGTTAAATTTTCGAATTAACCAGAAACTCCTATTGTCTATAACAGATGAAAATCTCACAAATAGAGAAAAGCTATTTACAAAATATTAAAAAAATCTCCTTTTAATAAAATAAAAAATACATTTCTCTAAAGTTAACAAACAATAATTTCTTTACAACTTTTATCTGGAAAAAAAAGTTCAATTGCTAATTATTAATCTTAATACATTTTGCGAGCTATGTTGTGAAAACATTCGTTTTTTGATATTCAAAGTGGACTAGTTCAAATAATTTTCAAGATTTTAATACGCGAGTTTTAGAAATTACGAGATTTTAAAAATGAGATTTCAGCTTGCGGTCAATCATACCCAACCACTTTTTTACACATTACTCTTACACCGATGGCCTGTAAACTAAAATCTCAAACTCACGTTTGGAAGAAATAAATAAAAATTTATCGGTTCGAAAATAAAATCTCTCAATTCGAAATTTCACAAACAAAAACCAGCATGTTTCAAGATCTCGTATTTGGAAATCATGTATATTTTGTTTTTAAATTAAAATTCTATCTAAATTTTTTCCCGAGTCAAATCATGGCTAGGGAATGCAGAAAAAAATATTTAGTAAGCCACTAGATTTAAATTAATAATCAAAAAATGGCAAATGGACAAGATGACATACCAAATGTATAACCATTTGATGTTGCTAATAGTTCAGATGGAAAATGCGCAGCTCTGGAATCTTCTATTATCAATGCACTATTAGCCAGCGTTCAAACTAAGGTAAAAACATTTTCTTAAAAAAAAAAAAAAATCACAGATTTGATTGTTAAAAGTATAAAATTGTGCTTCTGATCGGTTTTATCTTGTTGTAAAGCGACTGATTCTAAATTTCACCAGCTCTGTATGATTTATCCTCATTTATTTACCTCATTTACACTACAGAACAAGCTGTGCAAAGGCATCATGACTACCAACATGGCATTTTCTAGAATTCTGGGAACTTTGGAAAGAAAAAGAAGTTGTATGCAATATATTTTATAAAATAACCAAAAAATATTTCTGAGGACACTCGAGCACAGAAAAATTGCATACATTTCGGCAATTGTTATTATTTTTTGTTCAATAAACAAACTATAACTGTAAACATCAATAAAGCTCGCTCATACTTATTCTTCTTCTCACGTTTTTTTTTATCTGATAGACAACTTCAAATGGCAAACTAAAGAATGATTTTAAATTTTTAGCATATTTTTAGGCATAAAAGAAAACAAAAAGTTCGTAATTCCGCCAAATTAAATCTCTCGGAAGATATCTACATTCCAAGCCATGAAACCAAGTTTGTCCCTAATACTAGGTAGCCCCCTAGACCTATTTTATATGGAATATTTTATGTGTTCTTTTGAAAAGTTTCTAATGATCAAATGTTAATCGTGCTAATTTCCTAAACTACACTTATTTGTAAAATGTAATATAGGGCTGCATGTCCCTCCTTCTCAAGATGGTGTAACTAATACTTTTTTTTTAGCAAAATGTTAGTTAAAATGAAATACTACAAGTCCCGTCTATAGACGGGATGTCTGATTTTAGGTACTTTTCCTCCGAATTCTTAGTACATTCCCTATTATACCTATAACCTATGAAGATAATTTTAGCTCAGATGATAATAAATATCCAAGCCTTCTAGCGTATGCCGGATCATCACCCCACTCCTCCTCATTGCACTAATTATAAGACATCAAAGTGAAATTGCCCAAAATGTCTTAAGTTTTTAAAATCTTAACGATTTTTCAACCTAAATGCCTTATAACTATTACATTTTCTTAAAAGATTTGAAAACCTGAGAATACTACCTTTAATTTAATTCTACGCATGTACCTACCCATATTCTTTTAGATAAACCTATTTTTGTGATGCATAATTTCAATAATTTTGCTAATTTTCGTAGAATTGCATAAAATTAGGCGCAAGTTCTATTGTCAGTAGCCATTGTGCGCAGGAACTAATGTATAGGTACAAGAGATTAGACAAGATATTTTATCAGAACATTGACTTTACATGTAGTACCGATGATGTGGATAATACGTTTTTTTTAAATATATTTTCACAGCTGATTAGGTATGGCATAAAAATATTTTAGAATGTTTTATATATCTACATCCAAAGGATATTTATTGCTGAACGCAACAATCTCACACACAAAATTCCCTTTCCACAAAGAACATCTAACAGGAAGAATACGCAGTTTTATATGGCGGGTCGTTCTATTACGACCCGCTCTCAGAAATTGTATGAAAATTGTCTGCTTGTTAATGACCCGCCACTCTCCGGTTGGGATATTACGACCCGCTCTCACAAATTATATGAAAACTCTCTGTTTTGATGACCCGCTGCCACTCACCTCATCACTAGTGAGTGGGGGACGGCGGGTTGTTAAAGCACCAGCATTCAACACAGTACCAGAGCCAAAACCTGCACTCCGCATCATGCCCATGGATTGCATTGCGTGTTCTCTTTAGTTCTTTTACCTCTTTCCTAAGAAACCGGTTTCATCAAAAATGCTTTGTTTAAGAGATGAGCGGATGGGGTAGGAATTGGTGGTCGACAAGTACTCAGGCAGCAAAGACATTTTCTATAGTGTGGAAGCGATTTCCTTGACAAGCGCTTGACATATTTCCCGCTGGGTATATGTGCATGGCTGCCATCGGCGTGTATACATGTACAGCTATGCTATGGGGTGGCGAAGAAAGATAGAACAGAGCACTATTCTCTCAGTCTCAAATCTTTGCTTCTTCCGCTGTTACCTCCCGACGGCAGATGAAGCTTCTTGTTAAGTCATATGTTCTTTGCTTTCGATCAATGGAGAAGAATAAATTCAACAGATGGGCCCTGTCTGTTTATCTTATTACCAAGGATCGACTATTTAAGCATAAAGACAGACAATTGTTATAACAAGTAATCACTAAAACAGTGAAAATCAAAAATTTGTATGATCATACTATTAAGGAGTTACCCCATTCCACCCATCTATTAGCATGACCTTGTGGTTATGTGTGATGATTATATCCCAGCACACTTAAGTTGTTCTTGATATAGATGTCTCACTCCACCAGCTCTAAAGAACTGAGGATTCAAGTTTAGAGGATTGGTTTCTTGTAGTACAGTTCCGGAGATTCACTCGTTTCGGAAAGAGGTAGCTCGGGACATTTGGATCCTAGATGGACAGTCTTGGGAAATCCAGAAGCAGTTTTAGTTTTTAGAAAGGATAGTCCGACGCCGGATAAGAGCAATCTCTTGATCAGCCTTTCTATACACCCTTATTCACCAGTGTATCAAAAATAAGAGTGAACCATTACACCCTTATTTACTAGTGTGTAAAAAACAACGTTCTTGGTTATTGAAAAATGTAAACATTTCTCCTTCAGAGCAAACAACACACATGCTAAATTTCCTTAAATGCTACATGCAATTATTTCTTTCAAAATTTGGATTAATTCTTTTTTTTTTCAAATGACGCCTACTCTGATGGGTAGTCTCCATCTATTGATCAGCTGTTCAAGTGATTTCTCTTTAAGAAAACGCTAGCCAGTCACAAGGATTCAGAGACCTGCCTCGGAAAAGATCGGTCGTTACTAATGGGCGTCTTGACAAATAGTTTCTGGAATTAAACAACTTGCTTCGGAAATGAGCCTTTCTTAACTGGATGGCTTCAATATTTGTCTTTTTTTTACTCTCTAATACTGATCAAAATACCATGCGAGCTGCACGAAATAGAGTTTTCGATTTGGAAACGACCTAAGGTCAACACAGCAGCCTATTTGAATTGGGTACATGCTGTGACAATAATGAGGCCGCGTGGCTACAATCTTACCTTTATCATAAAATGACGGTGTACGAAAACTCAGCAAAGGTAAAGCTAAAAAGTAAAACAGTTTAATTTTTGACTTGCTAATGTGTGACACTCTAATCGAGCCGGGAAAAAGCGGAATGTAATGTTATTTTCAAAATTCCTGTAGAAGGTCACCACGCGGCGAACTTCAGATTTTAGAGAAATTACGAGGAATTTAAAAGTTTTGCATATCTTACTCTAGAAAGGTATCTAAGTTGTCATACCAAGATTTCTTCATTTTCATAGATCATATTATTAGTAGAAAAACAAAAATTGGGAAATAAACTTGAAAACAGTTGGATTTTAGACACCTATTATATTAGACAAAACAAAAGGAATGATACTTTTTCTTTTTGAAATCGTTAAACAAGTGGCATTTATGGCATCCTTTTTTTTAACAAATAATCACAGTTCAAGTAACATACCAAAACTTCAAAGCTCAGAAGTAGTTGTAAGGATGAACAAAGCTCTAAATTTAATATAACTCAGTCGTCGGTTATATAATTTCCACTATTCAAGGATCGAAAAAAGACTAAAAAGAAAAGTGTAATTCAATTTTTACTCACAAATCCTTATTTTAAAAATAAAATCATTTTCACAACAAGCACAAAAATGTCTCTCGCCAAGTTTTTTGAAATTTTTCAAGCATAATAATTATGAAACTTTATGGCCAATTGCGATAGTTTATGTAATGCCATTTCAATGAAAATGAAATTATGCAGGTTCTGATCAAGAAACGCGACAAGAATAATTAAAAGGTGCGCATAAATTTCACTAAGTACATCACGTCCCTACCTACCTACCTACCTACCTACAACAGTTACAATAATTAAGCGAATTGCATTTGAGTCAACGGCAGCAAGTAGTGATGGGGATAAAACCAGCAGTAACTATGCAGTAGAAGTAAGCAGCATGTCGGAAATTGCAGTTTCCAAGAGACTCGTGTCGCGAATTTTTACACTAATTTATGCAGCTGGCATAGAGCAAATGTAGTCACCGTAACAAGAAGTCCTCCTAAAAATGATTTCCGGTTGATGACTTCCACCTTTCTTCTAGTGCTTGAGATGACAATGATGGTCTCAGCATCAACTGTGGATAGGCAATAACAGCCATTGCATTCCCCGCATAAACCTCAGATTGCATTATATAACAAGACGCCTTACATTTACGACCACCATGCCATTTTCTATCATGTTGGAAAGATAGAGAATGAAAGAGTGCGTGCCTTAAAATGAGCTTTGATTGACCAAGATTTGCGCTTTTGGTATGAGCTGAATGCTTTGAATTCATATCACCGACCACCACTTCTAGTGGACGCCATCCGGAAACTTTATGTTTACATTTTAACTATATCGAGCTTTGTTTACAACGACTGAGTTTTCAGTTGCATTCCTATAAGTTGAACAAAACGAGTTGCATTTTGAATCACCCTGTGATTTCATAATATGTATTAAGCGGTATGTTTGGAATACTTTCACTTATTTTCTTGTTGCTGTTGTTACCTCTCCGCGTAAACCTTGAACAAATAATTTTCATTTCGAGGTAGTTGTATAATTTTTAGTCAAAGAGTAGATGTCCATCTCGACGGATTAATTTTTCTAAGCATATTTACGCGCGGGTTTAAATTCGGGTCGAGCTTAATAACAACAATCAAAATCTCTGTGATATCGGTCACTTTGGTATGCAAATTGAGCCAAAATCGAAAAGCCCTGCTAGCTAACAACGTGAACTATACCCCGGAAAATTGCAAAATCTGCAATCAAAGTGAGCCCAGAAAAAAAGTGAAAAACTAATTAAGCCACTTGATGGGAATTCTTCATTTTCATATTTATGCAGATTGACCGGAACTCGTTACAAAAGCTCCAGTACACATCAAAATCGACCACCCTATCTACTGGACCGGACTGTGTGAATCAGGATGAATCTCCAGAATTTAATATCGCTTGCTGGACTCCTGCTCTACCTCATACTATTTGTCGGGGAACTTCCGGGATCAGCGCTGGCTCAAGATCCCCTTTTCGAACTCCCAGTTCAACTGATTGGTTTTCCTGTTATTATCCTCTCGGTGCGGTTATCTAATTTTGCTAAAAAATTGGCATATTCTTTAAGTCCAAGTAAGTGTGACATGTTTTTTTTTTCTTTTTGTTTGGTGGTACTTTTAAGAATTCTACATCGTCCATGGCCTAAAAGCAAAATCTTGATTTCTTATAACGGTGGTGCAGTGGTGCTGCTGTGTGCAATTAAGTAGTTTTCATTTGACCATTTATTAGTACATGGGGGTAATGAAGAATGCTCTAATCAGGTGCAGTTGAACTGGTCTCTGCGGCCGAGTTAGGAAAATTAATTAACACCATAATTTACCTGAATGCGAAAATACTCAAGGTTGCAGAGATTAAATTCATATTGAAAGCTTACCCTTCCAGATTTGAACAAGGTTTGGTCGTGTGCACTAAACATAATTTCTTGTGCCATACTTTTTCTGCTCAGGTCACTTTCACATTTTTCTTTTGAGTGTTAACCTTCGCTGGCTGTTAAAGAGAGCATGCTTTAGTTTTTGGTGAGTTTCTTCTTATTGATGGCGCGTGCGCGACCTGCAAACTTTTGAATTTATGGAAAGCTCTGAATTTTATGCGTAATCTTTACTCGTTATGTGAAGGCAGGCATTTTATGGTGTCGATAACCAAAAATTTCTTTACATTTTACCTTTCATTTTTCGCTTTTTTATTTATATTTCTTTCTTTTTTTAATTAAAAGTTGAGTTATATCACTGAGCGTACACTGTAAGTAGAGAAATTATTTAAAAAGAAAATCTGCCTTAAGTATTCTTTTCGAAATATTCTCTTTCTGGTCTATTCAATTTTCCAGTTATCATCATCGTCAGATCGGATATTGGTATTCTAAAGCATTCTTCTCTCCAGGTTTTTAATCTTATGTTGTCGCCTTTGAGTCAAAGATTCTGGTAGCTTGGATCAACTCAATTTGGATCGTACAAAGTACCTTGTTCCTTTATGAATTACGTCTAAGAATATACCTGGTGTGTATTCAGTCATCCTAGTAACATATACTCATACCTTGTCTCTTTAACCCGGCCTAGTTTTATTTCTCTGGCAACTTTTTTGTATCCCTGTAGCTTATAGAGTTCAATTGAAGTCAATTCAATTAATTTATTTAATGGCATCTACATAATTAAGTTGCTCGTCAAACTTATATCTATGCCCAAAAGATAATGAAAATACAAATACATAATACAACAGCTAAAGTTATGATATGCAGCATCTGGTATAATAATAAGAAATAAAATAATGGTAGTACAATGGAAAAATAAAAATAAAATAAAATAAAGATCAATTTAGAGTGGGAAAATAATTAAAATAAAAGTGAAATGGAAATAAATAGCTATATCTATCTTCCTGCAAGATAGCCTAACAAACCCGTGTTCAAGTGGAAGTGTGTTCTATAATCTAATGGCTTGGACTAGGAATGGATGCACATAGACCCAATTACTGTAACTTAGAACGATTAAATTCATTATTCTGTGAGACCATAAGAAATTGAGCTTTAGATAGAAATATGTTGGTTTACGATGCTGAATCAAATTACATAGAAAAAGAAAATATGTACGAAGTATGCAACCAAAGATTGAATTCACATACAGAGAGACATGGTCATATCGCCGAATCCAAAACAATATGGAATCGCAGAGTTAAAAGAAGCTACTTTAAGTTTTCTCTAGGAAATTGAATCAATTGCAGTTGGCTGAGTCAATTACGGTTTTATGTATTATTGGTACAGGACTTAAAAGTGTTCAGAGCCAGCTTGTTTTTAATAGCTCAATTCTAGACGTTTTGTAAATCAGCATTCATCTACTCAACAGCATCACAAATTTAATTCTTATGCCTAGAAATATATAGCTGAACATCATCAGCATACAAGTGGTATCTAGAAGTAGAATAACACCGGTAAGGTCGTTGATGAAAATAGCAAACAGCAAAGGTCCTAAAATAGATCCCTGGGGAATACCACTTAATATTGGCAGGAAATCAAAACTCTGCCGTCACAACACACCTGTTGCTCCCGGCCTGTGAGGTAAGAATTAATAGGTTTACACGCTGGAGTAGAGATATAAAAATGTGTAATGAGTATATTAATTAAGACTGCATGATCAGTTCTATCAAAAGCTTTGGAGAAATCTAATTGGCTTAGACTAGTTAAATTATTTACCGCCATTGCTACGCGAATGTCATCACTTATTTTATATAAACCTGTGATGCAGCTATGATTTGGATTAAAGGCAGATTGATAGCATGATAATAGACCACTATAGTCAGTATAACGAAACAGTTAATTGTGCACTAATTTTTCAAGCAATTTAGAAAAGAATGGAAGTATTGAAATAGGACGATATGCTTGGGTACCTAACTTTTTAAGAACTGGACAAATTTTAGCCAATTTTCAGTTGATAGGAAATGTGAAAGATGAGATAATATTATTAAAAACATAAGCTAAGGTATTCAATTAGGAGGGAAAGTGTGATTTTTATAAACCTCGGATGAATACAATCAATTCACATGGCATTGGATCTAATGATGGTCATTATTATTGCTATATAGGTACACTTCAATCTCCGTTTTATTTACGAAGGAGTATCCACCATTTGGGTCGTCCAGATAAAAAGTTGTTAAAACGGTTCCCATTTCTGCAGCCATAGATTCATTGGAGGTAGAGTGAGGTGAACTCAAGATTTAATTGATTCAAATCCTTATTAACAATAGAAGATTTTGATTTACCCACCTCGATATCTCTTAAATTCCACCACAGCTTTTTATTGGGGGCTTCAAATTACACTTCGATCTGTAAAAATTTGTTTTTGACCGACGAATTTCGAGAGTTACTGAGTTAGGGAAATTACGAAAAATGTTCGAACATTCAGGAGTTCTAAAGCGTTTTCATATTACATTTAAAAATTAGACTTCTAATTTTCGGTGTAAACCAGGTACAGCTTGTATCAACGGTAAGCCGTCTTTTAAGCGATACAAATATATCAAAAAAATAGTTCACTAACGAACCAATACGATCGACTTGATCTTTGACTGATACCAAGGAATATGTGATTCTAGACTAATGCAGATGCCTCGGTATAGAAGTTATCGTGGTCAATATTAAAAAAATCGCGGTAATAGATAAATTCTTCTACAATGTAGCGTTCTACTAAAGTACATTAGGAACCCCACACCATATATGAAAATATTAAATCATTCTTGAAAAATTTGTGAACTAAAATGATTTGCTTGCAAATACTTAAATGCGTCTGTTTGCTTCACATGAGTTGTTATTTCTGTTGCTTATGAATGGAATCTGGGTAGATGGAATTACATTACAGTAATTATGTATGTTGTAATGTCCTATAATGCTTCATTTATTCACAAGTTTGGTTGCTTTTTCTTTATTCTTATGAAAGTTGATTGTTGTAGGTATGTCTTTTGAAATTGGTACTAAAATTTGTCTAGATGCGGCGAATAATCCTCCACGGAGGCTAAGGTGGTCCCATTGTACTAACCTGTTAAGTAAGGGAAGCTATAAAACTATAAAAGTCTAAAATAAATTATGTAGGCGAAAAAAACGTAGGCCCATGTCGAAGGGGGACTCGAACTCACGACCCATACCTTACAGTCTCTCAAATAATATAATGGCGACTTGCTTTTAATTTAGTTTTACAGTTATTAACAATTTTCTATTGTTAGCCGAAGCATATTAGAAAAAATTGGGTCTGCTTTAATTTTATGTATATTTTCAATATGGATAGATTTTAAGCCTTGTATTACCTTACAATTTTGAAAAAAAAAAGAGCAAACAAGGTTACGATTATTTAGGTGTCAGAAATTGAAGGCTAGATTGCGGGC
Organism: Dioctria rufipes; assembly: GCA_963924295.1. NCBI lineage: Eukaryota > Metazoa > Arthropoda > Insecta > Diptera > Asilidae > Dioctria > Dioctria rufipes. Next base: position 49,896,043 of record OZ002743.1, read on the forward strand.
CGCCTTGCAAAGAAAAGAGCTAGATCAGTTTATTTGCCGTGAGCCTGTTTTTGGACACCCTAAAAGCCTACTGCTACACTGGGAAATACGTCGTAGCTAAGCCAAGCGAAAAATTTCTTCAAGTAGGGGAGACCGGGGTCAAAAGTAAAATTTTTTACATTTGGCTCAACTATCAACTACCTAATAAAGATGAAATTATATAAATTATAATGGGGAGTCCATCGGCGTTGCATGGTGGTAATATAAATACCTAAATGAATGATGGTGGGTGTGGAGTGGTCAGAGATCCATATATTCATATGTGTGGGAGAGTGTAGCTCTCTACTTAGATGCGTTCTTAGGCAGTGCTTAAATATATAGTAAAACATAATATTTTTGCAAACCCAACGAAAGAGTTGCCCGATTGGTCCCAAACTGTATTTGTAATTTTTTTTGAAAACGGTGTGTACAAAATATGAGCTCTCCACCTCGACGCCTTTTCAGGCAACTACCAAGTATATGGTAAAAAACAAAAGTTTTGTATATTATCACCAAAAAGGGTAACCCAATTTAGTCCATTTTTGAAATTTTATTTACCATTGTTATGAAAAAATCACGGACCAAATTTTCTGTAAGGCAATCCTACGAAGGACCTGTCCGATTGCTCCCATTTATAAACACAATTGACATTTTTTTCCAAACGGTCCGTCCACAAAATTTCAGCTCTCTACGTCGACGTATAAGGCAGTGTCCAAATATATAGTGAAAACTCAAAGTTTTGCATGGCAACACCAAAACTAGGTCGGCTGATTTCGCCCATTTTGAACTTGTATTTGCAATTATCATGAAAACGGCGTGCACAAAATTTGTGCTAGCTATGGCAACATCAAGAAGGGGTTGCCCAACTCTATTACTTTTACTTACTATAGCTATGCAAACACCATGTACCAAGTATACAATTAAAAGCGAAATTTTTGTATAGCAACCCAACGAATTTAAATTTACATTTGTGAACAAACTTTGAGCTCTCCACGTCAACGTGTTCTCAGGTAGTTTCCAAATATATAGTGAAAAACTAGAGTTTTGTATCGAAACACAACAAAGAGGTTGCACGATTTGGTCCATTTTTGAATCTGTCTTTGCAGTTTTCATGAGAACGCCATTTACCTACAAAATTTTAGCTTTCCACGTCGACGCGTTCTGGGGCAGTTTTTCAGATCTCGACAACAGCGCCATCTTTCGTGTCCAAAATCATTCTATCTTTCAAGCTGGAACCAACCAAATACACTCGTAAGATTTCATTGAAATCGGTTGGGCGGTTTCGGAGATTAGCGTGTACAAACACTGTGACACGTGATTTTTATATATTAAGATATATTCACAAAGTTGGCTCAATCCGCTATAAATGCACCTAGTTTTCAGTTTCCAAAATGAAGCTGTTAAAGAATTATAAGGGTTTTTCGGAGATACGACGAGTGTTACTACCACTGTTTGTTTGCCCACTTCGATATCATCTAAAAGGGTAGATAAAGTCGATGATGACACTTGCCGCTTCTGTATGGAATGTAATGCTAAAACATCTAGGAACGACATTCCCATTGCCAGAGGATGTTGCAATGGTGGCCCCAAGAACGTTATAGGTTTCGTTAAAGATTTAACGTCCGAATGGGCGCTCTAGGCCATTTAGGGATAATGTCAGGAAATATAATAAATAATAAACTTATTCATTATGGTTACGTACACAAGATTTACAATCTTTTAACGAACTAAAACAAGAAGGTATAACTAGAAAAGTAATAATATACGAATTCAAGATTCATAGATTCAATAATTAACGGAAAGTAAGTAATAAAAAGTAAAAGTGAAAGAAACTAAATATTGTAAAAATGAAATAAATTTACATCCAGTAAATACCAATTTTGCATTCATAAATATTCTTAACTAAACTAACCTAATAAGTATTAAAGTTTAGAGAAGAAAAAGAGATAGAAAATAGATAAATTAGAATGTAGCGATGCAATACATTCTTTTATTCTTTCTTTTTATATCGTAACAGATCTAATACTCTCTTTGAAAGCACTGATAGAGCTCTTAAGCTAAATACGAGGAGGAAGTGAATTACACAATCGCGCAATCCTAACAAGATAAGAACTTTCCATCACTGTTTTATGAAAACACGAAATAGTTGAATTTAAGTTTCGCTGTGAGGTTGCTAACCCAAAATTTTCTTTGAGGTAATCAGGCTTGCTTTTGTAAATTAAATTATGAATAAATACGAGCGCTTTACGTTTTAAATAAGTATCAATGGAGCGACCCCTAAATGGAGCAACAGCCTAAATTTAAGAGGCGAAACATGATCATATCTGCGTAGATTAAAGATGAACGTAATACATAAATTAAAAGCCACGTCAACTCTGTGCTTATAGTTACTATCCACGTTCATGTATATCAGGCTACCAAAAGTAAAATGAGGTACTACAAGCGTCCTAACCAATTTCATTCTTATATCAAGCGACAAAACGCTTGCAAAAACTCATAACCTCCGAAGACCAGCATAAATTATGCTAAACATCAGATTGGCATTTTCACAACATTTCATGTTTTCGGTTATCAACACGCCAAGATTTGTGACTTTGCTTAGAAAAGGTACTATAGACTACTGTAAAACGAAATACACTAGGTCTTGGATGAGTTAAGTAATAACCCATTGATTGCAGACCATTCATAAATTCTATGTGGATCACTATTCAATGCAATCTTCCAGAAGTCCAATACGCCTACTTAAATTTATCTGTACGTCATCAGCATACAAATGTACATTTACATCTTTTACCACTTACCCAAAACTGACCCTTGTGATACACCATTTGATAGCTTTAACGCATCAGATAATGTACTGCCAATTTTAACAAGTTGGGATCTATTAGAAGGGGCACTTCCTACTAGAGTGATTGTAGATTCGCTGAAATTAAAAACATTAGAGAGTTTACAGCAAAACTACGTGGTTAACACAATCAAAATCTTTACAAAAATCCAACAGAAGAAGAACACTATAGAAATTTTTATCTAATGCAGCTGGTAGTTATCTTAAGCAATGCTGTTTCACAGCTATGGTGAAGCCTAAAACTTGATTGCCATTTCGTTAAAAGTGTATTGTTATCCAAAAAGTTCACGAGTTGATTGTACATAAGCTTTTGCAAGATCTTGCCCGGAGAAACAGATAAGACTTGGTCGGTAATCAAAGAGTGCTTCAGGCTGTCGTTTTTTACCTACTGAGAGAACCGTAGCTACTTTCCAGCTGTAAGGGTAATTGGAATACGTAATGCAGGAATTAATAATGTGAAGAATATTGGGATGAATAAGAGGAAGTGGAAGATTGATAAAACGAGGAATCTGGACCACTCGCATCGGACTTAATAGTATAGATAGCTTTGAGAATTTCTTCCAGACTTACATTGCCGCAACTGAACTCACTTGAGCGCTAATCACTGATTGAAGCAATAGTTATTCTGTATCAGAGTCAATATACGGTCGAGTAGGCAGACTAACATTACCAAAAGATATGAAATAATGATTAAGATCATCTGGGTTGAACCTACACTCCTTATCATCTTTACCACTAACATCAAATCGACGCAAATTCTTCCATAGTAGCTTGTGTTGAAAGATGGGGTTCAGCTTAGAACCAAAGTATAAACGCTTTGACTGTCTGATAGCTGACATAACTTTGTTACGATCAATTTTGTATAAATATCTCAACCGATCAGTATTGAGCCTTTTATATCGCCAGTGTAAGTATTCAAATCTTATAGGTTGCGGTGACTAGAAGAGAGATGGCTACACTGTATGCATCCCCTACATACTTATAATAATAACAAAAAAAAAATTAAATTGAAGGGAATATGCAATTTTTGTCCAGTTTCTCTTTGAAAAATTTCTAAACAGTTCTTTTTATTTTCACACTAGACACCTACAAATCAAGAAGCCGAAGATCAACAACAGATGAACACGATTTTTCAAAATCTGCTATAGACATAACAATAGCAGAAAAGCAAATATTAAAGGAATTCGGACCAAAGGTTTGCGTGATGGAAGAACCATGTAGGATACATGCATCAAGACCTGGGAAACGTGGGGAGCAACCAAACTGGAATGACATACTCAGGTAATTTTGAAGATATCTTAAAAAATTCTTATTATTCATAAAGTAAAAGGAGTACACGTCACAGACAACCGTATATAGAAATACAATCAAATTGAAAATTCTCAAGAGCTCTGCAAGAGATTTCTACGGAAATACTCGTATTTCTCATATACGACAAAAGATGTTAATTTAATTTTCCAATTTTCATCCTGCAATTTCTACTTTCCATGGAATTTCATTTATTAATCGGCACAGAGTAGAGAATATCGCAGATATTAAAATATGAGAATATATCAAGTGCCTTCATAGTCTCCCATGCCCCCAGCCCAGCATGGTTTTACATCTCTTGGTAATGAAGTTTTGTACGAGAGCTGTTTTCAGATTTAAATCTCGCCATAAACAGAAGTCATCTCCACTGGACTTTTGTCTGATCCAACAAAGCTATTCCATTTCGACTGGAAGCAAACAATACTTGTCCACAGGTCATAGAAATCAAGCTGGCGACTTACACTTTATTCACCACACAAAATCGCAATGCCACTCGTTCTTTTTCGGGTGGTGGAGGAAGTCGTGGTGGTATTACTGGTAGGTACTTTCGGCTATATATGTTTAGCTGAATTGTAAACGCCAAATTGTATGCTATCCAAAGTCTTATTTGCCTCTGATTTTTGGACAGTAACAAATGAACATATGCATTCGTCTCGTAGTTATATGTATATTTGTCGGTATAGATATCACAATTCTAATCCAGAGCTTTTCCTTCCCTTCTACAGAAACTACAAGGTTCAATCAACCGGGATGAAACAGTGGTATTTGCTGTCTGTGTTCCTGGGCGACGTCATCAGGGATGTTCCACTTTGTAAGCAGTTGGCGAAACGGATGGAGTGCGGTAGGAATGAGAAACCATTCACCAGGGATTAGTATCACTCAGAAAATGTTCTCCTATGTTTTGTATGTAGGAATGTACGTTAACCATGTAAAACACGAGTACCTACCTGTCGACGTCCATCAGTAACAAACATACCAAGTCAATTCGCAACAGAAATGCTCTTCAAGTTGTTTGCCAGAAGATTGTTTTTTTTTTTTTGGAAAAATCTGCTTAGCCTGAATTGGATCTCGGAGGTTTTTTTATTTTTGATTTTTTGTTAGATTTGTTTCATTCTTCATTTTCATAATTTTATTTTTTTTATTTTTTATTTGTTGCTCATAAATATTTAATTTTATATGTTAATAATTGTAGGAAAAATGTTATATTTAAATTTTAAAAATAAAACGTGAAGTTTTGAGAATAGAGAGTAACGCAGATTTTTTTTTTTTATATTCTTTTTATTAAATAATGAACAATTTTTCGTATCCTTGAACCGATGCTTCAAAGATAGTGTTTTTTTTGCTTCCATACAAATTTATTTTAGAATCATCATGGGAATATATATTCAAAACGGGGCAATTTTAGGGCTTCATTTGGAATGAAGTGATGAAGCCATGTTTATTTCAGCCTTATATTTTGCCAACATACTTCCCAAAAGAAAGTCAACTGATTGACTCTTTGCAGGTGAGATCAAATGACGTGAACTCGAAACTCTCCGGCTCCTACAAGTATTCAGACGCTCCTTACCAAAAATGTACTCCTGTTTAATCAAAATGTCAGGTTTTGAAAAAAATGTTATCGAAGTATCAGGATCCGTATCTATAAAAAATTTGCATAGATATTTAGAAGAAATTCGCTATCTGCAAAATGCTTGGGAAAAGTGTTATGAAAATGATACGGCGGCCGTCGCGGAAAAATCAACAGCTGCTCCATTGCATGTAACGGAAGCGATAATATCAAGCTACCAGAAGTAGGTGCATGAAGCGCCTATCGCATGTTTGTTAAAGAATTGATTTTTTTTTTATAAATAAAATGAAAAAATTCAATATTTTAAAAAATTTTGCCATTGCTCTATGTACTTATAAAGCATACCAAAAGTTTTGTATGGCAGCACCAAGAAGATGTTGCCCGATATAATCCAGTTTTGAAATTTAATTTTTAATTTTTATACAAACCCCGTTTACGTAATTTCAGCACTCCGCATTTACGCGTTCTCAGGCAGTTTCCAAATATACAGTGAAAGTCGAAAGGTTTGTATGGCAACACCAAAAATGGCTTTCCCGATTGATTCCATTTTCGAACGTAAATTTATTTTTGTTTTTAAGAACTCTCTGCATCAAATTTCAGCCATGTAAGTGAACGCATTCTCCAGGTATTGTGAGGACGAATAGACGAACAGACGAACAGACAGACAGATAGACGGACACACACACACACATGCAGAAATCAAAATAATTTTTAATATTATACGTGGGTGTCAAAGCCATTATATCTGTGCCTTACAAATGGAACCAAAAATTTTAGTATAATCTAAAATTTTGTCTAGGGTATATAAAAACATGCTCTGCACTTTCGTCGTTCTACAAGAAGGAGCAACGAAATTTCCGATACACTATATACAGGGTGATTTTCAATTGGTGTTAGGCACAATAAACTGAATGGCAGGGGGTGTGGAGCAATATCAACTATTTCAGAGTTAAAGGATGATTAAGAAAATATACTAGTTTTTCTAAAACCACTCCATCAACTTCGATCTTGTACAATTTATGAAGCTACACTATTACTTGACCCCACTAGTGTCGCTAGTTATAGGACGTCAAAATAAAAAAAAAAATGGGAAAAAATTTCTAATTTGTATTTTTTCAAATTTTAACGATTTTTCCGCCATTACCTAATAACTGCTACATTTTTCTTGAAAGATTTCGAAAGCTCAGAATATTGCCATTCATTAGATCCTACAGCATGTACCACCTATGTATGTGCAACCATTTGTAATGATGCATAATTTCATTAATTTCGCTACTGACGACGGTAGAAATCACGCCTAATTTTATGCAATTTTGCGTAATTATAGCAAAATAATGAAAAAAAACCTGAACATTTTTACGGAAGCGTGTGCATTTATGTAAATAAAGAAATACATTTTTACAGCTTTTTTTTTTTTGTTTGTAATAAAAGTAGCATATACCTTTAAGTTTTAAATATCTTTTTAACATTAAACATGTTTAAAATATGGAATGATGGCAACATAACAGGTTTTTGGTTCTTATTTGCAGCCATTGCTTCTTTTGTGGATTATGTTATAAAATGTTTTTTTTTCACACAGGAAGCACTGGAAGCTTCATCAAATGATTCCTCCAAATTATAATATGTATATTACATATAATATTTTTATAGAATATTAAATATTACAAATATGTTTTCAATAACAGCAGGTACCCAACCACTTTCGAGAAGCTATGTGCTCTTTTGAGAAAAGTAAACTTTTATAATAGGGTCATTTTATTTATTCATCGCTACTAATACCGCTTGGCTACTTTTTGGATGATTAGCAACATTGGTCGGGGTCCGTAAGCCCAAAATAAATATATGTATTAACTGTATTTAAGGTCTATATTAATGAATGAAAACTTACTGTTTCCCTCGATAATTTTCGTAATTTCTGCTCATCACTGTCCATATAAAATTATATTTCTGTAACCTCTTAAGTTAGAACGAGGTTGATTAGAATGTTTGTTGCAATTGTGTTGCGCTACTGCTTATCTGCTAAAAAGGCTTTAAAATGGAAAAACGCTTTGTATTGCATAGCAACTAACAAATTTTTCAACGTTTTTGCGCCTATTGTACTTACACAAAATTTGTAATTATTATTTTTTAAATACAATCTCAATAGCGCCAATCCACAAAATTGATAGACGATTTTTATATTTCAATGTGTAAAGAATTACCATATTACATTGCTGTAATGTTTAGATTTTATTACAATTTTATCAACTAATGCAAATAAAATCCGCAAAACTTCCGTTTTAGTTTTTCCGCTAAATTTCACAGCAAAGTTTTTCTGATTGTTTTTCGAATTGTTTTCCAAATGCATCAAACTAATTTTTTAGTTGAGTTTCCTCAGGGTTCCTAGTCTTTACAACACAAGTTTCTATAATTTACCATAATTGGGTAAAGTAAAGTAAAAATAAATAAAATAATTTCTCTCCAAAATTTTCTAAGGTCTTAAATTTGGCTGCATTTATACAGTTATCCTTTTAACTAATCCTTCCAGCAAAATGACGGTTATTTAGGATAATGGTCGAAAGTGAATCACTTTTTCTTAAAGCTGTTTCATTTAAAAATTTATCATTTATATACTTTTGCCTTTTAGCTTTTAACCAGTGTTCTATATATATGGTTATTAAAAAAATTAATAAATTGTGTCCATTGTTTACTAGGATCTAGGAAAAGTTCACCCTTAGGTGTTTAACGGACTACATTGACTTTGACGGATTACATTGTATAAACTTTCTAGATAAAAATAAAAATTTATTATTGAAACAATTTTCATTACAAGTAATTATTTCAATATTGCAAATTTAAATCTTAAAATAATCCTACGTTTAAAAAACCAATTGTCCAAGTAACTAATTACTTCGAATATAAGAGCCATAAATATGTATCAAAAATTAATTTGCTTTTTCTTTGAAATAACAAACAGTCTTTATTTATTTTGATAAAAAATTAAAAAAATTAATAATCATTCTATTCTTAAAAAAAAAAATTATGAAATTTTCATTTTAATGGTTGCTTAAAATTGAAAGATTAGATTTGGAAACTTATAATACGAATAGCGTTTAACTGACCTTTGATTTTGGATGAATAAACATTTATGACCTTCTTTTACAAATGACAAATTCGGTATATCAGGCATACGAAATTGTTTTTGCTAAGTCATGAATCACTTTGTTTTTTTACAGAACAACATGAGAACATAGTTCTTCTTAAGAATGCCTTTATAGGTCATATGTTACAAACATCTTTTCGTATTTCCATTTTCTTTATTTTCGTCTTCTTCAGACTGAACCGTCCACAACTTCTCTGTTGCTAAAGAAGCATCTTGGATTTCTCAGACCTAGAATGGAAAACAATTCTCACATCTAGGCCGGGGCTGGTCGTACAGCCTTAATTGTCCAAAAGAGAGTCTTCAAGCTCATTAGAAATAACTGGTCATACCGACTTACTCGAGCACCGCCGCATTATTGGATACCTTTCGAGCCTTTATCGCTACATGCATGCTTAATGTTCTGAAGAAGCCGCGCACATCCTTTCACCCTCTTCCAAATACTTTCGGCTATATAAAAAAAAACCGTGATGCCTTGTTATCCCGAATTTTGCGAACAGTCTACCATCTTCTGTTTTTCCTTGGGCTTACAATCTGCAAAAGTTCAGGAGTGACATACATCAGCTCCTTCGCCACTTTCCTCATGTCCTCTAATTATTTCCCTATCTCCTTTCTGCCATGGTCTACTTTGAATTGCAGGGTAGGTATCCTCTAAGTTTAGCTTAATGATATAAAAAAAAGGACAGTTGTCATTGGTGCCAACCATGTTTTAAATTTTCATCGGTGTAGGAGGTGCCTTCAATAACGTTCTTCTACATAACATTACTAAAAAAATTCGAGACATGGAGTTAACTAGTCCCTAAAGTACTGGATGGCACACATGTTGAACAATAGAACTGTCGCTGCCGATCTTGGTGGGGTACAAGATGATTTGTTACGCATTACGCATTACGATCTAGTGATTTCAGTGACCGAAAGCTATGAATCCGAATCCTGTTTCTACGGATTTCGGACTGAGCATCAATCCAATGAAAACTCTTCTATGCCTTTTTACTGAGAAAAGGAGCATCCCCAGATTGAACCTGCCCTCTATTGGAGCTAAAGTACAGAGTAAAATACCTAGGATAATACTAGATAAAAAGCTCAACTAGAACTATACATGGGGCAGGATAGACTGAACAAAGCTATTAGAGCATTTGCAATGTGCCGGCTAACCACATGTGACTCAAACCACAGATGATCCTATGGATATACACTAGCGTCATCCAACCCGTGATAACCTATTGCTCTGAGCTATGGTGGAAACCGATGGATCTCGCCAATCTTCGGAAGGTATTGGAAAATATGCAAATATTGTGACTCCTCAATGTAAGTGACGCTCTCAAGTCAACCAGTACTTGGGCCCTTAAGGTCATCATCAATATGCACATCAAGTAGGGGGCTATAATCGCAGCGCTGAGACTGTATCTCAATCAGGGCTGGATCTACACTGGAATAAGAGTTCGACACGAATGCATCCTTGAGTCTGTGCAGTCTATTCCACCTGACATCGACAAGAACATCGACCACTTCCACGACACTATTCTGAAAAGCGACTTTAAGTCGGGAATTCCTTTTAAGGCAGAGTTGGAATCACAATTGGTGCTTCAGTCATCGACAAACATTATATGAAAATTACCATACACATTAAAACAATATCACGGTGTCCCAAGCGGAGTTCAAGGCCATACTGGAAGCGGGGAGGCATATCCTTAACTCAAATTCTTGGCTTGTATGTCTTGAACGAACTGAATTTGGACGGCAGGGAGGTCTCGGAACCAATGCAAAGCTTCACAAGAGCGTATGGTTGGGACCTATGAGCGATTGGTTGTAGGTCTGGAGGGTGAGCAATGGACCTTGTTGTGGCCTGCATTTCAGGGATCTCGCCTAGGGTCCCATTCTCTTCAATCCATCTACCCATGTTTTAATACGGTATATCACTAAGAACATTATTTTCATAGTAAGTTTAGATCTTTTTTCTTCTGCACGTGTTTTTTTAAATTGGTTACTAGTTGTGCTCAGAACTGACGAGCGTATACTAAAAAAGAAATTTCTTGAACAGCGTTCAATACACCCTTATTGACCAGTGTGTAAAAATAGCAGTGAACCACGAAAGTTTTATTAACCAGTGTGCAAAAAACAACGTGCTTGGTTATTAAAAATTATAAGCATTTCGCCTTCAGAAAAAATAAGTACATGCTCAATTTCTTTAAATGCTACATACAATTCTTTCTTTCAAAATTAGCATTTTTTTTTTTTCAAATGACTCCTACTCTGATAGATAATCTCTTTCTATTGAACAGCTTTTGATGAGGTATCTTTTGTTAGTATATGATCACTGCTCAGCACCACTTTTAGGGTTTTATAAATTTGTTGCGGAGTTATTATATAATCTTGTAGCCCAAATAATACCAGCTCATCTAGAAAGGCAAGAAAAATGAGGTATTAATACCAATAGTCATGTGCAATTGGATGAAGTACAGTGTGTGACGGAACTCTGGAAACTGCTAAAGGGGCATATTGATGAGTTCGTGTACCGAAATTGGGGTAGGAGATGTCACAAGAAAGTGCAGAAACTTTTGTATTTACTATAATGACAAACATGAACAAGCTGATAAGCCCTACATTTTTTTGGTGAAATAATTGAGTTTTTAATGAAAGTAAAATCTCTATGAATAATACTAAGTGAAAAACAATTGCTCACATAAAATGGACTACTGAGATAGTCAAGATTTCACTTTGAACCAGGAGAAAGCTTTGGGGATTAAAGAAAAAAATTACATTCTGTCTATCCAGTATATAGCCAGACAGATCAACCATCAAAATATCTTTAAACTGTTTGGTGGCAAGAATGAATTACAGAAATTCGTGCAAGTAGGAGTATCAGGTTCCATATGTATCACACCTACGGCAGTCTTGTAGGTCCTACTAAATATACCATTTTTCATTTGCATGAACATAATCAAGTTAGAATGAGTGCATTTTCTACTATTACACTCCGTTGTCGTTTTATACAGTTCACCATTGTCACTTCCTCTTCTATGGACAATTTATTTTCATTAAATTTGACACACATGGTATTTTCTATTTTGAATTTACTTTAATCTCGAATATTTTTGAACAAGTTCATTGAACTTTTCCACGAGTTAGCTCCCACCCAATGTAAACAGCATTTTTCCATACTTTCCATCACACTTACAGCGTTCATCGAAATCCCATTAAAAAATGATTGCAAAACCTAGGAAAAAAAAACCAAAATTTTTGATTACTCACTTTACCTTACATAGTTACATAAGAACTATAGGCCTACTTTTTGCAACATCGCATAAGTAATTCGGTGGCTCTGTGACAAAACTTCCAACTCTTCCAATTTATGGTGTGTAGTCTAAGATATGAATTGAGACTGGAATCAGAGATACAGGCAAATATATCACGTCTAATAAATGTAAGTAAGCTGCTAGACACATAACAATTTCGCCAGCAAAGCGCCCGTTTGTCTCAATAAATAAATCCAAGAAGACTTCGTGAAAACTTCAAGGTAAACTCTTAGCTCAAGACTTTCTCCAGGGGAAACCAAAAGTCGTCGATTTAGGTGCTGGGAGAGTGGGTAGACGGTAGAGTAAAATATACAGAGGCTAAGCCCACATGCTAGAGGAAACTAGTGCAAGTGAAGAAATTCGCGGTGCAATTTTGTCGATTTCCAGGATTTGAAATTTATCAAATTTTTGTAAACACCATTTTAGATGAACCCGAAAAAGGCATTGAACTGCTATTCGGATTACGTCAAATCCAATTCAAGCGCCATTCCGGCATTATGTTCCCCAACCATAGAGTCATCATCAAGTGTATCCGGAGAGCTTGCTAAAAAGTGCAATGTGATCCGCTTTCATTTGCTGTCTTCAGTTTGAATTCGGTACACGTTTCTTTCTAGCTGTTATACCGGAGTTTAGTAAGTTTGTAGCAATTTTGCAGTGACTTAACTACGCGAGACATTTGACCCGTACCAGCATCGTGTAGAAGTTTTTCGTTTGCAACAAAGTGGATAATTCATCTTTTCACGTATTTTGTGCATAAGAAACAAAACATAAAAAAAAAAGATTATCAAAATTATAGTAAAAGTGCAGTGTCGTGCAGAATAGTTATTTTTAGAATATTCACAGTGTTAGCAATAAGTGCAGCAGAGAAGAAGCTATTATCTCTGTCTGTCGGATGCTATTACCTACGGGAGCTGAATTGTGTGCACGTGAGAATTGCTATACGGAACTCATTTATTCTGTGACAGCATCCCTGATTTGAGGAAACATGATATCAAATTAGGAAGCAAGATGCTCGCGAATATTATCTTCCTCCTCTCGTTCTTAATCATCGCATTTTCATCCTTCGGGCTTTGCATACGAAATGAGGACTTGATCGACGTTGAGAGGTAGGTAGTACTACTTGACTTTCTACTAATTAATGTGTTGTCGTTTGACTGAGATTGGTATAATTTCGGGATGAAATAAAAAAATTAAACTAAAATCTTTATGGCAAACATTAACCGTGGTGGGGGGGATTTGTAAGAGTTTGAGTATACGATGTCGGTAATGTAACTGTATTAAAAACGGTATCGTAAACTAAATTTGGCATCGTTACGGCTCTGATGAATTTTTATTTGTACTTTTAAAGATATTCTAATATTATCTATAAACAAAAAAATATGGTGGCCACAAACACTCAGTTTGTGAAGCCAACTTCATGATTGATATTGACTTGATTCTGAAATTGCATATAGATAGGTGTTGGTGGAAATGTTTGTAAAGTATCTTAATGCTTAATAAAAGAATCTACGTAAAAAAGCGCCACAATAATAGATTGGTGTTCCTGCTTCAGCTAAGAAATTTTCTAGATATGCGCCCCAGAACTTAGATGGTAGCGCGCGTGTCATGCGTACTTAGCTTGTCTCTTTTGTTGTGATTGCTTCGCATGCACTCTACTGTGTCTGGTGGCTAGGTTTAAGTTCAATAGAAAATGGACTTTGAACGATTGGTGTCTCAAAACTTGTCCAAATTCGGTTGTAGCACTTCTTTACTAATTTGTATTCTTTAGTTTTACTATGCTCTACACACACAAATTACTCTTTTCATTCTACTGTTACTAATTAAAACAAAATTTAGTTTTGGTTTCGCTTTTGCCTCTAGTTATGTTAACAAAGTGATAGAGAATGCTAAATGAAGACTTATGCCGTCAAAATTGGTGTATATCCTACAAATTGTACTGAAATCATCTTCACCATATTGCTTGAGGTGCTTCTTATGGCTTATGATTCATTTCATTTAAAATCCATGGGAAGATAATAACAAACGGTGAATTAGAAATTCCATTTGTACAAAAATAACTGATCGCGATCTGATGATTCAGTATTACATATATTTCATAGTGAAGATGTTGTATACTGAACTTCAAAATTAGGTTAGGTTAGGTAAGGAGGGGGGGGGGGGCTGTTAGAGATATCTAGCCTGCTTTACTTACAAGGAGAAGATGCCTACTCGTCATAACCGATTTCGCCCAAATTCACAGTATATGTTTTGCTTGACAAGAAATGAAAGTGACACAAGTGGGAACTCCAGATGGGCCAGCGAAACCAAAATAATGCATTATGTAGGTGAACCCGGGGTTGAAATTAAGACTTTTCGGAAAAGTTTGAAAACTACCATCTTGCGGGTATATTCTCAAAATTTAAGCCACTTTCTTTTCGTGATAATTATCTATAATCTGCTATCTTTCATATACAGAAAACCAGAATTCATTACCCCAATTAGTTTAGGAGCACTTTCCAAAATAAGAGTGCGAGGTTTGCTGAATTACTTTCAACTTACGTTAATTACCAGCATATAGTGTGAAGCTATCATATTTATCTCTCGGCCAAATTTCAACCGATTTTCAAAATTCTTTTTGTTAAGTTCATTGTGAATTTTTTATGATTTTTTGAAACTATTTCGAGATTCTAAGATCAAAAATAAATCCAATTTTTTGTTTTTTTTTTATGAATGCGTTTTTACAAAGAGATTTCAGGAAGATCAAATGTCAGTGACCTAAAAAAGTATTAAATCTCTAAAACTTTTGCATATACACTTTTCGACATCTATCGACGATCTTTGAAAATGCACGGAAATGCCACTTACAGAATCAGAAATCTAAATAGCTCCTCTGTGATTGGCCTTTTACCCCAATGAATTTCGTACTTTCGTTCAAATTCTGATGCGACAACTTCCGCGAAAATTTACAAATTTGAGCATTTTCCAAGGGGTTAGCCTACAAAACCTTGCGCTCCGCTATATTATGCATTATTTCGGTTACGCTTAGTCATCTGGAGTTTCCACTTGCGTCACTTTCTCATTTTTATTCAAGCCTTACATATACTGTGAATTTGGACGAAATCGGTGATGACCAGTAGGGACCCTCTCTTGTTAGACCTCCAGTGGGTCTATTACGCCCTAAACCCTAAACCTCATTGGGTAACCTTTCTGAAACCACCCTAGATCAATCCTGCTTTCCTAAGGAGTCTCAGGGTACATTTGAGTTCTTTACTTTACAGCTCTCCTGGATTTGATAAGAGGTAGCTACCTAATAGCCTAGCTATTTTGTGCATCAGGGCGGAGCACTCGCAAAGTAAGTATCCTGCATGTATCCGATTTCTTCTGAATCCTTACAGCACCTGCAGAAATATTGCCAGTTTACTAGCATGGTCTCTTATTACCCAATAACCCGTAATGACCCCTACTAGATTCCAGGTATCAATTCTACTACCATTCAGCAGCTCCTTCGTCCTTTTCCTGTCATATGCAAGCCATAATTGCCTCGAAATGCGGCAGTGCTCTTCAGTTACCACAAAAAATTGTGTTGCACGTGTAATAGAAGGTCACACTTTTTAACACATTCTTCTATATAAGATAACCAGTTCAGCTTGGAATCAAGTATGACTCCCAAATACTTTGCTTCGTGGGAGAGAGTAAGACTCACTCCCCCAAAATTAGAAGCCTGAAGCTGTTCTCCTATCGTTTTCTTGTAAAATGCTCCAGCTTTGAAGGGTTTATACACAGTCCACTGTTATTAGCCCAATTATTCATTGCTGGTAACCTGGATATATATGACGTTTCAAGATTACTTGCAAAGCTTATCTGTAACCATTTTTTTTTTTTTAAAGCAATCATATCAGTTTCTGTTGGAATTTTTTGAGACTGGGATATGTGGAGATACATCGGTGGTTTGAAAGCTTCTGAGCCTAACTTAGAAATTATTATTTTTTAGGTAAATTCAAATTTTCCCAGCAATACTGCAGTCTCATCAACCTATGTAAATAATAGTTGGAGTATTGCTCTGCAAAATAGTCTTCGACCGATAAATTCTGAAGTAAAATCAGACTTTAAAATTAGAAGTCAGAAAAAAGTCATTGCAGACTGACCTTGTAATGAAGTTGGGTTGTTTGACAATCAATTCGAAATGAAATTCTTGAATTTTGACCATGTCTGTCATATTATGAGACCGTGCGTAATAATGCTTAGTACTTCCCAATTAATGTTTCAGTGTTTTTAAGATATTCGATGAACACAATTAAATGTCTATAAAAGAACAGTCATCATCAACTTTCGAGTCCGTAAAACAGTCATCGCCTATTCATTCTGTGCAATCAACTTGTCTGAGTGTTCCTACTTCTGAAGAGTGTACATAATAGTAGATATGATTTTAATCAGCACTTATGGATTGACCAAAATAATCTGAATCATTTAGCTTAGATCCTTTAGGACCTTCAAAATGTTAATTCTTACGCATTTTGGGTCGTAACTAAGCCAGCAGGTAACTCAAGATGCAATCAGCTTTCTCATGATCTTTTCTTCGCGTATTAAGGATTATTTACTTATTTATTTTTCCATTTATTTTGGCGCTTGGCGCAGTTGTTGGCCATCCTCAATGTTCATCATCATCAAAACTGGTAGGACGAAGTCTAAATTCAGCCGTCCATCTTTTTACTATGAAAATTTATGTAACTGAGTTCCAATAAACAGAATCCAACTCGGCAATAATGTGCGCAGGAGCCCTGATTTATAAATGTGAATTAAATTTTTTACTTTTAAACACTGAATAGGATTTAAAAACTAAAACTTGCTCATCCTTCTTATTTCAACCTAATAACATTTTAGAAATTGTCTTAGATTTTTATTTATTGACTACTGTGGCAAACTTATTAACTTTTATGCACACCTAATGGTCTTGATCATAAATTTTTTTCATGGTACACCGTTATCGCCTATTTTGTATACAGTGGGACCTGGGGTAGTCAGTTGTATGACGATGCTTATTGGCGTTGGTTTCGATTTTTCAAACTTTCGGACATCTTCCAAAGCTTGCAGTGCAGGAGCTTTAGCATTTTGCATCCTCAGAACTAATAATAGGATGTTTGCAGAAAGAACTGGTATACTATCGATGGTATAACCCGAAACCATACATTTGCTTATGATTCACTCGTATTGGCTACAAAATCCTATGGAGGAGACTCGAAGGAATTTTAGTCAATGAAGTTGGATGCACAATACAATTTTTCGGAATTAGGCCCGTTGGGTTTGCCATTTTATAAAAGTGTATCTCATTAGATAATGTGCTACATATGTGTGGTATTATTTTACTTTTTTCACAACAAAAAAAAAAGTTTCTTTAAAGCTTTCTGTTGTCTGCCTATGAGGTACCTGCGGCAAATAAAGCCCGAAGGGTAATACGACCCACATTTAAAAATTCCTACTAAAAAGAATCGCAGCCAAGTCGTACTTTATGCGCACATGCATTAAGTCGACACGAAATCCGTCAAGGGGGCGTCTGGCAGCTCGCGCCGCCATCTTGCCAGTAGCGAACGGTACGCCACCGAGAGGAGTATGGCGCTTGGAATTATAATTTTCGCCTGGACAAAATCATAAGTTCCGTTGTTTAATTGCTATTTCCACATGTGATAACTTGTTTAGTTTTTGAACGTTAGGTAATATTAAAATCTTTCCATAGGTGTAATAAGGCCCAGTGGAGTAGACTGTGGGCTTTTTTACCCTGCTTAAAACTGAATTATTTTTTCACATACTCACTAATGTTATAGTTTTTCTATTTTTTTAGTTGTGCAAAAAAATAAACTTCATATTTATAGTGATATTATTATTCCATGATGCGTATATCGCAACATTGTATGCATTTATGACTATGGTAAATTTCTATCATCATCGTATTACTTCCTTAGGCTATGTACTATGGCTTAAGTTGTTCTTTCGTATCTTACATTTATTCAAAATTAGAAAAAATTCAATCCAATATAATATTGAAGCCGCACAATACTTTGCTGCCGCCTTGATAAGTAAATCAAAGTGACACACAAACATAATTAAGAACATTGCAAATTATTCGAATAAAAGCTTTGCAAAATTTCAATCCATTAAATAATTTTCTTCTTTTATTTTAAAGAAACAGTCCAGAAAAAGTTAAATTCTTCCCAGACGATGATGAAGTCACGTTCACAGAGAGCCGTCAATTTCATGAAGGTTTATCTCCAGGGAGTACATTTACATTTCCTAGCAAATATCAGGATAATTCCTTCAACATAAATGAAATACCAACAAGCAAGCGAGATGATATCTACTCTAAGCCACAAGCAAATATCCTCCGAGAAAATCCATATGACTCAGCTTTTAACACGGGAGAATACTATAAAAGCAGCAGTACTAGCAGCAACAGCGCCAATAATTACCCTTCCAACCAGAATTATCCAAATACGATATATGCAACAAACGGAAATGGTCGAGACGTGCCAAACTATCAAACATACAATGATCCCAATTACTATCCTAGCAATTATGCACAGAACTACGATTACTTGCACGGCAATAGGCCCAGTTACAATAGACCTCCTAATTACAGTGGTAGACCTATTTCTCTGGGTCCTTTCAACCAATATCAGTATCAACAAAGTGCATCACCTTATCCGGGAAGCTTTTCATCTCCAATACCCCAAGGGTATCCACCCGTACATGGAGGAGGTCAATACAGTGATGGTGGTGGTGGTTTCCAGTCCTTATTCAGTAATCCTCTGGCAAATTTCTTCAATAACTTTCGGGCGCCATCCGGTCAGTTCAGTGAGCAATTCAGTCGAGCACTGGAAGATATTGCGAAAAACGATGACCTGCAGTGTGTACCGAAGCTCCTTTGTCAAATGGTGGGTGACCCAAACCGCAGAAAGCATTTGCCTGAATTTATTAGTGCTCCAGCGTTTACCGCGTAAGTTAATCAATTTCGAATTTGACCACAATTAGTTCACATTGTTGATTTACACAGGCTTATTGCTGCTGTCCCCTCAACGTCATCATCACCCGCACTGGTTTTCGGGAGAGCTGCTTTACTGGGATTTACTGGAGGAGATGATAGCTGCCGCAGTATTTATGCTAGGTGTCCACAAAATGAGGTAATTTATGATTTTAGTTTTTATTGTATTTTGTTCTTTCTTTTGTATTTTTAATTAAAATTATTTATATGGAAATACAAAATAAACACAGGGTGGTCCATATGGAAACTAATTAGATTTTTAATGAACATTTTTGATAGGATTTTTTTCCTTTTTTTCTTTGTAAGTAGTATTTTAAATTTATTCTGAAAAAATCTGGGATTATGGGCATAATAAGGCTGGGGATAACGTAGCAGTGGAATAAATAATTGGAATTGTTTTTTTCTTAAAGTATAGTTAGATCTATTTTTAATGGTTTCTAAATTGCCGATTTTAATTTATATTTTCGATTCAAATTCCACACTGGATGAAGACCTCTCTGTTTACAAATTCAAATATTTGTTTGGCCTAATATATGGAAAACAATTTTTTTTTTTTATTTAAGGATAAATTAAGGTTTTTGGCGTGTTTTCTGGTTTTTATCCCATGTACCTTTAAGCTTCTAACATTATCCCTATACCTTATATGTGGTTGGCTTTTTACAGCGAATAACCTGAAGTCCTACGCGCCAACTGGATGAATCACTGATTAAAATTAAGCCTATAAAAGCAAAGAGTTGCGGGAGCAAATCGGCAAGACGAGTATTCCGACTCTTTGCTTTGTTTGAATACAAAAAATATCTACATGGCAATGATCTCGATTTAACATTCCAGAAACAGTAGAGGTTTCTTTCCAGTACTGTCACGAATTTAATGATGGCGTCGAATTTTTTTATGCTTGGGACTTTCTTTTGCGTTGAGTTAACTAATAACCCAGGAGGATTGACATTGGGACAGCCTATACGAGTATTCTTGATGCAGTGTGCAAACCGTTTTTCTTGCGTCTTCTCTCCTCTTCACTAAAAAAACCGGTTTGCATACTGCATCAAGAATACTCATGTGGAATGTCCCATTTGGTATATTCCCCGCTATGCTATGCTCACCTCCTGTGTAATATTGTCTCTTTCCTCCGAATATTATGTAACGCCGCAGTGTCAACCAGGATGCATATGGCTGTATAAATTATGGTTCGTCTCTATGGATAACTTACGTTTTTCAAGGGTTCTCTACAGTGACGTAACTAAGGATGTATGCCCCCCTCTCCAATAAATGCTACTAGGATCCCGGCTCATTATTTAATTTTTTTTTTTTTTCTAAATTGATAAGTTTATGACTAATGAGTGCTAATGACTAAAACTTACCTTCTTCACAACTTTCCGAAGCGCTGATCTTTAGATGACAAGAATTCGTCCATGACTCTGTCAATATTAATATTCCGACTTTCTTCATTTTTGATGTTCAGTATCGCCAGAGAATTCAGCCGCATCTGTGATATGGTACGACGGAAGTAAGTTCTGGCATTGCCGTAGTGACTGGTAATGTGAGATAGAGCTGTACACAGATCTGCGACACTGCTTGTTAGAGCAGAGCTATCCACAATTAGGAGTTCAGCAGAAACAGGAAAATATTTCCGTCACGCTATTCATACTTTCATAGCGCACTGCAATTATTGAATTATGATATCCAGGCAACGGTTAAAACAAAAAAATCTTCCAGGATTCTGCATACCTTCATCTATAACAAACTGATCAAAAAACTTCCTCACATGGCGCTGGCGTGTTTTTTTTTAAAGCTAGGTATACGATTTCTTTAGCTTTTTTTTTAAAAAATTGTCGAGAAATCCTGTCTGAGCTCCATCATGTCTTTCTGAGTTTGCTGTTGCATTGAGGTGGCTGTCAACATGGTCTTGTAAATATTTAGAAACAGCCGAATTTTGATGGAGTGAATCTAAGCTTATTAATCGAGCGTTGATATTTTATGTGGTTTCAATTTTTATCATTTCATATGAAAATATTAATTTTGTAGGCTTTCTTGGCCACCTAGAAACTGTGGACCCCCTCGTGGCGGGGTCTGCAGGTCACTTAATTACGCCAGTTGCTACCAAACAATAATGACGAGGTCGTTGGCTTTCACATTTATTTTCTTCTTAGCTGCGTATAACACGAGAATGGCATTGATAAGCATTAACCAAAACTGTTTAATTTACAGGGTGTTTCATAATTTGTGCACATTACTCAAGGGTTTGATAGCTTAGGTGGAGAGAAGCATAAGATTATATTGTGATGGTGGGGGGGGGGAGGTAAAATGCGTCATTTCGGAGGTAGGGGGTTTAAGATTATTGGTAGTTTTTCAATTTTGCACCCTTTAAATTTGTTGATATCAGGGAGATAGCAAACCGTCCAAGGCTCTCCAATGAATACCCAATCATCCTTCCTGTCACTTTCCGTCAGAAGTTGTAGGACGTAAAATTAAAGAAATTGGAAAAAAGGTTCTTAATTTTCGTATTTTTTCAAATTCTAACGATTTTCGGGGGTTTCTAAATCTTGTAAAGAAATCTGTATAGATATCTTGCATTTTGAATTTGACGTCCTACAACTTCCGACTGAAGATCACAGGAAGGATGATTGGGAATTCATTGGAAAGCTTGGACGGTTTGCTATCATCTGAGATAAATCTCAAAAAAGTTGCAAGGTATAAAGTGGAAAAAGTACTACAACTCTTAAAACCCCTATCGCCAAAATGACGCAACTTTCAACCCCCCCCCCCCCCCCCTTTCATCGTATAATTTTTTGCTTGTCCACAACTATAAAACCGTTAATCTATGCGCACCACTACTATTTTTATCAAAAAACACGTCATTAATACCAATTTTTCATACTGGATTTAAGAAGCGCAAAATCTTAGCTTTAAAATGTCCAAAACATTAGTTTTAAATGACCTATCACACTCTGTACCGAAAATGTAACCCTTCCTGTGTTTTTTGCAATTTTTCTTAAGCATCTCCAGCGAAAATCGCTAAAAAATTCAAGAAGTGCCAGAAAGTAAGCAATTATCTTTTGTAAATGACCTTTTTCAGTCATTTTCGCTGGATACTTAAGAAAAATTGCAAAAAACTCATAAAGGGTTACATTTTCGGTACATAGCATGATAGGTCATTTTAAAGCTAAGGCTTTAGGCTTCTTAAATCAAATATGAAAAATTGATATTGATGACGTGTTTTTGATAAAAATAGTAGTTAAATAAAAAAAAATAGTTATACTTCCGAAATTTCAACTTTGTTGAGCCTTAACTTTAAAACGGAGGGGAGGAACGGACACATTTATAGACTAGTGGCAAGATCCAATGATTATTAATCGAAGAAGTTTTAAGTCATCATCACAGGATGTAACGTTCAGAAGCTACAGGGTCATTTATGAAAACATACCAAAATATCTTAAAGTCATATTATCTCGGAGACCGTTAGGATCACTAGCCCATCCATATAACTTTTTGCTCGCCTAAGCATGACCTATCCGTAGCCGTCGAATATTACACCTCTTACGGAACACCCTGTAATTGTATGTGTATATATCTACCTTGTTGCATTGATTTCATGCAGTTGTAAGCAGGGGCCTATCTCAATAATAAATGTAGTAAAATTTTGCATTGTGATGGTTTGATATAACCGCTTCTAACCATGATTCTGGAAAATCGAGTGAGCAAGGAGTTCAGAATTCATTCATTAAACCTTGATACTTACTTGCTTGCTTACTGTAGTTGGTATAAACAACCACCTCTATACTTACCTCTAAAATAAGGGAGAGTTAAATACCTAGCCTAGGCTCCAGGTTTATGAGTAAAGAAGAAGAAGAGTAAAAATAGGGTCAAAAAGGCGTCCTTATTTTCTACTGATATTCTTAGAATTTTTACAGGATCTAATAAGAATTCGAATATAAAGCAAGAAATAGAAAAAAACTCGAAAGGGGTCCTGTCGTCGCGACCCCAAGCCAGCATATGAATGTCACAAATTTCTAAAAGCAAATTAATGTAAAAACAGGATACTCTTACATGGTTATTGGTCTCGGGGGGTAGAAATCGTGGAAAAAAATCAGAAGAAATATTTTTAATAAATTTCTGAGACACCCGAAACCATCCAACATTTTGGAAACTTTCTTTGCCAACAGTTCTTTTTCACGCCACGGGTTTTTACGATCTTCCTATAGGATGTCTTGGAATTCATATACAATTTCAAAGGATATTTCTCTAATATAATTCTTAAAATTAACCAAATTTTGTAATGTGAGCAAAATCAGTTTAATTATTGACTTAAAGTAACATTTGATAGTCCACTTTGTTTTTTTTTTGTAACGTTCGACCTTCGTACACATAAATCTTTAGTCCACCAAGATGTATCGACCTTTTTGACAGTTTACGTAGTGTACAGCTTCCAATCAAGATTCTCTAAATTTGCCTTAGTTTTCTTCAGTGCAGTTTTAGAAGATCCTTGAGGCTTTATATGAGAAGTTGATATTAAAAACCATCTAAAATCAATCGACTCTTCATTCTGCATTTGCTGTTGGGGTGCAGGGCACCATATAAGTGGAAATAAATTCGGGCCATTCCTCTTTTTTCTCCACTCTTGACTTTTACGTCATTTTTTTAAAATATATCTATATATTTTTGTGTGTGTCTAGATTGACTTAATTATTTTAAATGGAACTTGTTTAAACTTTCTCCTTATCTAGAGGATGAAACATCTTTCCGTGGATAGTTTGCAATGATACAGGTTGATATGAATTATACCTACAGTCTTTGATATTTGCTCATGTTCATTGTAAAAGAGGATTTTTGGATCACACCGCAACCATAATCAAACTCCCTTATACTTCTTCACTGACCTCCCTCATATTGTCTGGCTATTGATTCCATTTATAAAATTTTCTGTTAAAGACATTCGTCTTCAACCCCTGGTCAATAAACGATTTTTAGTTGCAATACTACTCAACTGCTGTGACCTTATTTTAGCTAGATTTTTGAGACTTGTGTCTCTTTAATTTACATTTCAATTTCTCATTATTGTCCTGTATTTTTAGAGATTTCATTGGTAATAATAAAATAATTTCGGAAGTGTTAGGGACAAATGCGAATTCAAGTCGCCTCACGGAAACTTCCATAGTCAATTCAAATCTGGAGCATGGACACCATATTAGGATGCCGCATAGTTAGAATTCATGTGATAATAGGAGACTTGTCATAGATTCGTCATTTAAACTTTGTTTTTAATTTCTTTAAGATATTTTAAATAATTTTTCTATAAAAAAAAAGGACATTTTTCTTACAAAGTTTAACATAATGTATTTTCCATATTTTATTTTCAGGATCATCTCCTATACTACCTAAACAATCACAGGGGTGGTTTTTTCAGATTTTTTAACGGAGGAGGGGCATTTGGAGATGAATCAACCAGCCAATATAATCCTAGTCTCGAAAACCAGAATCATTTTCCATCTCATTATCAGCAAAACTATCGACCAGAACCTTCAACTACAGATTCAAGTGGAATTAACTTAAGCAACATCGGCGCCAACTTAGGTCTTCTAAGCAACTTAGCATCTCTGTTTACATCTGCAAATCAAATTCCATCAGGAAATTTCAAAAATGTTGGTGAAAGTGTTACCAATTTACTATCTGGACTCGTAAGCAATCGTTTTTCATCTCGGAAATTAAGAAAAAGAAGTTTGGATGCAAATGAAAAATCAATAGAAATCTCCAATATTGAGGATATATTAAGAGAGCATAAGGAGAACACTACAGAGGTTCCGATAACAGCTAAAACTTTAGGAGAAAATGAAACAAAACTAGAAGACGACTACGCTGACAATAAGAGTTCTAAAGATGAAGTCGAGGGTCGTATATTGAATAAAAAAATTTATAGTGATTATTTTGAACATCATGATGATAAAGTATTGTTCCCTACCAATGAACACAAAATCTCGTCACATAGGTTTCGAGGGCAAAAAGGTTTCAATAATTATGACGAAATCGATATTAAATTTCCTTCACATTATAATGATCGAGAATCTCACCGAAATGGTAAACGAATAAATTTTGAAGATGAATTTAACTATGCTCCGTATTACCCATTTGATGAACATTCAAGAGATCGACCATATGGAGCACAAATGATATTCCCTGATAGAACCGGCACTGGAAATTTAAGGTTTGATAACAACGATTTCCACACACAACGAGATCGTGATAGAGATCAATATGGAAAAATTCTAAATAGACCTGATTATAACCGCGACTACTACAGACCAGAATATGATGAAGATACAAGAAGACCTTATTATGGTAATTCAGATCGGTATCGTCCAAGTTATTCGAGCAGTTCAAATAGATATGATTACGAACGGACAACAAAAAGACCCGATCATTCACAAAGCTACTATACAAACAGATATACCACAGAGAGACCTTATACTCAGAACTACTATGTGACTTCACGACCATATGATCATGACAATTACTACTCGAATAGGTATACTACTCCTCGGCCATATACAACTCAGGACAATTACACGACTCGGAGGCCAAGTTACACGCATGATTACTACACGACAAGGTACACAACACAAAGACCTAAAGAGCCCAATTTAAATGTTTACGTTACAAACTCACATGGTGTAGTTGAATACTATATTAATCCACGTGGTGACAAAATTTATGTTTAGCTTAAATTAAGTTAATCTAAGTCCTAGTCAAGATCTAATCTAAATTAGTTAAGGAATTTTATAATTGGGATTGGTTTCGGGTACATGAACTTTACAAGAAGAAGTTTGATTTTTGTGATATTTGTGTTGATAACAATTCGAATAGATCGAAAAATATTGATAGGCATTAAAGATCTAATTATTATTATTAACTTAGAAATGATTTTTGCTGTTATTCCCCCTGAAAGAAATGGAAATTTATTGGAGATAAGCACATCAGTTTGTGTTTTCCTTGACATAGACTGGGCCTTCAATAGAACAATAAACAAAAAGTTCTGTATGTGAGTTGGTCGATTTGATGTAGCCTTATATAGACCTCGTATAGGCCACATCTGAGGACTAGATTGAGGAAGTTTTCATTTTGAACTAAAGTTCAGAATTGCGCCCAAGGTTGTGTATGGTACGATCATCCTCACTGTTGACCAGCCATTCTCGGAATGCAGTTTGCAGAGTAAGGTGGAAGTTTTTTTTAACAATTTCCAAGAAACAGAAGTTGAACTCTTCAAAAATGTCTAGGAAATTAATAAGGTTGGCTAGTCAAGTCATATTGGGCTTATGCGCACAGCGTTCCTTATGACCATATTTAAAGTTTTACGTAATAAAACATATACTAGATTTCGTTATTAAGACCAGAGATTATTTACAAGATGCATTCATTAGGACGTTAAGATAGAGGATGTGGTGATCACGGATTATATTCCTTATGACTCGGAGAAAATATTTATCTCATTTGCATCCAATATTACATTACAGAGCTACTCCTCAGCCGTTGATTCTCAATGAGGGTTCCCATGGACCGGTGCTTATATTTTCTTTCCTGAGTCATGAATCGAAGTGGTGCATCTACTCATTTGAAATGTTACACGACTACTAGTAGGCTGAGATTCTGGGTCTTATAAGTCCTATGTGAAACATGAGTACTTGATACGGATATTCATCTCATTTTGTTAAATTCTGTAAATGAAAACCTAAGGAAATATATATATTTATATGTGCTGACCTTGTTCTCCATTCATGAGTATCCCAAATGAATAGTGGACCTTAAGACTAACAATTTTGACCATACTCTCCACTGAGAAAATCGTCACTGTGAATAAATCAACTCCATCAGAAAGGTAGTTTTTTCTCATCTCATGAAAGCTAA
The DNA here is from genome assembly GCA_963924295.1 of Dioctria rufipes. NCBI lineage: Eukaryota > Metazoa > Arthropoda > Insecta > Diptera > Asilidae > Dioctria > Dioctria rufipes. The sequence goes on from OZ002743.1 coordinate 49,923,121, forward strand.
ATAATAGTGGTATTCCACTTTTTGTCATACTTCACAATAGAATTAAAAATAAAAATATTCTTCAGAAGTGATTCCCATCAGGTAAACAAAATCCTTAATATGGTGAATCGAAAATTTTATTATTATTATTATGGTGATGCTAATAGCAACGCCAATCATAGTTCCATTCTACATTGAAAATACCTCCAGAAGCGAGGAGGACCGCAACCTGGAACCTATTCTGATCATAGTATTTTTGTTAACAATCACAAATTCACATTAAAGGTCACATACCAGGTCCATGAAGATATAGCTAGGCGTACCAAGAACTGATCCAGACTGCTCTCAACGAGTGGTAACAGAGGTTACCGTTTGGAACCTTATACATATATATAGACACCAATCAATCAGTATACATCGCAGCATAATACTATCATTGTTGCTAAAAGATTCCAAGATTGTAATGAATTTTGTGTAAGTGAAGTGTAATGAAATTTTGTCGAGAAATTCAAAGTTTGGACATTTCAAGAGAAACAGTATTTTTAAAATCCATATAATTACCACAAAATACCAATCGAAAATCCGCAAGTAGTAAGTACATTAAAATTCCAACATCGGTTCGTCGTAAATTTATGGACAGGAATTTTAAATTACCAATTAAAACTAATGAGAAGCAAAAAAAAAACAACAAACAAAAAGGAAGCAGAATAACATGCATGCATACATTTAAGAAGAGTGGAAACGTCTTCTTATAAGTCGTCTAAACGCGTTGACCGCACCAGCCCTTAACTTTCAATGACTTATATTCGTAAGATAGGAATAATGATGTATCGATTTCGCCGAAATGTTGTCATTTGAAATAATTCTCTGAGAAAGCCCGGCATACCTGAATGCAACAAGTTACAAAGATATAACAAAGCCCTTTGTTCCAGGTAACAGACCAGAGGGTAGGCAAGTAACTGCAATAGGTAAGGAGAGATATCGCTAAATGCTACCTCAATCCTACGAGCACATCCCCTATCTAGCCTTGGAAATATCAAACTTCCAAATGTGAAGAGCGGAGTTATTAGCATTCTCACTAACCTTAAGTGAGTGTAAGTGGGTAGAATGCTAGCTGAAAGCCACTATTTGCAAAGACCACTGTAAATTTTCCTCATCATAGCGTTTACATTGTCACAACATTTCATTTCGCTATTTAAACCAAGAGTTAATCCTATCAAGTCTTCATTAATGCGGGCCATACAATCCTTCTGAAGCCCAATTGGTTTGCTCAGATATATTTGGACATCATCCGTATATAAGTGCAATTTTACTTCTTTACCCTTTTTTGGTAAATAATTAATAAACTTGCTAAATAGTAATGGTCCCAGCACCGATCCTTGTGGAACTTCACGTGAAACAAGAGCCAGATCGGAGAAGGTACCGCTCACATTAACTCGCTGTGATCGCTTATTAAGAAAAGATTTTATCAAACCTAATGCAGGTTTGTCAAGGTTGGAGGAAGTGTGGAGTTTATGCAACAGGAAGCTGTGATCGACACTGTCGAAGGCTTTTGAAAAATCAAGAAGTAGCATTATACTAAAATAGTTCTGATCAAGAGCAATTCTTATGTCAGAAGATATTTTTAACACTGTCGAATCATAACCATGAAATTTACGGAAGTATACTTTATCGAATGCATTGAAGAAATCAGTTCGACCAGGCCAATCGCACAGAAAGAAAAACGATCTACCTCACCAATGGACACATTATCGAGTCGACTTTCATCTACCATGCCATGTCCACTAATCTGACCTGACGTTAATGGTATTAATCTCATCAAGGGAAATATCATATCCACTCTCAACTTTTCCATAAATACCAAGTGTCTTTGAGTTACGTCACAAAGCTTTGAGTTGAAGATTTAAGTCGAATTTCGTTGTGTAATATTGAAGTTTGGCGCTTCTAATTGCCGTTGTGACACTATTTCATGCAACTTTGAACAGGACTCGAATATTTCAGATCGCAACCATCTAACGTTGAGCGAATGGATAAAGAAAACGTTTTGTTCGGATTGGTACATATTTATTGAACAAGTACCTCGACAGAAAGTTAAAAATTTTTACTTGGCGATCAACTGATGTACCTCCGCGCCCTCATTTTTTCATGTATCCTTGGAAAAGATGTACGGTCAGAGAATTTATGCGGATGGCTTACTAGGAAAGTCTATGGGTCTGGCCGTCAATTTGATAGCGTATCACCCTTAAAAACAGCTATAATTTCAGCTTGGAATGAAATACAGATAGAAATCATACACGATTTGTATAACTCCTTACCAAAAAGAATATTTGAACTTATAAATAAAAGCGGTGGCAGCACTCATTATTAAATAAATCTTTAAAAACTTGAATTCATTTGTTCTTTATAATGAAGATAATTTCCCTACAAAACTCCTGAAACTTCTGTATTAAAAACAATCTTTTTTCTCTGAGGTAAATCAAGTGTCGTACCGTTCGATACCAACTTTTCAAATGCAGCCAATAATGGCATAGCGAAATTAGCAATTTCCAGTGCTTCTAAAAAAGTGCAATAAAATTTTACAGGAGTAATTTGTTCCAAGGATACATGAGAAAATGGAGGTGAGGTCAATCATAAGTCGCGGAGTGTACATTCAAATATATCGCACCATGGCAAGCTCAAACACTCCTCAAATAATGAATTTCTTATCAATGTCATTACAGTAAGGGTAAGAATAGCTGCGGGGTTTCATTGAATCTAGGGAAAAGTTATGACAGAGGAAAAGAATATCATGATCAAGAGTGCTTGGGGGGGGGGCTTACTTGGCTGTGTGAAATTACCTCTTGCTTATATCCAAGGTAAGTAGTAAATCTAATTGAGATGGATTAGCAGTATTAAAAAAAAAGTCGGAATCCATATGTCAAAGCCAAAATTAAATTTAAAATCTGAGAATGATAAATTTAATCAATAGTGTCGTCTCAATCCTTTTACTTTTAATTCTTTTAGTTAAATGCAAACATTTCACTGTGATGGCCCAATATACGGAAGATTCTTCCAACAGCCAAGGGCATTACGGCGAAATAATCAGCAATTGCTAAACAATAACCTCGCATGGTATTGTTCTGCAACTGTCGGTTGTTTTGCTGATTAGCCCAACAGCTGGCGGCGATGAACGCTTAGTGGAGCAATCGACGATTACGATAATAATTTACCTCGCATGGTAATTATTATGTAAAGCGATTGTTTACAACTAAGCGACTCAGGTGCTGCAACCGGTAGAACAAACGACAAGGTTGTTGTCGTTTGTTTACATCCGCGTTGTTAGTAAAGTTTACTTCCGAATATTGGTGCATAAAAGACCAATGACTGGTCTGGCGAGTGCCGTGAAGTATTCAGTCGATAGTTAACTTTTGTTTGAAGGTGTCAAGTTACCGTTCGGTTCGGGTTAGATTTTTGTGTTTGATATATTAGGATAGGTCAGTTCTGCGTGAAATAAATATTTATATATGAGTAATTCGAGCGTTTTTAATTGTTTTATTGTTAACTGCTTTTGGGGCACGACATTTTGGCGCAGCCGGTAAACTTAGGTAAGAAATTTGAGAATTTCTTGCTGTTGTGTTTTTTTTTCAGGGTTAATTTTCTTTTTCAAATTCTTTTAAGATTGTCTAAATGTTTTTTTGATAAATTTATTTTTCAGAGATTAAAATAAATTAATTCTTTCACGTTTCAGGCATTTAAGAAGTATTAGATTAAGTGACTTGAGTTTTTGTGTTTTGTGTTTTTTTTTGTGAAATTGGAAGTTACACTCATTTACATTATTTGAGGAGTTGATCTTCATCAACTACTCATCACAAACACACACTGGGAGCAAAGCTAATTTAGCTACTCCACACACACACACTGGGAGCAAAGCTAATTTAGCTACTCCACACACACACACTGGGAGCAAAGCTAATTTAGCTACTCCACACACACATATTGGGAGCAAAGCTACTTTTAGCTACTCCAAGCATACATACATACATACAGAGTTAATTTTAAGATGTGATAAAACTTCGGAGTAATATATAAGAGGCAATATTGTTAGGTGCAAGATTTTTTTTTTAGTGAAAGTTGGTAATAAGAATATCACCAGTTTCAACGTCACGTTTCGATTTAAGCGTTGGTCGTACGCGCGTTTATTTAATTTATCGGGTTTTTGATAATCGTAATAACGTCGTGTCATATTTACGAAATGATCTTTGTTTTTTGGACAAATGTATTCGGGTTTTACGCGGATAATTAGGTAGAAAGTTTTAAGTAAAGTATGATTTGTTGTATTCTCATTGGGTGCATCGGGATAATAAAAAATAAAAAATTAAAAAATATTGGATTCGTTTGGGTAAATTTTGTTGTTGGGCAATAGGAGACTAAGGATAGTAGATAGTAAGAAGACTAATCGTTATTTCGTTTAATGGTCTCGAGTATAGTGACGGTAATTTCAGTTGTTTTATATAGGGATCGGAGTTATCGAAAATAATTTTGGTCAAGAGGTTGAGTCTAGTTGGGTTTACAATAAGGATAGAAGTTGTGGGGAATGATCCGTGGCAGCGTATCAATGTCTGCATAGTGCTAGCTTTGTTATATATCTTAAATGTCCACAGGTAGGAGCAATGTATTAACTAAGGAGGAATTAGCACGCTATCAGGCTCAGGAAAGGGAATTAGAACTGAAAGCACAGGAACTTAAGAAATTCCAGACAATATTGCAGAGTTATGAACAAGACTGGCAATATATCGAGGAGCATATAACGGGAGAGTTACGGAAAAGGTGGACAGAAAAAGAGGCAAAGAAAATACTGGAGGAACTGAATGAGAGTGCTAAAAAAAGTACAAAAGGCGAAGCGTTAGATCTACTTGTGACAGCAGCATTCGAGGTTATCCAGAGCCATGAAATAGAAGCAGAACAAGCATTGGAAGAAACCCAGAAGGAGAAAAAAGGGCTCTTAAAGAATATAGACTCGCTAAAGGTACAGCTAAAGGAGGCCGAAGAAGCTACAGCAGAGCTAGAGAAAGAACTGGGGCTCGATAGATCTTCACAGAGAAGTCCGAATCAAGATATTAATAAAGCGAACACGAGTAAGGGGTTCAGGCCAAGGAAATTATTATTCTGGGAACAACCTAAGGAGCAGAAGCAACATTCAGAAACAGAGCAAAGTAGAAGAAAGAAACAGGAGTTAGCGCCGAGTAGAAAAGAGGGAAGCGAACGAAACCAGATAATTCCAGAGGAAAGAAACATATCCGGGGAGAACAGTCAGCAAGTCAATATGACAGACGTGCACGAAAAGGTAATGGATCTAGTATCCAAGTATGTGCCCATGCTATCCGGTGAAAGAACATCCAGGCTCTCGAAGGAGGTATATCGCTTCCTGAGTTGTAGTAAAGAACTACACGATCGACTGACGGAAGAAGAGCAGAAGATCTTCATTAGGTGTATAAAGTATCGCTTATCGGACGATGCGTACTACTTGGTAAATTCGCAAGAGCCAAAAGATTTCGATTCTTTGCAGCAAGTAATCAAATCAGCTTACATGCCTAAGAAATCTTTTAGTGAATTGCGAACAGAAATGCTGGCATGCAGGCAGAGACCCGGTGAAGATATCAGGGAGTTCGCAGACCGGATGAAAGAATTGCTCGATCTGATAAAAGCGGCGGTCTCGGCAAAATACCCGGGAGGAGATAGAGGTCTGATTGCAGAGTTGGAGGCAGATGCCGTAGCGACATTCAAAGCAGGCGTTAGGCTTAAACCGACTCAAGTATACCTTACGGGTCGGAAATTTGAATCTCTAGAAGGGGTACAGGAGGAAGCTACATATTACGAAAAGGATGCTCAAAGGCTTCAAGTAAGGGGTCCGGAAGGGGTACAGGAGGGCTGGAGGCCCAATACTATAAGGACACAGAACAGATGGAGAACAGATGAGGCTAGCTGCGATAGACCCCAACAACCTAGACGAGAAATTTATCCTACAGCTAGGCTGGCATCGCCCACAACCTATCAAGGACCACCAGCGAAGGCAGCCCCGCCCAGGATCATTCATTGTTTCAAATGCGGTCAGCCTGGGCACATGGCTAAAGAATGCCAGTGGGGAAAGCAGCCTCCTTACTGCACTAAGTGCAACAACTATGGACATGGTACACTCAGTTGCAAGAAGCAAAATGTTAGGTTCGCAGATGCATCAGTCAATATTCCTAATTTCCAACCGGGGACAGAGGTTCTGTTCTGTCAGTTCTGCAAAACCTGCGATCACTGCACCGCAAACTGTCTTAAAAAATACTTAGCGGAGCATGGAGGGCAACAGTTGGGAAACGGGGAGCGGCAGCTGGGGAGCTTTCCCCCAGCTGCCTTCCACTAACGGTCTTGGAGAGGGTAGGCGTATCTAGAGTAGGAAGCAATGAAATGGAATTAAGTCTAATGAATAACTGCATCATCACGGTCGAAGCCGACATAGGTTTAGAAGGTAAGTTATCATTGCTAGTAGACACGGGATCTACATGCAATTTAGTTAAGATAAATCGGGTAAGAAAAGATACACCAGTGCAAACGCAGAAGAAAATAATAATTGGCGGCTTGTTTGGAGCTCAAAGAAGCTCAATAGGAACTTGCGAAGCCAAGATGCGCGTGGGAAATAAGGTGCAGACTTGCGAGTTCAATACAATCCAGGAAACGGACTCGATACCTGCGGACGGCATATTGGGAATGGCATTTTTAAGAGACAAGGCTACAATTGACTGTGTCAATAAGAAACTGGTAATAAAAGGAGCAGATGAGCGCAAGACGAAATTACCTCTTTTTGGAAATATTACAGGTAAAGAAACGGTCATTACCTTAGCAAGGGAGAAATGCCTTCAGGAAAAGGTGTACAAGCCAGAAATATTAGAGCTCAAGGGAACTCCCCCAAGTAAAGTAAAACAAAGAATAGTGGATCAAATCGCCGCCTTGAAGAATATTATAACCAGTGTGGAAACAGCGTCCAATAATATAAGCAAATATCTTGGCTCTCGAGGACAGTCTCAGAAAGCGAGAAAAACGCGAGATAATACGAATATCCAAGAGGAGGAGATTAGGAATATACCGGTAGCGGAAAGTCCAGGGCTCCAATGGCCAGAATGTGCCTTGGCTTCAGCACATAGCATAGAGATAAAAACAAAGAAAGAAGAAGGGGCAAGATGGCCAGAGGAAATGTGGGGCCAACCACAGGCAAAGAAAATAAAGGAATGGGATAAGGAAGCGGACTATCCGCTGACGGCGGTCGAAATTCAATCTCTTCCGACCACTAACTGTGCAGGAGCTTCAGGTGGTAAAAGACCTTGCTGTAGTGATGGCACAAAAGCAAGGCAGCACGCGTTTAGGATCACAGGTACACAGCAAGCGGCGATGCGCTTACAGCCAAGAACAGAACAACTGGTAAAAATTCAGGTAGAAAGTAACGATGAACTGGTTTGTATGGCAGAGGAAATCAGTCCGGGGATATACTGCGGCAATACTATTGTTAGACCAAAGAATGGCCAGGCATATGTAGGTATCGTTAACGCCAGGACGGAGCCCGTTGAAATTGTTAATTTTAGACCCAAGCTGGAAAAGTTAGATAGGTATCTGGTGAAGCCACTGAAAAAGGAGCCAGGTTCATTAAAAATAAATCAGCAACGGCTTAAGTTGATGAAACAGTCTGTGGGGCTGGGGGAAAGGCTGAATTCGGAAGAGAAAGAGGCAGTAATGCAAATCTGTTACGAATACAGCGATATCTTTCACTTGCCTGGAGATAAGTTGACATACACACCAACAAAAATGTTCAAACTCCCCTTGATGGCTAATACCGGGCCCATAAATAAAAAACAATACAGAATGCCTGAAGCCCACAGAGAGGAATGCCAGGATCAACTTAAAAAGCTGTTAGAGGAAGACATAATTGAGCATAGCAACAGCCCCTTTAATTTTCCAGTGCTATTAATACCGAAAAAAGGAACTGACGAAGCAGGTAAGCGAAAGTATAGACTGTGCGTGGATTTTCGAGAGCTTAACAAAGTCTGTATTCCCTTTTCTTACCCACTACCACGGATTGAGGATATCCTGGACAGGCTGGGCCATTCCAGGTACTTTACTACCTTAGATCTTGCCAATGGTTACCATCAGGTATTGGTGGACCCAGCAGATCGCGAAAAGACTGCTTTTAGCACAAATTTCAGCCACTTCCATTACAAGAGATTACCATTCGGGTTAAAAACAGCGCCTCCATTCTTTCAATCTTTATTAAACGGGATATTAACAGGCCTTCAGGGTATTAAATGCTTTGTGTACCTTGACGAGGTAGTAATATTTGCGAAAAATTTGGATGAGCATAATGAAAAGCTACGGGAAGTATTTCAACGTTTTAGAGAACATAACTTGAAACTACAACCTACAAAATGTCAATTCCTGAAAAAGGAGGTAGTATACCTTGGGCATGTATGCTCAGAGAAGGGTGTACAACCTGACAAACGGTTAGTAGAAGTGGTACAAAACTTCCCACGACCAAAAACAGTGAGACAGGTCCAGTCTTTCTTGGGGCTGGCAAATTACTACCGTAAATTCGTTCCTAACTTTTCAAAGATTTTGGCCCCAATTAATAACCTTTTGAGGAAAAAGGTGAAGTTCAATTGGGGGCCAGAATGTGAAAATTCCTTTAAGGTGATTAAAGATGCTCTAACATCACCACCAGTATTAACTTACCCGAATTTTGATAAGGAGTTCACAGTCATCACGGATGCAAGTGGGGAGTCACTCGGAGCGGTCTTGGAACAAGAAGGTAGGCCGGTGAGTTATGCCAGCCGCACGTTGAACCAAGCCGAAAAAAATTACTCCACCACGGAACGGGAATTGCTAGCCATTGTATGGGCAGTACGTAATTATAAATGCTACCTGCTTGGGAGACATTTTAAAGTTATAACTGACCATCAACCTCTCCGAGGAATTTTTAAGGTTAAGGACACCACATCTCGCATGGTGAGGTTCCACCAAAAACTATCGGAGTATGATTTTGAGATTGTCTACAAGAAGGGAAAAGAAAATGGCAATGCAGATGCACTTAGCAGAATTCCCCAAGGTACAGACCAAGATGAAGACAAGTGTGGTAGGGAGTACCCGTGCCTCGCAATTACCCGAGCGCAAGCTGGAAGGAAGAAAGACCAAGAAAACCAGAAAAAGCAGCCTTCTCGAGAATCCGAAGAGGAATGGGATGACATAGATGAGTCTGAGATAAAAGAAATAAGGCTCCAGAAAAACACAAGACCCAAGTATATAACGGACCCAGGGGACATAGGGATTATATTGAGAGATTTTCATGACTCACGGTTCGGGGGACACTTCGGAAGGAACAAAACTCTGGAAAGGGTAAAGCGTTTCTTTCATTGGAGGGGAATGAAGAATGATATCTCTAAACATGTTCGGCGCTGTACGAAATGTCAGAGAAATAAACATTCTAAGACCAATAAAATGCCGTTAGTAATAACAGAAATTTCGGAGAAGCCTTTCGATAAAGTATACGTTGATCTAGTTGGCCCGCTGCCGACAAGTCACAACGGAAATAAGTATATTTTGTCCATGATGGATGATCTCACTAGGTTCGTCGATTTTGTAGCAATACCAGATCAAGAGGCGAATACCGTGGCCCAGGCCTTATTCGAACAAATACTTAGTAGATACACATTACCCAAAGAGCTTGTAACAGATCAGGGTGCAAACTTTACGGGCGAAGTCATGAAAGCATTGTGCAAATTACTAAAGATTAAGAAACTGCAAACTACCGCTTATCATCCTCAGTCAAATGCAGTAGAAAGGCAGCATTCGACACTTGCCAATTATCTGAGGAGTTTTGTCGATGAGGAACCTAGAAACTGGGACGAATTTTTGAGGACGGCAGCGCATGCTTATAATAACACAATGCATATGGGTACCAAACTGACGCCAATGGAAACCTTGTTCGGGTTTGTATCCGAAGTTCCTAGTACCTTGCAACGTAAAGCAGAGCCAGTGTACAATGCCGACAGGTATCATGCTGTCCTGCGGTTTAAATTACAGAGAGCTTTCGAATTAGCTCGGAAGAATTTACAGAAAAGTAAACTCACGGCAAAAAGGTACTACGACAGATCAACTAGGATAGAACCTCTCCATGTAGGAGACAAGGTTTTGGTCAAGGATTTAGCGCGGACTGGAAAATTAACATCAATTTTTAAGGGACCCTACGAGATAATATACATACACAACCCGGAGAATATAACAATACTCCAGGGCAGAAAACTCAAGCGGGTACACGCGAATCGCTTGAAAAAATTTCAAGATTAATTTTAATTTCCTTTTAATTTGACATCCAATTTGCTTTTATTGATGACTAATCAATTTAAATTTTCCAGAAATAACATCCCACAAACCCAGAGACGCAATAGGAACTGAGGGTCGCAGCAGTTTTTGTTTCTATCCGTCTAGGTTGAGCCAATACCAGCACGAGAAGCGTTTGGTGTTGTTAGGAGAAGAAAAGGCGAAAGAGGTGGAATAAGTTTAAAAAAAAAAAAGTAAAGAGGTCTTGGGAAAATATATGTATACCTAAGAATTAGTAAAATTCAAATACAATAATAAAAAAAAAAAAAAAATAATAATACACCTTGCGAATAAGAAAATAGGATAAGGAGGTTGCCAGTAGTTTACAGTAGAGATAAGTTTCAGTAGTAATCAGGAACTCCAACACCATGAAGACGGTAATTGTGTCAATCTTGGCATGTATAGCGGTCATAAATGCAGAGAATGTGGGCTACACCATACAGCCGATAGCAGATTCCGGAGTACTATTTGAACAAATAGGGAAGGTCAACTTTTATACCAAGCATTGGACCATCTTGTCGAAACTAGAGGTACCTGATTTATCGAACGAGCTTGTATTCGCCAACAACTGCAGCAATCTCATCACGCGACTATGTGCCGAGATCAGTCATTCCGGAATAGTCAAATGCGAGGTAGCGGCAAAGGAAATAAGAAGCTGGGTAGCTAAAATCAAACGACAGCATGAGGAACTAGCCCATCATACGCACGAAGAAGAGACAGTTCGTCGCAAAAAACGTTCCTTCTTTGATGGAATAGATTCAATGTTCAAGACTCTATTCGGAACGATGGATCACGCAGATTCAGAAGAGATACGTGCATCATTAGACGAGATAAACGGAAAAGAGAACCGGACGTTTAACCTCCTCAAAGAACAGACTACTGTAGTAAAATCAACCCTGCACCTATTTAACGTATCGCGGGTTCAAGCGGCAATAGAACGAGAGGAGTTGAAAAATAAGATTTCAGCTATCATAAAAATGCAGAGAAATGAAAGCGAAGAGCTAACCGCATTACAGCTGAGACTAGAGCTGAACGAAATCATTACAATGATGATTCTCCAGCTAAGAGAAATCAGTGACTCTTTAGATACTTTATCAGATATTCTGGTCTCACTAAGCATGGGAAAGCTACACCCACTAATAATCCATGCGAAGGAGATAACGGAAATCATGCGTAATGCCACACGACAATTGGACCTGGATGAGAGATTTCAAAATTTTCAAATTCTAAATCAGATTGCGAAGGTAGAGGCTCTGCAAATAAATCAACAAATCTTGGTTAAAATTGAGATTCCTCAACCTCAACGAACATCATTTGATCTACATAAAGTATATACAATACCGGCAGCAGTAGGTGAGGAAGGCTTTCACATTTATGAACTTGACGCTGAATTCGTGGCAGCAAACAACCACGAGCGACAGTATGTGCTGCTGAGTCTTCCGCAACATAACAAATGCCAGAAGATCTTGACCAGCGCGGACAATCCACAACTACTGTGTCCACAGCTGGGTCCAACAATCACTGCCATAGGAGACAACTGTGTACTGAACCTTTTCCGGAGTTTTAATGTAAACACTAGGGCATGCAAAGAAAGAATAGTTCCAAAATGGAATAGCCTCGTTAGAATGGTGACTAAAAATCACTGGCTCTTCGTGATGTCTGATGAGACTAAGCTGGAGGTAAATTGCAGGAACATGCCAACTGCGATAGGAAAGCTGTCATCCACAGGTGTGCTAACTACAGAGGAACAGTGCCATCTGCAGATAGGAGATTGGTTGATATACTCAGAGGACAGCGCGAGGCGCAACATAACACTTTGGCAGCCAACTAGATCAGAGCTTCCAGCCTGGGATGTCATCACAATGCAAACCAAATCACGGAAATCGGAAATTTTAGAAGATAAAAAAAATGAAGTGAAGCTGTTAGCAACCGACAACTTTAATCAGGCATGGAGGGATCAAGAAGCTGATATAAATAGAGTCCAGGAAGCCATTAAGCAGGAGGAAACCATCAGGCAAGTTATTCCTCATCATATACATCTAGCAGCTACATCAATTACGGGGTGTTTATGCATCGTCACTCTTGCAATATTAGCAGGAATTTTGATCCATCTGAGACGTTGGAAGAAAATACAGACAATAAAGAGCACCAGTCGACTGTCGAGGTTGCGGACCATCCAGATGTCGAAATCAGTCCGAAATATGCAAAAGGAGTCATCGCTGGAAGAAGCAGAACCGAACATTAGCATCGAGGTCATCCCCACAACAGCCAATATACCTACAACATCCCTGCCAAACGTCGTGAAAAAACAACTGGTACAGTTGGAGTGACCACATTAGGGTAGTAGAAAATTTATAAATAGAAGTGATAGGATAGTTTTGTAAAATATAGGGAGCAACCCGTGTAGATAGAAAGCAAGGTAAAGCGAAGCAAGGCCATAAAATTGTAATCATTGGAGAGATTTGTTAATATAAGTTATAGTAAAAGGAATTTATTTTTGTGTTTTTGGATTTTTGTTATTATATAGTATTATACAGTAAGTAATGATTTCTAACAATGTAATACGTGTAAGGTAATTAAGGAGTACAATAGGTCAATCATAAAATTTTAATGTAATAGAAATTACTTAGAGATGGGAAACTAAAAAGTAGACTCAAGAAAGATAAAAACGAAAAGATTAATGAATATAAAGGAAAATAATATGTTAACAGTGTTGAAAACCAAACGAAGAGGTTGTTAAAAATAAGAGTTAAGAAAAGATTGAAAATTTAGAAGAAATATAAGATTTAAAGAGAATATATGGTCAAAGTTTTTTTTTTTAAAAAATAGGAGTTAAAGAAAGAAAGTTGTAAAGAAGACAAGAATGAAAAGAAAAAGAAAAGAACAAAAGTAAAGATTTCTAAAGTAAAAAAAAAATAAAGAAATATATGTTAAAAAGAGTTATACAGATAAATTAAAAAATTGTAAGTGAAAATAAATATGTGTAATCGAAAAGTAAGAAAAGATAGCATACAAGTGGTAAGAAAGAAAAACCATATAAAAAGATAAAAATGTAAGAAGAGATAAATCAGAAGATTTATATTTAGATGTAAGAAAAATGTAAAACAATCTGAACCGAACGGAGACCAAAAATATTTTCAATTTTTAAGACTGTTGCACTTCCAGATCTAGTTCCCTGCGGAAACTAGTTTTTCCAAGGGGGGAGGGATGTGATGGCCCAATATACGGAAGATTCTTCCAACAGCCAAGGGCATTACGGCGAAATAATCAGCAATTGCTAAACAATAACCTCGCATGGTATTGTTCTGCAACTGTCGGTTGTTTTGCTGATTAGCCCAACAGCTGGCGGCGATGAACGCTTAGTGGAGCAATCGACGATTACGATAATAATTTACCTCGCATGGTAATTATTATGTAAAGCGATTGTTTACAACTAAGCGACTCAGGTGCTGCAACCGGTAGAACAAACGACAAGGTTGTTGTCGTTTGTTTACATCCGCGTTGTTAGTAAAGTTTACTTCCGAATATTGGTGCATAAAAGACCAATGACTGGTCTGGCGAGTGCCGTGAAGTATTCAGTCGATAGTTAACTTTTGTTTGAAGGTGTCAAGTTACCGTTCGGTTCGGGTTAGCTTTTTGTGTTTGATATATTAGGATAGGTCAGTTCTGCGTGAAATAAATATTTATATATGAGTAATTCGAGCGTTTTTAATTGTTTTATTGTTAACTGCTTTTGGGGCACGACATCACTACTAGGTACTAATATAATATTGTTAAATTTTGATCTTTGTAACTGAAGGTGTGGTCGTTAATAAATGCAAAATTTTGCTCGTATCTTGGAGTAATATTCTACATAGTTAGTTTTTATTTGCCCTCATATTGACTATGTTGTCAGTAAACTCAATTCCCGCCTGAGATTTGCCGTGCCTCTGAATTTTCGTATCCTTTCACATTCAAAAGGTTTCATCCTGCATTCTGCAATTCTTGAATATTATTCCGTAGAATGGAGTCCTTCGTCCAATCTACCAGATTAAATAGAGTGAAAAAGATGTTTTGAATGTCTATGAATAGAACAAAGTGCATATTATAAATATTGGGTTGTTTACCTGGTTTGTGTTGTGCTCACTGTTCCTCAGAAAATTGTACTGCAGATGATCTTGTTACAGGGACATTCGAAGGAGAGACGTAAAAAGGCAAAGAAATTTTATGGACCGAGATTGCAATTAGAAATGTATGCACCTCATCAACAATTATTTAAAATGATCTCTCCAATCCTAGTAGAATGCCATATCACATCGACAATGTTCTTATAAAATAAATTACTACAATTACAATTAAGCATCGTTAATTAGTAATTAAGTAATTAATTAATTAGCATAATTTTCTTTATTTTCTTCATTTTTTTTATATTATTAAGTCAAGCTTTGCTGATTCCTTATGACGCACCTTACAGCATGGCGGGAAGGAGATAGCGAATGGACAAGGGATCATGAGAACAGTGGCGTAGGTAGCGATGTATGTCATCCTTAAAGTTTAGCAGATTGTAAGCCGGAGGAAATGGTGATTGTAAAGATGATGTAAGATAGGCCAAGAAATTGCACCAAATCTAATGCCCTAGACACAATAACTAACGACTCATTAGTCTATAATGATTCATTATAAACTGCAAATACACAGCCATTTATTTGATCAAGTTGTGCTGTTAAACTAGTTTTGATATACTTATGATAGCAAAGAAGGGATATGGATCGAATTAACGCGATAAACTTTGTTTTTATTTATTTTATATTCAAATTAACAATTTACAAATGAGAAAAACTTTATATTAAAAAGAATATTGATAATGGCATATGCATAGCGGAGCTCCAGATTTATTATGCCAAATCTAGCACATTCTCCCTCATTATAGCTATAATGAAGCATAAAAACACTTCATTAGTGTACTTCATTAAGATCGGTTTTTCGAGCCCTAATGACGTATACTATGTGACAAATGGCATTTTAATGAATAATTAATACTAATGATTCATTAGATCGTGCTGTGTGTCTAGGGTATTATACATATAGTTCAGCATGAATATTTCATCCAAATTGACCATTCAGACCTTCAGAAACGAAAAAACTTATGACGGCTGTTGCTTTCAAATTAAATCCTTTTTCGCTAAAATTATAAATTTTGAAATTCCAGAATACAGACATCAAGCATAAATCTATTTTTGATGACTTACCAGCTTTGATGAATTTTAATAACTGAAAAAGAATCTATCATGAAAAAGAAATTTCGAATCACTTTTCAATGAAGAGCCCCATCGGAAAACTCATCGAAATTTTCATTCAATATTTGTAATGAAATAGGAAAATAAAATGCACATCAGAAAAGTTTTATAGTGCAGAACATCATTGTATAACTGTATATTTAGAACATGGTGTCTCTCCAATAGGTGTCTGAGTACGAAAGTTATGGCAAAGAAAGCTCGGACTCACTAGTCAAGTCTGGTCAGCTCATCGTTTCTTGGACCTGAACCATTTGTTGGCTTTGCCACCTCAATAATGTTTCTAGATTGGGCAAATAGGAAGTTCACGATCTCTTTGGTGCTCGGAAAAAACATTGCAGATTTTGGTCGATATCATCAATAACCAATAAGATTGGATTTGTAGGCAGCTCTTTTGTGTTTATCCTGTTTAGAAGGATAGTTCAGCAGGTAGAACAGTGGGCTGCCTTGATCCCCGATCTTAGGAACTTTCGTCCACCTAATCGACGCAAAATGTTTTGTAATTAAAAAAAAAAAAAATTGAGATCGGGATGGAGAAGCGAAGAAAGCTAGCTTGAGAAGGAAAGTTCAAAGAACCAAGTAGTAAAAAAGGGAAGGATCAGAGAAAAGTGTCAGAGGAAGGTTGATTTAAAAAGATGATCGTGCAATTAATAACAAAAGGAAAATCTAAGAATTGCCTTGAACTTGATCGTATCAATTTGTTTGTTTTATTAACACTCATTGAAGATATGTACACACATACACACACATATATTAGTGCCTTGATGGAGAAATAATTAAAGATTCAAATTCAATTATTGATTGTGATCACTTGCTGTCAACTGTGAATTATTTTGATCAAAATAATTATTTGAATTCTCAGGGTACTTTATAAAGCTTTGTGTCTTTTCTATGTTTTATTAGGATATGAGCCAGATTTCGCCGAGACTCCAAAACTACGTGGCCCCCAGGAGGTGTTATAGAAATTAATGTCTAATTCGACCCATCTCTTTTTTACACTGCACAGGTCCAGACACAAAAACTGTCAACGCGCATTTATTAAAAAAAAATCTGTGTAATGTTTCTTAAGAAACATATTCGGCATGTAATTACGGCGTTAAACCTTCTAAAAAAGAAAAAAAAAACACAAAAACAAATTATAGGTGAGGGTGCACTGTTAAAAGGTCTGTTGCTCATATAGCTCTTGCGGTAGTTCAATCTCATATTGCAACGACCAAAACATAACAAAGGACATGACACTAATCGCAGGATCATACCGCGGATCATATCCAATCGCCTCGGGGTTACTGAAAATAATGAAAGGTGCGGGTACTCGTGAGAGTCTGTCTGAACGGGTGTCAAATTGTTCTTTGATTGACATTTTTCTTTGAATTTATGTTGAAGCGTCGCACTCATAACGCCGTCGTTGCAAGTGACTAGCGCTGCTAAATCTAATAATTTGTGCGGTTTTCAAAGAAATCTCCTTGATAACTTTTAATATTGCACCAATGCACCACTTTTCATGGGGGAAAGCGTAAATAGGTGACATAAAACCATAGACTTACAAGATTTTTCTTTTTTGTTTTATGTGTATATCTGCATGCAGTACGTGTGTATTACAAAAGAAAAACACAACACTTAACGCAAATTTTGAAATTTGATACTTAGTTAAATTCAGGATCGGTCCTCTAATTTTTTGTACATTTTGAGAATGGGATTGTTGAAGGGCGGGAAAAAAGTAACACTAATATTATATTAATATTTATTTACACTCTAAATCGGGTAGGTATAGCATCAATATTTCAAAAACACAAAAAGTATGCAAGTCATCTTTCAAATATATGTATGTGATAAATTCGAAAAGAAAATGACTAATCACATAATGGGCACTTCATTCACCCTTTAATAATTATATGACTCACAATATCTTATCCCTCATAAATGTCTGTTTGCCAACATCAAAAACTAGAGACAAAGAGGTGTTCACTTAGGCGCTAAAGAACATTCTTTTGTCACCAATAAAATAGAATGAAAGCCCTCATATCGCCACGCTGGATATCGTTCTTTTACGGTGTAATAATTAAAAATTTTCCACAAAAGGTCCTTGTAAAAAGCCCTGTATGAAAACCTTTAATGGGGTTTTCATAATCTTTGTAACCGCCACCCATAGTGCGACGTCACACGGTCACCCCCGCTATACACTTGGACTTATCAATTTTTGTACATCTTCAAAAAGAAGAACTCCCGTCGCATGAATGGTTGGCCACGTGGCATTTTAAACGGAAATTACGTTCTCCTTTGACAGTCAACGTCAATTGATTGCGGAGGTAGCAACCATATCGCAATAATTGAGTGATCGAACCGAGATTAACAGATTTCAACATTTTGTATTGCGGCTAAATGTCACAATTGATTGAAGGATTTTGGAAATTTTATAGAATTTAGCAGGAGTTCAAATATGGAAGGCAGCTGAGAAAAGGGAAAAAGGAACTCATTTAAGTGGAGATTATTATGATTGTGAACGGTTTATCGATTTGGCAAGTTTGGATTGGTAAGGAAGTATTTTCTTTTTGCAATAACATAATTGGAAGAATTTTTTGTGGGAAGTATATTATATTCAAGATTGTTTCATATGTCAATCCTTATGTGAAATTACGAAAAGAACAAAATTTCTCTCCAGTTTTTTCAAAGAAAATACTTTTTTAATTAAAGCATTTAAAAAGAACTTAGATTTTCTTTAATTAAGTTCTAAAATAACCACAAGGAAATCTTGAAGATAGTTCGGACTATTTTATTATTAAAACCTAACATGGTGTAACGGAAACAATTTGTCTTATGGACTCGGTTTCGGGGATTACTATAAAAAAAACCCCGGAGTGCTCTAATGTGACCAAGAGACGAATTTCGGTTTAAATCGCGGAATTTTTCAAAAAGCATAGTAAAAAAACGGATGTACTGAAGTAGAATAAAATCAGTAGTCCTGTATTTACGTAATATCTCTCTCAAGTTTAAAGATCCTAACAAAGCTAAATATATTTCTTCTGGAAGCTGTCAGTTTTATTTCACTAGCCAGTGTAGCCTTGATAGTTGCGAAGCGTTTGAAACGGAGTTGACATGGATTTTCTTCACGTGTTTAACCTGTTGAAAAACTCCAAAAACATTTTATGCTTTTAATGTTGCAGTAAAGTATTCGTGCCACTTTGAATTTGTGCATCTAAGTTGATATCTAATATCACTGAAAAATTCTTTCCCATACGAATCAGCAAGTGATCTAATACAGCCGGCGTAATTTAACTCCTAATAGCCTAATTTAATTTTGAAGTATTTTTATTTTTACCGACATGTGAGAAAAAGTAAATTCTCACCGTAGCTTTTGTTTTGTTTTCTGTATATATTCTTGAGTATTTAAATAGGATGAGAGAGAAATTAAATTATTCAGTCGAATCTTAGTCACGGGCGTTGTTATTAAATTCCACAAGTATTCCCAGTTACCTTTGCTTTAACTAGCCTTACGAAGCTTTATTTTTTACCAAGTTTTTCCACTGAGTAGCGGTACATAGAACCATTTTACTCCCCTATCATGTCTAGGTTTAAGTACCGAAACCAGTTAACTGAAGTTAGAGTTAAAGTACTCTATCCAACCTATCTTTGAGAATTTCCAAGAATCACCCTGGTCAGTTAAGATACAGTAATGGAGGAAAACTCTGTAGTCCTTAGTTAAAATTGAGTAGCACATTTTTTTGTTTTACCTGAAATAGTTTCTTTGTCGGAAGCGTACAGCTTTTTATTTTATAGTTGGATGTGCAACTTAAAGACATTTCTTTTGCCCCCCAAATAAAGGACGTTTTTTTTACATATCTTTTAGGCATTTTTTAGTATTGCTAGTCAGTTGCATAGAAAAATTGACAGGAAGATGAAGGAGTGCTTTGAGAGCAGCTGATTAGACCAGTAATTTGGATAAGTTCTGTCGTATACAACTCTAATTGATTTTGCGCGTTATCTGATCTTTCAACGTGAAGCAAATTCAGAAATAGTAAGTGGCTAAAGCAGGATTTACATTATGATGGTATGCTTCTTTTTTACAGAAATTGTGAGGGAGATAGTACATCATATACGGAAATTTACTTATCACTGACGGTGATCGATTCTCATTTACAAAAATTTTTATTGTTAAAGTTCTTCTTGCTATTAAATCTCTTAAATCAGATGCCATTGGAATTGACAATATTGATTTACGTTTTCTAAAACTAATTCTTCCTTTCATAATAAGACCAATATTGCATATTTTTAACACTGCTATTACTACTTCTTGTTTTCCCTTACATTAAACGAGTTCTCAAATACTTCCAATTAAAAAGAAATCGAAACCTGTCAAGTAAATTACAGGCCTATTAGCGTTTTTCCTGTGTTATCTAAAATATTGCAGCGTCTTCTTTATAATCAAATTAAAACTTATATTAACACTCGATGTATGATTGCTAAACAACAATCCGGTTTCAGATCTAGACATAATACAATTTCGTCGCTCTTGTATCTCATTGAGGCTGTTCGTCGTAATATTGAACAACATAATTGCTCCGTACTATGTTTACTTGACTTTTCTAAAGCTTTTGATTCAGTCGATCATTGCATACTAACCCAGAAATTGATACAATAGTTTAATGTTGGCAGTTCTGCAGAAAATTTCATTCTTTCGTATTTAATTGATCGTAATCAAGTCACTGTATGCGGATCTCGCAGCTTAACAGTATTAAGAACTTATTCAGGACTACCACAAGGATTAATATTAGGTCCTTTGTTATTCGTGCTATACACCAATGATATAGTTCTAATCCCTACACATTGCTCGATTTTACTTTATGCTGATGATGTACAACTTCTTCTCTCCTCTCCTGTTGATAGTATGGCTATCAATATTTTTAAATTTAATCAAGACCTAGCTGGAATCAGTTCCTGGGCAGCTGCGAACAAACTTTTGTTAAACCCTTCTAATAAATCCCGGAGTATTTTCTTTATAATCGACAAGTCGACACGTCCTCTTTCCCATTGCTGCTTTTGGATAACATCCCCATCGAATTTATGGAAGTAGTGAAAAACTTGCGGATGGATATTTACTCTAAGTGATCCTGGCATAAGCATATTCATATTACGGTTTCAAAAGTTTACCAAGGATTAAAAACACTTTGGCGTCATGCAAGGTACACACCACTCCAACTTCGTCAACGTCTGGTCACAGTGTTACTTGTTGCGATAATCACATATGGTGACTGTGTATATTGCAACTTTCACTTCTCATGTAAAAAAAAGCTCAATGTCGCATTTAATGCCTGTGCGTGGTATATATTCGGTATACGGAGGTATGATCACATATCTGTTCTTTCTAGACAAGTTTTGGGTTGTGATTTGAATAGCTATCTTAATCTTAGGATGTGCATAATCATGTATAAAATTTTAAATAATATGGCTCCGGACTACCCCTCAGGGATTATGTTGAACTTCTGTCATCTCGTCGAAACCAATTACTACTATTACTAAGGTTTTATACTCTGTTTAGCTTTCGCTCCTTTTTCATTCATGCTGTCAGAGTTTGCAATACTCTTCCTTTGGGTATACGTACACATCGCACGCAGCTTGAGGGATTTCAGTATGGCGGCTTTAGATTATTTTGTCAATGCTGAGAATAATTAGGCTCACTTTTTGGTACTAGATATGTATTCATTCTACTCTACTAAATAAATTATTTTTGCTTTGCCATAAAACTTTGTTTATCATGTATATTTTTTAACCTGGAGTATGCACACATCTATGAGCTTGTATCTCAACTGTGCTTTTTTAAAGAAAGAATAAAATAAATAAAGAATTTAAAAAAGAAGCAAACACGTTCTGCATTTTTTCCAGACCTCGTTTTGTCAATATGTGCGTGTCCAGAACCATAAGAAAGCTCAAGCATAGGGAGTTTTTATAGTTACTGAAACTAAAACATTGTTATTGGTAACCCCAATTTACCAATTTCGACTACTTGTGTGCCATATTGTTGTTGTTACTATAATTTTATAAAAAATGTTTATTAAATCATCTGTCAAAAATGGAAGCCAAAAATAAAAGTAAGTTTTTAATTTGTAATAAAATATTACGAAATCGAAAGTTTTTACATATTTGTTTATAGAAAAGATTGAAGTTATTTCGGACATAGCTTTTCGTCCATTTTTTAACAACAATTTATATTAAAAATGATTACAAAATTTCCAATTTACAATTTGACAACTTAACTCTGTCACATAGTTTACGATTTGCACCATAAATCCTGTACGTGAGAGGTATTGCTCCAGCAGCAGTTAAATTTCAATAAACTATCTCCCTCACAATTTTTGTAAAAAATGCATGGCACCATAATATAAATCCTGCTTTTGAATGGCAAATCGAGGTATAAGCAATATCAACTATATTTTTAATACTAAGATTTTTTTAAATATTAAGTACATTTTTTCTACCGGTTTCTCGATTTATTTCAATTTGGTTGCGAAAAATGGTTTCCTTATAAATAATCATAAGCTGTTTATATCTCTCTAATGGCTAATTTACATAACTCGAACATTCGATCTTACTGACAAAGTGAGTGAGAGGGTCTTATTACTTTGCACTATTAAAAAAAAAGGGAAGAGGTGATCGACTGTCAAAACATTATTTGCGACTCTATTATAGCAAAGTGCCGCTTGTGACATTTCATCAAATTGTCAATTGCAAAAAATAGTCAGACATCAAAAATAGTTCACTATTTATGCTGAAGTTCTTCTTAACAATATGTTTGGATATGCAAGAGAATTAAGATAATTACTGCTAGCACAGTACATAGCCATAAACAGAATTTAAGATTTTATTGATAATTGTTTTTATTTTTCAATTTGGTCTAGTACACAAGGCAAATGTGAATTTATCATGGAATACGGTCAGTACTCACCGTATCCTCCTGATGTTCAAGATCAAATTATTAGAGAATACCAAGAATCATAAGGAATAACTAGGGAGAAAGAAAAGAAGAAAAATTAATGCATACGAAGAAATTTCTAGGAAATATGTTTGACAATTTCACATGTATTTAGTTGTATTAAAAAAAAAAAAATCGAATTCAGTCTTAAATAAACATAAATTTTATTTCTTTATTTACAACTTTCTAAAAATTATACACCAATTTCCTTTCAGTTCCAAAATATTTTATGGAATTTAAATAAATAATTGCTTCAAATTAAATAAATAAAAATTTATTATTATTTTGCTGCTCCATACCAATACCACAGATTATACAGATATTCAGCTTAGAGCAAGCACAGCTTGCCGTTCCAAATGATGGGCCTGATTATATACCTGTTTCTATGGGTGTTATGTTACAGCAATATATTTGAAAACTGACAGGCGGATGAAATGTTTCTTGGAACAAGCTCAGAGACTTTCTTCCTTTTTATTGTGACCTAAGTCAACTTCCAGTAATGTTAACCTTGGCTCGATAATATAACGGAATAAACAAAAAACAAAAAAAAGTGAGATCCCAAACTAAACTCAATGAGGGAAGTCTTGAAATCTTGACTGACTGAGATTTACGAGCCATTTCCTAAATAATGTGGGTAAGCAATCGGTCCAAATATGGGCCAAGTTTGGAGCCTCTTGGGATTTAACCTCCGAAGTTGTCTCTTCTGGTTGAATTTGCTTCAGCTTCTAATAATAGATTTAAAACTATTCTTTCCATATTATACAACTTTAGTAGGTAGAGAAAGGATTTCGTCTCAAGAATAAATACACCTTATATCAATATCTTAGATAAGAGTTTTACTTAGAATGTAAGTTATTTTACAACGTTATTTGATTTGAAATTATTCAGTTGCTAGTTTCCACAACATAAAAGACATCTCACAGTACTATTATTTTACTTAAGCCAATAGATTACAATCTTAAGTACCTCATATTTCGAAAATTTATGATATAATTACAATAATTAAGTAATATGTGGTCATATTCCAAGAAGAAGATCATGAGCAGAATGAACATTCATTGGTTTTGTTGAATATTTTTTGATCCCCAGATTCTAACTATGCCGTCACAGACGGGGATACTAGCAAGGACATATAGATCAGATTCCATGAAACACAATTTACAAGCTTTGTACGGCCAAAAAATTTCTCAAGTGAATCTTCCTTTTTAATTTGACTTTTTTATCCTCTCTTCTACTGGCAACGAAACTTTCATGCGCACCACCAAAACAACAATAAATGGTAAAGTTTCCTTAGCTTACTGATTGGAAACGTCTAACCAAACATTTGTCTTCGCTGTCCCACAAATACAAACCTTGAGCTACAATATTTAGAAGTGCCAAACGATCTGCTGAATTTATGCTGAACATCATAATTGATGTTGTTCGTGAATTAATTTAAAATTAAATCGAAGATGTTCGAAAATATACCTAGAAAATAAAAATTCGGGTGAAAGGAATTTAAATTTAGCAATTTATACCCTCGTATCAGATGTGTATCTGGGGCTAGCACAGTTTTATTGTCGGATGTTAACATGAATCCATTAACACGGAAACCTTTGCAACTTTCCAATATCATTCAGTTGAGATCGCATAAAAAATATTGGCTCCATGTTTCATCAGTAACAACACGAGTCCCGTCCTTTTTTAGTACTCCACATGCTAGATTATCATCCGTTAAATGGGCAAATTTAAGAAAAAACTTATCTTCTGCAATACTCCATACACATAAATTTCTAGGAACTGATCGGGACCTCCAAACAACAAGTGCTTGAAATCTGGGCTCCAGTTCAGAAATGAAATATGAATGTTCATCAATTCTTCTAATAAGAGTGACTTAAAGTTTCTGTGGGTCAACATTCCACACAACTATTGAAGAATCTTTTGACCAAGTTGCTAATTTTAACCCATCTGGAGAAAATTTGCAGTATCACACCTCATAACAGGGATCGTTTAGTACTTGCTTGACGACTTTCCATTACCTAAGACCTTGATATAATCCTTTTCTCCTCCCAATTAGCTCTTTGATAAAGATCTTGATTATTAGAACACATCATGTAGGACGAATTTTTTCCATCAATTAAAGGTTGCAGTTCCTACAAATATTTGTTAAAAGATGTCGAAATTTATGCGCGTAGATGTATATGTATATTTACCTTTAAGTCAAGATCTGCTTTAGTCCAATCACCTGAAAGCATATGTATACATTTCATAGCAGCAGAATGCGCCAGATAACATCCAGATTCTTGAATTCAGTCGTATAATATCTTGGTTAGTTTTACTTATTTGTAGTTCCACATTCGATTGTTTTCGTATATTATTTGAACTACCGCGATTTCGTAGCATTTGTATATCTACGGTTATAAAAATGTTTTTATTTAAAATTAATTAAAATATACTTACAAATTTAATACACCACTAACTGAAATAAATAATAATTTAGTAAGTCATTTTTGTAAAGAAATTATTAGAGATGAAACAAAAACCATAATTTTCTGTAAATAGAAATTATATATAAAATACGGTACCTGATTTTTGGAAATTCTAATTATATTCTGCTTCCTAAATGAAAATATTGGAAATATGTACATAGAAATAGAAAAACAAACTATGTATATTCGTGAAAGGCCTCTTTCATACTTTCCAATCCGTTTCAAAACAGAATAAAATTCTGAATTCAGAACTTTTTAAAATCATCTTTTACTACGACAATGTGCTATAAATGTCAAGAAAATTTCAGTTTGGGGTTATCGTTCTACCAATTTAACCTAAACAAAATTTTGTCATTTTTCAATTTAAATTAAGTTATTTTATTTATTTGTTTTCCTCTGATTTATCTGACCTTATGCTTACAAATAAATTCGCTTATTACAATCAATCATACGCCGATATTCGTATTGTATAGCTGGAAATACGCTGCAGATATTTCTTGATCTGGTCTTTGATTACAAAAAATCTCTGATTAAACTTAATTTTCTATTCTATACCAAAACATCTTGGGGTATTTTTACTGAAGCTGATTTAATAATGTTTTTGAGAAATTATTAAAAACATTTCCCTTGAAATATTTCTCGAAGTTTTTAAGCAACTACAAAAATTTCCCACAAGTCTGAAATACCAACAAGAGAAAAGGTACACCATCTTTATATTGCAACAGCTAGTAGCATTTTTGTTGTAGCTCATAGTACATAGTTCGTCTATACTAGAATTCGTCTCCGATCAGTTGCAGGGTATTCAACTTAACCTACAAACTTTAAATGAAGATATTGGGAACTTAATAAAAATTTTAAATTGCCATAGGGAAAAGTTAGAAGAATAATTTTCCTTAATTCTTCAGCAAATTTCAACTTGTTGCGATTTACTGAATATTGACCTGGTATTGCCCCGCTTAGTGAAGTGAATGAAACACTAGTCAAATCAAGGAGCATATTCTGTGAAAGAATATTATAGATGATTAATATTCATTGCTTATTAAATTCTATTATTATATCATTGAATGAACGTTTTTCTGCACTACTGCAGCTTCACTCCCGCGAAATGAAATTGTTCACAAAGCAAGAGCTCATAAAAATTGTTTCATAAATAGAGGACTTCTATGGAACATCTTTGTTGGAAAACTTTATTGATGAAGTCACAATATGGAATGAAACTTGGGCCCTAAAACACTTAGATACATCAAAAATTGAATACATTAATTTATTAATAAACGCCAAGCGTTTCTCTATCCATCACTTATGCAAACTATTAAAATTGGCCCCATACTTCATATGACAACATACATACATGGTGGAACGCTTCTTTAGCACATTGAGAAAAATGAAGACTTGGACAGGATCAAATATGTACGAACAACGATTTTCGGGCTTATGTATGATGAGTCTGTTATTAATGAAAATTTCGTAAGCGAAGTAGTGTTTGAGTTCGCAGAAAAGCCACGCATTTAATAAAAATTAAGAAAAATAATTAAAAAAAAAGTGGAATCGTTTTGATTTTTAATGCTTCTCTAAATAAATGGTTGAACATTTTTTATCAAACAAAACACCTTGCACCATACTGCCGGCGCCCATTATGATTCCCAAGACTTTGGAGATGATTACGGAAATTGAAAGGAGCAAATTGAATTTATTTGGCCATATAGGTACACATAGGTACTGAAGTCACATCAAAAATTATATATTATGGAGTCCGTTAACGACTATTGCCCGAGGTATGTCCTGATGGATAGCAACTATGTCTCTAGAAGAATTAAAGGAACAGTAACTAAATAACTAACTAGAAATTTTTATATTTTTGTTAGTTTTAAAATTATTAGAGCTCAGAGCTCAGAATTGCAAGTATTTCCTTTACTATTTTAAATTCATAATTTTGCCTTTTTTGTTAGGCCAAATTTCCAAATTTATCTTAAGCTACCCTAAATCGCTTGGTACATGATCCAAAGAGCCTTCAAATTTCAATTAAATATTTTTTCTTAAATTTTTGCTAAAATTTTCCTCTCCTTTATTTTCCCATATTAAGGTACAATTGCAAAAACATGAAAATACCACTGAGCTTTATTTGATGACCCATCCTAAATAAATACGTTTTAATATCACGAAAATAGTTAAGAGCGCTCTTCAACGTAATAATATTGGCCAGGGTTCACCTTTTTAATAATAATATAAAACCACCCTACAACTTTGCCGGACAATTTTAATAAGGGAAAATATTTTATGCACGCATCAAGCGCACAGAAGTAATATGTTATGGCTGGGATATCCTTTCAACCGGTCTGAATATCCTTGCAATATAACAAGGATGTGACCGGACGAAATGACAGATTGCGTTCATGCTGGAACTCGCATCTAGATCCGGAACTTGTACAAATTACTCATATAACTCATAACCCGCACATAAGCACTTCCATAATTTCCGGGACAAGAGATATTTTATTGTGTACACTGCTCCCGACTAAGAATCCCACCCCGTGGACAGTATTTTATTAATAAGAGGAGACGCTTTATGGTCAATTCGAAAAGGAGTTCTCTATGACAGTATATAATCGTAGGACGTTATTCTGTGTAAACACAGATGGACATCATATTCACGGCTATCTCTGGAGTGCTAAACTATTCAAAGAAGTTCCTGCATGAAAGTCTGGAGTGGTATTAATATTCTGGACATCATAAAATTGCATGTAATACATACATACATATATTTATATATATATATGTGAACTCCAAATGGGTTGCGGTTAAACCAACACCACCACCACTTGCGGGAGTGATTCAAATTAAATTCATTAGAAAATTTAAGAGAATATAGCTTCACCAATGATGCAATAATTATCTACTCAGCAGCCGTGAGCATTCATTCAGTGACCCTTATTACTTCCACCTCATTAGCTTTACCATAGTATCTGAGTTGATCTGAACTAATACTAATAACTAATGCGTGATTTACCAAATTCATTACTAAATCGTGGTAAATGTAAAACAGGTATTGAGGCTTTAATAGCGGCAGGGTGACTAGATAGAGAGGGTTGAGTGTGTATTTAGAAGATACTGGGCTAACCTTATAGCCCACGGCTTATTCGCGTTTATCCAACGCAATTATGCATCAAGTAATCATCATAAACTAAAGCCCTTGGGGTGATATTTATCCTGTGAGATATGTTCAACACAAGATCGGGGAGTGTGGGGTGAATGGCATAATATAACGCGCCACCATCTTGTCACTATTAGTTCGATTAATTGATTCAGGGGATAGATGACGGCTTCAATGCAAGCTGAAAATTAAAATAATTGCCTCCAAGGCTTACAGCACGTAGATATATAAATAGAAGGATGCATGCGCATACATTGAAATCGCTTCACCCTTAAAGTTACATCATTAGCAAAGAAAATGAGATTAATTCCGACAGGTGTTATCCTCAAGCCTAAGAGAAAGGTTTACAGGGAGAAATTCATCTTCCTGTGGAGTCTTCAAGCAGCAACATTGGGTTTGATTATTCAGCTTTAGTTAGTAACAACAAAACCACGCTGGCACTCTGGCACCCTGGCGAAGTAAGGTGGAAATTTTAATAACACAAAAAAAAAAAAATGGAAAAAAAATCAAGGGGATTTGACTACACTTTTCACTTTGAGTTCGGGTGTATATTTTCACAACTTTTATCTGCTTAGGGTTCGTGGTTTTAACGTAATTATTTGTCATTGGTGCGTGACATATAACGCCGATGGGGTATTCTTTCTCTGTGTCGCTGTTGTTATTATAAACGACTTAAAAAGTACACAGAGCACCCCGAATAGAGATATCGGTTTTTTGCTTAATTATATCTCCCACCAGAAAAGGACGAGAGCCCTTTGCTATTTTTCATTTCCATTAAAGCGCAGGGGGATTAGCAGTTTTGGCTTATTAAGAAATACAAAAGATACGAAAATGTGTTTTCTTTTATGATCATTCGATTTTTAAGCTCACTTTGAGGGTGTATCGAATCCATTAGCTATGCTGCAAAGAGATATGCACTGACATATGTATGCTTATATGACGTAGTTTAATTATAATTTGTGAATTAAGGCTTGACATTGAAACATCTAAGATATTTAAAATTGGTGACATTAATTGTTACCTATAATTTAAAAACCATTTAAATTTCTTCTCAAGTTTTTTAGAAAGTATTGAAAATCGTCGTGGGGATGATGAGCAATTTTCATATGGAGGTATCCGAGTGCCACAACTGTTGCTTAATTTATTATCTGTTCCACTTTCTTTTCTGTGTAAAAGTTAGTGGTCCTCCTAAGGAAGTAGAACTGAAGGTAAGTGACATTCGTTTTCAAAACAACTACCCGAATATAGACTTATGTAGTATTAACTATGCTGACAGCATTGATCATGATTTAAAGAATGGATTATTAAAGATCTGAATTGACTGTTCAATTCAAAGAAACAAAGCTTATGTTAGCTGGAAATCAACCGGATCATTTATCTACTACGAACGCTTTCGTATTTTACGGAATGCTACTAGCAGTCACATCAAAAATGCTAAAAGAAAGTTTTACGTGAAAAAGCAAAATTCTAATATGCCCCAAAGGTACTCTGGAGTAATCTAAACCAGATTGGAGTCGGTAAAATTAAACACTGAAACTGTGATCTAGATGCGACTATTTTAAATCAGTTTTTTATATCTTCCAGTAATATTAGTGCCAATTCAAATTTGTCCTTCTCCTTCTTTTCCCCGATCTTGATCATGAGGCTGGTTTTGATTTTCGCTGCGTCAACGAAGTATACGAGTATAAGGCCATAAGTTCCATTATGTCGCTTGCCACTGGCCCAGCGTTGATACGCTTCATAAAAATAACTGCCAATACACTAGTATCAATTATAAATCATATCATTAACTCTTGCTTAACTACTCCTTATTTCCCAGGAGCCTGGAAAGTCGCGCGGATTATCCCTATTCCCAAAAAGACAAATGGAACTCCCCTGAAGATTATCGGTCTATTAGCATTCTTCCCTTTTTATCTAAAGTGATGGAATATCTTATGCTGGAACAAATGTTGGAGTTTCTGGAGAGATCTTGTTATAAGATGAACTCTTGATTTCGATGATGCTTTTACTTTAAGGAGTTTATATCTAGTTTTTGTGAAATACTCTTGAACTGTTATCTAAAATTAACTAGAATATTCGCCCACGAACTTTGATAAATGACTTGCATACTCTGTTTCATGTACCTTACTTTCGCAGCAACTACGATTACAAAGAATCTTAGTGTTAATAGCCCTCAATGACAATACATACCTAATTAATTTCGACTTAAGGAGTTACATGGGTTTCCAAGGCTAAAAAAAGCATATTTTCTCTATTTTTTTTAATATAATAAATAAATTATTTTATTCAAAATTTTAAGCATATAAAAAGCAACATTTAATGAATATTTTATAAAAGTTTTCATTCAAAATTTTTCAAAATTCAGCCGGTAGACTTGGTATTCGGAGACCCTACAAAAAACGAGTCCTTGTGGTTGTCAGAATAATTCATGATAGCCTTATCTCAAATTAAAAATAAAACAATTTTTTTTTGTTAGTAGATAAGTATTGCTCGTAACTGAATGGCGGGTTCAAAAACACAAATGTAATTTGAATTTTTGGCAGAGTTGTATGCAAAAAAGTACAATTATTGGTACAATTTACTCTACGTACAGTCTTAGAATTAGATGTAATCGAAAAAAAAACTTAATTCAGTCACTAGACAATTCTATTTTAAAGAAGTTTGCAAAATTTCAATAAGATCGGTGCATTAGTTTTTAAGAAATCGAGTCCACCGATTTCAAAATTAGTGTTTTTAGAAAAACCCTATTTTTTACAAAAAAAAAAAAAAATAGAAAAAAAATAAATTTTTTTCAAACTTGCTAGAATTATCGATTCCAGCTCCATAAAACAAAGATCCTGCTGCAGTTGCAATGTCCAGGGCATACTAAAATAAATTATTTAAAGTAGGTGAGCCTTAGAAATTTAGATAACCGAGCGAGAGAGACAGACAACCAATAGCTAAGCAGTTGCCTAAATATGCTTGCGTCGCTTTAGCCTAATGAAGATAATTTTCAAAGTGTCTCTCTCTCTCTTAGACATTTATTCCGATTGACTTGAAAGTTTGAGAAAATATTCTAGACATTTTGTACTATTAGATAAAATATTAAAAAAGACATCATTTTTTTAACCTTCGAAATCCATGTATCCATGTCAAAGTTGAAAAGTCTGCTTTACGAATTAAATTAAAAATACAAGAATTTTGTTTTTTTATTATGTATTTTCTGTCTTACTTTTGAATTGTACTTTTTTGATTGATTTTTATTTGAAATTTTTATATTATTTAGTTTTCATTAATACTTTTTGTGCAATTTTTTATAATTTATTCAAGTTTTACTTTATTTTTATATTTTTTTTTTCATCTACATATATTTTTCACTTCTTTTTATAATATTCAACTGGAGTAATTTTGCCCTGTTGGCTCTTCTTAAGATAAATAAATAAACAACAACAAACTCCATAATTCTAACTATTCTTGGATTTTATATATTCTTCTGGGTGTTGGTGATGGGAACTGAAACCCATGTGATACTTCACCATCAACTTTTCTTTGATCTATGTGGGCTCATATACCAGTTGTATGTTCTATATCATAAAGAAACCACTCTATTCTTTCCAGAACTCATAGCCCTGTTATATTGAAACAAATTCTAGGCTTGGACCTTAAGAAGATCACACTTAGGGTCCTCTCAATATCTTTAATCCACATGATCGGTAACTATGAAAGCTACATGTGAACGTGTAGTCTTCTTATAGTTTTTTTGTATGTAGTTGTTTAATTATACCATACATCTGCATCTACAGTACATTTCTAAAAGGAAAAAAAGTAGCTCTCTGTCCGAAACTGGCCATTACCTTAACTTCCTTAAATGTAAGAGAAAAAAACGACATAGATTTTTTTAAACCCAACAACTATTTAAAAAAGGACAATTACTATCTTTTGCTAGATGTATTGAATAAAAAAAAATCGAAATGTTACGTGGTAAAGTCGATCTTTTTACAACTAAACAATTTTATAAAATCAACAATAGATCGCATATCATCACTAAATTCTGACCATTTAGGCCACTCCTTTCAGTTTTGGATCATCGTAGGTTGAGCAGTCATAAGTAAGTAGTATTGCCATTCATTTGAAAAATTCGGAGACCTTTGGTTGGAGAACCAAAACTATATACCATTTTCTGAATTGACTAAAATCGATCGCTTAAAATGGATTCGCTAAAATTATAATTGTGATGATTTCCAGCTTTCACGATCGGCAATGAATATCGTTTACTTCCAATTTTCAGCACCATATCATAAACAATAGCTAACAATTAATGGAAATCCCAAAATAACGTTATTTTCCCATTGCATATTAAAACACTACGAGGACATAAGGAACCTTCCTCAGATAAGTTCATGTATTTGCAAAGCACTACGTAATTTGAGATTACTATTACTACTAAAATTACATGTCATGGGCACTGCAAAGATTTTATGAATTCAAGTTCAAGAAATTTTTCCCATTCATAGTGTGAGTAAGCACTTGATGGAGTTTACTTGTTTTTTTTTCCCAAAATCCTTCCGAGTTTTCAGAACCACTTTAGGAGCATTTTTTATTTGGGGAATCACGGGGGTGTTCGATGCCTGATTCAAATTATCGTTGCATAAAAAAAATCATAGAATTGGAATGTAAATCTTAACTAAGGTTCTGTTTCACTTTAAGCAATTCAGGCAAATATACTAGGACAACCAGTCACACTGTCCAAAAATTCCTGCAGGCAAAACTGCGCCGGTTTACACATTTGATTGAGGTTATGTATAAAAACATTCAAATATTTGTGAACTTGTTCTTACTTTTAATCAAAACATATAATAAATAAAAGGAAAAGCATTATAAAATCATAAACTAGAAGAAGAAAAATTATGACAACGGGAACGAATGAGTACATGAATAAAATAGTAACAAACAACTTAGAAGTACAAGGGCTAGTAGAAAAATGCATCACTTTGCATTCCCTAATCAAACATTAAAAAAAATATTCTCAGAGCAGGTGTTAAGTGACGATATGACCTTTCGATAAATCATAACGACGATCTTCGAATTTATCATAACCTCAGATCTTTTTTGAAATTTCTACAGTAACAGGAAGAGCGTTTTCACAAAGGATATAGCCTCGTCAGATATTTTGCCAAGGAATTCTCAATTAAATTTTCAAGACTGAGAAGCTTTTTCTGATTTTAGTTTTTGTATTTTGTAAAGAAGCTCTTTACATCATCCTTTAATGGCTACTGCATTGCCTGAGAATGCACTTAAATTGAACAAGTTTTTACAATTACCTGTTCATTTCACTTATTTGGAAGAATGATTTAAAAAATTCGACATTGAATTTTGAGAATTTCACTTGAAAGGCAGAAAATGACAACAAAGTTGAAACATTGATCGCACGAAAATGGGAAAACTGCTCACTCTCAATGCCTTGATCTCACATAAGGTGGTAACTCCAATCGATCACCGGACATCATGACGAGGTGTTCTGACATAAATGGAAAGCTTTGTCTACTGTCTGAAAGATTACTTCTGTGGCATCCGAATGACTCTATGCGTTTCTTATGGAGTTTGTTTGTATACGGAAAATTAATGTGAAAATGGACATTTGAAAGTGAACCGCAGTTGTTTTCCGCAATGAAGCCGACACTTTCAGTCACGTCTCCGCATATTTGATTGATGTCTTCTTATGTTTCACGTGTGTGTATTTGTCAGTAATTATTGTTTCAAAAAAGGAATTTATTGGTAATTTGGAGTCAGATTTTCCATTGAGCTAATTGGGGTTAAAATGAAGGATGAGGGTATAAGAACCAAACGTTGTCTAGCCCAGATGGACGGTATTATTAATTGACAATTAACTTAAACTTATAATTTTTTTAATTTGGCATTAATAGATAATTAGACTTTTTATGCTTAATAAAATAACATTTTCCATTTAAATTAAGTTTTTGTATTTAGTGTAAAATTTCAATAATTCAGTTGAAGTTAATTTTTTATTTAATTAGTAAATTGGTGTTTGCCCTGAACATTTGTCATTTTAGTACTACGTAAAATTTTTGCATTGTTTTTATACTACATAACTAATTATAAAGTTCTTCAGACTTTTTATAGCATTTAGACAGTGCAAATTAAAAATGAAAAAAAAAAAATACCGAAAGTTGACGTACTGTAGGGCATTTTGCTTACAGAAAGTATAATGCGGCTGGAATGTCTATGAGTAATTGGTGCCTTGTATACTTGAACAATTGAAACTTTGGAGACTATACTGGATCTGCATGTTAATAAGGAGCCCATCTTCAGCGCAATAAGACAGGCAATCTGGTCGGCCACCCGAAAGTTTTTGAAGAATTCCTAAAGGATCCGATGGTTAATTTCATCGCAGACGTTATGCCGAAATGCTATAACCTCAAAACAATGTCTTGTTAGAGGATCGTTAACAGTGAGATTCTGATGAGCTTCCCTCTGAAAAAGGATTTCTTAAATGGTACATGGATGAATTTTAAATGGTAGATAGAGCAGGTCCGAGCTATCGACTTGCTAAGGTACTTGGGGGACTCACCTACTATTTCCCATGTAGAGATCCACGCTCTCGAAGTCATCTATAAGAAAATGTGTGCAGCAAAACTATGTATGATTAATATCAGACAGCGAAACAGCACTCAAGGCATTAAATTCGTATAGGTACTTTTGAATCTAAGCTGGCCTTATCTAAAGGAGCTAACAGAAACAAACAAGTCATGCTGATTTGGGTGCCACTACATGAAGGCATGTTATCAGCATAGACCCGGTGTTGATAAAAATCTTAGGCTACCAAGGGGTTATTTTTATCTAAGACTGTAGTTACTAGATGAGAGGCGCAATCTACTTCTGCATTCCCTGTATTAAATAATAACAATAAATAATAAACTTTTGTTCAAACCTTTCTTCCAAATTATTAAGCCAAAGTTCGCTATAAACTTTTTCTTTGTTTTCCTTAATCCCGGTATTTGTTTTCTCACTTAATTTTTATATTTTTTGTAGTAATAAGACTCCACTGGTTTATTTTATTAATTGTTCTATTATTTCTACATTTTCTTTTAATGTCGGAATCTTACGAAGTTTCTTTACAGGAGCTATTAGTGAATCGAAAATAGATCCCGAATAAATTAAACTTAAATGTTAACTTCTCTAAAAAATGTAGTGAATAGTGAATGCATAATAAATTTGTATGCGTGGTGAGAAGTGATCTGCATAGACTTCACTTTCTAATATTTACTCGCTTTAAATCAATAAGATCATACATTTAAGGCGACGAGTTCATATTTTAAAACATCCACGTCCAGTGCAAAACCCTCCTAGTTCGTACTTTTAAAATAAGTTCATAGTAATAAGAATTCATTTACTATTATTACTATTAAGTCAGTATGTCCTTATTATAGCTGCCTGGAAGGTCCCCTGGCCGGGAGGTCTGGAACTCCGGTAGACTATCTTGGAGTTCTACCATCAGGTTATCTCTATAACAGAATGACCGCAGATATTCTTGACGTTACAATTCTTCAGATTCTGCCCCTATGACAGTTTCCCTGAGGCTAAATACCTAAGTGCTGTAAAGAAAAACATCTAGATTTAGGAAAAAAGGCCTTCTTCGTAGTTATACGGAAATTGTTCATTATTTTTTTATTTTGCTAAAGTGCTTTCTTTTTTTTACCGTAGATTATGAAATCATAGGGTATAGGTACTAAGTTTGTCATTCCTCGCATAGGAATAATTATGATAGAGCAAAATGGATTGGACACCCACGCATAATATTAAAAGTTATTTTGATTTTTGCATGTCCGTCCTCACGATAACTCGAGAACGCGTGTATCTACCTGTATCAGCACTAGATGATTACATTTTACTGAAAAGCTCTTCAGAATATGAAATGCTATGAACTTTGTAATAATCATTTTTACTGTGCGTCGAACCGTTTTAGAACTATGTGAGAAAAACAGCTTCAAAAATCAAACGTGCACAGATGGGTGACCATATAAAATTACATACCGCCATTATCTGCTCACAAAGCCCTGACTAAATAACTTTGTACCTGAGCGCCTGCGAGTGCCGTTCGCACCAAAAGAGTTTTAGGGTAGTAAGCGTGGATGGATTTACATGTTTTTTTTTTTATTTAGAATAAGTGAATGGTGGGGAAGCTTTCTTACGTGTTGGGTGTGTGTGTTTGGGGTGAGGGGTGGTAGCTACCACCATCCGGATTGTCCAATTTGGGCAGTGTGTGAAGTCAAATTAAAGCTCTTGCTTTGCTCTATTAAAAGGCGTATCTTCTTTTCTTCTGTAAGAAACTTTCTAGCAGACTTTTCTCACCCAAATATCTTTGAAATTTTTGATTTTCGAATTTGTGTGCAGAAAGATGTAGGAAGGGGGCTGATTTTTCTCTTAAACTGTTTATCCTAATATTTTGCATATTTCATGGGAACATTTAAATTTTTTATGTTTAACCGTTTGAAGTGAAATAAATTTTTCCAGTTTTTCATGTAAACTCTTTTTGACATGGAAGTATTTATATTTAAGTGCGATAATCTTCTAAACTACTTACCGCAGAGAAAATAAAATTACCCCACAACGTACGCAAGAGAACGTAGATGGGAATTATGATGCGTATGTCAAATGTCAGGTTTGTAATAACGCCCAAACGCAAAATGAGTGGGCAGAAGTTTGGTAAGAAACGAGCTCTTATGGAGGGCATAGAAATTGAATGGAAGCAAATGTGGTCACGAACAATTGACAAATTAATAAGGTCCACGCCAGAGAGGTGTGGTAATAAGAATTAAAGGTTATTACACAAAATATTGAACTAATATCGATGTTGCATTTGTTTTGCACAGTGAATAGAAACTAATATTTTTTTTTTTTGTATATTTTGATGACAACGAATTTTCTTGAACTTTACTTAGAACTTGTTATGGAAACAGAATAAATAAATAAAATTATTTTATAACTCTTAATTATAACAGGCTTTCAATATTTATCATAAATATATGAAGTGTTGCATTTGTTTAGCATAATACTGTAGATTATGTACCGTTATATGACTTTTTAGGGAAAATGTAATGACAAAATAAAATACATTAAAAAGCTTATAAAATAAATAACTTTCTTAATTGCACTAAAAAGCAAAAACTATTATTTTTCTTTGTCAGTGACATACAAAGAAAAGTTTTATTGCAAAATATCAAATGCAAAAATCTCAGATCAACTTTTAAAAGTTTGGGCATCCAAAACTATAATCACAATTGTCTAACTGCAATTTATGTCCATACTTTTAAGATTCAATGTGATTTCTGATTTTGCAACGAAATTTTTCTTGCGTATATCTCTGAGAAAGAAAAAATTATTTTTGACTTTTTAGTACAATTTATTTACGAAAATTATTTATTTTAAAATTTTTTTAATATTTATATTTAATTTTTTCGCGAACAAATCCTTTGCTTTTAGAAAGTTGAAGTTAGATTGACAATATATTTTTGTTTTGGTTGTTTTTCTTATTTTTACGCTAGCGAGATACAATAGACGACATATTGAATTGGACATTGGGGAGTAGACAGCTGGGATTAAGTTACCAAAGAATTGCAGTCGCGTTACTGTGTCAAAGCTCTAATTCGAGGCAATGTATTTCTAAATGTGGCGCATATCTTAAGCGATTTTGGCAGCACTGCTTGTGGCGGGATCGTAACCCATTTGAAATGTGGCTAAGGTTGTAAATGAATCCAGAAGTATTTGTCCCTTCTACCTTCAAATAAGGTTTGTAAGCTAACCTCCAAGGTAATAATGGAGTTCGTAAGGAGGCTAGATTTAACCTAACCCGTTTAGGGGAAGACACATTACATCAATTCTATTCGAGGTATCTGCAGGGTCCTAGAGTCTTAGTCGATCCTACAGTAATGCCCACACATTCAAAAATGCACCAAAATAAGGGTCGAAGCCAATCTTATATTTCTCAGAATTAAATATTGCAACCAAAACAGTACTTGGAAAAATATTTAGATAAGTTTTTTTTTTGTCATATTATTTCCGAATGCTGAAACGCACCATTGCGGCTTGGATGGTAATCATCTGTTTTCTTTTCGACCGTTTGTCACGCTTTTAGGCCTAGATGAAATCCATGTATAGGGTTATACTAAGTTTGGCATTCCGTTTCTAACGCATATAAATAATGCTGCTAGAGCAAAATGGATTGAACACCCATCCATAATATTAAAACTTATTTTGATTTTTGCATTTCCGTTTGTCCGTCCGTCTATCCGTCCTCTCAATGACGTGATAACGCATTTACATAGAGTGCTAACATTTTACACACGGCTATTTTAAAAATAATTGCAAATTTAAGCTCGAAAATAGGACAAATCAGGTAACTCCTTCATAGTATTACCACACAGAAATTTAGTTTTTCACTATTCAGGTTATTTCCTCCATGGACCATGGTGGTCCATAGAGAGGGAGGTGATAGTACCTAAAGGAACAAAAAATTGTATGGCAGGAGGGGGGGGGGGGGGCATATCGACCGTTTCGGTGGACCAGGATAATTAGAAATTATCACAAAACACCCTGTATCTTAAAAAGTACAGAATCTTATTTTCTTCAAAAGCTTCACAAATACTTAATTGAACATAATTATTGAATTCCTCTTAAACTTTAAATTGAATTACGTAACGAGACATCTTGCAAAAACAAATGCTTGTACGAAGAATTAATTATTAGAAATTGGAACTAATGGAAACCAGAAAATATATATTCATAATCGAATGACAAATAATTGTTTGAAATTCACATAATGACCATCACAAGTAATTATTTGGGAATGATTCACCAAATAACGAATAATTATTTGAAACTCAATTAATTTGCAACAAAATACAAATAATTATTTGCGAATAACTGAAAATAATTTAATAATCAAATAAAAATTTATTCGAATAATTTTTTATTCGATTTTTTAAAAAAATCGTTATTTGATTGAAAATTTATTCGAATAATGGCCTGCACTGATTCACACTTACTTTTCATAAAAAGTTTTTATATGGGCAATTGGTGTGACCTTCATCATTGAACTTCCATGGTAGGCGATCAGAGATAACCATACTGATGAGACTTCTCTGATCGCTGGGTCGAAAAGTTCAATCAATATTATTATATTAATATTACATATTGACAGGGCACGTGAGAGTACTTGCCCCGGGCGCTAGTTTAAAGGGGGCGGCAATACGACAGACTTGTGAACCCATAACTAAACGAGAAAAAATCTAATTACAAGAAATGGAAAATTTTTTCAGACCATACTTAACACTTCAGTCTTCATTCCGGAATCTAAAAGCTGCTTTGCTGATATCATACTTTCAATTGTGTTTATATACTTATGCAGCCAATCAATTTACTGTCTATCAAATTTAAGTCTGTAAACAGAGGCTAATTTAAATTAAAAATTCAGCAAGATTCTCAAATTGCACCAGAATATAGAACAGTAGGCACAAGCACAGAGTTACCAGAAAATTATTTTTATGCCACCTAAATTTAGCCATTTTAGCCGAAGTTAAGGCCATTGAGTCCGAGTAAAAAATTGGAGAAATCCTTTCAATCTGTACGGCAGTTTGTCAGAATTTCTACTCAGAGTTTTTTTGAAACTGTCTCAAATTTTAGTAGTTTTAGCCGAGAAAATTCATATTGAAAAGTGGTAACATAATTAAATTTGTAATTTGTTATCCTTGTGTTAATAATATCGAAGACAGACTTGCAATTTCAATATTGTATTTTGCCCTCAACCGCAAGTCTGTCTCTATATACTGAGAAATAGCTCGGTATATGCCCGGTGTATACTCAGTATGTAGTACATTGGCACTCAATATTGAAATTGCGAAAAACTTACGCGCTATACAAGTTTATTTCCCATATGACCCTAGTTATAAATCATAATCATTTAATACACAGACCATTTAGAATCGAATTTAATACTACAATGTTAGCTACAACTTTTTCTGACATTTAATATTTGACACTTGTCAAATTAAAGTGTCAATTTCATTTTTATTTTTCATATAAACCAGTAATTTCGCAATATTTGCTCGCGTTTTGTACGTGCACGCAACTTTCTTAAGTCAAATGATAAATCAAGTGATAAATCAAATGTAAGTTCTCTAATTATATTCTTAGTATCATAAACCGCAAGTGTGTCTCTGAAATTTTACATTGCAATTGACATAATTGCATTATCAATATTGAAATTGCAATTTTAAATTCTCTTTATTTAATAATCATTTGTTTCAAATTCAAATTATTTTTAACAATTCTGGCTCTATAGTTTCAGGGTATGCAGTATAAATAGGTCATCTATCATATACGTTATGTTGCCTAGTCTACCCTAGAACTGTAATAAAATTTCCCCCAATTAAAGAACGTTATTAGAGGGGGCGGTAAGTAACGTCTTTACCCCCCTTCGAAATTTTCCTAGATCCGGCACTGCATATTAATTAAAAAACAAAATCATTGCATTTTTTGTGCGTGTGTGTATTATGAAAAGGTCAACCATATTGAAAAAGTTTTGTGCAAATTGTGCAACTGGTTCTAATTCACTGAGTAGCAACTATGTATGTATTATCAACCGATGAAAATTATGTAAGATTTCTTATACTTAAAATTGCATCTATTTAACTTACTGTGATAGATCAACTTAACTCGACTGATACAAATTCAATTAAGCAAACATAACAAAAGTAAAATCCAATTACAACTCCATCTAGTTGGTAGGACTTATACTGAAGTCGACTTACTGCTGATATTTGGACTGCATCAGAAACTTCTATTCACCAACATAAGAGCATTAAAACGATCGTTAACACATTTTCCAGACTGCTATGTATTTAATAAGTAATAATTAACATTTTGATCAGTAATGTTACACCAACAACAAGAAAATAATGAGAGCCTTAATAATGTTCAAGCAGGTGTTCACACAGCGACAACTCTTTTGTTTTGTGTAGTTAAGACGGGGCCGATAATAGATCTCGCAAGTAATTCATGATCGCGCAAACTCAAGCTACTGCACCGAGTCTAGTCATTGACGTCAAGCTATTTGAAAATCGTAAATTACTCTACAATTGCTATCGTTGTTATGACTTGGTGCATTTATTTATTTTTTATTTTATTTATTTTTTCTATACATATGTAGATATATGTAGGCATGTACAGATGTACTTAAAAAGAAACAAAAGCGGCATCGATAGTTCTTTGTTTTCTGAGCAGCTCTACATTTTTAAAGACGTCATTTACTAAGAAAAGTACGTGAGTTAATAGTGGCATTTCAGAAGCTTATTGTAAGCAGATGAGTAAGCGTAGCATTCAGATCCCAGACTGCTGGACGCCAATAAATTGAACGAAGGCTGCTCTAATGCTTTTCAATTATAATTTATAAGTCATGGTGAATAGTAGAACGATTCCCGTTGCAATTTCTCTCTGAACGGGTTCAAAATAAAAGTTAATTAGTTTCTTCTCAATTAGGATTTCTGTGTTGTTTCCTTATAGATTGAGATTGCATTGCAGGC
Organism: Dioctria rufipes; assembly: GCA_963924295.1. Taxonomy (NCBI): domain Eukaryota; kingdom Metazoa; phylum Arthropoda; class Insecta; order Diptera; family Asilidae; genus Dioctria; species Dioctria rufipes. The sequence continues at coordinate 49,964,919 of OZ002743.1, forward strand.
GAGTCATATATAGCGCGGTGTGCTGTAAGACGAAGGATAAAGTTAAGAGAGTAATTGAGACGCAACACGTGTGCTATTGACGTAGTAATAGATCGCCTTGAAAACAGGAGGTCAATTCATAGTTTAGCAAAGAGTAAAGAAGTTTTTTTTTTTATGAAAGCAAAAGAATAGCAAGTGCAATACAAGGGAGGAACCAGCTGTAGGTTTCATTAATATTAAATAATTCTATTGATTGTCTTGGATTTGGATAGGCTACTGTCGACTAAAGACTTCGATGATGATTTTGGGGGTTCCTTACATACGTCCTTCGCGAATGAGACAATCATCTTGTTACCTCAAGGAGATAGCTATGTTAGCATGAAAGAAATGAATTTCAAGGTCAGAAAAAATAATTAAATACCACAGCACATGCGCATTCTCAGGCTACCAACATATTAATTGGGACCCATGCATGGAGGTTTCTATTTTTTAAGCTTTTAATATTTCAAATATATTTTGTTGTCTAGCTGACGTATAAAATTAGAGTCTAAAAAAAAAGAATAAAATATAAAATTAATACAGAAAACGTAGGAAGGTTGAAGGTTCTAAGTCTAACATAGAGGTGGCGGCCCTGGTGTCTAATCGGTAAGTGATTTGGTTTTTCAGGTGTGGCAATCTTTTATCCACAAAAATTCACTATTGAAACTATTTTCTATCCGTCAAAATTAAAGTAAACGCCAATCAAAATTAAATAGCACTTGAGGGCTGCTTATAAGAGCAATGATCTTTCCTATTCAATGGTGAATTTCTAGGTACACCAGTTCAAGATTGGGTTCATTGGAATATAACCCGTGCAAAGGGGCTTAGACGAAGGGATTACTGAAGAGATTGTTAGAAAACCTGAAATGCTCAATTATGCAGAACAATCGGTTTACTAGGAAACAGTTGGTCGATATGCGAAAGATCTCAACTAAAAGTGTATTGCGGACAACTTGGGTATGAATAAGATTATTGCTGCTTGATGCTCAATTTTTCATTAGAAAATTACAAACAAAATGTAATGCCAAATTCGGAGATAAATAATCAAAATCGATAGAATTAGATTTGATTTGAATTTAGATTTATTTAGGATTTTTGGTCATCAACACAGTGCAATGCGAATTGTTATGAGGAGGCTTGTAGTAGGTACACTTTTTAACTGATGACCCAATTTCTATACCATAAGAAGAAACCCCGGAATCTTGTGTTTTTTTTAGTATAATGATTTGATCATGTTTTCCTAAATTTTGATATATGTATACTGATAGTTTACTTTTTGTATGGTCGCTAAAATGCATTTGACTTCTTCTCGTGCAAATAAAAGTTACCCTTGCCTTCAATACATCATGCTCTCTAACACTTTTGTGAAGTTCAAGTTCAAGAGGGTCTATGGTTGCCTTAGATAGGACATAAATCGGCACATGAACGGGCATAATTGCTTTACATACCATTTTGAATATAGCCATGTACGATTTTAGTGATCTATTTTTAGGATCACTCAACAATTTCCAATTGCTCTTAATTTGACTATAATTTTCTGGTAGCTGAACTAAAACTATCTAAAGTACTGACGACGGTTCTAATCCTATTTGGTGGTTGGCGCTCTCCTTATGGAAAGTCGTTTCGGTAGATGTACTCCGATTGGAATGGCATTGCCAGTATAGCGGTGGCTAAGGTTATATTAACAAGCCTATGGCTGGGCCAGTTTCCGCCATCAAATCTTAGATATAAGTACGACTATCATATATCCCCACAACTTTGGTATATGCATATTCCAGAGATTACTTTGGAGATTTTTAAGAGTGTCAACAGTATATCGATCACCCTACTCTTGTTGTATTTTAGCTAGGATTATGCCGTCAATCTTGTGGATTAAGGGCCTTAAAAGAGTTGATGACGCCTTAAGCCTTCTTTGTGGAGTTGACTCTGCTGAAGAACGTGATTCGTCAGAATAATGCTCTATTTTTTAAGTCTCACGCATGTATATATCACATAAGTTCTTCGTTAATTTTATCTTTCTGCTTTTATTGTACCTAATGAGTTAAGATCAGCTTGCATTACTACCAAACTGTGCTATTACTTTGCAGTTGAACTGAGAGCAATCTAGGGTTATAGTGATTTTTAAATGACCTTCCAGCGAGTTTTTCTATACTCGTGCTCTAATAAGTGCTCTATGAGTACTACAGTCAATTTTATAGTAAACACCCCATCTATTGGCGTTGCAGCTATTACATATATTAGTGTGATGTACATTGTGGCTGATTACGAATAAGCTGTTCCTTTACATGTAGAATTCCATAAGTCGTGTAATTTCTTTTTGAGGTGAGAAAGCTGAGAAAATTGACAGGGAAGTAAACAAAGGCAAGACAAACTTTATTTTTATCCTTAGTCAATAGCAAAAGCAGCTTGACTCTTTGAGTTCTTATTGTAACCCTTTGGGTCCTTAGCGGAGCCCTTCGAGTCTATTTCGGATCTCTTTGAGTCTGTGCCGCAGCTCTGGATTTCTATTCGGTGTTTTAATCCAACCTGATCAGATAGAGAAAATTTTCAGCAGCTCAGGATGCTGGAAAGATATGTATATTTACTTCTATCAGAAGGCTCTCATCAAGGTCCTGAGGTGTCGTAGTTGCCTTTGGGTTTGTACCATACTCTTGAAAATTATCATTTAAAAAAACCATTAGATTCATACGAGTCGTCAAAATACTTAGATATACACCCTTATTATCGTTGTCACTTTAAGTGAGAAATGGCGTTACGACACAAAAATGGTATTATGGTTGTCGTTTAAAGTGACATTTATCGAAAACATACGACTTTGGACGTATTACTGTTGTCGTATTAAGTAGACAAATGTCGATGTAAGTGACAATTTTACTCACTTGGTTTTCGTAAGTGACAGATGTTAGATTTGTGTAAGGAAAAGGAAAATGCAAGCAGAAAATGATAAATTTTATAATGGCTCTCTAAGTTGTTCATTAAAACATAAAATTCAATAGATTTTTATGAATTAAATTATTTTTTTTTTTGCAATTGTAGTGTAAAGATTACAACAAAAAAACAATTTGAAGTCATGATTGATTTTATGGTGAAGCATCCTGTTATAGCTAAAGGGCTAAAATACATCGCGTTTATACATTTTTTTTTTCTTTTAAACACTTTCAAAAATAACAACAATACCACGAAATAAGACAAACCTCACTTTTGTCTACACCCTGACGCATGCCCTGGTGCTACCTGTCCCTTTAAGTGACAACTATAATACGGCTTTGAAGAAAAATGTCACGTCACACCGTTCGACAACGATAATACGAAAAGTGAAGTGAAGTGAGTGTGACTGCGAAGCTTGTCACTTTGGTGAGTCGACAACTGTAATAAGGGTGATAGTCACCTGTGATGGAAAACCGAAATATCATGGGAAGGTGAATTAAATATAAACGTAAATCGTTTGCAGTCTTGTAAACATTAATTCTCAGGAAAGTTTTTTTTTTTTAATTTCAATTACCAACAGCTTGTATTTTCTAGTTCTAGCACCATATAGAGCGGGTCCAATCTTTGTCTTCTCGTTATCAATCCTTTTACCACACACTCATTCATTTCACCGCCTACCCAGCCCAATATCCATAATCTACCCCTATCCATCGCTAGCGAACTCACACCTGTATTGCTAGAACTAAGTTTTCTAATTCTAAATGATCGAGCAGTTCAACAGCATTCATGAAGGTCCTTAATTCGAACGATAGAAAACTTTCAGTTAATATCGTGTTTAATGATTTCGACCTAGATAGATTGGAGGGGAATATCGTCAGGGTTGGCCACCTTTTTGACTTTTACCCATAACTTTCTTTTAAGGAAGGATTTGTTTAATCTAAGCACATCTTTGGAAAGGTCTAGGAAAAAGGAATACTTTTGATGAACATCGCAAATTGATTGAGTTAACAATAAAAAAAATACAGACATTTAAAAAAAAAAGTGAAATGTTGTCGAAGTCAGTCCATGCTGTCTAAGTTGGCCCATTGATGAAATTCCACGAAATGTGTGCAGAAATGATTGAAAATGACCTGTAAAAATAAATTGAATGAAATAAAATGCCGAATTTGTGGAATTTGTTGAATTTTTGTGTTTTTATCTAAATTTTAATGACACATTATTCCAAATCGTATTTCAGGCAAATGGAATAGCTCGTCGTTATATTAACGCACTTCTGCGCTTTTTGGGTGGATATCTTCCATTAGCTGTTGTTTTATTGACGGACTTCATTGAGATTGGTGCTGGTGGTTTTTTTAGCATCTTCGAAGCGCACAATTACAGTAGGTCAACTGTGACTACAGATAGTGATAGCACAACCAAACATGTTACAGGACTGAATTTTCCTCTTAGTTTACTTTTAAGCATGAACCACACAACACATTCACAATACTTACCTTGGCGATTGCATATTTTCTTCTCACTTTCTGGCCCTATTCACTGCTGCAAAATAAAACTTTTTTTTTTTGTGTGTTCAAGGTCCTAATATCATGAAAAGCTCGCCACTGCTGCGTTGGGACATTAGTGGCGCTAGTCAAAACTAAAAAAATCACCGTTGGCCGACCTAGATGACAGGTAAATACTGATAAAATTCCCCTACACTTCTGATGGGAGCTGTCAATTTAATTACAAACACTAGTTACAAGAATCACTTTCATTTCTTTCTACTCGCCTTCTTTTATATCATATTAACTGAAATACTAAAGAATTCCACTCTTTTACTCATTTAAATTTGCAGATAAATTTATAGCAACGAGCGAAACGCACTAATCAATGCCATAAGAATTTGCATCTTCTTCTTCAGAAGAGTTAAGCCTCACTCACATAATATGTAAACCAAAAACCCAACCAAAACCCAACCAAAACCCAACTAAAACCCAAAGGATACACAGTACACAAGGAATAGAGAAATCTCACCATAATTGCAAAAGCAGAATTTAATGGCTTTTTAAAAAAAGATTTAAACAATATCTCTCAAAATGAAATACATCTTTCAATTAAAACAAAAAACATTTAGCGTAAACAGTAATGAGATCATAATATATTAAAGTGCAAAGAATCATATTTATGTATAAAAAAAAAACTTACTAACTAAGATGATAACTTTGAAATAATCAACAAAATTGTTCTGCATAAAAAAATAATTACTCTAAGTACGTACTAAGTATGTATGTAAATATATATTGTATGTATGCATGTATGTATGTACAAAAATTTAAAATAAAAATTATTTAGCGGCGTGTAAATGTTAAGTAATAAGTATGTATATAATATTCAAATATTTCTTACACACACACACACAGCAAACACATTTGTGTGTGTGTGCATTCATAATATTTATTAAAACGTAGCCAATAAAAAAATGTTAAACTATGAAAAAGCATGGGTCAGTGGATGACGACATCCGGGTCGTAAGTCAGAAAATCTAGATAAGAGAGCTTTTGTACAAATCAGGTTAGTCCGTACGTGGGGAAATATACAAAATCCTAACAATTAGCATAGAAAATGTCTTTAATTTCTTTCAGTCCAAATGTTTTGAATTAGTCTTTTTTTTCGTTATTTTATTAATTTTTTGTTTTTTAATCTTATTTAATACAAAATCTACTTACTGAACCACACTTTCTTAGTCTACTATTCATCTTTAGCCGCTTTGCCAAAATTTCTGTTTTAACTTTTATTTTACTTCGTTTTTGTTTTTATTTTTTATATATTTTTTTTAATATATTTTCAGGCAGAAGCAAGAGATCATGTGAAAACTCTGAAAACTACATGTGAACTATTATCGTCGATTTTTATCTTTGTTTTACTTTTTCTCGAAAATATTCTTAAGTAAAATGTTTTTTTTTCTAAACTTTTCTATCAAATTGGATATTTTAATTTTTTATATCCTTAAGTAGAATAAAAACAAAATCGACGTTGTAAACAATAGAATAGTCCAATTGTAGAGAAATGTACAGCAACACTAATCTAAAAATTGTTTTTTTTTCTTTTTTTTTTGAAGAAAAAAACAAATCAAATTACGAAAATTATACTAAAATATAAAATGTACAAAATTATAATTTTTGTTGCTTTTTCTTTGTTTTTTTTTACACTAACAGCAACTTCATTATTATAATAATTTTCTTACAAAATAATTTTCGTTTTTGTTTTTTGTTTATTTTAGCAATGTAATAATTTTCTAGAAAAAAAATTCGCATGATTTTTATTTACATTTTATACAAATTCGCTTGTAGCGATGTATTTTCACAATGTTTGTTTTTTTTTATATATATTTTTCACGTTTCTTTTTGTCTTTTTGCTTATTTTCACAAATTATATGTGCTTTTTTTAATTTAAATTTTTTATTTTAATAATAATTTCATTTCTGTTTCTTCTTTCTTTTTTCATTAAACAAATTCCTGAGTGATGAAGACAACAAAATTTGGTACTGTTTGAGTATATTACACAGGATAATGATGAGTTTGAAATTGAGATAAATGTAGAAAACAATTCATACGAGCTGGAGAGAATTACAATACAATTTGACGTAAATGACTCAACTTCACGTTCGTTTGACTTGACGACTTATCATTTTTGCTGATAAATCAACCTTAAATTCGGATTCTCATAATATCGAGTGTGAGAGATTTCAATTGAACGAAATTTAACAATTTTTTAAAGACAAGTACCGAGGTACTTGTCAGTTACTGCCTTTGTAGCCGTCGAAAATCAAAATTTCATAAAGAGAATTTTGAGAGCATACTGCGTGTTTCGATCAGCAGTGTAGGGCGATCTCATCAGAACAACAATGAAGCGCTGAGCTGCCTGCTGTCTACCTATAGTTGGTGGTGGATATATTAAGATTTATATAAAAACATAAATATTTCACACAGTAGGCAGATAATTGCCTGTAGACTAGCATATTATACGGGTCTCGAAATATTCAACCCCGCCCCCTCCTCTTCCCCACGAACGAAATGTAGTTTTTAAGTGACGGATCTTATTAAATGTGACTATGGAAATACGGGCGTTGTTCTTATTACGTAAGTTTTTGTTGAAAACCTTTGAAATGAATATCTAGTTTTAAAGCGACAGACTTTTGTTTTAAAATTTGATTATAAGTTCGAAAATTTTTTTTTTTTCAATTCATTTTTATTTATTAATTGTGAAACAGATTTGATAATTGATTGGAATTTTTTATGTTCTCTGTCTTCGAGTTTTCGAAAATTATCGAAATTCTAAATTTAATTGGGAATAATTTCCCTTCTGGGAAAAAATAAATAAATTGTGCAATGTTTGATCTCAACTGTATCTTTTTTTATGCAGAAATGGACTTGAACGAGATTTAATGGCATAAGGTCTTTTTTTATGTATTTCTGTAGAAGGTCCGAAGCGAAACTTTTACATAATTATATAAATTTTAAAAGAAAGTATTTGGAAAGATACGGAGTTTCCAAGATATGTCTATTTTATAAATCCCTCTGTCACCGAAACTTATTCTTTCATTATGGTAAAACTTTGACGTAAATGATTCTTGAAAAAATATTATCGAATTTTAAAAATTGCATATAGCAACTTGACGATTTTCGCAAAACTAACTGCTGAGATTTATTGCAACTAATTGTCATGGGCATTGTAGTTTCTTATATCTCTGTTAAAATTGATTTTTGTTGTTTTGGATCGCGAGGCGAGGGATTATGGATCGCTCCATATGGAGAGTTATGTGTCAACACAAATAATTATGATCTGCTTCTTTATTAATAGTTATTTGGAAAGCACAGAATCTGTATGAAAGCTAGACTCAAGATAGATCAATTTGCACAAAATATGCCAACAGTTGATTTGACATGAATTTATTTGAAACTACTGAGTTTTTGCTACCACACGTTAAAGTCTACTCGCAGTAACGATGCAAAAATATAAAGTGGTTTTTTATGAGACAATCTGACATGTCATTTCTCAACTAAAGTTTTTTAAGTTATGCAAATATAATAGAATTTCTATATTCTGGCAAATCCTACCCATCTTATGAAGCTCCATGATGTTTGACTATTTACCACAATTAACTTGTAAAAAAAACCCGATCTAATTCTACCCATATAAAACGCTAAAACAACTTTAAAACCGGAACTTTTAAATTTTTCTTTTAAATTCCTCACCTTAATAAATAAAGAAAATTGTGTAATTTTCAAAAATTTAAGAGGCATGAACCTAAATACTTTTGAGCAAGATCTCATTTGATGTTTTTGTTTTATGTGTAAACAGAACTTAATCGGTTCTAGATCAGTGAACTCAGCGGTTATATTATAATTGTTAATTGTGAAAAATTAATATTTTGAACAAATGTCGCAAAAACTGTAGCAATTATTTGCGGCAAAATGATTATTTTCAAAAGATAAAATTCTGCACATGCAGAATTTATCACAGGCGATTTATACTCATGCGACGAATGTTCTCCATTTGTTAATGAAATTGTTTTCAATGTCATTTTTGAAGCATTTTTCTATTGCGTTGTGGCAACTGTTTTCTAATAGTTTGAAACAAAAGATACAGTAAAGTAAGGAAATATTATTGAATGAATGTAGTACGAAGCTTGATGGTATGGTCAATAAAAGTGTTTGGATATAATTGATAGAATTTAACTAAGCTACTTTTCCAAATGAAAATATTTTTCATCTAATATCAGAAAAAAATCGTATTCTTGCTCGCCTTGACGTAATTTAACATCGTCGACGGAAAACAATAGCATAAAAGACATAAGCTGCCATCATCTAAGCTAGTACGCTGCAAAGTACTAATACATTTGTATATATATAAATATATATTTTTTCAATAACTTTCCTTAATTTACGGTACACTATTTAAGATAAATTGATCCATTTTTGTTAAATTTACAATTTAGCCTATATACACTTCCCCCCTAATTTTATGAAAAAAAAAAAAAAAACTAATATCAAAATTCATAAAATTGATACTCTAACTCGACCTAGGAAAAACCAAAACTTCATATAAGTCGAGAAGAATAAAATTGTAACCGCAATTGTATAGAATAATCGAGTCTGGTAAATATGATACAACCCAAGTAAATTTACATCATAGTCGGAACACCAAAATGAAATGAAGATGTATTGAAAATGCTTCTAAAAAGTTTTTGCTGAGATATTAGAGTGGAATAATTTTCTCATTTTACATTGAGAGAATGTATATACATACATATAAAACTAACCATTGCCATAGTCAATCATTACAATTATAATGAGTTACTGTAAATCAAATACAAATGAGCCTCATTGAATTTAACAAGAGGAGAGAAATCATTTGCATATTTAAATATTTCTAACGTTTGAAGATTGCAACATGCGGTTTTCATAGGTAGGTCAATAAATCGAAGATAAAACTAGAAATCTTACGTAATAATTGACAATTTTGTAACTCAATTAGGTGCAGCTTGTATGGCTTGTTCTTCATTTCATTATCATATTTTCTGCCATTAATAGAAACGAAAATAATCCAATTGATATTTGAAAGTGTTTGAATGTGTTTGATTTTTTTTTTAAATAGTTATTTTTATATAATTAACTAGAAATATTGCAAATTTTATTGCTAAATATTAATTCATATTTTTGCACAAATTTTTATGTCTCATATCTTCTCGTCAATAATTTAATTTATTTTCGATTTTCAATATACAACAAAAAAAAAAAAAAAATACAAAATATAATAAGCAAAAAGATTCCAATAACATTTTTATCTGAGATCAAGGTTTTTTTGGGAATCGTTTATATAAAAATCGATTAGATACTTTCACATAATGTAAGTCGACAGACAACATATAAAAAATTGTCGACTTCTTTGGAAAATGGGGTAATAAAATTGATGAGGTGTTTTTTTTCTTTTTTCTTTCTTTTTTTTTTAAATGAATTATCTAAAAAAATTAATATTTTATAATACATAAAAAGAAAAAAAATAATATACACTAATATATTATGTATAAAAAATGAAAGAAACAAATAATAATATTTTTTGTTCTCTTTCTCTCTACAAAAATGCCTTTTTGGCTGACGTTACATAATATACTATACATATACTATATATAATATTATATAATATAATAAATTGGGAATAATCTGTTTATGAAATATATTAAAAAATTATTATTAATTTCTTTTAAAATTTCTCCTTTAGACTTCGTTTCATTACGAATACAAAACAATTAAAAATAATAATCTTTCAATCTGGTGGAAGAAGTAATTTTATTCCTTCTTATTGCAATATTAGATATTATATTTTATCATTATATTCTAACTCACTTTTTATTTTATTTTTTTCCTTTTTTCCTTCCTTTTTTTTAATAATAAAGACAGCGTGCGATATTGACGTTAGCTAATCTCTCATGATAATAAAAATTTTCTCAAGGTTAATAACAATGAAAAAACAAAAACAGTTTAAGGAATAGTGCAAAAATTGTGTATAATAATTTTTAATTTTTTTTTGTTTTTTTTTTTTTTGTTTTTAGTGAGTTAGATCAATATCACAACAGATGTCTTATTACTGTGATCACAATGCGCTTTAATGAGCTTTTTTTTCGCGGAAAGAAATTATTAGTTGAGGAAAAAAAATTATACGAAACAAATTTAAAAAAACAAACAAAAAATGGCAACATGTAAAAAGTGTGAAAAAGTTGTGACCAAAATTGAGAACTATGTATACGAAAACAACATTATGGAAGACAAAAATGAAGCGAGCATATATTATCTATAACTAAGGAAATGCGATGTTTTATAAGGTAATATCTATATTACTCAAGTGAAGAACAATATCACATTTTATCTATACCGAATGTGACGGCATCTGAAGCTCGAATTGGAAATTTTAGATCAGAAAGATCACAGAATCATGTATTTTCTCGAAATGTTCTATGGAAAAGAAGAAAACAGTTGGTGAGTAAAACAATTTCTTGCTTGGAAGATTTTCTAAGGCAAATCCAACATGTAATATTCCATGTTAATTGTTGTTTCAGTTAACGAAGAAAGAATGCTTATGAAATAATTTCTACTAGACTGGAACTAGAATGCAAATCAGTATTTTTATATAAAGCGAAATATTAACTTGATGTAAAGTTCAAATATTTTATGATTTTGGATTCATTCATCGATACTATGCCGGAAAATTCTTTCGATTTTTCGAATTCCCGATTATCGGATTCTTTCGAATATTGAATGCTGATTTCATTGAAATTAACAGAATATAGATAAAAAACAAAAACCGAAGAATCGCTTAAATGAAGAATCTAGTATCTGAAAATCGCTTTTCTGAAGAATCGATTGCGTAAAGGATTGAATTCGGGAATAGAGCGACCATTTAAAAAAAATATATATATTAGTCAATCAGTGTATCAGAAAAATAAAAATCTGTAAACTATCGTAAATCGAATGATCACAGCATCGAATTTCCTATATCTTGAAGAGAATTTAATAATAATATTCTATTTCTTTAATAAGGTAGCCAAAGCACCCGAGAATACTTTTTAATTAAATTTAATTTTTTTTGCCACAAAAGGAATTAGAGTGTGGCAATGGGGAAAGAATCATTCAGAGCTGGATGAAACTCAGGATAGGCTTCTTTACAGCACAGTGTAATCGGTCAATAACAATATTGTTTGCTGCTAATCGAGTTTCGTGTACGACTTTTTCATTTAAATGCATTTATTGCAGCTATACCCTTATCCTAGACTCAAAAATCTTAGATTGCAGCGATAAAAGAAATTTTTAAAATTACCTTTTTCTAGCTAAGCTATACCTGAAATGTTAGGAATATTTTTATTAATTCCATTTATATAGAGGTGATCTGATAGAAAAAAATATAAGCTTCGTTACAAATTAGTTTCATCTGAGAATAAGTCATAAAATTCCTGACAAATGATAAAATTACACACCGTGGAAACTTACTGTATGAATTTTCCAATAAATCAAGGACGAAAAGTACAAAATATTTCATTGAATTCGAATTTACGAATCAGCGAGTAAAATTTAAGGACGGCAATACAAAAAAACAAAATAAAAGGCTCCAAACCAGTTGAAAGTTGTATGCCTTTACTAGAGAAGGGTGCATTTTAAATTCACAGAAAAAAATTTTTTTTTTTTATAAGTTCGGTCAAAAAGGTGGTGCAGTACTGAAGTATTAAAAGTGGTCTTGTCGTAATGCCTATAAAGAAGAATTTTTGAAATGAAGGTGAAATATATTGACAGAGAATTTGTCAGTGACTATACAAGCTTTATATGTGACATTCTATCAAAGTTGAATGAATGTAAGTTAGTGACGTTATTTAGAAGGTATTACGAGAATTTCCTAGTGAAGCGTATGAGAATATTTTCTATTTAACTAATGCCACAATATTTTACTAATCAAGCCTCATTGAATTTAATATTAACAAAAAAAACCTTGAATACGATAGAGATAATGATTGAGAAGGATTACGACTTCACAAAATTACTCAATTAAACAGGAAAAATATTGATGGGATACGGACAATACGGAGCTACATTAATAGGAATAAACTTAGTCGTTATGTTAGAATGTCTAACAACTGATATAACAGGATTTACGGAAAATCATGTACTTGAAAATATTTATTCAACAAAATTAATTTATCAAATCCAGATGTGGCCACCTCATTTATGAGATAATGTGGAAACGTAATTTTTTCCCAGTTCACAATACAAACTTAAACGGATATCAGAAATGCATTTTGAAAAGAATAATTTTGTGTGATGCTGAGATGGAACCTAAAAAGTGGCAAATTTGAGTAAACAAAACTCACTTTCGTTCACTCACTGAAGCTAAATAATAGCAATTGTGTTGCTACCTTTAAGTGTTCTCTTTTTAATATTCAAACACAATTAATAGTGATCCGAAAATGGTGGAAATTTCTGCTCTAGATAATGATTCTATGCGTTAGAGAAATACGCCGCCGAAGTAATGAAAATTGTCTGATTCAAAAACAACAACTTGAACTTCATTCTTAGTAATTAGTAAATTATTCACCTCATTATTGTCTTCCATAATAAACAGCCTCCTTGCGTAATTTAAACGAAATCCACAATATTAAAATGTTAAAAAAAAAATTAAAGTAGAAAAAAAAGTATACTACTAAAATTGAGACCAATTCGTACCTAACCTAAAAATAAAATCACAATAAGCTTTATTAGCTTTCAGAAATTAAAATTAAACAGAAAAATTATTGTTAAATGTGAAAAATTGTTTTTTTTTTTTAATATATTAAATGTGGTCGTCTCTCAACTTAATATAAATTTATTAAAAAAAAATTATTCTAAGATAAAATTTCTTTCATAAAATGGAATAATAATGATAATAATAAAAAAAACACTACATTTAACAAAATAAAAATAATTACGCTAACAAAAACGAATAGAGAGCTGATGATGTTTTTTTCTTTTGTTTCTTGTATTTTTTTCTTCTTTATTAATTAAAAAAAAAAAAGGATCCTCAACTCTCTTGCATGGTGCTTAAAATTTACTTAAAGTCTGTCTGAATGCAAGTTTTCGTGTTCGTATAACAGTTATTGAACAGCAACTGTTTGAATTCATGACCATCTAATAATTTTAGCGGATTTATATTACATTTAAGTTGGTAAAAGTGGAAAAGCAATTATGATTATTTTGAATAGACCCCTATGAAATGCGGTAAGATTCACACTCTATTTAACTTTTATAAAATCTTAAATATTTCCATGACGTTATGTTTCGATATAGGAAGATATAAACGAACACTATGATTCCATGGAACCCTTATGGACTGTCAAAATTCAATTATAATATTATAACAATTAAGATGGCTACAAAATTAGCAGACATCAGATAACAGTTAGACGAATATGAAGCTACTTTATGCCAATATTTTTATTTACCTCGAAATTTGACAGATAAAAGGCAGGATAATAAACTAAGCAAATTCAAGTGATTTAGTTCTTGCATATGAAAATATAAATTTTAATTACCTCGTACATTTCAAAAACGTTTCATTTTAAAAATCACACAGATATGACTGGTACACGTCTATATGTAGTTTCAATCAATTCAGTCCCATGGCGTTTTATGCATCTTATATAATCCTAAATGTTATATAAAATAAGCCATGGAATTTGATACACTTTCATAAGCAATTTAAGTTGAAATCAGTGTTGCGTTAATAAATGTTACAATACTATAAATACTTGCATTTTTAATAGACTTTTATAAAAAAAAAAGATGAAATAAAAAAATGTTTTTTTCTGCCTGTTTTAATGGAACACAAAAAATCAAAAATCTTTCTTTCAGTAAAACTGAATATATTAAAAAATACTTTTTTTTCAAAAAAAAAAAAAATTTATATAATTTTAATATTTTTTGTTTTCTTTTATGTAATAATCACAATAGCTTTGGGTTTATATTTTAACTTAAAATATAAAAAAAAAATTATCTCTTAATTCTACGAGTTCTTAATATTTTCACAATTATTAACTACTTTCTAGACACATAAGAAAATCATTGAATATTTCGTTTACGTGTTTCTTTTTTCTCTATATATTACATCGAAAATTTGATTATTTCGTTAAAAAAAAAACGCATAAATCTATTTTCAAAAATAAAATCAGAAAATTGGCAGACAATTAGCAAACAATATCAAAAAATTGTTCTCTGTTTTTTTTTTGTTTTTTTATAGTTTCTCTTCTATTACCTGCTGACAAATATGGCAGTGGTTCCATTGGAACAAAAAAAATTATGTTATTTTTGTTTTTCTTTACTAATATTTTTGTTTTGTTTTTGTTTTTTTTTTTTTTATTGTGAAATGCAAAAATTTCCGGCATTAAGCTTAGTTTTGTGGTTCCATTGATATATAAAATCGAAAAAGCGAAAAAATGTTTATCAAAATATTTTTTTCTTGTTTTCTGCTTTTGTAAAAATGCTCGAAAATATATATTTCTTGTTTTATTTCTAAATAAAGTTCGTTTTTCATGATTAATTTTATTTTAGTTTCTGTTACATTTTTGGTTTATTTTTTCTTCTTGTTTTTGTTTTTTATTAATATTTTGTGATGGAAATTTGTGCATGATGTTTTTCTCGTTTTTTGTTTGTTTTTTTGTTTATTTGTTTATTTTGTTTTTGTTGTTGAAAGTTACTTCATGGTTTATATTTTAATTTTATATAGTTTGTTGAAACCATGTAATTTGTAGCAAAATTATGATGTTTACGCTGCAGTAACCGAAAAATGGCCAATGTATGTTTGATTTTTTTTTTTATATAATATTTTCTATATTATGATGACTCATAATCAGTCAAATATTTCTTTTGTTTTTTATTCACCGTGCCGCTAAAAATCCACAGCTCATTGCCACAACAAATACTGTAACAACTGTTGGCCAATTAAATGATGGATCCTGGAATAAAAAAAGGAGAAAAGGTTATGATTTAATATTTTTCCTAATTTTTTTTTTCTATTAAGATAATCACTAAATTCACTAGTTATTAATTAATTTTCTTGTACAATTTTGAAGACAAACTTGCTTATCAGTGGTAAAATTGCTTAATATTCGAAAATATTGATTTTGTATTACTAAAAAAAAATCCGTTATTCAACAGAGCGTGCAGAGTGGTGATAACCTCACAACTGACCTTTTTAAATGGCAAATGGAGAATTTTTTTCTTTCCTGGAAATTTCCTTCAAAAGGAGAAAAACTTAAGTCGAAATTTGTCACAAACGGCATATGGTAAAATGGGATAATAGTATTCTAACTGCAAAGGACAGGTTAAAACCACTCGGATCAAGTAAAAAATTCAAAAACCAAAGATTAAGTCCGAAAGTCAAAACCCAAAAAACTTCTGAAAAGTGACTTTAAAAAGCATCAGGAAAAAATAAAATTGTGCAAGCAACTTGTTGGATGTTTTTTCTCAGGAATTTTTTTTTCTAAGTAGTATTTATTTTAAATTTTTCATGGATGTTTTTGAATATTTTTGTTTGGGGCGTTTACTTTTGAATACATTCCGGCACCCAATTCATTCAATTAAAAACATAACAAAAATCCCATAGAGTCGAAAATTTTTAAACAGCCATCAAGAGTCAATGAAAAAATACTACCGACCGAATATTAATGGCTTTTTATTTTGTTGCTGTCAGTGTTGATTTTCGTGTTTATTTTTCTATACACTCAAATCTAATGGTCTACTTGCTTTTGTAATTCCGGCATGAATTTAAAATATTTGAATATTTTATATCTGTTTGGAGTCCTCTTGATATGGGTTAAAGTCCATCTTTGTATATTTTGTATATCTACAGGGAGTTTTCACTTAGGTGGTCAATAGAGATCGAGGTGATTATTACTCATCTTGACAAACGAAAATTGTATGGACGAGAAGGGACGGGCACATCAACCGTTTAGAAGTTTCAGGGTTATTAAGAAAATATCCCAGCTTTTCATAAAACACCCTGTATCTTAAAAAGTACAGAGTTTACGGTCACCATCAAGACCTCATTGTATGCAGAACTTCATGGCGTTAAGTGCTTACTAATAACCCTTAAATGGCTACAGTTAGCATATAGGTGCGATACGTCAAATTAAAAAAGGAAGTTCAGAGTTTATAGTTTTTATAAAAAAAAAAAGTTATGGTGACTATCTATTTGCAAAAAACAAAAAAAAAATATCGGTCAAAATAAGAAAAAAGTAAAAAAACCCGAAATTTTTAATTAAGATCACCGTAAATCTTGAGAGGAGGTGACCGTAGATTTTAAGACGCAGGGTGTTTTGTAAAAAACTAGATATGACTAGATGAGTACTATTAACTCCTGCTATATGGATCACCCAGTTGGAAACATCCTGTATTAAAAAATTATAAAACTATGAACTCACTGCACATAAATAGGCTATTGTTTGTTGTCATTTATTTATCATATAACTGTGTCCTTGAAACCATGCACCACATCAATCATGTGTGGTTTTTAATTCAGATGATATCGCAAATATTTCACGGTAGTCATTTCAGTTCAACCTCCCTTGATTCACACTTAAAACTCATCAAGGTGCACAATTGCTACAATTCAATTTCAAAACAGGTAGGAACTGCGCTTGGTGTCAAAAACTTTGTTTTTCTTATATTTGACGTATCAGTTAACGGAATTAAGCAAAAGTCAGCGAAAATCAGAGAAACTTAAATATAAAGCTAGCGAAAATCATCAATGATAGTTTGATTAGTGTCTACTAAATTTATATGAAACATTTTTTAGTCAAGCTGTGGCGCATGCTCATTATATTTAGAGTTTTCTTAATATTCAGTTTTTTTAATACTTGAATTCATTTGTCCCCGAAATAATTTATATTTGCATTTTCGCTTAAATTGTAAATTAGAAAATTGTGGAAGTTCTGACTAAAAATGCTACATAATTACGAAAACTCCATATGATCCGGTAGATCATTCGTAATAAAAATGTCTCACATAACTGTTTATCTAAGTTCCTATGATAGAATGGACGACGTTTTGCTATTAGCTAGGTAATTTTGAGGTTCACATATTATCTAGATGTTGATGTGATAACACCAACGAGGTAAGAACTAAAGGAGATGCAAATGAGAAAATATCGCGTATCCAATTCTTACACAATGACACTGATATTGTTTGTACATAAGCGCCGTAAAATTTGTACACCTGTACGCAATTGTACAACCTATGCGCAATTTTAATCGCTTTTATTTTCATATACTCAAAAGTATTTACTGAACTTGCAAACGTGAACCTAAAAAAGTTAATAATTAAGAAGAAAAGTTCAGTGGTAAAAAGTTTGTGAGTAATATTTGCCTGGGGCCCCTACGGTTATTTCACGGGTTTTCCTGCGTCAATGCACCAAGCCCAAAACCAACCAAACTTAAGTATGGATTTGACAGCGAAGACCAAAAATGGCGGAGTGAAACATACACAAATGCAGGCCACTTTTGGGTACGCTCATGTACACGGATCATACATGTGATTGCATCTCCTTTAGTTATTACCTCGTTGGATAACACACATAAACTGTTTATGTTTATGGTAAACACCATTGTCTTAAATATAGACTCGCTTTTAATATGCGTGATGTGATAATGTTTTGAAAATAATAAACATATAAATAACTATGTACCTATATATAAAAAAAGAAAAAGAAATATATATATACCATTGAGAATATATCCAAAGAAAATTTCCAAATCCAGAAAATGATATAATTTAAATTTCGTAGATTCTTGCCTTCCTGTAAATTATGAAATTATTCGAATAAGTTTTCGAAATTCATTTTGAAAAAGCGAATATTTTCTCCTATCCTTTTGGGACACGATTTTAAAAGCAACATACGCATTAATGAATGAATTGATTTTGAATCTCTCACAACAAATAATTGAATGATTGATAATGTATTTCAGATCGCAAACAATATCGACTGATCTGATAAATATCTAAAATATACAGCTGCTCCCGTGACAGAACTATAAACTTCAATTTCAATGGATTTAAGGTTAAATTATTACCAAGAGGAAACTTAGATAGCGAGTATAATCCACTATTCCGGTTGCTCTCCCCCTATCCTCTCAAACAGATGTGAATATTGCTTTCTTATGGTAGGGTAATTTATTCACATATAGAACAAAAGTGGTCGAAGTTTCATTCCTGTGGTACTACAAGTAAGAGAAATGAGATTTGTGAAATATTGCCACTCCCCTTGAACTAGTAATTGTGAGTCCCGAAGAAATATGAAAAACAAATTTTATCAAAAACTCTTGATGAGAAATTCAGGTAACATAAAGTACGTATTGTAAAGGTTTACAACAGGGGATATAACCCATGACAGTTTAAAAAGTGGAGTGGAATACCATGCTTGTTTTGAAATTATCCATTTCATTCTAGTTTTTATATTGTTATTAATGAAACTTTTCTTTGATTTTTTCGTACAGTCTTCTATTATGGAAATTTATAATTTGTTCTTGTTTCCAGAGTTGGCTGAGGATTGCCTTGTGTTTAGAAGTAATTCAGATTTCTCCTTGACTATATCATCGATAGTCTTTAATATGCTATCCTTCATACCTAACATAAATAAATATCATCTAAAATAGCAGATTAACAGTAGTGATGCAGTGTAATAATAATAAACAAAGACAAAAAACCTAATGCCGTATATAGAAGAAAAAATATTAGAAAGTTTGTTCATGCTAAAACACTATTGTAACCTATTATTATTAATTTATAACGTAAGTGTACACTCTACAATGGTGTGACCCATTTGAAAGTAGCCTGATTTATCTAATTTCACGTCCACGTAACATAAAAACAGAAAAATACTTCAAAAAATCTCTTAGGACAAGTTTGAGCACAAAAGTTATAAAACTTGTATAAATTACCATGGCTATAGAAAATTGTTAAAGATGGACTAAACACAACACTCATCTAATGTCGAATACTTTCGTAAAGAGGTACCTGATTCTATCTCGCTATCCGATTTTGTCCTGCTCCATTTCTTGATTATTGGTAAGATAATTCGATATTTGCAGACCTAAAGATCCACAAAACGGACTTGTTTAAAGAGGTGGTTTTAATAACAGAGTTTATAAAATTTTTGGTATTATAATTTTTCTCCCTGAGTTGTTTATTAAAATTGAAACCAGAATGGGACCTAGTACTGAACCTTGTGGTACATCATTAATAAAGAAAAACAAGAAATATTTGCTACTGGAAAAACATACATCTTGGTTCCATTCCATATTGAATTGTATTAAAACCCATTATGAAATCCAGTAAAACTACAAAAGTTTTTATGGGAGAAAGTAGAGAAGATTGTTATGTATGTGACCTTTTCTGTTTAAGGAAAATGTCTTAATAATTTTTTAAATTTAAATATCTTTGATTGAACCTTGTAGAATGAACTTATGATCGATCTTAAGCGAAATAAAACACAAAAAGGACCTCTTTTAAGAAACATTCAAATGTTACCACACACTCATAATTAAATCATACAAAACGGAGCATCTAATCCCTATCCAAACATATATTTGTGATGAAAAAAAAAATCCATTCCACCTTGACACCCCACTAATAATCAAATCCATAAATAAAAACGATTCCCTATGCCAAATAAAACTGTAACATGAGCATCGATGAGCACAAGTATGGTGTAATTATTTCTACTCTTAGGTCATTTTTATGACCTATTACGACCGCCAGGGGAAAATTTTTGCTACAGAATATGATCCCCATGGTGCATGCGTTCATCATTGATAAGAAGAAAAAAAATATTATACGACCTGAGAAAATTACTCTGCAAAAAGTATGTATGTATGTTTGTACATAGGTACACAAAAGAAACACATCACCAAAGGACAACATAATCATGAATTACCCATGAACCTTATCCTTTTTGTTAGCAAGGAGAAACATTTGACACAAAATGAAATGACCTCGAGTGGTTATAGTTAGGGGATTGGCCGATCAAATTTCGGGTAGTAGATTTATTTGAGTTCATAAATAATATCGGGGGAAATTTTCAGGAAATAATATTATGAAAAATGTATTTTCGATATACCTACTACACCATACCAAGAGGAAATTATTTCTAGATAAACAAACCGAATTGATTCGAATAGGTACAGAATGAAGTTTGCGGTCCGGCACATATTTTGTTTATGAACTTCACAACTCAAGTGCTGTTTACACACATAACAACTGTGGCCAGAAGAGAATAACAATGAGTTAGCGAAATCGTATCACCTCAAATTACAAGGTGGTGATGGACATACTTTTGTAAACAAACGCACGTGTGTCATGCAATGTTGATTGATATTCAATAGTAGCTGGGGACAGAAATTCAAGCATTCTATCAATTAAATGTAAATAAAGCTGACACCAAAGTTGGCACTTATTTATTATATGTACAGCCCTAAAGCCACTTGCACTGCGCATTTACTTTTAGATTAGACCGTAACCACATGTAAAGATATTTTTAAATTTTAATTGTCAATGACGGACAGTGACGAACATACACAGACGTCATACGACTAGAACAATATAATGCAATTTACCTTTGTTTTCGGCTTAGATCTTGAGGTGTCTTTCTTCTTTTTTCTTGGTGGTATTCTTCCTGAAAATTCTTGTAGACGTTCTCGTGCTGCGGTAAAATTTTCATAACGCTCTTCAAGTTCATCCCAGCTTGTCTCATGTTCACTTTGATGTTCGTTGTCATCATCCCCAGTGGATGTCAACCTTGAGCTGTAGAGAATAAGAGAAAAATGAAAATAGTAAGAAAATAAGATTCACAATTAGATTCACAGTTGTTCGCAATTAATTCTCTAAATTAAATTTCTGGTTTCATAAGATTACAAAAAAAAAAGAAACTTACCGTCTTGTGACCTCTGCACCACCACTTCGTTGCGGTCTAGGGTGTCTGAAGAAGCCCACCTCATCTCCAAGGCTACTTCTAGGCGAACGAGGAGTACTTCTACTACGAGGAAAGAACACTTCACCTCCATAAGTACCATTCGGGCTGCCGACACTGCACGATGGACTTGGTGGAGGAAACTGGAATCCTGGTGAACCTGTAAATTAAATTTGAATGCCATTAGTACAAACCGAGAAGGATGACAGCTACAAAAAACAACACTAGAAAGTGTAATGAAAAGAAAAAATATAGCTTACCAACTACACTCATTTATAGTCAGAAAAGACTCCATCAACCAACTTAAAAAAGACAGGAGAGAGAGAGATAGAAAGGCGTAAATCCTAGTACCAGACGAAAATAATTAATATTTCGTTGGAACGGACATGACATGCAAACAATTCGAAGTCCCATTTTTATGAGAACCATATACGATACAACAAAAAAACTGACCTAACCCATTAGCCAGGACTATGAAAGCAGCAGCTACAACAACAACAACAGGCGAATCCTGTTTCCTGTCTGTACATTATTTCTAGAAAAACAAAATGAGCAAAATGTCAAAAAGTCCAGGACAAGAATTTAATCGCGAAAACATTTTAACTCCCCCACCTTATCTTTAAATTAATTCCAGAATTTATTGTCATGCAGGTTGCGTGACATTCGCTAGCGCTGCAGTGCATTACTCTTTAAAGTCCAAAAGCGCCTGTTGGAGTGCTAAATTAATTAACTAATTACAATTAATTAATTCGAATGGGATGTGATAAACTGACAGAATAGAATCTGCTACACACACTGCTCCTGTGAAGGTGCATCCAGAATGCAGATTGGTCTCATTCAGAAGAGAAGGGCCATGATTTCAAATTATTCGCGCATTTAATTAAAAGAGCCAAGCAATAGGCGATTGTCGCCGGCTTTTAGCTAGATTTGTTGTTGTTGTTGTTCTTGTTTTTTTTCTTTCTTGTTTTCTGGTTTGTAAAGCTTGAAATGAAAAATTCCTCGACAGGGACTTATGAGTACAATTGAGGAAATTGTGCGTGAATTTAAAGGATTTATTCCATTTTAAGGACTATTAACAACCATTGAAAAGGTTCAGAGAAGCCTGAAGTAAACAATTCGTTTCGGTTTTACATGAGCTTTTTTTATTTTACAGTTCGAAGCATTCATTGTCGAGGTCTACTACTACTAGTCTGTCTGTCGTCTTAATTAATCCGGTAACGTGTTTTTTTTTTCATTTTGTTCTGGAAATGAAGTTTAATATTTTTGTTTTGTTTACATTGTTTTTGCTTATTCGATCTTGGTAAGTGATTTAATGACGATCCCATTTTTTTCCTCGGATTAAAGGGGATTTTCCTGAGAATTTATGAATATTGTGAGGAGTACTCCTTGGGAATTCAATATTATGTTGTTGTTATTGTGTATAAGCTTTAGGCTGGATAAATTGTTGCAAATTATTGCAAATACTCTTTACTGTAGCTAAATGAAACGCACATATTTGGTTTTGAGGTTTTTGTATTTTTGGGGGCGCATGTATTATTTCAGTGTTTGAATGACTACTACTTTTGAAAATTTAGCATTGATGTCTTTTAAAAGAGAGAATTTTGGCAATATTGTGAGAAAATCTGTTTGGTTTATCGGAATTTATCGTCATAGTATAGGTACAAGAGTTCAGAATTTTGGTAGAAAATAAAAAAAAAAAAAACGTATAAAATTTAGCAACGTGGCATGCGTAGGCATCCTTATTCGTTTTACAAAATTACTGTCGATTATGTACGCATTCACGCTGAATTATGAGAGCCCAATACCCACTACGAACAAGTCACTCACCGAACGGGAAGTGATCGTGTTTGAAAATAGGTATGCAGGAATTCATCAAGGATAATAAGCATCAATGAAAAATATCTGTAAATGTCTTGAACCTCAAAATCATAATATAAGGCGTTTTCACTACATTGAAATCATGCATCTGATTCTATGAGCGATTCTGAACACATTTTTAAGCAAATATCATTTAACTTTTTTATATTTTTCCATATCTTCCGGTGTGACGACCTATATAAATCACCGCGATTACTATTGGTTTACTACTATTTGGCAAATATACGGAACGCTTATATGATTCTTACAACGGCTTCTGCATAAGCCGTTTGAATGAATTAGAAATCGGGAAAATTTAGCAATTGTGATGTGAATTTCTTAGTTTGGCTAGAAAAGTATAGCTAATACTAAGAATTGAGAAATCTGTTGTATTTATAAATAGCTGCCGCTAGTTTTAACTTTTTTTCTCAATATAAGACGACGATCTTGCTTCCAATTGATCGCCGGTAGATGGCGAAAAGTGGGTATGCAAAACTGTTATAGATTTAATTCTTTTTAAATAAGTAAATAACACATGATCTTGCTGAAATTTTGTACAGATCATCTCTTGATATTCATTTTGATACATTTAAAAATCTATGTTAGTCGCATGGACAAAACACTCAAAAATTAGATTAACCGATAATTCGTGGAAATTCGAAATGAATTTTTCAGACTAAAATTTTTGCTGTTGAAAACTAATTTTTGCAACATAATAGGAGGAAAAATATACTTAAAAAGTGCTAGTAAATAAGCAAAGGGATTTCGCAAATCGGATAATATTTAGCCGAGATATGAAGTGGAGATGGGAGTTGTATAGTTGTACTCGCATATTGTGTAAAAACGTGTCGAGAAAGTTTTCTGAAACCGAAAATAAGTATTAGTGGATAGTACCTACTCGGCGAAACCTTTAATTTTATATGATATAGTATATGCTGTATTGGAGCCACCTCCTAATCGGGGATTACTAACCCCACCCTAAAAGCACCTTCGGTAAAAAAAATGTCTTCTACGGATTGTAGTAGGAGATTAGCGCAAGCGAGTGGTAAGCTCTACTTTTCGAGTAGAAATAACCCTACCGGATTAGAGTCGATCTAAGGCGCGAAAAATTTAGTACAGCAGTTCGAATAGAAAAAGAGACATGGTAATTGAAAGATATTCAAAATTTAAGATGGCTATTTTTATTTTTTTTTTAATGAAAAAAATATACTGCGCCCCTAAAGGGGGTCAAAGCTTAATTCAGACGGATTTTGAGAAATCTAGTACAAACACCAATAGAGCTCGTCCTAGGGAGAAGTTTGAGTACGCATATTCATATTTAGATTAAATTTGTGAAGGGATGCGTAGGCGTTAGCCTTACAATCAAACCTGTAAGATCTATTGTGAGTCCCCGTTAAATTTACTCCTTTTCTAGGTTCAGACTGTTAATAAAGTCTAAACAAGTCTAAACAGGTTCTACGACAGAAGCGGCACGATAAAGTCTCAGCTAAGCCCATCTTGTTTAGGTGAAACCTCAAGGGGTAATGGTCTGAGAAAAGCTTAGTAATCACTTTGACTTCTGTTCTTCTAAATAGTAGGAGTTCTTTTGTTTTTTCGCCAGAGGTATCGATAAATTTGTTTGCCTGACGAAGTCCATGTAACCTTTCCCAACACAGGGTTTTTTGTTTACTCTCCCAGTTATTTAGGGCAGCTCTAAGATAATATATTGAAGAACCAAAAAATGGCTCTGGTTTGGCAACGGGACTTCCGCTCCTCTTTTGACTAGATCACCAGCAAATTCATTACATTTGTAGCTCTCATGACCAGCTACCCACATGAGGATAACTTTGTTTCTCACCCACACCCCTATACAGCGAGGTCGAATGACTGAACTATGAGTAAGGTTCTGAAGGAAGACCGACCACCCAGAATCCAATCGAAAGTCTGGTTTGGGAGTTAAAGACTCTTTTTGTAATTTCGAGTTATATTTTTGAAATTTTATTCCCCTCTAGCTCCGCCCACACCGCTCGCAGGAAACTGACATTTTTATTATTTATACACAAGGACGATGCTATGTATTAAATGAAGATATCGACAAATTCTCTACGACTCCTGGTTTCAAAATTATTAGCAAAACCGTTAATGTCACCTGTACGGTGACATACAAGTGTAAAGGGTTAATTTCCTTTCTCAATATAGATGACAAGGTTTCACAGATATTGAATTACCTATAATGCACAGATGAAAAGAAATTTATTTCAGGTTGGAAGATCCTGTGAATTTTATCCGTCACTCAGATCGAACCTAGTCTAATCTAATATTTTTTATCACTTGTACAAATAGATAAAAAGTTGCAGAAAGTCATTCAGATATAATAGTGACACAGAAAATATCTGGTGTTTCAAATTAAAAAATTTCTCTCCGATAAACTAATCAAATTTTCATCATTCTATCAAACCGCTCAAGTTATACAAAGTATATAAACCAAAGACTTAAATTTTGTGTGTGCATTCCGGGTGTTTTCATTAAGGACCACG
This sequence comes from Dioctria rufipes, assembly GCA_963924295.1. Classification (NCBI taxonomy): domain Eukaryota; kingdom Metazoa; phylum Arthropoda; class Insecta; order Diptera; family Asilidae; genus Dioctria; species Dioctria rufipes. The sequence continues at coordinate 49,990,757 of OZ002743.1, forward strand.
ATAAGTTACAAGTAGTAGGTAGGCTCTGCCAACCTATTCTAATTATTTATTAAAATTTATAATTTCTATTCATACTCATATCCAGTAGATTAAGTGTTTTGAATAAATTCAAGCTTCGTAGAAGCCATTCGAGATTCATAGATTCCTATTCTAGTGTCCATCCTCGTTATGATAAGTTATCAATTTATATTCATAAATAAAACGCCACAAATCCAATCAATGAAACTTCCATGAAATCAACTAGAGAAGGTGCACATATGGAATGAATATTAAAAAATGAAACAGAAAAGTTGCACGTGCTTAAAACTCAATCAAAATGAAATGAATAGAAAAATACTAGTCCAAGGGTGCATTCACCTGTGGTGCAGGAGGAAAATGCAAAGCGCATTTTTTCCCATCGTTCAGTATCAGTTTCCCATCGGATTGTCAAAGCAAAACTGAATGCTGCTCCTGTTAATGAACGAATTAAAATGCAATCAACAAGTTGGTGGTAATTTTTTCTCTGATCATGCAATTAATATTCATCGCTGTTTGCAGGGGTTTCATATATTATTTGTTCTTTGTGGGTACTACATAGATGCTACATACATTCGTACGTACGTAAGGTACCTTCATATTTTAATATATACATATGGCTTTCCACCAAGAGTCGGTATTATCGCTAGCTATTAATCCGGGGGCTAACAATAAAGCCGCTATTCACCTGCATCTCTTCTACGTGTGCTGATTACTCTGACTGATTACTTTGGGTGCAGTTTTTTGTGCCGACAGCTTTGATTGTTTTTTTTTTATTTATCTTTTGCATTACTTCATTTAAGTTCTAATTTAATGTGTTCTGTTCTCGGTTGAGAATTTTAAAAATAAGAAAACATCTCATAAATTACCAGTCGACTTACACCTTATAATCACATCTCATGAATCGTATGCTAAGAGTACTGTGATTAATTATGAAATGGTAATTAATGCCCGTCCGGTGCTAATTTACATTTCTAATGGGGTGTGTGTGTGTATGTATATATGGTTACCGGCTGCTTTGCTTTAGCTATGCAAGTACAGATGTTTTGCATAATCTCTATTGTCTTGACCGGTAAGAAAAATATAGGTTAGACATCATGGTCAAGGGTATACAATTATTATGTACCAAAGATTACAATACAAATCGCATAATTGACATTATGTAAATATTCCGATGAGTGGAGATAAATTGTAGATCTTACGCTTATAACTATCAATCTGAGCGTGAAGTTCGTAGAAGTTTATGATAAATATTATTAGAAAAAAAAAACGCTTCTTCTCACGATGTCTTAAGCAAAGTTGTTAACGTTTAATTTAAATTTTAAATTAATTTTATTTAGTTTTTAATATGTAAGAGATACAGAGATACGAATCTTTTAGTTTAGGGTTTTAGTTACATGTAGAACAGATGTTTAGAATTTTTCTGTAACATAAAATTATGAAAAAAGAATCATGTTTTTTGAAAATTTTGTGTTTAAACATTTGTTTTAAAAATCTTTACAAGGCTCGTAATTGGTATGTATGGGAACCTTAGAAATAACATTGAATTAACAGTTATTCCCAGTAGATTTCCTGTACAGAATACTTTTATAACATGGGATTATAGTTGCTCAATACGGGCTTCATTCTGTTCGTGCCCTCTATTTAAATACAGCCTTCCAGCGGGGATAATTAGGTGGTAGGACCCGCCCTTTGAGCCTAGATATGCTAGTGATTACAGCCTGTAATACTATAGCTGCCCAATTTACTATGATATGGAAGACAATCACCAACTGCATCCCGTTATTTATCAGAAGGTCAGATTAGGTTTTTCGCATGATGTAAATGGATCCTTACCCATTGCATACAGTTCACCTGAGCAGCGTTCCGCGTCCCACACTACATTTTCACCGTACCGCATGACAGGTAATCGGCGGTAGAAAATTATGTCTCTCTTTTAAAAATTCAATTTTTACCTCTCCTAATTTTTAAAACCATCCTAAACAGGAAACTGACTGACGAATATGAAAGTGTAAGCAATGAGTTAAGCTACTTTCCCAACCTCGTTCTCAGTATAAATTTAAGAACTTCAAACATGTGAACTCTGTCAAATTTCGCAAGACATAATATGAATTTTTGACAGCTTGAAATGTCAAAATTGTGATTAAAATATACGTCTAAGTTACGAAAAGAGATCAGAATCACGCCCCTGATCTCGTGTTTGTATTCTTTTCTGAACTGTAAAAGTTAAGGCTGAGGTCTAGATTGGTAAAATTAACACCGTGCTTCCAGCTTTATTTTGACAAAAGCTTGTATCAAGTTGAACTGAATAAAATAATAAAATAATAAAAATAAAAGAAGGTCAAGCTTAATTTTCTAAAGAAAAAAAAATTGTCAAAAAAGTTGGAACTCTGACGTTTTTGTGACTAAAAAAAAATAATTTAATATCGACAAGCTTTATGGTTTCCAACACTATTAGCATCAAAGAAAGCATTCCACTGAATGTTAGAATGTGCCGAGGTGTCCATAGGAAAGCACATATTGGTTAGCTACAAAGTAAGATTGTCGAATTATACATGAAAATAAAGGACGAAGGTTTAATTGTTATGCCGTCATTATTAGAACTGTACCCTGAACGGAATGTCTTATTTATCGATTGACTATTGAGGAGCCTGGACATTTGTACATCAAGTCGAAAATGTTTGAGGAATACTTGTCTTGCCTACCATGGCCTATCATTTTTATTTTTTTATTAAATTTGACATTAGAAAATTCTTTGAAATAGTTTGAAGTTCAATAGAAACTAAAAAAATGAACTAGATTGATGTCAAATATGATTTGCCTAATAGGACAACTCTAACGTCGTAACATTAATAAATTTAAAAAATAACTATTTAAATATTTTGTCACTGACATTTAAGGGTGTCGCAAAATGATCCTCACAGCATTTACAGCGAGTAACAGTAGTAGTCTTTGCTCGAATAATTAATCACACTCGACCTCCAAGAGGTCAGAGCGTAAATTCAAGGCAGATGAAAGCATATTTGGATGTGATACTTAATTTAAACATCATTCGCCGCATATATATTCAGAAGAGAAGCGGACACCATAAAATTGATTCAGAATCTTTGGTCGTTATCGAAGAGATAGGTTACCCAAATGTGATGGGTTAGATTACGATAGGTCAAGACGGATGAAAGAAATTTGGATGGAATACTTAATTTTAACATCATCCGCATACATATATATGTTCTTTAATGTGATAAAGAGCTCCCCGTTAATAAAGTTTATAAATAGTGAAGCGCTTAAAATAGAGCCCTGTGGGACGCCATATATCCTTCCGAAGAAATAGGACAGCATAAAATTACTTCGTACTCCTTGGTTGCTATCGACGTGAAAGATTACTCGAATGTGATGCGTTAGATGACTACACTTCATATTTACAGTTACAAATTCAAAATCAGAATTATATGCACTATGGAAACGTTTTTACCGCATGCTAGTGTCCGATTTTAATAGAAGCATTATAAAAGTAACATATATTTATGCCGTTTAATTATTATCCTCTTTCCGAAATCTTAATTAAAAAAAAAAAGCACTTGAATTATCATAATAAAACAAAGCGATATACTGTCATCAAAAAGGACTAGGTCAACACAATTATGCCAATCTGGTTGGCATAACACCATATGGTTTTCAAGAGGAGTGCTATCGAAAGATAAAATCTAAAGATTCAAGTGTCTCTATGTAGTAACACATTGGTCCAGAAATTCAAGAAAAAAAAAATCTAAACAAATGACTTGGGTCAAAGTAATTAAAACTACATATAACGATATACGGTACTATACTAGCAGCAATCAGTAGCGCGCGCGATCGCTCGCACTTATGAAAATTTCAAAAAAAAAGATTAAAAGTGTCGACAATCAGAAGCATTTGGCCACTTCAACTCATTTGCCACTCTTAGCCTTGGACTCAACTCTTTACACCACATCTATGACCACTTGAAAGAAAAAAAAAATGTTACGCAACACGTGACCAAGAAATCTAGCATATCGACAATTCTAAAAGACATTAGCCAATAGACCGAACACTTTTATGGTTGCAATTATCTTAGGCATATCTTTTCTATAGCAATAATTTGTGGTGAACTAAGAGCACGATCGATTGCAAACAACAGAGTTGAGCTCCTGCTAACATAGCTAAATAGTGCATGCACGATCTTTAAGACAGATTGAAAACTTCTACGGCAGCCCAAGACAGTGTTCTTTTGGAAGTCTTTAGATCGGAGCTAAACTATATGTAAGTAGGTAGTCATCTATAAATATCTATAGTAGATAGGCTTAACTACATTCGACTGAGCAATCAGCAACATCAGCGATTCACTGACAGAATTATAATTACAAATTTATGTGCATATTGAGGCGCAAACTTGTGCCAACAACTGGTTTAGGAAAAAGAACAAGGAAATAATTGCAGATTCACTTGCATTTGTTGGATTGGTTTCAAGGTTAGACAGTCCGATGTCAACCCATTCTGCGTTATGTGCTTTGGGTTAAGTTAAAGTGCATCCACTATACATACAAATTATGTATATATGTATGTTTGCACGTATCTACTATATTTAAACTTGTTTGACAGGCAAGCAGATGCTGGAAGGAGTGGTTAGAGACCATAGCGTTTTGTATAATCAATAATAAATAAAAATGCCGTGATGTGGAAAAATTGCAACTTAAATAATTCGTCGTCGTTAATTATGTTCTTATCTCTAGCCTGGGATTAATCTATGAGCTGTGCGCGCATGCGTTTCATATGTTGCACTCATCTAATTAAGTGCAGAGTGCAATGCATACAAAAACGAAGAGAAAAACTCCATTTAGCGGGATAATTAATTCCGATTCATCCGAGAAAATGCTTAATTGGTATAATTAGAGGCCTCTGCTTTTTTTATTGGTTTTTCGTTTTTATTTTTTTAATTTGTTTTTTCAACGCTCATCCGAAGTTAGAATACTTCGACCCTGAAAACTTCTAATCTAAATTCGCACTCTGCTATTTATTCAGGCAGGTAAGATAAGTTTGTCGTAACAAAAGAACTGGCGGTAATTGGAGTTCTCAACCGGTAGTGCATGAATGATAAATAGGTACGAGTTGAAGTGAATATATACATGCAAAATGCAAACTCAGCTGATGCGTTGGTGTCAAAAAGAAAAGAAAAAAAAAACAACAAACTTCAGTAAAACCTCAGGTGGGTACCGGGGAGGGTTCTAACCTAACTAAAGATAGTCATCAGCCTTTGCTAAGTAATTTCATTTGAAATTTTTATTCAATTTGCAAAATGCCAACCGGCATGATTCTAGTAGCATACCGCCCCGGCTTAGTCTCTAATTTGAAATTTCAGAGATAATTGCAAAAAGTGCAGCAAATCTTGAACAAGTGCACCAGCCACAAACAGTTTACAGCAAAAACGATGATGGTGTGCAGCAGATACCAGGGACACAGATAATCCCAGCTATAAAAGGCGATGAAAAAAGCTCGGAAGTGTCTAAAAGAAACAAAAAAAAAAAAAAAAACGAAGAAAAGTGCGCGCTCAACAATTTTCTTTGTTCCGGCGATGGTGAAGGCTTAGCTGCATTTTTCTTACAGTGCGGGTTTTTTTGTTTTTTTTTTTTTTTTTTAGTTTAGTTTTCTTTTTCCGTTTTTTTTTTGTTCCATTTCTTATCCAAACTTTACACAACGTGCTATAGTACATTAGGGAACAACAACAAGTCTATATGTGCAGCACAATGTCGTAAAGTTACTGAAAAGAAGCTTTTAAAATTACGCTGATGTAAATTCCATAAATTCTCATCATTACGTCGTCGTTTAAGTATCAGACCAGCAGGTTGAGAGGAATTAATTAATCTAATGTGCCCGGATATACCTGTAGACTCATAAAGTCTTACAGGTAAGACACAAAGAGAGTGTAGCTAAGTTATTGCCCTTGTCCTTGATGCATATTTATTTATGCTTGGTTTAAGTAAGGATAATTGACGAAAATTTCCTAGTGTCTGTTTTTGATGAAATATTTGAAAAGGGATTGTTGTTTTTTTTTAAATAGTTTCCTCATGCTTAAAAGCCTTAGTTTGAGCTAAATAATTGCTGGTTGCGAATAAGTGAAACTAATTTAGATAGAAGAAGGAAAAGCGGAGTCACGTTTCCGGACATTTTTTTCATGTATCGATGAATGTTTGTAGGTGTAATCATAATTTCAGCCATGTTTCCAATTATTTTCTGTAATTTCTTGTGAGAGATTGTATAGCATTTACGGTTCTCCTTCAAGCTCTGTTCCTTTTGGCATCCGATTCTACTGAGTGTAAGATTTTTTTGCGCACACGTGACTAGCTTATAACATCGAAAGTAGTCCTTAAGGTGATGATAAGGTTTACATTGTCTTTTTGTGACATATTTATCTCCTGATACACGAGTAGACACACTTGAAAGGAAAGATACAGGAAAACCCTTATAGCCAGTGCTAACCTAGATTAGGCTTCCTCTACTATACGCAGGATATTATATTTTGAAAAAAAAATAATTATTGCATTCAAAAAGATGTTTAAGGCTTGTATTTGGCAGCTGACTGGTACAAAATGGGAGTGGTATTTATTTTCAAACTTGATAAGGAAAGATATTCTTCAGACTAATTAGATTTAGTTTATTTTTGCTCGAGTGTCTGAAAAACCGTTATAGTACGAAAGAGCCTATTCAAAAAATACCAGTATGCTTACCATAGTAGGGCAACCGCTATATACTTGTCATCATCTGATCTGCAGAACTGAAAAAGTATGCGATGGTGGAGAATGCCTTGGGTTTATTTTTGAATGTGAAGAATGGAGGATGTCTATATTTGCACTCTAAGAAAGCTTAGATAATTTTTTATTTTGATTTGATATCAGAATAAAAGTGATCGATCGATGAACGATCACTTCACATCGTCCGGTCGATCTAATTGTCCGGAGTCGAAGCGGGTTCAATGACCGTAAATTTTTTAGTTTTTAACACCGCACTCAAAAGAATGTCAATCATTTTGTCAAAATATGACCCAAGGCTAATGTTTGTTGGGACTTCTTGTGGAGGAAGCGCATAAGTGAATAGTTGATGGATTGGTTGGGTGGTTGTACGAAGGGTTGGAGCGGGACCATTTGTAGGAATATAAGAGCAAACGTATTGCTTAAGCATAGTTTTCACAAGCGAAGATTCTGTTACAAGTAACATAATTTTTAGACCTTCAACTTCTCTTCACATACCCTGCAGTGTACTTGCGCGAGTACAGCAACCAAATATACACACATTTTTAGCCAAGTGAAACCTGATAAATAGTCAAGTTGAGTATATTTTCTGAAATTGGTACACATTTGATACAGGTAGTCATTTAATATCAGCTGGTGTGGAACTATTGAAATAATCAACACATATGTTTTGGCTTGTGTACAAACGGTCTGTTTTTTTTTTCTTTTTACGGTAAAAAATTCGATAGACAAAAAATAATTTTCCTTAACAATAAAATTAATTAAATGACTACCAATTGTAGAAATTATATACAACTTTACTATTTTTTAGGTTTCACTTCACTAAATAGGTAAAAAGTTGTCTCTGTAGTGAAAGTCAACTGCATGGTACATGAAGAGGAGATGAAAAGCTTAAAACGAGGTTACTTGAGACAGTAATTTCCCTTTGCGAAAACCGTGCTTCAAGTCCCTTATTTTAGTATAAAGCTTAGTAAAGCTTTAAGGTATCCATAGTATACAACATGCTCGATACCCGGGATCCTTCCCTTAACCCTGCGCTCGTGAGTCCTATAAATTCCATAATCGGGATCAACGATCATCACCGAAAATTTTTGAGGTCACCATAGTATATAGTATGCTATATAACAAGGATCCTTACCTTAATCCTTTACTATACGAAAATAGGTGCTGATCATTACCCACAATCACCTCACTATCCGCCTTTAACTTTATTTACGCAATTCCCTTCTACTCGCCAAACATGCAAAATATACAGGGTGATTAGCAAATAATAAAGAGATTTATAAGCTTTTGTATATTAAAGAAACAGTAAATTGAACATTGCTTTTCAGTGTCATTCATTTTACTTTAATAGAAAATATTACTTCAATTTTCATTAACCGAAAAAATTTTAATTTCGGTTATGATTCCATTTCGAAAATTTTTTAATTACGTTTTTTATAGATATGACGTAAAGGCCCATACCCAAATTACTGCTAATTAGCTTTCTTCCCATATTTGGCAGCGATACATATGTACAGCAGTACCGACAATTCATTAGTTTTGTATTTCGCAAGAGTTCCATATTCAAAGACCCGGTCTAGTTCCGGTAGTTATACCATAATTCGTCATTGATCTCCATTGCCCTACATTTTTTCCTGCCAACAAATGGTACTCCCTCCCTAGCGGTTTATTTATAATAAAAACTATAATTAAAAAAATTTATGCGCAATATTTTTAGCCCACAATTTGTGATAATTCCCATTAAGTAGGTACATCGGCGGCAAACAAATATTTCTCCTTGTTTTAGACTAATTTTTGACATCACCTAACTAGTTTAATTTACACAGTGACCCAGTGTATCCGAAATCCTATCCAGCTTCCGTAGACTTGTAAAGAGATAGGCCCACAATAGTTATACTAACAAGAATGTCAGATTATTATCTATCACGTTCGTTACCTATTGCCTCTTAAAACCTTCTACCAATTCCTAGCCCCTGGGATGAAGGTAAAATCTAAATGATGAAAGATAAATGGATGATCACGTTGGGTTGAGATTGGTATAGACCTCGACTTGCTAGTTGTTTTATGCAGGTCTTCACCTTCAAAACCCGGCCAATCCATTTTCGATTGAAGTGCGAACAAGACCTGATTATGAGTAATTACTGCACTGCTGCATTGCATTGCAGTGCAGTACAGTGTAGTGAGTAATCTGAAAATTCAAGTTCAAAACATTGAATCGAGTGCAGGCGCAATTATATGTAGATATGACTCAGGCAGGTATCTGCAATCGCATTCGACTATCTTCATTCTTCGTGTGCATAATGAATGGCATTTCTTTTTTTTTAGTTCTAATGCGCAGTACCTACTATGGCTGGAGGAATTGCAATTGCACAAATTATATAACGAAATGGTAAGGTAAGAACCTGAAGACGGTTAGCTTTGAATTTATAAAAAAAAAACTCATGTCATCGAATTGAAGAAGTTTTTTCCGCCTTATTTTTTTTTTTTTTTAGATTTAATTAATTCGCAATGCATTTGTCGTTTTGCTTTAAGCTACTTTTGTATGTCGATGCTAATTTGATTTGTATATTCAGTTTCTATTGTGAGCTGACGAAGTGGTGGTTATGAAATGAAAAGATTTGCAGACTTCATTGTATATAAAAGAATAATGCGGATTTATTCCTTTCATTAATGCAATTAAGGTGCGATGAATTATAGTTGTTAGAAAAAGCTCAACTAATTTTGCATTTGGGTTTTGTTAATTCTGAATTTATGAAGGTGAAGGGATATACCAGTTATAGTTGCTTTTTACGTGGGTTTTGTAGTTCCAGTTGGCACAATTTAGGATTGTTTTTATGATAATGAAAGCGGGTTTTCAATCGGTTCAAATTAATTTGATTAAATTTACGTAAATGTAATTTTCACATGCATTTCCTTACAGGTAATCATTTTAAGTGCAATGACGTAATATCTACATAGGAATTAGGTCAATAGATTCAACTACAATTATACTACGTAATATATATTTTTAGAAAAGCCCTGAGACAAAATTGCACAAAGAGGAACCTTTATTTCAAAATCAAAAATATTATTTCCACCCATGAAAAAGTATCTTTAAAGTAAACAAAAAATATATTTTATGTGTGAATGAATAATACCTATGAAACCAGACTATGATGAACTGAATTTCGGTCAATTGATAATTCTTTAGCCTAAGAGAAAACTTATCTAGCAAAGAAGATCTGTTAGAAGATTGCCTGTTTTTGACCTTACCCAACGATTTAGGAATTAGAGAGTTTTGTTATGAAATAAATTCATAGCGAATTTTGTCAACAGGAAATTAACCGAGTTTACTGCCAAATCTGCAGCTCGAAAAGTACTTTTATAATTGAAAAATCATTTAAGAAAAGAAATTTCTATGTAAAAGCAGGCGTTTCGAGGTAGCAGGAACCGTTTTTCTCATCAGTACGGCTTGGTTACTGCCTGCCGTATACGCCAAAGTGCATAGCTAAGCTGACCTGATATATGCACTTAAAATAATTTTTAAGTGTAAATTATATACGAGGTGAAATACTACGTTTTTACTTGAATGCCTAGCAATCATAGAGGTCTCATTAGTATGGTTATCTCTGATCGCCTTCCATAGAAGTTCAATGTTGGAAGGCACACCAATTGCCCATATAAATACCTTTTATAAAAAGTAAGTATGAATTATGTGGTGGCAAGATTTCTCATTGCAATTTGAAATTGGGTGATTGTTCCACCTTTTATGCCTGGCGGCATATGGATAAACCAAGTAGAAATTACATGAAGAAGAGCTTTTTTTAACTGTCTTCATAATCAAAATAACATAAATAATAAACAATAATACTATTCCTAAATTATTAGATCTTTCTCGACCCCAGGGTAGGAAAATCATGGCGGAAACTATGGGTAGTAATAAAGGGTTAAAATCCATGTAATCTACACCCACAAAAAAACTACAAATGGCTTCTATTTTTGACACATTTTCTTATTTACATTTCATTTTGTTATGAAATCATCTATATTTAGGCTTCGCAATATGCTACTACCTACCTACCTACGTACCTGCCTACCTATTATAATTCAGTAGCTAAAATTACGTTGCCAATTTTGAAAGACGAAAAAGAAAAAGGACGGAAGCGCAGATACTTTTTTTTTTTTTACAAGACGATAATAAATTAATTTTTACCATGATTATCAGAAAGAGTAAAAATATTGAATTTCTGCTAATTTAAACACAAAAGCTGACCATTTTAAATGAACGGCTTCACTCAAAATTACAGCAGGTCAATTACCTTATCTGTAAATTGATAAATTCTTATTTCTGCCACTTAAAGGGCTTCACTACTCTACTACGCAACTGATGACACTAATGAGTGGATTAGCTAATAATATTCAACGAAGCGTGAAAGTCAAAAAGGATTAACATCTTATGCTCTTTGAGGAGGTGTTTGTCACTCAAAACGGACTATGATGATGGATGGATTGATACGAAAAAACACTGTAAAAAAACATAATACTTTTGTGCCTTTTACCTACTTGTAAAAAAACCTAATTTGTAAAAGAAAAGAACATAGGTAATATTTTTGTGCCAGGTAGATAGATAAATTAGAGGTAAAAAACGAAATCAATAAAGACTCAGTTCAATGCCTTTACCTGATATAAATAGTTGAATAACCCCTTTTCAAGGAAATCTTTACCTTTTTGCCGTTCGTGAAATTGATATTATTGTTGGTTACAAAAAAGACAAAACGCTAGGACATATGACGACAACAACAAACAAAACATACCTTCAATCTAAAACATCTCTATATATGTAAATTTATAACTGCATAAAAAATGACATAAATCAGATCCACCAAAGAATGCATCATCATACCTCGTTCGGTCCTTCTGTGGAGATGCATTCTGCTCCATATCCCAGCCTCTCGCGTAAATTGCATCATTTTTATGGAACAAAGAAATGAAAAACGTTCAACGATGATGACTAACGCTTGCTGAAATGTGAGAAATGCTTCCCGCATTCCCTTGTAGGTGCATGCATACATACAAACATAAATGTACACACACAGGTATATCTACTGTGCATATTTTACTGGTGGTGACTAATGTATCCCCATAAATCTCGGAAAAATGATATGGTTAAACCATGTTAAATGAAAATCTTGTCTTTTTTACCCCTTTTTACCCCAAACGGGGTTCAGATGACCCCGCGGACTTCAGAAAGACACATTAGTTACGGCAATAATTATTATTCGCCCTTTTAAAAAAGAATTCATCCAAATCGTTTTGTCTTGTGTCGCACATTAACCTCATTCTCCCCAAAAAAAAATTTGTCATCAATTTTACAGAAGCTTCATGAAAATTTTTCGTTTATTTTGCAGCCAATTTCTTTTGCCATTTACGAAAAATAAAGATGCTTACAAATGCGCCTAAGCAAAGGTGGAGCAATTGCTGCAAAACGCATCAAAGTGCTGCACACAAATGTTGATTTTCTGCTACACAAAATCAGATTGTCTATTGTCAGGCTAACAGAGCAGCAGCAGACAGACAGACAGACGGTTATCTAGCTTAGCACACTATATAAAGTCTGCTGATGCATGGTGACAGATTGGCTTCGTATGTAAAAAAATAAAAATTTTTTTTTTTTTTGCAGAAACTCTCTGTGCCTGCTTCTTGGGTAGTTTTTCAGATGCGCAGGAATTAATCTTTTCTCATTTGAAAAGAACAAAAGGAATTCAGACAGATATTTGATTGTATGTGTCTCGATGTCTATATACATATATGACTTGGGTAATTTGTATAGGTGAATGTATATAGGCTTTGTTTTTATATATTTTCCTTGCAAAAGAAAGCAACAGTGAAAGCTTTCGAGCAAAATTTCAGGAGAAAAAAAAATTTAACAGGAGGAGGCGACAATGACACAAAGTAAAAGAAGTGTAAAGGAACGAGTTCTGGTTTTTCTGAGAGGTTTAAAAATAGCTTGTATACGCACACATTTACAAATCTAGTTGGGTTTAAAATATCGCGTGAATTGCCAACATATCTTCTTCTTCTTATTCTGTCGATTTTGTTTTTACATTTTATTTTTTTTGCTTTTTTTTTAAGATGCTCACATCATATGGCGATAGAGATGCTGTAGAAGAAAATCTCTTGCTCTTTAGGTAGTTTGTTTATGAATGCACACACACATTGTGTTTTTGGTGCCTGGCACTGTTCAAACAAAGAGAATACCTATTTCAGTACAATTATCAGCATTCATAATAGTTGCATAGAAGAAATGCTTCAATTAAGAATTAAATAAATTCACCTAAGCGGTTAGATTACAAGTATTGTAATTTTTACACAGTCAAAAAATATTATTACACCTTCCCATCTCCCAAACCAATGTAAAAAAATTTACACTTTACACAAGTTCATTGAACTTTTCCTATACATCGCGTTTCGGTGGGGTTTTGTTGTGATGAACGTGACATGATGATTGTATCTTTTTGTTCTACAAAAAAATAAAAAAAAAATAAAAATAAAAAATAAAATAAAAAAATGCTTCTCTCGTTTTAAACGTCAAGAGTTTATTATTAAATTACTCGTCGTTGGAAACATCATTCCAGCCTTGAACTAGTAATTTTATATTCCTTCACAACACAACGGTCGACGTTGAGGCGAACTCTCAATGTAAGTATAAATGGCAAACTCACAGAAAATGTTAAGCATAGAAAAAAGGAGTCTGCGGAGAAGATGTTGTATGAGATGTTAAGATGTGCTTTGCAGCAGGCCTCTTCTTGCCACACAAGAAAACAAACTTGTCAAGCTGGTTTTTGAGACAAGTGGCGTTGTTTACTTCATGTTCTCTTATACCCACTATCTTCATCTTTTCTGGCCGTGCATAAAATCACTCGAAAGAAGTCGTGAATTTTTATTAAGTATCTCTGCAAAAACATATATATATATATAGGTGCATATGCATGTTTACCTGAACACGTATACCACTGCCATCATACTAGAATCAAGTAGAAGGCGGGAAAATTATAGGAAAATCCTTAGTATAGAAATTCAGAGAAGAAAAAAAAATCTTTTCTATGATTTATACAATGTTAGATACATAAAAAACATGCATCTGCAGCTCACTGTACATTTTATAAAAAACAAAAAAAAAGTAAAATATAGGCTCGCCCAATTTACCTGTTTAGATTGCAATTTCTGCACGTTATCGATTGAAATAGACATTGGGATCGGCTTACATATTGGTGTCAATATTTAAAAAATAAATCTTGCACTCAAGTCGGTCTGTTTTACAAGCTTTGTGATTTCACTGTCACTTTTGTAGGAGTACAGATATAACCGGTAATTATAAGAGTTTTATATTAACCTCACAATTGTATTTATATAGTATAGAATGTGTGTATATGCGTTGCGTACCTACATAATAATCTTAAACAACATTTATAAACATGACAGCTGTATCATACAAGAGAGGAAAATTTACAGTCACCACCAGCAAGATCCCACCGACCTTGTACTAAAAAGTTTAAAATTATTTTTACAATAATACACCTAGGTACATGTACATATATATGTAATGTAGTTACCTACATAAAGTAAAGGTGGAACGCGTGCGCTTGTGCTATATCACTTACAAAATCAAGTTGCGCGCGCTGCCTGTCAAATAAAAAAAAAATGTTTTTACTGGGCTTGCAGAATTGTCCAACTTTGAAAAAAAAAAATATTGTTTTAACCTAGGTCTTTGTGGTTGGTTAGTTGGAGGTGGTGATAGATATTATGATGGTGAAAAACAGGTTTATTTTCCAGCATTGCATTGTTACGGTTATTGCACTTCTATCAGTTGTTACCACCATTTCCATAATATATAAGCTAAGACTATAACTAGCTGCTGCTACTACTATTGTTGATTTTTAATCTTTCCTTCCTTTACTCGTTCTAATTTTCGTAACATACCTGCCTACCTATTTACTTACAAACATACATAAATTGTGGGCGGTTGACATAGCTTTTGTCTTTATAAGTTTGGCACGAGCCAAATACAGTCGACTTAAATTACACCGCACTTTTCACCTGAGGCTATTTAGCTCAGATTTAAGTTGGATTTTGGGGGAATTACCTACATAAAAACGAGACGCGTGCCGGCGGGTTATGTTGCGCCGTACGCTTAACAATAATTTCTTTCATACGCTCTCTGTCTGGATTGTCTAAACTATAAAAAGATCTCGTTTTTTAGACATCATGTGAGCACCCCGAGTGTTGATACGGTAAATTATGACTGATTTTTCTTGACCAACTATAGAGAATGTTTTATACCAGGAGTAATACGAGAGCTGGTCATTTTAATGTGTAGAGTAAACCTTCAATGATTGAAATTATATATTATGTAGGCAGGTCTAGGTATACCTCATAAAGTAGCTGATATATGGTGGCTATTAAATATAAATTTTTCAAGCGATATTCATCATAATTACAGGTCGGGAGGAGATAATTATTATTCAGTGTAATGCGATTCTTATCTGATTTGATATTCATTGAGACAAGCTCTTGGGGTTATGTTTGCATGTTTTTTTCCACGGAATATTAAAATTTTCAGGTTTTTTTTTCAAGAAAGTTGTAGACTTCTTGACGATATCAATTTACAAAATTAAGAATTGGCATTTGAGTGGCTAATGTGAGCCGTTCTTTATCATAATAATTATTAATTCAATTGTTTATCACTAACGCACAGGGGAGCTTGCAGGTGATTTGATTTAATTATGAAATTTATATTCTCATACGGTGGTGGTTTATTACTCACCGAAAAAGTAAACAGTTATTAAGACCTCGGACCGACTACCGTATAAGGAATTTTATGAGCTTTGACAAAATTTGACTGACTGAATCATAGGGGGATACTATTTTTGGGGTACTTGAACTTTGTTCAAGGTGATGATTTATTAGTCATGAGATTCGGTAAATGAAACGGTAAATTTAGACTGAATAAAATTTATTTATATATATTTTCGATGATTATAGAAAGTGTTTTTTTTAGAGTCGTAGGTATACCTAATCTTGTAATATAATTTGTGAAATTATTGGGATCTTTTGTTTTTCGTGAAAATTTCTGTAGATATTAAAATGTATGAGTAATGCGACATAATAAGAAGGAGGAAAATTACAGATGAATTTGCTTCTGTATGAAAATAAATTAAATTTCTGAATTTTTAAAGTAACAAATGTAACAGAAAATGTTGCACTATAATTGCGACAAAATATAGAAAAATGTTTTAGTTATTTTTAATTTTATTTAGACTTTTCACGAAATAATTTATATATGAGAATTTGTGGATTTTTGTTTAATGGAACGTGGAAAATGCATTCAGAAGAAATTTTTTCAAAAATTGGAGAAATAAATTAAATAAAAGTGGAAATCTGTAGATGCCACAGTCGCAAGCAAACTCTATGTTTATTTTACTAGGTAGGTACGTACCTGCTCATTTGAACAGTAATTTTTCTTATGGCACAACTTCCCCTGCTTAAGAGAATTTAATTTTTTTTTTACAAATTATGAACTTCTACTTTACATGCCAAGATGACATAATGCTACCAATTTATATTGTTATATGCAATGTTGGGCCAAATGTAATCTGTTTGACGATTAACAATTACAATTAACCATATAATCTGTAATCATAGATTACTTTGTAACAAATTACTAATGTAATCTATTTCCATAATTACATAATGTAATCGATTAACGCGTAGTGTGATTAAAAGTTAATTTGCTTACACATTAATTGATTACATGTTAATTCCACTACACGTTAACCTAATTACTTTGATTACATTTAAGATATTTAAGATATTTGTATTCTAATTCTTCATAAAACTACCTAAAACTAATTTCGTACGAGAAAATTACTATTTTATTTCAATTCATTTCATTATATTTATAATTACTTTTAAGTAATCTACAAAGTAATCTGTTACAATGTAATTAGATTACAAAATAATCTAATTATATTGTAACAGATTACATATTCTCTCATAAGTAATCTGATTGAAATGTAATCAAATACAATTTAATTAGATTACTTGATTACTTAGCCTAAACTGTAATGGAATTATTAATTAAATTACACTAGAATCAGATTCCGCCCAATACTGGTTACGTGCAATAGAAAAAGGACAAGTGACATCTACATACTTCACGTGAAGTGAGTAATTAACAAATAACAAATATTTAACGCCTTTTTGCATTTTAAGTTGTCATGGAAAATTACTACTGCGAAAGAATTTTTACTTTTTTCAGGGATAAAGTAGTCAGTCTCCGCAGCTAGGAGAGGAAGATGGAAAGAGGATTGCAGCCTGCAGGACAGATTACAAACACCATCAGGATGGGAAGGCAGAGGCCACCTGGGGAGTAACACATAAGATATCTAGATAGTAATTAAGTTAATTAAGTGTTAGAATTGCGAAATATTTTTGGTTAGTTATAACTAGGTAGCGCTAGCCGTAGTTTAGAAGTAAATCATATGTTAGTTAGTAATTCATATATGTATTTAGAAAATAAGAAAATTCAGCTAGCTTAATTAAACAAAGAAAAGTCCGTAGGAATATTATACTCAGGGACTAGGTTTAGATAAGGTACTATTGTTAGGTTAAGTGTAAGAAAAAAAAATTAGCGCAAATAAAGAACTTGAGCTTGTCAGGAGGAGTCTTATCTCAGAGAGTAAAGTGAACGTAGTAAACTATTTGGATTGCGATAATTCGACGTACAGTATTAGCGATAATTAAACTAGAGTTTATTGATAATTGTTTATGAATTTTGTAAAAGGAAACAGTATAGTTAAATAAAAGAAGAGCTGAGTGAATTATATGCATGTGAAATATTGTGTTTTAAATAACGAACTAACGCCACCTTGTAACAATATGATTGAAAGACAACTATCACTCCCAATACTTCTCATTAAGGCTCTTTTAGTTAGTTTAAAATGTGATGCGAATAATTACATAAATAAGAAAAAATTTAGGAATAATAACTACATAAAGAAAAGGCACTACATAAAGAAAAGGTACAGCACTTACTGGAAACAAATTTCTTGCAGGGTCATAGCTCTCGTCAAGACAAGTAATAATTTGTAATGAATCGATGTGAGGATAGTGGTCATATCTGAGGGTTATGAAGGTTTAGGTTTTTGGGTACTTTTTTCTTTTAACCATCTTGTAACATTTTCAGTATATGCAATATGAAGGCTGCTTTAGTGACATTTCAGTGAGTCCTAAATCACTTCTCCTCTCTTCGATCACAAGTAAAACAAAATTTAAATTTCAAAAACGATAAATGTTTTTTTTTATTTTACCAAATTTCACGCCTTTTAGTAAGATTCCTGATTTCTCCAAATTTCATCTTTACTTTGATCCCCATAAGTAGATATGCCAACCGTTGTAAGGCAATGCAACACTTTTTACGTGTATCTACTTAATACGCTACAAGTAAAACTGTTGAGTAATTGTTGAGGTCAAAATTTCAAATTTCAGTACCAATGATATTGCGTGAACCAATGGAATGACATTTCCGATTGTTACTTTACTGTTACAAAATCAAAAGATTCAATAAGACCAGATGGGAAAAGCATCAGAGCATTCCTTCACCAAGATCACTCACTTGGGATGAAAATCTACCAAAAACTGCACTGCTTTTTATGGCTTCTATGTCTAACAAGTCCGACGGAAGATCCAAGCTATCGTAACAGTTATTTATCATCTCCTAAGAGACGAAAATCAATTCCCAGGCCTCATACTATCTATCTAGGAACATACCTCATAACACAAAAGCTTCGATCCATTTCCATCCTGACTGGATTCATTTGATCACGTAATAGGACAAGTAAAAGGATTGCTCTTGTTGTAATAAGTAGGTAAGGAAAAAGTTCATCCTATTGAGGTTAGTACTAATAGGTATAGGCGATCATGTCTGAGTGCATTTAGATTAAAATTACTTTTCACAATGCGGTTAGTAATAACAGATATGAATTTTCCAAATTTAATGATCGCATTGAAATTCCCTGGTGGACATTCAATTTCAACATTTCTTACCCCTGATCGCGTAGTGTAAACATATAAATTCAATCCCAAGACAAACCGAGCTTTATACACTACGTTGCAAAGTTATAGGTGCACCATGCAATAGTGCGGTAGCCCATCTCTGTAGAAACAAAGAGAGAAATGTGTGACCGCAAAACGCATCTACCTTTTTGTTATCGCTGACGCCAAGAAAAGTTTTTCCATCAGATCGGTACTCGTGGATTAATTCGATAAAAAGTTGTAGGAATGTGCAAAATGAGTGTTGCATTATTATAGATGCACATAACTTTATTGAATTTAATGAGACTGGACAAAAATTAATAAATAATTTTTATTAAGAATCAGTAGCTTTAAGCTCACTGATGATTGATATCTGATCGACCATCCCCATATAGTCTCTATAGATCTCTATAGAAAATCGAGTCAGCCAGCCGAGAAGGTTGATGTTATACCTCTCAAGAATGAGTTTTTCTGGAGTTGCTTAAATGAGTCGTACCGTTATCCTGTTGATAAATTTAATGATCGTCAGGATAGAGCGCAAGATATGGAAGGAATCTTTATCTGATGATTTTTCGGTACTCCAGGCTTATTCATTTACGACATGTAAATAAGAACAATTCTACAGTTCCATGATCTTTAAAAGTGTCCCAAACTATCAATGACCCCGCCTAAAAAATATCTTATTTGCCTCTTTCCGCGGATCCCTCTAGAATTCGAACCGTCAATTAATTTTAATTTCCTTTCATAAAGGATAAAATGCATAATATCTGTAAAACAGCGGCGGAAGCCTATGCAAATTTCGTGTCTGAGGTGACTGCAAGGTTGTAGGCTAAATGTCCTTAGAAGCAAAAGTGTGTAAAAGTAAGGGAAAACATTTTCAAAATAAAATAAGTTGTAAACTCCATGTTTTAAGGGTTTAAGCTCGCTTTAACATCAGCGGGGGTAGGCAAAACCTCTATTTTCGGAAATTTCACTTTAACATATTTACGAAATGATGAGAAAAACTAGCATACCGCTCCATTTCATCAAGAAAATATGTTTTAGTTCAGAACCGAAAATTAGCTTGATACGATATGGCATGCTTGGTAATACTTTCATCTTCGTAATAATACAATCTACTCTGGGTGATCTTAGGGAAGATTTATTATATGTTTAAATACACATTCGTTCCTTTGTAGTCATTTTCTTATGATTCGTTCCGTCAGATTTTTAATCAATTTTTAAACATAAAAATTGGGTTATCCCTGTTAGTCGAAATACTATCATTAAGCTGAATCAAGATGTGATGAAATATGTTTAGAAGGTTTGGTGAGATTGACATGAAAATGTAAGATTACAGTTCGACGTGAAAAAGAGTAAAAAATTAAATTTTTGTACAATTTTAGGATTATGCAATTTCATTAGATTCGATGTCACTTAGGGCTCTATACTGGGTCCTTTGCTATTCAAACACTTTATGATATAAATTATGCAGGTATACCGTAAAGGAATAGTGGGCTGATCCGTTTTCGAAGCTGAAATATCTTAATTCTTATTAGAATTTGTTTTCCCTTAATAGAGCCTTTGCAAACGATTTAATAGAACAGCGTACGTATTACCCTTTCTTTATATAACTTAGCTAAACTTAGACTTAGATGGCATCTTCTATTACTGAAATCAATTTGCTCGTTCAATAAAATATAACCAACATCTTTAGCATCGGTCTTTCATAATCTGAAGTTATATTTACTTAAGTTTGGAAATACCTTCGAGCTAATGAAGAGGTCATACTTTCTACCATTATGATAATAAAATAGATGTAAGGTTGGTAAGTTTTTTAGACTCGCAGAACTACCGTATTAGAGAGTACACAGTAGCTCCTCGGCCAGAGCAAGATACAAGAATCAATTAAAATACGTTCACTCAGATTGTCAAAAAACCTCATATGTATCTTTTGACTAATGATTATTTCATATTTTAAAGTTATAGTTAAATAATCGACAACATTGGCCTACTGTTCTAAAGATTGTCAAGCAAAAAAACAAAATAGTAGTGAAGGCATGTATTGACAAAGTATACTTCCAGTAAGTATTTTTAAATAAACAGCACATAAATATTAGTACGTACGCCTATTGAATAATAAATAAAAGTGGCCCTAAGTGGTTGCCTTGTGGAACACCAAATTTAACAACGAAGGTTTTGGAAATACATACATAAAATTTCCGTTTGTGAATATTATTTTTAAATTAAAAACGAATTTAGAATATTTTTCTTTATTTTTATCACCAGATTCAAACATTTCTAATTTAACACAAGAACTATTTTCTTAATTTTGAAATAAACCTAACCAGTAACTATGAATAGAAAAACCGTCAGTAAGTTTAATGTTATCAAATATGTATAATGGAAAGTGTTCAACAATTATTTCATCTTTGATGAAATATAATAATAATAAAATTTGAAGTTATATTAAATTTATAGGTTGCGTTGCGTTGATTGATGTCATTTTAAATTTCGAGTGTTTTATTTTCTTCAAAATTTCTTTTCCTTATTTTATGAAAATAAAAAAATTATGAACACAATTTCACACTCACCATTCATAGAGCACCTGTACAAAGCTTCACAGAACGCCTGTACCAAATGTTCACCGTTTACAGGACTTTGAAGTGGAGTTTGCGTTGCCGAATTTGTTGTATTTGGAGAATGGCTTGAGGTACTTGATCCATCACCATTCTCATCATGATCGGGCACATAAAAGGGCACAGCCATAGTGATGATATTGTAAGTTCTACTAGAGATACTAGTGCTGCTACTACAATTGGTAGCACTCAAAAATAATCAGAACTTAAGAACACCCAAAAAAGTAACAAAATATATTATATATTGATATATATTTTTTTTTTTACTTTATTTATTCACACACACTTTTTAGTAGTATCTTTTTTATTACTATTTAATAAAATATCGTCAAAATATCTTTTCTACTAATTATTTTTTGTGTGATATTTCTTTTGTAACTAGTTTAATTATTAATTTTCACTTTTTTTTTTATTTGATGGCAAGAAGAAACCTTTTGTTAGTCACTGATAGCCAACTGCTTCCTGGCTTAGCACAAAACTGTTAATGAGCGATGTTAACCATGATTCGTTTGTAATATGTGCCATTTCGGGATGTGCACAACAGTTTAGAGAAAATTAATTGAGTACAATTCGAAATTGTATTTTTTTTTTTACTATTTTACTGATTTTTAATAGAAAGTTGAGTACATTTATTTATACTATAACAACTGCTGCGCTTATGTTCAGAGATTATACAATTTTCACTGATAAATTTCGTCTTGAAAATTTTTCGCGGGAAAATTCACTCAATACTTTATTTTTATACACTTTTCACTAACCACTTGATATCTCTTTAGATAGGAGCAACAAATTGAGCGCTTCAGACGTGTTGTATTTTATTATTATTATTTTTTTTTTTATAAAATATAGTTAGTTGTGAAATTCGTCAATGATGTTTTTTTTTTTTTCTTTCAATAATTATTGTTAGAACAAATATAAGAACGCTCACGAAATAATATTATAAAAAGATGGGAACAAAGTTAATATCACGTCTTACTCGCTTCGTAGTTCGTATTCAACTGTTGTGTTGAGTGTCGATAAAATTTCATTTCTCTTTCCGCATCCGTAAATGAATGCAAACAGCAGCAAGCAATATGCAAGCAAGCGGCAGGCAAATATAAGTTAAGCAATGTAACGCAACGCAACACAAAACAGAAAATACACTGAAATTATGCTCTCGGCGACTTGACAAATAGAAACATAAACAGAACAGAAATGATAGGAATGGCAGCACTCACCTCACCTCACTCACCAGCAGCAAACGTAAAGCAATTCTAACTAACCGTTTCCTCTCCCCCTCTATTCTTTTTTGTTATTTTTTTTTTAAATCCACCGGAGAACATTGCTCCTATATGTTTCCAACTCTTGCTTTGGTTACTTACTTCCTTTATCACCTTCGATTTTAGAATTCGAACTTCTTTCTTGCCCCTCTTGAGAATTGTATGTGCATGTGCGCCTGTGTGCGTGTTTATTTTTTTTTTATTATGTACCATAAACTATTATAAAAATTGAGAAATAAATAAATAAAAGGAACCCAATTCAAACACTAAGTTAGACAAAAAAAAAAAAACCTTTGTGCACTGGTAGTTTATGTGCAGCGATTTGTTTCATCCGACTCGAAGGACCAAGAATCGAACTTGCTAGTAAATGCAACGCGCGCTCTATTGGTAGTATTGCCTCATTGCCTGTTGCAGTGCAGTTCTATTGTGTGTTTTTAAAAAAGCGGAGAGGGGGCAAAGGTGGCAATTTGATAGAGCGAGCAATCGAGCAGCATATGCAGTGGTGTAAATAACCAGGCTGGGGAAGTATTGTTTTATATACATCAATTCAAGAAGAACATAAGTACCGTGCCTATGACTAATTGCAGAGGGGGAATAGGAATAGGCGCACATATCTATATAAAACCATGAGAGCAAGAGAGACTCGATTTATTTCTCCATCCATATAACTTTAGAGAGAGTAATCGATTTATTTTATATAAAGACTCTCACGTGGCGTGGCGTGGTCTCCTCCACGTCAAGTCATCCATATACCATATCACCTCCGTTGCGGTGTGCCGTGCCATGCCGACATGTTTAGGGAAGTATTTTCTTTGTGTCAGTAGGTTTTCTCTATTGCACATGTATTAAAAACTCACGATTTCCTCCACCGTCTATACACAGCAACAGTTCCTAAAGCCTCGTATCGTCACAGCAGCAAGCTTAGCTTCATATTTTCCGCTTATTTACTGGAGTGTTTTACATAAAACAAAA
Source organism: Dioctria rufipes (assembly GCA_963924295.1). Classification (NCBI taxonomy): domain Eukaryota; kingdom Metazoa; phylum Arthropoda; class Insecta; order Diptera; family Asilidae; genus Dioctria; species Dioctria rufipes. Next base: position 50,014,457 of record OZ002743.1, read on the forward strand.
TCTTATAGTTGCTGTTGCTGTGTCATCTCTCCACTGCTGCACAGTGCTGTTGCTGCCGCTATTCTAGAGTTTTTGTTTTCTGGATGCTGCTTGTTGGGGTCTTTTCTGTGCAGCGGAACGGGAGTTTATTATATGCCTTTACGTGGTCAAATTGGGTAGACTGTACACGTGATTAAATATATAAGCGAGCAAAAGAAACTGGATTTTATATATACATAAATATATCGCATACATTTATATATAATCGTTAATTTAAGTAGTGTGTGTTTACCGCGCGAATGATACACAAAAAGAAAACGGTGAATAGAAAAAACAGATCAAAACAAAAAATCTGGAAAACACGAAAAATGAACACTTGGGAGAAATAGAAAACTTTTCAGGTTCAGATTAAGAACGAGAATCGCGTGATTTATACAAAAATGAAGAAAAAATGAGTGTTTGCCTTTGGTGTGCTTGAGTGAGTGATAGAGTGAGTGTGTGTCGGGGGGTTTTTGGTGGGTCTGCTGGTCTGTGGTGGCTGGGTAAGTTAGGTAAGGTAGGTACTATACGCGAAGTGAAAACTAAACAAATTTATGGCTGGAGGGTCTCTTCTTTTGTGTTTTTTGTTTATATTTTTTTTTTCTGTTACTCTTTATTATTTATTTATATTTTTTTTGTGTATATGCTCTTTTAAGTGGTGCATGCATGGAAATTTATTGATTTTTTTAAAAAAGAAATTTTACCTTATCAGTTCAGATAAATCTTTTACTTGTTAGGTTATATTGCAAATTTATTTTCAATTACAGGTTATAAGTCTAGGAACATGTTTTTACGCACTATTGAAGACGGATTTATGGTTTTCTCAGATAGTTGACACAAAACTGCCAGCTTGAAGGCATATTTATGTATAATATCGTGAGAAATACATAGAGAATTGCATAATGAACTAAATGTTGTTGTGATTATTATGTGGTAATTAGATTATTTAAAATTGCATTTTGTAATACAAATTTTTTTATAGGATCTTTTCGAATATTGATTTTGAAATTTTAATTCCATGTAGGACTTGAAGTAGGAAACAGTGAATGAAAAAGAATTTCCTGATTTCATCCTAGAAATCGGCATTAAAAGTGCCGGTGACAGATCTACTACTGTAAAGATGGTTCTTATAAAAAAGTGATCGATTTCAATTTTCTTATCTCTTAAAATTTTTGATCCAATTAGAATCTTTTCAGGTCTTCTAAAAGTAAATACAGAAAGCCTGTAAATGTTCGACTGCGCGAATTAACTTTTTCCTTTAGGATTCGTAACAAAAAAAACTGAGGATAGATTTCGGAAAATGAAAAACACAATCTTCACTGTAAACTGAACAACTATGTTTATATATTTACAAAATTATTAATTTATAATCTTTGATTATTACAAATTTTCAATTATCACTAATCTCTGGTTTCTCTTTAGAGTAAACCAACACAATTATATATTCTTTGTTTTCCTTTATTGTAAGCTAACACAATTATATTTTCTTTATTGGAGCTTTTCTTTTAAGAAGTCACGAACTAAATCACGGCGGTCTTAAGACTGAATTCTGGTTTCTTTAATTCTAAAAATTCTCATAATTAAAACTGCTACCTAATCATTGTTCCCAGTTTAAGTTTTGTTGAGCTTTTTATTAATTTGTCTTTTTCTGTTTATTTTGCAGGTAAGTCTGGGAATATGGGAAAATGTGGAAAATATGAGGAATGGATCAGGTTCGTATAGGAATTTTATTTATGTCGAGACTGTCTAGACTTGTAATTGAGTGTCGGTTTCCTGTATTAAGGTGAGGTAACGTAACTCGCGCGGAGTGAATATTTTTAGTGAAATGCCAATACGGATCAGTTACCTAGTACAAGCCAAATTACGGAAAGAATAAACGGAAGTGATACAGGTTTTGAGAAAAGGGTGACTAGAATTTTTGATAGCCATGATGATGATATGACGTATCAGATTTTGAAATCTATAGAAATCTAAATAAATGTATGCCACAACAGCGGTTGCAAGTTTCCTATAGTCGACAATTTTTAATATACTTTTATGAATTTTAAGTGCAATGGATGCCAGTCCAATGAAATTAGTGAATTTTTCCTATAATTGTTATTATTTTATTTCCTTTATTATTCTTTATTTAAATCGTTATGCTTTTTATGAACTTTTGACGTATAACAGTATTATATAAAAAATAACTCCTAAATTAAAGCCGAAAAGTTACAAAAAGTTAAACGCATTATGATTTTTAACTCCCATTTGTTATGTTTATCTTGAAAGGCAGATAGATATTGTGTTTAAGGACTATTCTGTCTGTTATCGTGTCCCGCTATTCGTTTACTTATAGTTTGGGGTCTCATTCATTTTATCAATATGCCCGGACTCTATAGACCATTAATCGCGCTTCAACAACGTTTCTGACTGGCGCGGCTGTAGCTCCAATAGAGTTTTTAGAGCGTTGGTAGATGTTGTGTGAATGGAACCAGTTGCATTTATACAGACCATCCTTTGAAGCTTCTTTGGATTTCAGAGGGTTGTCTTTTGTGTACATTTGTTCCATCCCGCTGCTGAAATGTAGGTGGAAAGTAATACCAAGATATCGGGTTTCTTTGGACATTCGGACCTCTTTACCAAAGACGGTAGGGTTGGTTTAATTCCTCATTTTCCTTCTTCTGGTTTAGAGTATAAGGCTTGTCTGACTAGGGTTGACTGATATCTTGCAACAGTAATTTTACCTTTAATATTGATTACAAGATCATCAGCATAACGACTCTGTTCTTTGGATGGTTAGCTGAACTTAAAGTTAGTCAACTACCATGGAGGACAGCATTGGATATATTACTCCTCCTTAGGGTCAACCTCTGGTGGTGTGAACCTCCAGTGTCTTACCCCTGTGGCTTAGTTACCTTGTTAGAAAGCATTCCTAGAATTCATCTGTAATGTGTTGGATGCACTCCATGTCTGATCAATGCAGGCTTAAATCATGAAGGTGTTACCAAACGCAACTTCAATGTCCAGAAAACGCAGGCAGTATGTCTGCTGCACCACGATTGAGGAGTTAGAACCCGGAGTTCAATGATAAAGTCTAAACTTGGTACCCACAATATAAGATCGGTAGATCCTCAGTCCTCACGGTTTAGGCGGGCAGTATCTACACATTAAGTATCAGAATTGAGGAGTAGGTATAGGGCTATTTCTCTGTTGCCAATGGCTTTTTCTATACGGTTTATCAGATTTCGTAAAGCTAGGCCTGTTTATTTACCTTTTCGGTACGCAAATTGATTCGGATTTAGTAAATGCTCCATGAGCTCTCCGTCTCTTATATGTATTTCCAGAAAATCTTCATTGCTTTAAGACCAATGAGGTCAAGCTTATGGGACGAAACATGCTGGGCTGGGCTTCAAATTTACCCCATGCTTTAGGTATATATGTATACCGCCTTTACCTTTCTCCATACTTTGGGGATATATCCCCATGCAAAGCTTACTTTAGAAGTTTTAATTTGGGGTTGTTAAAAAGAAATTCTGAGAAAAAGAAATAATGAAGTTGTAAAATGCGTCATAAATAGCTCCAACTATCTTAAACTGCATGCATACTGGGAAACTTAATTCCTCAATTGTAATTTGAAGCTTCAACAATTACTATTTAATGTCAACTCTAGGGTTACCATCATTTAGATCATACCACATCGAAAATATTATGAAGCTGGTATTATATGTTGTTCCTTACGGTTAGGTCTGTATAGCAGTGTTTTGGAATGAATACGATGTTGGAGTCCGCAGTTAAAAAATTTCAGGAAATCTCTTTTCAATTTCGATTTTCGGTGGTAGTTTTGTTACCGATCCTTATTTCATCCAAAAAATTATTGGGCTCATCAATGGAGTTGTCATCAACATTGACATTTGCTGATCAGAATATCTTATATATCTTAATTACAAATGGATGTCTAAAATTCCGTTATCATATAATATCATATAATATTTCTGAAGGTTCTTCACTGTGTTGACCGCTCAGCGATCTAATGGCATATCATTATTGTGGAGCTTCAGATATTGCAAAAGCTTAAACTTATCTAACAACTGGTACGTATTTTTGTAACAAAAAGCTAGCTCCAGGTCAGCTTCCCCACCCAATATTTACACCGCTACTAGTCAAGAATTGTTTAGAGAATTGATCCTGGTATGACCCCTCTAAATATCTCTGAGGAGTCAATGTTTATTTCGTTATTAATGAGGTTATTAAGTGTGGAAATCTGAGTTAATTGGATGAAAATTTCCAAACCTCATTTCATCAAGTGTAAAAAATAGGGAAAAATATATGCTCTTCATGATTTGTAGTCAAACAGCATTTACAAGAATCATGACTGCCTCTCTTTCACGATTTTTTCGATTGCAACTGATATTTTTATTAATTAAAATTTTATAGAAATCAAATCATTCTTTCTTCCATATATTGCGACATAAGTATCATTCCCGATATCATTTAAATGCCTACATGTCTTGTACGTTCCATTCATACGTAGTTATTCAATTCAAAGTATACCCCATGAACTCGATCCGAAATTGCAGCTTGGTTGGTAATTAACATTTTTTTTGTGATAGTACATGTAAGTTGCTTGCTTATACTATAAACATTGGAATGATGTGCAACCAAAATACTTGTCTTTTGCTGCCTATAAGAAACTTAAATGAATAAAATTATGTCGTTGATGAAATTTCATCACAAGACCATAAAATCGACTTCGAATTCTCTTAATCATATTCCCCAAGAGCCCCAAGAGCTCCACAGCTCATGTCACGTTGGGGCCAGACAGCAAAGCAGCCAAATCACTTACTCGCAAGGCGAAGATAGCTCAATATATGCCCAGCTGGTGATCATATGAAGACAGCTATCAGTTTCGAATGGTCGTAAAATGGTCTTACTGCTCCTGACAATTTTATTTAGCCAATTTTTGATTGCGACCACAATTGCTGCTCACGAACCGAGGTATCAGTAAGAGCAACAGTACCACTAGCAGCAGCAGCAGCAGCAACAGTACCACCAGCAGAACATTAGTAACAACTACTTCTTCCCGACGACGACGACGACAGTGGCTACACGGGATATTTACTGGCAACCTTTATGACCCATTCAATGCTCGATGGAGCATGATTGACAAAGTCGACCAGTAAATTTGCTTGCAGCCACACAAAGCCCAGAAAGGGACTGCATTTAGAATTTTTCACTTTAGCTGTACAGTGGAGCAAGAACAGCACATGAAACCAGCGCTGCATCTGCATAGACGTCGTCGGCGAGTCGAGCCTCCATAGTTCTACAGAGCCACATGCAAATGAATATTGCCATTGCCGCAGCGTGCAACACATGTGAAGGATGGCGATAAATCGGCTCAGCAGCACCACTCAGCAGCAGCACAGCAAACGAACACCGAGGTGAATACCCTGACGAGTTCAACGCCTATTCATTCCGCTCAAGCTGGTTCCCTCTACTTGCAAGCCTTGCTGACGATGTAAAACGACTTTTGTGTATATATAAAAATTGCCCTCGGAGGAGTGTGTGTTTGTGCAGGAGTTCGGGAATAAAAAGGATCCTTTCATATACTATATATGGACGCCTTTCAAATAAGACCCTTCCCACTGCTTCTGTCCTTTGAAATGTCAAGTGAAGCTGTCTTGAGCTCCGCGTTCCACTTTCTTTCCTTATTGGGTTTCACTTATGTGTCAAGGGTCCCTCCCTTCCCATATGTAACTCGATACATATCTGACACAGTTTTCTACGCAGCAATTTATGTTCCCTTTCGGGGATCCTCCAGCCGGGATCTGGTTTTGTTTATTTACCGATTTTGTAAAATGTGTTCCCAAGGCGGTTTTTTCTCTCTCTAGAGCAGGTACGTGTGTGTATATATATTTTTGTATACAAAAATGTGTTTTTGAAATCCAATACAAGCAAGGGCAAGCGTGGAAGAAGTGTGTTGGACACGTTTTTGTCAGCGACCCAATTTTTTTTTTGTTTGGGTTAAGAAATCACGGCAAAGGATTAGCAGTTGCAAGTTGGTGGAAGACGAATTTTGAGTTCACATTGGGTTAACTTTTGCTTTTGGGGAAGGTTTAGATCAGTAAAAGAAGGATTAGTTAGCAGCATTTATAGACCAGAGTCGCTACAAATGATTACTTTCATCACCTTGTTTAATACGTGCGCCTATGGGCACCGTCGATTCCCTTTATTTCAGACCACATATCCAACAATGGACTACCGGTACCGTTTTGTCTTCATGGAAAGTCAGTTACACGTACTCGATCAACAAACTGGTGCTTGTTGCTACATGTTTGGAATTGCCACACTATGCATTTTGGTAGTAGTGATTTAGACTTCACAGTGGGTGGCTGTTATTATGAACTTGGAGTGATATTTTGATAGAAAATTATTATGATTATAGCAATCTTAATAAAGTGGTATCTTTAATTGAAAGTATCACATATATGTTATTCTTTTTGTTTGTCCATATTAGTATCGCTTTTAGTTTTCAAGATATTTTACAAATTTGCAACAAAGGTGACCAACAATGAACAAAAATTGTAATTATGTAAGATACTTTACAACATGTGGAAATGGCCGCATAGCGATGACAAAATGTGCAATAATGGAGAAGAATTATCAAAGTAAAAAACCTAATAAAATATAAAAGATAAATAAACTTTTAATTATAAAAAAATTTAAAACTGAGTTTTATATTAAAATCTTACATACATACTAGTCCAGTCGATAGGGACTAAATAAGGCCTCTGCACTACAAAAGGTGGTGTAGTTGTGATTTTTATATACCTATGTTATTCAGTTCCGGGCCCCGATGAAAAATCCAAATTTAGATCCTTGGCGGATTCCGCGCGGTCTGCCATCTTGAATTAAAGGTACCACAAACTGTTGTTTTTTTAAATAATTCCTCAACGGTTGATCCTACGAAAAAAATGTAAAAACTTAAATTTTAAGAAAATTAAATTCCCTAAATTTTTTGTGAAAACACATTTTTGGAAGTCTGATATGTAACGAGTTACAGTCGCGGAAACGTGAAAATTCTTCCAAAAAAATTGTATACATGTACTATTAGCATTAATACAGGGTGTTTCGTGCATGGTGGTCCATAGGACAGGAGAAGATAGTAATCATATAGCAACACAAAATTGTATGGCAAAAGGGGAGGGGCATCTCAATGGCTTCAGAATTACATGGTGATTAAGAAAATTCGGTAGTCTTTCACAAAATATCCTGTATTTTAAAAAGTACAGAGTGTACGGCCACTTGCAGAGCTCATTGTATGCAGAACTTAATCATCTTTCCAAGGTCGGCGCGACCAGCCCCCTACTTCTTTCCCCTCAAGACTTATGGTGGGCTAAACTAAGAATTTCGGATTATCTTACCTTTTTTTACTTTTTGAAAAAAAAAAAGAGTATTTGATACCTTTAATCCAAGATGGTGGATCGTGCGGACCCCTTCAAGGGTCTACATATGGATTTTTCATCGGGGTCTGGAATTGAATAACATACATAAAAATCACATCTATCCCACCTTTTGTAGGGCAAAAACCAGTACTGACTGGGCTGTAACTAAAGTGGATGTATTAGTTAAAATATTAGGACGGTAGATATCTAATAAAAACAAAAAAATAAATAAATGAAACTTCCCTATTTTCGTCCTCAAATTTTGAAAATTGTTAGCATAATTGTTAATGGTCCATAATTGGGCAATTCAGAGTCCAAATTTGTAACAACACCTTTTGTTAAATATTCGACATAAAATACATTAAGTTTAGAGAATTGTAGTTCATTTCTATAGTGAACATAAACAAGTTCCCAATACTGAAAATAAGTGGCATTGTCTAAATTTTTTAAGAAATTATAACCAAATATTCCTGAGATAAGGTCCAAAGTTGTGGTAAACGACGGTACCTATAAGTTAAGCTGGTTATTATATACATATATAAGTACAGTTCCTTTCTGTGACCTATAGTACTGCCAAAGTTGAACTCACTCATTTGAACCAATGATGCTGAAAAGATGAATAATAAAGTTTGAACTTTTTAAAATTATTTTTAGTTTTATTACAGATATATTTAAAAAATTGCAACATTTTTTTCCCTCAAACGTAATTAGGATTCAAAATGGAGCTATACGATGTCGGATAGTCATATTGTTTTTAATCTGTGTTCCCTCTGAACGTAACTAGGGCTGCTCAACTCAGACTACTAAATCCATTAAGAGGAGTCAGTTCCAAGATTTGCAAGTTTCGTACATTTTTCAATGCGAATTTCTGGCAAACTATTTGTACCAGAATAATGATTTGCATCTTAAATTAAAGGTAATGAAGAAGTCTAGTAAATAACATCGAGAAAAATTAAAACAAATTGTTGCAATGGAGATATTAGCTCGGAAAATTGTAAAAAATGGTAAAAATTGATTTTTTTTCAAATCAAATTCCTGTTAGTAGGTATTCTCATTTCCTTAGATTGTGACTATTTTAGAAAGATAAAGTCTAAATCTAGCAAATAACGTGGAGTTTTTTCATTTCTAGTGGCGCGTTTTTTAATTATTTGACTCTAATAGTACTTGTTTTTCTATCGATATTTCATAGACGAGAAATTGCAATATTTCGTTGAAAGTTGTAGAAATATAAAGCAAAATAGTATATTTAACAATTATGTGCAAAATAAAATTTAGGAGAGTTCATTCTCATTAAAAAATTTCAATTTCTTTGTACTGCAAATTTTCATTCCCGTCTTAAATTGTCGCATGTTTGGTTTCTGCCTTTCACGCTAGATGTCTCTAATGTGACTTATGGTCTATGTCTACCCTAATTTTATATGAATTTTCATATTTTCAGGACACAAACCTACGTATAGTAAGTTTTATTGCCTACAGGCTCGCCGGTATCTAAATTGAAATTTTTGCTGAGTACTGACTCCTCTTAAATATAACACATGACTGAGTTTGAGTTAATCAAAACCATATACCTACGAGTATATCAGTTATAAAACATAAAAAGAAAGTTTTCTGTTTGCAAATTAGTGAATTAATGTGTGAAAAGAAAAACACTTATGGCCGGTTTAAATCAAGGTTTAGTTTAAACCATCCTTTAAGTTTAAACGTAGTTTAAACCAAATCGGGTTTCACAGTGCATTCCTTTAGGAACGTTGGTAGTACTGATTAAATTGTGAACTAAATTACTTATCGCCAGCATTGTGAAGCAATTCTTCTATAAATCAATCTGTCAATCGTAAAAAGTAAACATCAGAAAGTAAAAAATAAAAAAAATATGTAGTTATATTTGCTAATTTTAAATATGCCAACATTCAAAAAGGATGAAAATTTTAGCATAAGTGAAGTTGAGCTATTGCCTTTCCTAGTGCATAAAAAAAGATTGTATAATAGAGCGCAAGAAAACGGTCAAGAATAGATTCGAGGACAAAATGACAAAGTTCTTTACTTGAACGGAGCCTAGCACAAAAATCAACGTCGTCCCACTCATTAAAATGATTTGGCTGATTTCTAATTACTCTTCTCCAGCGCTAGAAATGTCTAAATCTAAATCCATGATAAAATTATTTTCTTGCCACAAGCAAATAATGTTACTGTCAAAATAAAATGTCACACTTCTCAAATACTTTTATCTTGAGTTTAAACCGAGGGATAGCATGGTTTAAACTTTAGTTTAAACCGGGGTTTAAACCAAACTGTGAAACTCATTCGTCGAGTTTAAACTAAATATTTGGCTTAAACTCAGACTGTAAACTGCCCATTAAATACTTAAATAATAAAAAAATTGTTTTTAAAGTATTGGAAAGGGGCAAGTTTGACTATTGGGGTAAGAAGAACTACCACTGATATTCTGAGACCAGGAGAATTACATGTTTGTGAGTAGTACCAAGCAACACTAAGAAATTTTGATTAAGAGTTTTGATTGAGCTGTCATTCCATAAAAATATAAGAAAATACCCAGTCGATGTTATTTCAGCCTGGATGAATTTTTGTGATATTTACAACAAAAAGTAGTGGTTTTAAAGTGTCATTTCTTTGGTATAATCTTTCAGGTATTGTTTATGAGAAGCAGTATTAAGAAGGTAATATTGTCACTTAAAATACATAATGATATTACCTGTATGTTCGAGTCCTTTGGAACAAAGCGGACTAGTTTCCACGGTGGTCTGTGGTCTGTTCAAAATGAAGAACTATTTTCTTTAATATATCCGGAACACCCTAGACAAATATAATGAGTGGATTGTAAACATATGCATACTTGCTGCACTTTTCACAGAAGTAAAGATTTGTCCTTGTTTTGGTGCAGAAATCACAGTCTCGTCTTGTGTGCCCCTATCAGTAGTAGCTGACATGTAGAGCCTCTCAGACTCTTAATACCCTCTTTCGGAAATATTCTCAACTTTTGAAAGTCTTCTGAGTATAAGTTTACGATTTTTCTTATTACAGTAAGCTTCACGAGATATGGAAACATTTATTCAAACGGTTCATTTTTTATTTTCAGTTAATTTTTCACTTGGGCCTTTCAAGCCCACGTGTGTAGGTACTGTAAGTTAAATGTTACGCAAAGTCCATTTTATCATTTTGTCATTTGTAAAGCCAAGCCAAGTCAATCCTTGTCAAACAGAGTTCAAGTACTTCTCCTATGTGGTCGTTTGGGCCACATTGTTTTTCATAACAGTGGTAAGAGAAATTTAACGAAGAAATTCATTTGAGGCAGTTGTGTTTCTTATTTTTTTCGTGGCGAAGGGACGAAAGATTCTAGGAACGGATTCCGCATCAGTTCATTGTGTTTCCGTGCTAAGTAGGAGGAGCAATAATCTTTAAAAATCGAAAGGAAGTGCAGGATCGCGTCGGAGTGGGATTTGAACCTACAATCCCTAGAATAATAGTTAACGCACTTACCAATGGAAACAAAACTACCAAAACCACGATAGTTGTAATTGCGTTTAAGTCCTACCCATACTAAAAATTATTTTTTTTTTTACCATGTGCGCTCACCACAAATGGACTCAGCGATCGTCATGTTTTCGTATACCTCCGATAAATTTATACTATAAGACACTTTAAAGCAACTTAAGGCTGAATTCGGAATCGAGAGGAATGTCAAACCGTTTTATTATGCTTCTTAATGGAACTGCGCGCACTGGACGGAACCAGTCGCAGCCGTACGCAGTAAGTTTGATAAAATCTAAAATTAACGCAACTGAACGAATGAACATAACTTAAAATTTGTGTTAAAATGGATTGCTTATCGTTTTCTTGCCAGAGATAATTTTTCAGACTAAGTACACTGGCATTTTTGTTTGTTAAAAAAAAAACTAGTTTGGGTCCTTCTCTTATGTTCCTAAAGCAAACGTTGTAATATCCTATAGCGTTTCTATTATAAACAGCCAATTCAGCAGAGTTTTATAATTTTCTCCATATTTCTTCGACTGAATTTTGGCTCAAACTTTCCTATCACTTTAAATTAAGTATGCGTCCATTGTATGCAACTGTCGTTCACCTCAGTTTTAGTGCGTAATTCTTACGTTTCCCTCCGTTCCATTGCGTTGTGTCCATGGTACTTACTTCAGCATTTATTTTAAATATAATTTTTCTGAAATGTTCAGGTATTTTCCCATTGAACTACATTCAAGCATCATCTGGCGATTCAATACAAAATCTTCCAAAATCAATAGCTGTTGAATCGCTGTTTAACTTGACACCAAGATTTTATGTGAGACCACAATCTTATCAATTTGTAGTTCAACTTCGACAATAGCTAAATGCACATCTTAATTTATCCCATCAGCTTGAAATTTAAGGGAAATTGATGAGTTTCGCTTAAAAATTGTACCTCCTCAGCATAATTTTTTCGAAAATTCTTAAATTTCCCATAAATTTTCGTTTCCGCAACCCTCCAATGTTAAGAACCTCTAAACAGAATTTCGCAAATGAATGCAACATCAAGTTTTACTTTAATGACTCACTTTGGACTATGATTCATAGGTCTCACCTGTTTCATAACAACTAGCGGTGGAAAAAAACAACAACAATAAATTTACTAAAAGAGCATGCATCATTGCATATGCCATAGAAGAAATCCTGTTCTGGTCGGAAGTTAAATAGATCTTCGAATAATGCAGGTGAGGGATACCTACCTAGATATATAAAGGGAAATTACGATTACTGCCCATGGGCTCACCACTCTTCCATTAAATTTCAACAAGAGGGAAAGTAAAGCAGCAGATTATCTTCCTGTAATTGCAGTGGAAGACTGTAAGTGCGCTGCTAATGCACCTCTTTGAATATTGCTCCCCTAATGTGCATCTTAAGCGTCCGTAATGGCGTCTATTTACCTATTCAATGTGGAGTGGCTTGTATGGTGCAACGGCGGTAAGGGATATACTGCCCCATCATTGATTGGAGCCTTTATTCACACAATTTTCTGACCACTTGACATGCATATGCAGTCGGTGTGTGTTATCAGCCGCAAAACACAACATCTGCGATGTATACTTACTCATTGCCGTTCTGTGCTGTGTTTCTTCCCGAGTTCCCGCACCCCATCAATCACACTGTCAGCGGTCGGGTGGAGGGGCGCAATAATATCCACTCGTAAGTCATAGAAAGCAAAAGAGATGCGATACGAACACAAAAGACGCTCGGTTATACTTTTCTAAAATCACTTGATAGGTCAGTGACCCAATGAACAATTGCTTGCGCCCTATAACCGCCGGTGCAGTGCAGCACAGCAGCCTCGTACTGCTGTAGTAGCCATAGCATCCAGGCTGCAGTGCAGTGCAATGCAGCAGTCCGCAAGTTGTACCGTGTGCGCATTACACGTTAAGTTAAGAGCAAAGACGGAATATTGTCTGACATACACGGCATATGTATGTATGTCTCTATGTTTGTGTATACATAAAAGAACAAGGCTGCCTAGAAGAGTATAACGTCCGACCTAAGCCTTAGTAGTTTCCTTAAAACGAGCAGAACCAAGAAAACTAATAAAATGGGTGTAGCCGAGTATTACGTACCCCCGATTAGAACGCACTCGCCCTCGGGGGGCCCTGGATCTGGATCACCATAAACAAACCGCGACCGAACAGCACAAGCAATGAGCCAGAGTACCATGTAGACGGGGCACAGGGCGCTCCACAATTGGGTACATGCAGCCAAACAATACGTCAGCGTCCAGTAGTAAATTAGTCACTTTTTATACTTAACCCATTTTAGCTTGTCATGAGTGTTCACGCATGCATGCGATCCAAATTGCAAGGCAGGAAATTACTAGGCAGTCGCAACTCGATTAACTCGAGAGTCCGAGCCCAGGAGTCGCTTGGTACTTAATCCATAGCCGGGGCCATTTACGATTTGCTTGACCATTGTATTTGCGTTTGGATAATGATTTGTGGTATGAGGTCAGCTTAAATGAAGCTGGCTTCTTCGTGAAGATCGTTGTTTGATGATTATTAATTTTGCGATTCTTCAATAGTTGCGCTTAGGTAGATCGTTTATGGGGATACGTGAGATGTTGGCGATATTTTGGTATTAATATCTTTAAATTAGAGTAGATTTCTTGCTAACAAAATTTATTCGGTATTTTACTTTTCCTCACTTTTAACGGTGACAGTGTAATATGAAAAATCAAGTAAAAGCAAGCTACTTAAATATTTTACAAAACTAAAATGGGGTTAGGATAGGAGAGCAGACACTGCTGACTCAAAATATTGGGGCACAAAATTATACTATTATACAACATAATCCAACGTAAAAATAAATTAAATGTCTCATAAATTTCAGCAAAACATCAACAGAGAATTCCCCAGAATGTTTCCAATGCAATTTTCCCTTCTAACTAAAACCCATGAAACAATTTATTTTATATAGTAGTAACCGTAAGGTTTCCATTACCAAATTATATAACTTGAGTTATATAGTTTAGTACTCGAAACCTCTTCGTAACCACTATAAACCCCTTATAGAGCTTAAATGGAGGACTATATAAAGGTTACTGTGACTTGATTTAGGTAACGTTATAAAAAAAAAAAGTTTTATGAAATGAGTAATAAAAATATTCTGGTTACCTTAATATAACTTCTTATATAACCTGGGATACTCTCAATTAATTTACTTTGGTCACAGCAGTGGTTGCGGTAATGTATCAGTTACCTTTATAAACTTTGTTTATAATGGTGATGGTAACGTTTCCACAACGCTTGCAATTTTCTCAGACTGATTACTTTTAGTGAAATTACTTTTCATTACCTTTATAAAACAATATAAGGCAAATATTTACCTAACCTATCTTGACATAAAATTTCGATATTTTTTTGTACTGCATTTTTATAATGTAAGGGTTTAATATTTTTACATCTTAGAATTACAATTTATCGGAATGTATGTGGTGAAATTCAGCTGCAATTGAAATTTTACTGTGAATATCATCATAGATACTTCTAAAAAATACAGACCGCTCCAGAAAAAAGCAATATTTAATAATTTTAATTAAATATGACAAAATTTAAAATTTTCGCTTAGGTGATATTAATTGATAAAAGTAACATTACATAATTTAAAAAAATTATGTATCTAAAATGATGTATTTTCTTCATATAAAATAAAAACGGAAGCCATATATCAGCAATTTAAATAACTGGCTTAACCGACATTTTCTCTTTTATTTGCAATGCACAGATGAAAATATGGCGGCTTGTACTTAAATGAACAAATTACCATTATAAAACTTCAACTACTTTTATATAAAGTTAATTACCCTTATAAAACTTCTAGAAATATTATATAAACTAAAGGAACTACCATATATTGTATGTTACTACCATTATTATTGTATGTTACCTTTGGTAATGTTATATATCTTATAGTAACAAAAAACAGACGTTAGTGATCTTATAAACCCTTTGGTTATATTGTGTTACCTTTGGTAAACTTATATATCTTAAAGTAATGACAAAATGTCTGTGTCATGTTCTTCTTATAATACTTTTTATTGTACGCTCCTCGGTAGTGCAGTGAATAATTGTAGTTACGAAAAAAAATGAGATATAAAATCGTGCAAATTAAAAGGGCAGGTCAAGAAGACCTATTTTGTGTATTGTCTCAACATCTCGGGAAAATGCATATTGAAATGGCCAAATACGAATAAATTACGTTACTAAAAGTGTCCAATTTTTATGACAGTCATCTTCGTTACTAAAACGCCATAAATAAATGAAAATAGTTTTATAATGGCTCCATTTGATACTAAAAGTCATTTGTGTTTATAGCGGTCACCGTAGTTACTACAAAAAAATGTTACGATATTTTATAGTAGGTACATGTATTACCGAAAGTTCCCAATGTTTATTAAAGTCACCTAACTTACTGAACGTTGTCGACTTATATAAGAGTAACCACGGATACCGCAATAAACACTTATTACCAATCAGTTATATAACGTGGTGATGAAAACTATTATAAAACTTTCTTATATACCTTCTAGTAATGGTTACTCTAAGTTATATAGACCGATGTTTGAAACATTTCCACCACCAACTCATAAAACCTTCAGTAACTTACTTCCACGAGAACAATTAGTAATCTTAAAAAACTCTAATATAACTACGCCACCAATTGGTAATATTATAAAACTCTTATATGACCACTCAAATTCTTATATAACCGAGTAACCATTATATATCCCTTATAAAAGTACCCATCACCTTCAGTCACCAAAAATTGGAAAAATTGTTACTTGGGAAGTTCGTTAGAAAGTGAATAAATGTTCATTGAATTTGTATAAGTAGCGAAGGCTTTGGTGTATGGTTTCAAGTGAATAACCGGGTGTCCATAGGTCTCGGTGAGCTAAAAAAACTTTTATAGGAGGAGTGTTAAGGGAAGGGGAGTTAAAGTACTGACCATTTCCACGTGGCAGTGCTGCGAATATTTTTTGCCAGGTTTTCCTCAAATATGATTTATTTCTGGAAATACTTCATCTGTACTACCATAGATAGATCGACATTTGAAAGAGTAACATTGTCCTACATATTCTAAAGAATAGTTTGGCCCTCTACTCATCACCAGAACAGCCAATGTCAAAATTTTGAATTTTATTGGGTATTTTTTATACCTTAAAATACTTTCATTTCCAAAAACAAACGTAATAGTTTTTTTTTTACAAAAATGGAAAGTCCAGATTGTTTTCTCAAAAATTAATGAATGCAATTGATTACCTACCTACTTAAGTAAGTTATTATTGTAAAAATTCTAAGGACAACTTCAAATGTAGATATAAACAAATTTTCACCACGCGGATGTCATAGGTCATGCTTAAATAAGCAAAGAGTTGTAATTGTATAGGTGGAAGAGAAAGGAAATCCTAACGGTTTTCGAAATAACGGGAGATATTTGGATATGTTTTTATAGATCACCCTGTAACTTCTGAACGTTTCATCGTATGATAGTGATTTAAAATTCATTATATAAACAATCATTGGACCTTTCCAATGATTTATAAATTTAACCCCGCTTCTTTCGGCTTTGAAGTTATTTTTTATTTTACTTTTTTATTTAATTACTATTTTTACAAAAAAACACGTCATAAACACCCAACTTTTATATACGATTTAAGAAGCCCAAAAGCTTCATGACTTATCACACTCAGTACTCAAAATGACCCTTTCTGCGTTTTTTGCACTTTTTTTTTTAACATATCCCGTAAAGTTTAAATCACCATCATAGGGTGTAACGTTCAGAAGTGATAGGAAGATCTATAAAAACATACCCAAAAATCTTAAATTCCCATTATTTTTAGAAACTGTTACGATCCCCGTCCGCCATCATACAATTTTTTGCTTCACCATGCATGATCTGTGCAGGTAACTAAACTTAAAATAACGGTTCGTATGACTTTTTAAGTTTTATTAAAAAATTCAAAAGCTTTGACATTAGTGGTTAATTTTTACTCATTCGTGAGGAGCAGAGAGACGTCTAAAATTTAATGTACCTGTAGTGTGGAGTAGGTATCCTTTTTGCAATTCTGGTGCATTGGGCAGTATAGAATAATAATATCAAAATAAATTAAATCTTACATTTTAAACATAAATCCCAAAAACCAGCTATGACAGATAAAATTTTGCTATGACAGATGAAAATCGGCCAATTAGAGAAAAACTATTCACAAACAATTAAGAAAAGATAAAGTTCCTTTTACAAAAAATTAAAGAATTTCTAATTGACACAAATAATAATTTTTTTACTATTTCTATCTTAATCTTAAAAAAGTAAAAAAGCTAGAATTGGTCTAAAAGACCAATTTTTATGATATCCTAGATGAATAATTTCGTATAGTCACCCATCAGCATTTGATTACTGAAGTGGTTTTTCGCATATATTTCTATAACGGCTCGTCTAGGATGGATCGTTTTCACATTATCTGTAAAAATTCTACATTTTTATATGGCAACACCAAGAAGGGCTTGCCTATTTTTGAATTATATTTACTATTTTTATGAAAACTCTATACAAAATTTCAGATCTCTACGTTGACGACATCTGAGGCTGTGCCCAAATATACTGGGTATCGCAAAAGTAATGACCCTATTTGGTTCAGCTACAACTTCTTTTCTAAATTAGAAAACTAGCATTAGCTTTTCTTATGTGTCTATCTGTGCCATGAAATTTTGTCCCAGTAGGAGTTGAAGATGATGTCTCTTAAAGGGTGACCTCCACAGTTGATGCACATTTCAGCCCTATCTATGACATTTTCCATAACTTGCCATAACACTTCCTGCGATATGTTCCTTATTTCATGATGAATGTTTTCGTTTAGGGCTGCCAGAGACTTTGGCTTGTTCACATACACCACTGATTTCAAATAACCCCAAAGAAAGAAGTTTGGACAGGTCAGATCAGATGATCTTGCAGGCCAAGGCAAATCGCCAAAACGAGGGATAAAACGGTATGGAAAAGCGTCTCTCACTAAGTCCATAGTGTCGCGCGCTGTGTGTGCCGTGGCGACGTTTTGTTGGAACCAGATGTGCTCCAGCGCCAATTCATCCGATCAATCTTTCAGCACAGACGTCACACCATAAAGTAACTTTTAGTGGTTGTAAAGGTGCGCAGATTTTCAGTGCCCCAGAAGCGAGTATTCTGCTTATTGACATGCCGCGACAGATGGAAATACGCTTCGTCTCTCGTAACTAATTTAAAAAAAAAAATCATCCTCTTCAAGGTTGAGGTTTATTACGTGCTGGTTGTACTCTAGACGAGCTTGGTGCTCAGTAGGCAGCAGCTGATGAGTCATCTGAGTTTTATACAGAAACATCTGCAAGTCTTTGACCAAAATACGCTGCAAAGTTCGCCTGGAAATGCCCAATTGCGTGCCACGTCGCCTCATTGATGTTTCTGGACACTCTTCCACATCTTCGCGCACAGCATCCATATTTTCGGCTGAATGGCCTGTTCTTGGTTTGCCAGACTTAGGTCTATCCAATGTTGCTCTAGTTGCTTCGAGGCGTGGCGTGTGGGAAAGCATCGCATTGTGCGACTAACCGGTGCCGGACGGCGGGGAAATCTTCAACGGAATTCACGTTGTGTTTTTTATGATGAATTATTCCGTAAAAACATTGACACGATTACTCCACGTTCTTGGGGAGTATAACGGTCCATGTTTATTTTTAGTAATTTTACATTTGTTTACTACACAATTTTCAATATCAGAATGACAGGAGATGTCGAAAATTTTGTATGGCAACTGCACAAAGGAGCTACCCGATGTGTTCCATTTTGGAACTTAATTTTACTTTTTTTTTAAAAGCCCGGGTGCAGCTTTCTAAATGTAGATAACAAGCAATTCAGGTCTTTATTGCTATGCTGATGAGATCGCCATTCAATGCTAATCGAAACACACAGTATGCTCACAATATTTCTTTATGAAATTTTAATTTTCGGCTACCAAAGCCAGTAACTAACTAGTACCTCTGTTCGTGGGTTTTAAACATTGCACGCAGTAGGCGGAAAATTGCCTGTACACCTCTCTCTTCTGAAAAAAAAAATTTGTTTTCTAAATTTATTAAAATTCACATTTTATAAAAAAATTACATTTAATTCACGATGAATTGTGAGCCAATTCCAATACTACAATAATAAAATTAAAAATTACACCTTATAGAGAAAAAAAAACACTGTAATTAATAAAATCAATCACCCATTAAATAAGAAATTGCGCACACTTGCTTTCACTGAAAACCAAAACGACTTTGCTTGCTTTGACTGAAAATTTAAAATTCTTATAACTCATTTGAAATGCGAAATATTACTAAAACAACTGCGGGATTGTGTGTCCTCTTTTTTCAGGAAACTATGGTTCGGAATTGTTTAACCAGATCAAAATATAATGAACTCGTTACCTATTCACTTTTCATAGAAGTGGTTAAATAAGACGTGTAGAGAGAAGGCAACCTAGAATGTGCTTTGAAATATTTTCAAGAACTAAAAACTCTGACTGGGTCATCCCAATGTATTGCGCTTACGGAAATAGCAGCAAGCCTTCTCCCAAACATACCTTCTTAACTAATTTTCTTTTTTCTATATAATTTTCGCGCTGATTTTATTTTTTATTTTTGAACGAATTACTAATTATCTATAATTATAGAAATAAAACAATCCTAGAATTCAGTCCCCATAAAACGACCCCCTCATAACATTTCATGGAAATTATAAAAACTTTTATCTGATAAATCTGACTCGTTGTCGTATAGTATACCCAGAAACTTGTGAGTTTCTTATCACAATTTTTAAATAGCGCATGAGCGACCAGATACAAATGCCCAAATTCCATTATTGTCCATTTGGTAGTGACCTCTTTTTGCCCCATAATTTATTCGGACATAAAACTTTTAACGACTTTTGAACAGAAATAAAGGCTACAGTGCACTCACTCTATGTATGTGTAGCTAGCGCATTATCATCATCTTGATGCAGAAGCTACGTTACCACTTTGCTCCATTATTATTGCATCGTGCCTATCTGAAACGTATCGTAATTACCGCACTATTTATATACGAGAGAGAGAAAAAAAAAGAAGTTGTAAAGTCATTTGATAAAAGGAAAAAAAAAAACTGAAGGAAATCTTAACGTTGCCGTTGTAATATTATCAGCTGAGCATTAGTACTATTTTATATATGTACGAATACGAAAGCTAATTTACAGCCGGCATAATGTAATCGACAATCAGCAATTATTTATGAATCCCTGTCAGTCGCGTGCATTTAGCGTACTCAGATTTACGATCGAATAAAGTAAATACCCCGCGCCATCAACTGTTGACCACAGTCACCAACACCAAACATCGGTTGAAGATACAATTTGCCTCCTTCTGCTAGTGGCGCATAAGTATATCATAAGAACTCTGCGCCGACGCCGAACTGGCCATCGTCCATATGTATGGGCAGCTCAGTAGAAATGCATTAAACACAATAAAACTGGAAATTAACAATCGACAGTGATTTCTACTTTATTTACTGGAAAATGACTTAAAAATGCTACATAGACTCCTTATCCATTTTATTGTCAAGGCGAGTATAAACTGCGCAATTCGCTTAGGTTGGCATGGAACAGGGAAGCAGGGAAGGGGATCAAGCGTGAAGAAAGACAGAGGATTATCTGCGAGATAATAAAGACTTAAGCCTGAGGCGGCGATTGATGAAGTTAAAGAAAACTTTATTCGAGCAATATTGCAATTAATAATAATTTATTAATGATAACTGTGTTGAGTTGACTGAATACATCAAGCCTTTATCAACGGTTATATGTATGCATGTATGTCTGTCATAAGTTAACCCCTAGCTAATGGGTGTGCGCGCGCTTCTTAAGTCTACAGAAAATTAGATTTTTTTCATTAGGCAAACTTCTCACGTTTTCTTTGCGCACAACGAATTATTCTCCCATCTAAAGAATTTTCAAATATTATTTTCGCTGAAGTAAGCTTTCGTGTTTTGCGTTTGTTCTATACTGCCTATGAAATGCGGTCATGGATTTCATCATATTGACCAAGGGCTAGTTTTTAAAGCCACTGGCAAGTGTCCCTGTAATACGAAACCGTACGATGACTTTCGTTTACACCTCAGATAGTATGGGATGGGATGGGATGGAATGGAATGGGATGAAGACAAACGTTCTTTGCCGCGGCGATGTATGACTCATTTGAGAGATAAGAAAATCGATAAGATGGATATGGTCGCCACAAATCGTTATATAACGTCTTCGACAAGTTCAAACTTGTCTCGAATAAGAAGCCAAGTGTTTTCTTCAGTTATGCTTCTTCGTCTGTCCGTTCGTTGTATAGACGTCTATATAATATATAATAAATGCATATGTATGTACGTACGTAGTTATACATATATAACAAAATGCGTGGAGCTTGCAGATTTGCCGATCTAAAGAACTGGAAAAAGTTGCTGACACCTGATACCTACTTGTTCGAAGCCGAACATTGCGAATTCTTTAGATCTAGCCGCTCTGTGTGCCACTGTCGAACTATAGTATGAGCCATCGATAGATTTTTTTCTTTCGTCATTTAATGTAAATTTTGACTAATAACGCATGCGCGTTTGTACATTTAACTTTCTCCGGATTTCAGTCTGAATTTAAATTGCAATAAAATGAGTCATTCTGCAGCATTTTGAGAATAATTATGGGGGCATTATGAAAAATTCTGATTTAATTTTGTAATCATGAATAAATAATTTGAAATTGATTTTGTTATGAATGTTTTTCAATATTTTGAAACTACTGAAAGATTGTTTTTCTAGGTCAATGAACGTTTTCTAAAGTATGTCTTCCAGCGAACAAACTTAATGTTGGCAATGAAAATTTATGAAAAGTACATACGATTTCCTAGCTTTTTTCAACAACTTCATACAAGTACGTTTCGTAGCCAGTACGTCATTGTAAATGATGATAATTTCTTTTAGTAGAAGGCCTGGTTAATATAAATAAAGTCATCCATCGTGTGATGAAATCGGTTTCATATTCAAATTGATTGTTAAGTTTAAATCACAATTACTTAGTTAAATGAAATATCTGTAGATTAAGAGGCATGCGCAGGAGTTTTGGAGATCTTTAGAGACTAAAGTTCAACTATCGAAATAACTTATACGAATAAGGGTCGATTTGCTATTGCGAAGGTCTACGGTAGTTGTCCTGATATAAGAAATGAATAAGTTTTCAAGAAATAGGTATCCAAATTCCTGAAACAATCGATGCACTGTCCAATAATTTTTTTGAATCAGCATTAGACCTTAAATTTCAAAAATTACAGATTTTTCCATTGAGAAGGTCTAAAGAAAAAAAAATTCTGAAATATCGGAAGATAATAACTTTCATACGGAACAAATATGTCACCACTATTAGAGCACAAATTGCCTGGAGTGGATTATTTCGATGACGTTAATATAAACGATCTCAGACCTCATGCACCTATTTACAAGTAGAAGGAAACGTGATTTAGAGACATTCTCCTTGAATAGAACGACCATACAACTAACTAAAGAGGTCAGGTTTCTGGATATAATCTTCGATCAGAATTATCATGGATTCAACACTTATCGGAGATCTTTATAGAAAGTTATTGCAGGATTCTGTATATGAATGCCAAAGACTGTAAGGAAAAACTTTTGTTTTGAATTCAAATTATAGTTTATTGGTTCTAAGGGCCTATGATAATTTACTGATCCTTATAATGGTGGACCAAAATATAGGAAAGAAGCAGCTATGAAGATCTGACCCAGTTACTCCTCCAAAGTGAACAGCAAAGGACTTCAGATATTCTGGCTAGGATAAGGTGAGAATTCTTTTATAAATTTTAGTTAATTATTCCCGGGTGCTAAAGGTATGTACTATAAACACAAAAAGTATCCGTAATAAAATTGACGGATTTCAGTATATCATCTCGGATTTGAGCTTTGATGCTATATTTTTCAGTGAGACCTGGTTGAACAATGAAATTTCGTCCTTTTTAGTATCTATATCAGGATACACGTTATTCAGAAATGATCGTAATGGTAGGTCAGGGGGAGGTCTAGCGATTTATATCCGTGACGGGATAAAGTCAAAATAGATTTCGTTTTCACGGGATCAATCAATCGAGTTGCTATGTGTTGAAATAGAGTCCGGTAGTGAAAAATGCGTACTAGCAGCAGTTTATTGTCCTCCGAAATCTTTTGATTGCGATAATGGAGTACATATTGTTGAGCATAACTCAACATAATGCAAACGTCGTTATAGGAGGTGACTTCAATGTTAATTTAATACGTTAGGATAGCTCAGCAAACAAGTCTTCGCATTTTGTTCAGTACCTCCATCTTAATGTAATAAATTCTTATCCAACATATTTCAATACTTCAAATCCTTCGTTGCTTGATCTAATCCTTATCACGGATAATGATAGAGTAGTCTCCCACAATCAAATCAATCCTCCTAGTACGTTGATTATGACTTTCTCTTTCGTAATAACGCTTTTTCCCAAACAGAATCTCTTACCACGACTATAATAGAAAACAAGCGAGTCCTTAATTGAAGAGTGTTTCATTCTATCTTGGTATATAATTTACAACTAACTTCGGTTGATCATTAAGTGGAGACTCTTACTTCATTGATTTCCTACCTATATGAAAACTACGTTCCTGTTAAAACAAAATGTATTCAACGGGAGGGTTGTCCATGTTGCCTTATTTATTGAACGTGATCACTTATATAAAAAACACACACATCTAAAAACTAGTGCATCCAGATCAGTCTATGTTGTCGCTCCCAACAGTGCCAATGCAGCAATTAGGCGTTCAAAGTATCCGTATTACAATGATTATCTCAATCTAAGGCAGGCTGGGGTTTTTGGCAAAGACAAATCAAATTGTACTTTTAGTCCGGATGATATTAATGCATCCTTCACCTCAGCTAGTCAAATGCTTTCGTCAACCTCTAGTGTGATCTCTGCTTACTTGTTTGCCACCACGCAAACAAATTTCGAACGCAATGCTAACATAAATCCTTCCTCATTGCGAGCGGTGAGTCTAGATGAACTGTCTCTAGCATTGAATTCTATAAAATCTGATGCAGTTGGTCCTGACAACTTATCACCACGCCTTTGTTTTTTCCTTTCATTAGTAGTTATGTTCTCCATATTATAAATTCATGTCTAATGTCACCATATTTTCCTAGCAGTTGGAAAGTTGCCACAGTTCTAACCATTCCGAAAAAAACTTCTCCTGAGAATTCCGCTGACATTCGCCCAATAAGCCTGTTACCTTTTCTGTCCAAATTGCTGGAAAAGGTCATGTCCAAGCAAACTATTTCTTATGTCGAAGATAATAACTTGCTGACGCGTTGGCAATCGGGATTCCGTCCAAACCATAGTGACGAAATTACGGTCCTCAAGATATCTTCTGACATAAGAGCTGTCCTCGACCAGGATAACCTCACGACGCTAATATTAATGGATTTCTCAAAAGCTTTCGACTGTGTTGATCACATTTTACTTACAGAGAAACTTCATAACTATTTAATTTTAGTAGCTCTCCCACCGCTCTGGTTGAAAGGTTCTTGTCGGACCCACTAACTTATAACAATCGACTGAGCCATTTACAACTTCATGTGGCACAAATATTGTGTTTCTGTTGATCATCGTTAGAGCACCCTTTAAAACTACATAAAAAAACATGTAAAACTTAACCAATAAGATGAAATTTTACACCGGTAAATCGAATTAAATTTTAAAAAGTTATTTTCTTGTGTCGAAGTGAAATTTTAATCGCTTATAAGGAATTAAACTCATTCCGACTTTAATTTTCAAAAGTTATTCTCAACTGAATTCTGCGTATGGGAAGAGAGACGGAGCATGGTAAACACTATCCTTACCTTATTCTTTCTGCCACGATTGCATCTGCAGCCAACATACAAACATCAAAAGGCATAAGAAAACGTTTAGTAAGAAATATTTTGTGTTGGTAGCTCCAACTCTGCTATAGGGCGAAAGGGAAAACTGTAAAACTTGTGCCATTCTTTCCTATAGGAAAATGGCAATACTCTCAGTCCATTGTTATAAGTCAGTGGTCAGATTACAGCCAGAGAGTTAAAGTCAATGGTATACTGTCTAGTGCTTCCAATCTCACGCGTGGTGTTCATTAGGGTTTAATATTGGGTCCACTACTATTTAGATTTTCCATAAATGGTTAGCGATGTTAAAATCCATCGTTATGCCGATGGCGTACAGATCTATCTAAGCAGACCAACTGGTTTTCCGAGGACTGTATCACACGTATAAATGCTGACCTGGACAGGATATATTATTGGTCAAAGCGTAATCGTCTGTTATTAAATCCAGGGAAATCAAAGTGTATAAAATTCTACAATCCAACCTGTAACGAAATTGATATACCTCCAGTTACTCTAAACGGTTTTCCATTGCCTAGTCTGAGTAAGGTGTCCAATCTTGGAATCATACTTCACTGTAATGTGAAGTGTTGCGACAAGGTTAGTGCGATGATTAGAAAAATTTATGTAGTACTACGACGATTATGGCTTTCTGTCAACAATCTATCAAGTAGCACATACTGTAAATTAGTTAAAACATTGATATTGCCCCATTTCATTTTCGGCACTTTGACTTTTCCTTGATTGGATAGCTCATGTGCACGTAGGCTGGAGGTTCCTTTAAATCACTGTATTCGGTTCATACATGGATTAAGAAAGTCTCACGTTTTCGGCATCGTTTGGTTGGTTGTCCACTGATATCGTATTTAAATGAGAGAAATTTGGTATTCTTGTATAACTCACTCCAGTCGATTAAACCGGATTATCTTAGAGAAATGTTCCAATTTACATCATCCCGGCGCAATAAAAATCTAATTCTACCACGCTTCTATAAATTAGTAATGGAAGGTTCTTACCTTGTCCAAGTAGTTCGCTTATGGAATTGTCTTCCTCTTAATATCCAAGCTGCAGGCACTGTTAATACATTCAAAAAGCTTTTATTAACACTTAACTTGATTTTCTTTATCTTTTTATATATATACTGTCTCTCTGCATTGGAAAAATAGTATAAACTTATTTGTGATTACTTTTACTATTTGTTTAATTATTCATGTTATGTTTCATAATTATATTGTTTTTTTTTCTCTTTGTTCTCTAATTTTTTAAATATTAATATTTTTAGTTTGTATTTTTTTTCTATTTTGCTTTTATAACTTTATCTAGTGCCACTTCTTAATTATACTACAAAATATTGTAAATCTTGTGTATATTATCCAGTTAAGAATAAATTTATTATTATTACTACTGAAAAGATTTTGGTAAGGAAATAGTGGAGTTTTTTCAGAATATCTTCACCCTACAGTTCACTACAGTGCACCACACAGTGCACAGCTCAATCAGAAGATTTTAAATGATCAGTATTTCTCGAATTGCCATGTAAGTTGAAAAACATCCATATTTTACAGTTAAGTTTACGAGTGAATTTGAGTAAATGAATTACTCATTTTCATACCAAAACTCCTTTAAACGGTAATTTTAGAGCACTTGATGCTTCACATGCATATTTTTCACTATGCTTCCTTCAAAGCTAACTGGGAGCGCTTCCAATCGACTTCCTTTAGAGCGCTCCGAACTTTTCTTGCTGGGTAGTTTGACAGAATTATGGTGCCATTGTTTTTCTTTTTCTTTCTTAAACTCATTGTTGATCAATCTAATTATGCCAAACTTTTAGATAGCAGGGTGCAGAAATAGATATTAATAACGCATTTAAAAAACTCAACCCAAAGAATCAAGTTGCTCTCGTCAGTTTTGCATATTTAATTGAGTATCAAAAGCAAAAACTCAATTTTTATGAATTTATTGATGGGCGCGTAAAATTTTATGTGGAGTTCAGTGCGTGTGTTGCCTATTAAAATGAATCCTTCTTGTCCTCCTGTCTCCTTGGCATCTGTAGAATTCAAAGTTGGTTTCACAAGCTGTAGCCAAGCAGTCAACATCTTCTTGCGTCATATAGCTCAGCAGGATATTAATGCTTAAACGGTAGCACGTTAGTAACGTGATATAAAATTTATTAGTAATATTATTTTAAGCTTCCTTCATAGAGACGAGAGCTTCATTTCGATGAACTTTATAAAATGCTATTAACATTTACGATTCAGCTCCAAGTGCCCTTAGAAGAACACTGTCCGGGCCAAGGAAGATGTTTGCTTTGGTGATTGCGATAAACTTTGCATAGTGAATTGGGATAGGGGAGAGAAACATGGGTGATGATGAAATGCAGCTCATATTCTGGTTAGAGTTACTACTACAAGTAATGTGAGAAGTTTCGTGATGAAAATGATAAAATGAAAAGCATGGAATTTATGTGAATTTATTTATTTACATACAAACGAGTATTTACCTCTCTGTAAGAATTTTCGGGTTTGCTTTGATACATAAAATGTATAACTGTAGTGATTAGTCTGATGGTTTTGGACCAGATAAAAGGAGCCAAATAAAAGCAATCAATTTTGATGATTACTAAATATTTATTTATTTAAATATTTTGAGTTTAACTCTGAAAAAGATCACAGTATATCCAAGGAGCTATTAACTAATAGTAAGTATGTTTGCCAGTAATTGAAGGTTTTTTAAAGAGATAATTTTAGGTAAGGTTTTGTTTTTGTTTATTTTAAGGCATGTGGACAGGAGATTCCATCCCATGCACGGATGCTATGGCGGCCCATTGTCCTGTCCAGCTAGAGGCCTATTCACCAAAACCTTCCTGTCCTTTTAATGAAGCGCATCAGGTCTTGGTGAGGAAGGTTTGTCATCACATATTCAGATAGAAGGGCAGACTCTACAGTATCCAGCCTCCTCCAGGCGAATGCCGAACAATCACACAAAAAGTGTTCGGTTGTCACAGGCTCTCCTTCTTAGAAGGACAGACATTCAGGGCTGTCAGCAACTCCCATCCTTGTTGGATGAGTATGAAGCGATATGTAGCCGGTAATGATGCCAACCACAGTTCCGTATTGTTTCCTTCGTAGCCCAAAGAGAAACTCAGATATGTTCCTATTAGGCCCATCAAAAAACAGTTTTGTGCACCTGCAAGTTCTCAGGTTCACCCATTTCTGCTGATGCATCCTATTAACATCTGATTTGATGAGAGACCCGATACTCGAGGTGGCAACGCCTACGGGTAAGGGTTATTTCGTTCTAATTTTAACATAATAGTTTTTCGGAGAGGTATTTAAAAAATTCCATGCTTTATTGCAGTCCTGTATACGACATTGGGCTGCTTAGTCTCATAAGCCTTAAGTATTTTTTTGTTTTTTTTTTTTGTAAATTTGGTTGCACACCGGTATAACGCATATATTTATCTTAGATCAAAATCTACAGTCAGTGTTTTTGATATTCGAAGGAGTGTTTATGGGAGTTTGTAGAATGCAATAGTCCGGTGACTCCTTGGCTACATGTTACTACGATCTTGGATAAAGAAAAAAAAATTTTCCTAGATTTTTCAATGTTTTGCTCACTTGACCTCCTTTTTCCAGATGATTAAATTTATAGCGAGAGAAAAGTTCTATAAATTCTTGTTTGTATGTGAATATTTCAAAGATGAGACCCATCTAGAAAACTTTTTACAAATTTGTACATCGTAGGTTTGAACATTGAAAAAATAATTTTTATATACAAGCACAATGATGACAATTGAAAATTGAAATATCCCAGCGGGAAATCTGGTGATGCCTTCCATGTGAAGGCTTAGTGCAAGAAAATTAAAAAGCTGAAGAATTTTTGATCCATTCCAGATTCATCCCGGAAAAAGTTGCAAGTGCACGCAGTTGTGTTTCGTTTACACAGAGGAAATTTATTTGTGAAATTTTTGTAATATTTTACTTAATAAGTTCAAATACAATAGAAATAATATGATAGACGAACTTTCTAAATATTAATTCATATATGCAAAAATTGAACTTCTTTTTAATATGCGTGGGTATCTAATCCATCCTTCCAAAGAAGCTAGGAGGAAATACTATGAAAAAGCTTGAATTACTTCCTCCCAAGGACAGGTCTATACAAATGTCCCATAAAGTGTCCAATGAAGAGGTATGACTTCTCTTTCCGTCCAAGGAAGCACGAGGAACCACACGAAATCGCTTGAACTAGTTTCTTCCTAGGATATTTCTGTACAAATGTCTTATAAAGTATCCAGTACAGAGGCATGTAGCATACCTTCCAAAGAAGGCATCCGATTTTGATAATGGTATGATTCTATTTCCTGCTGGAAGGTAGCAAATAAATTCTTGTACTATTTTATTAAAAATGTTTATTATTCTTCAAACTATTGTTTTAAATTTGTAAGTACCGCACATACATATAGCCATATTATACGTATTTTTTGTAGAACGGTCAGTCAGACAGTAAAAATTATTACAATAAATTTTATAGTTTTCTCTATTTACAAACATTTTAATACCTCTGAAAACGTCTGTCAGTATACGTGAAAATCTGCAAATCCGGAAATTTTGTTGTGATAACTCCCTAGAAAGGAGCTACCCGATTTCAGTCATTTTTGAATTTGAATGCACATATAATTATGATAACGCTGTATACAAAATTTCAGCTCTCTTGCCCAACGTCTTGATTAACAGTGCTCAAATTCGAGGGTCATTCTACTGACATTCATACAGAACATATGAGGAAAAGTTTATTTGGATGTAAGCAGTGGTGCGAAATGTTCGAGAATGACCGTATAGCTATTATTGGTGACGAGCGAATCAAAGTTGAAGAGATCGCAGAGCCAATGGCCAGGCCCGGACATGAAGACCAAGGGTTCCTAGGCGGTTAACAGAGTCGGGCCCCCTTTTTACATAATTGAATAAAAAAGTGTTAACATTATTTTTCATTTATTTAATTTACGTCGACTTTAGAAAATAAACAGGCACCTTTTAAAATAACGGACTGCCTCAATATAGTACACAGCCTTCAATATTTCTGACTGTATGTATAACACAGAGAGTCAATTGAGCTTAATATCCTCTGTAGTCGATCTTAAATAGTTCTTCACTCGTTTTAGTGCTGAAAACGAATGTTCTGCCGAGCAGTTTTACCCTGGAGTACACAACAATATCTGGAACGCTAGTTTTACATTTGGATAAATGTCCAAAAGCCTTTTCCAAGATGTACAGGGCTGATAATTTTTCTCCCCGTGTAGCCCCGTGGGCGACAAATGAGTACGCAGGTGCAATCATTCGTTTTCCAAAATCCTGTCTAAATTTTCTAGATAGAAGGATTTCATTCAAGTTCCATGCGCCCTCGCGGATATCTTGATATTTGAATGTATGAGAAGATCAAACTTTTTACGTTTCTGTAGTTCTGCAATCAGCCAGTCCATAATGACGTTGAAACCGATTACTCTGAATTCGTCCTTATCGGATAGTGCGGCTTCGATCTTTTTACTTTGTAAATTGAGAATTTTCCGCCCTGCTCTGCCTCGTTGTAAATCCTTCCCTGGATGCAGAAACAATAAAGTGAATTAAACTGTTGTTAATGCCCTGTGTCGTATGTCATCCATGTATACCGTTTCGGGCCCTGGTGGAGCCCCCTACAATGTTTGGCTCCGTAAGAAACTGCCTAGTTTTCCTCGACAGAGGTTCGCTGTTGCCAATGGCTACTCTTTATAGCAGTAATGAATAAATCAGACCAGATCACCTTCATTATCGAAAGGTTTGTTCCAGATAGGTGTCTTGATTACTGATTATGATGAACACAAGAGCTTCCTATTTACAAGTAGTGAATGAATTTTCGCACCATTTTGAGAGTGAAGAAAATTAACTTTTGGATAAAATAATGGCCGGTGTTAAGACGTGGTTTTAATATTTCCAAACTGAGTCAAAGGTAAGTTCAAACGAGTGGAGACATACTTTTTCCGTGTATGAGAAAATTCAAGGCGTTCGCAGCTGTCGAACCGTTCTTTGACAATAAAGTACAGTGTACTCAGAATTTACTATAAAAAGCACAACAATCAATGCTTCTGCTTGCAATGAAACTGAAAATTGAGAAAAGTAATTCTACATCGATACGACTTAGAAAATTTAAAAGGGAGTTCTTCACGTTAACGCAACGTCACATTCTGGACATGCCACGAAGAACATAATCATAATCAAATATTGATACGTATTTTCTCTGCTTTTAATGTCTTCGATCCAATGAAAAATGAAATGGCGAATGTGCGATATCAGTTTGGATGATGAAGTGAAAACTGCTCTTAAGAAAGGTTTTCTCAAATTGGAATTATTTTTATATGAAAGTATACGACCCAATTCCACCCACTTTCAAACTAAGAAAAGTACAAAATTTAATCCCATTTTCTAGTATCATTTCTGTACATTCCAAACGGAATTACAAACTCTGTACACTTTATGAAATCATACAGGGTATAAAAAGTCTACGTACTTTGCAAGTTCGAAGTGAAAATTTTACTTTCTCATTTACGTAATTTATGATCTTAAGCCAATTCAAAATATGCCCAGCTTCTTAAGAATTTGTAGACAGGCTTCATGTTGAGTTCTAAACATTCGCTGGAGTACTCAGATAGTTTGTGTGGTTTTGGATGATCACCCGTCAAGTATGGATTAATCTCCTGGCTTTCTTCTTCATGCACAGATTAGTTATAATGCGACAATCGGCACCCTGATGAGACATTACTGCCTCAATTAGTCCCAGTGGTGAGGTGGTGATTGCGTTCTGGGCCTTTACACTGATGAAAGCCAGATCTATCTTACATCTCTGATAGATCTTTGGATCACGGTGTTCGGTTGTATCAGCGCAACTCCACATCTAAGCATGCATACTTGTTAGACTCGAAAAACACTCTCCCTTGCCGCGGTATGGCGACTGCAAACCCCACCATATTGCCCCCATCAAGGGCCATCAACATATCAAGGTAAAAGGTTAAAGCTTAAACTACCTTGCCTTAGGGCTGGAGTGGTCAGAAAGTCCTTACGTGAGCACCTGCCAAATATGGCTTAATCTAACGGCATTCTTCATGCTCGGATTGTTATCGACAATTAACGGCCTCATGTCGCAAAAATGAGTACCAGTGTGCCAATAGAGCATGACATGGCATCAACTTACTGGTCGAAGCGAGACCTATCCAATCTCTGCCGATCTAGGGTCACGGCACTCTTCACCACAGCCACCGCGATGCTCCCATAAAGGGGCCATCCCAAGTTGAGGTGAATAATTCCAATATTCAGGGCTCCTCAACCCCATGATACTAAGTTAGCCAATGTCGGGCCACCCATTAATACTCCCAGTGGCTATCTTCATGCAAGATATTCTTTTTGTAATAGGACTGGTAACTCCGTTCGGGCCTAGATCTAATTTGCAACGACTACAAGAATTGTACTTGGCCTATACAGGTAATACAACCCTTATGGGCGCTGTCAGGGGGACCCCGTGAAGGTTAAGATATGCCCATGTTCAAGTCTGGATAGGCTTCGAGACTCACCATTTGGATCTTATAGCTGACCAGGCATACTAATCATATAAGCATTACTAATATACATACCTGATTTCCGTTAGTCATCAACTTATTCATCAACTAAGAAATCCTTTCGCCCCCTGCCCAAGAGGTTATGTCTGTCTTTCTCTTTTCCCTCTCTCTCTCTCTCTCTCTCTCTCTCTAGTCTCTATATCTGAGATTTTATTATTCTGCCTATCATGAGCACTTAAATTCTCTGCATAATGACCTTTCTGTCATTAAAGCCCTACTACAGTATCCACAGAGTCAAAAATCTTAATTTTTATTTCACTAATGTATAGTTATCTCTCCTTGAGAAGTACTAATTCGTGCATATGGTATCTTTCACCCATACTATCCTACTGTATTTACTCTCGTGGGAGATGCCAAAGCGATCTTCAGTACAACAGAAACAACAAAACAACAAATTTCTTCCATCAAGTATGCATACTTTCCTCTTATACAGCTTTCACCTTGTTCAGCATTGCGCTTCACAGACATCTCCCCCCCCCCCAACTGTTGTAGTGGTCAGTCAGAGAAAAAAGGAATTTTTAAGATATGGAATGGAAATAAAGGAGAATAAGGTGAAATTGAATTGCCAAAATATCCGTCATAAGACAAGTATCAGGTACACCAACTAAGTAATAAACTGGATTGAAAGCTGAAAACGGTCTGATTATAAGCTACTGTTACCAGACCACTGCATACCCAAATGTCGATGATTAAAAGAAGAATTAATGAGGTAGATAATATAAAAAAGATCATTAATGTTTGATTGATGCTAGTAAAAAAAAAACAAATGAGAAATTCAAAGTCCTAAATAGACCTTCTTAAAAAAAATAAAATTAATGTCAAAAGCAACCACACACCATAATCGGATCAGCAAATTTCAAATTGGAAGACAGATTTCTAAATGATGACATTTATCTAGATAAATTTCCACATTTACACTCTAAAATCAAAATCAACTCGCGAATCTTTCAATTCTCTTCGGACACTTACTATATTCAACATTTATCAGATGCAGGTGATTTGTGAACACATGTGCCATGTTAAACGACGAGTCTTTCACATTTATATTCAGACACCAGTTTCTAGTGGCTTGGCTATTTGAAAACCTAATGTGTATGCTGTGAATAAATTTGTATAATGTGAAAAACTTCAGGTGAGGGCGTGCATAGAATCTAATCAGAAACGACCATCGAAGCTTGTGTTTACATTTTCACGGAAAATACTGCAACTTTTAAAGTTTTTATTGAAGTTAAGCTCCTCATTGCTGCTGGCTTGTTCATTCAAGGAAACACTCGAAAGGGGTTCCGTTAAAGAATTTTCCCAGTGAAACATCATGTTTCTATTTATATAAGATTTTGCAATTAAGTATGAAAAAAAAAAATTGATGTTACTACTTGCTACAGGTGTACATGTTCAGGTGTACATGAATATTATTTTTTGCATAAAAACTATCGAAGTGAACTTAATATTTAATTTTATTTTTGATTTAGAACATTTAAGATTTTTGCTGTGTACGAGAATGTATAGTTGTCGTTATATTCTCATACAAACAATATAATCCATGTATTAGTCCAGGAACTTTAGGATTTGACTTCGGAAAAATTCCAAATAAACTGAAAATTGGTATACGCTTACCTCTCAGGTCCTCTATTTTGAACATAATTTTTTGTAATTGTTTGAAAGGCTCCCCTTGTACGGTTGTCGAAAGTTGGACCTCCAATGTTCAGCAGTTTGCCCAAAATTGTTGTGGGACATCTTGCCTGAATGCTGCTCCATTCGAAGATTCTGTAGAAAAACAAACGATATCGAGGACCCACAAACCGATTCTATTGATTTCAAGGAATCTCGGAATTTCTCAACAGTCCCGTGGGAAAATCAAGAACAAATCGAGAAAGAAAAAGAAGGAACTGAAAGGTAATAAGCTGTCAGAAACTAGACACATAAACAATCTTCATTTGTTTAGTTATGTAATATTAAATATTCACAAAGAAAAAGATTAGATTACACCTAATCTGACAAGCTTAATTTTTTAAACCGTAGACTTTTACATCTTTATAATTTTAGAATAAGAAGATCAAAAACAGGAGCGTTTATTTTATACCTGAATAGCTATAAAACTGTCAAAACGCGAAGATACCGCACAGAAACCTCGATTTGGATCCATACAAAATTTATATTGCAATTTCAATGCCAGATCACGGGAGAACTATTAAGTGTTATCAATCATTTTTATTCCACCTTTTTTGTAGAGAATCTCTTGGTCTTTTTTTTCATATATATACACTAAAGCTGTAAGACTTACAGGAACGAAGATAAATCGTAAAACACCGAAAAAAGGTAATTTTTTTTGCCAGTTTTGGGCTGTCACAAGTTATGCGGACCACTAAATTCCGGGGACTTTTTACACCTTATTTGGAGAGCTGAAAGGTACATAAGTGTTTACCAATTTTCAGCATGATTTGAATTTTTCCGAAGATGAACCTATTTTTTGCCTAAAGCTCCTGGACTATATAGCGACAAGAAGGGGTTTATATTAAAAGAACAAAAAAAAAAAAAACAAGAATAGAGACGATTTTGATATATTTTGGACAGTGATGACAAATGAAAGTTTTCCAGTTTGGAGGAGATGGGTACGAACCGCACTCTTGAATGAAAAGTGAAAGACCTGTTTTTGTTTTTTTTAAACATAACTTCGCAGTGGTTGATCCACGGAAAAAACAACACATTACAAAGTTGTAGAAGACAAAATTCCATACATTTTTATTATAAGTATAATATGTAACAAGTTATCGTCTCCAATGTAATCTTCTTCAATCCAGGCCCGAACAGGAAGACACAGGGCCCCTAGGCGTTTAACAGAGTCAGAACCCTTTTTTTTTTTTATATAATTGAATTAAACAAAAATGTTACCGTTATCTTCCATTTATTTAACGTACATCGACCTTTAAAATTAAGAAGTAAACTAAGAAATAGCATAAATAAGTACAAAATTCTATGTAAAGAAATTTCGTTGCATGTAAGAATACGCTTAGATTGCCATGCGACGATCTTACTTCTCTGCAATGGAACAGATTGCCTCACTAGGTAGTCCACAAACCTCATTATTTCTGACTCTATGTATAGCACAGAGAGTGAATTGAGCCTCATTTCCTTTGTGGTGGATCTTAAATAGTCCTTCCCTCATTTTAGCGCTTAAAACCATCGTTCTGCCGAACAGTTTGACACTGGTATACACAACAACATCCGGATTGCCATTTCCACATTTAGTTAACTGTCCAAAAAGCCTTTTTCTAGGATAACTGCTTTCCCCGTCCAGCCTAAGCGGACGAAAAATGAGCTCGTACGTGTAGACACTCGTTTCCCAAAGTCCCATCTAAATGTCCTCTTTCAAGTTTTATGTGCCTCGCGGATACTTTGAGAATCTAAGCTATGAAGTTTCATAAGTTATTCAAACTTTTTACATAATTTTCGTAAGCAGAATCAGGTTTTTGTAGTTCTGTAAAAAACCTGTTGATAATTACGTTGAAAACGGTAACTCTGAGTCCATCCCTGCCGGATAGTGCGAATTCTATCCCGTTTTCCTTTACTTCATCAATTGAGAATTGGTTGCTCTGTACTTCTTATTGGTAAACCCGCCCCTGTTTGTCCGGTGTCGTATGCCCACCATATATATCATTTCGGACCCTGGAGAGGTTCCCATATAAGGTTGGATACCTAGGCAACTGCCTAGTTCACCGTTGTTGCTAACTCATTTTCTGTGCTCCAGAGATTCTGGGGTTGCATTGATAAAACTTCCTCCTTTTCGTCGCTCTCGAGGCGATCCTCTGGTGCATTTTCCCATGATTGATTTTTGCAGAACTCACACACAATACACCATTTAAACCCAGGTTAATGGCAGCCACTAGTCCATTGTATCCAGGATGAAACTCAATAATGTCTTATGTACTCGATTCTTTGTCATTGTTACTGGAGCGGGCCTATTGGTGCCAAGTTTCTAGCTACAGCCTTTTGGATGTTTTTGATAGATTTGGACTTATGTTAACTAACGTAATCGATAATTCTTGGTGGAATTCCAATTTCAATAAATAAATTATTAACACCTTTTCGCTTATTTTTGGACTTGAATGTTTGTCCTAAATGCACGGTAATAGCATTGCCCATGAGCTTTCATAGGCGGCAAAGAAATCGGAATGAATTTCTTTTTTGTTGTTGATTTTTAAAAATGTTGGTACCGAATTTTTTCCGAGGTAGTTTTTTCCACGTTAACACCATGCAAAAGCAACGAGAAAGCATGTTCCAGCGTCTGCGATGTTATTTATTTTATCCTTCATAGTTATGGTCTCATGGATCCGAAAGATATGGCCGAAATTTTTATATGAATTTTGGTAATTCGTATTGATCCAGGATTATGAGAAATATTGCGGATGATTCGAAGACTCCTTAATCGTTCTATTTTATTTTATTTTATATTATATATTTATTTATTTATTTTTGTTTAATTTGCAATCCATACAATAATAATAGTCATTTTTGCTGCTGTATTAAAATAACTAAAGCAAAAAGGGGCATGGCAAGTCGATTTTTATATCCATTTAGGGTGATCCTAATCATTTCTATAAAAAAATGTAGGTTAAAAAAGAAAAACAAAAAATTGAAACATAAGAATGAAACTTCATTTTTAGAACACATTTACCATATTGTTGACTACTTACTTAATTCTTCAATACTCGCTTCGTAGATAAGGACTTTATAATTCCAATTCAAAGTAAGTGCACACGTTGTTTACCGTCGGCTTTATAATTGTTATATTTTTTTTTATTTTTTTATTTTTTCATTCTATTCTAGAATAATAAGTACCATAAATACTTGAGACCTATAAAGCCAGGCACTTAGGCAATTTGCAGTGTAACTTAATGTCCTCAAGAAGACTGTGACAATATTAAAAAAAAAAAAAAATTCATACGGGAATAAAAGAAAAAAAAGAAAATTATTTCTAACAAAAGTTAGAGTCCCATAGTAAAAAATTCTTAATGTCAATCATTCCTTGTTAATGCATACATTCTTGTAGGGGATCTTAAACAATAAAGATACTTTAGTTGTACATATACCATTCCATTCGGAGTTCATTTAGGCTGAAGTGATCTTATGGAAAATTTATAATTGTTGGGTACGTTTACGGAAATTAACAAGCATACATCAACACAGACCTCTTTTAATTCGTCTTTTGAAGAACACCTCAAATTATGGAGGACTCAAATCTTAAACAAATTAATTTCTCCTTATGGTGCAATATAAACTAGCGCTAACAATATTAGGATGCGTCCACGTAAATAGCAAAATTCCATCGATAACAGAAATACTCTTACCTATGAAGTACAGAATTACAGGAAAAATCCCCCGCCGAATTATTAAAAGTGTACATAAAATTACTATTTTACATAAGGAGGATAACTAACTGCTGTGGTTATGCAATGAATTGGAAAAGTATGAAACGTATTCGAAGCTCTACCGAAAAAGACTTCAGTTCATTTGTTGCCCAGGCTGATACCAAAGTTCTTTAATGATGATTGAATATTAAAAATTATTTCTAGATTCGTCCATATGAATACAATACATTTTTGAAGTAGTTCACTCTATCCTGGAATTCTTTCGATAGATCGGAGCTCATATTTAAAATGTGCTATGAAATCAGGAGAACGCAAGCTTTTGTATTTTTTTTAAACAGCCTCAAGCTAAACATTTTTTAATATTAATAAACTTCATAAATTATAGGTTAAATTAAATTTTAAATAAACATTTTGTTGATAATAACAAATTTAATTTACATCATTGGATTGATTCTCCGATTTGTTATGTTGAGTGTGGATAAAGGTTGTCTACAGTATTCTATTCTAGGTCTGGTATAGGACTTATGGATGAGCGCTAAATTTGACGGGCGGCGGAGACCCTTTTCAAAAATCCAACTCATTTCGATGTTTTATAGGAAGAGAGAAGTTGTGGACTGTCCAGTTGAATTTACTGGAAATATTAATGCCTCAAAGGCTTAGTGACGGTCAATTGCAAAATAGTTCTCCATCTAATGAAATAAATAAATTAATATTTGTCTGTAAATTGCCATGCAATATATTCACAGTGCTAAAATTCTCATGAAAATTACTTTAATTTTGTATGGATGTATGCCTTAATTTTAATTACTTTTTTATACAAAATCATTATGGTCCCTTTCCCATGGTTTTTATTTTTACCGTTAGTTATATATATATTTTTTTCCAAAAATCTCCCCAGACTTTCGAAAAAAAATCTGAAAAATTAGAAACAAAATTCATTTATTCTGTTAAAAATATCGCCACCTTGAGAGACTTTTTGGATGATTGTTAGTTTATAAGATGGATAAATTCCCTGACATTTGGACAGTTACTAAATTATTACTACTAACTTATTAGAATTCTCCAACTTCTGTATCCCTGGATATAGAGGCTACTTAGCAGATTGACAGTGTCTATATTAATTTCAGTTAAGTATTCAACAGAATCAGTCACCACAAATTTTCATTCATAATCTTATTTACCAATCTTGGGTTTCCCTCTCTTTCTGTGATATTGATAATTTATTTAAATTTTTAAGAAGTTGATGCGATAGTAAACAGTTTACCCAAATTACTTACTACCAACTTAATTAGTCATAAGAAAAAAATTATCCAACAATAATCAATTGTGAATGGAAGCGACTAAATCTAAATGAAGCCAAGGAGTAAAACAGAAATACAAAACTGCAACCAAAGCTAAGGCATTTAGCAAAGGTAATGTACCTAATTATAAAAAAAAAAAAAATAGAAAAATAAAAAAGAAAAATTAGAAAAATAAAAAATTAAGTTAAACATTAGACGATTTAATAATAAGCAAAAAAAAAAAATATTACTAAAAACCCATATAACAAAATGGAACATATTCTGAAAAGATAGTTTTTGGGCACAGAGGATCGGCCGCAGATCGGGCAACTTTATTTACTTTCGGACATAAAAATGATTGGTTTTTTGTTTTAATTTGTTTAAGTTTTTGTGATATACTTGAATTTCTTTACTGAGTTATATTTCATTTTATAGATCTTTTTTTTTTGGTTTGGTGATTTTTTTTCAATTAATTACTTTTCGTTTAATGAAAGAAATTTATTTTATTGTATTTAAACCAATGAAGTATACAATTTCTCATTTTATGCTTTTTGCAATTTTGTATCCATTTGAAAACAATCCGAATATGCGTTTCATTCATATCTACGGGTATGTATGTATTTCATATCGTTTTGAATACGCTTTCAATATGCTTCTGTGTATAGTCATCCGTATAAATTTTATATCCTTTCGAATACGCCCTGAATATAGTGTTTCGGATATGCACTATTACCACCGGTTACCACACGATCATTTTTGACCAACGACCGAAGATCACTCGGTAAGCGAGAAAACTGTCTCTTATAAAAAGTATTAATTCGTGTATTCTCATTTTTGTGGAACATATCTAGAAGATGGCTAAAATCCGTTCTGTGTTATTTGGGAACAATCAAATTTAATTCAAATTTAAACTAGTAAAAAACTAGAATTGGTCTAAGACCAATTTTCATGATAACCTAGATGAATGCCCGGATAAAATTTCGTATGATCACCGATCGATACAAGTTTGAATTTTGAAGTGGTTTTTGGCATATATTTCTAGAACGGTTCGTTGGGTAGAAGAAATAATTATAACCAATTTTATAGGATTTCGTATTCTGAAGTACAATAAAAATGTCTGCGACTGATCCTAAATTTTTATATGGCAGCACCAAGAAGGAGTTACCCGATTTAGTCCATTTTTGAAA
This sequence comes from Dioctria rufipes, assembly GCA_963924295.1. Taxonomy (NCBI): domain Eukaryota; kingdom Metazoa; phylum Arthropoda; class Insecta; order Diptera; family Asilidae; genus Dioctria; species Dioctria rufipes. Next base: position 50,054,873 of record OZ002743.1, read on the forward strand.
TTTTATTTGTTATAACTATAAAATCACCATGTACCAGCTGTCAGCTTTCTATGTTGATGCGTTCTCAGGCAGTGTCCAAATATATAGTGGAAACCGAAATTTTTATATGGCAACGCCACGAAGGAGTTGCCCGATTTGTCGTGTAGAAAATTTCAGCTTTCTAAGTGAATGCGTTCTTGAGTTATCGTGAGCACGAACAGATGGACGAACGGACATGCAAAAATCAAAATAACTTTTAATATTATGCGTGGATGTCCAATCCATTTTGCTCTATCATCATTATTTTGAGATGTTACAAACGGAATGACAAATTTAGTATACTCTTAAGATTTCATCTTAGGTATAAAAAAGGCAAAAAGGTATGAATAATAAATTAAAAGTTGAGAATGTGTTTTCCTCCACTTTTTTTCTCAGTATTATGTCGGAATAAGCTTAACTAAGTATCTCTATAAAATAAAGTTTTATTAATCACAATTCAGTACAATACAAATCGAGTCTAAATTACCTATAAAATAAAGAAACTATACATTAAAGCTAATATTCACCATAACCTAATTAATTTCACTTGTCACAGCGACCTGCACATTTCATGAAGTTGCGAATATTGAGTGGATAACCTAAAACCACTGATATGTATATAAATGGACTGATTGATCTCCTGTTTCATGTGGCACCAGTTTTGATTTCAAAAAGTATGCTCTTACTGGCGCTGTTTTTAAATTATTTGGGAATTCATTTATATATGCATGTCAGTGGGATTTACAAAATTTACCACAAAAGTATTTGGGACTATTTGTATTGTTAAATTTTAATTATAAGGCGAAGCAATTGTTTTTTACAAGGCTGTTTTGGTTGGAAATACCGCTGAAGCGTTACAGTTCAGTGGGATAGTATGCTCTCACGGAAAGAGACAGGAACATGAAAGTGATGTCACTTGCTTTCATGCATTTTTGGTTCAACGAGGAGTCCATTTATATACATGTTAGTGCCTAAAACCCATGTGCCTACGTCAAGGAACTGACATGTGCGAGACTCGAGCGGCAATATTCAAATTAAAGAAATACAACAAAACAACTAGAGTGGTGTTGTACATATAAAAAAGATATAGGATAAAATATCAGGGGCGGTGGGGGGGGGGGGGGGGAGAAGAAGGAAAGTATATAGAGAACAAGCAAAAAACAATAGCAAGATGCAATTAAATATAAAAAAATATATAAAAATCTCCTTTTACGAAAACATTTTTTCCATGACGCCATCCATCCACGCTTATATGTAAGTTGGAAAAAGTCAAGATCATTGCAATTATCATTATGAAATATCTGAATTCAGACGATTAACGTAAATTTTTCATTTTGATTGTCATTATTCAGAAATATATCTATTGCTACTAAATGCCAACGTCATATGATCGAACCTAGCTTTAAATGATCTAAGTTGGACAAACCTAATACAATGACTTTAAAACTGGAGGTACTGGAAAATCTATCTGCTCATTAAGAATATTTTTACCTACTGCTTTAGATTTTACAATTTCAAAGTTTTCTAGGAGATCTAATCTTTTACCTTTATTTTCAATGTGTAGAATGTTTAAATTATCTATAGTACAATTGTATCTATTTTTTGTTAAATGTCTTGCTATGGTTGAATATGTTTTTCGATTCTTACATGTAGGAATATGTTCTTGAAACCTGAAATTCCTCCCAGCTTCTCGAATATAAATGGAATCACAATTATTACCTTTTTTCTCAATACGCCTGATTTATTATTATTATTATTATTTTTCACAATATTCTTATTATAAAAAGCTATATCCACTTCCCTGCTAAGTTTTATAATTTTGACTAGTTCATAAGAAACATTGCCTATAAATGGTAACTTAACATATCTGTCACTATTGTCGCTACTTAAGGGCGTTAATGCTGTGATGCTTTTTAACATAATTATCTTATTTTTGTTCCTTTCAAGCTTATCACTCAACACTGTAATATAACCATTTTTAACAGCAATTAATTTGATAGCGTTTAGTTCTTTATGAAATGATATTGTGGACAGTGGTGTATTGAACAATCTATGAATCCTTTAGTGGAAAGCCAAAAGTTTAACGTTAACGGGGTGATTGGAACTAGCTGGGATGATAGAATCCGAAAAAGATGGCTTACTATAAACATCAAAGTCAAACCTATTTGATAGTCTATTAATTGTCAAAACCAGAAAATTGATTTTTCCATTCATCTCTTTTTCGATAGTAAAAGTTATATCGTTTCCAATGAATTTATCCATTTCAAAAAAATGTCTAGTTCTTCATTTGAGCCCCTCCACAAGACCAGTATATCGTCCATATATCTGAACCAGAACTCAATTTTTTGTTTATAGGGAAATTTATCACTTAATATTCTGATCTAAGTCATTCATAAACACCTCAGCTCCAAGGGGAGAAGAAGGTGATCCCATTGCCAATCCATTATTCATAATAAGATATTGTTTATCAAATTGAAAATAGTTCTGGCTATAAACAACATTAGAAAGTTCTATTAACTCCGAATTAACTACACTGTCTTTAACCGCATCAGTGATCATTTGTGACATTATCTTTTTAAACTTTGTTATTGGCACAGATGGGAATAAATTTTTAACATCAACCGAAACTAGTATACTGTCAGTAGGAATGTTGATATATTTTATTTTGTTTACTAATTCTAAGCTATTTTTGATCGAAAAATCAGCATTAAATCCTTCAAAGTTCAAAAACAGTTCATTGAAAGTCTTACACAAACTGTAACCCGGAGCAGACATGTAGGACACAACTGGCCTCATCGGGGCATCTTCCTTATGGAGCTTTATAAGGACAGAATTGGAGCTTTTGGGCACATTTGAACTATTTTATACTTAAAATTTTTTAATATCGTACTGCATTTTGTAATTGTATTTTTCTGTTTGAAATTTGTCTGTTGGATTTTTCATTGTTTGTACTGCACCACTGTCCTCAATAAATTTATACATTTTGCTCATGTATTCGTCCCTATTTATTATTGGCAGAGAATTTACTTTGTCAGCTTTTGTAAAAGCAAGTTTATGTCTATCAATTTTCTGTTTCAAGGTAAACATAATTTTTTTTTTCCAAACCATTCTTGACTCTCTTATAAAATCTATCTAAATCGTGCCTAAATTTGTTAGCACATATGTAAGTTCTTAACTACCAAATTACATCTATAGGTTGCAATTTCAACATCTACCACTAAATTTAAGTAATTCTTATCAATAAACGGCGGTGAACAATATTTTGGCCCTTTTTCTAACAATGATAATTCTTCTGATGACATCAGGTAGTCAGATCTATTGACCACTCTTGGATAGAATTCAGCTGTTCTTGGGTTAACTGGTGGCGATTGGAGTACGATGTTATTGCGAGGACAAACCTTTTTTTTTTGCGTCATTTCTCGATTGTAGTTCTTTCTTTTCAGATTCCAAAAACCGCAGCCTTTTTTGAACTTTTTACCACGTAGTTTTTTCTCTTCATCTAAACATAATGCCCTGATATTTTTCAATTAGGTCAAATTCCAGAAGACTCAGCCGGCTGCTCAATTCCATATGAATAAGTTTTGTGTGTATGCGTAGATTATCTTTATTCGAGTACCACTTTTTAATTTCATTGCTCAGCCAAGTACGTTCTGCAATTTTTACTGCCTGCCTTGCACTTTTTGAAGGAATCCTACAGTTAATCTTGATGTAACACAGCGTTAAATCCTCCTTTTTACACATAACATTAAAACAAATATGTGACTCACATTTTTTGGCTTTCAGTGACACGTTTTTATATACCGATATTAACTTGTCTGTCTTTGCCGGTTTAATCATATTAATGCTGTGCACCGTTATCGGTTTGTGAAACATTTTAATTCGAGCAAAGGTTTAAATAGAGTAGCAAAACAATACTTTAGTTTCACAAAAAAATTGTTATTAAAATAAAAATAAAAACTCTAACACGTATGAGTTTCGGTCTATTCGACCATCTTCAGAGAGATCTATTTTGCTACTAAATGCCAACATCATATGATCGAACCTACCTTTAAATAATTAAATAATTCATCAATATAGGAACACAGATTAAGTAAAGACTGATAAAATTGGTAATATATAGTATGAACCAAGTAAAATGTGTCTGAACACCTTCAAAATTCTTTGTGTATGTAAGGGTCGCATACTCTAAAATATTCTTTACAAAACTAAGATGAAGCATTTTGAACAAATGTGTACTTGTTTAAAGGACTTCATACATCGTAAAATAAAACCGTATTAGTGATACTATTGATGCTTGTCAAACAGAAGCTTGTCATCAAAGATCACACCAAGAATACAAATTTCAGTAACCTTGGGTATTCCAGTGCATGACTGACGTGCAACTTTCTAGTAAATGTTATATATTTGCCCTTGCGGATATTCAAGGAAGGGGAATTTGTTTTACACCAGTTAAGCAGCTGCTCCATATCATATTGGAGCTCAATGTAATCTTACAACTCTTTATTATTTTATATATTTTTGTGCCATCAGCATACGAGTATATCATGCAATATGAACTAATTGCTTCTGATAGATCATTAATATAGATTAAGAATATTAGACGTCCAAGTATAGTGTCTTGAAAGACTGCAGAAGATTAAGTGAACGAGTCTGATGTGAAACAATTTATTATCATTCTTAATCAAGGATTATTAAGTATGATTCAAAACATTCATTAGCATGGTTATCAAAACCAATGCTAAGCATATTTATAAGCAAAATATAATGAGTTGTTCTTACCAAAAGCCTTGCTCGTATCAGCATCAAAGGCATCACTTTCTTCTCCCTATGCTACAGTAATGGCATCAGTGAATATAGAAAGATTATTGACTTTAGATATAGCAGGCAAGAAACCATGTCGTTTATGGGATATCTGTGATTTGAGTTGTGAATGTACAATATAATATATTACTTTTCCAAATATAAGAGCCAAAAGCATTATATATGGAGACAGGTCGGTTGTTTCTAACATTCTGTTCCCATTTATTAGAGTGAACGCAAAAAAATTTATGGTGTACTCTTTCTACTGAAATTAAGAATATTTTTGGTGTTCCGTTGGGTAGTTAGCTTGGCCCTTTACTCTTTATTATTTACATCAATGATGCTGATTCAATTCTGAATAATTCTAAGTTTATTTTTTTACGATGACGATACCAAATTATTTCGTATAATTTCGGACGAAAACGATTATATTCTTTAAAATGTTGAGTCTTCCATTTTCCATACTTGATTATTAAATAAATATTTACATTTGAATTAAATCAAGTTCACTACCATTTTTTTTACTCCAATAAAATGACCATTATGCTTAGATTGCTTAGTAGACGAAAATTCATTAATTAGACTTGAAAAATCAAAGATTTAGGCATTGTTTTTAACTTTCGGTTATCTTTCAAGGATCATATATGTTAGTCTTCATCAGAGCTACTGCTATCCTGGGCTTCGGAAAAACACGATAACGTAAATGTAGAGATCTATTGTGTATTACTAATGGCCTTTGGTTAAATCAATCTTAGAGTATGGCTCTCCTGTTTGGGCTCTTTTGTACTCTGTTTACGTTAACCGGATTGTGGTGGTTTTTAGATTTCATATGCGTGAGCTTCCTTGGAATGATCATTTATGGTGCATCCAACATATGTGGAGAAACTTAATCTGCTTTTCTTAGCAACTGACGAAAGTCAAGGAAAGAATTCCAGAACTGTTTTGCTTTTAATATTTTACAGAGAGCGATGAACTCCCCTGAATTGTTAAGTTTACGAGTACTTCTGTTCCTTTTCGTTCCTTGAGTAGTATCACTTCTTTCAAATTTTAAATCCCAGCACAAATTATGTCTTTCATGTCTCGGTTGTTTAATCATAATTATTCTGAATATATAAACTGCAAGTTCAAGTTTTTTTTACGAACTTAAATAAATAAATAATAAAAAGATATTAAAACTAACTAAAAATGCTAAAGAAAAGCTAGATCACATCTCCACCACCGCTTGGTATTGCAAAAAGATCTGTTTCATTTGATCAAAAATAGCCATCTGACTTTTTTCTTCAAAAATTACGATAATGTTAATAATCTATGGCTATTGGCCACTTAATGAATTTTATGGCTATAAAAAAAAATAAACTTAAGTCAAGATATCTTCAAGACATGCCGTAATTAGTAAAGAATCGTGCCGCTCTCATACCTATTTCACATGCCTTAATATAATTCAAAATCTAATAAGAAGAAAAAAAAACTGCGACTGTCAAGTTTACTAAATTAATGCGAAAATGTCACGTGTAATAGGATAAGTAATTCAAAATGTTTTTTTCTCGCTACCGTTGTCCCAGATTTGTTGTAATTGTCTTAAAGTTAGCACGTATCGTCCGATAAATATTTACACAACAGCCGGCCCCAACTGGTCTACTCCAACCATGACACTTTGCTGGTGACAGTAAACAACAGATCGGATACTTACGGCTGAATTATTTATAAAACTTGAGCTCCACGGCCGATAAGTCTCCACCAGTTTAGAGGCTCTTTTTATCCACATCAAACAAGCGCTTAAAATTCTAATAAACCATGGGAGCGCGAGATTGTCATTCCTGGTTGACTGCGGTATCGGATGTATTTGTGTTTATGCATTATGTATGTCTGTATGTTTGTATGTTTGTTTGTATGACTATAATTCCAGCAGCCACTTGCCTACTTCTATTTATGTGACACACAACGTTTGAAAATGAAAACTTATCTCGAAAAAAGAACACGAAAAAAAAAGAGTCCAAGACTTTTGATAACAACAAAACCATAAGCAACTGACCCTGGTCTTACGCGATATAAGCCTGCTCCAGTTGTGGGCAAGATACTCACAGATGGATATTAACGGGCTGTAAATCATCTTCGGCGTGCGCATGTATACTCTTGTCGCTTTAATTGATTATTTATAGCGCAGATGGATAGTACAACGACGACAAAACTGTTATCTATGTTTACGTAACGATATCAAACAATAATAAATTCTGTGACTGATTTCCCATCTCACTGCCCCCTTGTATGGCGTGATTAGTTGTTTGATAAAAAGAAATAAAGAGGAAAAAAAAAAACGAATTCAGAGGGCAAAAAGAATCTTCCGTATTTCGTCGTCAGCGCATGCGCGGAATGCTATTTTTACGACAGCATTTACGATTTCGCAATGTTATGAAAGCAGCGAAACTTTATAAGAGTAGTTATTTGATGCGCACTGTCACAGGGCGGTATATGCAGCCTTTGTTTTTTTTAGAAATTTTCAAGGATTAGTAAAATATTTCAGAATTTCATGGTCATTCGTCATCTTTGATTGCAGTTCTTATGTGACATTTTTCAACATCAGTTTGGGGTCCTTTCATCTTGATAATTAATTCGTTCTAATTTTCATGAATCTTCTGCGCATCGTCCATGAATCTTTACTTGCCAGCCATGATAAATTCTCATCTGGTAATTATCTTCTAGGATTATTCAAGTATAAAAGACCGAGATAATATGGCCACAATGGAAGTGTCCTTGTGGTATTTGGACTTTCACTCATAAAACAAACGTGAAATAAAATTAAGCATATAGTTTTCAATACGATCTCTAAGCTTCCGAGTACTTTTACCTATCGAGAGATATTGGGCGGATTCGTATCATTACGCCGGACAGTGTTTCTAGTGAGTACATCTAACCTATTTTTTATTTTATTTTATTTATTTTTTTAATGATGTTGCCAAAGCTCAGAGATTCTTTATGGTTCAGTAGTACAGTCTTAGCACGAAAGGAAGAAGGAGTAGGGAATTGAGGATTATTGAGTTGAGCCAAGGAGGTGATGGTGTGCATTACGCTGGACTGATTGCGGCTCATAGCTGAAGGGAGAAACAGATGATGGAAAACAGTTCCACATTCGTACTGCTCTGCTTGTGAAGGATTCACGGAATTTCACGTTATGGCCGAATTTGAGTTCAAGAGTATGAGAGTGAGCTCGCGTTACAGCTCGTGTGGAACCCGCGGAAAAAAATCTATAAGACATCATCATTGTCAAAAATTTTGGAATAAATTCTACACTTTTTTGGATTGCATATATGACCACACCTAAAATGTATTAAAATTGAATAGTCTCATTGTATTATATTTTCGTTTTAATATTTTTATGTATTAAAATTTCATTCGTGAGAGATAAAAAAGTTTAATTTCCGAATATTACAATTAAACTCATATTTTTATTAAAAATTAATACACATGTATTGAAACGTAATCCATCAAAGTGGGAAATATTTAAATCCAACCTTTGGATTAAAAATTAATTCAGGGTGGAAAATGTGGGATGTAATTTATAAAAAAATAGCAGTAAATTTTTAATAATTAAAATTTTATTTTTGTATGTATATGTTAAAAACATTTATTACAGGAATAAAACGTAAAAAAATTATACAAAGTATCGTCAAATTTTATGTTGAATACGTAAAATGACTTAAAAAGGAAATTGAAAGCTTCCGCTATCGAAAAGTTCAAGGGTAAATGCATAAGCCTTTTGTCAATTACCAAGAAGTATTGTGATATTGCTGCCTTGTTCGGCCTAACAGCAATGAGGAATGGATGATTTTCCTGGATGTTGTACTGTTCCTTAAGAGTATTGCACTAAAAATAAATAAATAATTAGGATTAAATTGAATGGGAAGAATTAGAGCAATAATACATTTTCAAACTAAATTAACTTTTGCAGAGAGGTTTTAAAATTTCCAGGTTTTATTTTTTTGCATTTAGAGCTCCTATGTACCTGTCACAGGAAGTAACTTTAAAAGGTACAAGAAAGGTTTTGTTTCTAAATTCCAACCTAAAAACAAGCTGCATTAGAAAAGATTTCTCGTTTATAAGATCTGAACGTACTTTCAAAATCTCCTGATTGTAATGCAGATGGGCAGATGGTATGGGTATGGTATGGTCTCTGCCACGTCCACATAATAATTCCAATTGTTAAGAAAGTAGCCACATTTTCTTGGTATCGGAGCACAAAATCGTAGAGTACCTTTAAAATGTATGTATGTACGTTAAGAAGCTTTGCTTTGAAATATTTTAATGACTATAAATTATCAGATTTGAATTGAAATAAAAAAAAAAATGGAAACTTTTTTAGTTCGACATATTTTGTAACATTTGATTCATGGAATTTTAGTTTGACTAATAATCCCGGTACATATTCACTTTTCATAATTCCTTTTATTGTAGTAAAAAATCACTCAAAAGAAATACTTTTTAAACGCCCGCTCACACTAAATTATTGGAACACAGTGATTCATAAAATTAAAGCGCAACATGCAGCGAGGGAATGACTTGCCCTCCGTTAGGCAGCAACACTTTTGTGGAAATAAAATAATGCAGTCAATTCATATTAAATATTAAACCGGAGAGGCGTTATTTTTACTAACTTTGGAGTAATAAATATGAATATTTGTATTACATTTTATTCTAAAGGGATTACAATTAAAGCCAATCGATTAAAATTGAATCCAATGCCAATTAATATCTATATTGTTTTATTGTCACATACATATTGAATTGTAAATCTTAATATAACGTAGTTTAGATTTTAATCCATAAGGATACCTTTTAATGCAAAAAATATTATCTACTAATCTATGAAGAATAAGAAAGTTAATAAAATAATATATAAATTTGAATAAGTGGAAGATTGAACGGACTTTTTAAGTAAAAAGTATTAAATCAAATAAAAATGTGTTAACCCCATTAGTTTCAATAACTAAAACTTAATTTCTAATCTTAAATTTATTTGATATTTTAGTAATATTTAAGAAAGATTAAAATTTAATATATGCCAGTGTAAAATATTGCTTTAATCCATAAGAAAGATTAAAAAATATCTGCAAATTTTTGACCGTGCAGGATAGGGATTTCCTCAGAGCAATATCCTTAGAAGATCCGATATTACGCCGGTGCTTTAGGGAATCAATTATAGTTGCTATTAATATGTCGTCGCTAATAAGCCGGAAGGACATTTTTTTAAATTTGTTTAATGCGGTGGGCAATGCAGTGCGTTCAGTCCCTGCTCAAATATGGGAATTATATTCTAATCTAGGTCTGATATGATACTTGCAGATTTGCGCCAAGTCTAATCGAGTAAAAGATGATTTTTTCGTTTCTTTGCAGGAAGCCAAGTCATGTCATCGAGTTTTTGGCAATATCGAAAATATAATTGGACCAACTAAGATTGTTTGATATTTCAATGCCTAACATGCTAAGATATGGCGAGTTCGACAAATGCTCTCCATCGACAGAAATGGGTTGAGTGGGTATCAGAATACGTTTGAGTGATGATATACACCATCAAGCAAGACCCGATTCGCTAGTATTGTTGTGAGGTCATAGTTTAGTGAACTGAACATGTGGCTCCATTTATCAACTATTACAATCCCACAAGAATCAATCAGAGTTAGCAGATCATTAATAAAAATGAGGAAGAGTGTAAGTGAGATCAGAAAACCTTACGATATACCGGCATGTATTATAAAACGGCCACAAGTAAACCTGTCCAACACAAACTGAATCCATTTTCAGAAAAGAGGGCCTGGACCTAATGCATGAAGTTTAGCTAAAAGCGCAGAATGCCAGTCTCTATCGAAGGCCTTCCAGATATTTCCGATTCACCCAAAACTATGGAGACATTGATTGCAACGCTCGGCAAGGAATGTTAGTAAATTTTCAGTAGATCAGCCAGCATGAAGGCCGTTTTTATCAACTCTATTATCTTTGAGGGGAGTTTTTGCCTAATGAGTGCTTTTCAATTTAATTATTGTCTACTGTCACCTTTCATAATTAACAGAAGAGATACTTGATGTGTTGCGGATCTGTTTGCTCTCTTCAGCTAATTTCATCAACTATATTCTTCTTCTATCCACAGTAACTAGAATCATGATTTTGTAGATTTGCCATTGGTCTGTGGCTTCGCTTAATATCCCTTTCCGTTGTGGATGAGGCTCGGCCATATATTCGTAAATATTGCAAAAAATATAGCTAAATTGAAGTCATTTACTTAGATTTCGAATATGGGATCTTTTGCCTGATCGACTAGATACCCATAATCACTGAGACATATAGACTCCTAACGGAATTTACTAATGTAAGATAAAGGGACAAATAAATTCTTGGAAACTGTAATTAGTAAAGGTACCTCCAAAAACTATGATTTCGGAAAGAGCGCTTTGAAGTAAATTTACTTAATGTGCGATCGACCTCTTATGTTTCTAATGCGATCTGTTCAAGCATATAAAGTGAGGGGATAAGGAGGTTATTCGAAGTTTTTCACAGGATTTGCATAATCTTAAGCTAGTCTAACAAATATACTATAAAGCATCATTATAATGTATGAGTCATCAAATTACTTAGGGTCGTATTCACAAACTCCGTAGCCTCAAAACCGTTATTAACGACCGCGTGAAACTTATCATGGAAGCAGATATTGATATCTTTGGTTTTCATCAAGTAAATTTAATGAAAGTCCTTCTATGGTAAAGTATAGAACAATCCTTTTGCGTCAAAGAGATGTAGTGGATTACATTTGTTTAAAAGGAGGTGATTGATAGAAAACCATTTTTTGTAGGGCGTCTAAGTAAAACTTTATGAGGAAATTTTGGAACAATACGAAAATTTTTGATTTCGTTACTGAAACAAAGATTTTTCAAGTGATCTAAGAAGAAAAGCGGTCATTAAGCTTCACACCTAAATCTTTGATTTTAACAATTCTATGTAATGAACATCCGTCTATGAGTAGAATCGAAGCGCAGTCGAATGTTTTTTGTGTAGAAGAATACCAATTTAGAGCTAAAGAGATCAGAATCGGATTCGTGCCGGAACAATACGAATAATTTTCCAATCGTGAAACAAACAAAGTGTCTCGGTTAAGCTAGATGTTAAAAATTTCCTGTTTGATGTAAATAATGAAGAGCAGCGGATCCAAATGTCTGCCTTGTGGGATACCACAAGTGTTGATAATTATGAATATAATGAAAGGATAAAGAATTATGGAAGAAATTTGAAAGGGGATAACTTGTAAATGAGAATATTGTAGAAACAAGAGGTCATACTGAAGTAAAGAATAAAAGGTTGTGTGCAAACACTTTGCCTTTCATGAACCAATGTTGCAAAGAACACAAGAATGGCTTACAATGAAAGTGTACGACATTATGAAACAAGTCTTGGAAATACTTAGGAATACTGCAGGAAGTCTGTATGTAATTTAATATGTCGCGTTTATTTCAGTTTTGTATAAGCGTCTAACAACCGAGAGGCTTTAACGTGGCACGAAAGAACAACATCGAATAGATGATTTTAATAAATAAAGAAAAAGAAACAAATTGTTCTAGATGTTGGTCATATGTAGCGTAATGCTCTTAATATGCTAACAAAACTCATTTATCATTCGTATACCTTCGTTGGTTTTATGGTTGATTTTAAAGAACTTCGCTTCCTTTCGTTTCATTGGCCATTTCCTATAACTACTTTGACCGTCAAGTTTTTATTTTATTTATTAGCCACAAAATAAAAACGTTTCTTCAATTTGAGTTTGATTTTCATTCGAGAGGGTTATTAACTCATTAATGGCCAGCAGAAAATTTTATACGTTCTATGTTTATTGAAGACCCACGAAATCTACAAGAACAAAAAAAACGTAAAATTGTGTAAAAGGAAGAAGTCTTATAACGGAATCAAACAGGATTTTTTAGTCCATTGAACGCACAAGTTTTCATTACACTCCTTACAGATTGTATGGCCGATTGATTTGCAATTAGCACCGCCACAATGAGGCTTTTTATTTTCTCGGACTATAATTAGATAAAAACAAATATTTTTATGTATGTCAAAAACTTGTGTGAGTGTTGTTTTGATCGCCAATAGTTATTTGATGTTTTAATATCACTCAAAGTACGACATTAACTCGTGGAAATGTGGCATCTAAATTTTAACTGGGATATATTACTTTCACTTCGACGATGTAAAAACTATGAATTCTAAACTGAAACTTCAACTAACAAGATCACAATAGAGTGCCAATGCCAATTATTTACTCTAGCACTAACAGAAGAAACAGCAGAATTTTTCACCCACATCTCTTTATCTATTTGAGTGCTCAAAATAGCTCCCCGTTCTAACTTCGTCTAATAATGGACAGACTTTCGGAAAAGGACTAAAAGCACGCCCTAATAACCACATTTTCCAAGCCCGATCAAAGTGGTTAACGACTGATAATAAATTGTCGAAGGATAAACAAAACTGAAAATTTTTGATAAATTTATCGATTTCTGGATTAAATCGAGGGCTCAAACTTAGTACATTTTCAAGTTGACCAAATCAACTTCTGCGTGGTTTGCACGAAGCGAATCAATTAGTGAGTCTTCTGATTTTATCTATCTATGTCTGCTACACATAGCCGTATATCCTCCAATTTCCTTCATATGTCCTAATGGATAGGGTGTGTGAGTATAGGTACGCCTTTTGAACTTTATTGAACTCTAACCTGGTGTTTTTGGTGGAACTTATGCGGTATCTATTACGAATTTCTTTATATTTAGAAATATGATAATCAGATGCAAGTCAGGTACTGACATTTGTTGTTGGCTTGATGATAATAGTCTCACGAGTAGATTCGGACAAAGCAATCTGGGCATTATTCCAGCATCCACATCAAAATGATAGGACACCCCTGAAATTTTCCTTTTTCTCAAAATCAATACGGGTATAATGGACTGAGAAAGGTGGGAGTTGAGAACGCTCTATGTGACTGGATCAACTCAATGCTTCTCAGTAAAAATATTAGCTCCTGCTCAGGTGACGCTATTGTGAGAAGAGCAGTCTATAGAAGTACACTGCAGAGGGGGGGGGGGTGCTATCACCACTGTGGCTACTGGTAATGGATGACATCCTCATCAAATGAGAGAGAGAGGGATTTAATGCAGTTCCCTACGCGGATTACATTTGCATCCTGGTAACTGGCAGATTTCTCTCTACTATTAGTGAAAGGCTCGAGTATACGCTGCTTAAGCTGGATGACTGGGCCAATAATAGTGTATTGAGGGTAAACCTAAGACAAAGCTGGTTCTTTTTGCAAGCAGGAGAAGCGTACAAAGTTTCAGACTTCCAATGCTGGTTGGAGGGGATCTTACTATCTCCAGTGAAGCAAAGTACTTGGGAATCATACTCGATTCCAAGGTAAACTGGAAGGTTAATTTAGAAGAACGCGTGAAGAATTCCAGCGTGGCCTTCTACACGTGCAAGAGATTATTTGCAGAAATTGGCGATTAAATCCCAAAGTGGTACGGTGGATGTACACAGCCATAGTTCGGCCCATCCTCTACTACGGCTCCACGGTCTGGTGGGCGGCACTGACGAGGAAATGTAACCTGAAGGTGCTGTCAAAAATTCAGAGGACTGCTTGTATGGGAATAACTGGGTATCTGCGCACATCGCCCACGGCAGCACTGGTAGTCTTGCTTGACTTAATGTCGCTGGACCTCTATTGCCGAGGTGTAGCGGCAATTAGTGCTGTCAGGCTGAGGACAACGAGCTGGTGGATGGAGAGGAGTGTTGAGCACTCCAATATACTCCAGATGATAGACTGTAGTTATTGCAGGGAAGAAACAGACTACCAAGTACCAGTATTGACTTTTGGTGGGGGTGTCAATGCAATAATGCCCACCAGGAGTGATTGGGATGGGAGCGAGTTGGTCGTAGCATCCGACCTTTCTATTTTTATGGATGGTTCTAAGACAAGTGCCAGCCAAAGGGGCTGGAGCGTACTCTAGAGATCTAGCATGAGTCTTATAGACTGCCTGACGAAAGCAGTGTTTTTCATGCAAAACTCGCAGCGATTTATCAGGCGGCAACATTGGTGTCTATGTGCAGAGTGCCCTCACGGAACATATGCATATATATTGATAGCCAGGCAGCCATCAAGGCGTTGGATGTTGTGCTGGTAAAATAAAAATTGATGCAGTTATGTAAGACTGGCCTAAAGGTATTGGCTGCAAGGCACAAAGTGACCCTATGCTGGATATCTGGCCATAAGGATATCTCAGGCGATGAGATGGCTGATGAGAATTGGAATTGGATAGCTCCGCAGCGGTAGCTTTTGTGAGAATCCCATTCGGAGCAATAAAAGAGGAAGACATCAAGGGCGCCTATCAAAAGGCAAGCCTCCGGTGGATCAACAGGGATACCTGCCGTATTGTGAGGCAATTATGACCTGCATATGACAGGAAAAGGACAAGGGAGCTGCTTTATGGCAGCATTACAAACACCAGAAATATAGTAGGGGTCCTTACGGGTCACTGGGCCATAGCTGACCATGCTAGACTCGCAGGAAATCGAATACGTTTAACACGTGCTTTGCGAATGCCCCGGTCTGATGAATAAAAGAAGTAGGCTACTGGGTGGCTACATCCTTTCAGGTCTGGGGGAATTGGAAAACAAGGAATTCAGATACGTCCTGAGTTTTCTGAGAGAAGCAGGATGGATCTAGGTATAGATTCTTGGAGATATCTTGAGTTCCCCAAGGGAAGCAGGATTGATCTGTTGGAATATAAAGTCCTCCTTGAAAGTTCTTGTTGCATATGTTCTGAATTGTTCATCTATTAGTTTTATGTAATCCGAAATTTATTTGCATTTTACTTGCCACAAAGCCGATTCCTGTCCATACCATGACAACTTCACTAACCATTTGTCTGCGTACTTGGAAAAGCTGATCTCTTCTTAAGTTATGAGAATATGATGACCACCCATCGGGTTCATCCAAGGTGAATATTATTTCATCCGTAACGATGGCGCTTTCCCATCTTTTCGTCTAACTTACATGTTTCCAAGCGAATTTCAACCGTTCTTCAGTATGCCGTTTTGTTACGCGGTGGTTTCCTAAGAAGTTTCTTCGTTGAAAATTGGATTTTTTTTTTCAAAAGTCCTTGGACATTTAAAGTTTATGTTCCCACCAGCTTTTTCCACAATTTGTCTCGCTGTTGCTGAATTTGACGCTACTCGTAATATAAACCGCCTTTAACGATCAGTTAGTACACTAGGTCTACTCGGACTCTTCTTTTAGTAAATTCATTACAACAGTTCTACTTCGTTTAATAATTTTTGCGATCCGACACTAAAACTTTAATTTTTCAGAATTAAAATCGCTTTTACTTCTCTTTCACTTAGTTCTTTACCGCGACCCATTTTTACAGCACAATCCACTAGTTCGTACTGAAAAAATATCTAATGCCCCAGATACAACATCCCATAAATACTAAACAAATTTCAAACTCACTTTTGTACCAAATGCTTTCAACTGCCGATTTATATACTCTATCCTATCTTTTTGAACCACTCTTTTTTCAGGTAAATACGAAAAATTGCTGGAATATTACTTTACATGCGCAACATGCTGAGCTTTCCGCTCATGTACTTTATGACCCACAATAAAAGTTATTTCTGCCTCTTATCGGTTTTTAGAAATGGGAAATTTTCAGGGGTGTCCTATCATTTTTATATGGATGTATTTATATTCGAGTCTGTTAATTGGATATTTGGCTGGATAATTCACCTTTATACTGTTATCTCCATTACTAGTTTCAATTTCTTTCTGTCCAAGACTTACTCACTTTGCGTCCTTTGTACGAAGTTAAAGGGAAGATGTCATCGAAGGCGTACTCAAGGAGGAAATGATCCGAATTGCAGTCTCAGAATCTTTATATAAAATTTCAATGATATTTGAAAATTATCATGATATGGTCAATTTTCCAGTATTTTTCTCTAATTTTTGTACGATGTTGAAAGTAAGCGCTAAAAGTAAAAAGCTCCTTAGAGTTTGCGAAATCAACACAGAGTTGGCTGCTATTATTAAACGTAGAATATACATTGGATGCTATAAGTAC
This sequence comes from Dioctria rufipes, assembly GCA_963924295.1. Classification (NCBI taxonomy): domain Eukaryota; kingdom Metazoa; phylum Arthropoda; class Insecta; order Diptera; family Asilidae; genus Dioctria; species Dioctria rufipes. The sequence continues at coordinate 50,071,837 of OZ002743.1, forward strand.
TAACATGACATGACATCTATTCCAATTCTTCAAGAAAACTAGTGTTGAACTCGTCATGTATCTTTTTACATGAAATGAACGTAGCCGGCTTCTATAGCAACCACAACAGTTGGTGCATTTTACTTACCTACCATAATTACATTGATGTACAGAAATATGCTAATGCTTAAGGTGAACCTACATAACGAGAGACCAATTTTTTGGACTGTGGAGATCCAGAGATCCATGCATACACTTAGAAGACTAAAAAAATCTCTAATATCTAGAGACTTTTTTAGACTCCTATCTACCGTAGTGTATATCAAAGCAAACAGGTCTCCACGCTGACTCTGAAGTTTGCTCATTTTTCATCACCAGGCCTCCGGAGACTATTTGTTTGTCAGTTAACTGTAGGGAGGAATGAAGTGGACAAATTGTTACAAAGAAGTTAATAAAAAAAATTATTAATAAACCTGATGGATTTAGGGCAGAAAATTTTTTTGTCTGGTTACATAAAAATATTAACAACTTTTCAGATAATTCAGATAACAAAGATCTCTAGAGATCCTTAGAGACTAAAGTGTAAGTTTCGTGTATACACTTCGAAGACGAGTCTCAAGAAACTTTTTTCTTATGGTCTCCAGAAATCTTGGTTTTTGATCTCCAGAGACAAAAGTCTCATGTTGTGTAAACATTTTGGAAAATTTAGTCTCTGTGAGCCGGAGAGCAGAGACCAAAAGTCTATTATCGTGTATTTTTATCTTTAATGTGAAGAATACATAAGCCTCTTTCTAATCTACAGAAATCTAAATCAAATATAAAACCAAACATCTTCCGTGTAATATTATAAAATACAAGAAAATAATAGCGGTTTAAATTTGAAGAACGAAAAAATACTCCGATTTTTGAAAAATTTGCGGTGTTTTTTGTTTTTTATAAACGAGCTTAGTCTAGTGTAAGGATTTAATTCCTGCACTATTTATCTGGAGATTTCCATGTAATATCTTTGTATTTCAGACATATTTCTTATTTTTTGTGTTGGCTCATGAAAAGGGTATTGTCACAAAGAGAAAAAAAAACCAAGATTACCTTTCATTTGCAAATCTAATACACTTCTTCGTAAAGTGCGCCAAATATTTGAGTTGCGTTTTCTGTGAATTTTTCTCTCTTTTAACAGTTCGTCCTGAATGCACAAATTTTCCCTCACTGTAAAATTAATTCAAATGGACTATCCGCAGCTATATAAAATAATTTAGCACCTCATTGATTATATAAATAAAAAAATACAAGAAATTGCTCTTCTTGTCTAAATAGAAAATTAAACTAAAAATTCTTAACTTTGCATTTCAAATAAAAACTCAAATACTGATGCGTGTTTTAAAATAACTAAAAACAGAATTCAATTTATTAAAATTATATTTAAACAAATTTAAATAGGTTGACATGATCGGAGAACTCATCTCAAATAGCGGCGAAAATTCCAAAAATGGACACATTGTTTATTATTTAGTGCTTTAGTAGGTTAATCAGCCAATCCAGAACTGTAAAAGAAAAAAAAATGAAATCGAACAGACACAGGCATGAATTAAAAAAATAAATATCATTAAAAAATAATAAATTACTGGATCAACAAGAGCCAGGAGAAATCTTGATCGGACCAGTTAAAAGAAGTTAAAAGTAAGGAAAAGTGGCGTGGGAGATCGACCATTAGAAATCACAATACTGTGTATTTATGCATAATATTTTATGCTCATTACACATTTATAAATTTTATTTTATCTGAATTTTTTTGTCACACTACTACGACAATTTATTTAATTAATTAGTAAATAAGGATTCTCAATTTTTGCAAACTTTATATTCTTCTCCTGGAGATTGTGGCTTATAAACAAACGTGACTTCCAACTGGTTCATCCAACATTTACCAGAGTTTATATGCACAAAAAGCAGTGCAGGTGTTATAAGTTTACTATTCAATTTAGATACGCCAACGTCGAAGTACAAAGCAAATAGTTTTATGCTCAAAAGGACCGAAGTGATGCAAATTGATATATCACAAATTACGAAAAAGAAGTAGGTAATTGTGTTAATATTAAAATGAAGCTCAAAAGTATATTAAAGAAGATACCTCTATTCGCTTATAATTGCTTGTTTTTATTCATATCACAAAACATCATTTTGACATCCTCAATAAGATGGTTCTAAATGAAATTTCTCTAATGTGGTAATTTATGAAGTAGGGAACTAAGTTTGCATAAACCCAAAAAACTTTCACTTCCCATTTAAATAATTTAAATTAAGAAATAAATTGAATAGGTTTAGCTACTTACTATAAAGCTCGGTACACATGAGTGAATAAATTTCGAGTCACTTTTGTTCATTTATTATTTTTTTTTTGTTGACTTCTCACAATTAACTGCACGAGATCTGCCGTGCGAATGAAAATAGTTCACCCAGCGATTACTAAATTACGTGCGCCATTCGATTTCCTACTCAAATCATGAATGTGTTGCGGGGTTTTTGAATTAGTAATAATAAATAAACTTAAGAGTTAACAGTATCGGAGCTGGAGATAAACGATTAAAAATAATTTGCCGGATTTCCATAATTTTGTGAAGAGAGAGATTAAAGCCTTGCTTCTGATTGGAACTTTCTTTAATTTTTATTAGAAAAATAAAATGCTTTCATTTTTCCAAGAACGAATACAAAGTAAATAGTAAAATCAGTTGAAAATTGATGTGCAAGTATATTAGGCAAATACAAATAACAATTGAATTTAAATAGTATCAAAGAATTTATGTTACAAGGATCTAAAAAATTAGTAGTTCTGAAAAACTGCTAACAGCAACTCATGTGAAGTTTGACTTCTATGTCTAATGGATGGGTCTCTAATTAGATGTTCAAACGTTATCTTTGATAGAAGCTGATGATATGAAAGTAAATTCGAGAATAAATAAATATAAATAATCGCCTGATTTTTCATAGAAGTTTTTTTCTTTGTAAAGATTTTGCGCTTGGAAAAAAGTTTTTTCCACTCAATTCTCGAGCTGCGGATTTGGCAAGCTCGGTCAATTTTATATTGACTAAATTCGACATGAATTTATTTCATACCAAAACTCTCTATGAATTGCTAGACCCGCATAAGGCTAACCTTGCTAGGCAAATTAATAGTTAGTATTTCGCCTCGTAAATAACTTATACTTAAAAATTAATTTAGGTACATATATGAGGTCACTTTGGCGTATATAGCAGGAGAGAATCAAGCCGTACTGATGAGTATACGGTTACTGCTGATACGAAACGCCAGCTTTTACATAGAAATTTCCTTTGTAAACATTTTTAGTGTGTAAAAGAGTTTTCTCCATGAAGTGCTTTTCCCCAGATGTCTCTAATATTGACTGTAGTAACATTTAAATAAGAAACAAGCTTCGACTATTTAAACTCTTTTATGAAACGAGTCCTACTCTATAGCCGGAAGATATGAAAAGCTACTCAATTGATAGCGTTTTGTCTGCAAACATTCTTCCTCCAAATGAGTGTTTGCATTGTATCTTAAAAATATGCTAGCAAGACCAGATATGAAATACAGAATTATGTTCCCACCAAACCTATTAACCTCTTCAGAAATTATCGAAATAACTTCTCTAATTTACTATAATATTTAAATGTCAACACCTGAAAGCGATAGTAAATTATTATGCTGGGAACAGTATTAAAAAGGTATGCAAAATCGATTTTTTTTTACTAATTCTCTAAAGATGCTCCTCCTTACTAGCGCCCTTTAAATGACCACACTTCCTTTAACCAATACTTGACATTTTTGCTATTATATCGGCAGATGCGAGAATCCGCCGTTTGAGCTCTGCCGAACTGTAGCTCGGTATTTCGTGTTGATCTCAAAAGCTATTAAATGCGTACTTATCTTTTTTGTATTGCCATTCTCTGTCGAATAACGAATAAGATTCTGCGACTTGTTGTTGTGGTATGGCTGTGGTATTCTGTTAATTTCCGATTGTCTTTCAACTTCGCTACTTTGAAGGCTGGTTGTATTACTGTTTTTTGTTCGAATGTAGAAATATAATTATGATTGAAAAATATCATCGGTCGATCAGTTGACCACTATCAATTTGTTTGCATCCTTCAAAGTTTTTCCAACAAATTCCCACATTCATAGCGATGCTGGAAAAAAAGTGCTGGTAACAATAAAATCTTTGGTGTCGTTGAATTCAACAGGCATATATCAGTTGATGGAAAAAGTAATTTTAATTACATATAAATAGTAAATTTTCCTTAACTATATCAAAGTTTCTATAGGTAGATAGTTGATTAGTTTTATATGAGCCTGCGTACTGAAACATATTCCCCATATTGCCCCTTTGGCAGTGTTATTCATTATTCATACATAGTTTGATATATGTAACCGTGCATACTGCATCAAATTTTATGAGACTTAATTAATTTCTTCTGATAATTAATTACTTTCCATCCATTTTCAAGCGACAAATTTTAGCAAATTCTAGTTTTTATAGAAGATTTGAATAATGCGAATTTAGTAATCAGTTGTCCCCGAACCGACAAAGCAAAATGCTCTTTTTTTGATTGTTTTATTTTTTAATTATATATGGCGGTTTTAGAAAAAGGTGGAAAAAAGAACACTGCTTACGTGTTTCTTGTATTAAATCATATCATATCAATAATTGATGAATCCCAACTGAGATAATATATATGTATTTTTCTGGTAATGGCGCCATCTATCAACACAAATAGTTGTTGAGTTTTTTAAAAGTCTTTAAAAATTAAACCAACTAATTAAAATCTGAAGACGTATTCTGAACAAAAATGATAATAATCCAGAACTTTCATTTTCCTTAAAATGATTCATATTTTTATATTTAAATAAATCTCTATATGTTTACTACCAAATATTTGGGTATCTGAGTTCACTATAAGACAGCAGGCAGTTTCAGGGTTTCATTACTATCATGATAGGATCACCCTGTACTTCTGATTGATACACATAGTATAATTTTAAAATTTCTTCATGAAATATTGATTTCGGCTTTAAGCAACCAACTCCGGGAAATGTCTTTTAATTTTTCTGCTCATATGCAGTAGGTTGACATTGCCTGCAGAGACTAGTATATTGTAAGGATCTCATATGAGAAAAACTAATTTTCCGCTGAAGCTTCTATTTGTAATACATATAATTAATAAAATTCGCAAGCGAAAACTTTTCATCAAAGAAGACTTCTAGAGCTTTAATAATTTTTAATACATAAGCACGCTAGTTAACCACAAACTTTCGAATCCCACTGCGAATTAGTGCTACGCTATTTTCTACCCAGCTACTTTTCGCATTTTCTAGATATTCTCATTAACTGTCCTCGCTCCGATAATTGTCATCGCCCCCTCTATGGTCAGCGACTACAAACAGAGTGAACTCTATGGGAGACATATAGAATATTTGTCAGACCTCTAACATAAAAAAAAACCAAAAAAGTATGGGACCAAAACCAACAGACTACCCAATATGGTGGACTTTTCTTAATTAATGACATATGGGAGACCCAAAATTACCATTTTATCTATACAATAACCCCATCACCTGGTTTGGCAAAAAAAAAAAAAAACAGTTAAAGAAACTCAAGCATAGCTTTGAATACGCACGAATGAAATATAATCAGAAGGAGAGCCTATATAGAGGCCCTATATGCCCAAGTGTATTGGAAGTCATACATATAAAATCACGGTCCTAGAGAACAATCTTATAGCAAAATTTATTCATACTGCTTTTACATTTTTATATCTTGATTAAATATTGCTGGCAAAAGCCATTCCAAATATCAAAAATATTGAAGGACCAATGATAGTTCCTTGTGGCACAATAGAAGTAAACTCGAATGGCATTGGATTTAAATCATATCCTGCTACTACATAGGATCTACATATGTCTTACCTAAAAGTGAAAACATTCAATCACATCAAAATAATAACATGTAAGATATTGTGATTTAGTAAGCTTTGAAAAATCGATATATATATATAGTTCACCTGCTTACTGTTATCTATATTGCCACCTTATTGACAAACATACTTAAAATACCTTTAGTAGATTTGTTATTGTAGACCAGAAAAAACTATGTTCAGGATTTTTTCAAAAATGGGTATATTTTTTAGATACAATATAGAGAATTACGAAATGGAGTTCCTCAAGGGTGTACTTTAGGTGCATTACTGCTCAGCTTTATTAATTATATACCAAATATAGGTTACGATGTGAGTATAACCCTGTCAAGTCACAGTTTATGAGTTTTTATAAAAGTGAATCTGATGTCCCGCTGTCATTTTAAATATCTTCATACATATATGTAGCTCTAAGCCATTTGAGTTTCCACATATATGTAAGTAAAAAACTCTATTTGCTGTATGCCAGTCTGCATAGGCTATGAATTTTCGAAAATATACTATTCAGCAATGCTCGGCTAAAATTGATAAAGGTGTTAATATTACCTTAATTGTCTATCCTAATCATGATAGTACTTAGTGTGCGCAAAATGGAAATAGCTTTAACGATTGTATTTGCTTTCCTAACGGATCATATGGAATCCGTTTAATAATTTTTCATTGTTCCACGATTTTTAGGTGATTTCTTAAATTGATATTTGCTTAGCAATGCCCTAGTATTTTCATATAGCGTATTCCATTCAAGTAAACCATAGTACCTCAGAGAATTTTTTACTTTCACAATGAATTAAATTAAAATGAAATTAAAAAATTGAATTTTCAAAATTCCTGTTTTAGTTTGTATCCTGAATGAAAAAATTCCAAGAATAATTATTGTGAAAAACATTCACTTTCAGCATCTAGATGGCACTGTTGAGAAAAACGACTAGAATTTTTGTAAATACATTGTCTAAATATACCGTCATATGATGTTTCATTAAAAATCGGGTGGTAGACCTCTTCCGAACTCCACGTAGGCACTTGACTTAAGTTTAAGTTAATTCTCCCATTTTTATACAGCAATGAGCTTAATTGGATTAGGAAAAATAAACCTTACGACTTCAAAATTGTATCTCCGCCATTTTATCTGATCATCCATAATATGACATCACAACTTAACACAACTTAACTTCCAAGCTAACATTATCTGAACCATTTCAACCTATCATTTTTTTTGTTTTTAAAATACATGTAAACACAATACATAACAAATCTTCCGAAATTATGACTCCTCCAAAGCCAATTCACACTGCTAAAATTATAAACACTGCTCAGGTCAGCCAAGTTCCATGAATAATATTCAATTCTAGTTGCGAAAAGTATAAGTTCTGAAAAATATGTAAATTAGACAAATTAAAAATTTTAACCCGCAGTCAAAACATTAAAAGTTCCGCCGTATTCGGCAAGCTCGGTATTGTTATTGTTATCGTACGTTCCAAGAAAAAAAAATCATTTTAATTCCATGCACGACTAAAGTAATATGCATTTTGGACAGGAAGTGTCTTCAATAGAATAACACCGAATTGTTTTGCACCTGAATTATAAATTTTTCGATTTGGGTACTTCAGTTGAAATCTGAGTGACATTGATATTTCTCCACAGGGGAAGAAAATCCAAAAAAATAGTTTCTATATGCGATAGCCTCGTTTCTTATCTTTGCAGGGCAAGCTAATGAGCATTTAATCTCTCCCTGGGCACTATACAACACACTGGGCCTTTCTTTTTAGAATTTCAAAAGCCCTTCCAGATAGCACTAATCGTTTTCAAATTGGTCACTTCAATATATCTTCACTTAATTATAAGGAAACTGCCCCTTTGGCCCCATTTTGATTGCTGAAGTGAACCATGCTACGAGCAATTTCTGATGAACGTTTTAGGCAGTTTATATATAACCAAGCAACTTTAGAGGGTTATTATCTAAAATTTCATTTTAGAGATAAGAACACATGCAAGAAAGTTGTTTTCAGTTACCTTTTGAGGGATTTAAAAGAATTTTAATTTTTTTTCTATTTTTTTGTTGTTTTTGTTTTTTTTTTGTTTTAAGTGATAAATAATCTTTTGAGCAAGAAATAAAAAGAAAGAAACGACTCTATCCTATATGGATTTGTAATTTAATTGATTCTTCGTTTTGTCTTAAATTCTTCTTAGAATACATGATGGAATTAGACCGATTAACATCTCTTCTTATTTATCCGAAATGTAGGAAAAATTATTTTAAATCAAGTTACCAATTTCATTGAAAAGTATAAATTTTTTTCTAGCTTTCAATTCAGCTTTTGTGATAAATATAGCACTATCTCATCTCTGTTATACTTGACTAATAGAAATCGCCATGAATGGGAAATATAAAAGCTTAGACACTAGTACTATTTAATTTTTTCGATCGACAACTCTTGATTCCATCAATTATTCTATATTTTTAATTATTAGATAATTATTACATAATTACTTAGTTAAGCAAATTGGTTAATTAAAAAGCAAACATTTCTGTCTGGATTTCATAATTCATCTGGTGTTCCATAAGGATCCATTCTAGGACCATAATATTTTGCATGTATATTAATATTTGCTAACATGTATGTATATATAAATGTCATATCCAGCTTTATGCTGAATATGCTCAGATTTACCATTCTATTTGCATCTAACTTATATTTATGGTTAATGAGAAATTAAGTATAGATCTCAGCATAAGCTTAACTTAAATTCTGCAGAGTCTTAAGTGATGTTTGTGTATCATTTTATTATTAACACCTCTATTCTATATCCAGTTTTTATTAATAACGATGTTGTCCATATCGCCTATAAGTTATGAGTATCTTGATTCTAGAATGAACTTGGAACAATAGTATCACTATATGTTGCTAATGTAGAGAGAGTCTAAAATCCATGTAATTAATGAGTATATTACCAATATCCAGGAAAATGTTGTTACGTTAAAAACCAGGGTTATCGATAACCCAGCTTGCCCTTGGTTTTCAGATACTATTAGAAAACTCATACTGCGATATCGAATTGGAGAATATTTGAATACTTATCATGAACGAAGGAATAATTCTAATTATGTTATTTGTACAGTTAAAGAAAAATACTATTCACGCCAAGTATGGATAGACTAACCCGTTAAGATCTGGTGGAGGAATCTGAAATTTTATGGAGGAATTTGAAATCTTCTGTAGGAATTTGACATCTCTTGGTATTATACCCCTATTCCTGATGATCTCCCTCATCCTGATTAGCTTAATAGTCAATTTGCATCTACGGCGGAATTGAATAATAGGTCTAATGTGGCTGAGCTGCGAAATGCAAATAGCATTGCTTCATTTGACTTTTGTACGGTAAATCGTGATGATGTTGCATATGTCTTACTAAGAATAAAATTAAATGCCATGAGATGCGATAGGCTTGACCCTCGACTTATCAGTATTCCTTTTGGATTTATAATATCACATTATATAATATCTTAGTATTTATTTTACAACTACGTAGGTACTTTCCATATACATGTGGAAATATTCTATATCCTGTATCTAAAAGTGATTGCTGCAAAACAAGAAGTATTTTGCTATTCTTCTCCTAGATCATAGAAAAAATTATGTCCAGATAAATCACTGATGATGTTCAGCATAACAGCTTATTGAATTGCTGTCAGGATTTAGAGCTCAGCTACATTACTGCTCTGGTCAAAGTTTCACAGGATATTCGACAGGCCATGGAGAGGAATTATATTATGTTTTTTTCTAGGGTCTTGGATACTGTTAATTATGATCGTTTGTGTGTAAAGCTCGTTAGATGATTCAAATTATACATATCATATTACTCGAAGTTACTCTAACTTTCTTCCTCTTTTAGCAGGCGTTCTACAGGGCTCAAATTTGAGCCGTTTAATGTTTTCGTTGTATATAAATGATGTATTGATGGTTAATAAAAAACTGCAGGCCTAATGAATTATACCTATTGGACGTCACTCCTTAATTAACTCGGTTGAGAAATTTACAATGGGCTCGATATATCTCGGAGAGCAAGCTTTGGTCTCTTCCAATTCCATCATTAGGTATAATTTCAGACTTCGATCCGATGATCATGTTTCTTTCACTTTTTTCTGACACTCTGTTTGGCTGCTTTCTTCAGCGGTATCTCAAATTCAGGACAGTGTCCTTACAATCTAAGGTCATATACTTTCATTGTCCAAACTATTTATTTAGCTTCTTGCACTTCAATAGATCAAGTAGAGCATTAACCACATTATCCCAGTTAGCATTAGATTTTTGAGATCGACTATTTTTCGCCAAAGCAATCAGTATTTGGAACTCTGTACCAATTAATCTAAGGAAATCCATATGTTCGAGTACCTTTGATAGCTTTAAACGTATTATTTTCATTAATCTTAGTACTAGTTTTTAATTTTTACTACCACTTATTACTTTTTTATCTTTATCTGTTATTTTGTTTTCCTTTTTCTTTTGTTGCTTCTTATTACTGTATTCCCACATATTATTTCTAGTTGATAACTACTTATATATTTACGTATAGTTTTATGTTAATCTATACAATTTATTATTTAGTTTACTTTTAATTTCTCATTTTTTGCTTCTTTTTTGCTTTAATGCTATAATTTTAAGTCTTAATAAATAATTAATTCCTGATTCGTAACTTAGAGCATGTACTCTTAAAATATGTACTCTTTTAATGTGAATTTAAGTAAGTAAAAAAAAAATAATAATAAAGGTTTTCTTGAAAACTTTGTGGCGTCCCCATTCAATGTTTTTTTGTGACTTACGAAAACGTGTACATTTCCCATCTTCCTGTTCAGTATAAAAAAAAAAAGAGGAGACCAGGGTAAATTCGACTCTCTTTGCGCTTTACTTATTTGAAACACAAAAATAAAGACTTTGAGATAAACAAGTGCAACAGTATGCAATGAAAATGTGATCCTTCGGATAGGAATTTGAAATATGATGGAGAAAAAATCATACGATGCTAACTGCATATTGATAATAAAAAAATAGAAAACAGATGGTACTGACATATATCCTTTTTTAGGGCAACTAACTGCTCATTCTCTCCATCGAAAGTGAATTCATAAAAGGTATCGGAAAAGATTTGGTCCAGATTTTAATTTTTACTCTAAATATGATTCCAATTTCTCCAGTGATTTTCTTTTCAACTTTGATTTTAATACTGAATAAGTAGTATAGTTGGGGTATTCAACACATGATCTTGTTGCTATGGGTATGGGCTCTATACCTACCATCAACAACTATTTACGGTTGAGGAATACGATGGCTAACTTAAATTTAACTTGATATTATGGAGCCGACCTTAAATTAAATTCAAATACAATAATTGCAAAAGAAATTTTCCATCTTGCCTTATATCCTACAATGAGTATTGTGGGTTGATATAGGGTATGTAAAATAAAATACGAAAAAGTAGTGAGATGAGTATTTTTATTGGAGGCTTTCAAGTAAATATTATTACTTTGTTATTTCTAGGTTTCTAAGACTTTAATTGCAATAGCATGGGAGTATAATACCCGCTGGGGGGGCAGCCAAAGCTCCACATAGATCGATGTACCTATGTGAATATATAATTGATATTCTCTTACTACCGAATCACATTATCTTTAAAGCGAAAAATTTAAAACATCACCACCAGAATTTTACTCTACTTAGGACAAGCCAATATAAGCCTATTCATATCAACAGAAATTAGTCTAATTTCTAATTAAAGTATCTCTTAATGTCTTTAGCAGTACTTAAGTAGTATTCAAATAGAGTCGATGATAATAATTTTAGATTTACCTCAATCCTCTTGATTAATAGGACCCTAAAGGCCTAAAAGTTCTTAAACGCCAGTTTTAATTTTAGGTTTAGCTAAAACTTGGATCGCTAATTACTTTTTTAATTTTTTTACTCAAAAATCTGTAACGAATCTCATTAAAAAGCTCATCTGAAGCGCTCGTTTTAATTCGAACAAATGTTTATATAAAAAAAAAAAAACATAACAAGAAATCCTTGGCATGACAGAAAGGCATCGATGTTGTAGTTCATTTGAAAATCAAATTATAAAAAACATGAAAAAAAAAGCAAAATCAACTTAGAACCCATTAGGCACCATTTATGTCTTGCGAAATCAATCAATTAGTCAAGTCCAGTGTATGCGAGACATTTGTGACATGAGCTTCGATTGAGCGATGTAATTGATCTCTAATTGTACTGTAAACTTATCTAATTGTAGTCTCTGATGGAATGGAATCATTTTTTTGCGGCTATCATCGACTTATAATCTACCTAGAAATTGCAAGCTTCATCCGTTGCCAATGTGTCTAGCGGTAAAGTAACTAACTTAGAAAATTATTTTATAAAAAAGTTTTATTATTTCTGTTCGATGGGCATTTGAACCGGATACGCTCGATAAGTTTTCAGTATTAATTAATTATGTAGTAGGTACATACATAAAATATTATAAATTTATTTATAAATGAATTATAAAATAATGAGGGGAACTAAATACTTTGATGTACTATAAATATACATCAAAGATAAAATGACGTTAAGGTTAAGTTTTCTTCAAGAAAGAATTTTTTGGGATTCTCCGGTATATAGCAAAAGCTAAAAAATGTTCTAATTTGTTATTTCATCACACAATCCATTAATTTTTGGTGACAAGTTTCAAGTCTTGGTTTGACTCATCAACAGGTCCCAAATAGCGAAATTGGGTGATTAGAAAAACAAATGAAAAAATGAAAAAAGAAGAAAGAAATGAAAAGTTTAAGAAAAATAGAAAAAAACAAAAAAAACAATTTTTTTATTTATTAAAAAAATTTAAAAAATTTTAAAGAAACAGATTCATTCGAAGCGAATCGAACCTGTATACGCCACGCAGTGGGCTGAAAAATGAAGAAGAAAAAGGAAGAAGAAGAAGCGTTTCGTGTCAGCAGAAAACCTTCCACTCATCGGTGCAGCTTGGTTTTCTGCCTGCTGCAGACGCTTGAAAATAGATCAAACCGATCTCTTCTCATATAAACTCAGAATAAATTCTGGGTGTGAATTATATGAGGAAAAAAGGTTAAGAGTAGAGCCGAATAGGTTACTAGAGCCCTGCGAGCAAAGCGGGAAAAGTTGATCTATTGTGTTCTAAAAAGAAAAATTTAATGCACCCTAATAAAAGTAAAAATAAAAAATTAATTAAAAAAAAATAGGGTAAAAGGAAATACACAAACAATTTAAAATTAAAAAATGTAAGAATTTAGTTTACAAAATAAAAGAATACAAATTAATATCGAATCGAATATATCACGATAACAAAGCAGCTTAAAAGAAGTCAGAATTTTCAAATTAAGTATGCACGAGTTATTTGAATACAGTAAGAGTGTTCCAGGATGGATTTATAAACACGCCGAATGAGCTTAGATGTCTCAGAGCCATTCAGAAGGAAGACCAAAATACTTGAACTGTGATAGTTATCGAACAAATATTATTGCAGGTTAGAAAGCATGTCAACACGTCAAAGTCCGAAAATCATAGCTACTAAAAACCCATTATTTTTGTGTAAAAGGGAAAGTAATATTTTTTTATTGGATTTCTTATTTCAATGGAAGATATTGAATCTTTACAGAATTGAGGACTGTTTTTTAAAAAAACATACAACTCCTCTTTTCCAGAAAACGTTTTTAAAATAAGTGAAAACATCATCATGCATGAAATATACCTTCACACCTCCAACAAGGTAATGGAAGAAGTTACAAATGAGATGGCTGCTGATATGAAATCCGAAATAGAGATATATTTTCTACAGATTTTATCCATTATATAAATAAACTCATTATGATATTATTATTATTAACTGCTATCTAAGTAAGTAGTCCAGTCATTACAAACTTTTGAAAATGCAAGTAAACCGAGAAGGCTGATTTTTAGATATTGTGTAGGGATAGGGGCGGGAGGCTTAGAAAAACTTATCTTGAAATTAGCGACCAAGATTTCCTATGAGCATTCTTCGTCATCTTGAAAAAAGGGGTAATTTTTTCTTTCTCGTCCGATATCTCAACAACGATCAATGCTAGATATGTAATCGCAATTTTTGCATAATCATGACAGAGCGCCGAGTTATCGGAAGAAAACAAAATTTACCTCTTTTTTTTCTTTTTTTTAAGACGGCAGAGAATGCTTATAGGAAATCTTGGTCCACAATTTAAAATAAAGTTTTTCTTTCTAAGCTCACTCCCCCACCCTGCACAATATCTAAAAATCAGCCTTCTCGCTTCACTTGGATTTATATGCCATTTTTTCCGCGGTAATGACAGGACTAAAGGTAAATTAAGTCAAATTAAAAAAAAAATTATCTTAAACTCCACACTAAAGCTACGCTTACAACGTTCAAACGTTCAGAGAATATTATAGAAAGATATAGAAAAAAACGGGTACAAAGGCTATGATGCATGTATAGTATAAAGATACGTTTCCATGGTAGAGAAATCGTGATAGGGCCAAAATCGATGCGTACAAATGTTAGATATACTAGAAACATTCTTGTCGAGCACTATCGAGAGGTCTACATAAGCTTCACCGTAGACTTTTAAGTATAAAAATTATCTCGTATAAACGCAAGTGGTAGAGAGTCCTATGGCGCCTTAATATCTCTACTTGTTCCTGCCAACAAATTAAATTAATTCAAACTTTTTGTTCATAGATTACCAAAGCTATGAACTTTTCAAAATACGATATCATCGGGAAATGCAATTCTGTGTTTCAGAAAATTGCTTTGCTGAGAAAATGCTATTTCTCAGTACAAGGAAAACACATAATAACAATCGTATAAAGAAATGATGACACGGATGTAGCCATGTTGGTAAGATCAGGAAATAATTAAATTAAACAATAATTAATTTGAAGAAAATTCAGATTTTGTGGGATGTTTCGAGATAAAATTATTCTAATTTGTGAGTAAGCGCTCAATTATTATTCGAAACTATTTTTTTCTTATTTGCAATGGTTAAAGGTTCAAAAATAAATAAACATTATAAAAACCGCGACGGATGTTGCCGCTAAAGTTCATAATTTCATAATTTAATTAAGGAAAAAATTAACCACAAAAGTGATGCAGGCAAAGAAAAAATATATTTACCACGTTTGATTTATTTTAGCACTTTGAGCTTTCTATCTTGTAGGAGTAACTTTTTCCAATAACACGTCAAAGTCCGATTTTGGCAGTTTTTATACACTGTAAAAAAATTAGGACTATTCCCTAAATTTAACACACGTTTTTCCCTAAAAAGAAATGTAGTTTTCTCTGATATAAAGAGAATATCTGTTTAATTTCCCCACATCAATGAAACTCACTGAATTTAGGTATTTGGCACTAAAAAACCTATAAAGTACGTAAAATTCCGGAAATGTTAAGCTCTCTTAGACATAAGGAAGATAACGTTCAATAAATGAGATATTATGCTACATTCTTTATTGAAATATATTTTCGTTTATATAATTTACACACTGTTTTTGAAACAGCTCATATATTTTTTTCAATATTTTGTTCGAGCGTACCCAGCTCATCAACGTAACTTCCGTACTACTTAGTAGTATGGGCCATAAAAAATGAGCTGCAGGTCATTCTTATGTTTTTTAAAGCGGGTGGTGTTCTAATACCTATGGTGGTGTGTGGTGCTAAACCTATTCCCTACATTTTAGGGATTAGTCCCTAAATTTTAAGGGGAAAAACGTATTTTTTTTAAATTCCCTACATTTTTGGGAACGTTCCCTACATTTTAGGGAAAAAATAAAAAAAAAAATGGAAATTTCCTAAATTTTAGGAGAAAAAAATATAAATTCCCTACATTTGAGGGATAAAAACCTAATCTACACTGTAAAAATGCACAAATTGTTGACAAAAAGCTTACGTATTTTTCCCTAGAATTTAGAGGAATATTCCCTGCAATTAGGGAATATTTCCTACATTTTAGGGATTATTCCCTTCATTTTAGGGAAAAATACCTAAGCTTTATGGCAACAACTGTGCAAATTTTTTACTGTGTACATTTTCCGATGTGGAGTTTTCGCTAATCTTAACGAAAAATACCTAACCTTTGTGGTACAAATTGTTGCCACTCACTTTAGGGAATTAGTTTTTACTCTGTTCATTTCTTCATTAAGCGTGCATAAAAACCTTCATTGGATGGATGGATTGAAATGAGGTTGGAATCCAAACTAGGTTCCTTGAACGTAGGTCACAATGAGCCCCACTGTTCACCCTTCAAACTTATGAGAAATTGCTTATAAGTCCCAACTGGTCGCTTTAACAAAATTAAAAATTGGCCACCAACCCTTCTTATCGCCTTCATGTAGTTCTTCCAGGAGGTATGAGGCAATGAATCTGTAACATCTTCCTAAGAGAACCGGACAATGACAAAGAAATTGAGTCACCGTCTCGGAAACTCATTTTCTCTTGCTCTTGAGTCCATTTGCGATAACATCCTTTTTTTTATTACTTATATGATCATCATTTAATAATTAATTAAGCCGCTATTAATTCTCTCATTTGAAGCATATTAAGTAGCCATATTTTTAGTAATTTTTTGTAAAACCATCGAAGCTCTACCAGAATTGTAAAACTCTTGAGAATGTGTAGATATACTGCAGAGCACTTGGTAGAGCTCTACAAAAATATCGCTATGCCCTAACGTAGTAGAGAAATTTTTGGTAGGGCCACAGTATTGCGTTAAATTCTACCAACTAATTTTAAGATTGTTAGAGCTCTACCTGGATTTCTTTATTATGGACACGACCCTTAATACAAATTCTTGGTAATTACTATACGTAAAATTACTTACCGATTTTTTGGTGATGAATTACACGTAGAAAAAGTCATCCATCTATTTTGAAAATATTCAAGTTAAATTTTGAGAGTAGTTTATCGTGTTTTTTTCAAAAATGTTGTTTGTTAAAAGAATAAAACGGAGCTAGTTAATTTCACTATTTTTTGCACAAAGAACTGGAACTATTATGACAACACGAGTAGCGCATGCAGCTATGGGGTGGGTGGGGGGCGCCCCTCCCTGAAGACCACTGAAAAAAAAATCTGTGGATGTGCTACATACTTCACCTCACCTAGATCTGATGTGCTTCATAGAGAGGATGAGAAGATTTTGGTGAGAGCTCTTATTACTATTTTTAGCAATTTAGTACAATGGGCCGCCCAGGCCATCGAGCTTGGGATTTTTTGTCCCCTTGCCACTAAAATAAATAAAACAAGAGAAAAAGTAATAGTGTGTCTAAGAGACCAATAATATTGTACCCTAGATGAAAATTGAAGTCAAATAAAATGAAAACTTATAGCTTTGCATGGCAACGACAAGAAGGGGTTACACGATTTAATTCATTTTTGAAATTCTATTTATTTTTTCTATTTGTATGAAAAGGCTCTGCAAAAAATCTCAGCTCTCTACATCGATGCATTCTCAGGCAGTTTACAAACGTATAATGAAATCCCGAACTTTTGTGGTGATACGAAAAAGTTGTTACTCGATTTAGTCGATTATTGAAATTTTATTTACTATTACTATAAAAATACCTTGTGCCAAATTTCAGCTCATTGTGTCGACATGCCACGCAGTGCCCAAATATGTTGTGAAAAAACGAAATTTTTGTATGGAAACCCTACGAAGAATTTGCCAGATTAGTCCTGTTTTCTAAAATAAATTAAGGTTTTTTTTTAAAGCCATTCTGCAAAATTTCAGTATTCTAAGTGAATCCGTTTTCAAGTTATCGTAAGCCGGACAGATAGACAGCCGGATACATAAATATCAAAATATGTTTTAATATTTTAGGTGGTTTGGCAACCCATTTTGCTCTACCAGTATTGCTTTTGTGTATTACAAACAGAATGACAACCTTAGTATATGCTATGATTTTATCTAGGGTATAGAAGGACGTTGTGCCATTATACTCATAATGGACCTGGAGTTCCACTCATTCAACAAATTACTGTATACAAAACTCAGCCCGCTGTACATAAGTCAGGTTTGTCTCCACGAAAGTTAAAATAGGCATAGAAAACCAACATTTTTCTGTTGCAACACTATGAAAAATCCTCCATATTTTTTTTGTTTTTGTAAAATAAGCGTGTACAGATTTCAGTTCGGTAAGTCAATATGTTCTAAACAGTTTTTAAAAAAAGGTACAAAAAATTGAATTTTTGTGTTGCAACAACAGAATTTAGCCTATTTTCGAAGATGATTTTAGTTTGTGGGCGTCCAAGCTAGATTTCATCAGGTTTATGTATTCGCTAATATTGTGGTTAATACAGCCATTCTGGAAGATAAGCTCGAATACGCAATTAACTAAATTGTTAATTAGTAAAACTTGTGCCAAAAAACCAGACAGGATAAACAAAGCTCCCAGGTTTTGCTTTCGGTGTACACATAGCTTGAAGTAATTGACGTTCATAAGCAAGCTCGCATACTGTCACAGAATTGGTAATCTTATCAGGTAAATATTGAATTAACACTTCTTACATTATTATTGCATTATTTATGATATTTTTAACAATAAACAATAACAAGCAAAACAAACATTCCCCTTATGACCTGAATTGAATGTACTTGGGGCATTACAAGACGAGCTCCATCTGTTTGTTGTTGTCAAAATTATATCCAAGTCATCCACCAAAATTGAAAGCCGGAAATATACGCATTTAAAATTATTTGAAGGTTTTTCATAATCACAAAAATCTTAATTAATACTTTCGTTAAACATCAACAAAATATCAAATTTTGATAGCTTCATCAAATTGATTGATATTTATGCATTTGTAAACAATTTTATCTCATCGCTTCCATTCAAGAGTAAAAAAAAAAAGAAAAAAAGAAACAGAAAAAAAAAAACCTTATCTCGCCTCAGAGTTTGTTTACACGCCACTTAATTAGTTCAATGACTTGTTCGCAGATGCTAATTAGCCGTCAACGATTTTCTATAGATTTACTATCCTCCCTGAGTGATAAGGAATCGACTGTTCTGCTGTTGCAACAAGCCGCATAGATATTTTGTAGGAAGGACAAGCCCCGGCTTGTTCTACTTAGCTAAGTTCACTTTTAGCCGTAAGCGACTGATACCCCGTGTTGCAACTTCCTTCCATTCCATATCGATTATGGCGCGTTGTTGTCCTTGGCATTTGACTACAGTTTTCCTTTGTTTAATGAAAAGTTTCTTTGTGCTTATTCGCTGGAACTGAAAAACGTGTAGCTAGCGTCAATGCCAATGTCGTACAAAAAAAAAAAAAAAAAACAAAAAATAGGGGGAAAATTCTAAACTCCGTGGAGTTTATAATAAAAAATTGATGGAAATTACCAACTGCTGCACTATGCCACCCACGTTGTCCCATGGAGTCACAAATGCCAGCAACTGCAACTGAACAGAATTATATGTATAAATGGATGTTTGTATGTTTGTAAGTACATGGACCGAATCTGTCGTGCAGAGCGATATATATGCAAGTCCTGTGGTGACCTTGCTTTATCTTTTCCCACACTCCTGCTGAACGTTCTGTCATAAATTACATCGCATTCATCCAAAACTAAACTCGACTCTAAATTACTGTTGCTGCTGCTTTTGCTGTTGTTTAACTTTCTGCTCTTGCTTCGCTGTTTGTTTGCAGTTTTCTTTTGGGACTTTTTATTTTTCTTTAAATATTTATCGGTGATAAAGTGCACTTTTTATCAGGTCTTGAACGTTTACACCCAGATAAACTGCTTCTGGTGGCAGACAGTATGGCAGCAGTAAATTTACGGGAGCTGACTCAGATGATAACTTGCTGCCCGAGATTTAAATTGAGCGTTATATGAAGTGGGGGGAAAACACACGTGTCTTACCACTATCATTATAATCTCACAATGATCACTCAACGTTCTTGACCTTCGACAAGAATTTCGTATCTATATATACTTGAAGGCATTGTAAATATTACAATCTCAAAGAGTAATAGAGTGTCAACAATGCCTTTAAAGGACGCGCAAAAACCAGATTAATTCAAACAATGATTGTATAACGTGATAAGACAGTGCTACCGATTAAATTTTAGTAATTTAGTGCTCTAATTATCAGTAATAACGGCTTAATCATTTGATAAGCCAAAGTTGTTATCTTTCTGCGGGAAAGTATTGAAATTGAAAGCTGAAAGAAAGTGTAAGAGGTACTTAAAATTGAGACTGTCTTATGGCTGGTATTTTTTGTTTTGATTACACAAACAGAGGGACGTTATCTTAAAAACAGGTCTACATGAGGTAAGTTTTTTAGCTTAATTACAAATAGGAGCGCAGATCCAAGCGTATTCAGCCTGGAATTAAAATTATATATAAATGTTGAGCCAACAGCAATCCAGAGTAGCCAATCGATCTTGGCCAAGAGGAATACAAATCCTAAGAGCATAATTTCCAAACAATTAAATAAGAAGCAAAAATGTTAGAGGAAAAATCTAGAATTGCTTTAAGATCAATTCTTACGATACCTAGATGAATACCGGTATGGGATTTCGTATTAGTTTTGGCATATACGAGTACATATATCTCGATAGTAAAAATGAGTTTGACCAATTTAATAGGACTTTATATTCTGAGGAACCTTCAGTACAATTAAAACGTATAGGACTGATCCTTTCCAAAGTATACGTAAAAACCGCAAATTTTTATATGACAACACCAGAAATTGATTGCTCGATCTGGTCCATTTTTGAAACTGTATTTATTATTTTTATGAAAACGCTGTGTATAAAATTTCAGATCTCTACGTCGACATGTTCTCAGGCAGTGTCCAAATATATAGTGAAAGACGAAATTTTTGTATGGCAACCCTACGAAATAGTTACCCGATTTGTCCAATTTGCGTACTTAAATCTATGTTTTTGGTTTTTTTATATGCTATGTGAAAAATGTCAACTATATAAGAGAACGCGTTCTCGAGTGATCGTGCGGATGGACGTAAGGGCAGACAGATAGATGGACATGTAAAATTTGAAATTACTTTTATGTTTTTCTATGCGTTACAAACGGAATGACAAACAGTATATCCAATGACTTCATTATTAATGGTTTAAAAATGACATGATTTATGGAAATTAGCATTCATATTTAAATTTTACATTAGGTTATTGCAGGGATGTCGCTATGATGTTTCTTACCCGGCTACAATTACACAACTTCCAGGTCCATTATACCCCATAGATTCATGGGAATCCATCCTCCTCAACTTTCTTCAACCCTCGATCCGCCATGCTTTCCAAAGAAATTTCAGAATACATAAATATATCTCTAAATCTTGTGGCTTTCCTAGCTCCAAAAAGACATAACTACTACTACTGATCCCTGAGTAGGACATTCACAAAGGGCATGTCGAACTGATGATTAGCCTTTTTGTGGCTATCGTTCGTGATTTCGCTTTTCGAGGTTCCGATTGAGATCCTTTCATACGGTATTGCATTTCAGAACCCTTTATTACTAGATTATTTGCAATCTCATAGCCCTTGATATTTATATGAATAGGAATCTAGCATAGGGTCTCTTCCAAGCTGACTATTGGAATGACCCCACCTATTGCCTAAGCCTGAGTGTACTTTTTAATATTTTAAAATTTTCCTTTTTCCAACATAATTGCCGAAATATTAAATTTTTTTTTTATTTAATTATTTTTCCTATAATTAAGTAAAGCGTTTTAACTGAAAGTTATCACATAACGCTTTTTGTGTTGTTATTTACACAAAAAGCTTATCTATTTCAGATACCTTCCTTCTGGGCTTAGAATCTAGGGAATGTGAAAATTCGCGCATATATCTTTTAAAGGGTCTTACAATCTCCGAATCATACATACCAACATCCCATCTATTATAAACTTGATATGGGGAATCCATAGGGTGGCGATTCTACCCCTCTACTTTTCCCCAAGTTAGAAATTTTTTCTTTCTTTTAATATTTATGCGACTGCATAGACTTCAAGCGCTTGGTTACCTCCACATTTGGTTAACATATCCATAATTTTAAATGTAGAAAAATAGCCAGGATATATTGCTAAAAAGAAAACCTTT
Organism: Dioctria rufipes; assembly: GCA_963924295.1. Classification (NCBI taxonomy): domain Eukaryota; kingdom Metazoa; phylum Arthropoda; class Insecta; order Diptera; family Asilidae; genus Dioctria; species Dioctria rufipes. The sequence continues at coordinate 50,093,890 of OZ002743.1, forward strand.
TTCTCAGGATGCAAAGATCTCTACACATTTCTCTTTTCATAGGTGCTGTGGTGTTATAATCCTATTCAGAGATTGAAGCTTCTCAGTTCCCAGGAGGTATACCAACATGGCGGTCGGTGTTAGTTTGTCCGACTCTCCTATCAAATCAATGTATGATCCCGTGATTTGTAGAATTGGGAGAATTAATTGTATAGTTTCCATGTAATACTGTGCCGACTTCTTAAGGGATGTTTGGGAAAACTATACTGATATTGTCGGCATTTACATCGCCAACAATAATAGCATTAATATTTTGATATTTCTTCATTTCTTTATTGAATCACTCTACCGAATATAACAATCCTACAGACTTGCATAGCATTATTACGGAAACAAAAATTATTCATTATTGCCTTTATCCCGTTTTAACAAATAAAATTAATTGTAATGAAAAGATCTAATAATGACGTAAAGACAAAGTATTTTCGATAATCATACTTTCAAATTTCACTTTAGACATACAAACATCTACAAGTGACGAAAAAGAATTCTAATTAGATAAAAATTTGATATTAGTCTATGATAGCCATAATTGATTCTATGCTGATGACCATATATTATTTTGGAACATATCTAGCTTCTCTTATATTTTTCTAAATAGTTTTTGAAGGCAGATATGGGTTTAAGCTCTCCTGATAAAAATCTTAGTTTTACTGCGAAGTCCTTTGAAATTCGGGTGTAGCTCACATGAGTCCCGGAGATCTGTGCTTTCACATGATATTCATAAACTCAGGACACTGTGGAGCAGTAGCTGCATACTAAATTTAGACATGCATCTTACAAATACGAATTTTCTAGTATTGTTAAAGGGTGCAGCAAACAATTCTCAGACAAAAAATATCAAAATATTTCTTACTGACTGATGAAAAAACAGCGCAGAGATGCAATAGCTTTTTTTTAGGAATTCATTCGAACATTTTTCTTCAGAATTTTTATGCACTTTTGATTTTGGCATGTCTGTCTGTCCGCCTCTCTATCCGTATATTTTTCAACGGGTCTTCTCGATAACTTGAGAAGGCATCTACTGAAATTTCGGTCATTTTAAAAAAAATTATAGACTTAAGTTCAAAAATTGGAAAAACTCCTTTAAAAAGTTACCATACAAAGACTTCACTATATACATATTTGCATACTGGCTGAGAACGAGTCAACCTAGAGAGATGAAATTTGATCACGGCGTTTTCATAAAAATAAGAAATACAATTTCAAAAGTGGCCTAATTTGGTCAATTTTTCTTGGTATTTCTATACAAAAATTGTGATCTTTTTAGACGTTTTCGTTCTTCAAAATATAAAATCATCTGAAATTAGTTCTAATCAGTTTTACTATACGACGAGCCGTCCTAGAAATATATGAAAAAACTACTTTAACAATCAATCACCTTCCTGTGCAGTAATCATATGAAATTTTGTACGGACATTAATCTAGGGTATCATAACAATTAGTCTTAGGCAAATTTTAGCTTTTTTTCTTATCCAAAAATTTAAGAGGAGTCAGTACCAAGATTTGCAAGTTTCATACATTTTTCATTGCAAATTTCTGGCAAACTATTTGTACCAGAATAATGACTTATATCTTAAATTAAAGGTAACGAGGAGGTCTAGTAAATAACGTCGAGAAAAATAAAAAAATATGTATTGGAATGGAGATATTAGCTCGGAAAATTGTAAAAAATGGTAAAAATTGATTTTTTTCAAATCAAATTCCTGTTAGTAGGTATTCTCATTTATTTAGATTGTGACTATTTAAGAAAGATAAAGCCTAAATCTAGCAAATAACGTCAAGTTTTTTCATTTTTAGTGGCGCTTTTTTTAATTGTTTAACTCTAATAGTACTTGTTTTCTCTCTCGATATTTCACAGACGAGAAATTGCAATATTTCATTGAAAGTTGTAGAAATATAAAGTAAAATGGTATATTTAACAATTATGTGCAAAATAAAATTTAGGAGAGTTCATTCTCGTTAAAAAATTTCAATTTCTTTGAACTGCAAATTTTCATTTTCGTCTTAAATTGTCACATGTTGGGTTTCTGCCTTTTACGCTAGATGTCTCTAATGTGACTTGTGGTCTAGGTCTACGCTAATTTTATATGAATTTTCATACTTTCAGGACACAAACCTACGTATAGTAAGTTTTATTGCCTACAGGCTCGCTCGTATCTAAATTGAAATTTTTGCTGAGTACTGACTCCTCTTAATTTAGACAAGCAAAATCATAGGAACTTCTATTAAAATAATCTCAATATTTTCTAGGAATACTTTTGGACAACCAAAGGTAATTCCATGAATATTGGCACGATATTTTCCAATAAATAAATTTGCAACGAACTTGTATATAGCGAGACCAATGTAGACTATTTGTAAAGCTTTTCCATTTGAAATTTTCCCTTGCTTATAATTCATAGTTACTTTTTGAATAAGTATTATTCACTACGAACTGTAATCCGAACGTCAGCCTGCCACCTGACCGTCCTATCTAAATATTCTAGAAATTGAACTGCCCTGTACGAGATACCTAGAATCAGTGCTGTCGTTTGTACTCCGATCGGAGTATTTGTACTCCGAAAACAAATAGCGCACTCCGGTACTACTCCTTTTATAAATGTACTCCGCTTTTCATTTCTTCGTACTTAAAACTCCTATATTTGTTGTTAGCAAATAATATAGAAGGTTTTATCCGCCTTCATTTAAAACTATACATTCGTAGTACATTTTAGTAATAAAATCTATTAACGGGTCCGGTTGAAAAGTTGGCTTGGTACTACGTTGTACTTGATGAAATATACCAAACAGCAGCTAAGAGCCTAACACATCCATTATTTATAATTTATTTTTCAGCAGTGGCGCGCAGCTCACTAAAGTGTAATCTGATTTGTTTTATTACGCTTATCTATAATCATGTTATTATGATGCGTTCATTAGACGCTTTAATTGATGTTTATGAAGTGAATAATGAACCCTCTCTACTTGAATAATACCACAAAATTTTATTCTAGTCCAAAAACCGTTGTTTTTTAATCGCTTTTTGCCTTTTCCTTTGTCTTTCCTATTTTCTTCATTTTTTTTCTCATAAAAGCTAAGTCCAATTGCAAGAAATTTTTCATAGAAGTTTGGGTTTTTGTTTATGATTCGGCGAAGGTATCTAGTGATTTAATCTAACTACATTATTTGTTTACTTTAATTCAAGGGTTGTAAAAAGGTTGACTTTTTGTAAAAAAACAATATAAAATTTGTGAATTGTGACAGAAAGAAAAAAACTTGAGAATAGTTTCCAATTTGCAAAATACGAAATTCAAGGAACTTACAGCTTACACCATCTCTGTGGAAGATTTTAGTGACGACGATTAAGATTCTGTTCTTCTGTGGAAAAACTAAGGAAATATTTCGTCAGTAGAGCGGTTCTTTTTTAAAATTTGCTTTAAATATAATGTAAAATGTAGACCCCCCTCCTCCCCACCCTGATTTAATATAACGATAGTTTAGTTTGCATGATCTGATTGAGATAGGGTTTTGGACTTTTTGTGGACAATTCCACAGAAACAGTGGTATTTGATTAAAGAGCATGAATTTTGCAAAATACAAAATTCAAGGAATTTACAGCAACACCATGTTTTTTTTAATTAATGCTCATATTGTTGTTAGTATGAAGTGAAATTTTAAAGTTGGGATTTCAATGAGTTTCGAGACGTGATCAATTTTGTTCACATTTGGTCACATTTTAGAAAACGGTTCGTCGGACAGAAAAAATGATTCTAACCAATTTTATAGGATTTCATATTCTGAAGAAATTTTCGGTAAACCATATAAGGTTACCCAATTTAGTCCATTTTTGAAATTGTATTTATTATTTATATGTAAACAATATGTACAAAATTTCAGCTCTCTATGTCGACGCGTTCTCAGGCAATGTCCAAATATACACATAGTGAAAAACAAAATTTTTATATGGCAACCCTACGAAGGAGTTACCCGATTTGTCCCACTTTTGAACTTAATTTTAGTTTTTTTTAAAAGCCCAAAATGCAAAATTTCAGCTTTTTAAGAACATGCGTTCTTGAGTTATCTTGAGAATGGACGGACACGCAAAAATCAAAATAACTTTTAATTTTATGCATGGGTGTCTAATCCATTTTGCTCTATCAGAATTATTTCTGTTCATTACTGATTCAATTATTGTAAAAGATTTGAAATGCCGAAAAACTAAAGCGACTGAAGTTGTCAATACAATTTGCATGGTGACTGTATTAAAATCCTTACAAATATTTTGAAAATTCGGAAGTTTTCAATAAGTTAATAATTAAACCAATGATGGAATTTATGTATTTTATTAGTATACTGGCTGTATTAGTTTGCTTTATGCAGGTATGCTTTTCCTAAGAATATCTTTTCATAACAGAAACTTTTTACTTAATGCAAGTATGATTACCTGAATCAAAGCTATTAATTAATGAATCTTTTAAATCAACAGCTGTCAACTAAACTTAAGAAACTCTTATTGCTGGATGAAGCCAGTTGTTACTATATAAAAAAATATATATATAAATATAAATAATGTAATAATATGTAGTAGACATCCCATTCTCATTAATTTGAATTCATTAAATTCCGATAGTCGTGTACTCCGTTTTTTCCGAAAGTACTCCGCTTTGTCAGCAAATTGTACTACTCTTGAAATTTTCCAAACAACAGCACTGCCTAGAATATCCCATATCGTCCAACTTTCAGCAGTATGTGAAAAACGGTACACTAGTAGTACATAAACAACGAAACCCACTAGTTAGTACGTGTGAAGCGGAAAGGTATTCTTCTATCGTTATTACGTGAAAACCCGAGAGCTAGTAATAGTATATGAACAACAGAATTTACTACTCAGTACGTGTGCAACGGAAAGCTATCCCGTCGTACGTCTAAGCTAGCCTTAGTAATTTTAATACCTGCTTTAAATATTTTGCACTTATGTTAGGGACGTAAGCAATAAAGCAAGAAATAAAACTCAAACTAGCTGTTGTCATTTAGACTCATTTTCTCCAATGAAGCTCCCCAGAGTAAAACTTCGACGTGTTGCTAAAGAGCGAACTATTGGGGCCAGAGCAAATGACGTTTTGCGAAAGTATTAGCTTTACTTTATCAGGATTTTCCCAGCAGTTCAAAATATAACTATGGCGGAAAGCCAATCCAAACTCAACGCGGATATTCTTAGGTTACACAAGTCCTCCCTAAAAATTTCATGTCAATTGTTGCTCTCTCAGATTAAATTTAGGCAGAATATGAGATTGGCTACTAACTGATACAAATGTATTGGTTCCTACATCTTCAGAGAGATGTGCATTGGAAGCCCATTTTGAAATTCATAAATGCGTTCCATTGGTTTGGTAAGCTATCATTTATAAATTAAAAGGGTTTTAGCATTGACCTAATTTCAAGGTGGCCTGGGGTATAACATTCCTTCATTCCATCTGAATTAATTTTTAGATTTAAAAGTTATTTATCTTTTGAGTGAATACAGCAAGATTTTTCATTACGTCAAAATAGTAAATTTTGATTTTATTATACTTTCCCTCAATGATTCAATTCTGTGAACTCACAGCTGTCACTCAACGAGTAAAATAGAATGTTCGAAATTTTAAAAAGCTTGTATAAACCGGAGGTTATTCTCCACTTTTAGCATGAGTGTCAATCATATAACTTACAGAACCCTCGATTCTTGGGGGTTTTCATTTGAACAATCTTGTAAAAATCGTTTGAAAGTGCTCAAAATATTTCTTGAACTACAATGAATTGTCATATGTATCTCCTCTCGAAGCTTATAAAATTACCTTTATCAAGAAAGCAGAAATAACACAATATCGTACCTATTCTGGTAAAACTGTTTTTTTTTTTGTTTGTTTGTTGTCTACGTAATCTTATCAGAGAATGAAAGTCCCCGCAGAATTTTAGCTTCGAGGCGTGTATACTTACTTATATGACAATAAAATTAATGACTTAAAAACTTGTTAGTAGAATTAAAAGTGCAAAAAAATGTCAAAACCAATAAAAAACTCACTTAACCGGAAACAGCCCATCAATTAATCTTCCTCGATCTTCAAATTTTGCATGGCTCGATGAGGGACGCAGTAGAAGGAACCTTTGTGAACCCTGAATGGCTCCTCAATATGAACTTTTTGCGGTTCGCTTGGTCCCTGTGGTGCAACTCATTTGACATATGAAAAATGATCAAGTGACACGTCATCTGTTGATCGAGTGACTGCAGTTTTCCATTGTGTTGTTGATTTTTGTGTTTTTTGTATTGTTTTTTTTTTTTTTTTCGAATCACCAAGACAAACTGATGGTGATTTCTTGTTCCTTATATGAAAAAAACCGTTAAGTAAACTTGTAAATATATGTCGAACTAGAAAGTATGACACATGGAAATTTTAACTGCTTGATGAGAAGAAGAAATATCTAACCACCGGAGAAGAAAAAAAAACTGCTAGATCAATGATGGAAGGGTAAAACAACCGGTACTGATTACAAAACTTAGGGAGCGTTAAAAGTTTCCCACAAGCGGCGCGTAATTACGAAATTATTAAAATTTCGTCAGGCATTCATCCCTATATACCTAAATCTACATACTTGTCTGTATCTCCATTGTTCGGAAACCGTGCATGCTCACATTAATTGCCGATGAATCTATGAATAAATGACAAGTAATGATCATACTAACGACTATGGAGGCAAAAAATCCAGCTCTGTATTCCTGCTCCCTGGAACATCTCCTATCAAGGGATCGTGATTTGTGTGATCGTATCTCATATAAAAGGGGATCTAATCCGAAACACTTGCGTACACATTTCTTGAAATTGCTACCTGTCTTACATTTCTTCATGGTGCTGTGGTTCCTGACATTATCTCTGGCCCTTGTTTTTTTTGGTTTTTATTTTTTAACGTCCCAGAGATCCATATCAGTTCAACCCCTGTCGCAGCATAGAGTTCTTGCCTCGAATAAGTCGTGTAAAAAAAATGTCAGGGTCTGTTCGAAAAAAAAAAAAATTGAATATTTGACACCAGAAAAAAGTCTATTATGCATGAAGACCCTTTATCGTTGGGATTAGCGAGCCTGTTTATTTGTCAAAAAAAAAAAGGTTCATGTATATTTTTTCTTATTACATACTGCTTCAGGCTATTTGGACGAGAGGGAGATATAAATATTTTGATAGATCACCTGTTTACTGCCAATTTACAATGAATAATAATTTTGCGAACATACTTTGTGAATTTTAAATAACAAAGGTTAGTTTTTGTGCTAAACAGTTACCAAAATATATCTATATCGTAAGGATTCACCCATGTACTAAGAAGGAAGATAGGAATATAACTGGCCATATTTCGTGGCTAGTGGCTGCAGTATTTGCAGACAAATTATACCAACCAATAGACATGATGGATGCGCTTCGATACTGCTTCCTTTTTTAAGGTCTATATTCCCGAGAATATTTGCCAAGCTATGGTGATCGGAAATTTGTATTGCTGGCCATAATTCGTCAATATATTACGCCACCGTAACTGGTCTTCGTAATAAAAAAAGTTACAAATTTCGCTATTACAACATGATTTGGTTAACCGAAACTTGGGTTCGTGGTGGTTTTTCGAACTGTAACCCCTTTTACCCAGGTTACCAGGCCTTCATTCGAAACTGTCCTTTATCTGATGTTTTTGTCTCTATGGGTGGCGTTTTGTGTTGTGTGGTATTAGATGTAACAACCCAGTGGTAGGGGTGGTCCAGGAACAGTAAGCAATACTGAAACCCATAAAGGATGAGGTGATTTGCAATCGAAAATGTTATATTAATACTTATCGAATTCTTGTAATTTTCGAAATAATAGGGGATTTTAGATTATTTTATATCTTTACCTGTGGAGAATCCTTTACCTATACAAGATTGTTTTCTTAGGCGGTGATATGTGTAAGGTTAAGAGATGACACACAAAAAACTATTATGTTTTGAGCCATGGTTAATTTTCTAATTTGGGTGCGTACCTACCTTGCTTAAGTCCTTAGTTTTTCCATCATTATAAAAAAATTTGAATCACGAAATAATTTCGCACAAATATAGGTGAGTATTTTGCGAGACATGTTCTCCTATTTTTCAGGCAAGTACTCCCTGGCTAGGCTAATTTATAATTTGGGATTTATCTAAAAAGTATCAGATTAGGAACATTTGAAGTGGATTTGGGGCAGTTTGCTAATATTGCTACTTTAGGAGATTTTTGACCCTCAAAGAAGATCATTTTTCGAAGGGACAAACATGTTTGAAATTATATTGTTAATTTTATATTTTTCTATAAACTGTTTTAAAAGCAGCTTATTATGAATAAAAGCAAGTACAAATACGAATAAAGCAAAACTGAAATGACGGATCGGAAGGGAAAACAGGCTTAGTTACAGTCAAAAAAGCGTTGCAAGGTCATATTTTCGTAAAACTCACTTTTAATTTCGAAAGTAACAGTAAATCGAAAAATATTGTTTTACCAGTTTCGACTGCACATCACCTCAACTTTTAAGGGTTTCAGTATTGCATACTTTTCGTAGAACACCCAGTACACACCTATGATAACGAAAAAACTTCGTATGCTGATGATAGATAGTCTCATAAGGCTGTTTCACAAAGTTTAGAGACACTCTATTACGACCGCAATGTACTTGTACAAAATGGGTTAAAATAATTATTGTATACGAAATCGTATAACTAGTTTCCTGTGGTATCGATAATCCCTTGTATTTTTAATCTAATATCGATTGTTTGAAATATAATCGGCATCTATATAATATTTTTATAAAATTTGGTTGACATGAGCAAATTATTTAAAGTTTATCAGTATCTTGAGTATGTATAAGGCGTTTCGTATCAGCAGGAACCAATACTCTTCAGTACGGCCAGTTCCTGCCTGCCGCAGACGCCCAGAAAAAAATGCTAAGCAGACCTCATATACAGTCTCAGTATAAATTCTGAATATGAATATATTTGACTGTATTGACTAAGCGCTAAAGTAAATACGTAATATCTCGCCTCATATGATTCGTACTCAGAATTTATACTGAGACTATATACGAGGTCTGGTTAGCATTTCCTTCTGGCGTCTGCAGCAGGCAGGAACTGGCCGTACTGAAGAGTATTAGTTCCTGCTGATACGAAACATCTTATACACTTTACTATCTACGCCAACTGCAGGCATTGCAGTGTTAGTTATCGATTTTTATAAAAAAATTGCATTTTGTAAAAGTTTTCATGACTTTTTTTTTCTTTAGTATCTAGGGTATTGTGCAGAGTTGTGTCAAAGTTAGTTTTACGTGTTCGTTTTCTAGTTGTTGAGAACTTTTCCATTTCCAAAGTTGCCTGAAGTTTATTTTACACTGTTAGCAGATAAATATAAAAAAATTAAAAATTATAGCGAGAATATTGAAGTATGTTCGTAATTGCAATTTTTCGGTATATAATGAGACTTGTAGATTTTGCTTTGATTTTCTGGAACTCATCTTGTCTATCAAGGAATTTATTTTGTGATAACTGGCAATATTTTCTATGCAACTAAAATCTGCAAATTCACTTGAAATAAAGTTTTAAGTTCTGATTTTGTGTTTTGTATTTAAATATATTGAGGGCAACAGAAAATTGAATTTTTCGCTCCAGCGATCAGAGAAAATTCCTCAGTGTAACTTGTTCCCTGATCACCCACAATAGAGCCTTGAAAAATGCAAAACCAATATGTCATGTCATAAAATTTTGTAACATGCTTTTATTAAGCCTGATTTATATGAGTCATTGGGTGCCCTGCAATATATAGGTTTCAGTAGTAGGTGATTAAAGAACAAATCGAGCGGAAAAATGCAATTTTCTACTTATAGCGCGAGCCGTAAAAAAGTACGTAGGTATGAAAGTTGTTGGAAAAAATTTGATTTTAGAACAAAATTATTAATTATAGCGATTTTTGTAAATTCCTTTATTTAAATTATTCTCTCTGTTTTTATATGAATTTCATATTACCAGACCATTTAAAAATGGTGAAAATGGAAAATAGTTATGTACCTACCTTTAAAACACTGTTTTCTAACAGAGCGATAATGTGGTAGTCCTCTATCTTTAACTTCCTTTGCACAGTTTTCCGGCTTAATCGGGATTAATTCCTAACTTGTGATATTCAACCGACGTGCTCCAATAGTTATCAAAAATGAAAAAAACACAAATTGACTGGTGCGTATTTTGTGTGGCATATATATTTGCTAGTTTGTGATGAAAGTCAGTAGTTGGATAATTTTTAAGTAAAAACATAGTGTGATTTCTGCTTTTCTTTTGCTTCTTTTACTTCAATTGTTTTTCCTGTTAAGTACTGCCAGGTAAGGTATGCACTGCCTAGCTAAGGACATAAACATAGTTTGAGAGAAAACTTTAGCATTATGTGATCTGTTTTATTTAGAAGAATTGATCACAAAACCTATCCCCAAAATGGACAACTCTTGTAATATAAACAAGTTTTCATTCATCGCAATCCAAACTTGACTCAAAGAACTCAGTTCGTAAGTAGCAAAAAAAAAAAAATAAAACCCAAAAAAAGGAATTGTAAATATAAAAATAAAAATTTAGCCCAAAGTGGAGATTTCCATTCGTTAATATTTTTTAAAAATTTGTCTCCAATTCCTAAATCCTACTTTTAAGTTTTGTATTATGATCTTTATTCTACTTATTTTTCTCTTTACTTTCCTTGGTGCTATTTTTTGGATATTTTCTTTTTGAATTAGTTTCAAATTTTATTCCTATGACTGTCCTGCATGCATACCACAACGAAAAGAGAGTGTCAGGTGTACCACCGAGTTGCGAAATTTATCTAGCAGTACATTCCAAACACCAATAATTTGACTCCGAAAAGTCTTTGATATTTTTAGCCGCGAATGTTGGTTATTCTTGGAGCTAGATATTTAACAACAAGAGTGCAAAATTGAACAATGCATTTTTAACGTAATCAAAATCATTCTAAGAAGAGTTCCGTAGAATTAATGTCTTATCGTTAGAAGGCAAGTTCATTCGGATATAATACCTATTCAGTTTGAACAAGTGCCAATTTATAGATCATAAGAGAGCTGATATTTATACTACAAAGCCGTGGTCGAATTCATACATTTTCTTCCCACTTGATAAGGTTAACCAGAGGCTGCTGTTAAATAACCTGTGTACAATATTTAATTTCTGTTATCCTGCCTGCAAACATATTGGATCATACCTAAGCGGACGAGTACAAAGGGTGTTTTGTGGGGATACTTAAGGGTCAATTCTCGGCCCATTATTATTTTCCATTTTTATTAATGACCTTCCGCTTACTCTGCGTGACTGTAATTCTTATATGTATGCAGATGACATTCAACTCAGCATATCTACACATTTAGGGCTTATAGAGAATGCTATGTACAGAATGAATGAGGATCTTGCAAGGGTCTTCAAATGAGCTGTATACAAAACCCAGTTAGATACTTCCACTTTTTCTAACGTACTGCTTAACAATATTGCCGTTCCATACAGCAAACCTGTCAAGAATCTTGCGATAATTGTTAATAGTTCTCTGAACTGATCCGATCACATTTACAATGTCAGAGGCAAGGTGTATGGAGCTCTATGAAAATTACATAAATCTGCGGCCTTTACACCTGTTAAAACCCATGTAATATTAGTGAAATCATTACTAGTCCCCTTATTAACTTACAGCTGTGAGGTGTTCTGCAAATTTGATTCCCACTCCTTGCGTAAGATTAATGTAGCATTCAACTCTGACACGCGTTATGCTTTTGGTCTAGGGCGTTTCAGTCATATCACTGCGTATTCCACATCTATTCTGGGCTATAAATTGGGCTCTTACATGAAATTTCGAACTGTAATGTTTCTTCGCAATTTAATTGTAAGCAAACAGCTAGATTATCTTTACAGTAAATTGACCTTCAACAACATCCTTATCTATGCAAGGTTTCTGCTCGCGTACTAGTGAGAGCCAATTGTTTGTCCAGTCCACAAGGGTGTGGTGGTTTGTTCCAAATCATCTAAGGAGAGGCATCAGCAGTCGCAGTTTTCGCAATGATTTATTTGCATATTTGCAATACATCCAATAGTTTAACGTACTTTTTTTTCTTTTCTATTTTCTACTATTTATAATAACTACTACTAAGCTATTATGTCCACAATTCTTAGTTAATAAGTTTGTATTGAGGGATTATGGTTTTTGTTAGTCTAATTTAGTATAAGTGCTTGCACATATTATGAATTACTTTTTGTTTCCTTTTTAGAAATTTAGTTTAATTGTTATTATTATTATAAAGTATATTATTAGTTAGTAGTTGTTGAAATAAATTAATTTGAATTTGAAATTTGAGTTTGAAAATAAATTCGATGGTTAGTAGGTACCTGGACCTACAATTGTCAACTGTGTAGAAAGATAAGTCTTAGAGATAGTCACTTTCTCATCACAAATAGGGACAAAATAGTACACCTAAGATTACAAATCATTACCAGAAAAAGTGCAAAAAGTCATCTTTTTTCTTATTTTCATTTTCTTTAAAGTTGTACATATATTGATGATTTTGTGAACATTTCTCTTTAGTTTCTAAAAACTGTATGTACACATTCACAAGCTCACACCTTTTGTCGCTTTTTAGTGGGGTGCCATGGAGCAAAATTTTTGATCCTTTGTTGTTCCCATCTCTCAATAAAATATTACCAGCTTATTAAATTTGAGCCCTTAATTTTGAAAGTGGCGTAAGTCCTTTTGGGTACAGTGTCTCTATTTTCTTCAGACTTCGTTAATAAATATAATTGGTTAATAAATTAACACTTCAACTTCAAAACACAGAAAAGTTCACTGTTCGATCTTAAAAATATTTTTAAATTATTTTTTTAAATTTATTTTAAACCGAATAATTTAATATTTCATCGTAAAAAAAAATTGACTTACGCCACTTTCAAAATAAACGGCTCATTTATAATGATAACAGTGAAAGAGTACATCCATAGCCCACCAGTGTGGTTAATTTATATGTTCTTTTGTAATAATTGAGTATTGTGAATGTAATATTTTTAATTATTATAAGGTTAACGTAAGAATACAAAACGAAGGAAATCCTGAAAAAAAATGCATATCTGCAATATATTTCGGAAAACCCAAATGAGTGACATCTCGTTTCCAAAAAGCAAGGAGCCCCATATGAATATGTATACTTAGCCTGTTTTAAAAATATATTTTTTTTTCACATACCTTTAGATTAATATTTATGTCTAATTTCCTCAAAATCAAATAATTCGGGTTGGAAATCTTTCCTTATACTAATAAGGAAAGAGTCAACTAGACCAACGTAAAAATGTCGATAGAAAAAATTACCAAATTTTTGTTCGAATTGTAAATATCTTCGAGCCAATCTTACGAGATGGTGCAATTAATAATTAATAATAATAAATAATACGATTAGAAAAATTTACTCTGCGTCACCTGAGAACTGATTTCCCGTGACTGACATCACGCAAATTTTGATAAAACGTGTTTAAAGTTCTTATTTGTAAAAAACATAGAAATATTTGAAACTCGTAATATAATATTCTTAAGATAAAGATCTTCCAAGTTTTTGCAGGTTTTTCTAATAAGATTTTGATTATTTTTTTCCAGTTTTTCTTTCGTGTATATACTCGTAGTTTTGTACTTCGATCCGATCTAATCGAGTTCCCCGGTAGGTCAAATAAGTTTTTTAGATAAATAAAAGATGCTTTTTAATCGGTTTTAATATATTTCTTTAAAAAAAGGTAAGAAAATAATCAATTATTATAAATTCAATTCAATTGTCGATAACCTGAAAAAACTATTTACTTTATTTTAAGCACAGTCTTATAATATTGCTGATCAATCTCTTGCAAAAAAGCTAGTAAACACTTTATATTATTAATTTTATCATGATTCACATTAAAACGTCAATCATTTGGATTCACAGCTTAGGGAAAATAAATTCTTTAGAGTTGCTATATTTTGTTGGATGGTATTTTAAATTAGGGATGATGTTTTATACACAATTTCTCGTGAGGATATTTTACATTTGACAGTAAAAAGATCAGTTGGATTATATTTTAAAAATTTAATTTTACTGAAAGGTTTACTCGAATATGCAAGAAAATTATTAGGTTTCATTTGAAAAAGTCTAAATTTTACCTTTTCGAAACTTATAATTTTTAGTAGTGTTCAATGTACATACATAATCCGCATCCCTCGGTGAAAATTCTTCCCCAATATGTGCCTACTAAAAATACAAAAAATACCACAAGGTATCATGTCATTAATTATAAATAAAAAAACGAATAGTACTTATCTAAATATCAAGAAGAATCCCATTCCTGCCAACAACCATAATGTGCACCATTGTATTTAAAAAAAAAAAAAAACTCAAATAATTAGTAAAATGAAAAAAGACGACATCAAACTGAACTGAGGGCTAAAGATGAGCCCCAACGAACAAATGAGGACAAATTAGAGAAAACATCGAGGCGCAATACACACTTGACTTGACTTGACTTGCAGAATCACCCATTCTTGTTTCAGAATTTACTCGGACGTATCCTTCACCAGAATTTAATCGGTTTCCTATCCTTTGAAAAAAATCAAATTTTTGCTTCCATCTAAGTAGGAATTTACTCCTACTGCAAAAATCTACTGCTGCTTTAATTCCATCCTTCACCTAAGTAGGAATCTACTCCTGCTGCAGAAATTTACGTCTGCTTTACCTTTATCCTACATCTAAGCAGGAACCTACTCCTGCTGCCGAAACTTACTTCTGCTTCATTCTCGTCCAAATCTGAGCAAAAACCTAATTCGGCTACTACTCTCGTGCGCACACGGGCAGCAAAGACAAAAACTTCTATTTCGTTACGCCTACACGGCGCAGTAGATTTTAATTCGGATTTCACGCAAATATAACTTTGACAAATCATATTGTATTGAATTAATTCACTAATTTTAATTGTGGAATTTCTTTTTATTTGTCCAGAATTCAACAGGGGACAGAAATACAGTGGCGGCATCGAATTTTACATTGAATTTTAATTTGCTTTTTTTTTACTCTTTCTTTTATCGAATTTTATTGAATTTTTGGTTTTAGTAGTAGATTTAAATTTCATTTAAGTATTGAATTGACTGTGATAGGTTAGATTTGCCTCTGAATTATATTGAATTGTGATATTAGTATAAGCGACATATATATATATATATATTAAATAAAAATTTCATATTTGAATTTTAAAAGTTGAGTTATCTTTTGCAACCGGAACCCTCATTCGCTTAAGCATAGATCTCACAGAGACCATGTATCTCGACTCCCTTCAAATGCCTATCAATTGCAATTGCTCGATTCTTTTGTAGCCTCGATATGTATTAAGAAGCAACGAACCTATGGCAAAACAAGCCTAATTAATCTATAAAAAAAGGTGATATTTTCCAACGTTCATTCTTGTGTATGCACAAAAATGGCATATACTATACAATATATGTAGTTATTACTGTCTTTTTAGGTGATATACGTCAAAATTCACACTCATTGGATTTTGAGATCCATGACAGGGGTAGGAAAAAATGGATTACATATTTGAAAAGAGTATTCTTGAAAACATTTGTATTGAATATTACCTTAAAATTCGTTAAAATGGCGTATAGAGGAAACCATTTCTCAAGTGATATCTTGAATGTCCCGTCAAATCCGTATGTTACTCTCAAAAGCTATTGCATTGTCACTGTACCATTCTAAGATCTTCAAATCTTTTGTACAGAATCAGTAAATAAAGTTAAAGTTAATATGTGAAAAATAGCTCAGTTCCCCAGAATTTCCACATTTAATTTAACTAACATTTTGAAAAAAAATATCTCCCAGAAATTGTGAAATCTGAATACGGTTAATGTCAGGTTACATTTCTATAATGAACTTGATTAAATTTGACAGTGAATTTTAGTACAGTAAAAATGTGTCACTGTTGATTAACCTTTATGTCAATTTATTTAAAATGATTTTGATATCATGTTGACGCGTGTACATTTATAAGAGACTTTTTGTCGACCTGCAAAACAAAACAAAAACAAATTTATCGCCCTATACCCCATTAATACCTATTTATTAAGTTGTAAAACTGTTTTTTGAAGAAATAATACCGTCCAATGACCTAGTTATTTTGAATTTGTGTTAATACCTTTCACAACACATACCCGACAACCCAAAAAGAAGTGTAAACAATAAACATTAATCACTTCGCCTCTGACGATAACAGCTTAAAGCCACTTTAACTCAGGGGGAAAAACGGGATTCTATCCAACCATTCATCTTATCAAGCACACACTTACATAAGAGTAATTTTGCAATTCGCACAAAACGAAAACATAAAAGTCGTCAAAATTTTCAAAAAATTCAATCACCTTACCAAAAATAACTTCAAACAAAGTCACGTAGATAAAGGCGTAATTAAAAGTGCATCATTACCGTGAATCACTATCACACTAACAAGATTCAATCAAAATAATAATAACAGTAGCAGCAGCAGGTATCAGTGATTCATCAACAAAAACCTACAACGCCAACGACTTCGTTTTTAACTAGTTTCAGTCCACTTTGACGTGCATGATCCGAATCGTTATGAAAAAAACAGTAAAAAGTGTATACGACATGTACAATGTATGCTAATAGGCATTGAATCCAATCATTAAATCTTACCTTTTTTGTCTGGAGTGCCATGGCAGCACAGTGGAGACCTGGGCTGAGCTGATCTTTCTCTCGTTGAGCAATGATTAATTCAGTCGCGCGTGCGTCATTTCTTTTTCTTCTTTGCACAGCTTAATTTTCCCGATGTTTCGTAAGAAAGATTTTTACCGTTACAATACTGAAAAAATCAAAGAAAAAAGACTTAAAAATCAAAGATAACAACAAAACTAAACTGAAAGATGGAGATACTAAACAAAAAAAAAAAAAAAAACAAAAAAAAAAGAAGAAAAACACATGTTCTGAGCATACATATGTTCACAGTATTGTGGTTGGCTGCTATTTACCAGTTCATTATTGATGGATCTGTCGTTGGGCCTTATCTCGTTAAATATGGGACTGCAGCAGAAGACTCCATCACTATCCATGACTATACGGATGCAATTGGTACGCATCACGAATTTAATTGCTTCTGCCTTTTCAGCGCAACGTAATTACACGCATTTGTAGGTATCTACATAATAATAACGTCTTTATTTCACGCGAAGAAAATATCCGCGGCAATACAGCTATGGGTTTGGCACACGCCATTGAAAGATGACAGCGGTTTTTATGATATTTTGCCAATTTTGGAGTTAGAGTTGGAGCGATGGAATATGTGACTAGAAAACGTGATTTCTTCTTATTATGGAGAAAAATTACAAAATTTTGTTTGAAATATTTCCGAATGCAGAAGGAAAAGCTTAAACTGCTTTAGGTCAGGATGTGGGAGATAAAAAAAATTTATCGAATCCATTCGACTTGAGATATGCTTTTAACACTTTTCAAAGGGAAGGCTAACCTCCAAGAAATCCCGTCCAGTGGAATTCGGGTAACGCAAAATCATGGGGATCTGCCAGCGGAAGGTTGAGGTCTCCGAATTTCTTATTAAGTGTTCTCTTATATGCATACGCAAAAACATTTATATTATTAAAAAATTAAATTAAGTTAATTATACAAATTGGCAATTACCTCTGATTTTCGTCTGATGCCTGAACCTGGAAATATAATATTGGTTACATACTCGAAAGTTCAGATATATATTTACATCATATACCTACACTTATATATATATCGTATACTTACCTGTTTTATGTCCTTGTTATCCAGCGTACCGTCCTCATTCTCCACTGGAATGATGCTGTAAAAGAATTTCTTTTATATGTTGCAGGAATAAAATATAGATGGCACTCACCTAAATTTCACTTAGAGAGTCCTAAGCAATTGTCTTCAAATTTATGAAAGCACGGCCCGGTTAAATTGGGTTCACGTAAACAACGATCTAAAACAATTCATTTGAATGATCAAAATAAATTGTAATGGTACAACACAACACATACAAGGACACAACATACAACCTAGGAAAACAACCATTACCCAGCAAGCAAGATGATACGCGAATGAATCGCGCATGATAAATTTTATCACGGAAGATTATCATCCTCTATATTACGGAAGTTACCTCCTTCGGGAAGGGATGTGTCCCGAATAAAATACTTCTTGATGAATTGCTTTCATATCACCTATGGAACACGAAAGCAATACCTTCAGAAGATAAGAGGAAGATATCGTTGAAGAATCACGCTATAGAAGTATCACATGAGAATTGCCTGGACGACTGGAAAATGAAATCGCCAAAATATCTCCATAATATTCCATTGATAAAGAAAGGAATTAAATTCTTTTTATCTCTGCGTATACTAAGTTTGTCATTCCGTTTGTAACGCACTGAAATAATGATGGTAGAGAACTAGTAAAAAGCTAGAATTGATCTAAGACCAATTCTTATGATTCTCTATATGAACACCCGTATGAAATTTCGTAAGGTCACCGATCTATGCAAACTTGATTTCTGAATTGTTTTTCGTCTAGAATGGTTAGTCGGACAGAAAAAATGACTATAACTTATTTTATGGGATTTCGTATTCTGAAGAAGTTTTTAGTACAATAAAAATGTAGAGAACCCATCGTTGTCACTGTATATATAAAAATCATAAATTTGAAATTTGTATATGGCAACACCAAGAAGGGATTTCCCGATTTAGTCCATTTTTGACACTTTATTTACTACTGCTATGAAAACACAACGTACAAAATTTCAGATCTCTACGTCGACGTGTTCTCAAGCAATGTCCAAATATATAGTGGAAAACGAAATTTTTGTATGGCAACCCCACGAAGGAGTTGTTCGATTTGGCTCATTTCCAAACATAATTTAACTTTTTGTTTTTTTTACAGTCCGTGTACAAAATATCTAGGAGATAAAAATGAGTTCGACACCCACACATAAAATTAAAAGTTATTTTGATTTTTGCATGTCGGTCTGTCCATCCGTATGACCGTCCTCACGATACTCGAGAGTGCGTTCCCTTAGAGAACGGAAATTTTCCGCACGAGCTTTTTTTAAAAAAAAAAGGTAAGTGCAAGTTCGAAAATGGGACAAATCGGGGAATTCCTTCGAAGGGTTGCCATACAAAAAATTTGTTTTTTACTATATATTTTGACACTGCTTCACAACGCGTCGACGCAGAAAGCTGAAATTTTGCATACAGAGCTTTTAAAAAAATGAAAATTTGAGTTTGAAAATGGGACCAATCGGGAAACTCCTTAGTAGGGTTGCCATATGAAAATTTCGTTTTTCACTATGTATTTAACACTGCCTGAGAGCGGGTCGACGTAGAGATATGAAATTTTGTACGGTGCGTTTTCATAGTAATAGTAAAAAAACCGTCAAAAATGGACTAAATCGGAAAATCCGTTCTTGGTGTTGCCACATAAAAATTTAGGTTTTTTACGTATGTACATCTAAGTAAAGTAATTCCAGACATTTACGTTTTCGGATGTTTGGCGCATTCATTCCACAAACGTGCTTGTAAACATTTACCTTCGGATGTGGAAGACCTAAAGCGAAATACCCACATGTTTCTTAAACATAGCAATAAACGCCAAGAAGAATTAAAAGAATTTCAAGAATATTTAGATATTCAACCTCATAACATTTTAAATAATTTAATTCAAATGAATTTGAATTTCCAAGCAGAAGATTCTAAAATTCATACAGTTATAGAAAATGCTTCAACTGAACTCAGAATTATTCTGAAAAATATTGTTAATGATTCTAATGTTGATAAGACACCTTTATCAGAAATTGATTTGTCTGATGCTACTATATTTAAAGGTAAATACAGCGTGTTTCCCCTTAGGAGGTCCATAGAGCGGGAGATGATAGTACTCACCCAGACGAACCAAAAATTGTATGGCAGGGGGGGGGGGGGGGCAATATCAACCGTTTAGGAGTTACAGGGAGATTCATAAAAAAAGCTAGGTTTTCACAAAACACCCTGTATCTTAAAAACTACAGGGCGTATGGTCACAGTTAAGAGCACACTGTATGCAGAACTTCATGGCCTTTCCAACGGCAGCTCAACCAGCCCCGTACCCCTCTCCTCTCAGAAGTTATGAAGGTCTAAACTAAAAATTTCGGATTTTCTTTCCTTTTTTTTTACTTTGACCTCTATTATTTTTGCAAAAAGGTCATTAACATAACTTTTTTTTATAAAAACTGTAAACTAGGGACTCTCCTCTTTAATGTGACCTATTACACCCTATGTGTTGACTGTAGCCGTTCAACAGTTATTAGCTCATAACCTATTCAGGTCACACCGAAATTAGACGATATTTTGTAAAATGGCGTGCTAAGGGAACAAATTATCGTTGAGAGAAGGTTTGAAAATAGGTTTTAGAATAGGTTAAGAGCTAATAACTCTTTAACGGATACAGATAGCACAAGGGTATAATAGGTCAAATTAAAGAGGAGTCTCCACAGTTTACAGTTTTTATAAAAAAATGTTATGTTAACGACCTTTTTGCAAAAATAATAGAGGTCAAAGTAAAAAAAAAAAGGAAAGAAAATCCGAAATTTTTAGTTTAGACCTTCATAACTTCTGAGAGGAGAGGAATACGGGGCTGGTTGAGCTGTCGTTGGAAAGGTCATGAAGTTCTGCCCTTAACTGTGACCATATGCCCTGAAGTTTTTAAGATACTGGGTGTTCTGTGAAAACCTAGCTTTTTTTATGAATCACCCTGTAACTCCTAAACGGTTGATATTGCCCCCCCCCCTGCCATACAATTTTTGGTTCGTCTAGGTGAGTACTATCACCTCCCGCTCTATGGACCTCCTAAGGGGAAACACCCTGTATATATACCCAGGATCAAAAGCTTTACAGTTAATAGAAAATTAAACTGATTTACAGAAGCATGAGTTTTATGAGTGTATCAAAATTTTTTATGTTGAACGTACAAGACAAATTTTTTAAACGAATAGATCTTAATGATCCACTATTAATATCAATTCAATTCCAGTTATCTAAAACAAAGGAGATTTGGTGATATCCTTCCACATTTATCATTTCTTGTAAAAAGATTCAAGAAAGTGCAAATAAAAATAAATATTAATACTGAAGTTTTCTTTAATGAAATGAGAAATTTATTTTGAAATTAAGATTTTGAAAGAATAAAGAATAAATTGAGAGTATTTGGAAAAATGTAAAAGAAGCGAAAAATCTTAATGATTGAATAACGCCAATTTATCAAAATATTTCAAATTTTGCTTTCACTTTCCGTTCACTTCCGAACAGCAGCGCTGATGCAAAATGAAGTTTCCCGAATTTGAATTTAATAAAAAATTAGAAAACAAACAGATTTAAATACGATACAATAAATCCTATAATGGCGTGTATTTTGCTAAAAGTTTATACGAATTTTGTGCCTAAAAAAGAGTTATGTAATCTCTTATGAATATCTTAAAATGCACTACTTATTATTACTTTATTTCGTTGGATTATAAGAAATTTTTGTCTTTGATTTTTTTTAGTTAATAAAATATATAAAATATATATAAAATATTGTACGTTTCCTTCAGTCCCGAAAGAGACAACTCGATACAATTGCCCCTTCTTCCAATTCAATGTCCCCCAACAATTTTGAGAAATATCTACACTGAATAGAAACAAAATGGATTTAAAAAATAAAATAAATAAAAAGATTAGTACTGCCTTGCGCTATTTTTACTTGTAAATTTTAATATCTTAAATCGGTTTATAAGAAATTATTCTGCTGACTTGTATGATAGATGGAAAATTCATTGTCATTGTTCTTATCGAAGGAATTTATACAGAGATATATTGTGCGAGTTACGAGTGCTTATAATTAGAACTGAGAGATAAAGTGCCAAGCTAAATTTATACTTTTAAGACGAAATAAATTTTGTAAAGTAAACGGCTTTAATTTTATTTCTTTTTCCGCAACAAACTTATATAGAATTCATGGACTCATGGACCAACCACGTAACGCCCTCTACAGGTGAGACATCGATATAGTTTATCACCCAACCCTTTCTCCATAGCTAGTCGACAGACCTTTCTTATGCTCTGGAGACGGAGCATAACAATTACTTATTTTTGATGTGTTCTTTGTAAAAGTTCATCTGACCTGATTTAAATTAAAACAACGAAACTTTGGTTGTACGAGTACCTTCTTTTCGTTAGAAATCGACTCAAGATTTTCCAGTTATTCGAATCATACAAAAAGCTTGCTAAAATATTTTTTTAAATAAGTGAAAAGAAGCAAGAAATATGTTTGGTATGGGATCACAGTGTAATTCCTCTAGACTGACGATCCTGCGAGTCAAGCCAATTAGTCCTTGTCCTAAACGCCTTTATAATTTAAAATAATTTTTGTTTTCTTAGGTGACTTTAGCTTCTTTTCTGTCTTATATAGACGATGGGGTTTATACTCGGCCCTCAGTTCGATTCAATGTCATCTTTTTCTTCTTTTAAAATGGTGTTGTCTCCTTTTAGGAATATTGCCTTTTCGTTGTAGTCATTGGGCCATCTCACACGAGTATACCAGTTTTCTAGGGAAGAGGTGAGAAGAAGCAAAGAAGAAAGAAAAGGATCTGTTCTTCTCATGAAAAGAGTTAGTTTTACTACTAGGACAAAGTTAACCTAATAATAAGTTAAGAAGCTGGTGAGATTTCCGAGTGTTTTACATTTAAAATGCACACGGCAAGAAAAGGAAGGAAGAAAGAAAAAAAAAATCTATCTCTCTTTAAAAATTTTATGAACAAAGATAAAAAATGTGAAAGCGCAAGTTGCATGCACCGAAACAGAATGGCAAATGTTTCATTTCCGTAAATAAATGAGAAGGGGCGGAGTTTTCACGTTTTACTCTCATAAAGTGCTCCCGCGATTTTGTGAAAACCGGTTTTCATGAAATATTGATAATGTTAGGACACATGTTGTTGTTGTAGTTTGCTGTAATATGGACACATGTTGTTGCTGTAATCCTATGATATTTGAACAGCACGTGTTTCTGTTTACATTTGTTTTGCTATGAAGAGATTAAGTGGGAGATCTCATGCTGAATTCTCTGATATTTTCGGGAAAAATGAGAATTTCATTTGAGAGGAATTTTACGTCTCCTTTCAGCATCTGGGCCAAAGCGAAATTTATCTTTTTCTTAAAAATTGGAGGTAGTGTGACCCGAAGAGCATTATTATAAATAGTTTGATAAGATTTTGAGGGATTTAATAAGATTTCGTCGTTCGGGTAATCTTACGTTCTCTCGATGTTTGTTTTTAACCCGTTGTCTCAGTTGCACTACAATAATACATAGCCAAGTTCTTTTCCCACATTAATGCAAAAGACGAAAGTATACGAAATTACTTGTTTCATTCTAAAAAACACCAGAAATTTTCCCATTTTGCTCTACAGCTTCTTAACTTATTATTAGGTTAACTTTGACTAGGAGAGCAAGGAAGGAGATATGAATGGATAGGTTTGTGCATTATGGAAATGATTAGGTCCGCTAATGATTATTAAATAGTAGCCTCATTTAGAGATACCCTCTTAATGCTTGTGGGCTTTGTTGTGATTACCCTTAGTAGTGATCATCTTTATGGTCGTAGAAACTTAAACTACCCTCCAAAAGGAAAATTATTCTAGCTTCAGGCTTTGGCCGGTATCGTCTACTAGTAGGAGAAGATTCGGAAAGTAATTTCCAATTGTATTTGGCTTCTTATCGATCTTTGCAATTTAATTTTCAGCGAAAAGATACTCTTTGGTTAGAGTAATATTGGCTGCCTTTTATTGACGGGAGTAATGATATCATCCCAACTAACAATTTTCATCTCATAAAGGACTACAAGCGTCTTATGAGAGGATATATAGTATGCACTTGAGTGCCCTTATTTTTTCAGTCTTGTAGAGTTCTACGAGTGCTTTATGAATGTGTTGTCAAAATTAAATGGCGCACTTATGCGAGTTATTTTCTCTTATAAAAATACGTTAGCCCTTTGTGTAAGAGTTAAGTAATTTTCATAAGAACACTATTTGAATTTTAATGAGAGTATTTAAGTACTCTCATAAGGGTATCATTATAATTAGTATAATCTTATTATAATAGCTACACTTTCCGTACCAGAACTTTTAGAAAGAGAGCTGTATATGTAGAGAATACCTCCCGGCGATCTTATTTTTGTAGAGTAAAGTAAACTTCATGAGAGTCAATTAATTAGAAAATCGGTATATTACATTTTCTATGATATATCTAGATAAAAGTGGACTAGAATTTAATACAAATATATATTTATGAAGTTCAGAAAATAGAAAATAATAGGCATTTTACTACGAAAAAAAGCAAGGCGCCTCATAATTAATCAAAATCTAAAATTTTATATGAATTGTTTTATAATATGGGAGAAAATAAAAACTTCAGTAATGCTCCATGATTTAGTTTAAATTCATAAAACGTAATATTTTATATTTTATAAATACTAAATTGCGTAAATTAGCTACATTTATTGAATTCTGTTTTCTCTAAAACCTCCATGTCAAAAGAAATTTTGGCCGCTTTTGACTAAGTTTTCTTATGAGAATAAAATTCTTGTCATAAGAACTTTAACTTTCCTTGTACACTTTTTTTTTCTCCATATAAGAGTGCTATTCTATTTATGAGAGCAAAAGCCTGTGTATAGAGCTTTAATTCTTTTTATGAGAGTGATACTCTACATAACTCTTGCTATAAGAACTAAAGTTTTAATATGACACAATTTAACTCTTGTTATGAGATTATAACTCTCACAATAAGCATGGAGCCGTTATTATGAGCGCTTCATACTAGAATTGAAATTTGCCATTTATGAAGAATCATCGAAAGACAGATAATTGCGCATTAATTATTAGAACTTTGAAATAAGGTAATGAAGTAATTTTCTTTTTTTGCAGCGCATTATAACTATTTAATTTTTCAGAATGTCATTTAAAGTAGTTCAAACGATTGAACGTGGGGAAGTATGTCTTACTGCTGTGCCTTACTCTTGGAAGAAAATGGGGACTCTGTATTGGCCAAATTCCAAAAAAGTCTCAATCCGAAAATTGCTAAGAGATGCGAACTCAAAGCCAGATACAAAGTGGACGACCCAGCCTTGCACCAAAAAAAGAGAAATATTAATAAGTTTTGAAGCTGCGGAAGAAGAAATTAAATTAATGGTGGATAAGAGTGACACCGAAGAAATCGCAGCATCGTGACCTTCATTCAAGATGTTTTGAATAGGAATGTTGTCATATTCTGGAGAAATACATTTTGAATATACATCATCATATGATATAGCTAATATTTACCTTTAGGTAAAACTCCCGAACACTGCGTAGTATTATTGGGATAACTTTTAAAATACACAGAAACTGTTTTTTTTACTGCAACATTCCTGGGCTTATTTAATTCAAGATAAATTTTATTTATTTTCCTTCGAAGATTAGTAGATCTTTTAACTTTCTTTCAATCCATTTTGACAAATCAATACCGAAATTGATGAATGAGTGACGTCTATGGTAATTTTAATGAGAATAACAATCGTTTTGCACTAGTAACAGTGTTGTTGAGTTGTTTTATACTTGAACTCTTACAATAGCTTTCATATAAGTATCATAACACTTAAGTACTCATAAGTACATTGTTTTGAGAGTATGTATATCTCCTTGAGAGTTAACATTTCATAAAAAATACTCAATAACAATATAAGTTTTCTGGCACTCAAAACAAGAGTACAAAAATGAAGAGTAAAAGTATTAAAAGTTCTAGTTGCATTCATCTCTCATA
This sequence comes from Dioctria rufipes, assembly GCA_963924295.1. Lineage (NCBI taxonomy): Eukaryota > Metazoa > Arthropoda > Insecta > Diptera > Asilidae > Dioctria > Dioctria rufipes. The sequence goes on from OZ002743.1 coordinate 50,119,858, forward strand.
ATAATAGTACTATGAGACATATTTAAGTCGTATTATAACAATTATGTTATGAGACTATCCAAGAGTGTTAAGAGGTTTTTATGAGATACTTTTGCAATTTGTAAGAGTCTTTCTCTGGAGTGTTTGTTAGTTGGGATATAATCTAAATTGGTCTTTTATAGGAAATGAAAGTCACACGTGATCAAAATGGTATTCCATAATTTAGAAGTAAAATGGGATTTTTGATAAATAGGTACGACAAACTAAGTCTTTACAGAAAGCATATATGCAAATAACACTGAAAAATGCTTATAAATTTTTTTTTATTTTTTGAAATCTATAAATTACTACCTACTGAGCTACAAAATGCAAAAATTGGCATACGGCACTCATGTACTGTACTAAGGTAATTATACTTAATAATTTTGTCAATATCCACAATAGGAATAAAAAACCTTTCGTTAAGTTTCATTTGATTTTGAAAATTTTTGCTTTGTTCTTTCAGAAGAGGACTTTTGCGTAAGCTAATTTAATTTCACATTTGGAAAAAACTATGCTACTTAATTAGAAAAATTAATGAAGAAAGTCAAAAATTTTTCGAGCAATTATTAAATTACGTGGAAAAATTTAATAATTATATAACAAAATAATTTATCCCTTTCCTCGCAATAAAGAAAACCACATCTGGCCAATTTCAAAATATCAAATCAATATTGATTGAAATTTTCTAAAAATAGTTGTTGTAGCAGTAAAAGAATGCAAAAATAGATGGAAGCTACTGACGGAAAAGTTCACTAAAGAAATGAGAAAGAAAACTACTACATCAAGAAATGGTACATGCCATGATGACTGGAAATACTTTTATCATTTGTTGTTTTTAAATGATCACGTACGGCCACCGGGAGTCAGTTGTTAATGCTTTTATTAAAAAAAAAAAAAATCTGTTAAATTGCATATTAAATTTTGTATATATACGACTAGAAGTAGTAACCTATATAACGAGAAAATTTGCCAACAATTAGTGGAAATATTAAGACCTTCGACTCTCCTAAAATATTTTCCATGTCCGCGGAGGCAAAACGAAGGCACGAATATGTCAACTCAACTCAAACAAAATTGTCGCTATCCTAATTAGGTGATAACTACTATCACAAATCATTTATGATACAGTTTTAAAAATCCATTTCTTATATAAAACGTACTTTGTTATCAAATTATGTAAAAATAAACCAAGTTGAATGTCTTGAACCTTACATAATTTGTGTAGAAGAATTTGCTGGCAAACCCTTATTGTCGGTTTCTAGGAAATAACGTAGAAAAATAGAATAAATCTACATTTAAATTTACCTTGTAAAAATTTTATTACTTAATGGTCATTACAAACCTAATTAAGACAAACAAAGATCTCTCTGATATCTCAGAAGAAAAGTAGACAAACCCAATTAAAGCAAAAATCAAGGAACTCATAAAACCAAAAACATTTCTGCCCCTAATTCAAGCACAAAAAATTCTAGGAAATGGATTCGAAAATTGTGTTTAGCCCTCATGTTCGTGCGGGAAATGCAGTGCTAATCGACAGTTTATTTTAGAGTTGTTTATCATTAAATTGTTTATATTGCTTGCTAATGTTATGCTCAGTATTCGACAATAGCTGCTTGGAGGAGGTATGTGCAATAAAATAGTGAGGTGTTTCAGGAAACTATACAGAAACTCCTTTGGTTAGATTTTCCTCATCAGCATATTCCTTCTTATCTCAATTTGAATTTCTTCAATAGGAATTTAATGAGATTGCCATTTCCCTTGCTTTTAGTCTATCAATCTAGATTCTTGGTATTACACTATTGTCTGGATTTAGAATCTCAAAAATTTACAAATTAAGAACTCCAAACATGCAAATAAATCTATGTACATAATATATGTACTTATGTTACCAGAGGCCTATCTAGATTAAAACATCTGAGGAAGCGTACACATTAAAGAGGACGTCAGAAGGTGTAACTAATCTGTAATTTCACTATGGACGATAACATCTTTAGATCTCAATTCAATTGTAGCCTTTACTAATGGTACATAAATTATCGTCTCCGTAAAGTACTACAGTTCCGCGTTAGATGTTTTTCTGGTTCATTTGGTTTTCATTGGCATGGTTGTAATGTTATAGACTGAAGTCGATTTTACGTCAAATCTACTGGGTTTTATGATAGGACAATCACATTTAGCAATTCTTTTGAAGATCAATCATGACGCCTTATTTCTCCTGAGTACATTAATAAAATAAATAAAAATGGAAATCTAATCGGAAGAATAAGGCACTAAATAAGTAAATACAATAACTAAATAAGAATTAATGAAATAGGTAATAGGTATCAAAGAAAAATTAGGTAAAAGTAAAAAATATTGGGTAATTTATACTAAAATTTTCATCAAATTGGACTAATATAAATTGAAGGATGGGGTTCTTTCTACGGGAATATACTCTTAAGATCCAATTGCGAGGTTCAAAAGTAAGATAAATGGTACGCGAGAGTATAAACAGAACTAATCATCATGGAGGTTTAATTTTCGATAACTATAGGCAAGAAAAATAAATCTTGAAGGAACTCTCTGCTCTCCAATCTAAGAAGCGCCTGAAAAGCCAATTGAAAGTGAAGATTCTAATAGAAGAAAATTCATTAGTAAGTAGAAAGAAAATGAAAAAAAAAAATCCGTAGTGATATTTTGATTTATTTTATTCTAGTAAAAAGGATTTCTAGACTGAAAGACATCATGTTGGTTGCTCAGTGCTAAATTGTACGGATGAAAATATTTAATAAAAACATTAATTTTATCCGTTTCGGAAATATTGAATAATTGATTGTGAAAAAGCAAATAAATTTTCCGAACAGAAATCCTTTTTGCAGGAGCAAAAATTACAAATACCTATAACATGGTTGAATGTTGATAGTTTGGTAAGACAATAACTTCTAAATCTTTATACCATATTTTTTGCTCGATTGGCGCCACTTATAGTAAAGAAAAACACAAAGATCATCAGCAGATCACCTGCAGTTATGGCTATGGTTTCATTAAAATTCGTTTGCATCTTTGATTTATATGCATCGAATTTTAAAAAATCCAGAAGGTGACAAATCAAACCTCATTTTCTACTACTTTTCTATAAGAAGTAGGATCTTTTCTTTTGATCACAATGATATGATTTAAGCAGTCCACCGCAATACAGAACTAAACGTACGACAAACCGAAACGGATGCTATAAAACTATTACAAAAATACTTTAGGCGACGTTAAGTATTTTCTTTTTTGGGTCGCTGATTTCTTTTTTAAACAAGTGATTGAATGCTGACCTTCTTAAGTAGGTCAAAGGAGTTTAAGATTATATTATTTGCTTACAGAGAAGTATAATATGGCATTAAGAAATATAATTTTTGAATTTTAGTTTCCACAATTTGGAATTCTAGAATTGGATAGCACTGGCATACCATAAAACACTCTATCTTGAATGAAGTGAAACCTGAAATAAAGGAAATTCAGTTTGGTGACTATAAATAATAAAAACCTGATACAATGAGAGAGGACAAACTAAATAAATACTTTATTCAAAGTGTACAGATCATAAAAAATCCATACCTCATAGAATATATTCAGACATGATTACAGAAGTTCACTATGACTTTGTTTTGAGAAGAGTGGAGTATAATGAATTGAAAGATATCTGTAAAAGCATGAATATAAAACGGGACTATAATTCATTTAGTATAGATATGATATTAGACAACTGGCGTAATTGGGGTGTTAATTTGGTTGACATTATAAATAAATCGAGCTGGGAATTCAGCTTATGGAAAGAATTAATTGTTATCCCAGTTTAGAAAGTCAAAAACACAAAAAAGCCAGAAGTAGTTAGACCATTAAAGGGGGACATGACAAAATCCAGAAGGGATATAATCCGGAAGAATTGAATAAATCGGAAATAACAAAATTTAGAAGTAAAAAAATTCAGAAACGACAAAATATATAAATATCAAAGTCCCGAAATTATAAACATGATAAAATCCAAAAGTATAAAATCCAAAAGTGACAAAATTCAGAAAAAATAAAAAAATCCGAAAATGAGAAAATCCAGAAGTGATAACATCCAGATGTGAGACAATTCAGAAACGAAAAAATACATAGGAACATGTCAAAAACCCGGAGGTAGAAAATCCAGAAGTGACAAAATCGAGAAGAAAAAAAATTCGGAAATGAGAAAATCCAGAAGTGACAAAATCCAGAAGTGACAAAATTCAGATATGACAAAATCCCAAAAATGTAAAAATTGTTAAAATTAAATTTTTTTTTAAAATTTTTTTAAAATGGCATGAATTTTGCTTCGCAATTCTCATATATACACCTCGTCATTGTTTCTGCGTTACTAATATAGTTGGGAGTTTTGTGACGAAATATTCATCTGATGGAAACCTAGCATCTTGGTGAATGCAAAACTTCTGCATTGTGTCACTTCTGGATTTTGTATCTTCTGGATCTTGTCATTTCTGGATTTTGTTTCTTCTGGACTTCTTTGTCTTTCTAGATTTCGTCACTCTGAATTTCGTACCCAACACACACATTCATTTATTTACGCACTCATTAATAGCTGAGACCTAGGCTCAGACCTAGATATGTTCCATATAAGCACTAATTCATACATTTCAGAACAGGATAATACCTCAACGCAAATAATTTTTCAACATAATAGTTATTTCCAAAATTTAGACATTTTTATTTTAATTCGAATTATCATGCATTGTGGACCTTGACCCATATCAAAATCGCAATCAACACTTCATATAATGTTTCTTGACCGCCATTCACAAACCGTGACCCATGTGCAGGCATTGTTGGGTTAGCCTATTTCGTTCAAAAAGATGCTAGGTTTCCATCAGATGAATATGTCATCATGCCTTTTTTAAAAAATTTTTTAGAAATTTTTTAATTATAACAATTTTTACAATTTCGGGATTTTGTCATATCTGAATTTTGTCACTTCTGGATTTTGTCACTTCTGGATTTTCTCATTTCCGGATTTTTTTATTTTTTCTCGATTTTGTCACTTCTGGATTTTCTACCTCCGGATTTTTGACATGTTCCAATGTATTTTTTCGTTTCTGAATTGTCTCACTTCTGGATGTTATCACTTCTGGATTTTGTCATTTCCGGATTTTTTTATTTTTTCTCGATTTTGTAACTTTTGGAATTTATACTTCTGGATTTTATTATGTTCCCATACATTGCTTATATATGAAAAGTTTTTAGAAAAAGTGGTTCAAAAATAGTTGGAAACAAATAAAATGATTATATAGTAAGGAAGAACTGGATTTCGCAAATAGTGTTGCAACTGTGTTTTTAGACCTAAGAAATGCATTTGAAATTGCCGACTGGTGCATTCCATTAAATAAATTTTGCAAAATATGGAATTCTTCTAGTGGTTTTATAGCTACTTGTATTGAAGAAGGCAGAGCAACAAAATAAATAATACAGTTTCCAATAAAATAGAAGTATCGAAGGGCGTTCCACAAGGATCAGTATTTGGAACTCTCCTGTTTATTATATATGTGAATGACATTAAATCAGTGTTGATCCATTGTTGTATATGGCAGGGAAAGTTACTCATGAACTGAAAATAAAAATACATAAAACATGATTTACAAGAATTATTGTGTAACTGGTTACTGATAAATAAATTCAAAATGAATATAGGTAAAACAAAAGTTCTGACGATAAATAGTAATATGGATGTGTGTGTTGAAATTAATGGTGAACTAAAGGAATGTGGGAATGAATAAGTATAACTACTTAAGAGCAGTTTTTGATAAAAAGTTAAAATTTAAATTATGTATAAACTTAGACTTATAAAGAAATGTTGCTTTTATGTAATTTAGGTGATTTGAGTAGGTTACAATAATTACAAAATAAGGCTATGAGTGTAATTCTAGGATGTAATTGTTTCACTTCTATTAGTAGTATGTTAAGTTCTTTATAATAGCTTGACATTAAACAAAGAATTGATCTAAATGTGTTGCGTTTTATATTAAAAATTAAAAATAGGTTAGTTCCGGAATATCTTCAAAATATGATTACGTAGTGGCAAAGGCTCAACCATATAATCTAAAAGAAGCAGCGGAGAACTTCAGACTACAATTATTTTATCGATCGAGTACATTCATCAGATCGAGTGAATTCACTAGTATATAAGAATTTCAAGAAATTTATTGAAGTTACAACTGAATTAAAGAGTGAACAAAATTTTCAGTATTTTAAAAAAAAAGGTTGTGTGCAACATATTAAAAGCAGACCAGTATTGAAAATTTTAAAATAAATATATTTTTAAACTTATAAATGGAATGTAGTGGTATTGTATAGCGATAATCTTTCTAATAAATAAATTATTATTATTGTTATTAAATAGGACATTTTAAAATTCGGCACTTCGTAACAGAAATTTTTATGTTGCTGGTTTCGTAGCTAAAGCCTAGTATCGAGGTCGGGCAAAGTAAAATTTAACGCGGTCTCCAAATTTTTCACATTAAAATCGCTGGTAAAATTTTGACGCATGTTAATTTTGAGAAAACAAAGTGACAGATGTCTAAACATTTTATCGCTGAAAAACTTCAAATTGTTTATAAAGTTTAGATAAATGTTTCTACAAATTACAATTAAAAATTGACTTAATTAATCTGAAAATTGTTAAAAGAACTGAAATCCTTCAAAAAATTAAGAAAAAGGCTGAACATTTTCAATCAAAACTAAATTCTTTAATAGTTCAAAAAAAACAATCTGATAATAGTCATAGAAATAGGAAATGTCATAATTTTACCAGAATTTTAATGCTACGCGCATTAAAATGTTCAGTAAAATAAGTGGAGACATGCAAAGTGCCATCTACCTTCAAAGAGAGAAATATTCACTTTTTACCAGTGAACTCCGTACTCCACTAGTAACATCATCAGTAAAATTTTTGCTTGCGATTTTAGCAGCGCTAAAATTTGTATGGGAATGTCACATTTTACTCGAACTCGATACTGGGCTTAACCCATAAAACTGTATAAGCATAAACAGTGATGCGGTTTTTCGGTTAGCTATAGAACTTTTGTATGAAACACAAACTTTCAAAAATGTAATTAAGATTAAAATTGAAAATTGAACTGCGTGTAAATATTTAACACTTTTATTTGGAGAATATCAAAATTTGATGCTAGTTCAAAAATCAAACAACGACCTGATTCACTCTTGCATAGTTCGAATACTCTTTAAGAACTTTTATTTTCAACGATTCAAAATCAAATCATAAATACCAGAGGAAAAATCGTAAAAAATAAAAGTTCTTAGAAAATTCTTTTATTCTTCATCTTTGACCGATTCTAACAAGAGTGGGCTCGCTTTCCCTCCGAAAAAAAAAAATGTTATTTCTCCTATATATTGTCTAAAGTGTAGAGCATCTAAAGATGTTTCTTTTTGTTATTTATTTGTTTAAAAAGATCATGATTCTTGCATATACCGTCATCAAAATAGATAACAAATTAATTCTAAAAAAAAAAATTGTAAAGTACAATTTCATTCCCTAGATAGCGCCATCGTCATAATAGAGTTGCACACCCTTTCTCGTGATGTTAAAAAGTTTCTTTAAAAATACTCGATTGTATCATATCTTCGGAACTATAGTCAACGTATCTTCTATAGTGCATTACATATATATTCAAAGTTTGAAAAGTATATATCAAAGCCATCATAATATCCTTTAGTAATCACTTGATCTGTCGGAAACTAAAATAAACACACTTACCCCAGAACGAACGCATCTGCTTAAAGTGCTTAATTATTAAATGTTTGTCATCTGTGAATTGCATCGCACCACATTAAGAGATACTTTTAAATGCCACCATTATTTGCTTGCTGCTGATGCTTGGGATGCTGCGCTTTGGAGCTTAAGTACGTACACAGAAATCGCTACAGAGCATGACAACCGAACTCATTTCAGGACCACAAAACAAATGACAAAAAATTTATCTTCGTGGGGGTATTTGAACGAGTGCCAAACATCGCCCCGGTAATGATCATCATTTACAGCCAATTCCTATCCGAAATGTTGGCAGAGCTAATGCCGACTGGGTGCAAGGGCATATTCTAAAAACATACATATCAGCGGTGGAGATCTTACTGGAGCATTCATTACAACACCAAGCCCCATTTGAGTTATTTACTCTCGATTTAAATTTGGCGCGCAACTCACGGTGAATGAACGAAACGGGCTATCCTTAGGAAGACAACGACTAGCAACACTGGTATAAATCAATATCAGAGGGCCTCCTATAGCCAGCAGTGGCCTATTATTCACTGGGAATTGTTGCTATTTTTAGGACAATTATGAATGAGGGTGTCGCCGTAATTTTATAATTATTACGCACATTGCAGCAAGCAATTTACTTGAAAAAAACCTTGGTAATTTTATTTTTTTCACTTTGCGGTCACATAAGAATTTTGACACGAGCACGCTTGTGATAGCGCTCACTATCAGACTTTGCGGTCGAGAAAACAAAGAGTACTGCTAGTTTTGTTTACATTTAGACTAACTAGTTTACCACATGAATTTCAAAATTAATTTATTTTTGAATAATTTCATAAGTATGACTTTGACATTGTTATAGAAAGAACGTTTTAAAAGTGCACGTGTTCGGTGATTTAACTAATAGCGGCTTAATTCTTCTATGTGCAGAAATTATTTTCTCAGCAATTTTTGTTTGTTTGTGGTTAGCGGTTAAAGCACAAACAATGAAAAAAAAAACAAGTTTTTTGTATGTATGATGTCCCAGAACTTTTGGCCCAAATTTAAGTAAGCGGTAGCTGTTGACCAAAAAATAAAGAAATTTTTTCATTCTGGGAAGGCCATATGCCTTAAATTTGGAGTTATTGGAAGTGGAACAGCTTTTTTAGTTATACTTCGAATTATTACGACATTGCTTTGCGTACACCAGAATGGAATTTGTAAGAAAAATTATGATGAAATTAAAAAGTCAACTAAATTTCCTTTTCAGAACTATTGTCTGATTCATTTTTCTCTTCCTCTCTGTCCTTCTCTATGTCTGTCGCTCTGTCTCTCTCTCTCTCTCCTCTCTCTTTCTCTCTCTCTCTGTCTCAACTAACGTTACATGAATACATAATATACCAGTCGATCATCGTATTAGCCAAACATTCCATTTCCTGTAATTTTTCAGAAAAAAACTTTTTTATCTTTAAAGTGTAAAGGGATTTGAAGATAATGCGTAACATTTATTATAAAATTTTGTCTGAGGTCTTATATTGAATCGATTGTGTTAAGAAAATCCTTAAAAGACCCTGGACTTTATTGAAAACATTTATAACTAGGCAGCGATAATGATTGAAGACACGGTCCTGAAAATGTTCGAAAGCCTTCATCGGAGATCGCGATGAAAAAATGACTACGTTTATACGATAACCAAAGTCGGGACTTTGGCCTAGAGTAGGCCAAAGTCCGAATTTTTTTTTGCCGTAAAAACGTGCAAGTCCGAAATTTTGACTTGCCCAAATTGAATTGGGCCTAGGCCTGATTTATTTGAATGTGTGTGCAAATTTCTTAGTCCAATTTGTGCCGTTTATGCGGGTAGCATAGATTTTGGCCTACAACCGGTCTCTAGTCCTGATTTGGGATCAGGACTAAAGATAATTTGCAAACATTCTTCTAAATTAATAATAATGAAGGTGAAGTCATAATATTTCCGGTAAAATTTTTAAGTGTGCGAACCCGAACGGAATTCCACTCTACTGTTATTTTCACTGTATTCCCAAGGCATTAACTCTTTAAAACAGAGGGGTTCGCAGAAGAGCAGCCCGAAGGCATTAACTCTTTATGATATGAGCGGCTATTATAGCTCTAACGCCAAGTAACAGAAGGGGAGCAGCTATACAGCAGAGCTCCTAAATGAAAATTCTATCGACTGTGTTGCTTAACGAAAACTGTGCCTGCGTATTGGTCTTGCTTAGCTTATTTATACGCAAGAAATTGTACTAAATCAATAATTACTTCATATTCTTTATTTAATTTACTACTCGTAGTTACTGTTGCGATTGGTGGAGAAAAGTGGGAGGGGGTCTTGGGAAGACAACGTGTTCCTCGCGAGTTGCCTGCAGGCGTTTGCCCAGTGCGGATTGCTCGTAGTGTGTACCTATGTTCGAGTGGTGCGTCGGGAGCGACATGGGGGAACAGCGACATGCCATTAAATTTTGTTTTAAGATAAGAAAATCAGGCTCCGAGACCGTCACAATACACAAAAGCCAATTTTACTTGCAAATTCTTGAAATGCTCTGAAACCGGGTGTCAGGAAGGAGATCAGTGGAAATTAGCGACAACGACCGCCTTCTTTGTTAGCGAGATCCTGGCTAGGTACGGTGTGCCAACACTGTCACAACCACCATACAGTGCCGATTCTGCACCAGCGGACTTCTTTTTGGTTCCACGGGATGGCAGACGCCGTAAAATCCGGCACGATGAGGTGTCTATTCCAGAAAGGCTACCAGAGCTGGCAGAATCCCTGGAAAAGTGTATTGACGCCGAAGAGTGCTATTTTGAAGAATTCTAAGCATTTGCACTTTTATTTTTAATAATCTGTTCGCTACGAACTTATTCATCTTATTTTCCGACATGCCCTGTATATTGAACTTACATCACATAATGTTTATTGATGTCAATGAAAAGTGTAATATGAAAAATGATGTTTTGTATTATTGCAATAAATTGTAGTCCTGTGTAATTTAAATGTACGATGATCCATATTACAGCACCACCTATGATCAGCATATAATTGCTGATTCAAAATCTTGATCCTTTAAAGTTGTACATTGAGGCAATGATCCTGACTGAACCGTATGAAAGGAATAACGTTTTTGTTCCAAGAATACTACTCATTCCCAAATACTTAACAATTGTCTTAAAGTCTGTGATTATTCCAGTCTCCAGAAAAACTTTTTTTTATAGCTACATTTTTGTTTTTTTTTTTTATTTAAAGCCGGGGCGAAAGTTAAGAAGCATTTCGGAACGGTGGTCTAGTAAAAATTCAAGAAGACAAATGCCAATCACTGAAAACCTTCCTGTTCTATTATTTACGTACATTCAGGTCTAACTGAGGGTTTTGAGCTCATTTGCAGACAGGAGAGCAGAGCTAAGAGTATATCCATCCTGCACCAGATATATGCCAGACAAGTGCCCAGAGACTGTTTAATTTTTTCAATCTCTCCTTACAGACATAACAGACATTCAGTGCTGTCAACCAATTTCATGTTTTCTAGATAAGCGTAAACTGAGCTGTGGTCAGTAATGATAGAGAGTTTTGCTATGAAATATATTCATAGCGAATTTGGTCAATATAAAACTGAATGAGTTTGCTGCTAAATCTGCAGCTCGAAAATTGAGTTTTTAAATTTAAAAATCTTTGAAAAATAAATTTCTTTATAAAAGAGGGCGTTTTTCATTGGGAGGAATTGTATACTAATTAATACAGCTTAGTTCCTGCCAGCCTGCGCTGACCTGAAATGCTAGTCCCACATACGGCCAATCTTGATAGGCATTCAAATAAATACGTAGTATTTCGCGTCAAAAATTATTTTAAGTGCATATATAGTCTGAGGTAAGTTTGGCTGTTCACTTTGGCGTATACGGCAGGCAGGAACCAAGCCATACTGATGAGTATAAGGTTCCTGGCGATATGAAACGTCCTCTCTTTTTTTTTAAAGATTTTTCGATGTAAAAAGAGCTTTTTCGCCAGTGATGATGCTGACCATAGTTCTTCATTCTTTTTCTCAGAAACCCTATTTGGCACATTAAAAAAAAATGTCATACACCTGCAAGTGCTCAGGTTCGCCTATGGCTCTTGATACTTCGCATAAACATTCGCTTTAACGAGAGATCCGATAATTATTTAGGCAATACCAATAACAAGTTCTAGTACAAATGAGGGGAGCTAGAGCCAAACCTGGCTTTGAGTCAGCGAGACCAGGTACTCATTATAGAGGCAACACATCCTGAATACTCAGTTTTTTGCAAGACATCTTGCAGTCTTCCAGCAAGTTGGACGTTATCAGAGGGTGAGTCATATCCACAATGGTAGACTATAAGTTTGAAAGATAGCAATGTTCTATTCCTCCGCTGACATCGCAGCCCGGAAAGCACCCAATGACAGATTCTAAAAGAGTACATACCGGTACCGAATGGCGATATACAAATGATTTCATTGTAAACCTTTTACCAAATTTCATCGCACCAGTTCTCTTCATTATCATTGGTTGCTTAATTCAACACCAGGACCTACTCCGCTTATTGTCCTGGAAGAAGGAGAACACTTTCAAATTTTTTATTGATTATAGAATACAATTGTGGACTGGAATCGGCAATTCATCTAACGTTCTACCTCTTTTTATGAAAGATTACATACAAAGCTTTTGTTTACTCTAAAAGAATAACAAAGTTTCATCTAAGTCGTTCTAGTGGTTCTTTCGTATTTTTTCTCGACCATACAAATTTATTCATGCACACAGCTTAAAGTAAAGATGTCTCCAAAAGTAGCAATTAAGTTAGTACTAACCCTCCTCAGTTACTTATGTATAAGAAACTGATGAGATAACTCAGACTCCAAATTAATGAACCGAAACCCTTTCTTCTACATAAATACAAAACCAGCCCAGACTTGGCTTGGTATATGCATAAAATCGAAGACAATATAAACATTTCCTCCCGAAAAATTAATTGAACTTGCACCAAACAAACTAGCTTCGACCTATACCACCACCGCCATTACCAAGTAGTGTAGTCGCGTAGAATAGAACAAAAGAAATGGCTCAAGAAATGATCCGCGAATTCGAGCGGCGCGGCGCGACGACGGACGGTAGTGGTAAGCTAATGGCTGTTATATTCTGATACGATGAGTAATCGGTTAACATGAAAATCGATTTGTGCCGGGAGAGTCTTCATCAATTCAGCCAAACCGAACTCTATTTCCAGCCATTAACCTCGTTCCCACTTAGACACCCCCTTCCATAATGGGTCGGCAGTCAGAGTCGGATAATGTTTTCCAGAATCGCGGCAATTTCTGTTGTTCTCCAGTTTTGTGGAAGGACTTGCTTGCATAAAAATGATAAATGATGGCTTTTGGCGGGTCGCTGCACTTGCCCCTATTAAACCGTTTACTCATGGCGAGGTTCTGATGCAAAAAAATAAGATGAGTTCGCGATTTTACTTTAACGGAAAACCTGATGTGCACCGTGAAAATTGCAGACGCGGTCATTTTAATTCCATAAATTAATCACAAAGTCATTTATCAAAGCGCGCCTGGTAGAATTTTCCGATATGCTCGTTTTTGTCCTTCTCATAATTACCTGATGGAAAGGAAAATCGTCGTTACATTAGGAAAAGCTTTTAAAGATTTTTGGTTTTTTTTTTTTTGCTTAAACAATAATTCGTACTCAGCGCAAATTATCTTTGGTAATTTTACTAATGTTTAGAATTTTTGGATTAAATATGTTTTTTTTTTTTAATAATTGAAAATCATCCACCACAGATATTAGACGACCAGGAAGAGCATCTATTTCTTGCAGTGGGATACATTTTTGAGAGTCGAGAAAAATCCGCTTATAATGCACAATAAATTCATGTGAATAAGCCGATTTTTGTGACTAGACTAAAGCTCTCTGGTATTAAAGCCTCGATTTCATCCCTAAGGTATACATATACAAAGTTTAACTGTAAATTTGTTTAGAATACTAATTCGTGTTCCATTTGTAATATAGACCAGTAGCAATGGCATACAAAAATAAATGTATTTAGTTTACGTAAAACTATTTTATAAATAATAATCCAATTTAGGAGAATTTATTGCTGTTTCTGTCAATATTTTTGAAAAAATTATATTGAAAACTCTAATTTAGCCGAAACTTGAATAAAAGATAATTTTGTAGGAACATGAAAGCAAACGTGACTTAGTGGGCTAGTTACAAATTAAGAAATACAAGATGGAAAATCATCTGTCTCTTTAGCTCAGTGATGAGAGCAGTCGACCGGCTAGCTGAAGGTCCCGGCTTCAAATCCCGGACGAGGTGGTTGTTTTTTCCTCTTGTATTTATGATTTGAGTTAGAGCCGTTATAAATAAAAGTTGTCGTATAGTTAATAACATTATGTTTATAGGCAGTGACGATATTCGAATTTTTTAAATACCGGTTCGCTTATAAAGGCACGTATTAACACTTAGTTAAACTCGGATGAGATAATGTTTCAAGGGCGAGAATGATTACCGATGTATGTGCATAACAATATTAATAAGACGATTGCTAATAATATATTTTAAAGTCAGATGTAGTTCAATAAAGACATATTAAGGTACCTGCGGCAAATAAGTTCCACATAATTTGAAAATCCAATAAATCAAGTATTTGGCGAAATAGAACGACAAAAACAGGTTTTCCGTGAAGTTTATTTATTTGCACAATTTAAACGATGGAAAAATTATAACCGAAGTGAGTACTTCAAAAATAATGCAGGTTTATAAAACCTTTTCCATGGGCCTTATTAAATTACCACATAATCATAAGACCCAAAGAAAAATTAACTTTTTCAAAATCTAATCAGCGGAATGATTCCCTTTAAACTTACTAAAATTAAGAAAATCAACAAAATTGCCTTATTTCTAATAATTTCCAATAAAAATGAAAATTGGCATTTTTAGCCCACAGGAAATAATAAGGACCCCTAACAACTTTAGCTATAAATTTCTTAACCTACAACAGAGTAAATCCAAACAGTCTTCATTCTTTGGAACAAAAATAATGTCAGAATGATAATCCTATATAGGAACATTAGTTTTTTTTTTTTTTTTTTGAGAATGTAAGTTAGGTAGGATTATAAGTCCCACGGTCTACTCCAGTGGGCCTTATTAGACAAGAAAATTACCCATTAATCAAATATACATAATGCTTGACAAAAATAACTACCGAAATCATAAATTATATTACCTACCGTTCAAACTAAACAAGTTACCAGATGAACAACAGAACTTATGATTTCGTCTAGGCGAAAATTATAATTTCAAGCAGCCGTACTCCCGTTTGTTACTAACAAGATAGCGGCGCGAGCTACCGGACGCCCCTCGACGACTTTCGAGTCGACTTAATGCATGTGTGCATAACGTATTTGGTGTAAAGTCATGACACTGTTAAGCATAATCCCCAAATTTTTAGACTTTGTATTTACAATTTTTATGAAAACTCCGTGCACAAAATATGAACTCTCCACATCGAAACTCTCTCAGGCAACTTCTAAGTATGTAGTGAAAAGCCAAAATTTTTTATATCACAACCCTACGAAAGAATTGCCGGATTGGTACGATTTTTGAACCTAAATTAATATTAAAAAGAAGAAAAAACCGTATACAAAATTTTAGCTCTCTACGTCGACATATGAGGCCAAGTGTCCAAATATATATAGTGAAAAACTAAAGTTTTGTATGGCAGTATAAAAACGGGGTCACCCGATATTGCCCATTTTTGAACTTGTATTTGCAATTTTCATGAAAACGTCGTGTGCAAAATTTGAGCTCACACTTTCACACATTGTCCAAGAATATAGTGAAAAACCACAGTTTTGTATGGCATAATTAAGAAGGGGTCGCCCGATTTAGACCATATTTGAAATTTCAATTAACTATAGCTATTGAAACGGTGTGTACAAAATCTTAGTTCTCTACGTCGACCTGTTCTAAGGCAGTGCCCAAATGTATAGTTAAAAACAAAAGTTTTGTATGGCAACGCTTAGAAGGGCCAGCCTATTCCAATTTTTCTTTCCCTAGAAACCTTATTCGGACTATTACAAACATTTAAAAGGAAAAATTAGCCAGACCGATCCAGCCGTTCTCAAGTGATGCGATTTCCAACGAACACAATTCATTTTTATTTAAATAGATAGATAAAGGATACTAACTTCCTTACCACTAACATGATACTCTAGAAGAGCCACCGCGCCGGTTATGATTAATAATACCGTCATTCCTTATATTACTTCTGTTCGGAATTTCAGCATTCAGATTTTAATTTGTTTGTTTTTTTTCGAGTCATTTAATTTTGCTATTTGGGATTTGTTAATGAGTCAAGCCAATGGCAAGTTAACTTGTGGTAATCATGTCTCCTTAGACAGCTGAGGCTAGCCGTCAAGTTGTTGTTTCGTCACATACGCTTGAGCCGAAACTGATCAAAGCCCTGATATTACTTCATTTTATCTTTAGGGGTATAAGTTTTCCAAAGCTTAATTCACATTTTCGGCAGTAAATTGTCGCTTTCAATGACAAAATCTGACTTATTGATGGTTTAGACATGTTTCTCGTGTTTCTCCGTACATTGATTTTTTCCTTGGATGCTCGTTAGAATTATTTTTATGTTTGTCAGGGGTACTTTGATATCTAGATATTCGGAATATCTAGATATGAATATCGATATATGTATATACCCCATATCTGTCATAATCGTTACCTAACTACCAATATGGAATAGCCATTGGGGTATTCCAAAAGGTTTCTAACTTTGCCTCGCATATCTTAAGACGCAATAACTTTCCTGGTAGCCAACGCTCATCAGTTTACAAAATTTTAGTACCGGTGCGGGTAGGAGCTTTTATGTTAACTAACATAACTTTTTAGTCAAGTATGTGGTTGTACGACAAGTAACTTTTTACAGAGGGTCTCGATGAGTATCTTCACCAACTCTTCTATCAGCTCATAAATTAATTGGTATGGATATCCCTAGTAGAAATTCCTCACAGTTTTACCATGTCTCTTGCCTGCAAATACATAGAAAAGTAAGTTACGTTCAACCTTCTGATAAGCATTCATTAAATCTCATCGAAAGGCTCATTGTATATCATGAAACTGCTTATATTATAAATATTTATTCTTGTCATCATTGTGTCAGTTGAAATTTATACTAGGAAAATTTCTATTCATTTTTGTGATTTATTTATTTAAATTTTTTAATTAATTAAAACAGCGGAAAGATTTTCGCCCATATGCTGAATAAGATATTATGCCCAAATCTACATGGCTCTCAGAGTTTGATTTGAATTTGAATTCGGAAAAATATATTAAATCAATCGTAAAATCAGATTTTCATTTATGAGCTCATCATAATACTCATTAACATGCTCATTAATAAGGTCATCGTGATACTCATTAATAACCTCATCATGACACTCACTAACATGCTCATTAATAAGCTCATCGTGGCTCTCATTGATATGCTCATTAATAAGCTCATCGTTATGTATTCATCGAAGTGCTCATCTAATTTTGTAAAATGCACAAAAGAAGAGAAATGTATACATTTCTAAATAAGTGAAAGAGATGCAATATCTCATGCACACTATTGTGAATAAGTAAATAAATGATTTTTTTCCTGTTTTGAATCAATCGCGAATAAATTTCACCAGTATGTTCACCTGATTGCTCATTAGGAGCTCATTCCTGCGATCGTCATGATATGTCTACCAGGGACTGATCTGTATGGCTAATGTACGAGTGAAAGAGATATAAATGGTATTGAGCAATCATTGAATTGCGAAGTATATAAATGAGTTTAGTCCCGGTGCTAGAACAAAAATCAGCATTACATTCATCGAACCAATCATCATGAGCTCATCAGTGCGCTCATGATAATTGCTCTACCACCCTAGTAAGAAATGCTCATCGGTTTCGAACTCCCTTTTCCCCTCTCTGGGGGGGGGGGGAATCTTATGCAAACTAGCACTGGTGCATATGGAAATTGCGCATGAATGTGTAAATTTCGCCACTTGAAATGTGGGTGAAGTTTTCTGACAAGTTCCTATGAGCCCTTCGATGAGCCTTTCGATGAGAAACCATGAGCGTGTTCGTATTCAAAATTCATTTGCATTTCTACGAAATTATAATGAATAGTTTGTTGTATTCTTTAAAAAACAGTACAGTTTTGACTTCTGACGCATAGTTGCAAACTGCATTCGATTGAGACAGTTGAGTTAAATTGTGAAGTGAAGTAAAAGTGTACCACGTGAAAGCATATTTTAATTTTTTATAAATTTAATTGAAAAATACAATAAACTGAAATTTTTTTCTTCTTTTGTTTGTAAACGCGAGTTTTGTGTTCCGAGAATATAAGGTTTAAATTCGGGTCTCTGCTCTTTTATTCTTTTAGTTCTTTCTACATACATGTAGAAGCCTGCGCTCTTGAGCTGGGTACAAAAGATTACGGAATACAGCTGAGAAATTATATTCTAAGATCGCATAACAGATTCAGCAGAGCAAAGTGTACATCTAAGTATAAAATCACTCTTAATGTAATACAATTTCTCCATTTTCATTTTTTAATTGCAGTAAAAAACTGAAGCTATCTGCAGATATCAGCGAATTATCAACAACTTCCTAGTTTAACCGGATTTTTTTACCTTTTTTATATATTTTTATAACTATTAATATTACCTTTTCTTATTTTTTATGAATTGTTGAACTTTTAATTTTATTTTAACTGAATTTTCTTTATTTTCTTTTATATTTTTATAACTAAGGAGTGTCTTTTCAAAAGGGGATATTTACAATTTTAATTTTTTTTTACGTTAAGTATGAGATTATATTGTCTACTCTGAAATTCAAGATTTCGTCACTGTAAACCGAAACAAAACGCGATAAACTCATAGGAAATCTTACTTGAAAACACTTGTTCCGATCAAAAGGGGATATTTACATTAAAAAATATGACATTATTACTGTTACTTTGGTTTCATTTCAAAAAGGGATATTTACAGTACGATTTCAGTAGTCGAAATAAATTGTTAAGGGAGAAGTTTCTGTTTTATATTTTTGAGTAAAAATAGAAGTAAGAATAAAAAAATGACACTGATAAGAACACTCAAAATATGTTTTAATAAGAGGATATTTACAAAAACGTACAACACAAAAAGGGATATTTACAAAATGGTACAGAACAAAAGGGGATATTATAAAGATTTTTATTCAAACGGGGATATTTCCAAACTTTGCAAGCCAATTTTACCGGAAGTAATAGTCAAATTTTTTTCAAAATAATATATTCTAGATAACTTATCATATCCTTTCCATATATTCCTCCTATTTTTCTGTAAAGCTGTTGGTATTGCTACAGTCAGTTTTTTCGGTTTTATGAAAAAACGATTAGGACGTAAATATCCCCTTTTGAAAAGACACTCCTCACTAATGTCAATTTCATATTATATTACAAAATTATTTTATCTGAAATATTTTAAAATTATATTTGTATAATTAACACCTTCACCTATTCCCATTTTTATCATCTAGCTCCATTAATCCATTGTGAAACAAATAGTAGAAATACGTGCTCTTTTTAGTACATTCTTACCTCGTCTTTTGTCAAAAAGATTTCCTTTCTAGTTCCAAAAAAGGCTTCTTGTACGGCTGAGTAGAGTTTAAATACTTAAAAAATCCACTGAGCTATCACAGCTCATCAAAATCGGAAATGTACGCAAAATCGCAACATACCTACAGAAGTGAAATGAAATGGTCGTGCGTAATTGAACTAATTTATATATTGATGTCATTATTATGAATTTATTGATGATAATAGCAGTGTGCTTTTCCATTATTTCATCATGAATGGACAGATGAATGTATCCGTGTGTATTTTCATTATGTTAACAAGAAAATAATGTAACAACTCATGGAACTGCTCATAGAGTGATCATGGAAATATCTCATTATGTTGAAGAAAAGTATATAATGAGTTCAGTCCCGGGTCTAGAATAGATTTCATCATTCATCTAAGGGCTCATGATGAGCTTATGACTGAAATCGTCGCATCATTTTTACTAGGGCAGGGTTCCTATATTTTATTGTGTGTCATGAGTGTGCTGCCGCTTTTCTAGATTACTCAATTCCTTGCTAATTTTACTTTTTCTTTTCTTTTCTACTTTCCTCTTAATTTTTATTTTGTTCTTTTTAGGGTTCCGTACCCATAGAGTAACAACGGGAATCCTATTACTAAGACTTCGCTGTCCGTCCATTATGATGGACGGACAGCGAAGTCTTTTTGTATCTTATGAACCGTAATAGGTAGACAGTTGAGATTTTCACTATTGGCGATATAACAACATATAATAAAAAAAAATAAAATTAAAGGGGGCCCCCTTACAAGAAACGTGATTTTTCGGCGTTTTTTCCCCGTTTTATTGTCATTGATTATTATTATCATAAGTTGGCATTTTTTTTTTTCAAATGATTTTCAAATGATGGCATTATTATCATTTTTTGAAATGACTCCATTATTTTTTCACATGAGGCTTACTCTCATTTGAAAAAATAAATAAAAAGTACATAGTGTTAAATTTTGTACGATGGTACGGAACCCTTCGTGCGCGAGTCCGACTAGCACTTGGCCGGTTATCTTATAGTTATTTTTACTTTTATATTATACTACCATTTTTGTTTATATTCACCTGCATACTTAATTAGTTTTATCCTTCCACTAATTTTCGTATATATGTACTTCCATAAAATCTTAAATCTTCTTTACTTTGACAGTAAATAATTATATTATTATTATACAGAGCTCCATTGTCGCAAATATGGTTTCTAGGTACACCTACATTTAAAATTATATTACGGTCTTCAAAATTTCGGATAACTAGTTTTGTTTTTGAAGACCTCAGAAAAAAAAGGGGTTCAAATTACGTAAATTATTATTCTATTTCCATAGGTATAAAATTACAGCCATGGTTCGATTTTATGCCCGGACCAACCAAATTAACATAAAGTGTCCCAAAGACGGATAGCATAATTTTACGTAGCCATTAACTTTTCAGGTTTACTCCAGTTTTACATATATCACAGTGTCCTTTCGCATAACCGTTCTGTAAAACTACTGCTAAAGGAATCTGTAAATTTTCTGTTTCAGCCCTGCGACTATATGTAAATATATTGGCTTTTCATCCACGTGACAATATTTCTCTTCGATTTTTTTTGCGGTGATTAAAGAAGGATACTTCACTCGGACGTATATTTTTTTTTTAATCATTTATCAAATAGAACTGATTTATCAATTTATCTACTGCCCATATGAATTTCTATGTCAAAAATTTCTCTTCGTTTTCATAATACTCGTACCTATGTAGGTACGTATGTCCTTACTATGTACATCCACCCACATATTTTATTTTCCGCCACTTAAAACAGAGCGATCGGCTTAATGCGCGCATGAGTAACCTGCATAAACATTCTTGCAGTTAATATACGTCAATTTATATCAACGGCATAAGGTCCAAGTTATTTCAACAATTTTGTTTTCATCTATGATGACTCAAGATGAGTGGTTTGTTTTTGCCTTTCACCTTGAATGTTGGCTAAGACTTATCGACTGAGTCATTCTGAATTCTTTTTCGCAAAACGTTTTCGATCTCTTAACACTATTGGTGCACTACCCTTGGTTTCATAATATATCAAAGTACTAGTACAATAATTCTCTACTTTTTTTTCCATATTTACGGTGCTCGTATTGTGACTGACTTGATAACAATTAAGTTTTTATTACTTAACGAGGGTTGTTTGATTCTCTATATGGAGTCCATCCACAAAAGCTGTCATTCAGTACTAAATCCGATATCTGCTGCACATGATATACCTACGTAAACAAAAGAGCTGCTTCCTGGCGAACAAACAAAGAGAGCGATTTTACAGGCAGGCACAGGTGCAAACTGCACAAAAGCATAAAGTTAGGTTTCCTTGGTCCTCCCTTAAACCGTTGCATTATGTTCGCTTGAATAATGTTCTGTGCCCATGGATTTTAATGCTGTAACCAACCACCACTATTACCACCAGCCCTAGAATTCGTCATTGCTATGTACCTATGCAGGTACATATATAACAGCTCTAGGTAGGTAAGGTACACAATATACGGAAATTAACTGCAGTCAGTTGAAGGTAGTACCATCGGAGTTACATAGGTAAATACCTACATAGGTTGCTGCTGGGTGAGTAATTGGCATCGGAATCCCGTGGTGGTAAAGTGATGATATGTTACGTGCATGAGTCATCGCCCTTTCTTTTACAGCATTGAAAAGAACCAGAATTCCTCCCCAAGTTTGCTACCATCAAACAAGGTATTTTATGACAAAAACGAAAAAATCGCGATGAGTCGTTCGTTCAAGTGCGACATGTTTTCTACCTGTTGTGTGCTTTTCTCACCCGATGACTGTTTACATTTGAATTTCGATAGAGAGATAAAATTTCTTTTTTTTTTCCTTTTATGGAATCCACTTTGATACTGTTTGATTTCTGATCACTATCTGAAGTAGGCACTTCGACTAGGTACCTACTGATAAGTTTACAATTTTAGAACTGATAAGTTGTCGGATTGTTGTGTGATTCACGGCATGATTAGACCCTGTTTACCGCGGCGGCGTGTGCGGCATAGAAATGCCAGACTGCTTGGCGCAATAACAAACTTTTGTTGTTGTGTGTAATTTGATAAGCTTATGAAATTCTCTGAAGAAATTTACTGTTATTTACCAAATTAGAATTCTGTATTAGAAATTTTGTATTTTCTTGTAAAATTGGTTTATCTTTAAAAAAAATGGAATTTGAGTAATAGGATGTGAGAAATATGGGAAATATGACTGACGTCCGCTTCAAATCGCATGTCACGGTGAAGAAAATATTTCTTTGCCTTCTAGATATTTGGTAGAAATGCAACTAGCAATTAAGAATTAGTTCATTCAAAAACTATTGTGTGCACTTGGATAATGTTGTAGAAAAACTAAAGCATGATATTACTGCAATATATGGCGGTACCAGTACTCATCCGATTCTTTTTAATGTACAAATAAAACAAATAATCGCAAAATGCACAGATTCCAATATACACGGTGTTTCTTATATGGTGGTCCTTAGAGCGGGAATAGTAATAGTACTCACATAGATAAACAAAAAATTGTATGGTATGGGAATATCAACTATTTTGGAGTTCCAGGGTGATTAAGAAATTATGCTTGGTTTTCACAAATTATCCTATACCTTAAAAAGTACAGGGTGTACGGTCACCATCGAAAGCTGATTGTATGCATAACTTCGTGGGCTTTCCAATGACTTTCCAATCGTGGTATGAGTATAAGCTAAAAACATGGGTTTTCTTACCTTTGTTTTTTTACTTTGACCTCTATTTTTTGTTTCAAAAAGCTCATTAACCTAAGTTTTTTTATATAAAAATTGTAAACTTTGGACTCTTCTCTAATTTGACGTATTACATCCTATGGGCTATCTGTAGCCATTAAAAAGTTACGGTGGTTTGTGAAAACCTAGCACATTTTCTTAATCACCTTGAAACTTTGAAACGGTTGTTATCCCCCCCCCCCTCTCGCCAATGTCTTACAATTTTTTGTTTGGTTAGGTGTACTATCACCGCTCGCTGTATAGACCACCATGAATATAGACTGAAGATGACAGCTCGCAAAAAGTAAAGTCAGCATAAAATATAACTTTATGTTGCGAGCGATTAGTGCTGCCACAAAGTGAAAAACATATTTACAGAAGGGAAATTGTTACATATAAAATTATTACAATAATATGTTATTCGCTTTATTAATATTTAGAGTAATATTTCAAGTTATTAACAATTTTTTTTTAATTTTTATACGAGAATAATTTTTATTAATTAAAAAAAAAAAATGTTAAAAAAGATCAAATGCCTACCATGAATTGTTCTTTTTTAAAATAATATATTTGCAGCTTACTTGATCGATTGTCAACATCGTCACTCAGAACAGAAGTAGGGTAACTTCACTATTATCCGTACAGCTTCAGTATTTAGACACTTTTCATTTTAATTAACAAAAATAAGAAAACGACACGCATTAGCCTTAGCACTCCGTTAGAATTTTGTTTATTTAATCTTTTTAAATGCACATCCAAAATTTGGATAACTCACATGCCGTTTTTGAGAAAATACTTATAAGGCTGTATATGTACTTCACGTCAGTATGTTCAACACATGTTTTAAAGTGCAATTAGTGCATTGGACATCAGCGAAAGTGAGGTAAAATTATTAAGTATTGCTTTATTTAGTTTAACTGTCTTTGTATTGGTGGAATATTGCATTTTATTAGTATTAAATCGAAAATATGAAACATATTTTATTAAATTCATAAAATTTTTGGATGTCCGGTAACTAAAATAGAAAAAAAACAATTTTGTTTAGTTTCCGGACAGGTTGTCCGGACACTGACAGTATGCTTAAAAGAGATTGTTTCCTGCTTACTCTCTAATTATAAAATATGTTTTTTATAGGACAAAAAAATTAAACATGTGTTTTTATTAAACCTTTAGTATTCGGACGCATTTTAAGAAATTCCATTTCTGCTGTCCAACTACTAAAATGGCAGTTTCAGTATTCGAACTGGCAGTTTCAGTGTTCGAACAAAACTATTTAATACGTAATCGATTAATTAAAAATAAAAGATACCTAGGTAGTAAATAATCATAATAGTTTTCAAAATAATGGATGACAGTACTTATGCATACAAATCGAAAAAAACGTATCCTCTAATGATGCAAAGATGACTTAAGCTATACTACACCGAAAATAAATTGAGCATTATGAATTGTGCTGAAAAATAATTATGGAATGTTGTTGGCAAGTGTGGAATTTCACTTAAACAAGATAACTTGGTCAATACTGTGCAACATATTAAGAAGATGGTCGCCGAGGAAGAACATGGCTCAATGCCATCTTTAAACGAAACACATCATTGGCTGTAAGAAAATCATATAGTATTATGGCAGGTTTCACAGTCCAGGCTTAAGCCAGAGCTTAGCTAAGCCCAGAACTTAAGCCTACTGGGTTTTACAGTACTCGGTAAGCTGAAGCTAAGTTAAGCCGCAAATAAAAATTTTTAAGTTGTCCGCACTGCTGTAATTGTGAATTTTTGTAAAGGAAAATTGCCATTGTGGATTAAAAACCAAGCGAAAAGAAGAACTTTTTATTGACCAATTTGTTGCGATTTTTATCTGGAAGGGTATCAAACCCAAAAACCATTATCGCAGAATGTTTCGGCAACCTAAACCATCATAGCCGAATGGGTCTACAGTCGGAACCGAGAATAAAAATCAACGTCTTCCCATTTCTCGAAATGTTGCGGGCGCTTTCTTATAATTTTTTCACGGGCCACTCTTTGCAATATTATATTATACATTTCTTCGTCGCTTATATCCTCTGCATCAAATAAATAACTCATTTTTGTTTTAAACTGCTTGGTTTCTTCCTAAAACGTCAAATGGAATGCTGACACTAGCTGCCAGATTTGAGTCCTGCTAAGTAGATAACTATTATCCGCCTGGAAAAATTCAATTTAGATTTACATCATAACTCTTGAAATATGCACGTTCGTTTAATAACAGAAATTATAATATTTAGGCAGAATATATATTTAGCAATAATTTCCTATGTGTTTCACAGCATTATCTCAGGCTTAAGCCTTCGAGATGACGGGCTTAAGTTAAGCTTGCCTTAAGCCAGTGATATCACTTAAGCCTTGACTGTAAAACCGAGATATGTATTCAGCCTTGGCTTAAGCCATCGGTGTGGCTTGAGCCTTCACTGTGAAACCGGTCATTACTGAAGGCAGAGCAGTGATTACTGTTTTTGAAATGGCTCGAGAAAACTGGACCAATATTTGAAAAGTATCGGATAGGACGACATATTAAACGATCCTGTCCGAATATTAAATGGCAATAAAACGGGTGTTTTCTTTGTCCGACAACCAGTAAAGTAATTACATGCCGTAGATTCAAAAACTTAATCAAATTTAGACCGGAGAAAAAAAAAATTTTATTTTCTGCAGGAAGAAAATGTTCCCCAATGGTAGTCTTTGCACATTTGCGTCACTGAAGGATATTTTAAATAGCATCCCGGCGAAACTGCCTTTGTGAACAGAAAAGGAGTAAGATGATGTTAGAGCTGAATTAAAACTACAAGAAAAAAGTATAATTTTATATGCATTGCCACCAAACACCTCTCATATGATGCAGTCAGATGACGTCAGTTAGAAAAAATCGTTCGAGAATGGCAGTCAAGAATGTTGGCCAACTTATAACAACAAAAAACTTTCTTCCCTTTGCTGGAAACTGCTATCTTGCGAAATCTAAAAATTTGGAAACACAATAAAAAATACTTCAGGAAATGTGGGCTTTACCCTTACGATCCGAATACAGTTGTTTTTAGGGAATGTGTGAAAAATGTAGTCGCAAATTTTGCAGCTACTATATATACCAACTACAACACAAGAATCAATTCCAGTACAGAAGTTTCACACTTTTATTGAGGTTATTGAGCTAATGGATCATAAGTTAAGAATGAGAAATATTCACGAAAATTAAGTTTTGGACATCATCAAGGAAGCCGGAGCAGAAGCTTCGACAGAAGCCTTATCAGAACTAGGTCTTACATTCAACGATCTGACGGGAGGCACATATGATTTGAATGACGGCAGAAATTTGCAACTGGTAAGAGTTAAATAAATTAAAAAAGTTGAAACTATATTGCATATTCTTAATAGGAATAAAATGATTGAGCAAAAACATAAGATGAAACGTTAGGTGTCCAAGTACTAGTACATTGAACTTTTTTTTTGCTTACTCAGAACTAACTTTAAATCTGTATGCCCACCACATAAATTGTTGCAGTTATTACTTTTATTCAAGAGAAACTACACAATACAAAGAATTTTCACAGAATTTACTATATATCTCAAATTTAATGGAAATTACATGAAATTAAAATTAATGAAGAAATATATAAGTTTTCAAGAGTTTTACACACCACAGATTATCAGTTCTTCAGATTCTTACTTTTATTTTAAAATATAAAATTTCTTACAGTACTTAAAATATTTTCCGAATATTTAGCAACAACTTCATTAAGAACTGCGTAGAGCATTAATTTTCAATTGTATTAATTTTTTAAATAAAACTTAAAACTTTCCTTCATTGTAGCCAATTATGGTATCCTTAATTATGTAATATCTCGCAACATGACAGTAAATGCATCATATGCTGGCTTCAACTATTATGTATGGGATGGGCCTGCAGTTAGCAGTCTATATATTGAAGTTTGTGGAAAAACTTCACAGAATTAGCTATGTGATGCCGTTTTATATGGTATCTTTATTTTTCGTATCTGTCAATATCTGCCTAAAATTAATACAGAACAAATGTAACGATTTAAGTAATTAATAAAATTTTATCATCACAAAACTTGTTTATTTGGGTCACCATGTTTCAAGTCTTGGTTTAACTCATCAAAATAGTGAAATTGAGTGTCGCGAAAAAATAAACGAAAATATAAAAATTAAAAGAATTTATGTAGGGAAAAGTAGAGAAAAATAGAAAAAATTTGTTGGAAAAGAGTTGAAAATATTCAGATTAATTCGAATGAATTAAAACTGTGTAAGCCCGTAGTGGGCTGAAATAACAAAAAAAAAAGAAAAACAAGCATTTCGTATTAAAAAAACCTTTTACTTATAAGTACGGCTTGGTTTTTGCCTGCCGTAGACGCTTGAAAAAAGCTCAAAGTGATCTCATGTTTGCCATTTTCTATTGTTTTTATAACAAAACGTTAAATGTACTTTAAATCATCTAAAAAGGAAGACACACATATTAAAGGTGTTTTCAAAAATAAAAAAAAAGTATTTATTCCTTCTAACTAATGTACCAACATAGAAGAAATATAGTAATAACAAAAAAAAAAAAAAAAACAAATTGTAACTGGGTGTGGTCTCATAAAGCAGCTTTTACAGCTAAAATCTTTACAGCTAGAATATAGCATTGAATCACACTTATTACCAGTTTCGCAATCGAGTTTAAACCAAGGTTTAGTTGTTTAAACCATCCTCCTAGTTTAAACATATCGGATTTCACACTGATTTCTATTAATAACTTTGTTAGTAGTGGTTAAATTAGTTATCGCCGCCATTTTGAAGCAATTTTTCTATCAATCAATCTGTCAGTCGGAAAAAATAAACAGACCAGAAGGTGGAAAATAAAAAATATATAAGTAGTTATATTGACTAATTTTAAATATGTCACTACCGAAACAAACACTGTTACTGTCAAAATAAAATGTCACACTTATCAGATACTTTTATATTGAGTTTAAACCGAGGGATACCACGGTTTAAACTCTAGTGGAAATGGGGGACTAAACCAAACTGTGAAACACATACGTCGAATTTAAACTAAATATTTGACTTAAACTCATACTGTGAAACTGGCCATTAGTGTGGTAACTTTTCTGTAAGAGGAATCAATTTACTCCCGGTCCGTTGAGTATAATATGATTCATACATTCAAAACATAATTCGGAATAAATCGCGACATTTTCAAAAAGACGTTGCAGTTTATTGCTGGTCAGAAGATTTTTTTTTTAATAAAAACGTCATTAGTATAAGCTTTAGTATTTAAAATAGAAGAAAACATGGTCAATATTAACTCACTCTACTCTGCATCATTGTCTTCAGTGTACTCAACAATTTCAGGATGAGTGCTTTTTATATCGATGAATTTTCATGATCTGGACCAGCAATACACTATTTAAAATCCGATGAATAAAACTTATGCAATAATATTTAAAAAAAAAAATTGTACGTACTTGGTTCGTTTTGTGTAGTATTGAATAATCTTCGGAGTATATACAAACCGAATCACTAATATATTGATTTTGCAATTATGTCAATTGCAATATAAAATTTCAGAGACACACTTGCGGTTTACGATTCTGAGAAATTAGTTAGAGAATATAAATTTGATTTATCACTTGGTTTATCCATTTTCCGTGTATGTACAGAATGCCAGCAAATATTGTGAAATTACTTGTCTAATTCTTATATGGAAAATAAAAACGAAACAGACCCTTCAACTTGACAAGTGTTAAATATTAAATGTCAGAAAAAATTGCAGTCAATGGCTCCACGAAATAACGCCCGAAAGCGATAGGTGAAATAAGACACAAAAGTTCCATATAAATTTTAACGTGTCAAATTTGAAATAATGTTATTTCACATTTTTGGTTTTATTTCACTTATAGATTTTGGGCGTTACTTTACAATGATATAAGATCCGAAATTCGTAAATGAAATAAAGCCCAAGAAATAAAATTGATCCTGATGAAATAATGCCCAAAAATCATTTCAGAAAATTAAGGAAATTTTGCCCAACAACTGTATAATTGTTTTATAATTATAACAGGAACAGTATTCTTTGGAGCAGAAAAAGCATTTTATAAGGCTTTTCGCATACAAATTTCGAAGTAGGTATACGTCATAAAAGTAAAAGGCTCCAAGTCAAAATTATTTTCTTTGATATAAACCGTGTCCACAAATTGTTGTCGGCAAGAAAGAAATGATTGTGGATACTTCTCTAGAAAACTTTTTTTCTTAAATTTCTTGGAAATTCACCTTTACTAATTATTATAATACTGTTAAGTTTTTTTTGCCTTATTTAAATCAGACAGTCATTGATAAATCATCGTGGAAGCTAAATGTCAGCTAATTTTACAGCTACATAAAAATTGTAAAAGAAACTGTGAGATATTTTGGGCTTTAAAGAGTATAGGTGCCTACAAAAGATTGGTGGAGCAAGTAGTTGCAAGATTCAGGGAGTCGGGTACTATAGAAAAACTAAAAAATCCTGGTAGAAAAAGATCTGTTAGGAATGCGATTAAAAGCAAAAAATACGAGAAAGAATACGAAGAAATCAACATCAATCAATGAGAAAACTTGTTGCAGACTTAACAATTTCAAAGTCATAAGTCTGCAACATTATACATAAGGATTTAAAAATGAAGGCCTACAAGGAAAAGAAAATTCATGGTCTAACGGAAAAGCAGAGAGTTTCCAGAGTGAAAAAGTGTCGGTGCCTCTATCAATGGCACGCAGATTCTGAGGTAATTTTTTCTGATGAAAAGTTGTTCATTCTACAACAACAACACAACGTGCATAATGATCGTTTGTATGCAGTTAGTATGAATGATATCCCTACCAACGTACAAGCAATTGAAAGATATCAGAACACCTCCTCTGTTATGGTGTAGTGCTGTTTCAAAACGTGGGAAGTTACTCCTCCATTTTGTCGATAAGTGGGTAAAAATAACAAAGTAATACTACTTGGAAAGAATTTTGAAAGACCATCTGATTCCTAATGCTGCTTCAGCACCATCGCATGCCACCAACAGAGTTCAGGACTGGATGAGACATAACTTGCCGGATTTCATATCTAAGGAAGAGTGGCCTTCATCATCACCAGACCTAAATCGTCTTGATTTCTGGATATGGGGACACATGCTCAGTAAACTTTTTGAAAGCCATTGTTCAAGCTAAAGGTGAAAGATTTGAACTATATTAAATAAATATAAAACATTTTTATGTAGTGGATACAGGAATTAAATGAAATTAAAATTTATTCACAATTAGTCTTCTTTTGAATATAATTTAATGGCGATAATAATTCGTGGACACGGTGTACATACATGTGAAGAGATACGTATAATATATCTTGGATTTATTTCCCATCGCGCGCCTTACAACCCTTTACCGATGCGACCCCCCACCACCTTTCGCCGACTCACGCGACGCATTTTTACTTTTAATCAAAAATCAATGTGAAACACGCGGACGCGAGAAAGCGCCGCTCATGCCACCCCCCTCCCCCCTACGTGGGACGCGTTGTTACTTTCAATCGAATATCAATGCGAAGACGCGCCGCCCCGACGCGAGAAAGCACCGCTTCAACACTCCTCCCCTAATCGTCCGACGCGTTCCTTCTTTACAAACATCATTATCAATATTTTGGGCTTTATATCATTTGCTTGCTTTTGATCTCAATTTTGGGCTTCGGTTCAGTTTTTTTTCCCTGTTTTCACCTACTTTGGATTTTATTTCACATTTGTATTCCGGCCTCATTTCATTTGGAAATAAGACCAACATTTTTATTGCCGTACAAAATGGTTTATATATAAATATGGAAATAAACTCGTGTACTCCAAGCATATACCGAACTGTTTCGCTTTATATAGAGACAGACTTGCGGTTTAGCGCAAATTGAGATATTGAAATTGAAGGTCTATCTCCGGTATAAGAGTTTTCGGCTGATTCATTTTGCAACTACTACAATTGCCTTAAATTTGTTGCGGTTAACACTCTTCCTTTTCGCCATCCTTTGTTCTATATCCGATATTGTCGAAACTTTTATAGAATTCCTGCCTAGACATTTCATATTATCAACAAAATTTGTGCTGATTTACTCGTAATAATAAACAATAATATTAATTAATCGCTTCAGGGATATAATGCAGAAACGGTTGCTCTCCATCGAATCCTATTTGATGCGAAAACCTTAGTTCACTCCATCATTTTCCTATCGATGCTGCTTCTATGAGAATTTTCCTTCTCCATGTGACATTATTGTTGTCATGTCGTCGCAGCTTGTAGCCCATCTAATTCCATTTTCTTATTATTATTTCCTCGTCGATCCTGTCTGGAATTAAGCGATTCCAAAGTTCTTCGTTGGACAATACACAGTGAATTTTTAGGATTCGGCAAAGACTTCACAAAGGTTTGCAATCAATTGGCGTGTTATGAATTTGATGAATTGGGTAGTACTGTTTTCACATTGGAAATAAAGAGCTGCAACTTTATTCTAATTTTGACAAACCACTGCAGTTTATACCCGGGACAACTGGGAAATGCTATTGAGGATTTGTTTATTTGAGAGTTGCGGTCTTGTTCCAGATTAGGCGATTACGCTACTCAGGTAACAGAAGCTCGCACTACCTCCACTCGCTCGTTATTTACATACTTTTCCGAATTGGAGCTTGTATTAACCCGAATTTCTTCAGTTTTTGCTGGAAGATTTTGTGTTATGAATGTTAAAGTCTTTTGTTGATGAGCTAGCAAGCAGATGTTGTTGATGTAATAAATCGGTGAGACAGTCAATCAATCCCCATTGTATGCAGCGCGGGTTATTGTTGAGTACGATCGAAAGGATAAAAATACGACAACAACAGGACAACAAATAGTAACAATACGAAATAGGAGCAGTGAAAGTATTTATCCTTGACGAACTCCAGAATTTATATTGAAATTGTCTAATAGTCTGCCATTGCACTATGAAAGAGTAAAGCGTCTTTAGCAACTTTCTTATTTTTAGGAGGCCTCCATATCTATGTAGCGCATCTTTCATATGTGCGCCCTGTCAACTGAGTCAAAGGTCTTTTCATAATCCGCAAATGCTAGGTAGAGGTATTCTAATCTATCCAGGAGCAGCCTTTTCTTAACCCAATGTGGTGTCTTCTAATTGTTTTGGTAGACTGCAAATTTAATTCTTTCCAGCATCGCGTGAGTCAGGATGGATTTCCTCCACTGTAGCAGATTCCTCTCCAGTTATTCCAATGCTAGTAATTTGCTAGCCCCCCTCCTTTGGAATTTTTACTCTGGTACCTTGCGGCCAAACGGAAAGGTACTGGTATTCCATGTTGTTTCACAGATCAGGCTTTCGAGGCTTAGTTAGAGTGGATGGGGGCATTTTGGGCTCAACAATCCCCAAAACCGGAGTTTCACATTCGAGCGGAAATCCCTCACTGTCTCTCTCTCTCTCTCTCTCTCTCTCTCTCTTTATCTATCTATCCCAATCGCTCTTCTCTCCGCCGTTGATAATTCTCCGAGTGTGAATCTAGCTGTGCGACGTTGACGAGGTTTTCGCTGGTTTCTTTGGCAGCTTTAAATAAATAGCTTTCTTCTTTTCAGGTTCCCAGGATGCACAAGGAAGCAACTGCTTGGAGTATTTTGTTTTTGTCCGTCCGTCCAGCCGCAGTCACTAGTACGTTCCCAGTTTTTTTTATGTCCATCCATCTGTCTGGTCAACAATTGTATTAAATATCGTCCACATCGTACAAGCATCAACAGATAGATGTGCGTGGCAAGAGTCACCCTAAGCCGGCTGACCGCTACCGACATATCGGCTGGGTATCCACCCACAATAATCCGACTTTGATTTTGTAACAGGAGGTGTCAACCGCAGCGTCTACATATCTTTATCTATATTCCGGTGAAAGTTGATGTAGGTAGATCTGTCGACAGACCCGCTCTCATGATATGATACAAACGGGGGCTGTATATGTTTAAGTCTACTTTTAGTAGTTTAGATGGGATGCTATCTCTTCCTGCAGCTTTGCATTAGCTAACCAGTAAATTGCGGCTATTATTTCAGTTCTGAGTGGTGTAGTCGCAAAGGTTACACTTTTCGTTCCTGATGTGTTCGGGATGCTGTGTTAGGCCGAAGAAATACTCCTTCCACTTACTACGAAAATATTCGTCTCCCAGCAATCTTTCAATCTGGCTCTTTATGGGCTATCTTTTCGTAGAATTCTTTCTCGACAGCCGTTTAGTTATCTTATACAGCATTCAACTGTTGTCACTGTTTGCCCTATGTAAGCTCATATATCTGTCGTCTTTTACTGCGCCGAGCTCTACCTTTAAATTCCCTTTGAAGTAGCGAGTATTCATCTATCAATTTGGCTATTATTATACACACCCCATGTACCATATCAATGTTATTCCTAAATACACCACTTATAATCCGTATACCTCGATCGATTCACATCTGTCAACTTTTTCTGGAGTTGTACACTTTTGTAAGGATCAAGCTTAAAAACTTCTACCCAGAACTTAACAGTTTTAGTTTTGAAGAAACCTGTGTACTTAGTCACCCACAACACAGAAAAGAAAATTAAATTTGATTGCAATTCGCAAATGTCCATGCAATGCAGATGCGCCAGCATAAACTTTACAAGTAAACGAAAACTCCACTTTTACGAAAATTCAATTAATCCATAAATTGCACAGTTTCATAGCAAAGCTACAAATTGAAAATTATTCAGAATGAATTCATCCAGTGAGAAAAGGAAGGGAAAACGACTCTCAAATAAAACTTTAACTCGTTTGCTAAAAAATTCTAAAAAGTTTTCCCGGTTATCTCGGCTTGACTAGCTATCGTCAAGTGTAGCGTGAAGCGTGTAATATATTTCATCCATCCAAACTGTGTCATAAATTATGCACTGAACTTTCTAACAGATAAAATTATTGTTCGATTAGAATCGATTAAAATGAAGCGATAGTTCTTGTGTTCACGATGTTTATGGACTTGTTTTCCCATTGTACGATTTCGGAAATCTATTCCACCTACTCCATAAAAACTTTCAATGTACAAATTATCGACGCAACCGATTTAATTCCCATATAAATAGCAATTATTGCCGCCATTTAAAAATTATCTCGTAATTTATAAGCAAGACAACCTCATGACTCCCACGCTCCTTCGATTTATGGAAAGACCTAATTATGTAAATTTTGACCAAAATTTTATGCAAAATGACCAGAGATGCAGCCGAGCATAAAACCGAAGTGCGTAAACCCAGTTGGACTTGGGTTGACCAAAATCGATGTTTTTAGGAGTGTATAATTCTTTGTGGGAGACAGAGCGGGTGGAAGAGGTTATGGAAGAGGCTAATTGCAATAAGTAAACGACGAGCCTTCTCACATTTTACCTTAAATTGGGCTTGAATCAGATATTTCTGGATAGACTGCGGAAAGTTAGGCATAGCACACGACGAATTGGGGCTGTTTCCTTTAACAACATGTTTAACGCAGGTATTCACTGGGCCGTGTAACCTAACAACCAGGTATTTGTCTTTCAGCACACCAATTTAGGTAGGGGTGAGTGTGAGAACACGAGATACTTTCACGGAATGTTAAGTTCATGATATTTGTCACCGCCTTTGTTCCGCTCTTTTACATTGAATTCACAGCGGTGCTTTTGTAACATATCCGAGGTGTGTGATTCACCTGTTCATTCAAGTGGTGCGAGAGAGCTTGTATGACATGCATACGTACACAGATACGAATACCTGTTACAAATGCAATCATAAATTGAATCTCAATTACATGAGATTACAAATTAGTCCATGGTTTAAAATTGAATTACATTGAACAAGAGTTGGGTTTGGGTAATTTGATGATGTCTTTTCAGGACCCAAGGAGATATGCTATAAAGGCTATAGAAACATTATCAAAGAGGGGTTTTGACGGTGGCATATATATATATGTTGTACATATGTGTATATATGTACAATGTACACTTCCCTTTATATGGAAATCACAGACGCTGGAAACACATTTCCTTCAATCATAAATTTCAATAAAGGGTTATGAATATTTTCGGAGCAGACGAAATTTGCCTGGTTACTTGGTCCGTCACTTACCCCCAAGAGTTCTGAAAATAAGTATGCAAATTTGCCCGAAATGGATGATCTATTCGCACTTTTATGGTAACTATACATACATAGATATGTGTATAAAGTCTTGTCTAGCATGTGTGACTAAAAGAAGGGTAGCATGTGTGGAGTCATGTTTTGGATCTTTGGAGTGAAGTGCACAAATGGAGTCAAGTGTTAAATTATAATTTATTGATTTACATGCAGTGAGCACAAAATGACGGGTCATTAACGAAATTTTCAGTATTTATGATGTTTTTCACTTAAAGCGTCCACGAGTGCGCTTCACTTGTTTTAATGGGCCCTTAGCACTAGATTTGATTATACGTTTATATTTATGTTCGGTAATTAATATGCTCATAATGTACTAACAGTGAATTAGGATTTTATCCTGTTAATGGACGCTTTTTTCCCCCATGTGAATAGGAAATATGTTGTTGTTCATTGAAATGAGAAATTTTATGCTATGCTATTTGTACCTTAAGTAAGACTGAAATATTGCATGCACGTCAGGTTATTTTGCATCCAATAAAATTTAAATTAATAATATTATGAAATTCTACAAAAAATTATAGTTTTCAAAATGAATTTCAATTTTCTCCCCTAAGAAATTGTACTTTTGCATAAACGACAAAATATCTGCGGGTGCAACCAAGGGCGTAATCTACAATATTATTTTTACCGCATTTTAGGGATTGGTCAATACCATTGCACATTTATTCACATATTGGTCCAATGGACTCAAAATTTCTTTTTTATTCCACAAAATTCTTAGGATTCTGCGTAAATAACTATTTCTACATTTGTAGTTAATCTGTAATTTCGTGGATAACTTAGGCCATCGTAGAATTGCACGTCTATATGATTTACATAAAATCTCGTTAGGATTCCATATCCGGGTTTTATATATTTTATTCAAGATCGTAGAATTCTATCATGCCGTGGTAAGAAACAGATAGATACCTGCATTTGCGTGGCTTAAACACAAATTTTATTTAAATTGTTTTTGCGGAGAAATACGAGTAGATTAAGAGATTAATTTCGGATACTGAAATTCTCGGTAACGAATTTTGGATTTGCCGACAAGATTGCAATTTTAAAGACACTATGATCAATGACGTTAATTTAAAAACTTTACTTTGAAATCTTTCGATTCAGAATTTATATGCATTATATGCATTGGTCGTAGTGGACATTATAAGTGAGTATTTGGCGACGCGTCTGTGCCGAGTCGCACATTTCCGAACCACTGTACATTTCCCAACCACTGTACAAAAGTGACAAGCTTTATTTCGAAATTCTTGTCTAAAAATACTTTGCTGAACGTAGTAAGGTTCAGCTAAGTAGCCTTTGATTTTACTGCTGCAAATTTTGTTTGCAGTAATCAAGACAACTTAGGATCGACTTGGTCCAACATACCAGCAGCTAGGCTGCAAGTAACATCAGCATTGCAGCTCCTCTAGATGCAGTCATCAAGATGCCATAGGATCTTCTTAACTCCAGCCCACGTTTAGGCTGTCAGGAATAGTCTGAATCAGAGAGGCACACTTGCTAAACATATTAAACCTTCGTCAGCTCCTAGCCTTTATCAAGTAGACTCGGATCCTCTGGAATACTTGCTCAACAGATTATACTTCCGCCAGTTCCTAGCAACCTCCAAGCAAACGCTGGGCGTCCCATTTCAGGTCCAAGAGCTATATCTCCTTAATCTGGTTGTTTATCGCAGGATTGTAAATGAGCGGACTCATTTGATATATCGAATCATCGCTCCACTCAGGACTTGAGTCCGCTCAATACTTGAGTGGTGGTTTATCGCTCGAAACATGAGCGGACTCACTGGTTGAGCGGACTCACTGGTTGAGCGGATTCAATCTTGGGCGGACTCACTGCTTTAGCGGCTTGAGCGGACTGAAATCTGTAACTGACTCACTACTTAAGCGGACTAATCATTTGAGTTGAGCAGATTCAAATCATGTTTTAACTAACATAAGGAGAATCTGATTTAATTAAAATTGAAACTGAAATTTCAATCAAATAAGAAAAGCTCACAAAAAAGTCATTATATTATATTAATTTAGCTTTTGCATATTTTCTTAGCCAACGCTACACCATTTTGGGATTCAGATTGTGAAGATGACCAAGATTCAATGGAGGGTCAGAAATTGTTCTTGGAGTATAATTTTTCTACAAACAAACTCTTTTTGGTGATAAGAAGTCTTTTTACCCAATACAATACAGCACTGCCAAGTAGTGATTCGGTAGAAAGATTATTTAGGATAGGAAAACTAACGTTAACTCCTAACAAATATCCACCAAATTACGAAAATTTTTAAATATTACATATCAATGGAAAAAATATAAAGTAAGACGCTGATTCTATGGAAAAATGTAAGTACAATTTCCTTAAATTTAATTATAACATTTGCAAGTGTGGTATTTTCCTTACAGATTTTACAAGTTGTTGAATTTTTTCATTATATTGAGAGGAAGAGAAATGTTGGCTAAGGCTTAGCAAAAGCTAAATTAAAATAATGTAATGTAACCACGGTGATCGTTATAAAAACAAATTACTTTTAGTGTCGAATAGAGCCATTATAAAACTGTTTTTATTTATTTAACACAATATAACCAAAGGATATACAAGAACACTAACATCTGTTTTTTTTTTTTACACTGTAAGATATATAACATTTCCAAAGGTTACATATTATGACTAAAGGCTAAATAGGGACTATTTTCGAGGCATGGTGGATCCTCTAATTTATATAATATTTCTAGAAGTTTTATAAGGGTCATTCAGTTTATATAAAACTACTTGATGTGTTATATTGGTAATTTGTTCATTTAAGTACAAGTCGCCATTTTTTCATCTGTGCATTGCAGATAAAAAAGAAAATGTTGGTTAAGCCAATTTTTTAAATTGCAGATATATGGCTTCCGTTTTATTTTTATATGAAGAAAATACATCATTTTAGGTGTATAACATTTCTAAATTATGTAATGTTAGTTTTATGAATTAATATCACCTAAATGAAAGTATTAAATTTTGATATATTTAATAAAAAATTCTTAAATATTGCTTATTTTTGGAGCGGTCTGTATTTTTTAGAAGTATCTATGATGATATTCACCGTAAAATTTTAAATGCAGCTTAATTTCACCATGTACATGCCGAAAAATTGTAATTCTAAAATGTAAAAATATTAAACGTTTACATTATAAAAATGCAGTACATAAAAATATCGAAATTCTATGTCAACATAGGTGTCGTAGATATTTGCATTATATTTCTTTATAAAGGTAACGAAAAGTAATTTCCCTAACATTTCAATCCCTAAAAGTAATCAGTCTGAGAAAATTCCAAGCTTTGTGGAAACATTACCATAACTAAGCATTGCAAACAAAGTTTATAAAGGTAACCGAAACGTTACTTGAACCGCTGCTATGACCAAAACTAAATAAATTAATTAAATTAATCGAGAGCACCCTAGGTTATATAAGAAGTTATATTAAGGGAACCACAATAGTTTTGTTAGTCATTTTATAAAATTTTTAGTTATATACCGTTAACTAAATCAAGTCACGTTAACCTTTATATAATCCTCCATTTAAGCTTTATAAGGGGTTTATAGTGGTTACGAAGAGGTTTCGAGTACTAGTCTATATAACTCAAGTTATATAATTTGGTAATGGAAACCTTATGGTTACTACTATATAAACAAAAATGTTTCTTGGATGGTGCAGTTGCACCACCTATGTTTGATAAAAATGTTCATCTATTTATTTAGAGAAGAATTAAAAATACATTTTTTTTACTATTTTTCTTAATTTTTTTTAAATACGTGGCTTATCTGCGAACTCACACAATACTTCGCTTACGAAATCTTCATTAACAAAGACTCATCATATATAACCGCACATAGCTGATCTTGTCCAAGTCTTCACTTTTCTCAATGTGCGAAAGAAGTGTTCCACCGTATAAGTTGTCATAGGAAGTATGGGGCCAATTTTAATAGTTTGCATAAGTGATGGATAGAGAAACCCTTGGTGTTTTCTAATAAATTAATGTATTCAATTTTTGCTGTACCTAAGTGTTTTTGGGCCCAAGTTTCATATCATGTTTTGGCTTGATCAATAAATTATTCCAAAGAATATGTTCTGTAGAAGTCCTCTATTTTTGAAACAAACTCTACTTGGCCAATATTCAATAAGTAAGGGATTCCCTGTGTGTTTCTCATCAACGAAAAATTACATGAAGTGAAGCATATGGAAACATCTACGTGGTTTGGCACCAAGTTTCGTATCAGAAAAAAAAAAAAATTACTCTTCCACACTTCAATCTCGAGACCAACTATTAGAAGTAGTCGGCGTCTGGTGGAAACAGGGGAGACACCGAGATATGATTTTTATAAGAAAAAAAAATGTGTGCATCTACCCTTCGCATGAGTGATCTACTTTTATATTATATATAAAGCCTAATAAGCTTATTATTCCACCTGTAAAAAACTATAGTCTCGTATCATACCATCTAATTAAGCTAAGCTCAGACCACAATTTATTCGTTGAGAAATTCTTAATTCTTCCCATTCGTCATAGAAGATTCCACATAGGATTGACCCAATCTTGTCTTCGATGGAAAATACAAATCGCTAACTTTGAACTAGTTTAGTTTATCTTTTGTAATACTAAACATTTTTGTACCATAGAAAGATCTTTAATTGCTTTAATTCAACCCACTTTATTCGGACCTGATTCTTCTACAATATTATCCCTCAACTGTAGGAGTTTGAATGTCGAGTTCTGATGTTGTCTATAAACATTTCGGCACTGAATATCTCCATGTGCCCAACTCTAACTACCTACCAACCATTATAGGCTACAGAAACTCCTATCCAGAAACTAATTCGATTGATTTCAATTTTATTTCAAATAAAGCAGTGCCCATAGGTATGGAAATTTATACATTACAGAGGCTTAACTACGTAGGGTTGTATTACTTATAAACAAAGTGTGCATGGCATTGCAATTAAATTGCCTTAAACTCTAGTTTATAGTTCCAATTTGCTCTGACGTTGACTTTGAATATGTTTCCTATCAAATAGGAATCAATCCTGATTAAAATCTGATTTTGTGTGGGTTTGTGTCTAATACCTTCAGTACCTGTGAGGAGGACTGATAGTTTTTGACTTGACTTTGAATTGAATTCGAATACCTGTGGAATCATGATTGAAATTTCAAATGCAATTGCAGTTTCATGTCTAAATCATTAAATGGAAACGAGAATTGAATTTCATTTCTGCACAACACCACTTGTACCTCATATGCATTGTATCCAGAGATAATTTTGTCATGGAAACAGGATCTATGATTTGGGGTCTCCGCATTTATTTATTTTTTAAATATTGTCCCACGTCCCTTATATATCAAACCTCCGTTATTGTTACATACTATCTTATTTTGTTAACAAATCTAAAAAAGGAGTAGACTTAAAAATGATAATCCGCAGCTAATATAATTTCTTAGTACAAAATTGGCATGTTTTCCTTAAGTCTGTAGCTGCAAATAGCGTTCTGCATTTGCAAATATATATATATACCTATGTAAAGCAATTTCAAAAGACATAACTACATACATACATACATAATATGCTTAATTTACGCACAAACAAATCCCCTGTCACTTTATTGCGGGAATATACTTCTATTGAAATCGTGCAACATAATTCAATAAAACTCAACCTCCTACACTAACTCCAGCCAGTGTATGTTTACCATGGAGTGGATGGCGAATTTCAGCGAATGTATCTACCTCAATTAGGGAAGGCAATTATCATGCAGCGACTATGTATGGATGTATGGTGGTACATCACATCACTATGGCGGAGGTTTCTAGCAATTGGGTCTTCTGTGCGTTCATCAGAGACGACGAATTGAGTCAATTAAGTAACTTCAATGAGTTAATTTTGCCGTATTGAAAGGCTCTCAATTGTAATGATTCCCTCGGGTTATTGTTTCTGTCACTGGACAATTTAGAGTTCTACACATTGAAAGCTTTCAAAATAGGCCACTTAGAATCATATTATTGTGCTGAAATAAATAATTATAATTCAGACCGCAATTAACGCGAACTTCTTTCAAAGCATTGAGAAGGTGAACGAAATGGAAGATTTAGAATATTTTGAGGTTATATAGGTTATATGGAAGTCCTAAGATCACCCAGCTTATACATTCTCACAAATGTTCATATTTCAAGTACAAAGACTACATAGGCATTTGGGACCTCTTATAAGATTTGGCCGGATTGATTTGAATTTTCGCGAATTTCCGATTAATCCTTAAGGCTGAATTAGAATGATGTCGATTTCGTTCCTTGCTTTAATTTCTAATAATTCTTTGGAATATTAGCTGAGTTCTTTACTTACTGATCCCAAATGGTTCAGTTTAACGTTTGGTGGTTCTATCAGGAATTGTTCTGATTTTCAATTGAATTTCTCACCTTACTAATTAAGAACAAAAACAAAAAAAAAATAACGAACAATTTTTCCATTAAATTAATAAATTTACAAAATAATAATAATAAATAATAAATCTGGTTTTATTGTGGAAAAGTTGAATGAGTCTCTACGTTGATGTTGACGTGATTATTATGGCAATAATTAAGAATTCCTCCATTCAAATATATCCGAAATTTATTATATTTATACATATTTTTTTAAACAAGTTTTATTGTTTTACTCACCCGCTAGCTAAGATCTTTTTCATGTAGATACACCCCAATTTTTATTATTTTTCACACATGCGACAAGGCTGATTTAACTACATGCAAATGACACCGGAACAAATTTTTCATATTTTCTTTTTAAACATTTTTAATATTAATATGATTACTTTTCTAACTACTAGAACATTTATTGCTCCACGTTCATTTCTATACGAAAATGAAAGCTGGGGTCTCTCATTCAAGAGTCAAAAAATTATCCACATAAGCGAGGTGGGTTACTTGGTATAAACTTTTGAACCCTACTGCAGATAAATAGTAATAATAACTTTTATCAACTCACAAACCCCTGACTAAAAAAATTTGTGCCTGAGCGCCTGAGATTGCCGTTCGTGATGAGAGAGCTTTAGGGTAGTAAACGTGGTCGGATTTAAATGGGGTTTCTTGATTTAGAATGAGTGAATGAGAAGCTTTGTATTGGGTAAAACTCCTTCCTGGTTTATGGGGTTTTTGGGGTGGTGGTGGAAACAATTGATAACAAGTCAACTCAGAATTATCACTTGCAAAATTAATTTCAAATACTACTCCGTTGGTATTAATTCATCAATCACTTTCCATGCCCGATAGCGATCCAAGCCTGCGTCTCATCGGCATCCAGGCAGGAACCCGGCATTCAGGTCATTTATTCTTTATTCGCTCATATCCTAGCTACTCCCTAATTATGCCTGCAATAAACCTAAAGGATTCAGACTTCAAAAAATACTCCTCGAACGTAGAACATGTTTTAAATCCCTTTGAAACACCTCCTTTATTGCTCATAGAAAGTGGAAGATAGTACCAGATGTTGCCTGTCTTAACATTCTAATATCCTACCTGTATTGATGCCTTTTTCCCAATATTTGTTTCATATCAGTGGCGAGGTGTGGCTATCTAAGCTGGGTGTTCAGGATCAAACAATATTAACAATTTGATATATAAATTCGCTCAACTAAGAACTAAAAATAACAGCAAACTGTAGTACCTATTTTTAAAAGACATTCGCACATTGACACTCTCTTCGGTGTTCAGTTCTGAATCTGATCAACCGTCATAAGCAATGCAAACGAATGAGTACTGGGGCAAGTTTAGATTGAATGAACTTTTATTATTTTTATTTTATTTTCAACTGTAGAAATATATGTTTGCAGGCAGGTTTTCAACGAACACCGTGAATTAGGGATGGCCGATACTGATAAGATATTCGATATATCGATATTTATCCCCCTATGATACAGGTAACTCCTATCGATATTTTAATACTTTAAATATCGTTGTATCGATATTTCAATAGCTGTATCGATAAACAAAATATCTGTTCGAATGCAGACTGACTTTTCATACAATTTTAGCCTCGACATGGACAGACATAAGAGATGCCTAAAGAGTCGCATTATGATACTCTGAGCATATTTCATTAATAAAAATTTTTCTATTAAGTGGGGGAATGCTTTGGCGATCGGATGTATTTGGAGAGCGATTTTCTTGGATGATAAAGTGGACTTTTTTCCTCTCGTGATTTAGCGAAACTGGTGCGTCGTGGAAAATGACTTCCTATGAGAAAAATGTTTACAACAGCGCACTAATGTCCCTGAAAGAAAGACCGGAAGAAATACATGCGAAATGTACTAAGCGGAGTGTATGTACCCAAGATCATGAAAATGGGTTTTTTGGTGACAAAAACGTCCCGAGAAAGTTTTCTGAATCAGGAAAATAGTACTCGGCGAGACCTTTAATTTGATATGCAACAACATAGTGTGCATTGCATAGTACTATATTTAAACATATAATAACTAATATCGTATCGACGATACTAAGGATATCGATATTTTAAGAGCCAATTTTTTGGTGTATCGATATTTTGAAAAAAAGAAAAATTGGAAATATCGGTGTATCGATATTTTCCCAACTATTGGCCATCTCCACCGTGAATCCTCTGACGTCGCGCCACTGTTTCATATGTATATCCTACACACACTTGTGGTTGTCCAATTCGGGCCGTGTGTGATACGAGTGGAGATTTGAGGTTGGAAAGTCGAGAGAGTGTATAGGATTTATGATTAAAAAGTAGTAAATTAAATATATTAAAAAATCTTTTAAAATATATGACTTTCGTAAATG
The DNA here is from genome assembly GCA_963924295.1 of Dioctria rufipes. Taxonomy (NCBI): domain Eukaryota; kingdom Metazoa; phylum Arthropoda; class Insecta; order Diptera; family Asilidae; genus Dioctria; species Dioctria rufipes. The sequence goes on from OZ002743.1 coordinate 50,164,124, forward strand.
AATTGTATTAAAAAGTAAAAAATAATTTCTTGTTTATCAGTGACATACACAAGAAAAGTTTCGTTGTAATATAAGAAATGCTACAACTTAGGTTACATTTTAAAAGTTTGGCTATGAGTTGCAGTTAGACAATTGTTATTATAAGTAGTTATGGATATATCCAAACTCTTAAGATATAATCTGAGTTCTAGCATTTCTTATTTTGCAATAAAACTTTTGTTGTGAACATGACTTAGAAAGAAAAAAATATTTTTTACTTTTTAATGCAATTTATTTATGAAACTTATTTATTTTAAAAGTTTTTTACATATTTTCTTTTTCAGTTATCTTTATCAAAACTATTCGAGGTGGTAAAAGCGTCAGATATATTTCGTATCATCTTGTTTCATTTGTGGTTTGGGAAGCGATTTGAAGTTGTCTAGGGGATCGTAAAGATATGATATTTAGTATATTTCTTTTTGTGCGGTACCTTGTTAAATTTTTACTTATGTTTAGAGTCTCGTCCCTGGAAAGGGGAAAAAAAAACAGAGAAAAAACACAGAGAAAACGACGTGACAAAAGAATTTGAAATTAGACAAAATATTAAATCTTTGTAACGCGCACATAACTCGATAGTCAAGGTCTAGGAAAGATATAGCCCAAAATGATGGAACAGCACCATTCTTCCGATCTTCTAATATTCTAAGTCTATATGTAGATTTCAGAAAAACTGTTACTTTTTCGTCAATCTCCATAGTTTCTGAAAAAAAAAAAATTTTATTGAATTAACTTGTAGGGCAACTCTTACTAATGAGCCCAACTCTAACAAGATCACTCCTGTATCTATTTACTTTAATATTATTGAAATTTGGCATATGAAATACAGAGCTCACAAAAATCGACAACCTATTTACCAAGGTTCCACCAATGTGGTACAATAAGCTGAGTTTTCATAGACAAATTTGGATTGGATTTCAATGTCCTGAAATTCGGTCGATCAACTGTTTCTTGATAAAGTTTTGGTTACCAATCACAGAGCTCTACGCAACCGCTAAAAGATCAGTTGTAGCAGATCTATCCATCAGACATACCACATTGTTTAGAGAACATTGTTTTATCGACTCACAATAAAGTCGAAAGTTATAATGTCAATGCCCTAAAGGGAGAAAAAATAGTAAGGTGACGTTTCATGCTACCAAATATAAAAATGTGTTTGTTTTTACTGTTTTAAAGGCATAAACAAAGAAATTTGTTTTCGAAATATTAATATATATAATTAATTTTGTCTTTTTATAAAACCTCACCTCCGAATAATTTATTTTTACTGTAACACCATTCTTTTATATTTTTTCGTTTGCACTTTTTATTCGTAATCATTTTCAAGACGCTGTGATAAAGTACTACCAAGTCATTATTTGATGGCTATTGGAAATGTCCGCAACCTTGAACTTGAACACTAACATCCAATATAGTAATTGTCGAATATTTCAGATTCAATCTTTTTCCTGTATTGTTTTTTTTTTTTCCAAAATCCATAAATTGCCTCTTTTCTTAAACCTAGTGTATATATATCAATAAATCACTTTTACATACTCAGCTGAGAGTAGATTGAATGTATAATTTTTTTTTCTCTCAAATTCCTTCTAATAACTTCTAGATGTATAAAATCCTCATGTGTGCCTTTCTATATCGTGAAAACCTAGAGTATCGAAAATTACTAAACAACATTTGTTTGTCAATTACGAGCGTCTTACAGATACGCGGGCGATTTCACTGAACTTAAATATGTATTTCTAATATACATTCGACGCATTTTAATGCATCGGTTAAGTGTGTGGGAAGAAAAGATGCTGACTTTTCCCAGGGAGTCAACATATTATTTGAAATTTACTTGAACAATTTTCTTCAGAATTTTAATGTAATACAGTAGATGGCAGGAATCGATTTAATGTGGTCAGATTGATTTACTTATGTGCCTTGGCCTAAGTTGCTAAACATTTTGATGAACGTATATAAACACAAATATATTGTTACGAATGTTCTCCCATATTTTTTTTTTTCAAAACTAGCTTTCAATGCTTTAAGCTAAGCTCACTTTAGTTGATGATTAGCTTACGTGTGAATTTTTAGGTCATAATATGCATTTTCCTCCCAACATCTTTCCTTCTTATCAATTATCAAATCTATAAAGAAAGTATAATTTTGAAGATGATGAAGTTGCACGGAAAAAATTAGTGATTTTAAGTTATATAGACTTCAATGACAAATGACGTCCCTTCGAACTCTGATAAAATACTTAACTAGACTGCAGAAATTTTCTCTAGATTAGTAGCATCATACCATAACAGCTTTCAAAGTGTGCATTTTCGTAGCTATCTTTGGTATTGTTATCAACTTATAATGGGCAAATAAAACTAGAATAGTAAATTTTTCTCCATCATAATTATTTTTATGCATTATAAACAGAAGCCCAAAACTTAGTATTCGCTATGATTTCCACTGAAGTATAACAAAGAAGCCAATCAAAATGATCGTTATTCATTTTGTTGTTCAATTTCACAAATATTTCTTCATAAAACCAACACAATGTTACTGTTCAAACAACAAATACAAATTACAAAAAAAGATAACTGAGAATAGACAATAATGCAGAGCATGTGAGTCGCATTTAACGTGATCAGATAAAGAGCCTTTTTCTTCAAACACTGATTTGCATAGATAAACGATCATGGTGAATAGTATGCCCTGCATGAGCCCTTTCAAACCCTTTCTTGAACTCTAAACAGTATTCACCAAATGTTACACGAAGTCGTTAATTTTATGACCTTTCAATGCAAATTGCGTTTTTCAATGCACTTAAATGTTGCTCGGAGGAAAAAAAAACAAACAAACTGAGAGTCATTAACGGACCATTAATCATCCGAAAGACAAGTAATCGTCAGCGTCCCAAAAAGTTGCCAGAGAGATAGAGTGAACCTTAAAGCCAAACTGACGACTGTATTTTTTTATGACCAGCCAGCTAGTAACGTACCTACCTACCCGCAAAAGTCTTAATAGCACAGACCCCATTTAGGTTCATGGCATTCACCTTGTTCTTGACCGTAATACATACCTGCATACATATATAGTCACCACATTTGTACGTATGTTTTAGCTGTGCTGTATTAAGTGTGTCCATCTACTTAGCTGGCCTCGAAGCTTTTTTCATTGCACACCGCGCAGCAATCATCGATTATTATCATCAAAGCATTACACGAAATTATCCAACATCCAACCCTACTGTCTGAAAAGCGTTCTTAATTTTTATTTTGATTCCTTTTATGTGCCAGGCTCACCCATATTAGTTACGAATATAATCGTCTTGTAATTGACACTCATTAGTCCATCATCGCAGCGTGAGAAATAGACCATCTTCTCTTCGGTAAATTTGTCCTTAACATGAAAGCGTCCGGGGCTACCTGCTGAGTCTAATCCTTGGATGTTATGCTTGACACGAAATTAAGTCGTTCAGCACTTCCCAAATGGTAGTAGTAGTAGTCCTGCTGTAATCTTTATGATCGCCTCATTAAAAAATAATATCAAATTCTTATGGTGGTTATTATCACGCAACGATTTCTTGATTGCGGCCAATTGATAAGGATGACCACTGCGTTTCGCTTTATTCTCTGTCATATTTACGGAACAGGAAGCAAATGTTTATGAGAGTTTCTATCCTTAATAAAAATTGATTTTGTATCGTAAAAATTAGGGGAATAGAGAGAATAGTAGAGTGGTTTTTGATGAAATTTTATGTTCTATGAAGATGGTTAGTTTTTTTTTTTATTTATTATTATATTACATGTGAAAAGGGCGTAAGGGTCTTTTGTTTGAATATGATCTTTTGTTTGAATATGATCTTTTGTTTTGTTTGAAATATCTATAAATTTTAATAATAGGCAGTTTTTAATAGTGGTTGATATTACCAAAAAGATATTTTTACAACAAGGTTGGGGTAGCAACGCAAGATTTGAATAATATTACACTATACCTGGAAGTACTAGCTTTGTCATCAGCACTTGCTAATCTAAAGCGGTTCAAGCTTGTAAGTATTACTAGCTGATTTATAATTTGACCATTGGTTTAAAAATAATTCGGTTAAGAGAGAGTTGGGCTCGCGTAATTAAGGTTCTATACCACAACTTTATCAATGAACAGTCGATCAATAGAATTTAAGTATATTTAAATCTAATCCAGTTTCCCCGTGATAACTCAATAATATTTTTTTTAAATAGACCAGAGCAAGAGTAATTTTATAAGAGTTAGTCTTATTAGTAAGAGTTGTCGTATAAGTTAATACAAAAAACAATTTTTTTTATTAACTATGAGACTGACAAAAAAAGCAGTAGTTTTCCTGATATCTATGACCAATGCCGACTAACTCTGATAATATGAAAATTTTAGCCTTAGAAAGCTAGAAGATCCGAATGGTTTTCTTCGCACATTTTGGTTTTAGCTATATTTTTATAGCCAATTTACCAAAAAATTTGAAAAACATATTTTGGAATCCTTGAAACGATACCCTAATATACAAAAAAAAATATTGAGGGTACCTAGCATAGTCTCACAAAACATTAAAAAAAAACATATTTCATATTCTTTGACGGGCGAACTACGTGAGAGTCACACAAACCGAACATTCTGTCCAAAGTTGCGTCGCGTAGATTTCGAGAAAACCGTATGCGACAGACGGGCGGACTGATGTACAAGCGATTTTATAAGGGTTCCGTTTTTTCCTTTCGGTGTATGGAACCCTAAAAATTATAGATATTTAATTTCTCAAAAGGTGGTGCCCATCAACTCGTCAAAAATAAACTTTCAGTACTTGTTTAGGTCATTTTCTTTTAGTTTTTTTTTTCGACATCTTCAATTATTTTTGTAGTTAAGAGGCTATTGATACCCGAGTATTTTATTTATAATTCATTATGACAAATGAGCTGGTAGGTATCGCGCAGTTGATCGATTAATCAGTATTAGCTACTATAATAACGTGTATGTACTACTGATAAAAAAAAGTGAGCAGTCGAAGTTTTCTTGAAATTTGAATTTTACAATCACCCCACAACTTTTGTTCTACCTGAAGGTGTTTGGTGTTAATCAGGGTAGGGTTATTCCATAGCAAATTGACCAAAAATTAAAGTGTGACAGGAACATCACAATGTTTTTTTGAAATTTTACGTACTGGAGGGATTGTGAAAACAAAAATATGAATTCAAAATTTTCCTTCTACAGTGCGTATTTCGCGAGTTATGGCATTTTCAAAATTGCTGTCCTGGTCTTTTAAAAATTCATATATATTTTTCTATTTATGTTAGGACAGTGAAATATGGCTCATTTGAAGATAGGATCTCAAGCTATCCAAGAAAAATAGAATCTTAGGAAGGACATTAAGGATAAGGATTTTATCCTTGGATATCCTTGAAGATGTACTTTTGATTTTGTTCATTTTTTATATTTTATACCTTATATTATCCACTAAAACATATTAGAATTTTAACTTGGGATCTCAACGGGATCAAGGAGTAAAAACCCAAGAAAATTTCACAAAAATACATTTATAACTACCTACAAATAAAATATAATTCTTTCTATACAGGGTGACCCGTGTGTTGTCTTGCGTCTGAATGCTATGGATAGTCCAACGCAGAAAGGACTACGTTTTTCAAGTACAGAATGTGATAGTTCATTTTAAACGCAAACTTTTGGGCTTCTTAAATCTCATATGAAAAGTTGGTGTTCGTGGCTTGTTTTTTAATAAATATAATATTTTAAAAACCGAGTAAAAAAAACCGAAATTTTAAATATGTTGAACCATAACCTCAAAACTCAGAAAAGGAAAAGTAAAATTTGTACAGGATTGGATCGATCAACGAAATTTTAAATTATCATCATAGGCTACAACGTTAAGAACTTACAGGGCATATATATAAAAACATACCCAACTCTCTCTAAATCTCGGTATCTCGAAAACCCCCACCCTCAATACAATTTTTTGCTTGTCTAAGTATGGCCTATCCATAGCCTTTAGTCGCAAGGCCACATACGGGTGGGTCACCCTGTATAGCAACAAAGTGTTTTTTATTTGTAGGTAGTTATAAATGTATTTTTGTGAAACTGTCTTGATTTTTTAGTCCTTGATTCCATTGAGATCTCAAGTTGAAATTTTAATATGTTTTAGTAAATAATATAAGGTATAAAACATAAAAAAATAAACCAAATCAAAATTACGTCTTCCAAGATATTCAAGGCTAAAAGATAAAATTCTTACCCATGATGTCCCTTTTCGCGTATGTTTTAAAGATTCTATTTGTCTTAGATAGCTTGGAATCCTATCTTTCAAATGAGCCATATTTCAATACCTTAGCTTAAATATAAAAATATATATGAATTTTTAGGGAAAACCAGGACAGCATTTTTGCGATATTTTGAAATTGCCATAACGTGCGAAATACGCATTGTAGAAGGAAAAATTTTAATTCGTATTTTTGTTTTCACAGTAAAATATCAAAAAAAATTATGGTGATGGTTGTGTCACACCTGTGATCTATTTGATATGGAATGACCCGACAATAGAAACATCTGTGTAGAATATTTTTATCACATTCCTTTCCTAAAATTCATATTATAATAGGACCGAAAATCAGAGTGAATTTAAGTGAAATAATTTTTAAATTAAAAGTGTTTTATAAAAGTTTCAGAATAACCATTCGAAAATTATATTTTTAAAATGCCTCCTGCTAAAGGGTAAGTAATTTAGTGTTTTGTTTAATTAAATGGATGTTGTTTTGCACGTTTATGGTATTATTTATATATATTTTTGGTATTACAAGTTAGGTTTTCGAAGGTAATTGACACTCGGCGATATTTTCAAAATTTTTACAATTTACAACAAATCTCTCCCACTATGATTTAAATATGATGATAATTCAAATTAGCTGTTTTTTTTTTTTTTTTTTTTGCAGCAAACAATTGACCGCAGCTCAAAACGGGAACACTATTAGACTACGCGAATGTGGGAAATCGGAAAAAGCCATCCAAGTTGAAGTGATGAAACAGGGTGTAACTGTAAGTATAGGAGGAATCCATAAAATCATTTCATCGTACAAAGTTTGAGGACCTGCTGCCCGCAAAAGTGGATCAAGAAGAGCTTACATAAGCCCAAGGACCAAAGAGCACAAAGACACAGATTGGTTGAAAGTTTTGTGGTCTGATAAATCCAGGTTTTGTCTTTGAACAGATCGTCCAAAAACTCGTATTAAGTGGTCTGGAGAAGTATATGATCCTCCATGCGTCTAAAGGACAACAAAGGGTAATCAAGGAAGTATGGTTTGGCATTTTTTTTCAGCAGCAGGAATTGGAAAGTTGGTGAAAGTATATCAGCGCGTTAAAATAAGTGTGAATGTTTAGGTATTAACATTTTGGAAGAAGATTTGATTGCGAGAAACGAGTATATAAGGAGTGTCCCAGAAAAAAAATGGTCGCAAGTAAATATTAAAACTGAACGAAGAAAAAAAAATTAATGTTAATGTACTATTTTATTTTGTTATCTCACTTTCTATCTTACCCGTAATATAAATAAACAAAACTCTTTTTTTTTTCTTGAGAAATCACGAGCTTTTTTATTTATGCCCAACATCAAGGTTTGCACAGTTTTTCCTGTTACTTGTTGGGCTGATTTTTTCCATTTATTTTTAAATTGCTTGATATTCACAGCTTTACATTTGGTCGTCTTAGGTTCGACAAGAACCCAGTATTTTTCAACGGGACGAAGCTCAGGGCAATTAGAAGGATTCACTACCCTCGGCACGATGTTGTTGTTGTTAGTATCATAGAACTCCTGTACCTTTTTCCCGTAATAAAATGACGCTAAATCGGACAGAAAAAGAACAGAACTGTTTTGTCTTCCAATAAACGGTTGTAACCGTTTTTCTAAACACTGTTTAATATAAATTTCACCATTTATCATCCCTGTGCTAACGACAAAATCACCTTTCACTACAAGTACAAATTGCATGCCACACTAAATACTTCTGGGGAAATTACGATGTTTTCCTGACACTTTAAACTTTTCTGGAATGGCACATTGTTGTTTGGCAACATAATATTCATGTCCAGGTAACTGTGAAGAATCTGCTTTCACATATGTTTCATCGTCCATTAAACAGCAATCAAATTTTGTGAAAAAGTTATCGTTAAGTTTTCTTGACCTGGTTTTATCAATTTATTCCTTAATTTCGTCTCTATCCGGAGCTATCTGGACTTTAAATGTTTTAAGTCCCTTCCTTTCCTTAATCCTTTGAGCCATAGATTTCGAGATCCCAGCTTTATCTGCCACATCACGAATGGCTTTCTTTGTATTGTCAGAATTTTATTATGACTTCCCAATACATTTTGGACTGTAGACTTACCAATTCCTAGTGACTTTGCAAGTTAGGATTGAGAAATCCCAGAATTTTCCTTATACTTGTTCAAAATCAATTTTCGAACTTTCAACTGTTTGCACTCCATAATCTATACTCATTCAAGAACTAACACCAAATATAATAAATGGGCAAGGATTAGTTAAATTTGTACCCAGAAGAGAAACTACCGTTAAATATCACACGGAAATATTACAGTTGCGGACAAAATAAAACGACCATATTTTTTCTGAGACAGTCCTTATTCCAACAGGACAATGGCCTACTCTTGGAAGACTAAAACCTGATTTTAAGAACAAAACATGAGATTATTCAACAACTGCCTGCCAAAAGTCCGGATTTGAACCCTATCGAAAATCGATGGGACCACATCGATAGGAAAATTGACAAAACTCATGTTTGCAATATCGGCGAGTTTGGATAGCTGTAGAAAAAGTTTGGAACGAAATTCCATTAAGTTTAATTGAAAATTTAACATCATCTATTCCAAAATGGTTGGAGGACGTAAAAAACATAAATTAGTGTATTGAAATAAAAATTAACATAATATACATTCTTGTTTTAATAAAAAATATTAAGTGACCTATTTCTGCCGTTTTTTTTTAAATATATATTAAACTTCAGTGCCATTTATGACCGTAATAAAACCATTTTTAAAAATATTTTCCTCTGCTCACTTTTTTTTTATCAGTAGTGTACATAATTGCTGTCCATTAATCGACATAATAGACAGATCTGCCCATTTATGGACGATATAGCCTTTGACAGGTTATGACAAAATTTATCTGAGAGCTAAACGAATAACGTTTTGCTTTCAAAATAAACTTAAGTCAATTGGAGTATTCTAAATTATGTATGGATGTACAGACCGCATTACATATACATAAGTAATTGTGTATGTCACGGAGTAGTACATTTTACGAGATTTTCCATTGTTTTTTACAAGTTTTAAATTTTTCGAAAATTTTTCATACTCGTATTTCTCAAGCTTCATAGATATCGATCTGTGTTTTATTGGATAGGATTTTTTTCCCAGAGAAAGGAGTCAAGGTTAGATTTCAAGTATTTACATCAATGTCCTTTACTTTAATCAGTCGAAAGTAGCAAACCTAAAGCCCACCAACGCAACATTTTGTAGTTCAGAATTTCAAATAATAGTTCTTATAATTTGTTGCAAGAATGGTCCCAAAATTTTCTATTAGGGTTTTCAAATCTAGCATTTTTTACTCAATGTTTTGAAGAGCTTCCTTGGACAAGAATTATGATATGGACTGAATTTGGACAGCTTTATTGAAAAAATAAAATTTATTGCCCGCGGGTTCTTTCGACTTTGTATTCTATTAAATCTCATGATGCTTTACCACCTAAATTCGTAAAGTTACTAGCGAATTTACTTTAACGAAATTTTTATTATTCATGTCTTACCACTTCGCAATTTCTTAATGAAAACAGGCTTACTTACCTACTGCCTAAAAGTACTTGTTTTTCTTAATTCTGAAAAGACTACGACGTGAAGAGTCCCCTTAAATTGATATCAAAATTTGACATTAAATATGACTTTTCTTCGTTGAATTTTTTTTCACTTTCATTTCAAATCGCGAATAAGCTGTAAATCTGCAGAATGCTACTCTGCTCTGTACTTCAAGGTTTGATCCTCGGCCCTATTCTCTTGTCCGGTTTCACAGTTCAACTAAGCCACTGTCCTGGTTTAAGACCTGAGTTTAAGTCTAATCCATTTCACAGTATTGTGTAAGTTGAGAAGATTTTAAGTTGTCAGCACTGCGGTAATTGTGAATTTTTTAAAGGAAAATTTCCATTGTGGATTAAAAACTATAGCAAAATGAAGTCTTCTGTATCAGAAAAATCTCTCTTTTATGTTGATATATTCCTAAAATCTTCAAGTTAAAAGCCATCATTTTGCACATGGAAGATTGCATCAACTGACAATTGTATAATGTCAACAACCGGTAACTAGATAACTGAAGATGCAGAGCTTAAGTTAAGCTTGGCTTAAGCCAGTCATGCAACTTAAACCGTGACTGTGAAACAGTAGAAGAATGTAAGCCGTAGCTTAAGTCATATCTGTGGCTTAAGCCTGGACTGTGAAACTGGCGATAAGTATATTAACGTTAAGATGGGCAATATTTATGGCAGTCTTCGTCAACTTGGTAAGTACTATTTCCTCCAGTTGTCTGTCTATGAATTTCGCAGGAAATTGATCATGACTCTTATTGCCCCCCGTTTTAATTAGTTATGCCAGCCTTATTTTTTGAAAGCTAGATTCAATATATCAAAGAAGACCTACTGTGGCTTTTACGACGTTATTCGGAATATTTCCAGACTCCGCAGGAGTGTACATTTGTCTGCACTTAATTTATCCTTACTTAGAACTTCTATCAACGCATATTTGACTCATCCTAGGCTTCTGTTTTTCATAGGTTAATTTATATTAAACCTACAGCATATCTCTCCGAAAGTTTACAATTGTTGCACTCTTCGACAGCTTGTCCCTCCCAAGATGTGCATCTAGATTATTAGATTGTGTATTGATTTTCCGATCTTCAAATTCATGTTGTCTATTGGTAAATTTTCTTATTTTTTTAATTTCTTGTATATTTTTTTGTAATCTTCTGTACAACACCTCATAAATAAAAAAATTATTAGGTTCCGGTTCATATATTTGCTGCTGTGAATGAAAGTCATTATTTCATCTTTATTGAGTTTGAGCTCCAGATTACTGCCACCCAGATAATTTACAATTTAACAAGTGTGCGTCGTTTGAAGTACTCGGACTTTTAGATATTATCTAGGTATGATTTTAGAAGACTAACGGGAATGAGGATCTAAATGGAATATTGCTAAGGAAGGATATAAAGCTGTTAAGGTTAATTGGGAGTAAAATTGAATAATCCCTGAATGCAGTATTAGATTTAGTGGGAATTACTGCGTAATAAATATTTGAAAGATCATTACTTCCAGGAGCTATGACAGAAACAGTGGACCCGTAAAAATTTGATTTTATATTAACAATTCAAAAAACTAGGAATCAACAATGTTTCAAACTTACTACTTGAAAAAAAAAAGAAACTCTTGTCTATGGATTGTGCGTCTTTAGATTTTCTACAAAAATAATTACACTAGATTCTGTTTTTTTTTTTTATTATTATTCATAGCTAAATGATGAATTTTATCAATGCATATAAGCTGATATCCAAGAGGCAATCGGGTTTAAAACCATTTCAAATGGATATAAGAATTGCTATGGATTATAACGAACTGTGTGTATTGACGTTATTTAGGCTTTTTTAAGACTTTTCACAATGTAAATTATTACAAGCTTCTCAATAAACTAACCACTTTTTTCACGCTCTCGAACTATTTCAGTAGACTATTAAGACCATTTCTATACGATCGACTCCAACATGTGAAGATTAGTTATCAGTCTTCCAGCCTCTCACCAGTCAGTAGTGGAGTTCCTCAGGGATCCACATAGGGTCCTCTTCTCTTTAGTCTTCTATAATACTGATTCTGCACCTTTGGACTTTCCACCAGTAAAGCTGAATGGTGCTATATTACCCTACATGAATAATGTAAATGTCTGGGAATTTCAATCCATTACCGTATGAAGTGCTGTTGTCATATCTCCGACTTTTTGAAGAAAATTTATTCTGGCATTCGTACACTATTTTAACTGCTGACCTGGCGCTTGAAACTGTTAAAAAACTTATTATTGTCTCAATTTACTTACGCCAATCTAATTTATCCGAAGCTGTACAGTAATTTCTCAAGAAGGCTGGATATAGCTTTCAATGACTGTGTTCGTCTCATCTGTGGTCTGCGTAGGTTCGATCATGTTTCATCTTTTAGGAGCTCTATTCTTCAAGAATCACTGGATTCATATTTTAAACGGGGGAGCTCTTATTTTTCTTTTTAAAACTCTGCAGTCACAGAAACTTTTTACCTATTCGATTCTTACAATCTCAATGGCATCGTATGAAATCGATTCCTCATTTCTCTCGTGATGATCTCAGAGCTCTTTCGTCACACCCCCTTATGGAACACCGTGCCGGTCACTGTTCAACTTGCTACCTCCGTGGGTGTTTTTAACATATTTATCACCACTAACTTGTACAATGGACCTTCTCATCGATTGCACAAAGTTGTTGCCTAGTTTGAATTTGTTTATATTTATTTATTTTTTTATTTTATTTTATCTCTTGTTTGAATCTGAATTAATTGATTTGATCTTTAATATTACATTTTCCCAGTATTGTTTTGCAATTATTTGTATTTTAATTGGCAATTTAATACTTCGTCATTTTAATATTTACCAGATATAATATCCTTGATCTTGTATACATATATCCAGGAATAAATTTATTATATTGTAATGCTAATATCAAAGAAAGATTGGACCTCACACTTAAAAATTAAATTAAATTATAAAGAGGCATTGCCCCGCTGGTTTCGCTGAAGGGAGAACTGATATTCTGGAGAAAAGGACAAGAATCAGATCGCACTGTTGGCTCTTGCTTCCAACAGCAGCAGCCAAAATTGTTCCTGTTTTTTCAATCTTCAGGGTATGCACGAATTGACAATCCGCCACAAAACTTAAAAAAAAAATCCAATGGCCCGAATAAAAAAACATCAACAGAAAATTGATCCCAATCACGGTCAATCTTTAACTATAATTGAAAGCAAAATTTGGTAATTTCCTGTGCTACAACAGCCGAATTTATACGATTCGTGTTCAAATCTCAAACAATTCGAAATGTTCACGAGTAAAAATCAAGAAAAAAAAACCGAACCAGTGATTCATGGATTCAAAAAATGCTCTGATCCAGGAAATCATTCATCCATGAAGAAGAATTGTGTAGGAACCCATGTAACCATAAAAAAAAAAGAAAGAAAAAAAGAAAAAACGTCAAAAACCATTTCTTCTGGCAGATGGAAATGTGTAGAAATCTTCGACCATAATAATTGCCAGCAAATAGAGGTGCACACCTGATTTTCTGGTTGAAAAAAAAAACATCTTATTCCCCCGAAATGCCACCATATTAATGCCATTGGTTTGTCGCATTTATTTGAGTTATTGCAGGGTACATTCCGGGATTCCATGGTAAAAGTCTAAGAGGGCTGCAATTACGGCTCCTGATTTTCCAGCGTGTAAAGAAACCGAAAAAATATGTGGCAGGCCACAAAGGTTGAGCCAATTATAATTTGTATCTGCTCTCCATAATTGGAACGAAATTTAACGTATGCTTGCATGAGTACACTCCCCTTAGATTATGCCGCTTAGATTTACACTGGGGTTTCGGCAAACCGGGTATACGTAAAAAATGGAGACATCAGATATTTAGAGCTCATTCGTCACTTAGGGAAACGATCCATTTGGGAACTTTAAATAAACAGTGATTAGGGTACGTTAGTTATTCAGGAATTATATATGCAAAGAAAACAATTCAAGAGAATGTTCGGATTGGGATTAATAGCTTCTCTTACATCATCTGCTTATATAGATGCACATAAATCTTACTATGGGTGTTTAAAATAGTTTTTTAAAATTTGCAGAAAAACGTCAAAAATTTCTAGGTACATAGGGTAGTAAAAGCAGGTCTCCCTCGGAGACACTGATGTCCTGCTATTTTTCTCTTAAACTCAATCCAAAATCTCTTAGATGATCCAGCCCCTCTAATAATGTTACTTTTCCTTTCGATCTGCCTACTCGGTGGGTTTCTAGTGGGTTATAGTTGAGAGCTTGTTTCGCAACATTATTATTGTCACGTCGTAAAGTGTGGCAATCCCAATTTCTCTTTTGTCCTTTACTCGCCGAACTTTCGTTCGATTGAATCGAATTTCTGGTAATGCGTTCGTACCGTGTCGTACGTTTCTGAATTCTTGATTGACCACTCTGTAAACCTGGAAAAAATTATTTCGAAATTCGCGTCTAGTAACATTTTGCTGAACGTAGGAAGCTCTAACTAGGTAGCCTTTAAAAAGAAAATCCAACAAATTTAATAATTCTGATGTCAACCGTCATATTGTGAAAACATTATGAAAAGAAAAAATTATCAGGTTCAGAAATAATAACAACATTAAATAACTGACGAGCCGTTGTCCTTTTTTAAGATTCCCATAATAAGAGTCCACCCCTCACAAATGGGCTGGCGATCTGCTACGGAAACAGTGGACGCCTCCCGCAGTTCCAGCAACACTCCTGCTATTTCTAAGACCACCACATCGATATTGGAACGACTTGCTCCTGAGTACCAGAAGCAAACTCTGCAGACAACACAGCGTTGTTATTCCTCCTACAACAACCATCACGACGACATAGGGTCGGCTTTATCCCAGAGTACGTTCAGGATGTCGGAGGAACTGTTTGTGTTGGAGACGTAACTTACGAAACAGATTGACCTTGCGTCGGATCAAGCAGATTTGGGGCCGCCGTACTCTTTTCAGATCCAGCAATTCATTAGCCTTAATCTGGCTACTAATCGAATACTTGATCTACCAGTAGCCAGGCATCCAGGATGCATGGTTGCCTACGTCGTAGCAAATGTCCAAGGCATCAACTCCGTGCGTTAAGCAGGCATTCAAGACATCGCTACTAAGCAGGCTATCTAGACGTCGCATAGTGGGGAAATTTACCTATAAAGTGGGTCATAAGTAAAAAGACAATAGCTCATGCGCGATTGTTTTAATAATTTTCGTGTACCATACTGTCCTGCGCACAGTAAACCGAAAGGGTATGGTCGTCAACTCAGTTCCCCTCCTCTCCAGGATGACTCAGACGAAGCCAATTGTTTGCGAAGATTGCACGTGTGTTATTATCGTTTGTTTTTACCTGCTTTTGTGCATTTATTGTGAGTTTAATTTTGGAATTCCACTCTTTCCTTACAGAACCTTCAAGTTCAGGTATGTAATATCATTTTAGTAACCATTACTTTCAAAAAAGTGTATGCAGTTTTAAAGCATTACTTCAACAAAAATGGCCGGTGATTATTAATTATTTTACATTATTCTCAAAAGCGCGTAGATTATTAGTTGTGTATCCCCACCCCGATCCGTTTTTTTGTTTGTTTTTCTAATGAACATTGATTGTATATTTCATAACTAATTTTGCTGCCTGCTTTTATTTGCTCCTTACCGCGGTATTCGAGATTTTTCAAAAATATTCAATTTTAATAAAAATCAAGTATTCCATCACTACTTCCAGGGTTGAGTCCCAATACAATGTTTGTAACGCGAAAAGAACTTTTCGGTGTTATGAGAAGAAGCTCAGAGCAAAATAAAATTGAGGAGCAAATAATGCTTTTGAGAGAAGAGATCAACACCAGAACACCAAAAGAATTTTAAGTATTTGAACAAAACCCTAACACGCTTCTAGTCGGACTTTAAATCTTGTCTAAGGCTCAGTTACTGTACTCAGATATTGATATTGAATAACACATAATAGCGTATGATATGTAATGGTTGTTATAAGACGAAGAAAACACAGTTAAAAAATTTGTATATAATTTTTCGTTAAACGAAATTAAGAATTTCGAAAGTTTTCGAACAAGAAAATTTTCAGGTTTACCTAATTTCATCTTGCTAAGGCTGATGGTGTGAAAATTATGAAGTCAGAACTTAAAAAAGCATGTTTAGATTTTTCCCTATATTTCCCCACCAAAACAAAAATTCCAAAACCTGTAACACGCTTTGGATTGTAATCAGGGGCCGTATTCACTAACACGGAGAAATGTGGAGTTGTGGAGATGAAAGTTCTTATGACACTTAACTCTCGGTTCGGAATTCTGTAACTCGGGGAGTTTGTATTGAGAATTGCCAAAGTCTCTATAAAACTCTGGGCTGTTTTAGTCGTGGAGAAGTGAATCAGTCCTTCTTTTGGTACAAAAAAGGTCTTTGAAGAACCAAATTGTTCGTGGATACGGTCATTACGCTCTTATGACACACAACATGGAAGTTAGAGACAGACATGCTGCATTCATACCAAGTCTGTACTAAACTAGGTATTTGAATGTGTGCACAACTAAGCGTGGTGACGTCGCACGAGGCTTCATCATAGTTTAGTGTTCACAGCAACAAGGCGTCCAGTTTGGTGGTAAATTATCAAATTCTGAATAAAAAATTTTGTTTTTGAAGAGTGATGTAACTACTCGTGTATGGCACTTTTAAAATAAAAGTACCTTTCGAAGTTTTACTTTGACCACAGCACCGTGCGCAGGATTTTTCGAAAGTGGGGGTTTTGAGATAGAGAACTACAAACTTAGTTACTTTAATTAATATCATGGTACCGCTTAATGACAAATTTGTACGAAAAATATGTCCAACACCTATACAAATTTTCTTCTTCTTTGTTTCAATAAATTCATAGTTACGCCAAGGCTCAGAAAAAATCAAAACAAATTGCATTAAGCCTTAAATAGGTTTTGAGACTATACATTCGGAGTTATGGTCACAGGTGGCATAATTTTCTAAAGGACATCCTAGCTGCAGATATCAAAAGCCGTCAGCGAATTTTTAATTGTGTTATCTTCAATTCGGATTTTGACTTCACTGATCCATACAACAGATTAATTGCCGTGTAAAAGGTGTAAGTTTGAAAGATTGTCCATACGCTGCCTCATCTAAAATTTTTAAATATGAGAAGTTTGACAAGACACTGCCACTTTTCAAAAAACGGCCCTCTATGTATACTGAATAGATCAAGATATAACTTGTGTTGACTTATATCTCACGCTTATTGCTTAATTATTTTTTATCTCCGCTCTCCTCCCATTCTTTTCGCATCATTCGCATCAATCAACAATATAAATTATTTTGCTAACACTGTGTTACGTATTCGAAATAGTTTTCAGTGTAGTTTTTATATAGTTTCTGAAAATATTTTTGATATGTCAGTCTAGATTTTGTATTGTATGCAAAAGGAGTAAAACAGGAAACTAACTGTGACTTTTAAAAGAAGTGTCTAATTTAAAAAGTATTAGTATTATGTAAAAAATAATAAAAGTTCTATTCAAATAAAAATTAAAGGCAATCGAGAATCGAGATACAGTTTATAAAGTGGTGTCTTTGGAAAACCATCTTGGCACATCTTAGATCACCTTCAATTGTAATATCATTGCATTGCACCACTTGGTTTAATGAGATTCAAGCCTTGGTCAAAGTTTACCTAATAATAAGTTAAGAAGCTGGTGAGATATCCGAGTGTTTTACATTTAAAATGCACACGGCAAGAAAAGGAAGGAAGAAAGAAAAAAAAATCGAAAAAAAATCAAACTCTCTTTAAAATATTTATGAATAAAGATAAAAAATGTGAAAGCGCAAGTTGCATGCACCGAAACAGAATGGCAAATGTTTCATTTTCGTAAATAAATGAGAAGGGGCGGAGTTTTCACGTTTTACTCTCATAAAATGCTCCCGCGCTTTTGTGAAAACCGGTTTTCATGAAATATTGATAATGTTAGGACACATGTTGTTGTTGTGAAATGACTAGAGAAGGACACATGTTGTTGCTGTAATCTTATGATATTTGAACAGCATGTGTTTCTGTTTACATTCGTTTTGCTATGAAGAGATTAAGTGGGAGAACTCATGCTGAATTCTCTGATATTTTCGGGAAAAATGAGAATTTCATTTGAGAGGAATTTTACATCTCCTTTCAGCATCTGGGCCAAAGCGAAATTTATCTTTTTCTTAAAAATGGGAAGTAGTGTGGCCCGAAGTACATTATTATGAATAGGTTGAAAGGATTTTGAGGGATTTAATAAGATTTTGTCGTTCGGGTAATTCTACGTTCTCTCGATTTTTGTTTTTAACTCGTTGTCTCAGTTGCACTACAGTAGTGCATAGACAAGTTCTTTTCCCCCATTCATGCAAAAGACGAAAGTATATGAAATTAGTTGTTTCATTCTAAAAAACACCAGAAATTTGCCCATTTTGCTCTACAGCTTCTTAACTTATTATTAGGTAAACTTTGCCTTGGTTTTCATTTTTTTAAAAACCCATATTGAAACCCTCTGTCGCTTTCTTTCTTCTATACATACACAAGTTCGTCCTTTGTAGCATCTAGCAATAGTTTCTGTCGAGTCTTGACTTTTTATTTGAAAACCTCAACACAATGATAAAGCCAAATAGTGAACTGAAAAAAGAACCAGAATAGATACTTGAAAACTACGTTTTTGATGTCAGAAAGCAATTGAAAAGAAGCAGTTGACTTGGCTGAATCCTTCCATGTCGAAATAATTTCCAGAGAATCGATAACCCTCCTTGTCGCACAATACGCTTTTAACTTTTTTCTTCTTCCTTCACAAAATTCATAATTTCGTTTACGATTGTCGGACTAAATAACATTCTATTATGAACGCGTCTTTACCTAAAAATACCGGGTCAAACTTCGTCATCATTTACGAATGTATTTCAATTTCTTCAAAATTAGATTTCAATCAGAAAAACGAAGTCTAAATTTCCAATATTTTTTTGTATACTTAATTGCAATTATAACATAATTGTAATTTACTTCGTTTTTTTCAAACCACTGTCTTTTAACTGATTCAACGTTGTTTACATTATCTGTCGAAGAGCTTCTAGTTTAACTAAATTAAGGAGCGTTAACTTGGAAATAATTTGCGAGATCAGCAAGCGTCACTACTTCAGAAGTAAATCGTGGATCGCGCTGCGATTTAATGCTCTTAAATTTGCTGCTTGCT
Organism: Dioctria rufipes; assembly: GCA_963924295.1. NCBI lineage: Eukaryota > Metazoa > Arthropoda > Insecta > Diptera > Asilidae > Dioctria > Dioctria rufipes. The sequence continues at coordinate 50,183,274 of OZ002743.1, forward strand.
GCTGATGAATCTGTATCGCGACGATGTTAAAACGAACCCCCCCCCACGTGCGCCCGGTGTCAGGCGCGGATCTAGCATTGAAATTAGGGGGGGGTCATTTTACAAATAAAATCATCGAGCAAAAAAAAAAAAAAACATCCAACGCCGGTTCGCGGTCCATGGAGCAAAAAAAAAAAAAAAAAAACAACATCCAACGCCGGTTCACACCGTAGTACCTACTGCAGTACTTGCTATACTGCTATACTGGGAACTAGGAAATCCGGAAATCCGCATTATTCAGGCGGTGCGGATGATGTGTATACTTTCTTTTTTAAAAACTAATATTTTTAATAGAATAGGGTGCAAACTGCAGGAGTCATTCAAGCCCAACTTTTCTCAGTTTTACACACTGGTATATATAAAATGGACTGCTCGATATGCTATTTCATGCGGGTACAATTTTTTGTGTCAAAAATAGTTCATACGTCGGTGCCAACATTGAAAAATCCATTGGCGGAAAGTTGAAAAGTGAAATCTCTCGAATTTCTATTAACCCAAATAATTAATTTAAAAGCATTTATTTCGACAAACCCACTTATTTATTTATTGTTTACAGCCCTTTCTCAGTTCGCACGTTACATAGGAAAGTGACCAACTCAAAAAATGCAACTTTTCAGGGGAGCAAAAAAACGACAAGCTGTACATAGAATTAATTCTAGCTTAACGTAGTAATTGTTTGCTAAAAATAGTCTGAACTCTTAAATTTGTTAGTAAATATATTTCTGAAGATTTATATAAAAGAAATTTTAAGATTTTGTTACCGCAGTTGGCGAGGTTAGCTGTTAATCCCGCATCCACTTAAGTTGTGTCGCTTTTCTTTGTTGCGAAATAAATATTTTTACAAGTTTTTTTAAGTGGCACAACTCAAAATACGATTTTTAAGAATTAAATTCCGTACTTTGAACTTTGTGGAAAAATGTCATAACTCATAATATAATTTGTAAGAAATAAATGCTGTTTTGTGGAAAAGTGACACAATTTAAAATAATACTGTTAAAATGTCGAAAACATATTTACGTTTGTTATGAAGATCGTCACAACTCAAAAAGTGATAGTGGGCACGCTTAGGCGGAGACCAAACCAGTTTGGAATAATTGGAAGCCTTTGGTCACAGCCATGTAAAATTACCAACCACTTCGGTATGGTTTGTAATTACGCGGAGGAAAAACCAGAAATTTTGACCGGTTTGGTCCCCGCCTAAACGCGCCCACTGACACACTGTTCTATGAAGAATATCTCTGTTCTTCAGTAACAGAAAAGTGACACTACCGCTATCTAGCGGCAAAAACAATCAGATAGAAATATGCCAATTTCATGGTGTAATTAACTCAAAAACGAAAAATTTTGAGCTAGGTCACATTTCTATGTGACGTGCGAATTAGTAGTTGGTGGTTAGATCGAAAGAGAACGCTATATAGAAATGAGCCCACTTTCTGCAGTGTATTTCTATGGACGTAGTCAGTCCATATTTTAAATGTCAGTGGTTTTACATAAGAACGCTGCAAATATTTTAGAATGTTAGGAGTGTTAGAGTGTGTGACATTGCCATCAGCAATTGATTCAAATTCCTCAGTTAAAAACAAAAAGTATTTCCCATAGAACGACTTGGGACAAATAAAAGTTTTAAATTTCAACCCAAGTCGTTTCAATAGAAAAAAGCCCCACGACAAATCTTACCTTCAGTAAGATTTGTCGAAAATAAAAATACGATATGTATGTACATATATGCCTACATACTTATCGGGCGCAGAAAATTTACTCGGTGAAGATTTAAACGATCAAGTCTTCACCAAAAAGCCTCCTTTCAGCAAATTGTCGCGAGCGGAATACATTCTGGGTGCAACAATGTATGCACGATAGCAAGACGATGGTTTGATATTTATGAAAATATCAAATTTCATTTCAACCATCGTCCGCCGCGGTAGGCTGAACACTAATTGTAAAGTAAAGAAAATAGAAGTTGCGATAAGAAAAACAAAATAAACGTTTTGTGAAAATAACCATAAGAGGAAGTTTGTAAAAGAAAAAGTTTGTGAACAAAGCAAAAGTAAAAAAAATATATATATAAATAAAATAAAAGTGTGCGAGTTGTCTTAATCATAGCTTCCTGAAACGGCGTAGAGTGATTGCCTTCAACTAAGCTAAGCCCCGAAATATAACAGAAGTTAGGAACTAAGTTAAGTTAGGGCTCTGATGTGGTAGCGAGGGAGTCTGTTTTGTGGCTTGGGAAGTGTTTCTCTGAGGTCCGAAACCAAAATTTCGAGAAAAACCTATACACATACATCACATGCATACAATAGCATTCATTAAAATAAATTTTTATTTTTTTAAGTTTCGGAATAAAGTTTTTTTTTAAGTTGAATTATATAAATAAAAAAAGTATAAAATAAAATAAAATTATTTTTTCAAATAACTCAATGAATTAAAGATTTTTTCTCAAATTTAGGGGGGGGTCATGACCCCCACGACCCCCCCCCCCCCCCCTGGATCCGCCACTGCCCGGTGTGATCCCATAAATAATAAGCGAATAGAATTTGTGAAATTTAAACATCTATGTGAGATTTACATACTGATCCTAATAGATTCTTCCAGTATATGAGAATTAGTACAGAAATGTTCGAGTATATCAAAGAAAGAACATATAAAAATATGCAGGTTATCATAATTAACACGCTGCACCTAACAAAATATGGAAAATTTATCAACGAGATGATGACCGCCACCAGGACCCTCCAGAAACTCTGCAATGTAGGCTTCCTTTGTTCTCCTTAATTTAATATCTGGATTATAATAAAAATCCTTTACACCATCAATCTTTTAGGAGCTGAGGACAAGAATTGAAATGGAACAGGAAATTAATAATTCATTTACCTAGTTAATTATCATAGTCATCATGAAATTAGTTAATTGATTATTTATAAAATTTCTTCCTTTTCAGATTATCACATCTCTGGACTCGCATTCAATAAAAAAATGAGAATATAACAGTTTAAATTACCAAATTGAAACAAGTCCTAGTAAGTAGTGGAGCTAACATGGACTCCACAAGTTCGATATTTATCACGACTTTGATAAAAAAAAAAAACCTATCAAAAATGACCCACACAAAGATTAAATCTAGCCTGATGATAAATTTCGTTCTTATTGACAATCAAGGGCAACGTCAAAGCTTTGGATGTAAGGAAAGATTGCTGGAAAGATTTGGACGGGAAAATATTTTTGGAACAGAGTTGGGCTTGAAAGTTACTGGGAAATTTGAGGTGTTATTGAGACAAGTGTTGGGAATATAATTTAGTTTGCCCAAGAGTTACTGTTGGAGTATTAATGTAAAGTCATTGTGCGAAACCAATTCCTATCGTATGTGATTATTTAAATAATGTTGTTGATTGAGACAGTTCTGTGGTAAGCAAACGGAAGTACTTTCACATATTTTTTCTCTTTCGTGTTTCCATTTTCTGTATTAAGTAGTTAGAGACTCTCACAAAATCTGTGTATTAGTATACGTAAGAAAGGATGCCAGTTTTCATAGCCAACTCAGTTTTATTAATTCAGTATAAAAATTTTTATGTTTTATGTGCTAATTCAAGTTCTTAAGCCTAATATCACAAAATTCATAACACAACTTATAACTAGATATGTACTTCAAAAAGTTCTATCAATTTCAATATAAAAATAATTAAAACTCATTTTAAAAATTCGTAAAAGTGGCAGTGTAGCTGCGGGTCCCTTGCTTCGCGTTTTGATATCTTTTTACTCCTGTGAAGAAGAAGAAGAGCATATGTAAATCTAACTTGCCACAGCAATGATATTCGGTGTGGTTTGATCAAGGCAATATTGGCTAACTTGAAGTATACTGCTACATGTGGGCAGTAGTTTGTTCACATAGAAATTATGTGGTTGACAGGGATAGCAACTTGTATTGCTGCTATGTGTGAGTTGGCGAAGGTGTAGCAAATCTAACCTATTACTAGCGTGCAGTTTTTTGGTGTGCTGTTGCGTGAGGTGTGGCGGTAGAAACCCTTGTGACGTGGTTCGTGTGTGTACCTTTAGGTGCAGCAGATTGGAATGCTGCTGTGTGTGGGACTGCATTAATGGCACTTGTGACGTTTTGTTTTATTCGCTTTTATGAGTGCAGCAAATTGGAATAATGTTACGTGTGATGGGATTGGATATTGTAGCACTCGTGACGTTTTCCGTGTGATTTCTTCTAGTTTCAGAAAATTGGGTTGCTGCTATGTGTGGGCTTGGCTAATTACCAATTTTGTCAGAATTAGCTTCTGTCTTTGTGTGCTGCAAAGTGAACCTCTGGTATAAAACCAGGTCTAACCTTTGTATAAGGTTAACCTAGATTTTGAAATGCTCAGCATCAACTCCTGTGTAAAATTGCTTGAGTTAACCACACTTTGTGCAATACTTAGGATTAACTCCTAGTCGATATAATTCGAGTCAACCTCAATTTCAATATGTTTAGGATCAACTTCTGTACAATGATTTAGTTAACCCCAAATATTTGGATAGGCATAATTAACTTCTGTTTTAGGATTGTGTCAACCTCAAGTTGTGGATTTAGAATTAACTTCTATATTGGAAGTCATAGTTAACTTCTGATTTGTAATAAGATTTTGCTCAGAGCAGACTCCAATGCTTAGGACTTGTTCAGATCAACTCTGATTTGGAAATGGGTGCTATAACTACGGCTTACCGCCTTTTTATAGCTGCCTAGCTGGTTATGTGCTATACTCCTCATGGTGTTGTCCTGCCGTGCGTTCAGCCGCACGAAGAATGTCACATTATGTCACATTTTTACACGCCATGTCGTTCAGGTGACCGTTGCATTGTCATTTCCACAGCACATCGGTGTGCGTAGTGTCTCGGTGCGCTTAGTAGTTTTGACGTTTATCGTAGTTTTATTCTTAAAGAACTTGCAAAAATGACATTTCGAATTGAAGTGCACACCAACCGTTCAGTTGCTACCCCTGATTTTTCAATCATGTGATATGCACACCGATATACTGAAAAGCACATCGGTGTGTACACCTGAACGCACGGCTGGTAATGCTTCTGTCAATTGCTGTGGCGAAAAAAGCGTCTGACTGATATAATGTCAATTTGAAGACAAGTCAAATTGTAAACATACGAAGATACGTGTACTTTCGGTAAGTTTGTTGTTAATTTGTTGATTTTTTTAGTTTTTTTAATAGTATTTGGTTATTTTTAGCTTACAGTCATCATCGAGGATATCGTGTGATTTTTGTAGGATGAAAAAATAGCATGGAAGCAGCTTAATAATTAGAAAAGTGTTTAAGTTGATTCATCTTTGAATTTGATTCTCTGTGGTTTTTTTGTTTATTTTTAGGTAATCATAGGACGGGATACACTGAGGGACTTGTAGTTCGGTTGTGGACCGAACACAAAGTTTGTTTTTACAATTAAACATTTAGCAAAAGAAAATACTTTTCTTTTCAGAGACGATCGACATATGTCTGTACCACACCTTATCATTTTTTCATGTTACCTACGGAAATGGAATTAATCATAGGAGCTTAAATCTTTGATCTTTTTCCAGTACGTGGATATATATTACACAAAAAAATCCGCAATCTTTGCATGCATAAATTGTATCCATCCCTATTGCATAAATCTGTGATACTATTGCCCGCCTCGTAATCCTACATAAATAAAAATTGAAAATTCTGATGCTTTGCAAAAGGATATTTTACACGAGAGACTCATACTCATCTAGAATCAGTTAACTTCAGTTCACCCCCGTATCTGAAGTTAAAAGTATTAAGCACAGCTCAATTATTACGTGTAATTAACGCTTCAGTTACAGTAAAATGACTCCGCATGTTTATTTATTCAAGGGGTTGCCTGATGACCGGTTCGAATACACGAATGCAAGGATTCTGTTCTCTTCTTCTCAAGTTACACTTCAAAAGCAAAAAAAGAAAAAATAGCAGAGGAAAAAAAAAACATTCTTCATTTTTCCGTCCACTTAATGAAGTAATTATCAGCAGAGCGAAAGTAAAGAGTCGTCCTCCTGCCAAAGTCACTTGGCCTGGTTGTGGCTGTTCTGGCGTTGTGTTTTTTTCCTCATTCTATGTATACATCGCCATTGCCGCCCTTGTCTATTTCTGCAAAATCATAAATTTCCATAGTTGAGCTGTTTTCAGCGGAGAAGATTTATGGGATGAATCCAGAATAACCCTTCATGTCCATATGGATGTTTGCTGGTACCCGGCATAAATGAATCTTTTTAAGCATCAGATGAAAATGAAGGAAAGTGGTAACAAACAACAAAAAGGAAAATTTGCATATCATCTTGGCTGCTAGGCAGCCAACTTGCTTGCTATACACGGGATCTGGGATGTGTCTGAATGGCTGTTGCTTATGGCTCCGAAATTGCTTCGTATAATTTTGCAATTAATCATCGTGCAATCATCTCCGTGCGGATCAGATGTCGTCGGTGACAATGATAACGTCGACGCTGTACTCAGCTGCCATCAATAGAATCTGGTTGTGTTACAACAGACTCTTTTTCACCTTCTTGATATCATTCTGATGATGAAATGCCGCGCCGCCTAAATGGAAGTTATACAGGAAAAAATCTGATGATGTATGACTTTTCAATTTTTTTTTCTCCTATGCCATGCGATGTTATCTCGGAGTATTATATCGCAGGGAATTTGTGCTAAAAGGTAATTACTTTTGGAATTGTTAAAAATCAAGCACTTTTTTAGTGAAAGGACATCTGTGTGTGTTCATAGATGTTTCTATCTGATAGTTTCAAATTTGAGAGTTACTAACGGAATTTGTACTTATACCTGTTGTGGAAATATGCCGCGGAGATTATTTTTTGATTGATTCTTACTGAATTCTTCTATGAATAGTGCTTAAAAAATGGAACTCGTTTCTTGAACACCCATAACGACAATGTCATTTTTAATTGAAGCAGGTTTCCAACAGTTTTAGGCAACTTATATTTCCATTCCAGGATGAATGCTATTTACAGTTACGTAGCTGAATTTATTGCTTATACTTTAGCGAAGATTTAAGATTATGCGTTAACTAGTAGTGCCAGTTCCAGGCCGCAGGGAATTACGCATTTTTTTTAGAGGTGGTAACTCTGAGTAGTTTCGAGACTGATGACGGTATTCTTGAGTTTTCACAGATTTCTGGCATTTAGTGAGTGTATTTTTTATCACATGATTTTTTTCAAAATTTTGCTCGACTGTTTTTTTTTTTATTATTGCTGCAGGTATGTATACTTATCTTCTCTATAAAATGGAAGAGAATGCCTTAAATCAAGCAATTACTGCATCCATCAAGCAAGATAGTTGTGAAAATTAAATCGATGATATAGAAATCCAATGTGAACGAAATTTTTAATCAGATGACATGGAAGATAATTCTGACTCGCATTTACAGGGTGTCCCGGAAGGGTACCGCCATACTACAACCGTAGAAAATTCCAATAGGACATGAGCGTAACTTTGGAGTTATTAAGGGAAAACTTGTTTTTCTTAGAATCCGCTTCGGAGCACACCGATTACCCTATAACTCAGCAAATACTTTTTAGAAATAAATCGCACATAGCACTTTTTTTAGAGCAACAAATTAGCTTTTAAATTGTGTATTTAAATTTTTCTAAGGTGATATACCTTCCTTTATTTTTGACTTAGACTGTGTCGTCGTGCTTTTTGACCAAAATAAACCCCAATTTGAAAGTAATACTTCTCGGAAAATTCTTATGAGAATGGGGTGCGCAGGTATTGGAAAAACTTTTTTCATTTTATGACCTTTCAAATTCCCAAAACAATCATTTATCTAAAATCAATGGTTTCAAAAATTCCAAAAGCAAAGTACGGCTGACGTGTCTGTACGTAAACTAATTTCTTAGTCAGTCCATACGGAAGATGTCTTGAAAAGAAGTTAATCGTTACTTCTAAAAACCATAAAAGTGTTATTTCATTTATTATTTATTTATTACGCTCGTTGGCACTGTATCTTATCGGAATCACTTGTGTATGTAGGTTTTACGAGTTCCTCTGATAGTTTAAATAGCTTACTGCATTGTTCTACATCTTCAATTCGATTGAAAAGTTTGTAAATAGCAGTTAGTTTTTTATTTTTTTAATTCCAAATTTCTTACTTTTTTTTTAATTCTTCCTTGGTTTTTCGTCATCTTAATATTTTTCTCCTGGTTCATATTGTAACTAAAATTGACTGTCATTAATATGTTTTCAATATTCCACATTTTTCTTTTGATGAATACACAGATTTACAAGGAGGGCATGTGAGGAGTACAGAAGTAAATTTCCCAATAGGAGGCAGCCAGATGGCTCCGTTTTCCCCAACGTACATCGACATCTAAGAGAAGCGGGAGCATTTTCACATCATGAAGGCAGATCTAGCATGGCATCAAGCTTAAACAGAGAGGAAGAAGTTCCTCGAATCATAGAGGAGGATCCATCGATTAGTATTCGGCGCAGTTGGTTCATATCGGGATTCTCAAGGTTATCTGTCGCTCGCATAATTAAAAGTGAAGGTTTGCATCCTTACCACTATCAAAAGGTCCAGCAGTTGCTACCGCGGGACTACAGCTAGCGAATGGAGCCTTGCCGTTGGATACTTCGTGACAGCCGAAGAAGCATGGGCTTTATCAAGAAGATACTCTGGACAGGCGAAGGGAGCTTCGCAATAGCCGGCCTATTTAATCTGCATAGCCATCACATTTGAAATACCAAAAATCCTAGGGCAGTACTAGAGACTGCGTTCCAATACGATTTCCGGAAAATATCCTGACAGGAATCGTCAGATACCATTTTATTGGAACTTGTATCTTACCTACCACACATAATTCAGATATTTACCTAGATTTTCTCCAAAATGAACTGCCGTCTCTTCTGGAAGAAGTTCTTTTAAGTACTCGGATCAATATGTGGTTTCAACATGATGGTGCTTCTGCACACTCAGGAAGAAACGTACGTGAATATCTACAGCAGACATTCCATCACAGATGTATTGGACGCTTTGGATCAGTTCTGTGGCCACCCAGATCTCCAAACTTAAATCCTCTGGATTTATATTTCTGGGGTTGTTTAAAAGAGAAGGTTTACTCTATACTATTGTCAACGTCGGCAAAACTTCAGCAAAAAATATATTCTAACGACATAAAAAGTTACACTTCTGTATTAAATTTAGTTCGCCGATCATTTTTACGTAGGTGTAGGATGTGTGTTCGAGCAAATGGGAGACATTTCGAACATTTATTGTAGAAAGTAAGTTAGCTAAGTTAAATTTAATTATTCAAAAGACATCATTTAAGATTAATAAATTAATGTATTTGATAAGAATAATGTTAATAAATTAAAATAAATTGTTTATTTATAATAATCATTTAATTTTAATAAACGTTTAATGTATTTATCTAATAAATAATTTTACTTAAGGGGAGGTTACCGTCGAGAGGCATGAAAGATACATGAACTTGGAAATTTTTTTTTTTTACATAAAATAAATAAGTTTGTAAATGGATTTTAACGTATTTTATTCTTTTATCAATGGAGTGTAAGTTCCACAGCTCTGCCAATTCATTCGAAACAAATAGGGTTGAAAATTATTAAAATTGATAAAATTTAGGAGGGGGAGGGGGGGGGCTTACCGGTTTTCGTTTAAAAAAAACCTCTGAATGAAAACATGCTAGACTATAACTATAAACTGTATTTTTGCCTGTTTTTGTTTTTGCTTGAACGGTCGAAAAAACTATTTGTAAATAAATTTTTGGCAAAAATCGCTCCCTGATGGTCCTCAAACTGAATTTCCGTTCAATTGCGCAAATATTCATGTGAATCGGTTCATCCGTTGAAGCTGTAGAGTACCCCGCGCGCTGAAAAATTTTGTTCCCAGAAAAACTCATATAAAATTAAACGTTATAAAAAATCGTTCACAGCTTACACCAGCTATTCCAACACCAAATAATGCCCTTCTTCTTCCTTCAAGAAATGATTATGCTGAATCTGAAGGTTGACGCATTCCTGAAATCTACGAGGGTACCTCAGGTAGCGAGATAAAGTCTCCCCAGAACGCCCGCTCCGAGCGCCTCAGCCACCTGTTTTCTAGCCGGCGGACGGTTCCGCTCTCAACAGGCTTTGAATCCTAAAAAACTTTAGATTTGAAAAAATCCCTTTATCCACGTGTTCTAAATACTTTAGGGATGATAACTATGTAAAAAAATCGAATTTTTCATCTTCTTGAACAATAACCTCCCCTTAAAATAATAGTTAAATTAGATTTTACAAGATTCTAAGAAAAAATAATAATTACAGAGTAATCAGTTTAAGAGGAATAAACAAAAATGTGTAGAATATGGGTGGTACCAGTTAGAGGTACGTGAGGCGTACTTTGCTCTGGGATTTTGAAACCGTTGTTTTTAGGTAAATGATTGTTTGATTTAAAAGGTCACAAAATTAAGAAGTTCTTCCCATACCTACGCACCCCATTCTCATAAGGAATTTCCGAGAAGTATTACTTTCAAATTGGGGTTTATTTTGTTCAAAAAGCACGATGACACATTCTAAGTCAAATATAAAGGAAGGTAGAAAAATTTAAATACACAATTTAAAATCTAATTTGTTGCTCTAAAAAATTCGCTATGTGCGATTTATTTCAGCAAAGTATTTACTGAGTTATAGGGTAAACTGTAAGCTCTGGAGCGAATTCTAAGAAAAACTCTAAAGTTACGCAAAATAGGAAACATGTCTTAATGGACTTTTCTGTTCGTTTTTATATCAACATTCTACGAGTGTAGTATGACATACCCTACCGGCACACCCTGCATATTTAGAACTAGAAAGGATCTGGCGTCCTTTATATACATACTTTAAATAATGTGTAGAACAAAATAACTGCTTAGCCTTAGCTCTAATAAAACTTCACACAATGGTCACACTATTATAATTCTCGAGGTTTTAACGTTATCGAGAAAAAATGTAGCATCATATCTAGGTTAAAACATTTGTGGGAACGAGCAAATGGGCAAAAAAAAGGGGTCACTGAAACTCTCTGTGGAAGGATTATAGCACTCATTTTCCTTCTAGTATTTCTTCTTTCAAGATTGGCATGTCCGCAGAGGGATGGCTTCGTATTCGACGACCTCAGATACCTTCTTTTCAGAGCTCGTTAAAATACTATGGCTAAGTCATTTCAGAAAATTAAATATAAGTCGAATTAAAACTCAACTGTTTACTTTCACTTAGAAGATGGAACTGAAAGTTTGCTTAAGTTAAGTTCGAAACTCAACGAAGAATTAAATCGGTCATCAAATTCTACATTTCCAAAATACTTTCTTGAAATCAGACTGGGAGGGACTGCGAGATAATGCTCGAAGTACTGCTATAAAGTTGGTCTTCCGAAGTTTTCCACTGGGTGCTTTACACGAAAATCAGGGGTTCGGTAAATTTATTCTTGATTTTCATTGTTTTGAAGGCACCACAGTTTGGTAATATGATCAAGGGGGAAAGAGCGCTCCCCCTGATCTATCCATAGATACGCTTCTGAAAAAATGATTTAGATCTAAGACATTTTCAAGATAAAGTTTGGCAGAAATGGATTATGCATGAAACTCTGGACCAAAGAACGTGATATATACAACCGCTGAAGTTTTGAGCAGCTTTCAGTTATAAAGGGTGATTTTTAATTGGTGGTCATAATATGAAATAGATGATATGTTGAAATGTTTGAGAGAAAACGTCTATAGGATGGAGGCCATATTGATAGTTTTCTATGTACAAAGTGATTATAACAATTTTGTATGCATCTATATCTTTTCGACTAGAAACAAATTTTCTTTAAAAGGTATGTAACATAACGACTTTTCTCCATATGCATATTCAGTTACGATACCTTTCAGATATACGGCGCAGTAGACTTAAGTCTTAGATTATATATCAAATTAGGAATATTGTGGAAAAATACGTGGGAGCAGCATTTATACTTGTTGACATGAGGGGAAATGACAAAATGTCTTTGCACTTAGTTCGACATTTCTGCTTAATTTATGATTTTTCAAAAACAAGTCCAGTCTTCTTTTAGAGATTTTATGTATAAAAAAGTAATTAAAAAAGATTTACAGTTAGTATTAGTGAAAAACTATAGTGAAATATTGTTTTGTAGAATATGTTGTAGCATCCAAAATTGTTCTCTTAGGTAATCATTTTTTGACAAATGTGTGACGTTTCTACAAAATACACAATTAATGCTATTCCACATTTAGGAAAGTCAACTAAATAACACAGCTGGTCTACCTGTGGTAAACTATTTTGCCGCTCCCCATAGTTGAGTAATTCGAAATTAAGACGTCTCGATGGCAGAACCCTACTTGACATATTCGTAATGTAACAGAAAGATTGCAATAGACATTTAGACGAAAAACAACTATCCAATCCACACAATAGATACCTTAATCAGGAAAGCAGCAAAGAATACTCATTATTACAACACTCAACATAATAGAACAATTAACAACCAAAAAACATTAGACAACACTACCCCAATGTACAGATTTACTCTGTACATACTATCTCTAAAAACTGATACGATAATTCAAAATTAATAAAAAAATAAATATGGATTTCAAAACTATAACGCACACCTTGGTGTTGCCATATAAAAATTTTAGTTTTTTCCGTATACTGTGAAAACTATCAGTCCCAGAGGCTTTTGTTGTACAGAAAAGTTCTTCAGAATGAGAAATCCTATGAAATTCGTTATAATCTATTTAACTGTACGATGAACCGTTCTAGAAATATATGCGAAAAACCACTTCAAAAATCAAACTTGCATAGATCGACGGAAATTCCAGAGAACCATCATAAAATATGCCAGGTGTGGGAAAAATCCAGGGTGCTATGGTAAACTAAGTCCTCCGCAAAGGTAAATATGTTGCAAATTATTCTCAATGATTGAGGTAAATTAGACTTGGGATCTCCAGAAATCTGTTTTGATAATTAGTATTTTTACTATTAAATTTACGAAGGATTTATAACTGTTTTAGTAATTTCTGTTATGGTCGAGTATTAGACCTCGCACATATGTACATCATCTAATTAATTTGTAATCATAACACCTGACGATGACTTTCAAACTTCAAATACAATTATAAAACTGTTTTATTGAAAGATCCTGGCCAATGCTACGTCCTTAAACGGTTGGTACATAGCATTAGCAAACAGCTTCACACTGTGTTTGTTTTATGCGATCATCCTAGTGTAATACTTTTTGAAATTTTTTTTTTTTTTTTTATTTTCTTGTTAATACTCGAAAGTGTGAACTTCCGTATTCATCCTGTTAAATGTTGGCCAGGGAATTCGAATTATTCCGGTTGCTACTGCCTTTCTCAGAAAAAGATTTCGGCAAGGTCCGTGAGTCCACGAGGCATATTATACAAATTCGACTCATTGAGTGAAAAAATCACTTAGAGGATAACCATAGGAATGAAATTTCTGCTGACAATGAGCAATTCGAAGATATCGTTCATATGAAAATCTCGTACTCGAAAATTTAAATGCGTTTTCTCGAAACATCAATTTTCAAAATGGTGGAAGCTTTTAAAATAAGAGTTTTCAAGGTATCCGTCTTAAATTTGACTACTTCATTCTTCACGCCCTTCCTTAGAGCGATACCGAAAATTTATATTTCGAAAAAAGGCAAAATTCCACATTCAGTTTTAAAATGGCCCGCATTTTATTATAGTTGGTAAGATAGTTATGGCATTTTCTTAAAGAAACTTCATTTTCTTATATTTAACGCTTAGACTTAAGTTTAATCAATGAAATATTGCCAACTTTTTTCTATGATCATCCTCCATCTGTCAACAAGGTCATTTACACCCCTTGTAAGAAAGGTCCTTCTTTATATGCCAGGAAATCTACCACTGCCCTCCTAACATCCTGAAAATTTTGAAATTTTTTGTATCAAGAGAAACAAGTGGAAGTTAGATTAAGCCAGGTCATGTGAGTGTACGGTGGATGTGATAAAACTTCATATACAAGAGCCTGGGAGCTACTCCTTTGTACTTAACGCCACGTGAAGCCTTGCATTGCTATGTTGGTAGACAGCAAATTTTTTGTTATACAGTGCCGGACGAAGTTCACGTATTCTTGCAATCAATCGGGTTAACTGATGGCAATATAGGTCTACCATGATAGTTTGATAACGACAAAATCAAAGAGTGGCTCATATTATTGTTGAAAAAGTAAAGAAGAAGCAATGTAAATCCGATCTTCCATATATTTTTTCGCTTAAATTGCGAGAAATCCAACGGCACCATTTGTACACAAATTCAAGCTTGTTCAAGTGGTTCACAATCATTATATGGCTACCGTTAAACCTTTCCCCGATTTTCCTCGTAGTCAATAGTGGTTCGTTACACACTATAATGCTCAAAACGTTGTCATCCAAATCTTTTGGCCTTCCGGTACGAGGTTCATTTTGAAGATTCATGTCACCTGTCCTGAATTTTTCAAACCATTTTAGTATAGAGTAGGTACCGACCTCAGAAGAAAGTTTCTCTTAGTCCACCATATACCCCGACTTTTCCAAATTTAATAACTGAAGACACTTTTTTTTTATCAAAACTGTCTAAATCGTATAAAGAACAATGACATTATGAACAGTTCAATTGAAACAACAGAAAAACGTCAAAACTTTCTTACCAACCTAATAATTTTCATCGAAAAAAAACAAAAGCTCCATACCGCTTTGGAGTTTTTCATCCTAATTAATAATAGATATCAATGTGTATAAAGCGTTTCGTATCAGCAGGAACCAATACTCTTCAGTACGCTCATAATAGATAGTTTTTTTTTCCAACCAAGTAAATTTAAAAATAAAAAGATTAATGTTTTGTATGGAGCATAGATGATTTGAATAAAAAAAAAATTCGGACCCATTATCGAATCCTGTTCATTACAAAAAAAAAAACTATAACGAATATCAGCAATTTTCAAGGATGCCATACTAGATGGTCCCTTGAATGCAAACTGCCTCGTTCATACCTAACACGAGGTAGGTATACCTACATTATAAAAGACAATTAATATCTGGGATAGAATACAACCCTTTGTATGTCACCTTAATGACCAATTCCAATGAACTATAAAAACCGCAATAAAATTTCCTTAATTTATATACAAAAACTTCAGAAACAAAGCGTCATTCAGAACCTTAAACGAATTATTTTCCCTATTCCAGGAAACAAAGCTAATTTATTAATTATCACGTTCCTTCACAATAGACGATTCTCCTGGAGTCTAAATGTAGAACAAGACACCATTGAAGACTACTATCGCATCAATTTTCTATAGCTAGGTAGGTATATGGAATCACGATTTATCTCACGAATCTTATGACTCATCTTGGCTCTTTTCTAATCAAATCAAAATCCAAGAAGTAAATATAGGAAAAAAAAAATTAAATAAAAATAAAGAAAAAAACGAGAAACAAGAGGAAAACGACAGACCTTATAACTTCTGTAACATTGAGGGATACAGACCGGACCTTAATGTCATGTATATACACCAGAACTGGACGTGCAAAAACAAACTAAACAACAGAAACTAGTTTTCAAAATTGGACACCTGCACGATCCGAGATTTAAGTAAAGGGAGCAAAGGAATATCGTAAAATGGAAACATACAAAAAAAGGCAAACAGATCCGAAGACGTCACTTTGTAGTGTTGTGCTCGAGTATAGTTTACCTCGTGAATCTCGGCACTTGCATAGGTTAGGAGGAAGGACAGGACTCTGGCTGGAAGTTTGAACCAAACCGAACCGAACCGAACAGTCTCCCGTCCCGTCTGTCGTCGCACGATGCGTTTCATTTAACTCGAGAAATAGAGAAGTTTCCATTGCCATTGCCTGCAGCTCTTTTGAATTTTTTGGGTTATAAAAAGAAGTGCATATACTACACCCTCCGGATTGCCCCACACTCCTACACCCGTATGAGTACCCTCATCATCAGCAGTATCATCATCCATGCAAACGAAACCCAATCGTTGCCGTCTCCTGGAGGGCTCCCATTTTCTTTATTGCACCTTTATTAGTTCTGTGCAGTAATTTTAAAAATTGATTCCAAATTGGAAAGGGTGACTCACTGCAGAGATGGTGAGACTGGGAAGGAACCTGTTCGAGTCTAATACCGAAGATCTGGAGACTTTAATGAGCGAAGTTTGGTCTGCTGCAAATAGTACGAGTCGAATCCATGTCTATCAAGTGGAAAAGGTCAACATCAGTTAGAAATAATTTATTGGCGGGTCTGCTAAAAGATCTTAACAGCTTTAGAAAAAATTAGTTGTTAAACTTTTTTCTTCACGTTCTTCATTAAATTTTGTACAGAGGCAGTAACGAACGTATTTATACTACCCCTTATAAAAATGTTTATGTCAAAGAGTGTTTTTTTTTCTTTCATTTTCTTTTGATATAAACCCAATATACCTCGATTTTCCATAGTTCCGCACAATTTGGAGGACTAACTTCCTTGGGTACTACGAGTATACATTGTAGAAATCTCTCGCTTTTCTGTCGTAGTGGCCAGTTGGGCCATGGGCGTTGGCAGTTGGTGCAAGGTGGTGCAACTGCACCACCTTAGTTTGTTGTTGAGCTATTTATTTAGTGCAGCATTAAAATTAAAACAATTCAATTTTTTTTTATTATCTTCCTTAAATCTTATTAAATAATTATTATTGTAACCTACGTGGCTTCTCTGCCAACTTAGACAGTATACTTTGCTTACAGAATCTGTATAAACAGCAGTTCTTTTTTTTTTATGGACACTCATCACACATAAGACCGAGAATTAATGTTCGCACATAGTTGATCTTGCCCAAGTCTTCAACTTTTTTGAACGTTCTAAATGATGTTATAGGAAGTGTGAGGCCAATTTTAATAGCTTGCATAACTGATGGATAAAAACCTTTGACACTTTCGAATAAATTAATTTATTCAATTTTTAATGTATCTAATTTTTATGGGCCTAATAATAATAAAAATTTTCTTCCACAGAATATGCTCGTTGGTTGGTCAATGACACACTCGCTTCACTGAGCGAAGAAATACCACGTCAATATTCAATAAGTCGCAAAAAGTTTAAATTTACTGAAGAATTAGGGCAAATTCTTCTTCAATGGCAATTTCAAACTTCTACTAAGTTGCAAATTTCATCATTTAGAGATTTCCGATTATGTTGAATTCCCTGCAACTGATTAGTGACGCGTTCTAGTATAGAGCTGAAAATTGGATCGGGATTTGCTAATATTCAAATATCCCGATACCCGGAGCTGCAAACTATCCGATTCCTGAGCTCCGGATTCGACTCCGGATCAAGACTAAGAAAAAGGCTTCAAGATTGTGTTGTTTCAATGTGAAAATGAAATATGATGACATTCATATTTTTCCAATAAAACACTGCAATCTGAAAGAAATTTTGATCATTTTTTGCTTAGTCTGAATCCGGATAGTACGGATCCAGATCCGGATAGCTCGGACCCAGATCCGGATAGCTCGGATCCTGATCCGGATAGCTCGGATCCAGATCCGGATAGCTCGGATCCAGATCCGGATAGCTCGGATCCAGATCCGGATAGTTAGGATCCAGATCTGGATAGTTGGGATCCGGATTATCCGGATACCCGGATTTGAAGAATCGGTTCCTAATTATCTCGGATAATCTGGATAGTACATTATCCGTATACTTTCAGCTCTATTATAGTATCGACGAATAGATAACAATAATGCTAAACAAAATTACTACTAGCTGTCGCAACGTAAAGATGGTGCGCCTTTTGTCTTTTTTTGGGAGTTCATACTTTTTGATGATTTGTGGAGTTACTAAAGACCTCGAGAAATATTCTAAAGGGAAATCTTTATAATTTATAAAAAAAAAATTAATAAATCAGCTTCATTAATAATATCCTAAGATGTTTTGGTATAGAAAAGAAGATAAAGATCAATCAGGTATTTTTTGTAATCCAAGAACAGATCAAGGAATGTCTGTAGCGTATTTTCAGCTGTACAGTAAGATTATCGGCATATGATTGATTGTAATAAGCGAATTTATTTGTAAGCATGAGATTTATCTGACCTTTTAGGAAAACAAATAAATAAAATAACTTAATTTAAATGGAAAAATTACCAAATTTCGCTTAGGTTAAATTGGTAGAACGACAACCCCAAACTGAAATTTCCCTGACCTTGATAGCACATTTTTCGTAGCGTGGGCTATAAATTTGATGTGAATAAAATCTTAATGAAAGTAAAATATGATTTTAAGAAGTTCTGAATTCAGAATTTCATTATGTTTTGCAACGGATTAAAAAGTATGAAAGAGACTTTTCACGAATATGCATAGTTTGTTTTTTCTATTTCTATGTACATATTTCCAATATTTTCATTTAGGAAGCAGAATATAATTAGAATTTCCAAAAATCAGGTACCGTATTTTATATATAATTTCTATTTACACCAAATTATGGTTTTTGTTTCGCCTCTAATAATTTCTTTACAAAAATGGCTTAGTAAATTATTATTTATTACAGTTAGTAGTGTATTAAGTTTGTAAGTAAGTATATTGTTACGAGCGTGGCTCTTGTTCGTTATTTAATACACAATATTTCAGATACAATTAAAAAGATCTTTTTTATTTAGTTTTATTGTTTACTCTCACAATTCACAAATGTTCATCAAATCAACTATTTAGTTATCACTAGTACTGTAGTTCTAATTATGGCAATCCAAATAGTTTGCTTCCTTCATTTCACTGTCTGAAATAAGATTTTCCTCCTGGATGTGAGTAGTTATGCTCTACAAATTATCCTAAAACCTTTCTGAATATTCCATTCACCATACCCGAAGTTTACTAGGACGTCACTAACCTAAAGTTGTTTCCATTTTCAACAGATGTCGCTTGTGTCACTTTGTGGTGCGTAACAATGTTTTAATTTATTTTAGAAAATTAAATTTATTTTAAATAAAAATAATTTTAAGACCGTAGACATACAACACAACAGACATACATTCTACGGAATCTCGGTAGTTCTAATAACATAAGTTAAGTTAAGCATACAATTAGTATGGTTTTACTTCGTTTTGATTTTTTATTATCAATTGATCTACATATTTGCAATTGGTGCACCTATGTGATTAATTTTAACTAAAATGCTAAAAAAAAAAAAAACATAATCTGGTTGAACTGGTTTTAAATTTTGTTAATACACAATGTACAATAGTAACCGGAGTACTTTTTTGATTCTTAATAATATGTGATTAATTGTGTGTAGGTATTTATTAACATTTTACTGGAAAAATTTAAGGTTTTGAAATCAAGTTAATGTTAGGATTACAAGATTTGATAGTCAATTTTATAGTAGAAAATTAGAAAAAATATATAGAGGCTAATTTTAAGGGTTTAAAATGTTTTTCAGAACAAAAATATCAATGATTATGATGAGAAGATCGCAAAATATAAATTGCGTGCCGTCTTATATGATTTGCAAGAGGCATAGTTTTGAAAATGATGTGCGATTATTTTGATAAAAAAAAATAAGAACTGAACATTTTATAACATGCCTACAGGACCATATCCTTTTCATAAAATTTTCCATAACCAAATCGCAAAGTGGCTGCCCTATGTCCTCGATAGCCTCACGAATTCCATCTTTGAGGTCTTGAATCGACGCTGGGCTGTTGGCGTGGACCTTCTCTTTCACGTGGCCCAAAGGAAGAAGTCGCAAGGTGTTAAGTCACAAGATCTCGGTGGCCAATTGTGATCACCTCTTCGAGAGATAACACGGTCCGGAAACTTTTCCCGTAAAAGATCAATGGTTTCGTTGCTTGTATGGCACGTAGCGCCGTTTTGTTGAAAGTAAACGTTGTCCAGATCAATACCATCCAATTCCGGCCATAAAAAGTCATTAATCATTTGTCGATAGCGTAATCCATTCACCGTAACTGTTGCTCCAGCCTCATTTTCGAAAAAGTAAGGTCCAATGACCCCGCGGGACCATAAACCGCACCAAACAGTCACACGTTGAGGATAGAGAGGCTTTTCAACAATAACTCTTGGGTTTTCCGAGCCCCAGATGCGAAAATTTTGCTTATTGACGAAACCATCGAGGAGGAAATGGGCCTCATCACTCAAGATGAGTTTTCGATGGAATTCCGGATCATTTTCATGCATTTCAAGGACCCAATCAGCAAAGACTCGATGTTGTTGATGATCGGCCGACTTGAGGTCTTGTGTTAACTGAACTTTATAAGCCTTAAGACCCAAATCTTTATGCAAAATACGGTGTAATGACGTTTGTGGAATGCCTAATTCCAAAGTACGACGAGGAATGGACAAACCTGGGTTTTCTTCAACACTTTCGGCTACAGCAGCAATATTTTCGGCTGTTCTTGAGCCACGTGCACGGGTTTTATTCTTCACATCACTAACTTGTCCCGACAGCTCGAATTTTTCTACCAATTTCTGTATTGCGGTCCGACAAGGTGCTTCACGACGACCCAAAAATGTTCGAGTTTTACGAACCGTCTCTGCCACATTTTCACCATTTTTATAGTGAATTTTAATAATTTCAATGCGTTGTTGAATCGTGTATCGTTCCATTTTTATTAATGGCGTAGTTTCTACTTGTCAAATGTCAAAAAATGACAGCTCCAAAAGTGACATCTACCGAAATAGCGGGCTAATTAAAATAACACATCTTATTGCAAAACCCTTTACAATGCAGCGCAGTTTTGTGAAGAAGCGATCAACTGCCTCTAACCTGGTTGAATTTACTTTGTCTGAACTCTATGGAAAAAATTGGCTTTAACTGTAGTATGAGCCATCCTTAAGTAATGGTGAAATTTTCTTCCACACTTAGAAAAAAAAAAAAGAAAGAACTATATATGTACTAGAACAGACGAAGTAGCCAAATTATCTCTATTGTAAAAATTTTGTGGCTTAGCCCGCTTTAGCGCTGAGCGACTCATTTATCGAACAGGATCCAGAAATCTTTCTTTCGGTCGGCTGTCTCTTGTGAAATACCTATACCTTCCGGTATTCCTCAAGGCAGCCAATTTGGTCCGCTGCTTTTCATCTTATATATTAACAATTTGCCAAATGTTATGAGTCTATCAGATTTTCTGATTTTTGATTGCTCTATTGGTTGTGTCGCTTTTCAATCAGATATTGACAGTTTCTTCATTTGGTGTAATAAAAGTTATATGTAGGTATTTAAATATTGAGAAGTGTAAAGCAATTAACTTTACCCGGTAAAATTCTCCACTTCTGACTACATATCATCAATGGTATTTATCCTGACAAAACCAACGAAGTCAAAGACCTTGATGTACTTTTAGACACCAAACTTAACTTTTTAACACATATTGACAAGACAATCTATAAAGCTTATTCCGCGCTATTAGGCTTTCTAGGAAGATGGACGCCTGATTTTAATGATCTTTTTATATTAAGGGTACTATATCTAGCTTTTGTGCGACTTCTTATTGAGTATGCAATCTCCAGTTGGTGTCATAATTGGGATATTCTTTTAAGGTGCTGGGAGTCTCTGAAGTGGTGATTTATTCGCTTTGCATTTAGACGTCTCCCATGGGCTAATCCTCTCACGCTTTCTCCTATTATCTTAAACTAACTATGCTCACTAGAAGAAGTGAGGTAACTAAGATAGCCTTCTTGTTTCAAAATATTACTGGTGCCATAGACGCTCCTGAACTTTTATCTAAAATTAACTTCAATATTCGCGCACGAACTTTGGGGAATGACTCGTACGCCTTGTTATATGTACCTCACCATCTCGCCAACTACGGTTTTATACCGCCTGTTTGCTCTATGGCGAGAGCCTTCAATGACCACTCCGAACTAATCGATTTTGACTTAACTTCGACAAAGTTGAAAATTTTGCTTTACGAATAAAAGTAATTTTTCCACTTTTATTTATACACATTTTGGTATTTGTTTTTATATTTTGTTTTTGCACTCTTTTTCTTTTCTTTTCTTTTGTAATAGTCAGGTGAATTTTTTTTGTTCTGTTGGCTCTGCTAAATAAATAATTACATAAAGGCGTTTCGGAAGACACTCCTTCACATATGCAACCGTTTTGATTGTGTCTGTTGTCTTGAAAGGTTATAATTTCTGACCATATAAACATATTCCTTGCAAACTTAAGTATTTAATGGGAAATTTGGTGCACCAACGATTATTATACTTGGAATTTGTGTCACCACTCTTTTTTGCCGCATAAAATTCTTGTCCTGGAAGCTGTTTAAAGTCCGCTTCACGTAAGTTTTATCATGCGTAATGCAACAGTCGAATTTTGTACTACGTTTTCATTAGCAGAAATTACGTAGTTTCTGTGAAATCATCAAAATCAGCCCAAAATTATGTAATTTTCCATGCATTTGAATTAAAACAGATGATTTCAACGTAATAATAAAAATAAATAAAATAATAAAATTACAATCGAAATTACATGCTTTTTTACGAGCATATGCCAAAATTCTGGAAGGATACTAACTTCGCTTCGGAATGTTAGTATTTTATTAGTTTCAAGATGGACGCCCGTGGCTATTAGCATGCATCATATGTCATACCTTGGTGTAACAAAGAAGGAGAGCAAGAAGAATACCACGTTACAAGCTGTGAACTATCAACAAAATTATCAAAAATATAGTGAAAACAGGCTCTCGTAATATCGAAAATTTTTTTTCAAAATTACGTAATTTCAGGCCCAGTGAAAATGTAATATTAGGGAATTTTCATACAAAACCCGACTCCTGGATTTTGCAACTTGGTTTTTTTCCGGTGTTCTGCTCAGTGTTTTCTGAATATCGAAACTTCGTATGTGTTCTTTCCTATTAATTCGGTAGGCGGTAGGAGATTATAATCTGGCCGAATCATTATTATCCATATATCTCAACGACATGTTGGGATTTCGTTTAAACTTGTCTACCATTAATTTAGGGCAATTTTATGTTCACTGAACCTGATTGCCTGCCTGACCCGGACTCCTGAAGTTTACTGAGAATATTTTAGTTCGTCGTCTTCGTCTTTGAGAGATATTCGAATTTTCTAAATTAATTTGCGACGTTCTTCTTACCTGACTTCCATTTCCACTGCATAAGTGCGCACTTTTTACAGATGCAATTTTACCTGCGTTCCTTAATATTGGCAGAAGATAGGAGGTCAGTTTTTTTCTTAATCAGATCTTATTAATTGTAATTATGGTAATGTCTCGTATTTGTCAATGCCTTTCATACAAAAACTATAAATTCCAGAAGAATTCGTCAAAAATTTCGTTCTTATTGGAAGTGCTGCTAACCGCATTTCCGCATACGTAGAAGTAGGTATTTAAGAAGATCCCATCAGAGTTGTAGTATATGTTTATTATTTTTAAATGCAGGGTGAGAAAATCTGCAAGTGCGGCCAATAAATTAGTACTGCTTCCTTGCCTCTCATGGACATCTTTCTGCCTTTATGCCTATACTTCATCTATAGTATAGTAGGCCAGTGATTCTTCATTTCCTTATCTGAGTTTGCTGCCTTGTTCCTAAGTCCTTAAATGTTTGGAGGGGTAGCATCGTAATATGATTTATATTCTTTTAGCCAATAACCACATTTACAATTGGCCCAGGTGACTCGAGAATTTTTTACAGCATCGTAGTATTCCTGTCCCTAAAGTACTAAGTCAACTTGTTTTATATTTTTACTTTCCTGCTATTTGTGCCGAATTCCCTTCCGATTGGTTCTCGTATCGCTTGACTTCCAATTATCGCTGAAATTCGGAGTTAGTCAGAGTTGCCGAAACTCAATTCTTATATGGGTCTTGAGTTGTTTTCCGTCAGTTCTTCCGTTGTACTAACTGCTCTAAATCGATCCACCATGTAACTAAAATTCACAAATGAGCCGATTGCTACCCGAAAGTGGTTAACTGTAAAAAATAGTCTGATTAAGATTTAATTAGCTTTAGCATAAAATCCATAGACCAAGGTTTTTTTTTTCGTTGGAAAATCCCAAGGATGGACTTCAAAGCCAACCATTGTACTAGCCAGCTATGTGCCAGAGGCTTAAATTTAAAAAATTGAAATAAGGCTAAGTAAGGGAAACAATGCAGGAGAGACTCGACGTGGGATTCGAGCCCACGAGCACGGGGATGGTAGTAAATATGCTTACCAACTGAGTTACAGATGCCACAGAGCAAGTGAAAAGTTATATGAAAGAAAATAAGGTGAACAAATAGAATCATGTGCCATAGAATATATCCGTCTTACATATGGAGGGTTTCCTACTTTTTTTTTGTACTCCTTCCCTCTTACTTATATCAACGGTCAGTTAATGTAAAGGAGAAGGAGTATGCCTCCAATTAGAACTGTACTGCGTCTTTATGTGGAGTTATACTGAGTCGTATTCTTTAATACTGAATTCCATAGGTGAGGAGTTATGTGCATTAAAATATGGCAGAACATAGTATCCGATTTCGCTGATATCCTCGGAAAGTTCTACGGACCTGAACCCGAATGGCATGATGTAATTCATCCATCGTCAAAATAGTATCCATACCTGACGTTACATCTAAGTCTCAACCTATAAATGCCAGTGTGCCCCAAGGCTCTGTTATCTCTCCGTCTCTCTTCCAAATTTTCTGATCTACTTTCCTTTGATTTCGCGTACTTGTTGAGAACTAGAAAGGGAATGTCGAATGTATGAAACGGGATTGCATGACTAGATCATTGAATAACGCTTGGGGCAAATCGAATTCAATGTATCTAAGACCAGAACTGTTGTCAAGATCGCTACATACATGGTCAATGTCCCAATGAAATATCTATTCTGATCACTTGTGGATTAATTCCTGCGCGGAATACTCGCGCACATCCTCTCACATTTCAAAATACTTTCGACCGTACCGTGAAATTTCGTGTTACTTTTTTATGCCGAACTGTGCGAATGTGAAACAATTTACCATCTTCTGTTTTTGCTCGGGGTTATAAAATGCGATGGTTCAAGAGTGACATATATCAGCACCTCCGCCACTCCAGTATATCCCCTATAAACCATTCCTTATTTCCATCTATCCATGTGTAAGAAAGCCTTGTCTTTATATGATAATTCTTCGAGTAATTTTCTTTCATGTCATCTTTATAAGTTTGTAGAATTTTCATATGGAATAACCGCGACCGCTGAGATCATCCGTTTATTTCACCCTCATCGGAAATAGTGCATGACTTTAGAATGATTTTTTTCATTGTCTACGTTCATACACTAAATCCCTAAAATTCCTTCAATACAATGTTGGCAAGTAGAGAAGAGAATGAAGGTACCCTTTAAAAAGAAATAGTTTTTTAAGTAAGTCTAATCGCAGTTATTTTTTCATAATCTCAGAATCGTTGCCTTCAAGCCCCATAAAAGCCCGAAAAATGCATACACTTAGGGAAAATCTGTTTCTGTCAATTGAAGCAGGAACATTTCTGGCCCCAGTACACCCCATTTCTCTGGCTCTATAATTAACTTATGTAAATATTTCCCATCAATTGGTTGGGTAAACAGCGAGCTCGGTGTGTAATTTGAAAGTAATTGTTTACTTTTGAAACAAATGTTTTAAAATGATAAAATTGAAGTGTAATCGAATAACAGATGTCATTTTCAGTCTTCTCACTTTGCTGTAAAACGTTCTTACACAGATACAGCTCTGCATACATAGCACTGCTTCCAAGTATATGTAGGTACATAACATAGGACTGAAAGTACATTATACTCCGTCTCTATGAAGGGGGATGAGGTGACGCTGTTAGCTATAGCAGCGATGAGTCAAGGCTTGGCTTTGTAGCATTGAATGGGGAACAACAGGGTGACGACAACAACAGGCCATAACAAGCCCAACACCACCCGTCAGCCACTTTTAAGCCAGGATGAAGTACCCTTTTCGATGGAATCAAAGCATCAAGTCCACCTTCCGATTCATGTGTATCTGTCTGTCAGATATTTGCACTGAAGTCCCAAATTAGCATATGAAAACAGAAACAATTACAACAGAGCTCGAGTGGTTTGTGGAAATGAAAAGCAGATCTTCTAGGGTATCTTTGTGCAACCCCTCCACTAAATCTATAATGCATGGTTCTTGTATACCTAACCTACCCATCTACTTACCTACCACAGTTTTGTTGCCAAGGCATGTTGACATCATGAATCACTTTTTCAAGTCTATTCACTTTTGCTCTGATGTCCTCGAGTGCCTGCGCATCACTCTTCCATGTTACATTCTCAGTCACATGGATGAAGAAATGTCGGAGAAAGTCGCTATAGAGCTATAGTGCACCCCTCTATACGTTCACAAACAGAACTAACTATACCCGCTGTATGGGTTATGAAACCCTCACGTAATTCAGTTACACGTGTATTTCATGTCAGGAGGTTTTCAAGTGACCAAGAGGAGCACTATTATTATACATATTTGATAACAAGTGAACAATTGTCGGCATTGCATGTAACTGACATTTAGTGTGCTTTAGCCCCGGGGAGGCTAACAGAAGGAATTGTGTGGCACGACTGGGTTAACCACGGCCGATCGTCGTTGTGGACACGAAAAAAGAGAGTCAAATCGAAGTTCTAATTATGTCAATTATACTTACCTGTATGTAACGCTATCGAGAGTGTGCCTGACTTGGCCTTGATTCCATTGTTTAGGATTCCTCTAGCATGCACGAAATCGTCTTTAAATCTTGTCAAAAGGTGCTGATTGAACGCAGGTAAGCGAATCGTGACATGGTTAATACATGCAAGGTGAAGTAGTGTAATCAATTCAACGAGCCTAAAAAAAATAGAATTAATCAATCAGGCGAGTTTCATTCATGAAATGTTCTTTTTTTTTTATGAAAATGGTGGGAGTACAGATAGACGACTCTGTACTAAATGTTGCTTAATTGATAAATATGTTTAGATTAAATTGGGAATAATGTGTCATTTCTGTAGAGCTCTTTATAAAGCTAATTTGATAGACGCATTATAGGAGTTTTATTTTTTGACTTTGTTATGACTCGCTAGAGCTCCCTGAGGCCTGTCCCTAAAAGCGGAATATTAGTTACATATAAGTTAAGATAAGTTACCTGCTTTGTGTCCTTCTTGTCCAGTGTGCAAGACGTTAGAAAAAAATTCTTTTATATATTGCAGAAGCAAAATAGAAATAACACTTCCCTGGAGCGACCTAAGCGATTGTTTTCAAATGTGTGAAAGCCCAGGCTGGTAAAATTCAAGTCCCGTAAAAATGAATGTAAATCATTGTCCCTAGAAGCACAAAACAAATTGTAATGACAAACATAAAGCATACGAGGGCATAATATACAACCTGGAAAAACAACAATCATGCACATACAATGCATACGTCATGCCATAACATTAGTATAACAAAACATACAACATATAGCATGCTTACATGATGAGTTGTAGTCACTGGAATTACCTCTTTGCTCCTAGACACCACACAGGATTCGACAAGTTTCTATAATTAGATAAGATTAGGTTGGGTGTTCTTTAGCCTCTCATTTACTGCTACCTGAGAGATCTATTGTGAGTCCCCGTTCAAGGTTTTCTTGATTTAGACTGTATATAAAGTCCAGAGCCACATGGGATTGAGATTCCACTCGTAATTTGGTGGAGGAAAAGCATGTTCGAGGTGGAGTACTGTCCACCTGGCAAATAGTTCAAAATTGTATGTAGAGCAAATGACCGGACGTTTCGCATCAAGCCCATCTTATTTAGGTGATACCGCAAAGAGCAGTGGCCTGAGAAGATCTCTGTAAACATTTTAAGCTCTGTTCTCCTGTTTTCCGAAAGAGGTGTCGATAACTTTCTTGCCTGACGAGGAATTTCCCAATAGATGCACTTTTGTTTGTTCCCCCAGTTATAAAAAATAAATAAAGGGTAGTAGCACAGACAAGAAATACCCAGATATCGACGATAGTACTAAGAAATTGATGTATGGAAGAGCTCATAGCAAACCTCAATAACTCACTGATCTCGGCTAAATATATCATGGGTACGAACCCAAAATGTTTCTCGATATGGGTAAAATTTCATTTCTTTCTTACATTTTAAATTGATAAAATTTCTCAGAATTCATGTGCATTATTGGTGGCTGAAGACGGTCCGAACAAATGCTGTCTGTCATATTGCGTGATGAGTTGGTTGTGAGGGTGGGTTAAGTTGGATAAGTATACAAAATTACACACTTTGTCGAAATTTTTTGGCATGGCATGGGTACAAATCGCAGATGTAGGCAAATAACGCCTACGCATATCACAAACCGCCACAACCAAATTAGGTAGATTTTGCTTTTTTTTATTTCCGCATTTAAGAAAATTGCAAATTTTAACAAACAAAAAATGGACTCGAAGGATATTAGCTAGGTATGTTCTTTTGTGTCCATAAAACAGGGCAGAACAAAAGATACAAAAAGAATGCCTCATACATTTTCATAGAAACGATTTAAATGAAGCGAACAGTACAAAAAGTTCGCTTCAATCGACAGAACAATTTGTTCTCTCCAGTATTTGGGAGTTCTAGAACAAAGTACACACAGCTATTGTTTCGCACATTAGAAATGTTTTAAATATGACTTATACCAGTAGGAAGGTTAGTAGAAAGTTAATGCAAATCGATGATAAAATGCGACTGTACACTGAAATTTCCACTTACTCTAATAAATTCAGTTCGTGGAATGCAAAGAATGACAGTGCGTATGTCCTTAAATACAGCAAAAGAACGAATAATTTCAAGAAATCTCAGAAATTTCGGCCTACCTGCCTGACTGGTCATGAAATATGAAAATAAATATCGGGATTCAAACTAAGAGCAAAAAGTTGGTTGTATTGTATATAGTGCAAGTTATTGAAAACAATTAATGTATTTACTGCCCCCCCCCCCCAATATTCACCAACAAACAATCCATCAAGACGATAGATGGAATTTGTTTGGACCGTCTACAGCCACCAATAATGCACACGAACTCTGAAGAAATATGGTCGATTTAAATTCTAAGAAAGAAATGATTTTTTTCCTATTGTATTGACAAATATTTTTGGTTCGTACCCATGATATATTTAGCCGAGATCAGTGAGTTATTGAAGTTTGCTATGAGCTCTTCCACACATCACTTTCTTATAGTACTACCGTCGATAACTGGGTATTTCTTGTCTGGGGTAGTAGCTTTGAGGTAACACTCCGAAATACCATTAGATTTAAGTTCTGAAGTTTTTGTTTAATGATAAATAATAAACTATATATGCAAATCTGAGAATAAAAGAAAATATTAAAGTTAGGTAGTATTTATTTATTTTGCGCTCTATCATTGTTGAGAAAATTAATTTTAAACTTACCTGATCTAGCTTCTTATCCAGATTATCTCAGTATTACATTCCCAACCTCACCCAATAAAACTTCATTTTACGACCGAAACTTTATAACACGGTTATTAAAAATGCACGGATAGATTAGTGTTCCCAACCCAAGATAAACGTCGGTAAATACTTTTGAAGAAAATTTTCTCAAATTAAGAAATGTGAAAACTTTAAGGGATGAATATCTAATAAAAATAAATTTTAATAGGATATTCAAATATATCAGACTAAAGCTTATGTGTTGCCGATTATTTTCACAAAAAATAAAATATATAATATTATTAATAAATACAAATCGATCCCAAATCCCGATTGAAAAATATTCTTTTGCAAGACTTCCAAAATAGCGGACGATTTCGTAAAAAGCAGACGGCCTGGCAGGTGAAGGCCAGCAGTTTTTGACAGAAGTTCTAAATTGGTCAGTAGTGCGTCGGAATAGTTATAAAAAAAAAACCAAAGAGAAATATAAAATATAAAATCTAAAGAATCAGAAATGAATAAATTTTATAACGATTGTGAGCGACTTGAATTTAAATAATTTTTCCACAACAAACTCATATAGAGTTATTGGGCTCAAACAAATCGCGCGGGGCCATCTATAGGTAGCAATACAAGATGAAAACTTATAATTTTTATAGTACACACTGCAGTTATGACGAATCATCTCCTGAGGTGTCAATATCGTATGATGAAATAATAGAAAAAAGTTATGAAGACGAATTTTTTGTTGAAAAATCTATGGCCAAAATTACGCCTGAAACAGAGGTCACAAATGCACCGACGCATTCGACAAAGTCCCCAATCGCACACCTAGATATGTCATCATTTTCAGCAAATTCTCCGGAGGTATCAAGTAATGGGGATAGGTAAAGAAAACAAATGACGAATTGCTTGGTCTTATGAGATCCCTTACAGATGAGACAGTGAACATGTTACCAAAAAAGCAGCCTTTTACGATTGCCTGAGAGGTCAGCTGGAAGAAGCAAAATTACCTCCTCAACGCTTCGTGGGTTTTCAGCTAAAAGTTTTCAAATTTTTGAGTAAGGAGATGGCATATCTCGGATGTAATACTCCATCTATAAGCAATAATTAGTAAACTTAAGCAGTCACTTCAATTTACTAATAGCAATGAAACCTAGGCCAGTCAATTGGAATAAAACAAATTTTGTTCACTTCATACAGAGAGTTTTATTTGTTCAACCTTTACATGTACCTTGGACTATTGTTATACCTTCTTTGATATACGTGATTGTCCTGTCCTCCAAAATTTTCCGGATACCAAACGCACTGCTGGGGGTATTCAACCGTCTAAAAGGCCTGCATTGGTGTAAGACTCTGACCTACTTTCGCCACAATCCTTCAACTCTGGTGTTCACATCGAAACTGTTCACGTATTCTGGAGGACAATATCTGCCATCGTTCATTTTAACGAAGTTGTGCAGCACAACAACAGCTTTTACAATTTTTTCAGCATACCCGGGTAAGCAATTTATAACATTAAGCAGCACCCTCCATCGCATAGTCATTATACCAAATGTATTTTCTATTTTTACACGGGCTTTTGACAAAGTGTTGTTGAAAATTTCTTCACTTGAGTGTAGGGTGATCCAGCGTAAGGCCTCATTATGTTAGTTTTAATAGGGAAAGCAGCATCAGCTGCAATAAAATATGGCAACTTTACGTTAGAATTCGGGAGATTTTCGTTATCTGGAAAATTAATGCTTTTCTCCAAAATTGATCTCCCAAAAACACCACCATCACTTTGTATTGTATTGTACTGTACTGTACAGGGTTTCTTCGGCGAGAGAACGGCAAAGTGGTACACTTACTAATGCTCAAAGGAGTGAAGTTTATGGAGCACGATTTATGGAAGGCGTCTAATTCCGAGTTTAACACTATAGATTTACCAGACCAGTCAAAATGACTGGCCTTGCGATTTCAATTTAAAAGGTCTACTTAAGGTAAAATTTTCTTTCCGAAAAGATGTCATGACTTTTATAGCAATAAGTAAAGAATCAGTTTTATGATGTTTATATTGTTTTTTATATATTCGAAACAAAAATATTTTTTGTTATTGACCCTTATACCAGGACCAGTCAAAATGACTGGTATATGTTTCTATGGAATTAAATGACGTTGGCGCCGTTATAACAAAGAATAAGGGTCATATTTATGATCATTATGGATAAATGTGAATTTGCAGAAATTAGATCCCAGCAAATTCATGATTCTAGTGAAATATGTAATACATTTCCAGTAATTCATTAAATATTTTGTCGTCGACTGTGAAAAATTGTTGTGCATATTAGCAAGAAATATTTACGTAGATACTGAAATATTCAAAAATAGATTCTTTGGTAAGAAAACTAAATACAGAGAGAAATATCTTCGTATTATTAGTTTCGATTAATTTTTATAGTTCTCATCAGACCCTGAAAATGGCAAAACGAATGAAATTGTCTGCGAATTTGTAAAATATAACCAGCATACTTATGGAATGTTCGGATCATGAAAATGATGAACCGTCTGATAGCGAAAGCGAATTATTTGACAACCAAAATGAAGATGTTATTATCGAGAGTAGTGATAGTGACATGTTTGATAACGACAATGGAGATGAGTCAAGTGACAGTAAATACGAAAACATTTCAAATATACATATAAGATGACGTATGCGATTGCCTTCCAGTTCTGCAGACGAAAATGAAAGTGAATTACAAGATCAGAAAACTGAAATTGGTGCAGACGGAACTATTTGGAAAAAAATCGAAGAAGAAGGTGTTGGTGGAAGATTACCAATTCGGAATATTTTCAGGGATATACCCGGGCCTATAGCACATGCAAGAAAAAATATTATGAACGGGGAACTAAGAAGCGCATTTTTATTACTGATTGATCATCATATTTTGGAACATATAAGGACTTGTACAAAGCTAGAAGCCTCTGGAGTTTCGGGGAAAGAATGGATACTTACGAAAGTAAAATTGAAGGCGTTTATTGCCATATTATACGTACGTGGGGCGTACGAAGAAAAATCTTTGAGACTTGAATATTTATGGAATAACAAGTGGGGATCAACATTTTTTTCAACAACTATGAGTAGATGTGATTTTGCTGATATTCTACGTTATATTCGATTCGACAAGAGACATTAGAGGAGTTAACGATAACAAACAGACAAATTCGTTTTAGTTTGAACATCTGTTCCCAACAAAGGCTAGATGTAGGTTCACCCAATATATGCCAAAAAAACCTCACAAATTTAGTATAAAATTTTGGCTGGCGTCGGATGTTGAAACTAAATATGTAATAAATGGATTTCCTTATTTAGGAAAAGATGAGACTCGAGATTCTTGAACACCTCTAAGTGAATTTGTTGTTTTAAAACTTTGAGAACCATATATTATGAAAACTAGAACTGTAACGACGGATTATTTCTTTACGAGTATTCCCCTTGCTTCAAAATTACTATTTAAAAATACTTCGTTGGTTGGAACAATACGTTCAAACAAGAGAGAGCTTCCGAAAACCTGCAAACAAAAGAAAGGCTCGTTTTTCAACGTTACTTTTAGAATCAAGTGGATGTACACTTACAGTTTAGAAGAGCAAAACCGAATAAGAAAGTACTTTTACTAAGTATAAAACACAAACATGTCAAAATTGATAAAAATAACAAAAAATTACCCAAAACTGTGTCCTTTTATAACAAAACTAAATGTCACGGACCAAATGGCATGAAAATGTAGTATTAAATTAGGCTCCCAAGAGGTGGCCACTTCAAGTTTTCTTCATTATCCTAAACTTAGCCGGAATAAATTCCTGAATATTGTATAAAAAAACACAAAGGTGAAAACATATCAAGAAAAGACTTTTTGTTCCGTCTAGCTGAAGAATTTGGTTCAAGGCAAAATTCAAAAAAAGTTGATATACCAAGTAAATGGTGTCAAATAGGAAATAACAATAAAAATAAGACTATAATTATTTGCTCTATATGCAAAAAATATGTATGCGGGAAATATACAAAGAGTAAAATGTATGTATGTAAAAATTGTGATTGATTAAATACTAATAAAATTAATATATATATTCTATATAATGGAAAGCGCACCACGAAATACAATGCCCTGCGTACGACCTGACAGATCGGAATAAATCCAGTTGACAAAAATAGCAGTAAACCAAAGTATAGAGAGCTTATGGATTAGAACCCTGTGATTAATTCTACCGAAAGCCTTGCTAAAATCAATAGAAATATAGTCGACTTGCTTACCACGTTCAATGGCGTGAATACCAGAATTGGAGAATTCAAGTAAATTACTGATTTACCTTTCATATGATTATAAATATCATTTAGTTATTTATTTGGGAAAAAAATTTGATAATAAATATGACCTTGAAGTTATTTTAGGAACTTTCTGGTAAAAATTAATCATAAGGCGAGTTTTTGGTCATATTTATATCAGAAAATTATTCCCATGAATTTTTTTTTTGTAAAAAAGTAAAATAAAATAACTATAATTGGTAAGGAAATAAAGTAAATGTTATATACATAATTAAACAATTACCAGGTCTGTCGGATATAGGTCTGACTAAGACGTAGTGCTAAATGAGGTGGATCCAGTATATTGAGTTGGATCACTACATTGAACCATACAACACTCAAATTCATTTGATGTAAAAACTTTCTTTCAATTTCATTAATAAACTCGCTCGTCATTTATAGAGAATTTAAAAATCAATAATCAATTCCTCATTAGATACATGAATGCAAAGACTACTTAGTATGTTATGTTAACATTACTACAACACATATAGAAATAATTTACCATTGTAGATATATCTTACCGGGGTAATATCACGCAAGCACCATTCCACCCCTTCCTTAATTCAAATCAAATTACTCTGACGGTTCAGGTGCACTTTAGTAACAGATTGCAATCCATAAGCGCGTTATTTGCTAAGCCCCCAATAAAGTTCTCTCGCTCTCTACACCCCGTCATTTCAGCCTTAATTCCCTGAAGCCTTGTCTTGCTACTGTACTGTAGAATGTAGCTCTGAGTTTAATTAGAGTCGAAACAAACAAAAAAATTGCACGCCCGAAAGGATTAAAAGTATCCTATCAGGAACGTCTAACCCTTCCGCAACAGTGAAACACAATTTTCAAGCTGGAAAGGGCTTAAATACCACCAGATAATTGAAGATTATTATCTTTAATACGATCTCCTTATTATTTTAAATAATTCCCCGAAAAGCTTGTTTCGCGCTAGCTAAGGATTATCGAAGTCAAAAGGGAAAAATGCGTCGAAAAGGGTTGATTCGTTGGTTGGTTGGCATTTGTATCCGACTAAAGTCAAGTTCTTAAATCGCATTTTCTGGTTTTTTTTTCCTAATTAAGTTAATTGATTTCGGTTAGAATCGGAATGCTGGGTCCAGCAAGCGGAAGCCGTGTCACAACCGAAAAGAACACAAACGTGGGTTACACAGGGTTACCGTTAAGCGACGCGTACGTAAATTAATGACAAAACATTAAACTTTTGAAACTCTTCGTCTGATGATGATGATCATGATGCCTAGAGCAACGACGACGATAGATGGACAGGCAGGCATGCGGGGGAGAACAATGCGCGCCCCAAAATACGGACAATTGGTGGCGGCAACGGGGTGGTTTGGGAAAACGGCTTGCAGGGAAACGTACGGAAAAAGTCTAAATGTTTATTGGGTTTCCAAACGTCCATTTATAGACGTCCAGACGTGATGGCTTACATGTACATGTCAACATTTTAATTAAAAAAAAGGATACGGAACAGTGAGCTCTTGGTTACGCGCAAAAGGGTGCGAATAAATGAACTCTTCTCAACGACGGAATTTTATTGCCTGCGAACATTGTTCGAATCATTTTAATTTCATTTGTAGTTAGTTGACACATGTTGTGGGATCCCCCGAATTCAAATCCAATGACCATATATGGGGGTATGTAAAGCAACACAGCATTGAAGAAACCCCATCAGGCGGGGTGGCACCCTTCTCTCGACATGAATGGAGGAGCTCTTGAATTCCAATTCGCATTATTGCATGAAAGCTATTACCCATGCCAGAGGACTTCAGTAGCCACTTTGAAATTGATGAATGCGCCTTCACAACTGCTCCGAATAAAACATCAGTCCGAAATGTGATTAATATATCGCGTCATCAGTTGGATTAAGTTATGTAGAAAAAAAATTTTATGGATTTAAATTTAAACAAAATGTTACATGATTCATCATAATAAAAAAACACTCGATAAAGATATAAAAAACAATCAACATATTATTTTACACTTGACTCTCCTAAACATTGCATCCTTTGAATCTTTTGAATTTACTAGAAAACTTTTTCAAAACGGTTAAGCACTACGAGTCGCAAACAATGCAATCAAAAAGTGTTGAACTTCAGCCAATGAAAATTTCTATAAGTATTGCTGTGAAAAAACAACCCGCTGATGTGGCCATTGAGACAGGCAACCTTATCTGAGACAGTTATACTACGTATCTTGACCATGAAACACTGGATAGTCTGGAGGAAACCCTCTAATAGAAGGTGATACCAACTTCTACGAACTTGGACAAAGAGTGTGAACTTCTTGAGAACACTTCCTTGATGGATGATGAAAATATCTTCACATGAGAATTCTCTGGAGGAAGAGGAGCGAAATTAGAAGTAGCTAATTTTATGCAAATCAAACTTAACCACAGTAGGGCGGACACCGTCAAACTATAGAGCTTCCTCTAATTAGACACCTCAGACTCAAGCACGATTTTGTGAAAGAGTTCGAAAGAAGGAAGGATGGAGATCATAAACCCCTCATCTCTTTAGATATCTTTTGATCTGTAATAATTTCTATCATACGATTTAGGAAAGTACGGAGGAGAGTCGTAGAGAGAAAATGTACATGTACGAAATTAAAAGCATGCTGTCGTACAGAGTTTGTAGACCCGATTTTTTTTTAACTAGCATGGTAATAATTTATGAATATCATAGAAAAAAAAGTATTTCTACTTAAAAATCTGCCTTTTACTGACTTCCCATATTTAGAAAAGAAGTCAGAGTAAAATACAAAGAAATTATTCAGGGCAAAAATTGAGCAATAAACTATACTTGTTAGAAAAAGGGAGCAAATTTTTAACAGCTCCTCCATAATTTATTGTCGAGTAATAGAAGGAAAAAAGTGGGGGTAAAAGCCTCGTACGATCATCTCGATAAGTAAAAGTGTCATCTAACGCATTCTAATCAGTGCATTTTGCCAATCACCTATGGTCACGGTGAATGGAATTCACCCCCTCAACGCAAATGATGCACTAGTATTCGAATACTTTTTGTTATCCGCAACATACTTCCCATGCAAATATACATAATAAGGTTGGCGCCAATCTCCATTTGTAGACTACACCTCAATTGCTGATAGATTCATCCTGCAGTCAGTTGTGCATGATAGCGATTACCTCTTTGAGACTATGCTAGGTGCCAACTACAAGGCGACCATTTTCAACTGTTGACAAACTTTAGTATTTACATAGGTGACACAAAATGGTGGGAAATACTAGTACACATATTTTCTGCGAACATATTGTTGAAAAAATAGGCATACGTCTTGAAAATAAATATCATGGTTTTCTAGGCAGAATTATAGTCAGCTTTGAAGTGGGAAGATATTTTTTTCATATTTGCAATAAAAACCTAAGAGAGAGAGAGAGATTAACAGATAGTGGAACAGTCAAGCTGCTGCCAAAGCCTTTATCAAACCATTTGCAACCTAAAAATTGGTATTCGAGTGTAACACAACTCTGACCTCTCTTTTATTTTGTAATCGGAAACTCATTTTATGGGTAGTACATCACAGCAATATCAGGAGAAACAAAAAGGCAGACGAGCTTGTTTCTATTGGAATAATTTGGGAAGCCCTCCCCCCATTATAATCATAATTGAAAAAAAATAACATGTCGTAAATACTGTAACTTGGTCTGACTGTCAGTACAGCCGACCTTGGCTTTATGGCCCATTCGCAGAACTACAAAAGAACTGTGGGATTAAGGCTAAATAAGCCAATCTGGTGCCCATCCGTACTCTTTTCTCGATAGGCATTTACACAGGATGAGACTACCGTGAATGAAGAAAAAATGCAAAATGTCATAATATGACCGACATTTTCAATAAACACATTCTCAGTATTCTCTGTTCAATCCCAATAACCCTCGAGTGATTTAATGAGCATATTTCAACTTTAATCTAAATTACAATAACTGTACCATTCGTAGAAGAAGAAAATCTCTAAACGGAAGTTCTCACAATCTCGTAACCTTAATTTATCCTAAATTAAGAATCAATAAAATTTAATTGCCCAAGAACTTTACAAGGAACTGATTGCTTTTCCCAATTCTTATAAAAAAAAAATCCGAAAGAAAACTCGCAGTATTCCAAGAATTTATCTTCTTTTCAAAACTAAGATCAAATGGGATTATCTCTTAGAACTTTCACTTTCAGCTGTGAAAATACAGTGAAAAGTGAAAATTCTACGACGAGAGCACCCATTACAATGAAGATGTAATAACGTAACACAACATGACATCGGACATCAAAAACACAGATTAATGGACGTAACAGATTTCCACTTAGCCAAGCGGAACAAAGAGGCATTTTCCCATGAAGGTATTTATGTAACCGGCTTTTCCGATGCACAACTTCGTTCGTCCGCAAGTTTGTATTCATAGTGGTCATTTGCCTGCACCAAGTTAAGCCCAATCCGCCACTTGGGAATAAGTACCATGTCCCATATGAGGAGTCTTTAATGAAAGCAAATGTCGTTTGATGATGCTCTCGTCATGCATGTTAAGCTTCGTACGTATTCCAAAGAGCTCATTAAGCGCGCAACAGTTTTTGCTAACCATTCCATCCATCGTTCAATGTATCTCTGGATACATAATGCACAGATGAAATCAAAGGCTTAGGTATATACTACCTCAGGTAGCATCTGATGTTTTCATTGCTCCATTCCAGCAGGTGTCACTTGAGTGCTCTTTTAACCGTGACAATTTGAAAGAGATTAGGGCGAATGTATTGAAAGGGCTGAAAGGGAGTCTATTTTGGTGCATACACAAAAGCAATCAAAGGAAACATCCTCAACAGGCCATTCGAACACAAAATTTGATTAAGAGTCTAATCCACTTAGACTCTAGAGACTAGCATTGTTGCCTAATTCCAGCACATCAAAGCCTGTTGCACATGGTTCTGCATTAATTGAGGCGTTACAAAGTGCGTGTGAAAATTCTTTGCGCATCGTATTAGTTCGACCCTGAAAAAAGGGGTTTTCGAGTTTGATTTCAATAAAAACTGACAATTCCTAAAAAAAGAAGAAAAAAACAAAAGAAAAATATCACTAGATAAGCAATTGAACACGGTCCACTAGACAACCTAAAGTGGCGTGTCTCCTACTGTTATACGTGGGAATCAATCAATTAAGAACAATAAAATGCGTTGAGGTGTTGGAGACTTTAAATTTGATGAGGCTTTCATTGGATTTATTTATTGGTTATATATAAATATATATATAAAAAAAAGAGGAGTAGAAAACGGTTTGTGGGAAAATGTGTAATTACATATTTGACTTAACAAATGGGATAGTATTGGGGTATTGGACGTGTTCAAGGTGAGCAAACTATCAAATAAATATATAGAAAATGAGCCATATGCTAAATTTCGAAATTGTGGGTTTCTATACATTATAAACTTACCATCAGCTGGACTTATCCGTTTTTGGATAATGGAAAAATTCGTCAGTATGATCTTAGAGACCTTAGATCGCTTTGGTTAAATTCTTTTAAAAACCATAATTTATATCCATATTTGTATTTCAAATATGTGGGCAAGTAGTACTTTTTCATCTTGTTATAGAGAAGCCTAAACAGATATTTGGTAAGTGAAAATATTTCATAATTAATAGTTCATACAGGTTTAATATTGAAAACATATTTACTTATATTCCATAGTATTCCGTCTTCAAACATTATTTTTTAAGACGAATGTAAAAATTGTTGTATCGGAAAATTGTAACTGACTTTCTTTTATTCACAACATATTGAAAGTGCTTGCAATCCTGTCTAGTTTACCTATGATATACAAAAAAAAAAGGTGATGCATTTCGACCCAGCGATCAGAGATCTTTAACAAAGGAACTGAATGTAGAAGTGTTTACTATTACCCGTGCAGAATTTGGACAAGTAATAAAGGGAAAGCTTTTTAATGTTTACTATAGAAAAATAAAATCTCTATCTCAAGCCGGAATTATCTATTATATTATATTATATATAGCTAAAGGTCTATATCGATAAAAAAACCAAATTTCCATTGTTTCAGGCAGAAATAGACACTAGCTTACGATATCCTTGAATCATACGTTTACAAGATGCAAACCTCGCAGGGCTAGCTGAACAATTAATATCAAAAGCAGCATCGTTTAAAAGTACTACTGTAAAAAAATATATGAAAAGTTTACCTGTAGAAAGACTAGGTAAGCTATTTTTATACCCTAGATGAAATCTATAGGGGTATACTAAGTTTGTCATTCCGTTTGTAACACCTCGAAATAATGATGGTAGAGCAAAATGAATTGGACACCCACGCATAATATTAAAAGTTATTTTGATTTTTGCATGTACGTCCGTCCGTCCGTCCGTCTGTCTGTCTGTGCGAAATTTTGTACACGGACTTAAAAAAATAAATAAAATTAAGCTCGAAAATGAGACAAATCGGGCAACTCCTTCGTGGGGTTGCCATACAAAACTTTCGTTTTTCACTATATATTTGGACACTGCTTGAGTTCGCGTCGACGTAGAGTGCTGAAATTTCGTACATGATGTTTTTACTACATTAGCAAATAAAATGTCAAAAATGAACTAAATCGGGCTACTCCTTCTTGTTGTTGCCATATACAAATTTAGGTTTTTTACGTATACTTTGAAAACGAAATTGGTTATGATCATTTTTTCTGTGCGACAAACCATTCTAGAAATATATGCGAAAAACAACTTCAAAATCAATACTTGAATAGATCGGTGACCATACGAAATTTAATACGGGCATTCATCTAGGGTATTATACGAATAGGTCATAGACCAATTCTAGCTTTTTTGCTTGTTAATTTCTGTTTTCAGTCTTTCCAAATTTACTACAATGCTCTTGTTTTTATTAAATCACAACGATGTGCAATCATGTTAAAAGGGACATATCCATGCGATCCTGAATTCTTAAGAACACGTTTTTAACTTTCGAAATATATTTTTAAAGATCCCAAAATGAGACAATATACAAAAGAAAACATTCAAAATTAGAAGTGCAAGAATGTTTTATTCAACATTATGAGGTAGGGAAAGGTATCGTACCTTGGTCCAAATTTCAAAAATCGTGCTGTATTTCATAATGCAAAATATATACATAAAATTCGTCTCACAAAAATTGGGCCCTGAAATGTCCGTTACAAAATTTATTATTTATTGGACTACTAGTGTTTACTATTTTTGACTTACCGCAGATTTTGTCCATATGCTTTTTTCGGATCAAGGCACAATTCTGTCTTGTACTTTGGTCCATCGTGATTTGTGCCTTGGTCCTAAGTAATAAATTATTTAAAAAAAAGAAGAGAAAAACACCTTTTCATAAATGATATTAATCTATAATATATGCTTACATGTAGGGACTACGACAGAAACAGAAGTTCTACAAAAATTTAACATAAAGGAAAACCCATTTTGACAATCTGAGAGTTTTAGCAGAGAGGAACGGCATTTATCCCAGTATTTTTTAATTAAATTCATTTTGCAGAAAAGCGCTTGTAGAGAGGATCGAATTGAAAAACACGATCGATTCATAGTTCACGAAAGAAGAGGTCAACGGAACAATTTGATATGTCAAATGAACGAGAGCTACCAGATTTAAACCAAAAAATATAAACTGCCTAAATCGGGATTACTCAAGCTTTTTACAAGGTTATTTAAGGCGGAAATTTCCCTAAACTCCCCTGTATATTTTCAAAATATCTCGCACGGAACTCATCGTAAACGTCCGATCCGATTTAGTTAAAAATCATCTTAGAGGATACCGACATGGGTTTAGAGCAGTTTCTTTTGTCACGGTAAAGGCTAGGGCAGAAATTCAATAGGGTGTTGCCCTGTTTAAAACTTATTCAAATCTAACAATTTCGAATGTAGAATTGTACGTATTTGAACTAATTGCTGAGTTTAGTACTGAATTAATCAAGTCAGAACGTTGACAAATGTTAATGGCTGCCTTGTATCAATATGACACATGCACTTCGTATAATCCGACGGATCGAATTTTCTTGGTGACTCGAATGGGTCAATAGTTGTCTCTAACTCAGGGCTAGATTTTTTCTCGTTTTTCCTTCCGGTGACAGTCTGCCATTTTTGGTCTATTTTCGTTTTACTTGATCCATTTCAAATTCAATTTTACACCTTATCGGTTTTCATTGGAAACTGTTACCCAAGTTGAGAATCATATAGA
This sequence comes from Dioctria rufipes, assembly GCA_963924295.1. Taxonomy (NCBI): domain Eukaryota; kingdom Metazoa; phylum Arthropoda; class Insecta; order Diptera; family Asilidae; genus Dioctria; species Dioctria rufipes. Next base: position 50,225,310 of record OZ002743.1, read on the forward strand.
AATCACTGTTCGGCAGCTCGGCGTGCAACGGTTGGTAATATTAGATGACATCTGTTAGGCAGAAACTAAAACACTTTTTTCACCTTGTCTCATGATATGCTAGTTTTGATTAATACTTAGCTAGCAAGGATGATCTTTAGTTTTCATTGAGGAAATTACCATTCCGATTTTTTGACGCGATATTGGGGAAGAAGATTTGTGGGACCTCATAATTAATATTGAAGTTATAGTGATTGTTCTGCGCCAAAAGCACCTATTTCTTTATAAATAACGTGGAAATCTTGTAAGCGTAATTCAAGATTTGCCCAGTTTGTAGAGTTTTCATTAATAATCTACGTAGTAGAGAAGTGGTTAGCAGATATTTGTTACAGTAATGCACCTTAAAATTGTACGTATATGAGGCATGGTTTGATAACCAAACTTCGGCTGTAAGTCATCAAGGTAAAAGAAGGACGTTCGGTAGCATGATCTATACAAAGCGTATGCAAGAATCAACTACATATTCTATTGCAGTTGAAAATGTTCGTCATAAGAAAAGAGGTGTACATTTTAACAACTTACTCCCTGTACTAATTTACAAAAAAAAAAAAAACAAAACATCAGTTATGAATGGTACTATGACGTTCCAAGCGTGGTATAAAATTTGGTTGACACAGAAGGTTTCGGCATGCTACCAGAATGGCCAATGATATAGCATGATCCTCATAATGGTTGGCGAAAGAGATCACCACAATTAAGATCCAATCCAATAGATTTTTGTTATGGTGATTTTCTTGAAGCTTAAACAAAAACATAAAAATATTTTACTTTTCTTCTTGTACCCTGTTCAGACCCCCCTCGCCTTTGTTTTTTTGGCGGATATTTTTCCATCACCCTATTCACACAACAAAATCATCCACTTCATTCAATAAATGGCAACTCAGCTAAGTAATGGATTTATCTCAAACTGATTTGATTATGAACTGACTTGTAGACATTTTACTAACCTCAATTTGCATACGCAATTCCGTATGAAGTCTAACAAGGGACTGGTAGAGCTAGCGGATTTGATTACCGCCTCTAGAACTCCTTAAATCTAGATATTAGTGGCCTACGATTTAGAATTGGGTGCACGAGCAATATAAAGATATTAATTAATTCGAAAATTAGAGCGCCATTTATCATCATTGTGGAGAAAATAGGCGATTAATTATGTTTCAGTTATAAACTTTTGCCGATAAAAATAAAATTAACAATTCCTAGTTCGAGCGTGTAATAATGAAATTTATTAACATTCAAACATTTTAAATTTTATTTAGTTCCATATTTATTGCTTATTAATCTATTTAGTCGTATGTACAAAGCACATGAGATAGTTTACAGGTAGAAATTACACTGCCAAACTTTTGCTAGGTTTTAAAAATAAAGTAAAGTCTAAAAAATACTTCATTTTAGCAGTAAACTCATGAAATAAAATTTAAAAGTAAAAAAAAAAGAATAAGATAACAAGGCAATTCAGCTAAATAAAAACAAAAACTGCTGTAAATTCAATTATTATAAGAGTTCAAAATTAAATATCTAATTATTTAACGTCAGAAATAAATCAAATTTAGTGCTACTGTACTATGAAAAGTATGCAAATATAATTTTCAAAATTTTTAAAATGATTAAATTTCAGTAAAAAAAAAAACACTTCCGCATTCTACGACCTTAAGCAGATGGGTCAGTTACCTTTCCTGCAAATAAAAGTGTTCCAGTGGATTCATCTTCAATTAAAAATAAAAATGGATGGTTCGCTTCGAATTTGGGTGTTGAACTTATTCTACTCGAACCCTCTATATCTGTAAACATAATATTCATTAAGACATAATAATTCAAATGTGGTAATTAGGTATACTCTACCTGTTTCAGCATAGATTTCAGTTCCTTTTTCATCAACAATAATTCCAGCTTTTTGAATAATATCGGAAATTTTGATAAGTCCAGCACCCAAGCCAGGCAGGGAAGTATTCAAATCAAAAAGTTCTGGAATATTGAGCTGAAAAAAAATCAATTCAATAATAAATAAATATTCATAAATATTGCAAAGTTTAAAATTTTTTTTTACCACTTCAGCAATTGTGTTCTTCATATGCAGTGTAGATTCAAATTTGAATTTTGGTATGATAACTAAAAGTTTCTCTTTCTGGAAATAATTTTGAAGATACTGAAACTCTCCTGGTCTTATCGAAGAAATCATATCATCTAATCCTTGAGGATCATTAGGTAAAATAATCGTCATTGCGTATTGTCCTCCCTTTAAAGTAAATAAAATAATTTCTTCGATATCGAGCAACTTTAAATGAGAAAATAATTATTTTCTTATACAAACTTTGTACGCAAATCTAACGATTTGAGCTCCACCAAAACGCTCTGTTTTTATGTAGTAATATTCAGCAATGTTCATCATCATTGGTACTTTCACTGTCTTTTCACTATTGACTTTAAAATCTCGTGGTCTTGTCAACAAATCAGGGAATATATCCTGCCAAGTTCCTTTGAAATAAATTGCATTCACTAAAAGTGCAACTATGGTTTTTAAATTATCTGAAACAATAAATGAATAAAAACATATTAAGACTATGTTACTGAATACAAGGTCAAGCTTACATATTTCGTTTTCCCTATATATGTAAAAAATGCTAATTCTTATATGACAATTGTACGAAAACATTCCGATGTGGTTCATTTTCATACGGAACGGCGCGTACGAAATTTCAGTTCTCTAGCTTTACGCCTCATCAATACAAGTTTCCAAATATATTGTAAAGATAAAAAAATTTCTATGACAACTCAAATTAAAATTTATGAGAAGTTTAAGGTAAAATAAGATTATATATCGTTTTAGTACTAAGTATGATGGATAAACTAACTTATTCAAAAAGGTAATCTAAACACATAATATAAAATGTAGGTATGTAAATGTAGAATGTAAAATATAGAATTGGTCTAAGACAATTTCTTATGATGCCCTAGACTCTAGGGCCTAGAGGAATGCTAGTTTGTAATTTTCTATGATAATCCATTTGATCAATTTTGATTGTTGAAGTGGTTTTTGAATATATCACTAGAAAGGTTCGTCGAACAGCAAAAATGTTTATAACCAATTTTATAGGATTTCATATTCTGAAAAACTTTCCAATACATTAAAACCGTATAGGACTGATCGTTTTCACAGGATACATAAAAATCCGAAATTTTTATATGGCAATACCAAGGCGGGGTTGCCCGATTTAGTCCATTTTTGAAATTAGCTTAATTATTTTTATGAAAACACTATATGGAAGATTTCCACACTCTACGTGGTCAAATATGTAGTGAAAAATAAAATTTTTGTATGGCAACCCTACGAAGGAGTTATCCGCTTTGTCCAATTTTCGAACTTAGCTTTACTTTTTTTTTAAAGGCCATGTGCAAAATTTCAGCTCTCTAGGTGTACTCGTTCTCGAGTTATTATGAGGACGGGCGGACAGATTGGCGTACATACATGCAAAAATCAAAATAATTTTAAGTATTATGCGTGGGTGTCTAACTCATTTTGCTCTACCATCATTATGTCTAGGTGTTACAGGCGGAATGACAAACTTATATAACCTTTAAATTTCATCTAGGGTATAATATAAAATAATATAATGAAAAATATAAAATTAATGAAAAATAATAATTAAATCATGAGCTAAAATTTCAAAAACTATATGAAATAGATCATTGCAAAGACTACCCCCTACATAACACTAACAATGAAACTCTGTGCTATCAATCTCCCACACATATCAGTCGAGCACATACGTTGAGAATCAACTGGTAAGCTACTCCAGGCTCGAATATCTCGAAAAAATTAAGTGTCCTTTATTATGGAATGTTGAAACCAAGGATCAATAAGTAAAACATCTGACAGAGTTAAGAAATTTCAGTTGGTTAAAAACATCCGCTTTTGCTGAAATCTTTGACAATTCGTATCAAATTTTTAGAAGACATAGACATAGTGAATCTGTGATTCGTGGCGTTGGTGTATTCTGCGCATGTCAAAACCAGTTTAATTCCAGCCAGGTTGAGATTCCCAGCACTATCCACATTGAACTTATTGTTTTTAAGCTATCTCTCTTAAAATATAACTTGAACATTATTTGTTGCTATATTCCTCCAGACTCCATAAGTATTATTGATGACAAAGGTCAGAATATTTACGACCTACTCGGCCTACGAAGACAAACATCTCCACCATGGTTCAATAAAGAACTGCAACGTCTTAAAAATAAAAAGAACAAATTGTGGAAAAGTTATATGAGGGACAACGATATTATAAGTCACAACAATTTCCTCACATCATGTAATGAGTTCAAAGAACTTTCCTCTAAGCTTTATGACGAGTATATTCAAAGCATGCGTGCATCTTTCTTAAGTTTATTAATACGAAAAAAAAGGGATAACTATGTCAATATCATGAGGTGCAAAGATACTGCTAGTGATAATTCGCCTTAAATTTGTAATATGTTTGCTTTATTTTTTCACAATGGCTGTTCTCCATCAAATTTCCAAGCTCGAAATAACAACTTCGGTCGAACGATTCTCATAACATTTCATTCAATATGCTTACAATTGTATAAGAGGATATTCTTGAACATATTATTGGGCTTCCAGATGATTTAACAGCGGGTCCTAATGGAATAGCTCCAGCCTTCTTTAAGTCATGCTGGCTAGCCCTGGCAGCTCCGCTGAGAGTTATTTCCAAAAATTCCTCGATGCAAAAGTTCTTTTATCATACCTAAAGTGAAATCTCTAACTATATTCCTATTGCAAAGTTTTCATGTATTCCCAAAGTATTTGAATCGATCATTTATTCTCAGTTCTCAATTTCCTGCAACAATTTTCTCTCTTTAAAATAACAGGGTTTTAGTTCAGGCAGGTCTACCACCACTAACTTCTTGGAATTTGTTTCGGATACCATACGCGGGTTTGCAAAAGTCTACCAGACAGATTGTATTTATACAGACTTTAGTGGATTTCAACCAACATTTATGAAATGGACGGAGTCTTATTTAGACAACAGAACATATCAAATCTTCCATCTCTAGAGTCTTGAAAGCTTCGCCCGGCGTACCTCAAGGTAGTCACTTGGGTCCGTTGCTTTTTATTCTGTCTATTGACGACATTTTCTATGTTGTGAGGTACTACAAAGTCTTGATTTATGCTGACGACTTTTAACTTTTCACTCAGATTAAATCTGTTAACGACTGTGAACATATGCAGGGTGACCTTCACAAATTTTATGATTGGTGCATTAGCCACAATTTGGTACTCGATATCGAAAACTGTACGGCTATGACTTTCCACAGTCCACAGTCACGTCGGTTCTGTCTGTGACTTAGGTGTCAATTGTGACCACAGATTGAATTTTATCTCCCAATAAACTATACTGTATAAAAAAGAAGTTCTATCCTGGGTTTTATAAAACGTTGGTCACGAGAGCTCTGGAATACTACCATAACATTGCGTTTGTACACTTGTTTTGTAAGACCACTCCATGAATCTGGTAGCCAGATCTGGTCTCCATTTTACGGTATATACATCGACCGTATCGAATCTGTTAAACGGAACTTCCTACGATTTGCTCTCAGGCACTGACCTCGTTTGAAAACCGTTGCATGGTTGCCGATGCAACTGTTGTGCATCAAATTTTAAACGCGAATGTTGATTCTACGCTGCTTCTTAGCAAAGTCTCTTGCGGCGGTTGTGTGCACAATTTAATGCATGTTCTTCGAAGGACAACCAAGCAGATGGTTACCATGTGATGAAACGTACATAAAAAAATCTTCTTATACCAAACGCGAACCTAGTACAGTTATTGAATGCAACTGTTAATTACGTTGAGCGTACAGAATCCAAATGAGTAGGAAATAATAGACAGCTAACTGTAAGGTAAGGTAAGGTAAGGTAAGGAACTTTATTAGCATTGAACAAATGGTCACAGAAAATTGCAAAGAACCAACACAGCCATAAGCTTTTCGCAATATATGATTAATCTGATCACAACTTTTCATCCAGAATTTTAGAAAAACTTCTAGATTTCGCACACGATCAGTAAATGCTAGAACTTCATTATTTTAAAAAAACAGGTTTTAAATCAGTAACATCAAACTGTAAACGATAAAATGAAATGGATTGGAATTTTTGTGGTTTGAGTAGCAATCTGTTATTATTAGCCCAACTCAGAATATTCCAGGATATATATAAATAGCTGGGGGAATAATCAAAAATCCTTTAATTTGAAACAATTGCAGGGACTTCGTCAGGCAAAAATGTTTATCGACATCTCTGGCGGGAAACAAAAGAACTCCTACTTCTTAGGAGAACAGAGCTCAAAATGATTATAGCAGTTCTCCGGCCATTACCCATTGAAGTATCACCTATACAAGATGGGTATGACTGCGACTTCATGATAATCAAGATGATCACGAAACCTCAGAGCAAGTCCTCTGCATTTGCAAAGCATTGGCCAGGCGGAGGTTACTCCACCTCGAACATGATTTTGCACCACCAAACTACTTGTGGAACCTAAATCCCAGAATGGTTCTGGGCTTCATTAACAGTCTAAATCTTCAAAGCGAGTAAATTGAACGGGTACTTACAATAGATCTTTCAGGTCGCAGGGAATGCGAGGGCATCCTCCATTAAATGTTGTAAATATTACTGTCATCAATAACCTCAGGTATGTCATGGATATACAATCTGCAAAGCAAAGGATCCAAAATAGATCCCTAAGGTACAGCATCGCTGCACCTGACAGACAAAAACCTGAATACCATCAGGGAAGCTGCAGTTGAATGAAGCTGAAAATTAGTAGACAATTTTGCAAGTAATTTAGACAGAGTACCTTACCGAATCAAAGGCTCTAGAAAAGCCATGTAGAATATGGATATATAATTTATTGTAATCGAGCTGCGTATAACGGTTGCAACTATTAGCAGGGACGTTTCGCAACTATGATATTTAGCAAGTTCTAAAGAACTAAAGGAACAAGTCTATGGGCTTGTTTGCAACTTTGTGTCCAATGAAGACTAGCTAGCAATCGAAGCGGCGATGGCATGGTGCACCAATTAGTGTCACCCTGGTAGTTTAGTTACGGGGAATTATTTAATCTGGTACTAAAGGAGTTCGTCGAGTTTCAATTGTAGGTGCGTTTGTTTGTAATTGCAAGTATTGTGAAATCTGGGATAGAAATAATAAAATTGTGTGTGACCGAGTATATTTATGTAAACGGATCCTGCATGGTTTATGAATTTTATTCTATTAATTGGTGGAAACTTGATGTTGCCTGCTGTGACTGGTTAGGCTGGGTGCATTTAAAAAGAGTTGTGAAATCTGGCAATAGTGTGAGATTTGCATGAGAATGTATGAGAATATAAGTAGATGTGTTATGGCTTGGTGTTCTAGGGTTCGGTAATTTTAGTAGTATTGTCTCGGGATTCTGGGTATCCCTCATTATGTGTGAATTATAGATATGTTTGTTACTTGGGTGAGCTGTATTTCCCACGTCTGAAATGAGGTGGCTGTTCTGAAGGCCGACTGCGATGATTGCCTGGGTCATCTTACCATTTAAGTAGAGAGTAGCCTACCCCTGTTTTTCCGTTTGGATTTGGTGATGAAAGTATGTTAGTCCGGCAAAGGTAGCTGGTCGATACTATTGCGTTATATTTTATGTGTGAGGAAGCATCTTTATCGGTATGATTTGTCTTTTAGTTTGCGTATAGCGAAGCCAACGGACCTTGTCACGTTTGGAGATTGTATAGGAAGTAGGATAATCTTGCAATGGTAGGTCTTTGAAATTATGAGCATCGTTAGTTTAAGCCACTTCATACTTTTAGATATGTGTGTAAACCACCTCGGTTGTTCGTGGTTGATCCAGGGGATTCGTAATATTGTATATGTGGGAGCCATTTTTATTGTTCCTGGTGGACCCAGGGGATAAGTCTTAAAAGCTACGGATTTTTTTATTTACGTATTCGAATAACATTTAACAGCATGCTTAAGAGAATGTGAGTAATTTTGCTAGAATGTTTTACTGTTATTTGTGCTACGTCCCCATTTTGTAACTGTTAGTGTTATTATTAAACTTGGGTTTTTTCCGTTTTGATAGGGATGCCGTGTAGGCTGACTGTGGACTATTCAGTACGTAGTTTCCTTCGCACCAAGGAAATCTTCAGCGGTATTCCTACCAGCTACTGGAGAGGGTTTGTGAAAATCTGTTTCCAAATCCCTAGAATTGCCTAACTTCTAAACTCTTATTCTGTTGGTTAGCTACGTTTTTCTGAGATTGTTTATATTTACTTTATAAATGTGATCAGTTAAAGCTTAATTTTATTTATATAGGTAAATTAATTGGGTGTAAGCGGCACTTATGCCGTCCGATGATTGGTGGCTAGTGAAATGCTATATGCTGCGTAAATCACGCTTCATTTACTTTCTTTGACTGATCGGCTTAGTCGCACGCGTACACTTAGTGATACTTCATAAATTTGAAAAATTGTAACTCTATATTTTAACTGTGAATCTACATACCTGGTGTGGTGATATTTTTAATATGGCCATGTGTAGCTGCCGAGCACCAATTATTAATATTTTCTGCTGATTTAACTTTATCGTCAAAGTCAAGTTTTTCAGTTTCCGTATTAAAATAGCTTTTAGCAATTTTTAAAAATCTTTTGGTTGGATTTAGCTCTTTGTCAATGTAGACTTTTGTAGTCACATCCAGTTGATAATTCTTGTTCTCATACTAAATATAGACGTAGGAAAGCGCAAGAAACTATTTACTCCTACCATTATAATTTTGAAAATATAAATATTACTCACGGCTAAGGAATCCAGCGTCTTAGTGTAGTATGCATAAGTTAATGGTCCTGATGGTACAGAAGGAAGTACTTTTAATGCTAATTTTGCTCTAATATCAGGAGTTGATGCTTCTGCAAGAAGTGAAAGAAGCAGCTTTATAGAAAACGGTGATGTGATGACATTTTGATCCTTTTCGTTGTTAGCAATTGCCTTGAAAATTGTCCATTCAAATCTATCGTGCTTTCTTTCCAAAATAGGATGGAATTCTGTATCATCATCCTCAGGAAATACAAATGCATTGGTAAATATAATCAGTGAACACTGAATGAATAAAATAAGTCCACCTGTAATTTATAAGAAATTATTTTACTTAAATAGAAGAAATTCAACGAACATTTTTTTTGTAACTTCGACAATAGAACTGATAACAACAACGTACTAAATTGAGCCATGATATGTGCGCTATACTTTAAATTAAAATTGAAGCATGACGAACTTTTGATCGACTTTTTATACACAATAAAATTCCGAAATGATTTTCCAAACCAAATGTACTTGTTTATGTATTGATGATCGTATATAATCGTTATTCTAATACTTGGTGACAGTTGTTGCAATATTTACTTAGTTAAGCATATAAGACCGGTATAAACAATATGTGATTGCATTTTTATACAAACATATTTCCTTACACGAGCTTCAAAAATTGTCTTTTAACAAGTGTTTTTTAACCAAATTGTAGAACTTTTTTCGCAATTGGATAAGTAAATTAAAAGGTATGACGCAGATTACTATTAAAGCTTCAAGGTGGTTCTTTTTTTGAAATTTGTTTACACTTTTTTTTTATGGAAAAAATTCTGGAATTTATTCGCCAGATGTCTAATTGTTATTACGAATAACTCGCAATTTATTTACTTGTTTTCCTCAACAGCTCTCTCATTCTGAAGCTTTAATCCATCGTGAGGAAATAGTAGTTCTGTCTTGGAACCTACTTGATGCGATAGTTTTTAGTGTACTATTATAAACTTTCGGTGTATCCGGATTTAATCAGAATTATTATTATAAGAATTATTTATTGGATGGGCAAAGTATACAGGATTTCAAAATATTTTTATTACAAAGAGTTTCGGAAGTACATTGGAGATAAATTTTATAAATATAAATGAAAATATGTAAAATATTCCAAATCTCAAATAAAATTAAAAATTGAAAATTAAGAAACTACAGTTAAAATACCCGAAATAAAACATAATATTAAACATAATTGAAAATTCAACATTATAAAATTATGAAAGTGAGCTACGCCTTGAGAGAATAACGTGAAAATAATTAACTAAAAGCATGGACCCTTGTGAGATCCTTATATCCACCGACAGATCGCGTTTTCTGATAACTAATAACTAGAGGGAAGACAATTCCAGAGACGGACTATCTGGACAGGATAAGAGACTTCCATTACAAACTTATGAAAACATATTTTCGAAGACAAACGATCGTGTTTAGGGAAAATCAGTATGCCGAATGTAAAGTAAGCTGGAATTAGGATTCTAATCAGTTTTGAGTGGATTTCGAAAGATAATCAGGCAGCCAGAACCTATGACGTACAATATAAACCTTGACGATAATTAATTTTGTATTGTAGCAGCATTTCATATGTCGGTTCAAAATAATAAATAAAATTATATCATCCAAGACCACAAAATGTGAATCATGCTTGTCGAAAGTACCATTATGGAATAGTCAAGGTTTAGCTTTAGGCCGTTTTCTGTGGGGCAGATACTGATTCTCTCTAAAGCGTCATCGAGGCGATCAAAGTAATACAGTGCTCAACAAACCAGCAGGTCCACTTAGGTAGACCTGAACGTGAACGCTGACATCCCGAATTATTTCAAGGAGATTATTTATAAATAAACTAAATAACAAATGCTCCAGTATTGAGCCCTGAGGAACGCCAGACGGAAGAAGAAGGTAATAAGAAGTATTGGAATCTACTTTTACCACTTGCTTTCTATCGGCCAGAATGTCCCTGATAAAAGTGAAAGCGGTGGGACTGAAACCAAAGAAGCAATTAAGTTTCCGAAGCAAGATCCCAATATTAATGCTACCAAAAGCTTTCGAAAAATCAAGCTGTGCCAATGCAACCAAGTTTTTTTCTCTAGAGCAGCTTTAATATAAGCGGACACTCGCAGTACTGCAGTTTCGCAGCTGTGGTCACTACAAAAATCATACTGCCATCTGCTTGGGCGCTCTCTCGAATCCAGATGCTCAACTATTTGCCTATTCATTAGTTTTTCCAATACTTATAGTTCTGAAATCAGAAGGGGACTGAGGAGAAGTTTTTTTGGGTATTGGAAACACAGTAGCGGTTTTTCCAGCCGGTGGAAAAAGACAAAGGCATAAGTATCTATGAAAGGCAGCAACGACTTAACGAACCGCGGAGACATATTATCTGCACCGATAGCATAAGACTTGACAGAAAAAATTTCTTCAATTAATTCGCGGCGGTTAATTCCGCGGAAGGAAAAAGATGAATCATTACCTCTCGTGATATTGGATGCCCTTATTAGATTTGAATTATCATGCATTTCATCTACTGTTTGTTAATAAGAGACGTGAAGAAAGCATTGAGCACATCTGAGCTAAGTTCACAACTTGTTTTGTCCTTACGAAAAACTGCCGCTTGCCGCAAGTTATGTCAAAAGGCGTTAGCAGGGAGATGATAATTAAATTTGAAGCTATAGTAGGGGGGTTTGGCAGGGAACGGTCATGATCAGTTTTAGTACGCATATAGCGGCGGTAAAGAAACTCACGTTCTGCTATAATATACTAAACTTCACATGCATATCAAGAACAACCAGAAACTTGCGATGTCTTAGTTCTTAACGGCATATCTATTTTATATAAATAGTTGAGAAATGAGGAAAATACAGCGGTGTGGTCATCGACAGATGAATAGTCAAATATAGAGTGCTAAGGTAGAAGCATACACTCTTCGGATAAAGCGTTGACGTTGATATTTTTATATTCACGATAAGACAAGCTTTAAGGTGCTTCAGGGTTTACTGGGATGTCATAAGTAAAAACCATAATATCGCGATCCAAATTACTAAATGGATATAGATGACTCTGAAAATTAATTTTCGTAACATCAGAAGTAAGAACCAAAGTATAAAAGTTTTGAGGAGTATGTGGGATATGAATTATTAACATTTAAATGTATGGTAGCAAGAAAATGTAGAAATTGGTCAGCTGAAGGATCCTGCCGGCGAATTTTTTCGTCGTTTTCGTCGGTCACTACAACACTCGAATAATTATCCGATATATGAGATAATATACCTTCAAATTCCTGCACGGAGTCCGATCTGAAGCCATTAGGCGGACAGTACACACTTGATAAAATTCATTTAGTATTCCCAGAAACTATTTCAATACCGACAAGTTTGATAACTCTACCCGCCGATAAAGAAACCCACCTAGATATCAAACCTTCCTTTACAAAAAATCACTACACGCCCACGCACACGAGCTTTATGGTCATTTCGAAAAAGATTGTAACCAGGAATCGCGACGAGAGAGGAAGGGAACTCTTCGACGTGACTCTAAGTCTCTTCATATATGATGCATTCCTTGCAGGTTTCAGTAAATGTATTGAGCCTACTACGGCGAAGTGAGCAACTAATCTAATTTCATTTTATCTTTCGATTTTCAATTGATCTAACTCATCTCAAAATTTTTCATTTAGGACCTCATCCACAGTCCAGGAATTCAAAAAATTAAGGATTAATAATAAGGGATAAAATTCACTATAATGAATATAAAGAAAAGAGTGGAATAGAGAACAGAGCCTTGAGGCACACCGGAATTGGTATTTGTTGCAGGTTTGCTTTTTTTTTTGTTTAAGGGGAATTAGCTTCCATTGGGAAACAAGACGGTGTGAAGAAATATAAAGAGTGCAGAAAAAGTTATTCGAGGCCTAAATATAAAATTAAGTCAGCAATATTCGGAGTCTAGCTAAGTTCAAACTATATAGTTCAGTGAATTTTTAAAAATTCATTAATTGTAGCAAGGCAAGTTTTTACTAAAGGATTTGATACTCATTTTCATTCTTGAATTATAAGTTATCATAAAAGCAAATATTTAGAAATATTTAAAACAAATTTAATAAAATAATCTTCTGTACATTTGATAACTTTGTATAATATGAATATTGTTGTAAAAGTAAAGAATCCGTTTTAATATATTTTAATAAAATCTAAAATCTTAATTTGTGTTTTATTTAAAATATTTTGAAACTATCAAAATTCAATCCTATATTGAAAAGAAGAGTATATAGACGAAAATAATTTATCTTCCAGTGAATATTATCATAAAGAGCAACTAATTAATTGGATGAAAGAAGAACTTTCATCTAATAATTTAGCTACTACAGTTTCTTAAAAAAAAAAAAAATATTAGTTACTTTATTGATTTTATTCGGTGGGGTCTCTTTTATATTATTAAGAAGCGTCTATCTATTTAGGTCGTATTCAATTACAATTTGAATAAATCATCTACTTGTTCAGATTATATTTTGTTTTTAGCACCTAATGAATGAAATTGATACAACTACATTAATAGCTAATGCCCTAGACACAAAGCGTTCTTAATGAAGAAATAACTAACCACTCATTAGTCTATAATGATTCATTATAAACTGCAGACACACAGCCATTTCTTTAATTAAATTGTACTGCCAAACTGGTTTTGATTTACTTACGACATTAAAGATGCGATATGGATGGAATCAACGCGATAAACTTTGTTTTTAATAATTTGAATTTTTATTTATTTTTATTTTATTTCATTTAACGATTGAGAAATGAAAAAAAAAAACATTTTATTAAAAAATATTTTGACAGAATTACTTTGTGCTTTGTGCTTTTCTTCTTATTTTTTAAATCAGCAGATGCACAGCGGAGCTCCATACTGAAATTATATGCTAAATCTACCACATTTTTCCTCATTATAGTTATAATAACGGAAGAAAACACTTCATTAGTGTACTTCATTATCATCTGATTTTCAAGCCTTAATGACGTATACTATGTGACACACGGCATTTTAACGAATAGTTAGTACTAATGATTCATTAGATCGTGCTGTGCGTCTAGGGTATAACCACTGACTTATAACAATGGACTGAGCGTATTGCCATTTTCCTATAAGAAAGAATGGCACAAATTTTACAGTTCTCTCTTTCGCCCTATGGCAGAGTTGGAGCTACCAACACAAAATATTGCTTACTGAACATTTACTTATGCCATTTGATGTATTTATGTTGGCTGCAGATGCATCACCGCAGAAAGAATAAGGTAAAGATAGTGTTTACCATGTGCCGTCCCTCTTGCCCATACGCAGGATTCAGTTAAGAACAACTTTTGAAAATTAAAGTCTGAATTAATTTAATTTCTTATAAGAGTGCTAATAAGCGATTAAAATATCACTTGGACACAAGAAAATATATATTACATACTTTTGTGTAGTAAACGTTTTAAAGGGTGCTCTAACGGTGATATACAGAAACACAAAATTTTTTGTGCCACATGAAATAGCAAATCGCTCAGTCCATTGTTATAAGTCAGCGGGTATAACCCACCTATTCTTCATTAAGAAAAAAATACCGATTTCTAGAATAGTCACCTATATCTGTAGAGTTTTCCACTACTTGAAAACGATATTATGCAACTAGTAAATAGGTAGTTCACCTAATCCGAGTTGTAGGCTGAAAAACAAAGACAAATAATCGCTGTCCCACCTATTATATGAGGTAAATATTCTAGTCTTTTTTCTCAGTGTACTATAACTGTTTAAAGGGGAATGCCCACTATTCATACAACCTTAGCCCCGACAGCTCCGGACATTAGAGGTGTCTTAAACGATGTCTTATGATACTCTGAGCATATTTTATTAACAAAGTTCATTTCACTTAAGCGGGCGAAATCTTTGGCGATCGGGTGTAGCTAGAGCGACTTTCTTGGGTGAACAAGTGGACTTTTCTACTTCTCGCGATTGCGCAGAATTGGTGAGACATAGAATATGACTTCCTATGAGAAAAATGTTTACAACAGGGCATTAGTGGGCATGGAAGAAAGAATTGCAAAAATATATGTGAAATGAAGTAGATGTATGTAGTAGATATGTTTTTGTAGTAGCTGTGAATATGTGACTTCAATGTATGAAAATTCGTTTTCCGGCTGCAAAAACGTCCTGAGGAAGTTTTCTGAATCCACCACCCGATAGGTGAGACCCTACCTTTTAATAAAGTTGGATTATCCATGGATTTTTTTTTTTTAAATACTAGAGCATTAAATTCGGGGATGTGGCATTAAATTAGCCCAAATTGAGCCCTAAATTTAGACGTATTCAAAACATTTCTACCATGAAATGGCGGTCCTAAATTAATCGACGTCAATAAAATATTTTTGTTTTTTTTAAGTTAATTGATATTGTGTTATAAATTAAAAAATACTTATCTGCCAAACTATTTATTTAAAATAGAAAAGCAAGTCCCAAAATTCAGCGAAAAACTCTGTTTTAAATCGATATAACCCCGCAAAAGATGTAAAGTATATAAAGTGGTGTTTTAGTCATAAACATTAATTATTTATTAACATTCGAACAATTTAAATTCTATTTGGTTTTATATTCATAGATACATATGTACAATAGATAAATAAAATTTAGAACATTTTAAAAATATTTACTTTTTCCTAATAAAAAGCATATTCGATTCCTACTACTCTAAGCAGATGGGTCAGTTACCTTTCCTGCAAATAGAAGTGTTCCAGTGAATTCGTCTTCAATTAAAAATAAAAACGGATGATCCGCTTTGAATTCAGAGATTTGTATTCTATCGCCAATGCCTATAGCTGTGAACATAATATTCTTTAAGAGATAATAATTCAAATACGGTAATTAGGTGAACTCTACCTGTTTCAGCATAGATTTCAGTTCCTTTTTCATCAACAATAATTCCAGCTTTTTGAACAACATCGGAAATTTTGATAAGTCCAGTACCCAAGCCAGGCAGGGAAGTATTAAAATCAAAAAGTTCTGGAATATTGAGCTGAAAAAAAAAGAAATTAAATAAAAAATAAACATTCATAAATATTGCAAAGTTTAAAACTTTTGTTTTACCACTTCAGAAATTGTCTTCCTCATATGCAGTGTAGATTCAAATTTGAATTTTGGCATGGTAACTGAAACTTCCTCTTTCTTCAAATGATTTTGCAGAAGTTGAAACTCTTCTGGTTTTATGGATGAAATCATATCATCTAATCCTTGAGGATTATTAGGTAAAATAATCGTCATTGCGTATTGTCCTCCCTTTAAAGTAAATAAAATAATTTCTTCGATATCGAGCAACTTTAAATGAGAAAGTAATTATTTTCTTATACATACTTTGTACGGAAGTCTCATGATTTTAGCTCCACCGAAATGCTCTGTTTCTAAGTAGTAATATGCGGCAGAGTTTATCATCATTGGTACTTTCACTGTCTTTTCAACATTAACTTTAAAATCTTGTGCGTTCGTGAGCACATCAGGGAATATATCCTGCCAAGTTCCTTTGAAATAAATTGCATTCACTAAAAGTGCAACTACGGTTTCTAAATCAGCTGAGAAAATAAAAAAATATTAATATTATGTTACTGAACACGAAAATTTTTGAGAAGAAGTAGAGTGTGAGATTTTGGAAGAATTCATTTAGAGCTTGTGAAACTCACAGTTGGTAAATATTTATTAATAGGCTTACACTCGTAGTATAATATTATGATCCATACAAATAATTTTAATCAATTAAAAAAAAAGTTAAACTTTGACTAATGCCAATATACAGAAATTTCTGAGATACGAGTTATTTGGTATTAAAAATTTAACAAGCATTTTATATCTTTTACAATCCAAAGATCTTTTCAATATACTTGAAATATTTGAACGGCCCATTTGTCCAGTGGTATGTCAAAAATGTCTATATCTGCAAATTTATGTATGACAATCACACGAAGCACCTCCCAGATTTGACTCATTTTCTAACTAAGAACTAAGATTGTTATGAAAACGTCTTATCAGAACCAGTGTCCAAATATATAGTAAAAATATAAAATTTTAAATGCCTTTTATCTGGGGTGGGCCAGGTCCCCAACTTTCGTACATCGGTTTTAACAAACATTTTGTTTGCGAAGTATACCGCTTTTGATCGACATTTTTTATGCATTGCTCTGAGCATTTACAAGATGTTGATGTAATGCCTACAGCCAATGAAATTGCATACATTAAAAAAACCATAAAGGTTCTAAAGTTACAGAGAGCATAGAGTACCGAGAGTCTATTAGTTACACAATCCACAAGTTCGGCACGTAAAAAATAAAATAATTCTCATAAAAAAAAAAAAAATATTAAAGAAATAATTCTCATTTTACAAGTGTCAGACATCGCGTCACTATTTTTGTAATATGTAATCTTCCCACGTGAAATCTTAACACTGCTCCCAAGAAAGCAAAAAACCCAGATCAGGACTTTTGATCTACTGCAAATGCAGGTAAGTGTGCATATTCGGGGCGATTTTAATAAGAAAAGCTTTTCAGATATGGCAAAAGGCAGAGGAACAACGAACAGTTTTGAATTGTTTTCTATTCTCTATTATAATTCTCGTTAAATGTTATTGCTCACCCGGAGAGATTAGGGAATGGTACAGTATCAGTATCAGTTAGTATAAATCAACAGCATTCAATCAATTTTTGGATAAATAGTCAGTCAACATTCGGCGATTGGGCGATATTTATTGTTTATTGAGACCAACGGCGACGAGTATTTACGAAGTAGGTTTAATTGGACATTTAAATTGAAAATAGATTAGTACATAATGTAAGTGGCGAATTGAGTGAAAGTGATTTCTTTTCAATGGACCCAAGCGATACTCATCTATTCCATTCAGTCCACTCCAAACATGCGACGCGATTTAAATTTTTCTTAAATCATAGTAGTCAATCAAGTTGCTATTATTTGAAAAATAAAATAAAGTTTGCACGATTTTAAAATAAAAATAAAAGATAGTGATATCGTTTAATTAATAGATACCTTTGTTTCCACCCCCCCCCCCTTCCTTCTTTCACGTATTAAGGAACCTTTATCAGAATCCTCAAGTTCCATGCACGAAACTGATATGATAGGGACGCCTTGCCTAATGCACAGTATTTATTTCAAGTACCAGTACCAGGAACCATACTTCAAATATTTTAAGTACAAGTTCCGGTACTGGTACTTAAAAATATTCAAGTACAAGTCCAAGTACTAGTACTGGTACTTACAAGGTTCAAGAGCTTTCGAAAACTCAAATCAGAAATTTTGAAAAATCAGTTGCGGGCTAAATAATTGGATGAGGTTTCCATTTACGAAATATCGTAAACTATGTTGTTCTAATTTTGGAAGTTGTTTTAATTTTGGAAGTTGGTCATACATTATTTGAGTTTACCTTTAGCAAACCAAATATCACATCAGATTATGATTACCTTTGTGTAGCATTTACAAGCCTTGCATATGCAAATCCACGCTCCACAGGTGTGGAGGAAGAGGCGTGGTGTTGCACTTGATTGCCAACCCTCTCAACAAAGGATATCGATTCAGCATGTCAATTTCTGACCTACAGTTACTCATATATTGCGCTAATTTTTTTTTCTATTTTATTGAAAGCGGTAAGATTTCTCGCGGCACTGTCGAGATGCAGATAACTTCAATTATTAGAAGGCACATTAAAATAATTTACAAGAACTGAAGTACTTCGGGTTACTTGTACTTAATTACATTTAAGTCCAGGTCCTGGTACCGGTACTAATACTTAAGTACCAATGTACTTAAGTACTTTAACCGTCTGAAGTTATATACACATTTTAGATCAATTATTTACGTTTTTATTAAGCACTAATAACGAGAGAGTCAAAGTCTGTATACGCTTTAGTTTACGGGTTTTTTTTTCTGCTAAATACCTGTTGCGCTGTTAGCTTGTTTTTAATTATCTCATTTTCAATGTTTATGAATGCCAAGTTCGAACACCTCCCCTGTCCTGAAGCAGTTGCTCTTTACAAAGTTTTAGTTCGATGAAAAAGCTCAGTTCACGCACTGTCAAAATATGTAGTTCTCTATTATTTCTCTTGTCAAAATTCAGTAAGAATCGGAACAGTTTTTAAAAATTTTAAAAGGATTTTAATAAGATTTCTTGAAGAAAAGAACTCGTTAAAGCCTTTTCGATTCCAATCCAAAAGGATTCAATTTAATTAGGCCTAAGATTGTACGAATTAATTTTTTGAGAATTTTCATAATTTCCTAAGGGGGGTAGTCTGCATTCTGGGAGGTGGCACCCTGGCCGCTACCTAGTTACGTCAAGGTTTACGAGCTTGACCTTTTCTATTTTTATATCCTAGATGGTGAACTCATTGGGTACACTAAGTTTGTCATTCCGTTTGCAACGCTTAGAAAGTGTGCTAGTAGAGCAGAATGGATTGGACATACACGCATAATATGCATGTCCATCAGGCTGTTTGTTGGGACATATGTAAATTTCCTAAGAACCCGTCAATGTAGAGATCTGAAATTCAGTACACTGCGTTTTATTAGAAATAGTATATACAATTTCTAAAATGGGCTAAATCGGGCAACCCGTTCTTGGTGTTGCCATATACAAATTTAGGATATTACGGATACTGTGAAAACGATCAGTTCTAGACATTTTTGTTGTACCGAGTAAGTCTTCAGAATACAAAATCTTATGTAATTGATTATAAAAATTTTGGCTGAGATGGCTGAGAGATAACATTCATCGAGTGCATCATAAGAAATTAGTCTTAGACTTTTTTACTTATTTTTTTAAGCAAATAATTGTGCACCAAATCAATCTTACGATAGACCAAGAAATCGTCCGGATAGACAGATAGACGGATATGCCAAGATCGAACTGTTTTATAATTCTATACATGTGTAACTAGGTAATTTCTTCTAAAATCTAATGTGTTCAGTAAAACGATATTTTTTCTATTACCATTCAATTTCTTTTCAATTTCCTTTCATTTAATTCATAGTAAGACATGGGGTAGATAAATTAATTCATCTCAAATATTCTGTACTGCCTGTCTTTATTATAATAATGGAAATGCGCGACTCCGATTTCGACTCGATTTCGAAATTCTGTCAAAACTGCCATAATTAACTGAATTGGATTCCTTTTTGGTGGTCATTTCTGACATGAACATCGGGGTTTTTTTAATTTTTATAACTTTCAAATCTTCAATTACAAGAATCATTTTTAGAGCGGGGTATAATCTACCAAAAATACAAAACCTTACAACAGACCCATAATTGCATTCATCTAAATCTAAATCTAAGGATTTTTGAGAAGAAATACATTATTGAATGTAATGTAGAAAGTAATGTCTCAATTTATGATAAGAAAAAATTTTTTTTTGCCCAATCAAAATACAAAAATTCAACATTTTGCAGGAGCTCATTTGGTAACGGTTGTCTGAATATATAATTTTTTATGAGTTGCTCTACGAGCATCAGCAAGCAGCTTGTGGTTGAGGTAGTTAAACCGACCATTTATGTAGTCAAGAATATTATTCAACCCAAACAATTTTTTAAGCGTTTCGATGAAAATGGTTTGCTTTTTTTGCTTGGAGCTACATGTTTGACTACATACATATTAAGTAATATGCATAGTAGCTCTGCTAAATAATAAATTTCAAAAAAAATCTTTGAGAACTAATAATGTATGGCGTGATGGATTTTTAGAAAGACTTGTTCGAAATATAACCGGAACATCCTAGTTTTGTAAAAAGTTGCAAGTGATATTCACAAAACCAAGGTATTTAAATGCATTCATTTAAAAAAAATTGTTAACCAAAACCGTGTCTCATACAAGAAACTTGTTTTTTCCAATCAAGAGTTTTGAAATACCTAATAGTTCCTGACAGATGTCGCTGTCTATAATAGGACAAGATTAGATATTAGCCATTATTCTTTCATTCAAATGATTTTCAACATTCTCATCCTTGATCAACTTTCATGTTGACTAGTGATAACGATAATAATTATTAAAACACTGAAAAGCGATAAACAACGCACTTTTTAAATAACTTTTATATATTCCAAAACCCCTGACTAAATAAATTTTCTGAAAAGGCGTCGTTCATGACGTAAGTGAAATTTTAGGAAGAGTTTTAGGGTAGTAAACGTGAATGGATTTACATGGGTGTTTTTATATAGATTGAGTAATGGCGTAAGTAAAACTTCCGTTTTTCCGGGTTTGGGATTTGTGGTGATAACTACATTCCATAGGGTTGTCCCATTTCGGCCGTATGTGATATAAAATTAAAGCTCTTGCTGATTTCTATTAAATGGTATATTTTCTTTTCTTCTGTAAAAAACTTTTTAATAGACTTTTTTCACCCGAATATCGGCAAAACGTGTGATTTTCGAATTTGTGTATAGTGGGGGGTAATGCGAGGGTACTGATATTACTTTTAAACGTTTTAGCAAAATGTTATACATATTTGAAGGGAACATTTAAATATTTTAGATTTTCATATAACATTTTTTTTACATGGAAGTACTTACACTAAATTGCGATAATCTTCTTATGTCCGCAGAGAAAAATAAAATACACCACAAAGTTCGCAAGAGAACGTAGATACGAGTTAATATGCATATGCCATATAGACTATGTACCGTTATATAAGTTTTTAGTAAAAGCATAATGTCTAGAAAATAGAAAACTTTTCAGATTTAATCTGAGCTCTAGCATTTCTTTTAGTTCAATTTATTTTAAAAGATTTTTTAATATTTTTTATTTGAATTATAACTTTAGAATACCTTGTCTGCTTCAAGTTTACCTTATTTATTCTATATAGAAGTGTTCTGTGAAATTGCTTTCCGAGATTTTGTTCGCGATGCTTATTTTAAGTTGTATCCATAATTTTCTTGTAGATTCTATTAATTTAATATCATAAGTTTATACTATTTTCAGATTTTTGTTATTGTCTAAACGAGTTTTCTTAGTCTCTTTCTCGCTATACTTTTTTATCAAATATGCAACTCCTAATTCTTACTATATTATTTACTACATTCTTTTTTTCTAAATATTAGTTTTATTCTTTTATATTTAATCCAACAAACTTATTGATATAATTGTGAAACTGTGCTCTCTTGCTGTATATTAATACTGTAAGAAATTGAATTATATTGAATTTGTTAGTTGAAAAATCTAGAAATTAGTTCTGTATAAATTTAGCTGGGCTTCCAAATCACCAAGAGTGAAATATCACTCGGAACTTAAAACATTCGATAATCGCTTTACAAATAAATAATTTTTTGTTCAACAATTGTGAAATATTAGTCCCATTCCGAACCCATTCCGACTTTAATTTACAACTAGCCATTTTCTTCGATCAGAAGATATGTAAATAGTCAAAGTTTTACTAAACACATTATTCGCACACTTGTGAAATTTAAAGAAAAATTTAAATAAACTTGTTCAATTTGTCACGGCAAGCCGCTTTCCACAATATGCCAATAAACAAAAATATGCTCTTAAGTGTTCCATTTAAATATTAAATTTCCCACTAACTAAGATTTAGATCAACACTCTGTTCAAGGTATGTATAACGACCAACAAATCTTTGGACTGCATTAAGTGCCACGCTTCATTTACTTCCTTGTCGTACACGTGTACTTAGTAATACTTCATAAATTTGAAAAATTGTAATTTTATCTTCTAACTGAGAGTCTACATACCTGGTGTGGTGATATTTGTAATATGGCCATGTGTTGCAGCCGAGGACCAATTATTAATATTTTCTGCTGATTTAACTTTATCGTCAAAGTCAAGTTTTTCAGTTTCTGTGTTAAAATTGCTTTTAGCAATTTCTAAAAATCTTTCCGTTGGAGTGAGCCCTGTATTAATGTAAATTTTTGTACTCATATCCAGCTCATAATTCTCGTTCTTATGCTAAATATATGATGGAAGAAAGGCGTGAGAGCCTCTGTACTACTACGAATATATTTATAAAAGTATAAAAATTACTCACGGCTAAGGATTTCAGCATCTTAGTGTAGTACACATAAGTTGATTGTCCTGGTGGCATAGAAGGAAGCACTTTAAATGCTAATTTTGCTCTAACATCAGGAGTTGATGCTTCTGCCAGAAGTGAAAGAAGCAGCTTTATAGAAAACGGTGATGTGATGACATTTTTGTCCTTTTCTTGGCTTGCAATTGCCTTGAAAATTGTCCAGTCAAAATTATCGTGTTTTCTTTCCAAAGTAGGGTGGAATTCATTTTTATCTTCCGTGGGAATATCACGAGCATGTGAAAATAAAATCAATGAACACTGAATGAATAAAATTAGTCCACCTGTAATTTGTTAAAAAAAAATTCACTTAATTAGAAAAAATTAAATTGAAGTGAAGAAATTTTTTCTAAACTAAACTAATAACAACAACGTACTAAAATGAGCCATGATATGCGCTGCTATACTCCAAATTAAGACTCAAGAATGACGAACTTTTGATCGCCTTTTTATACACAATAAAATTCCGAAATGATTTTCCAAACCAAATGTACTTGTTTATGTATTGATGATCGCATATTATCTATATTCTAATACTTGGTGACAGTTGTTGCAATATTTACTTTGGTAAGCATATAAGATTAGTATAAACAAAGTGTGATTAAATTTCTCTGCAAATACAGTTCCTTACACGACCTTCAAAATTCTCTTTTATCAAGTGTTCTTTCACCATTGAATATAAGTCTCTCGGATACAGCAAGGAAGTCGGTGTAGAATTTTTTAACAAAATTAGATATATAAAATGGTTTGATGAGGCTTTCTATTGAAGCTACAAGGTAGTTTTTTTTTTTGTTTTTCTATAGAAAAAATTCTAGAATTTATACGGCAGATATTTGAATGTTCTTACGGATAATGCGCAATTTATTTAGTTGTTTTTCTCAAGTGCTCTCCCATTTTGAACCTTTAATCCATCGTGGAATATGCGGAAATAGTAATTCTGTCTTGGAACCTATTTGATGCGATAGTTTTTACCTAATTATTATAAACTTTGGGTTCATGGAGATTTAGTTAAAATGGTTCTTCTCGAAGTGGCTTTATGTCCCTCTCTATATGACGTATTACTTGCTATTTTCAGTCAAGGTGTTGAGCATTTCACGTCGAAGTGAACAGCTAATCTAATTCCATTTTATCTTTCGATTTATTGATCTGACTCATCTAAAAAAAATGGTTTAGGACCCGATCCGCAGTCCAAGAATTCGAAAAACTAAGAATTGATGACAGCGGAAAAAAGTCATTAATTAATATTAAAAAAAGAGTGGAATAGAAAACAGACCCTTGAGGTACACCACCATTGCTGATGTGTAGAGATATAAAGAGGGGAGCAAAGGTTACAAGTGACCTAAATATAAAATTAGGTCAACAATAAATATACTGCAATAAAGTCGTTTCAGAAGTAGATCAGCAATATTCGGAGCCGAGCTTAGTTCAAATTGATCAGAAGGTCGCTATTTCGGTGAATTGACATCGCGAACAGATTTAATGAAAGAATAAAGGAGGCTTCTTTTTACAAAAAATTATGTGATTGGGAATCGTGCAAGTAAGATTATTATTATAATTATAAAAATCTTGGGAGCATTTTGTTCCATCTGATTTTGATATAAGTCCGTATCTGAGACTCGACTTTAGTTTTCTGAACCATTTTAGTTCACTGTGCTAGATGATTAGCCTCCAATTACTATCCAAAGGTGGAGCTGCTGTTTTCCCACACATAATGTTAAAAGTTATTTTGATTTTGGCATGCCCGCCTGCCCGTTTGTTTGTCTGCCTACCTGTCTGTCCTTCCATCTATCTGTCCGTCCGTCCGTCTGAACGATAACTCGAGAGCGCGTTCACTTAGAGTGCTGAAATTTTTCACATGGGCTTTAAAAAAAGCAAATTTAATTTTGAAAATGGAACAATTCGGGCAATTCCTTCTTAGGGTTGATATACAAAAATCTCGTTTTTAACGGCACATTTGGGCACTGCCCGAAAACGCCTTTTCGTAGAGAGCTGAAATTTGGTGCATGTTGTTTTCATAGTACATAAAATTTAAAAAAATTTACTAAATTGGGCAACCCCTTTTTGGTGATGTCATACCAAAATTTTGGTTTTGCATTATATATTTTGACACTGCCTAAGAACGCGTCGACCTAGAGAGCTGAAATTCTGAAGACAGCGTTCTCATAAAAATAGGAAATATAATTTCAAAAATAAACTAAATTGGGCAACCTTATCTTGGTGTTGCCATACAGAACTCTTGATTTTCACTTTATATAACTTTAATATTCATCTAAGGTATAATATTATTGGTCTAAAGACCAATTGTAACATATTCTCTTGTTTTTTTGTGTAAATCACTCTGTTACAGTGAAAAAGTCTACTCTATGTAATTTGTAAAAATGCGTCACCATCGATAATTGCATTCTGAGAACATACACTACCTGACTCCCTCAAGTTGTAATTGTTTGAAAGATAATTGATTATAAATTACATTGTAGTAGTAAAAGTATACCCATGTGCCACTTTTCTTTACAAAAATATTTACACGAAGTCAGAAAATTGGAGTACCGGGTTAGAATTTTTGTTTATAAAAATTTATAAAAAAATAGAAAAAATATATTTTCTGAAACGACATTCACTGTAGTAAATTCCCTTAATTTAAAAATGGAATCAAGAAAAAATATTTCAAATTAAAAAGTAACGATAAAAAATGTTAAAACAGTTTTCCTGAAATTCCAAAACAGCGAAAACCACACAATTTTCGATTTGGGCGACTCTAAAAGTTGACAAATTTTACTCAAATTTTGTATAGAAGTTTAAAATAAAATTAACTAATAAATTTTGTATGAGCATTTAGACATTTTTACACTTTTGTTTTTTGGACCACCCTAAGTACAAGCTATAATCAAGGCCCAATGAAGAGAAACTTCAAATATCTCGCTAAAAACGTTATGGCAACGTTGATAATAAATCTTTTATTTACCGTGCGGGTTATGTAACATTTACACTGAAGGGGTTAAAAACGTCACAGCAACCTTTATGTTGATATTTCCTTAATCGTGACGAATTCGTTATTGTTTCACGTAAGTCCCTGAAAAACGTCATAATAACATTAATACCACAAGTTTTTTTACCATCATTTATAGGTTACATTTTCACCGAAGTTATTAAAAAACCGTGTCCAAATACAGTTGATTACACGTCATTACATCGTATATGATACGTTATCTACCCGAATATGCAACTGTTGGGTGCATACCACCGAAGTGGTAAAACGGTTATATGACGGTTATTTCACTTCAATTTGCTACTTGGGATATGTAGTTACATATTCCCTTTCCATTTAAAAGTTTTTTGAAAAAAATCCAACAGGGTTGTACTTGTCATTTATTATTAAAAGAAAAGAAAGAAAAAACTCTGATAAAACGAAATCTAATCAATCCAAAAGTACTGGCTCTGTCTCAAACAATCAGCAATCATAATAAATAACTTTCATAGGCTATAATTCGCAGCTGTAGAAGCACGAAATTATATCCAATAAAACTTTTCAAAAAGTCAAACATCATCCAATCCAAGTGGCAGTGGAATTCATTTCGAAGCCAATAGAATTCAAATGATTGCAAGATGCTACCTGGCGAGATGTTTGCTTTTATGAGGTTATAAAATTTGTTAGCGTACCTATCTTATGTCATAAGTCTATCATTAACACAAGTCCACTGTGTTACATTAACTTAAAATAACTTTTCTGTTATCGTTCTCCCTGTTATTCCACTAAAAATTCCCTCATATACCGAAGGGGACTATCTAATTATCAGCTAGTCAAATAGTAATTAAAGTCGCTATAAACACGACATAACACGATAGTAGCAAACAATTCGCGTTTTTTTTTTTTTGTTTTTTTTTATTAGATGCGGTCAAGCAGTAGCAGAGTTGTAGCACATTCTTCAGGGTCCGTCAGTCATGTCAGTTAGTTTAGTCAGTTCTCCTGCTTTTCCTTTAAATTCAGGAGTGTAACTAAAACGTTGCGCCGCGTCGCCATGCCGCCAGTGTTTTCTGTTGTTTGTTGCCGTAGGTTCCAATTATCGGAATTGGCTAAAGAATACCCATATTCCCGGTGAGAGCGTCGCAGTAGCCATTAATTTTGCTAAAAAATCCACTTTGCACGGGAGCTGATTCCAGCTTGTCGTAACTTATTTTGAGATATGGCATCTGTACAGCGGTAGTTGGCTGGTGCACTCGCTATAAAATTGGTAATAATTTAATTTAATGACACCCGATGACAGCGATAAGAGCACTTGAAAGTGTGAAAGAAATTACTTGAAATTTATATCGCCTCTGTTGCACTCTGTTTGTTGTTGGCCGCGGTTCATGACGGTTTGCGTTTACAAGTGAATTTTTGACCTTCTCAAATAATTTTCTTAAGTAACAAAAAATAATAAATTAGACACACACACACATACACACACACGCTCAAGAGTGTTGAAGAAAAGGATAATAAAATTCAAAGATTGTAGGAAAATTGAAAAAGGATAGTGTTTTATAAGCATTAGAGATGCGATAAAGACAAGCGGGAAGAGCTTTTTTTAAGGGTTATTCCTCCAGGGAAAATAACACAGAGTAATCAGGGTAGCTATATAGACTTCATTTTTATGTGGAACTATATAGCAGAACTGTTGGTAAACGTCAAAATTTGCACTACCTTCTTTCTCATCTCATTTCTCAAGGAACATAGAGTAGAGGCAATAATTATCGTTTGAACTGCAGTTTCCAGTCTATAGGCTTTTTTGGCATAGATGTCAGCACGTTCATGTTTTTGACCAATTATGACGATCCTGTTTTGGCCTTACTGTCTCCAAAGATTGAAACTCGATCAGTCCAGCGAATTTCAGTAAAGCTGCGTAAACAATTAATAAAGATTTGCAGTTGGTGTAATATGGAAGATTCATATTTAGGTAACTAAAGAAGAGTGACTTCTTCTTCTTCTTTTGTAATGCTAGGTTCGTATTTAAAATATCAATTGTGGTAAAATAAGATTTTACCATCCTAACGATCTCGACAATATCCTCGCTTGAGGCAAAGAGTCTAATTCAATGCATCTACCACCCAAAGTTTTTTCATCTCTTTAAAACAAGATCACCACTTAACCACTTCCATTTCATTTAATGGAGTATTATTTACCGATTCGCTGTCACAAAGCATTCTGGGCATTAATTTCTCCGTAAACTAAGCTGGGCAGACCACATCTTCTCTGTTCTCAAAGAAGCATCGAGATGTCTTTAATTTCTGAAAATATTAATAATAACAATAATATATATTTCCTGGTAAGCGCTACTACAAGACTGACGATCTTTTAAATTAACATCTATTGAACAGACGAGCAAATTAAAGTTCGAAGACTAACATGAAAGTTAAAACCAAAATAAAAATAAAAGTAATAAAAAATACATTAAACTTGAAACAATATTAACATTAAATATAAAATTAAAATCAAAAACAAAATCAAAATTAAATTAAGAAATTAAAATTAACAAATTAAAATTAAAAAAAAAAATAAAATAAAAAGCCAGACAAATTCAATTCGAACTTCGTTAAAAATTTAACACTATGGACTAGATCGAGCAGAAGCAAAAGTTTATTACATGGGCAACTTTTTAAATTTTAGCTTTATTTTATTTTAATTATTTGCTCCTATAGCGGCAACCGAAATACACACTCTGTGAAAACTTCAACAGATTACCTAAGATGCAGCCAGCTGCGGAACCCTAAAAATTTAAAAATCAAAATTAAAATTAAACGAAAAATTCAGATCAATATTAAAATAAACAAATTTAAATTACAAACAAAATCAAAAGTAAAAAAATAAAAATAGAAACAATAGAAACAAATGCGTGCGTGTCGCAGACAAAAAGAACGTTAATCTAGGAAATCATCAAGAAGTCGTCTGAATGTTCCAAATGAATTTGCCCGTTCCAAGAACGAATTTCCTGAACAATGCAAGAACCCTCTAAGACTTATGCTTGGAATCTAGGTATTAAAAAACTTACGCACTTTGTTAGAGTTAAGGGGCGGATCAAGTTATTTAGATATTGAGTCTAGATATTGAGGTTTAGCTGTAGTAACTAGCTTTTGTATATAATAAATATAACCCTATGCTTCAGATAACCTTCCAGCTGGCATCCAAGTACAGCAAACCTAAAATGAGACACATGGTCAAGCCTTCGTAATCCAAAAATAAACCGGACGCAATCATTGAATGCGAAAAAGTGCTGTGAAGATCTTGGAAGGGCAGACCTGAAAATGGTTGCAACATTTCATATTCGAATTAAGTGTAAATCTCACACATTAGGGAGCTTATTCACGTACGGAATCACAACAATATCCACAGTGACTGCAGGTAATTCAAAGAGCCCATCAAAATAGTTCGAAATATAATGTACTGAGACCTATTGGGATTTACTAATGTCGAGTAAATTGCCATACAGTCTTCCATAATGTGAATATCATCGGCATAAATATGAATATTAACGTTACGAGTTACAAACGGCATGTCGTTGATATATTGAATAAAGAGTAGAGGACCAAGCATGAATACCTGTGGAACTCCATTGGCTAAGGGAAGAAAATGCTTAAAAACTTCCTCACTTAGGCACACACGCTGTAATCTATAGGAAAGGAAGTTGTTTATTTTGGAAGAGTTGCCTCATACAAAAAATGACAATTTTTGTGAAGTTTGCTCAGTAAGTTCTTATTTGAAATGCTATCAAATTCCTTTGAGAAATCAAGGAGAGTGATAACCGAATGTTAGTAGTAACACCTTCAAGGCAGCACTTTGACAACTCATCGCAGGACAAAAACTAGACTGGCATTCACTTATGAGGTTAATCTTTAATATAAAATATTAAAATTGACTATACAACAACTTTTCCAGTACTTTGAAAAGAAAACAATGTAGACCGATATGTCTAAAATCCTCAGGTCGGAGACATGTCCATAGGAAAGACTGACTTAGAGCTACAGGTATTAAAGACATACAACAGTGGACCAAGAATACTTGGAGCGATAATCTTCAAAAATTTGGGGGAGATACCATCAGGACCGATAGCATTTTATTTGATAGCAAAAATAGCATTAAGTAGCTCAGACATATACATGCCATGAAAACTGAAATCTGTCGTCTTACCATCAAATATGTCCAACATTTGCACATATTGATCGGAGTCTGGCAATTGCTGATTTCCATCAAAGTACCTATACTGTTCATTGGGACAGAAAGTGGATTTCATAGTCTCACAGCCGCATACACCAACGCCTCATAGATTACCGGATTACTCCAAACTATTTTCGGGGGCATGGTAGGATACAATTTGCGATAGGATTGCTTAACTTTAAATTCACCTTATTTCTTAAAACGTTGTATAATCTGCGACTTTCAGTAACTTTAAGTCTTCCAAACCTAGAATACAAATATTTCCGCTCAGCAATCATACCTTCGATCTCCGTAGAGAATAATGCGCAGAATGTAGCATCCAGTACTTTTGTTCTTAAAACTAAGTACGTGTCTACTGTATATACTGGGTGGCGCAAAAGCATTGGCACTAAAGAAATTACTTATATGTTTTTATATGACATATCCTGTCATTCTGATATTGAAAATTGTGTAGTAAACAAATTACTAAAAATAAACATGGACCGTTATGCTCTGCAAGAACGTGGAATAATCGTGTCAATGTTTTTACGGAATAATTCATCAGTGATTAAAACACAACGTGAATTTCGTCGAAGATTTCCCCGCCATCCGGCACCGGTTAGTCGCACAATGCGATGCTTTGCCACACGCCTCGAAGCAACTAGCGCAACTTTGGATAGACCTAAGTCTGGCAAACCAAGAACAGGCCGTTCAGCCGCAAATATCGGCACTGTGTGCGAAAATGTGGAAGAGTATCCAGAAATATCAACGAAGCGACATGGCATGCAAATGGGCATTTCCAGGAAGACTCTGCAGCATATTTTGGTCAAAGACTTGAAGGTGTTGCCATATAAAATTCAGATGGCTCATCAGCTGCTGCTTACTGATCAGCGAGCTCATCTAGAGTACAGCCAGGGCTTCGTAAACCTCAACCTTGAAGAAGATGATTTTTTTTTTTCAAATTGGTTATGAGTAACGAAGCGCACAGCTCACAGGAAGTGAGACATTACGGACTTAGTGAGGAATGCTTTTCCAGACCGTGTTATCTCTCGTTTTGGCGATTTGCCTTGGTGCAAGATCACCCGATCTGACCTGTCCAGACTTTCTTTGGGGTTATTTGAAATCACTGGTGTTTGTGAACAAGTCGCAGACTCTCGCAGCCCTAAACGAAAACATTCATCAAGAAATAAGAAACATATTGCAGGAAGTGTTACGGCAAGTTGTGGAAAATATCAGTAATAGGGCTGAAATGTGCATCAACCCTGGAAGTCACCATTTAAGAGACATCATCTTCAAATCCTAATGCGACGAAATTTCATGGCACAGATATACCATATAAAAAAAAACTAATTCTAGTTTTCTAATTTAGAAAAGAAGTTGTAACTGAACCAAATATGGTCATTACTTTTGCACCACCCGTTATATTCAATTGAGCCATTAATAAAACATACCTGGTCATCAACCAAGTCATATTATGTAGTCCCAGGGATAATCACCAGATTAATTTAACCGAAATTCCTGTAATGAAGACATTTTTTTGGCGGAATTGCACTCGATTTTTAAATTATTGGACATAAAGATAATATCGTGGTACGAAATACTTAACCACAATTGATTGAAATATAGAGTTCGACCAGAGTCAAGGAACAAATCCAAAAGGGAAGAATACGTAGAGTTGTAATAAGGAGGATAAGAGCTAATAGGACTTAAGTGCGAAGCAGACATATTACACAAAAAGGAATTAGATTGTATGCCCGCTCTGAGTAAATTGATGTTAAAGTCCCCTCCAACAATCACACTAGGATAGCGTTGAGTAAGAGATCAGATAGCCTCCAAGAACTCAAGAGATCACTAGCACGTAAATTGTCCAGGTGGACCGCACATAGAATACACTTTTCAGCAGTCGAGTTCACTTCTACACATATATATTCAACAGGGCCATCCGTGGATCTAGAAATTTTTCTAACATGAATATCCAACCATACACATGTTGCAACTGCACCCCATACTCCACCGGCACGGTCATTTCGAAATATATTATAACTTGATATAGTAATTAATGAGGATGGATTATCATCGCGTAGCCAGGTCTCACTAACAAATACCGCGTGCATCTTGGGACATCGAAGAAAATGTGTAAGAAATATTTCAGCCCGTCAAATCTAGCGCTGCTCTACAAGTCCTATACATTAGACCTAGAATGGAATACAATTCCCATATATGGGCTGGGGCTGGTCGCATAGCCTTAGCTTCATTGGAAATTGTTCAAAAGAGAGCCTTCAAGCTCATTGATGATTTGAACATAACTTGTCATATCAGCTCACTCTAGGACCGCCACAATGTTGGTGGCTTTTCGCTACTTTATTGCTACATGCATGGCCAATGTTCTGATGAAATATCTAGTCTGTACCCACGTAATACTCGCGCGCAAGCCATGTATATCCTTTCGCCCTACAAAATACTTTCGGCCTTACAGTCAAACTCCGTCATGCTTTTCATCCTGAACTGTGCAAATGCGGAATAGTTTACCATCTTCTGTTTTTCCTCTGCGAAGGTTCAAGTGTGATATACGTCAGTACCTCCGCCACCTTTCTCATGACCCCTAACCTTTGCATCCCCTGAGCTTGGCTTAATAATATAAAATAAAAAAACATTTTTTACATGGTTTTGTAAAGCTTGAGTTAATTCACATTTCTTTCATTTTAGTGGTATTAAATCATATCAAAAAGGTCGGATTTTCTTAATCGAGGGCGAACAAATAGAATCAACGTAATGATTATAATGGGAGTCTCAATTCATTCCCATTATAAGTTGGTCTCGTTGTGTTGTTGAATAAATTTCTGATAATATCGTTTCTGACTATAATCAACAAAAACCAAACGTTTCGAACTCGACCAATATGTAGTGTGCCACTTTTGTTTTTTTCATGTATACCATTCGCCAACAAACTAATTATCAGAGCACATCTCTTAAAAAAAATTTGTTTATCTTAAAAAGCAACGTTTAATCCTGAAATCAAGGTGTCATGTCATTTTCAGTACAAGTTTTCTATATAGACTCTCTGACACCTAGGATAATGTAATCAAATTAACGGTTTGCTCAACTACCAGTTAAAATGATATCCTGATCTAACAATTAATCCTTAGTGTATGCACGGATATTGTATGCAACAGGATACAATACGGAGTTTATACCGATCAGCTATGTACCCGACAAGGCGCCAAATAACTGGACAAGGATTTTAAATAAATCTCCGAAGGTGCTCCATATTCTCCTATCGTAGAAAAAGCGCTCATATTACAATATCTAGACGAAGACATATTCTGAATAGATTCATCGCTACTTTTGGAATGTTTGCAATGTTAGAGGTTGTTACAATGCTTTCTGTTTTCCAAAATCCTTCTCAATTAGTTTAAAAGCTTATGGGTCAGGTAACTAGTGGACATGAATTTTCCATCGCTTGCAATCACAATATTTTATTCATGAAACAACGTGAAATGTATTTTGAATTGTAATTTTAGCGCCTAGAGGATCACGATATCAAAATTCTAGTTTTGAAATGTGTATGGAAAGTCTTTTTTGTCTTTTTTCTTAGTAATTGTCAAACTTAAGGACCTAGATGCTCCAACAGATACTATGGTCAAAAGACTTTCTTTTGAAGGAAATCACCAGGTAAGCATTAATGAAAGAAGCCAGATACTAGATAGAGTGATCCAGTTCTTGCGACGGACCCAAGTCTGGTATACACTGATAGATCACGGAATGATAAGAAAACAGGCGCAGGGGTGTTGGTCCAAAATTGGAACTATGTATTCCGCTTGGTGCCTTACTTCCATTTTTCAGTTAGGCTGAAGGGTATGCTATAGACGTTGCAGCTCAGGAAAGCCTAAATAAGGGCTGCAAGAACTTCAGCATCTACATTTGTTCAGACATCCAAGCTGTGCTCCTATCTCTGTTCTCTTAAATCTTTGAGTCGAAACTAGTCCGGAGCTGCTACTCAAAACTCCAGCTACTGTGTAAAGACAACCAAGTATCCTCGGTTCGGGCTTCTGGACACGAAGGAGTGGTAATGAAAAAGTGGACGAACTGGATAAAACCGGTGCTGAATGTCCGTATACTGGTTCCTACCCGACATTTGGCATACTAAAAAGCCACTTTAGGTGGGAACTGCTTAAGTCGGAAAACAGGAAACTGGCGTAGCATGCCCGGTATAAGGCAGGCGAAGAAATTCTTCAACCCCTCTCTTCACCACATGTGCCAACTTATTGGACATAGCAGATAGTCGCTCAGAATGTCATGGTCCCTTCCATCACTTCTTGAAGAAGATGTGAACTGTGTCGACTTTGCGAAGAGAAAGATGAAACCTCGATGCATGTTACTATATGTGAGTGCTCAGCGCTTGTTGGTTTTAAGGCTGCAAATCACTGGAGGAACACTTATCTTTCCAAATACACTTTGCAATCTAACTCCAAGACCAAAAGTCGAGTTCGTTAAAAGACTCGATTTTGCCTCACCAGTTTATGGGAACGCACAATAGATCAACTCTGGTCGCCCCTACTCGCCATACTCCCATATCATGCATTTGATCTGAGCTTATTCTCTCAAAGTATGCATTACCAAAATAACGACGAAAATACACTTTGCTTGGAGAATATATCAATTTACTCAAAAACCCCGAACCTACTTATATTCATGTATCGAGATACTAACCTCAAGAAAAATGACATCGGCAGCTCAGTTGGTAAACATGGACATTACCATCCCAGTAGTCACGGGCTCTAATTCCACATCAACACCGTCCTGTACTTTATCCTATTGTCTCTTTTTCACGGTAATAGCTTTAAGCTTCTCCTACACAATGGAACTCATTTGGCCTCCATGCTTGTAATCTTTTGTCTCCTGCCACTCTACAAAAACAAAAAGCTTCAGGGCAGACTAGTGCTTGACGTCACCAAAATCTCCAATGAATCAAATTCTTTAAATCCACAACTTACACTTTTTTTGATTTTAAAAAGAACATGGAGGGAACTTGCCCAAACCAAGAACAAAATATTTACTTACCCAACTGCTTTAGTTCCAGAGCAAAGATGGCCCCCAAGAATGTTAAAGGTTTTATAAAAGACCTTAAGTTCGAATGGGCGCCCTAAGGAATTAGGGGTAATGTTACAAAGATCTTACAAGTCGCGATGATTAGATGAGAGCAGAGGCTGTAATTCTGTCTGTATCCACCATTTAATAATCATAAAAAAAAGTACCAGGATTTGAACGCGGCCAACCAATTTGATAGAGTTGACAAATCATAGTTTCCACACGGACACTATGCTTAATTGGGCCTCCTACTATTGCATTATGCACATACATTGGGGCGTTTGGATTAACTAGATATGGAACATATAGTAATCTGACCACGTATGGAAACTTTCCATCCGATAAAGGTCATTAACCTTTAACTCAATCCCTTCTAGGTATATCCAGGCCTTCATCATTTAACCCTTACTCATTATTTGGTAACCGGGCGCTCTAGCGAGTAGGCATAGCGAAAATTAATGAAGTCAGCAACAATTATGGCACTACTCAGTTTGTAAAACAATATGTCCACTTAGTACCTACTTCCAAAATCATTTCGGAAAAAAAAGAAATCGCGATTTGTCTAGATAATCTTTGCTAAGTCAACCACTTTAGTAGCACACAATATCGTGAAACATCCATAAGCAACTGCCAAAATGAAGTGAAAAATAGAGACACATGCATTGGCAATAAATACGAAACTCCGTTAACCGCAGAACATAAATGCAACGAAAATTCTAATAAATATTCAAATGATGCTCCTCCAAGGGGTTTCAGAGCCCGGAATTTCCGGCGTGACGCAGCCGATTTCTAATTTATCTGTCGCCCATAAGCTAAGTTAAGTAAAGGGTTGGCGACTGTTTGCTGGTTTATGGCCCACATGGCGATAAAAAGTTGCCATAAGTAACTCTGTCATGAGCCATGAAAACTGGCTCGAACTCCACCGCAAGTGCTTAACATATTATTAATTGCTATTATTGCGGATTCTTTGCCAACATTTGGGCTGTTCTACTATTACCGACTACTGCTCCAGGGGTGAACTGCTCGGATTCAATTAAAATTCAAGGAATATACCGGCTAAAAGCCAAAGTGTTTGGCTTCCTGTTTGTGACTCCCAGAGAGTGAGAGAGAGAGGAAGGAGATATATGTCGTCAAGTGGAAAGGGTTCAACAAAAAGGGTTGAAAATAAACTCGGGGACATTAGCTTTCAGGATATCTCCTCATGTGACGCTGATAAATTTGTTAAACAATGCAGTGACTTGTCGCCGGTTCGAGTTAATGTAGCGACACAACAACACTATATTCCCGAATTGGCGATGAATTATTGGATGAACGTGCATATATTTGACGTCCTGCTAATGGATTCGGTTTTACATACATATGCATGGAATTTTTCTGCTTTCCACATGGATAATATATGAAAATTTACTTGCCTCACATAGGGAAATTGTATGTCTGTTTGTGTATTATTAAATTAGAAATTTGATAAGAGATGGAGTAATGCATTTCTTCAAAATTGCCTTATTGTCAGACAAACAACAGTTTTGGAAATATTATGAAAAACTAGGAAAGAAGTTATGCAACTGGTCGAATTTAGTTTTTTACCAGACTAAATTTAGCGATACCTATACAGGGAATCTGTGACTATCCCTCTGGTCTTTCGGTTTTCTTGCCAGGACATCTTGTCGTACAGTAAAAATGGTTTCAACAAATTTCATCAGATTTCATATTCTAAAGAATGTATGAAAAAGTTCTTAAGAATCCAGAAATTTGGAAATTCTTGTATGACATCTGTACGATGAAGTTGCCTTCTATTTCCCTCTCTAAACAATTTTTTCAAAACCCAACATCTATAAAAATCAAATCTGTACGAGAAGCTTCATTTTGAATCATTTTGCATAATGCAATTTTTGATTAAAATGTCAAAATAATTTTTGTAACGAAAGAAGTCCTTTCGTAAACAGTGCAAAATAAAAAATTCTTCGGTTTTGAATAACGAAAAAAATTGTGAATTTTGTAGCAATTTTGCAATACCTTCAAAGTTTTTTTTTAATAAATCACCGTTCGTCGTATTTCTTCGTCATATGTTTCTATAAATCTCGTTCAAGAACATACGAATATAGGATTTCTAAAATTTTTTTCTTGATATTCTGACACCAATGAGAACTGTTGTCCTTTTTTAGTTCGACATATTTAAAACATCCTATACATTTTTGGTATATTCAACTCTGGTGGCAGTCAAATTTTGCTTCGCCAGTAATGACTTTTTCGTCATCAAAATGAAATGATATGAAAAGAAAATTTATTATCCACACTATTATAATCGGAGGCTTAAATAGCTATTTATAACCATCCCAGTACTCACTTTTGTAGTGTTTCCCTCATTTCTATTCGAACTGAGGTACTAGATTTTTTGCACCTTAGATCGGCTCTAACTCGGTAGAGTTATGTCCGATCAAAAGACGGGTTTCACCGTTCGTCTCAGCTTATTACCAGCTACAATTTGTGGAAGTAAATTTTTCTCTGCATTCTTCGAGTACTATCGGGTGCTGTATATTTTTCCCGGTTCAGAAAACTTTCGCGGGACGTTTTGCCGCCGCAAAATCCATTTTCATGCATTTGTACCACATACACCCAACTTCTACATTTCGCCTATGTTTTTGCAGTTCTTTCTTCCGTGCCTATTAGTGCTCTGTTGTGAGCATTTTTCTCATAGGAAATCATTTTCTACGATGCATCAAATCCACTCCTCCCAAAAAAAGTGCTGCAGCTACATCCGATCGTCAAAGCTTTT
Source organism: Dioctria rufipes (assembly GCA_963924295.1). Lineage (NCBI taxonomy): Eukaryota > Metazoa > Arthropoda > Insecta > Diptera > Asilidae > Dioctria > Dioctria rufipes. Next base: position 50,263,336 of record OZ002743.1, read on the forward strand.
CCCCGATTAATTGAAATAAACATTGTTAATAAAATATGTTCAGAATATCATAATACATCGTTTAAGCCATCTCCCATAACTGGAGGGCCTAAAGTTGTATGAAAAGTGGACCTACCACTTACTCGTTAGGCCCATTTTGGAGTATGCTAGTCCTGTCTGGTCTTCCTTGTATGCTGTATACATAAATCGCATCGAGTCTGTGCAGCAGAGATTTGTCCAATTTGCTCTGCGTGGACTTCATAGGGACAACCCTATTATTCTGCCTCCATATGCTGACAGGCTTAAACTTATATTTCACTTTTATAAACTCAGTAATCAGATTGTTGATGAAGTTCTAAATAAATAAATAAACAATAACAAATCAAAGTAATATTTTTTTGCATCCAGAGCTCGCTTTCAAGGGGCAAAAGTTCAATGAAAGTACAAATTCTGAGATCATGTATGAATTTTGCGAAAAACTATTGATGTAATGTAGTTTAATTTCTCTAGAAGATATATTTCTCTGGACGCGTCTGGATTTTTTTATCTAAAATAGTTACCAGGATATGAGGACTTTATGGACTTACACTGAACTTTGATGATTCTTATTAATCCTTTAAACTGAATCATTGCTATCGAAAAAATATCTTGCATCTTTTAATGGACATTCTGTAAAAAATTAATCAACATCGGTGGTTTTTAATTGGGTAATTTTCGTAGACTGCGGGGACTCTCAAAACGCGGTGTCAGATTCCGGCGAACGCTCTGAACCTACCGTGCGGCAACTCAGAAGCGAAGACAAAAAATTCCTGCTAAAAATCATGCTATCAGTCAACTCGGGCTTTAATCCACGATTTTTCATCATTAAGTCAATCTACATATATATAAGATTTCGCTTTTATTAGGTACTTTCAGAGCATGTGGAATATGACTTCTAAATTAAAATGTTTTTTTTTTTTTTAATTATCAGAAATTTCTATTCTACTCATAATCCCACCTCCTAGGTCAGCTACAATATATACGCAACCAGAACTTACATAAGTAAGGTTCCAGTTTGTACTCAAAGCTTGAAGGTAGATTAGCCTACTTATTCTGCATACCCAGGCCATCCTGCTTTATCAAGCATAGAAAACATTTGAATTTATTGGTTTGATTATATATGTATTATATGTACATAATGAAGAGCAAGCCAAGCAAAAAAAAAAAAAAGCAAACGACTCTCAGGTACGTCTCATCTCAATTGAGGAGTATAAAACTGAACTTAACAGGTTTCTTTAAAAAATTGACTTTACATGCCTAGGTGGCTTTAAAGATTTACGAGTAAATAAAAAAAAAACCCTAAGTATAATTCTAGTATTCAATGTTCGACCATCTAATATCTTCTGACAGCAGTTGATTGTTTTGCAAAAAAAAAAAAAAAAAAAAAATTATAATGAAGAGCTCCAAATCCCCTTTTCTTTCATGCAAAACAGACAGGGATTTACTAAACGTAAAAAAGAGAAGCAAAAGAAAAATCGTAATCACCCGACATTCTTAAAAAAATATATATAATAAGAACCCGCATATAAAATGGATGAGATTTGATTCAATTCATTGAAAGGAACATAAATTCCAGGCCTGAATGCTTCCAAAGTACTTAAGGTACAATTTAGCCACAATTTAAGATTTTTTTTTTCGTGTGTCCCCTCCTGCAAAACAGATATCAGGTTCAGTCTATAACGCACCCGACATTTGCATGGAGAATCAATTTCACATCTCATAGAGTTCTCATCTCCTTGAAAAGATACACTTTTAGTACAAATACAACGAGCACACAAGACAAATACTCGCTTTTCAAAAGGTAGGTACTTGAAGTCTTCCCTTTTTAATTCTTTTAATCTTAAGAGCCCCTATGCCAGCCTTCGAGGGCATAAATCTCAGGCGGTATAGCGCGATTCGAAAATTAAAAAGTGTATCGCACAATAAATCTTCAATAAAAAGGTTGTGATGGGCCTTTGTACGAAATTTCAGTTTGTATATGAACACACTCGCTATTATATATATAGACGTCTCTGAAGCCCTTTCCCATTGTTGGCGGGATTATTATCCGCGTCTTCAAGTAAACGTGATTTGATACGACGAAGCCCTGTAAATAGGGCGCGATTTGTCATCTCATTCAGGGTGAAATGTCAGTACCTTTTGCATCTAATGTCAATTTGATTCGGTGCGGTTAAGGGGGCTTTAAATGTTGCCCAATTAATAATTTCACTATTTAGTGTTGATGCCACTTTTCTGAATTGTACACAGTGAGAATTGAAAATTTTCGAGCCTTTTGAAAATTTCTAATTAGGATAAAAAAAAATCGTTTTTTCATCATGGGTGAATATGTGGGATTCTATTGAACATCAAAATATATTCATCAATGGAACCTAATTTCTTTATTTCTTTATTATCATAATCTGATCCTCATAATTTAAATTTACTTTGTAAATAGAACTGAATAAAATTAAACATAGGAAGGGGAGCTCATAGGGCGTTCAAAGTTCTCAAAACGGAGAGCAAAAAAGCAACACCGAATCTAAATAAATTTGTTTGAAGCAAGAAAAGTGGGGCCCCCGCATTTATAACGAAAGATCTTGAGAACATTTTCATAGTTAGCGTCTATTTAAAACGAAAATATTTCGGAACACATTTTGATTTTCCACGCATGCTTGATTGATTTAGGAAGTTGACATTTTGTAGTAAGTGTAATTTTGGAGAAATTTTCGATTTGTAATAGTTTAACAAGCAAGGAAAAATGAATTTTAATTAAAAAATTAAATCTATAGCTGGAATTTGATTTTTCTAAAATTTTTATATTTCATTGACAAAATGAAATTTTCTTCAGAATAATGGAAAACACCTATACGAAATCTTAGCATATACATACTAAGTTTGTCATTTCGTTTAAAACCCATAGAAATAATGCTGGTAGTGCAAAATGCATTGGACACCCACGCATAATATTAAAAAATATTTTGATTTTTGCTTTTCCGTCCATCTGCCTGCCTGGGCGTCCGTCCGTCCGTGCGTCCCTCCGGACGATAAATCGAGAATGCGTTCACTTAGAGTGCTGAAATTTTGCACACGGGATTTTATAAAAAAGCAAATTTTAGTTCGAAAATGGAACAAATCGGGCATATCCGGCATAGGGTTGCCATACAAAAATTTCACCATATATTTCCGCACCGCCGAGAACGTGTCGACTGATACTGAGAGCTCAAGTTTTGTTCACGGTGTTTTCATAAAAATTCGAAATACAAATTCAAAAATGAAGTAAATCTGGCAACGATTTCTTAATTTTGACGTTTTGACATACAAAATTTGGTTTTTCACTATATATTTCGACACTGCCTGCGAAGGTGTCGACGTAGGCTGCTGAAATTTTGTAGACAGTGTTTTCATAAAAATCTATATAAATAAAAATTAAATGCGGTTTGTTAGTAATCGCATCGCTTGAGAACGGCTGGACCAATTTGACTAATTTTTTTACATGTTCGCAATAGTCCGAATAAGGTTCCTAAGGAAAGAAAATTGGAATCGGCAGCCCCTTCCTGGTGTTGCCATACAAAACTTTAGATTTTCACTGTAGATCGACGTGCAGAGCTCAAATTTTGTAAATGGTGTTTTTTCAAAAAATGTAAACTTAAGTTCAAAAATGGAACCAATCGGGCAACTTCTTTGTAGGATTGGCATATAAAAATTTCATTTTTACTATATATTTAGGCAGTTCCTGGAACACACCGACGTAGAGAGCTAAAATTTGGTATATGGTGTTTTTATAGCAATGGTAAATAAGATTTCAAAAAATGGACTAAATCGGATACTAAATAAAAATGAAATCTTGTTCGTTGGTAATTGCATCACTTGAGAATGGAAGGATTTGGCTAATTTTATTTTTTAAACATCCATAATAGTCCGAATAAGGATTTTGTGGACAGAAAAATTATAATCGGCAATCCGTTCTTGGTGTTCCCAAACAAATCTTCGGGTTTTCACTATATATTTGGACACTGCCTGATAACATGTCGACGTTGAAAGCTCAAATTTTGTACACAGCGTTTTTGTAAAAATTGCTAAACCACGTTCAAAAATAAACTAAATCGGCTTACAGGTATATAAAATCTTGATTTATTCACTATATCCGTAATTATTATTTTGTTTTGTTCATTATGGTCATGGAAAAGTCAGCAGGGAAAATAAATCCCAGTAATTCCGCGGTCAACGTCAGCCGATGAACTTAACGCATGTTTGAAGTCGTTTTATGAAAACATGTCAATACACTCAAATTAAGTATCAACATGCTTGTCGAATTGCAGAACAACCAATGTGGAGAAGAATTTGCAAAACAATTTCTGAACATTGACAATGGAAAAATCCCAGTTGACACATTTCGACTGGTTGCAATATATTCCCCGTCGATTTTTGCCAATTCACAGAATCAAAGACCAAAGTCATCCGAAAGATGTTCACAAACATTGCTCAAAATTACAAAAATCATGTTTGGTGAAGTGAATATAGCACGGCTGCGAATAACATTGATGTCGACGAATTGAATTTCGAAATTTAAAGTGAAATTGTTGGCGAATCGATGACGTACAAATTGTTGGATTCCATTACTAGCCAAGATGATGTCGTCAACTATCCAATCGAATTTTTAAACTCGCCGGTTGCATTGAAGAAACTGACGTCATCGAAACAACAATTATTATAGGAATGTACAAAGGAGAAGACGTATTGACACCGTGCATTCCAATAATTCCGAACGACATCCCATTCGACTTTGAACGCTTGCAGTTTCCGGTGCGGCTTGCATTTAAATCATAAGGGCAGTAATTGAGTGATTGCGGCATTAACCTTGAAAATCCATGCTTTGCACTGGTATGGTATGTCGTCTGTTTCCGTGTTGGAAAACCATCAGCTTTGTTTGTTTACGCGCTAGACAACAAAACAAAAATTGTCGTACATCATAAAGTATTGCAATGAGTATTATCCTCATATGTTGAATATCCATTGCCACCGAAACACATGTTTTCACATTTTTACTTTGTTTACAAATTTTTAATAGCATTTCATAAATTCACAAAACGATCACAAACAAATTTATTGAAATTTGGACAGAACAACGTCTGTCGGGTAAATAAAATTTCAAAAATGAACTAAATTGGGCAACTTCTTCTAGGGTGTTGCTATACAGAGCTTTTGGGTTTCACTTTATTTAAGTTTTGTGTTCATATAAGACATAATATTATTGGCTTATACCAACCCCAACTTTTTCTCTTGTTTTAAATAACTTTGTGAATGAGAGTGACGCTCGTGAAGAAAGTATGAAATTTTGGGAAAATTTTAGGATAGTATACGTGGATGGATTTACACAGTGTAGACTACATGCTAATGTTAAATTTTAATGTTTAATCTTAATGTGAAATATTAATGTTGAAGCTAATGTTTTTTTTTATATCTTTCTTGTATAGACTTTTGAAGAATGAACATTTTCTTTGAAAACTATATCTCAATTTTCTATTCCCATACAAATCAGTTCTGCAAATAAAACATTGCTGATTTTTCGAGATCGAATCCGATTTCATCGAAAGCTTTATTTTTCGGCCTGCCATCCATATTTTTTTATATTATAATTGTTGCTTGTCTTAAATTTATTTTATTAATTTATATAAGAATAACATGCAACTTCACTGTGATAGTGATGTACTAACTAACACACTAACTACACTAAATTTATTTATCTAGCCTCAAATCTACACTGAAGTGTAGACGATGGAAATCTACGCGTAACAGAACAATATTGGCATGGGATTTTTGATTTAGAATGAGTAATTGGGCAAACAAATTACGTTTGGAGGGGGGGTCGCTTTTGGGGTGCTAATTACTTCCCGCGGGCTCCCTCTTGAAGCTGTCCAAATTTGGCCGTGTGTGATATCAAATTACAGCACTTGCTGAGTACTAATAAATGCCATATTTTGTTTTTCTTCTGTTAAAAACTTTATAATAGACTTTTTTCACCCGAATATCGTTAAAACGTGTGATTTTCGAATTTGTGTACAGTGGGGGGGGGGGGGTGTAGGTTAATTTTTTAGATCCAAATTAATATGCATATGTTAAAATCGATCCACCCGTTATGTTTTTAAGAAAATGTAATGAGTAGATTTAGATGTATAGACGGATTAAAAATAAGAAAAATAAATCCAACTCAACAAAAAGGATGCAATACTGATGCTCTTGAAGATATGGAACGTATGAGAAAATTACCTTCTGCATTTTAAAATTGATAAATTTAAAAATTTCTTAATTCTTTATAGTGTAATGACTAAAAAGAGAAAATAAAATATACATAAAAAAAAACTTTTATAAATAAAATGCATTAAAAAGTAAAAAAATATTTTTTTCATTTCTCAATAATATATGTAGGTACACAAGAAAAGTTTCATGCATGGCATGGTTCGCAGTTAGACAATTGTGATTATTATAGTTATGGCTGCCCAAGATTTTATTTATGCACTTGAAAAGCTGTAAAATTAAACAATTCATTGATAAGAGTTCAAACAATGAAAGTCAAATGAGATAAAATAATTGTTATAATATTGTTAAATCATTCAATATTAAGATTTAATCTGAGTTCTAGCATTTCTTATTTTGCCATGAGACTTTTCTTGTGTACATCATTGAGAATAATAAAAATATTTTTTTAATTTTTAGTGCACAATCTATTTATACCTATATATATATATTTTTTTTATTTTTTATTCTTTGCTAATACAATGATTATAAATGGAACGCAAAAACTTGAAACCCAAAATATATTTATTTTTAAATATGCATAGTCAGTCCATTACCGCCGTGTCGGTCTGTATATCCACAAATTTATCCTTCTTACCGTCTACATATACGTTTATTTTATTACTCATCATTTAAATCTAACTTTATATTAGGAGAATATATATAAATAAAAATTAAATGCTTTTTGTTGGTAATTGTATCACTTGAGAATGACTGGACCGGCTTGGCTAATTTTTTTGTTTTAATATTTATATTTTTTATTATTCGTAATAAGGCTTTAAGAAAAGAAAGATTGGAGTCGGCGACATACACTTGGCTCAGAGTGATACCCTCGAGTACGGAATCGCGCGTTCGATTTAGATGATACATATTATCTATCTCTAATCACCCCAACTCTTTCAACCCCCATGCCGCCCATTAAGCGTCTATATTATCGACGGGCGATGCCAGCGGGCTCTCCCTAGATAATAATAGAAAAAAAGTAATTTTGTATAAAATTGTTTTCCGCTGCGCGTGTTAACATACGCAATTTCTTCTGTTTGCGCACGTCATATATTAGCGGCAGCTCATGCTGCCATGCTTAATGAGGCTTCAATAAACACAGTACGTCAAGGTTGTTTTCTAGTTGTTGTGCTCTGTTGTTTTAGGACTTTTATTTAACACCTAAGATTAAAGTTTAAATATTAGAATTAAGCGTGGCCATAAATTGGTTTATTGTACACTGATTTCTTTACAGTTCATCCAACAATCCCACTCTGAAGTGTTTTCAAAGTTGGTAGGCTCTGAGAAGTATGAGCCAGAGGCCTGGAATCTACAGTATGGCAATGACCGCGCGTACGCATAAGACATGTTTCCTCCCTTAGAATATAGAGAGAACAGGAATTGTTGATACCTATAAAATTCATGTACATGATCGTGGCTTTTCTTTGGGGTCGTTGAGTAAGGGAAATCGGAAAAATATATGTTCAGTTGCCTACAATTGAAATAGTCTTAAAGGCTGTGACACATTAAAAGCAGAAATCAGAAACAGAAGCAGTAGTAGAAATCCGAAATTTCTGCTTTGTCAACCACATTGAAAGCAGAAGCAGAAAGCAGTGACTTGTCAATTACACATGTCAGAAGTCATAATTTTTAGAAAGTTAATTGTTAATTAATTTGTTATTTCTAACAAAATTAATTAATTTTTCCTACATAGACATTTTGTTTTTCTCGCAGTAATACTTCAAAAGAAAGGACACCGACAATGCAATAAAAATTTTAGCTCTCTTTATATTGGCAGTACTGAACAGAAGCAGAATTTTTGAGATTTGATCAACTTTCAAGTTTTGCTTCTTCTGCCGCCGGTGCCTTTGCTTTCAATTTGTTAGTACTCGAAAAGTTGCGTAGTTTCAGAAAAAATTATGCTTCTATCGCTGCTTTCTGCTTTTAATGTGTCATGACCTTAAAAGAGCCAGGCTCTTCTTGGGTGAAGGTCTTTTAATGAGTCCTTTAGATTGTCTGGAGCCTATCATAGAGATCCATCTCTGGTGCATTTGGTTTTGAATCCAGATTTTGATGGTAAGTATTGTAAGAGACACTGCAAAATTGTTACGGTCATATGAGGAGCATGGGTACTTCTTTCTTGGCCAGTAAATCTGCGTTACGGTTCCCGTCAATTCTCGATTGTCCTGGCACTCATTAAAATGTTAGGTGACTCTTTGTGCCAAGGTTTGTTAATCATTGAGTGCATTCCCACGTTAACTTCATTTGACCACAGTTGATGAGATGACTATCAATGCCATTTAGCTATCTATATAAGTATATTATTTATTATTAATAGGTATAGGTCGACTGAGGTTTTCGTATGCACATCTATTGATGGCAAATACCTCTGCGTGGAATATTGAGGGGTATTTTCTTGGGCTCTGATAAATATAAGCTTCTTGCTGTATTCCTGCTACTACTCCCTTTCCGGTTTTAGAATCGTAGTTGTACCAGATTTAGGCTTCATTTACTAAATTTATATCTATTCCCTTCCTATTTGGTATCGTTATCTTGAAAGGCAGATAGAGTTTGTGTTTAACGACCATCGTGTGTGATATCATTTCCAATATTGGATTAGCTTCTATTCGTTAAGTTATAGTGCGTAGACTTTTGGAGTCACAATCTGTCCGTACTTTGTACACCATTAGTCTAGCCTCTTTTCCATCAACGGTACTGCATGCCGGTAGGTTCAATAGTGTTTTTAGCTTGAATAGCTTCCTGATTATTACCTTCTGGGTACATTTGCTCCAGCATGCTGCTCTAATATAAGCTATCATGGGTCTGACTACTGATTTGTATCACAAAATAATTATGTTTGGCTTGAGTCTCTAAGTTGAACTAGCCAGTTATAACAAATTAATATTGTGAATAAAGAAAAGTGAATCAAAATAAGAAGTAATACAGAAGACAGACTTGCAATTTTAATATTGCAGTTTGCATTAAATCTGTCTCTATATAGTAAGAAACAGCGTGGTATACGCTCGGTCAACACTCAGTATGTAGCACACTGGAACTCTATATTGAAATTGCGAAAAATGTACGCGGTATATGAGTTAATTACAATATGACCTTAATTATAAACCATAATCATTTAATACACGAACCTTTTAGAACCAAATTTCATACTGAAATGTTGGCCGCAACTTTTTCTAACATTTGATATTTGACACTTGTCAAGTTGAAATATCTGTTTAGTTTTTATTTTTCATATAAACAAGTAATATGTCAATATTTGCTCGTATTTTGTACGTGCGCGGAACTTTCTTAAGTCAAATGACAAACTAAATGACAAATCAAGTCAAATGTAAGCTCTGTAATTAATTTCTCAGTATCGTAAACCACACGTGCGTCTCTGAAATTTTATATTGCAACTGACAAAATTGCAATATCAATATATCAATATTGAAATTGCATGTTTATCTCCAGTATAAGACACAATATTATTGGAGGGAGAATCAGATCACAATTTTTCGGAAGGTTTTTTACATGCAATGAAAGATATTGAAGGTATATTTGTATTGCATGCCTCAATATTTCTTTTAATCAATCTTACTTCTTCTCAATAGAACCGTAAATAAAGGATTTGGAATTTTATGTAGCATACAAATATTTATAATCCAACATAAGAATTAGTTCGTGAACAAATTCAAATAAATAAATACATTTATTGAAAATAAATAAATAAGAAATAAGAAAATTTATAAGTGAGTTTCAAAACGATTTAAATAGTTTCACAGTCTTAGCTACATGCCAAATCCTCATAGCTTAATTCAATTTCATATTAAATTATTATTTTTAATATTATACTCAATATTATACTCTGAACTATGTCGAGTTTATACCGATTACTGGTAAAAAGAAAAGGAGAGAGAGTCGATGTATGACTGTGCGAACGCACGCTAAAATTAAATAATTTAAACGCAAATCAAATCACTTGGTTTCAACAAATCAGAGCAGACATTTCCAATGACTTACTGAGAATTTACTATAAAAGCCCTGTGAAGCAAAGCAATTGTTGTCAGTCACTTCTGATCACAGGCTAGAGCAACACAATAAGTTGCAGTCTTGATACCACAGTCGTAAAGCATTAACTTGCGACTGTCATATCATTCAAACCACACTATCGTAATACAATAAATTACGACAATTATACTGTAACACAATCACAATAAATTACAGTGGAGAAGTACAGTACAGTACGATCCTAGCCAAAGGATTCACCACACCAATACTTGCATGCTACATTAATGCATAAAAGAAACACATGTATAAGTATAATAAACTGCAATAAGGTTTATTATATTTATAAACTCCTGAACTATAGTAAAGTTCATACCATACAAGAACACCAAAGGAAATAAGTATATTTCTAATACTAACCTTCTTCTTTTGTCATTCCACCACCTCCAATAAACCAGCAATAATAAGCTGAACCAAGCGTTATGTATTTGTATTAGATAATTATTGTTGTCGTTGTTTAAATTAATTTGTTCAGAACTTTTTGTTATTATCGCTGCCAATAAATAAAGCACGTATTTGAAATTTTTTAATTGATCTATTTTTATTTATTGATCTGGCACCCCTTTCATTAGTTGTGATAAACCAAGAGTTTGTATACAATGACTGAGAGGTAGCAAGAGGGAGAGGTATATACGAAGAGCAGTAGATAAAAAAATGTTCTTCTTTTTTGTAAAATTAAGAATTAAATATTTTTAACAAAGTAGCAAAAACAAACAAATGAAATGAACAAAAAAAATGTTTTTTTTTTTTTATAAAAAATCTAAATCATCGTGTGAAATTAATGCAGGTGTTGAACGAAAGGATGCGCAGGTAGAAGCATATAGTGACGATACCCCAATCCAGCTAAGAACGAAAATGGTATTGAAAAATAAAAAATGAGTTAATAAATTTAATTACGAATCTTCCCTCTTCTATTTTTTCGTCACAATTTCCAATGTAAGTTAAACAATCCCTAAACTTTAGCTCATCCGTACCTACAGCTTTATAAATTAAAAAAGAAAAAAGCTAAAGTAGATTTATGAACAATTCTTATGATAACCTAGTTGAATGCCCGTATGTATAATTTCGTATGGTCATTCCTCTGTGCAAGTTTGAATCTTAAAGTGGTTTTTCGCATCTACTTCAAGAGAAGTTCGTCGGACAGTAAAATGATTATAACCAATTCCGTAGAATTTTCATGTGAGAGAGTATTCCATATACGCGGGACAATGTCTTCTATTTCATGCAAATGCAAAATTATTTTATACAATATACTGTTTTGGCCGATATATTATGAAACTGTTCGAAAGTCTACGAACTGTTAAAGCAATTCAAATGGAGTCTCTTTCTTTATTTTCCTATGATGAACATTTCGTATTGCAGTAAGTGTAATCGTACAATAGGCCAAAATCTTAGACACTTTTTTGAAGTATATTTTTACTCCCAGAATTTCTTCAATATTTGGCCCACGGTAAAGTCCTGGTAAGTCCTCGGTAATGCTTACCTAGAATTGCGTCCACATATGGTTTCACGCATGCAACCATAGGCCCAAGTTTTTTGTATATCACTCAAGTCTGCTGCATTTCATATGGACTGCAACAATAAAAATCTAAGTCCAGAATTGAACCAATTATATGTCTTGGAAAAATCCATTGGGTATGCAAAGATTAAAATGTTTCTTAATATTATGTCCTGCATTAATTATTTCATTTTTTTTTATATATATAATTTAAATTACTAAATTAAAAATTAATTCATATTCATGATCAATAAAAATGGAAGAAAAATTCAAATTTCTATTTTATCCCCTTAGACAAGAAGTCTAACGACACGTGATAAACATAAAATAACACTGACGTCACATTGTTCAGGGTGTTTACCTCAGCTTTCAAGGTTAGTTTTACAAACGATCTTACGATCTTACTACGAGTATCAGAAGGCGCACACATGGTCTGCACAACAATTACTGTGAGTTCGTTATATTGGCGCGCACACTAAACCTGAAGTAGCAAGATCTTAAGTCGTGACACAGACCGCTCTATCTACTTTAAATTTTCTTACCGATCCCTTTCAGCGTCTCATCTATATCCTAACTGTATATGTAGAGTCTCTTCTAGCAATTTTATGATTGTAATCCGCATGATTGTCGTGTGGCAAAATCGCGTTCAACTATAGAAAATACGAGCATTATCTTAAGGCTCTAGTCACAATGCCCATAGTGTGATGAAGAAGTACATCAACAAGTTGAGACAGACTGCAGCAGCTTGGAGCACACGTACCTTGGACAAATGCACTTTTGATAAAATGGAATGACTTCATGGTCATTTGACTGCCTGCTGCTGTTGCATGTGCTGATTTCACTACCAACATTAATCAGAATTAATTGATTCAATAAGAGTGGCTTGTGGAGAACTCGCTGATGCATGTATTATGTAAGCACTAGAAACTAGGGCTCTTGTTATGGAAATGTGTTTATCTCAATTTCTCTTTTATGATATAATTAAAGAAGATTGTCCTATCGGGAAGTGTATCTTAATCAAGTAATTTATAGATAGTTGTGCAATTAAGCACTAAAAGCAAAAGGCTCTTGGAAAATCTACGTGCATTCAACGAAAATTTCCTCAATTTCATGGTTTTATTGAACTTTTAATTTTTATGGCAATTTACTAGGAGGTGGAGAACGTTAAGGCCTTATTATGATCAGAGTAGGAAAAAAGAAGAAACAGCTATCAAGTAATCCTGGCATGCAAAATCCCAGAGTACTGGTTACCAAATCAGACTCTCCAATATTTAACAATTTCAAAATCCCTGAAAACAGTCTTTGAAATAAGAGATTTCCAATTTGCCGAAGGAATCGGAAAGATTGGTGAAATTTTAGGTTTATGTTTCGTCGCTTGAGAAATATGTAGACGGGGTATTTTCATATCAGAGTATGGGAACATGTATGTATATTCACTAATAAATGCGATTTCTTCCGCAATTTTCAATGTATTTCCTCAATTTTCGTACAATAATATGACTCAGGGGAGGATCAAGCTAATGGGCGCCGGGGTGCCCTTCCACCAAAAGACCAGTAAAAAAAATTGCAGCAGATCTTTTGAATTTTTCCTAACAAAATTAATAACTGCGCAGTAAATTTTTTCTACCGAAATTTATGTAAAAAAGATAAATTTAAAGCTGATAAGGTTTCCAGCTGATTTTATGTTTTTGATCGGGCTACTTAGATCAAGGATTATGAATATTAAATTCAAGAAAAAGTACCAATCGCTTTGCTAAAATATATGTAATTTTTTATTTCATTTACTCGACGTTTCGGGTGCAAGCGCGGTGCCTCTTCAGGAGTTCTATATAAAATTGCACATAAGCTCAAGTTTTGAAAATCTTATTAGTAATTCTGCAAATACCTTTTTTGTCTATATATGTTTTCAAAAATTAAAATTAAATGGAAAACAGGTTATAATAGCTATAAAAAGAAAAAAAGAGCATTATCAATAAAAAGTAGAGATTTAGAACAAAAGACAATTAACTTGTTACGAGGAGAGTATATAAATGAACAATTATTGGCCATAAATGTTTATATGATTAATACTACGGTGGTAATTTGTTTATTATTTGTATTCTTTGTATTTATATGTGACCTGCCTTAAGTTTATAACTTTGTTTTTGTTAATGTTATGTGGCTGCTTTTTTTAATTCGCGTTTTTTTTGTATTATTTTTCTTGTTTATATTTGTAAAATCGTGTACATGAGCGTGGTTTTTCTAGGGGTGTTTGTAGCAGGACAGAGTATATTCGAGTTTGTTTTAATTGAAAATAGTTGACAGCGGATCTTTGATAAGTCTTCGATGTAAAGACGGCCTGTTACGGTACTATCGGTGTGGTAAAACAAACATTTAAAGGAGCAATTTTAACTCGTAATTGGAGAAAATCAGCGAAACTGCACAACGGCAAGCAAATCATTTTATTTATTTTAGTGGATTATTACATTTAAAGCAAGAGATTTATTTTGGAATATTTGTTTTTTATTATTATCTCGATAAATGTGTAGTTTTACTAGAATACTTAGTTCAAAAGATAAATAAAACAACATAAAACTGCTGATTGAAAAAGTCTCAATCAGTATCTTAGAGAATTTGTTTTTCAAATTGACAACTTTTTCTATGAAAATTCCTCATGATTTTTCTATATTAATTTGGCTGGTCCTCCTACGGCCGATCAGCTGAGTACAAAGTAAATACCTCATATAATTCATACGAATATGAATAGATTTTTCTCCACTGCAAGATCTCATTCGTGAACGATTTATTGCGGCAAGTATGCATGTTAAGGATCGTACTTGTGTCTCCAAGCTTGGCAGGCTTGACGATAAATCAACATTTGACCTATTTCCAATATTTTGTCCGAATATTATCTTTGCTCGTGGATAAAATTATACGTACTTTTGTGGCAATCGATTTAGTCAGAGAGATCGTAAAATTGCCTAAGGTGTAGTAGTGCCGGGGGGGGGGGGTTCCATCTCGTTGAGTAAATGCGTGGAATACTTAAAAGGCGAGTGTTTTTTTTACTCCGCCGGATAGGAGAATCGTCTAAATAAAGCTTCCTTTATGTTTGTATATTTATTAACAGGAGGAGAAATAACAACGGCCTCATCATCCTCGGCTAACACCTCGCTGTCAACCGCAGCAAGAACATGGTTAAATTTTGTACTGTCTTGGGTAATGCTGCCAAATAAAAATCGTGCTTCATCCTGCTCAAATCAAATGTCAAGAGAATCGGCTGAAAATGGTGGCGAGCGTAAAGAAATTCTTTCAACTTCTGTTGCAGATTCATTTTGTTGTTTGCCATTAGATTGGGTACTTTAATTATCTTCTTTATTATAGCCACTGCCTTCCATATTGTGCAGTATATTTGTAACACCCAGATAAAAGTCAACATCGCAATTTCGACGTACGGTGGAGGAGCTTTTCTTGAAACTGCCTGAACATAATTTTATTCTCGGATAAGTTTTATCTAACCCGATCATCTGGGCGATAAAAGGTCGACACATCGATTGAGCGCAATGAAATTACCGTAACTAATGAAAAGTAACTTTATTAGTTTGAAGCAAATACATAGATTCAAACAAGACGTCCAATTTTACAATTGTTTTTTCTTGAAGTTTTCTTCCGGCAACTTGGATATAAATATTTGTGAACAAATCTCTAATTGTCCACCTCATGTGCTCAACTTAGCTTTTCTGTCAGGCATATATGTTAGGCAAGAGTCAGCTGTACTGAAGAGTATTAAGTTCTTGCCGTTACAAAACGCCTTTTTTCATTTTCATCCCTGGTTAAAGCTAATAGCTGCTAATGGCTGGATTCACTTCAAATTCTCGCCTTGCACCCACTTCACAGATACTTGTTTTGTTTTTACCAGATCTAATACACATCTGTATGAGAAATGCATTGAAGGTCCTTAAGGAGATCAAGGTCCCCAAAGTCGCAGGTGCTGATGGTGCCTCGCCCCGTATAAATTAAAAGATGTGCCCATCCTTGACTAAACCTCTTCGCAAGCTATTCCAGCTGTCTTATACGACAAGAAAAATTCCAATTGCTTGGAAACTAGCTGACGTTTAGCCTATTCCTAAGAAAGGTGAGGGTAGCGATCCCTTAAATTATCGACCAATTGCAATCACTTTGATTCTTTCAAAGGTTTTTGAATCTATCATTAACTCAAAATTAATGAAGTATCTAGAAACCAACCATTTCATTAACGATCGCTAATATGACTACCGGACCGGATGCTCATCGGAAGACTTGCTTTCGTTGGAACGTTGGAACTGTAGCCTTCACAATTTTTATGAGTCCAAAATCGTCGTTGCCCTAAAATTTCAAAGGCCTTTGACAGAATGGGGCATCCACCCATTTTATCCAAACTTTACTCACTTGGACTCTCCCTTCCTCTTTTGTTATGGATTGAAAGTATTTTATCTAGTCGCTTAATTCGGATTATATTAGATGCCGTTATATTTGAACTTCACCAAATAAATGTCGGTGTACCCCAGTGGTCTATTATCTTCCCACCACTCTTCTTAACTTTTCCCTTACTATCAATCCCATATATAGTCTTACCGATGATAGTAGGTACCATTGTCTTCGCCTTCTCCTTTGACACTCTTGAGGACTCCAGAGGGAAGGCCACATCTGTAAAACAAGATCATATGATTAGAAAATTTAGTAATGACCTTGATAACATATTCCCTTAGGGCAAAATAAATAGCGTCGAATTCATTGGATCTACTTAAGTCTACATATGTCTCCTCTATTTTAAACAAAATCATACTCTTTTACTCCCGTTTCTATTGATCGAACACTAATTTAGGATATACAGTCTTTCTGTATTCTTGGCATTAATATTTCCAGTAAATTAAGCTAAACAAACAACATCTTCTCTTTTGCCAAAGAAGCATCAAAATGTCTTGGATTTCTGAAAAAATGTAAGAAATATTTCAGCCCATCGAATCTAGTACTGCACTACAAGTCCTACATCAGATTTATAATGGAATACAATTCCAATGTGTGAGATTACTTTTGGCAGTGTAGTAAGTGGGTTGAAAGGATAACTCAGCCCTGTTATTGAAACATAAAATTTTTAATCCAATTCAAAATTATGCAAAATCTAAAGATCACATATAATTCAATCAGAATTCAAAATGACTTAAATTAACTAATACTATTTTTAAAATCCGTACAATAATAACAAATTAAGAATGCAATAACAAATTCAACTTTAAAACTAATATGGTGGCTTAAGAAAGATTTCTCTTGGTGTTTTTTTTCCCTGGAAGACAAAGCAAAGAAGAAAATATCAATAGTTTCGTGAAATTACTCTAACAGAATTAATGTTGTTATTCTACGCAGTAATGAAGCAGAATTAATACTTTTGCAGCAGAATAAAAATTCTCCTTATGTTTTAATTGAACTAATTTTCTACATAAACAGAATTAATCTTCCATGTTAAAGGACAACAAAATTAGTCCTTTGCATTTTTAATGGGAACTTAGATCATAATCTCCGAAAGTTTAGGGGTAACGTATACATCTAAACGACCGACGGTCACTCTTCTCACGTTCCCTAATTCGTTTCCATACCATGCTTTGCCTCGTAATTGGGTATTTTCTGTGAGAGCTGAAATTTTGCACAATGTGTTTTCATGAAAATAGTATTTCAAAAATGGGCTAAATCGAACAATCCCCTTTTGGTGTTGCCATATAAAAATTTACGATTTTTACGTATACTATGAAAACTATCAGTCCTATGCGGTATGAATGTACTGAAAAGCTCTTCAGAATATAGAATCCTATAAAACTGGTTATAATCAACTTTTCTGTCCGACGAACTGTTACAGAAATATATGCGAAAAACCACTTCAACAACCAAACTTGCACAGATGGGTGACGACCAATACGAAATTAAATACGGACATTGTTTAAGGGTATGATAAGAATGAGTCTTGGACCAATTATAGCTTTTTTACCTGTTTCTATAATAAGTGGGGTCCTTTCTTTTGACCTCAATAATATAATTTTTAATTTAAGCAAACTACCGCAATACAGAACTTAACACACGATAAACTTCACTTCGGAAATTCAAACATATACATAAAGCGTAGGCATTTGTATGAAGTTAAACAAATTGTATGAGCAGTTGTAATGCGATCTGACAAATTTACTTCAGCTTCATACAAATAAATCCCGATACAAAAGTGTAAATTAAGCTTTAGGTTGTAAACTTTCAATTAAATTAAACTTCGGCAAGCAGGTGAAAAAACGATTCTAATAAAAAATGTAAGCGTTTAAAGTTGATAAGGTGGGAGGGGTAAATCAAGTGTTTTATTATATTTTAATTCTAGTTCTCAAGACGTTTTTATTTACACTCATATTACAGTTGTATTTCAATTTTGTAAGTAGGTGCATGAGGGCGTGAATTGAGCGGGTGGCTTTTCCCAAATTTGATAGAATATTGAAGAAAATCGGTTCGATGAAAACAGGATCCAAATTCAGTGGGAAAATTTAATCTTGTCCAACAGATTGGACAAGATAAAAAAACGTATATTATTCTGAAAGTAGCTTCTGAACTAAGTAGATAAAAAAATCATATCTATTGGAATTGATTTTTTTAAATTTATGCGAAGAAACGGCCAAATATTGTGTACCTTTTCTGTTAAGATAACGCTTCAGAATCCCATTCAGTAGGTTCCATTTCCAAGTGGGTCGTAACGCACCTATTTCAATCATCATTTTTTTTCTTTTTATAAAAACGCATGTACATATGCATATAATGTTTTGGAAATTTATTTAATTTCAGTCGCGACGAGTTTCGCCCTCTTAGGGTATAATCAAGCAACTGACATGCAGATCATTAGCTAAACCTGACTACTGTAATATTTGGGAAATTGAAATTTACTGTAGCGGGAATTATAAATCCATACATAAGAGTGGG
Source organism: Dioctria rufipes (assembly GCA_963924295.1). Lineage (NCBI taxonomy): Eukaryota > Metazoa > Arthropoda > Insecta > Diptera > Asilidae > Dioctria > Dioctria rufipes. The sequence continues at coordinate 50,282,129 of OZ002743.1, forward strand.
CTATTATTCATAAAATCGAACTGATCGTTTACCAAAAATTAATCTATACGGCTTTCCTTATTAATGTAATACAAGAGGGGGGGGGGGCAAATATCTGCCTACTGTGTGAAAGTTGTAAAATATAAGTACCGAGATACTTGTCAGTTACTGGCTTTGTAGCAGAAAATCAAAATTACTTTATGAATGCTGTGTGTTTCGACCAGCAGGATATGGCGATCTCATCAGGATAGTAGTGAAGCCCTGAACTGCTTCGTATCTACGCTACAGTAAACTTAATGTAAAAAAAAATCATTTCCCTTTAAATGATTCATATTTAGTTTTTTAAATAAATCTTTACATATCCACCACCAAATTTTGCACATCTGAGTTCACTGTGGTGTACACAGCAGGCAGTTCAGGACTTCATTTCTATCCTGATGAGATCGCCCTGCCGTGCTGATCGAAACACATATAGTATGCTCTTAAAATTTATGTATAAATTTCGATTTTCGATAACAAAGCAAGTAACTAACAAGTACCTCGGTACTTATCTTTTAATGTAATATATTTCATATTTATCGTGGACTTATCAACCATCCACGTTTTTTATAAGTATTAATTTATTCAAAGATGTGGTACGACCAGTATCAAATAAATGCTTACTTATGCCTGATGTTGGTTTATTATAGAATGCTAATAACACATGTTTTTTTATCCAATTTTATTTTAATGAGCATTTTATTTTACCAATATAAAGGTTTGTCTCTTTATGACTAAAGTTGCAGATTTACCACTTTTTGAGGCACCTTTTTACAATCTACCACTCTACCATACTTATTGCAATACATTAATGACTATTAAAGTGCACATTTATTTTCCATTTTTTTTTTATTGATTACAAATCTATTGTCTATTGTGGTAACAATTTCGTGGACATAAAGGACTGTAGTGACTCGTTTTAAATAACAAAAATTTAAAACTTCGCGCGCTCGCATAATTTGAATTTAACGTGAAAACAATTTGTCTTCTCGTCACTACAAATTGGGTAGCCTATATGGGAAGGAACAGTCAATAATGAAACAGTGGAAAGTGAGTTATTTCAGTGTGCATATATAGAGAGAAATTTTATCAAGTGTACTAATATTTGAAATGAAATAAATTAAATTGATGCTTAATTTGTAGCAATAAAGTTTTTGTTAGTGCTAAGAAACAAGTGTTAATTATTTAATACCAAAACAAGACATTAAAATATTCATAGTGGTGATTTTTGTACCATCTTGTGCACACTTTTCAAGAATTAAATTCGCAACGGAAGACCCCAATTTTGCTCTCAAAAGAAAAAATAGATTCCTTTTACAATAACATTACCGTAGAACTCTGGAAACATTTAACTATAGAAACGAATATTCGTGAAACATTTTTATTTAAAGAATTGTTTGATTATTATAGTATGTGTGTATTTTGTATTAGCTGTTTTGCCCCACACCATTATATATTTTCTGTGATTAATGATGTGAAATGAAAAAAACGAAATCGCCTTAATGTTAAATTGAGAAGGTGTTATGCATGGAAAGCAGCTAATACTTAAGTCCAATAATGAGCCTCCCAGAACATATAATACTTTCATAATTTTAAATTTGTGGGTGGGACTTATGTTAAAAAAGCATTATCATTAAAGCAATTATCCCCGAATGAAATATGTACATTAATAATTTTTACTTAAGAGACCGCAAAAGAATTCTTTATTTATTCAAGTTTTTTTTTTTCAAAATTTACTGTTACTGTTTACTTTTTTATCAAAATTAATTCTGAAGATAATTTTGAACGACTGAGTTGATAATGGTTTTTTATAAGAATTAAATAAACATTTAAATGAATATCCAATTATATTTCTTATTATTATGTTACTATTTCTATTTAAAAAAAAGTAAGTTCTTATTAAATCAACCACCCATTTTTTTCCTATCCACGAAGTGGCAGCACATATACTCCATTGCAATCACTACATTCAATTATAAATTTCGCTCTTTTCTATTTTATCAACTGTCGATTTTAGTTTATTATTTGTGAAAAAAATGTTTAAAGTTTTTTTAATATAAACAAGTTATGTTGTTTTAATGAAGGTATCATTAATTTTTTTCTAAGTTTTTATATCTATTCCTCCCTTCTGGGTAAACAAAGTTAAGTGCATATCTTTTGTTTTTTGATCTTAACATTTTATAAACGAAATTTTTGAATATCCGTTCTTCATTGCAAATTTTACTATTTTTTCAAGCTCCCTTTTAAAATTAATTGAACTTATAGAAGTCTTTGTCTAGCATCGAATGGATGGATGATTTTTTTATCCACTAAAGGTACTTTCACATCAAAAACAAGAACCGAAAATGGAAATCGAAAAACTCAATTTATTCCATTCCACTTAAAACAAGAATTTTGGTCCAACGATTAATAAAATCATGGGAAATAGGTTAAACTAATAATTTTGCTAATAAAATAGTTATTTATCTCAGAATTTTAAGAAAAACACAACTTTTATGTTTTATAGGCCGAATTTTTCGGCGGATGTTTTTATTAAAAATTTAAAATGAATGTACCATTTCTCAGTAATATTCTTAGTTTATCCTATTTTTTTTGGATTTTATTAACTATTGGAGCAACAATCTTGTTTTAAAGTGGAATAAATTGAGTTTTTCGGTTTACATTTTTCGGTTCTTGCTTTTATGGGAAAGTGCCTTAAAGCGGAAGACTGATAAGACCTTTGACAATATTTTTCAGAAGAAAGCAAGATCAGTTAAGTTTCCATCAGAAGAAATAGTCAGTAACATAATTATTATGCACTCTTACTCCCATTCCTTTAAATATTATTGACTCACTCTCAGTCAATTATTTCACCCGTGACAGAATCGCTTGTGTCAACATCTATTTCTACAATCTCTACACGAGTATCTGGTTATGAGTCCTCAATGTCCACCCTAAGATCGACATTGATGTGGATAATATTATCGATAGGTTTTCCAAGTCAAACCGAAAATTTGATTTTGCGATATAACATAAATATGATTAAAAAAAATTTGAAAAGCGACTTGTTCCGATCTTTTCCTCGCCTCGAACATTTTAGTTGTGACTCCCCCTAGGCTGCAGGTCTGGATACGCACCTGTTGTTGAGATTGTAGTTTTGAGTAAATAGTGTAGTTTTTCTACTCTACTCCGAATAGTGGTTCGAATTTTTTTACTTTCTTATAACGACTAGCAATAATTGTTATTTTATTTTTGTGCTAACTTAAAGAGAAGTTATTTGTTTTTCAGTTTTTGTTAAAGTTATCGAACTGTATTGTTTTTGTTTTTAAATATTTTGTGATTTACTAAAATTTCTAGAAAGAAATTTGGGTTACTGCTGACCCCATATGCCCACTCGTATGATTTTGCTAGTGCGTCTACTTAAGGGTTATAGGTAACAAGGGAGCCCCATGGCCAAATGATCCATTGGGATATGGAAATTTTCGTTAAAATAAAAGTAATTTTAGTCTAAACATATATCAATCAGCTGTTTAATATGTAATGTTTTATCCTTTTCCACGATCGTATCTTAAACTTCAGCATATAAGTAAGTCTTTAGTTTTTTTGACGGAATGAAAGGAAACATATTAAAAACATCAAACGGCACTAATTTTTCCCTATAATCTCCATAGTTCCATCTCACTCTGTTTTAAAGTTGGGAAGACGCATGATACATAATCAAGGTATGATCTCTGAGAATTGCTTGAGCTACAAATAAACAAAACAAAACTACATCAAAAAGCCTTAAAAAAGCTTTTAATATTTCCCAACCATAAAGTCATTCCCGAATCTCTTTTAGATCTGCAGTAGATTCTCCAATTTTATTGATAACAGTCGCAGAATATTACGAAATGAATTCTTAGTTCATAAAATTCATCTAAAAATAAATGTAATCACAAATGCTCCACTCAAGATTTGTCATAGCCGTTATTTGGCGCTTAAATCTTGTTCTTGATGTTTTACGGTCCATAGCTATTGACATGCGTTCGATTTAATTAAGCTATCAAATTAATACGTAAAAACTCGTAAATTTAAGTATTATCGAGCCTTAATGCTCATGCAAAGCACCTCAGCTTTCGTTAATGGGAAGATCAAATTTCAGTTTTGCAACACTCCTGCTCATACGGCTGGCTCTTCTTGGCTCCCACACCAATTCGATTCTCGTGGCGTGGGCTAAACGTCGACTTGAAATGCAATCGAATTCACACAATATCTCGAGAGGGATTTGAATTTGTCGCAAGAACCATTTTTTTTTTTTGGTTTTTGTTTTGTGTCGTTTTGGACGTCAATCGGCCAAGATTTATGTCATTAAGTATAAGCATCGCGTTGGTCTGTCTCTCCTAAGATGTTGCAACTGGACAGCACTTGACATCACAGCAGAGCACAGATCACTTGAAATGCCCGAACAGCAAAACACAAAAGACGCAGCTGTGGTCCCTTATGCAAATGATTCTTATACGCACTGCAAATGCGAGGGCGGGAGGTTAAATGCATTCGATTCAGTTCCAAAATTCGAATATTCGTGAACCTTTGTTTACAAAAATACATACATGCAATGACCCAAATTTAGCAGCCGAGTGAAATTTGATGGGAGGTGACAAGTGTTGAAGAATTACAATAATGATCTTGTTCGTTTCGTTTTAAAAATAGAAAACCAGTCGACGAGGACAAGTGTACCAACAAAGATTGCTATAGATCGGAGGAATAGGGAAGGTAAGAAGTATCGATGAATTATCTACAAACTGCCAATTGGTTCTCAAGAGGGAATCCTCATCAAGTTTGGGTCTCAAATCTGTCAGATTAATGCGCACATTTGTTTAGGTTTTTTTGTGCACTACCTACACTCAGTTAAGGTTTGAAATTAAAGATCATTTAGAAAGTAGGAAGACGAGGAACAAAATCATCTGGTTAGTGAATTTGCCACATTCTGTTTCAGGGTCAATGCGATAGTTGTTTTTGGATAAGGGGACATGACCTTCAAGGTTAAGAAGTTCCAGGTCAAAATATGCCAATTACATATCTATTCATCTTTTTTTTCTTCCTTTTTTTTTACAGCAAATATGGAAATACTATCATAGCAGCAGATTCTTGGGATTTCATCCCAGGTTATATCTACACAGAATCTAGATAAAGAAGAAAAAAAATCGGCCAATATTATATCTGATATGTAAGATTAGGTAGTGGCTATCGAATTAACTGAGATGAGCCACACTTTGACGGTCTGTCACGATGTCACTTCATTGGGGCTGTACCTGGAGATGATAATTTAAGTCAAACCAGCGAATTAATTAACCTTACAAAGTCCCGCAAGTTAGTTAGTTATTATTATAATTACCTTACTTCCTTCAACATTTGAAGAGATTATGCGCTCCCAAGCTCCTAAAAACAGAGTGTCCCATCAAATTACAGTTAAGTTACGCATATTTTCCAATTTCTCCATAGCAGAATTTCTCTCATCTTAGGATTAATTTTGAGAAATATCTGTACCAAATTCACGCATGTTGGTAATTCTCCCATATAATAATAGTCATCTTGCAGGCCTGCAAAATTAAAATCCTCTTTCTTAATTTTTGCAGTATTATTATGAGCCTTTCCTGGCCTGGTACACCACTTTGGACACCCACTCAATAGGGAACAACTTTATTTTTTTCATGTAATCTACGAAGATTTTTACTGCACAAATTCAGAGCAATTGACAAGCAATCGTTAATTCGATTCGTGATATACTTATTACAAGGTAAATCATATCTGTAGTTTCTAGCATCCATACTGCGATATTTTTAGCTCCAAACTTTATTAGACACTTCAGCATTCTAGTAGGAGGTACCATTCTTGTATTTTTAGGAATACTGAGTATACTCGGGCACCCACGTCCGCAACCATTTTGAATCCACTTGTGAAGAGATAAATAGTCGAGGTATTTACCACTAGGAATGTTAATTGAATATAGACTTTCTTAAATTTAAGTCGTGGATCAATTTAATACATACCTAGTCCCTGTAGTTATTAGTACAAATCTTCATTATTCTTCTATGAACATGATCAGTCGTTTCCCCGCAGCCTGACTCTCCCAAAGTACTCTTTGCTGGTATACATTTTCCATAAAAGTGAAGAGGCAGGAGATGAAGCGAAATCTCCATTGCTAGCGTTTATTATGTAAAGTGTCACTATGTTGCATAATGAGACATATTGCATAGGTGGGAATAGATATTACCATGCGGGCATGGATGTCTCATCTTCTGGCAGAAGCTTTCTTCAAGTCATATATAGAGGACTGGTCGCCTTTTTACTACACTTATTCACGTTTATAATTGAGCTAACAATTAAACCCGGATTTGCTAATATCCAGATATCGAGATACCCAGATCTGCAAACTATCCCATTCTTGAAATACGAATCCGAACTATCCGGATCTCCGACCTATGCTAATCCAAATTATGCAAAAGAGGTTCAAAATTTCATCTACTTAGATTGCATTGCTTTATTGGGAAAATATAAATTGCATGATATTTTCATTTTACCGAAACAATGCAAGCTGGAGTAAATATTGCTTAGTGTGGATCCGGCTACTTCGGATCTAGATCCGGATAGCTCGCACTAAGACCCGGATGATTTGGATCTAGATCCGGATAGTTTGGATTGGAATTATCTGAATACTCAGATATGAGGAATCGAATCCCAATCCATATAATCCAGATAGAAAATTATCTAAATAGTTTCAGCTCTAATTTATATCCCCATTCTCCTCAGTTCACTACCCGCACCAATTATAACTTAACTTAGCGTCTCGTGTCATTTCGATATTGTATACTTGTACTCGACTTTAGTTTCGAATTTGATATACGATCACTGCAAAATGAATTACCAATACCATATCTAAAATATTAATGGATGGAGGATTATGTGTTTGGACGGTTTCAGGATTATGATTGTTGAACCTCTTGTCGTTTTTACTAGAGCTGAAAGTATCCGGAGAGTTTGCTATAAGTCTTATCCGGAATAATTATGATACGATTCCTCAAATCCGGGTTTCCGTAGTATTCAGATCCGAGCTATCCGGATCCAGACTAAGCAAAAAGTGATCATAATTTCCTCTAGATTGCATTGTTTCAAACTTGGAGATGACATGAAATTTATATTTTCCCGTGCTGATTCGAAACGTCCGCTTTTGCAAAGAAATTTCTTTTTTCAAAAATTGTTCGTTTGTAAAAAGATTTTTTTTTTCACTTAATTCTCGAGCTGCGAATTTAGCAGGAAATTCGGTCAATTTCATTTTGACTAAATTCGCTATGAATTTATTTCATAGCAAAAGTCTGTAACAAATGCTAGTCCAGACAGGGCTAAAATAATATTATATAATATTATAATTCACAATTAAAAATTATTTTTAAGTTCATATATGAGGTCAGCTTGACTATTGGCTTAGGCATATACGACAGGCAGGACCACAGCCGTACTGATGAGTAATACGGTTCCTGTTAAATCGAAACACCCACTTTTGCAAAGGTTTTTTTTATTTTTCAAAGATTTTTCGTTTGTAAAAAGAGTTTTTTTTTTCACTGAATTATTGCAATCTGGATGAAATTTTGAACCTGTTTTGCTTAGTCTAGATTCGGATAGTTCGGATACAGATCCGGGTAGTTTGGATCCGGATTAGGATAGTTCGTATCCGGATTTCAGGAATCGGATAATTTGCATATCCGGGTATCCCGATATTCGGATATTAGCAAATCCGGATCTAATTTTTAGCTCTAGTTTTTACATGTGCTTTTCGCCATTTTCTTGAAACAAAAAAACACGCTAATGAGATATTCTAGGATCACAACCTTTCTTTTTCAAACACATGCATATGCAAAATGCGCACATGAAAATATAGTTGAATGAGAAATTTTATTGTATTGCCAATTTACAAGGTTCTTAAGTTATGTACAGTTTGTATTAATACGAAAATTATAATTTCCAAGTATTTTGTATGAAAAATTATTGAAGTCTTTTTTGCCATTTATTCATTTCATTTCCGTTAAGAGATGAAAATATGAGCATTCATGTTTCCAAAGTAAAATGACAGATAAAACATTGCTGCCAAAACATGGCTTCCCACAAGGAGGCCAATAGAGCAGGAGATGATAGTAGTCACCTAGACAAAAAAAAAAAAAATTGATAGCAGGACAAAGTAAAATTTAACGCTCTCTCCAAATTATTCACATTACAATCGCTGGTAAAATTTTAACGTATGTTAATTTGGAGAAAACAAAGTGACCACTGTTTAAAAATTTTATTGCTGAAAAACTTCAAATTGTTTATAAAGTTTAGATAAACCCTTTTACAATTTACAATTAAAAATGGACTTAATTAATCTGAAAATTGCTAAGAGAAATTAAATCCTTCAATAAATTAATAAAACAATCTATAAATTGTCATAGAAAGATGAAATGTCATAATTTTACCAGCATTTTATTGCTCCGTAAAATAAGTGAAAATATACAAAGCGCCATCTATCTTAAAATAGAGAAATAATCACTTTTTACGAGTGAACTTCATACTGCACTAGTAAAATCGTCCGTAAAATATTTGCTTGCAATTTTACTAGCGCTGAAATTTACATGGAAATGTCACATTTTACTCGAACTCGATACTAGGCTTTAGGATTTACAGGGTCATTAAGCAGTGCATACGGTCACAGCTATGAGCTCATTATATGCATTATATTCATGGCCTTTCCAAGGACTGCTCAACCAGGCCCGCACTCCTCTCCTTTCAAGAGTTATGGCTGCCTAAAGCAAAATTTTTCAACTTTTTTAACTTTTTTTTTTTACTTTGACCTCTATTATTTTTGTAACATAACGTATTATTACAAAAACTGTAAACTGTACACCCTATGTAGTATCTGTAGCCGTTAAGTTCATAACCACAGTTTCCAGTTTTTATAAAAAAAAAGTGATGTTAAAGACTTTTTTGGAAAAAAAAATAGAGCTCAAATTCAGAAAAAACGTAAGAAAATCCAAAAATTTTTTGTTTAGACAACCATGATTCTTGAGGAGAGAGGAGTATGGGGCTCATTGAGGAGTCGTTGGAAAGGACATGAAGTTCTGCATATAATGACCTCTTAGCTGTGGCAATACAAGCTGCAGTTTTTAAGATATAGGGTGATTTGTGAAAAACTAGGTTTTTTTTCTTAATCACCCTGTAAGTCTTATACGGTTTATCTAGTCCCCCCGATCTGCCATACAATTTGGTGTTTATCTAGCTGAGTACTATCACCTCCTGCTCTATTGACCTCCTACTGGGAAACACCCTGTATAAGAAGTATACTCATGTACTCTTTGCTTTCCGAAATATTTTTTTTTTGTTTTTTTTTTACAATTTATAAAGTAAAAATCCAAAGATAATTTTTAATTCTGATAGAAAATAAAGTTTGAGACTAAAAAAATAAAATTCATATTAGAAATTTTATTCTTATAGAGCGACTGATTTTTTTTTTTCCAATTAAACGTTAAGAATACATTAAAGAATGTTCCTCAAGTTACAAAATTTCGTCGATTTTTCTGGAATTTCTATTTTAAGCGCATCATCACTAAGTTTATGCCATAAAAACCTTTTAACTTATTTCCTTTTACTTCTAGTAATTAAAAAAAAAAAAAAAACAAGAATTCAATTACCTCACACTAAACTGTACTTCAACACACAGTTCCTGAAAATATGACATTTGATTCTGTTCTTAATCATCATCCGAAAGATTCGAGTTCATTTAACTACGGAAGAAGCTTAAAAGGTTTCTTTATTATTATCAAAGTGAAGTCGGCGATCTTGCAAACCGCAATACATACCTACTGCAAAGAGACTTCTTAGAATATACAAAAAGGCTAGAAGCTAAGGGGAGATCTACACTTAACACCTGCCAAGCATAATATACTCTCGGCGGCTAGAGGTTAGATATACACTTGAATATACACTGGTAGTAATTTCAGAAAACTGGTTAGACTCGTGCTACCCACCTTTTGCGAAATTACCAGCCTGATTTTAGCTACTTCTAGCGTAAACACGAGGAAATCTATGTATTCTAAGAAAACCACCTATAGAGGCTGTAGCCGATGCCCGGTCTTGGTGTCGAGTTCCCTTTTGGCTTTTGTTTTTATTGCGATCTTTGATACTTGGCACACGTTACTACAAGATATGAAATGTCAGGTAATGGCTTTCTTCACTAATGACGGCAAGCCACCTGCATTACGTAATTGTATAATAACAGTTTGTTGTACATCGTTGGGCCACAAGTAGAACGAGATGATAATGACTCTAATCCTATGCGTAAAAAACTTATTTCTACTATATAAGGTAAGTGACCTCTGGGGGCTGGTTGCTGTATAGTATATGAAGTTAGTGTTGCGTTGGGTCAATAATATGGGCTTCTCCCGGTCATATGTATTCCTATTATACTATATAGATGTACCTATGCCTGTTGCTAGGAGGTAAATTATCATATAATAGAGGTGCAGTGTTGGAGTCGTTTGAATTTTATTTCACTCTGTGATTTGTGGTCATTTTGGCAGAGATGTAGCTAAGTAACAAAAGCCTGTCATTTTATCCTTCCTGTGTGGTTTTTCTAATGACAGACTGTCACGGTTCGAGTTGGTATTAACTTTGGACTCTAATAATTTTTATTTCATGTTAATAATTTGTTTCTATATTTTTGGTTTTTTTGTTTTTTTATTTATGATTTGATGGTCAAATTGAGATTTCTAAAATTTAATTTCCACGCTTCTTTCAGAATAGATATTTGAGAATAGCACAATACGTATTTGGGTTTTGGTTTTGGCAATCACATGCAAGCCGATATTACTTCTGGGACAGGAAATGATATTTAAAAAACACTTAGCAAATATACGTGCCTTATACATTGACCACCTAGCAGGTAACATGACTATAATTTGAAATTCGAATATTTTTAAAGTTTATCGAACTTTACCCGCAAATTTGAGGGAGTTATTTTTTTGATTTATTTTATATATAATAATTTATTTCATTGTCTGTAATGTTATGGACCATGCCATCCTTTCAGTTTCTGATCTTATTTCTATCTTAGTAGAGGATAAGAATAAATATATTTTTTCGGTTCCATTTTGTATTTAAAATGTGTTATTAATCTGAGCATGATGAAATTTCATGTGTACGTCAAGAGAGTCCTTAATTTTCTATCTGTTAAGGTTGGAAAACTGTCAATGTGAGATCTAGTCTCAAGCGTAGAGGAGGGTACCGGTTGGAAATGATAACTCAGCTTTATTTTCAATTCAAATATAAATTTTTTATTCGTGTATCTTAACCTAAATAAACAGATTACGTTTGGACTTTTTACCGGGTTAAACTTAATTTTGTTCAAGAACCTAAATATCACAATTCAATTCAACTAAAACTTAAAATCTACTACTAATACTAATACGATTAAAATTCAATAAAATTCAGACAACAATCAACAAATAAGACCAAATTCAACAAAAAGCATCCAGTGCTGTTGTTACAATGGAAATTTTTCGTCTTTATTAGACTGAAATTCATTGAAAAAAAAATTTTTTTTCTTCTTCCCCAATGAATTTACAAAATGCAATGAAATGCAGGAAAAATATCAAACTTTTCGATCCAGTGATCAGAGAGGTCTCATCAGTATGGTTATTTCTGATTGCCTGTTAAAATGTTCTCTCCAAAACGTTCTCCTTATTTGTGTAATAAAAGAATTCTAAATAATTTTAATTCATTGGAATTAAACTTTCACAAATAAAATACAAAATAAAATTCTCTGAGAGAAAGAGCGACGATGTAGCAGCATTACACTTCGGCTGCAATTTGTTGAAACGTGTACGCAGAACTACACGTCTGTCACAGCGTGCTGAGGAATGTAAGCAGAATTCTACTTCTGTTACACGAGAAAGGGGGGGCGGGTGTGTGCAAATATTAGATTTTTTGGGAGGTTGAATTTTAGTAGAATTAGACTTCTATATGAAGGAATAAACAAAATTATACTTTTGTTCAAAGGATAGGAAACTCCGATTAGACTCTGGTAGAGCATGCTTTCAGAATAGACTCTGACAAATGAGTGGGTAATTTTTATGCGGTTCACCGCCTTTTTATAGCCGCCTTTTATAGCTATGTCCCTGCTTCATGATGTATTGGCCTGGCAACGCATGGTCCACTTCTGATTGTGACGGCAGCTGTTTGTCGTAATGTTACTAGATGACATTACAAAAATATAAATATGCTGGAGGTATATGAGTATGCGAGTTTGTTGTTAATTTTGTATTTTTCACTTATAATACAAAAAGTATTACATTTGTAAATGGAATGGACTCTGGGCTATCTTGTAGGAGCGATTGAAGATGGTGGAACTCGTTGGTTGGATAAGCATTTAAGGCTATTTAACCTTAAAGTGTTTTTTTCTTTTATATCTTCTTAGTGAAACTGGTCTTCATCGAAGGATTCATGTCATTTTAAAAGTTATTATTGTATCATATGTGATGATAAATGGTACTATAAGGAGGAAGGAGGTGGAAATATGTTGTTCTATGAGAAAATTCATCGATGGATTCAACGGCTGTAAGCGGACTGAACAGGCAACATGCTTTTTCTAATTTCTTTCAAAATAATTTCATTTTAGATTTTTTTTTTTTATGTATACGTACCAACACAACATTTTTTACTAATTGGTTAATTTTTACCTCTTTTTTCTAAACAATTTTGCAATATATAGAAAACGAAGTTAAATTTTCTGAAAATTGCGTTTGTAAGAAGTTGGAATATTTTGATATACATATTTTAAAAGATAATTTGCATAAATTGCGATTCCGGTTGATGGCATCTAGTGGCAGCTGCTGGGACTAGACGCATAGAGGTAATATCCACTCAAAAATATTCTAAACTGTGCAAAGTTTTGCATTTAAATATATATATTTTAATTATAAGTAATCTACCTCTTGGAATTCTTTGGCACAAAAAAAAAACATAACAATAGCGCAAAAATCAATTGTTATTTTAACACACCAAATTTGTTTAAGGCAGCTTGTTTTCTTTTTTTTTTCAGCTCACTGCGGGGCTACACAGGTTTACTTTATCCGAATTAACCTTATTTTTTCAACTCTTTTCCAACAAATTTTTCTATTTTTCTTAATTTGTCAATTTTTTTTTTTTATTTCTATCCAGTTTTATACCCTAGATGGAATCATACGGTGCACTAAGTTTGTCATTACGTTTGTAACACATAGAAATAATGACAGTGGAGAAAAATGTTAGGATATCCACACATAGTATTAAAAGTTATTTAGATTTTTACATTTCCGTCCATCCGTCTGTTTTGACGTAAGCTCAGAGCACGTGTGCGTAGAGAGGTGAAATTTTGCACACGGATTAAAAAAAAATGAAAAATGGGATCAATTAGGCAACTCCTTCATAGGGTTGCCATATAAAAATTTACACTGCTTGAAAAAGCATCGACTTAAAGAGCTGAAATTGTGTATACAGCTTTTTCATAAAAAGCAGTAAATATAATTTCAAGAATGAACTAAATTGGGCAACCCCTTCTTGGTGTTGCCATATAAAAATTAAGGGATTTTAAGTATACTGTGAATACAATCAGTCCTAAGTATTTTTAGTATATATCTTTAGAATATTAAATTCTATAAATTCTATGAAATTGGTTATAACCATTTTTACTGCCCGACGAACCGTTTTAGAAATATACGCTGGATTTCGCCTTTTGCTTTTTTGCCTTTTGCCTTTATCTTTTTTTCTTTTGCCTTTTACCTGTGGCCATGAAGTTCTTTTTAAGAAATAGGTATTTTGTGCAAAACATAAGTATTTTGTAAAAAACTGGCAAATTGGCTTAATGTTTAATAATTAGTATTTATTTTATGTTTAAAAAATTCGTGGACTACAGATTTATAGATTAATGCATTTCTCGTTCTTTGTTTTCTTTCTCTCAATCTCCCCTTTCTGACAGCTTTACCTTGTAAATTCGAAACGGTTGATATGGGCCCTCGACCTGCTATACAATTTTTTGTTTATCTAGGGAGTGCTATCACCTCCTACTCTATGGACCTGTGTGTTCTAAGGGTTAACGGAATTATTCAAATTGACAACCTATTGTGAGGTTATGTTTATTTGCTGACTGTCGAAATTAGCTACGTGTTGAGCTTGATGGAAAAATAGCGAACGCTGAAAAAATAAAGCATAATAATTGCTCAGGGTTAGCTTAGCTTAGCTTAGCTTAGCTTAGCTTAGCTTAGCTTAGCTTAGCTAAAGCAGCCATAATTTGTGGCTAATAATATTAGTATTTATTCTTTGAATTATAGGTTATCGTAGTAAATAAAATGTAATAAACACATCTTAAAAGCACATTTTAAAGCATCATTAGTAAAAAAAAATTTAATACTACCTACAATGAAATCAATTAAAAACAAAATAGCAATCAGCAATTTTATACAAAATTAATAAGCGAGAAAAGCTAGCAAGTCAAATGACGAAATTATTTTCCAAATAACAGAAATGTTTGTCAAATAAACAACTTCGACAATAATCAATATTGTCATTATTCTATGAGCGAAAAAGCAGTGAAGTTGCTGACTTAGCAATTCCCTTTGAAATTATTGATTCTTGCTTATGGAATGATTGAACTTTACGCAATGTAATTAATTTATATAAAAAGACTGGTATTGACTGAATAAAATCAGAATTTTTATCGAAGTGTACATTTGTCATTAAGCCGACTGTTAAGCCTAAAAGATCATAAAGCGGCATTAAGTCTGATCGAAACTCTAAATTGGCACTTAAGCCTGAAAGATCAGAAAGCGGCACATAGCCTGATTTATAGCGGAAAACAAGCAAAGGCAATAAAGCGGCATATAGCCTGCCCTATAGCTTACTTAAGTACAGAAGACTCTCCAGCTCTCAGACGCAATAGCGGCACTTTCAACCTAGTCTAGAGCATAATTCACTAAAAATATAATTTATGTCGCCAAAAATTTATGACTTTTAATGAATTTGATTGCATTTAGGATGGTCAGCATAAAATTACCCAGGGACATCCCATTCTTGTCCCATAGATCCCGGAATAAACAGGAAGTATTTAGTATGTACTTAAGACCTTATTTGTTTTCTAGGAGTTATTAGAAATTTCCCATAAGTTATTCCCTGGGATATCCCACAGCTAATCTCTATTACAACATTCTCACTATTTTACAGATAAATACATACGGGGGGGGGGGGGTGTACAGGAAAATTTTGAAACAAACATGGGAAAATCGTTTTCCCCCTTCCTGAATTTATTTCGGTATGTTCTCTGATTCTCGTGGACCGCGTGGTTCTCTGTTGAAAGCACTAATTTGTTGCTTGGTATGCTTCCGTGTGTCTTTTTTGAAGAGCAAAAACAGAACAACAAAATATCTATGGAAGGAAGCCATATGAGAACATTGTTTAAGCCAGTTACATTCGTGAAGTAATATTAGAATTCTATTCGCTTCTGAAATTTCTTCTTATTTCGCAAAGCCTGTTAGTTGTACATTTCAGAACGTAATTTTGTCGAGGAATTCTATTTGCGGGTCTTAAAAATTTTGCATTTATGTTTTGCGCAAGTACTTACAAGTCAAGGATATACCTTCCAGCCATTATTAACTTTTTTATTTCTTTTGTTTTAAAGACGTCTACCCTTCAAAACAAATTTCTACTATCCCAGAAAATCTAAAAAAAAAATATCTTCAGATATTCTCCGTACATCCTAAAAACAAACTAGGAGATCCGTAAGACGTCCTACGTACACTTGTAGCGGGAGTTTTACATTATTGAATGCATTAATTGTGCCTAAGTACAACCACAGCAAATTCTGTTGAAAGGGCATAATATCTACCACGGACATTCGTCACTAGCAAGGTGTTAACTGCTGCCTGACATGATTTTCCACCGACAATTTATATATCCTGACAGGATTTCCCAGTAACACACCATGGACACATTTGTGCTGTGTGGAAAATATATGACTGTAAATATATCCCTAACTAATTTTGTATTTGAAAGACAGGAGAGCTTGTTTTCAATTTTATTATTTGATTAATGCGTGGCGGGTGGTATTGTCATATAAAACAGAACAAGCTTTTAACATGTAATATGTCAGATATCAAGCTAAGCACACAAATTCGGACAGGTTAGCTTCGTCTAACTATTATAATAGCTGAGTGAATTGTGTTACGTCACTAACTTTCTTTAATAACAAGACGAAAACGAAGACTTGAATTTTGGGCAGGCCGTAAGATGTTTTCTTTAGTTTTCTTTAACAGCCTTTTTTAACCCATGCAACGTTACAAATTAATAATGCGATAACTGATAGGAAAACTTTTGTTATACAAAAACAGTGTTAGACATCCTACTACTGTATAATTGACAGAAAGGGGGAGAGTTCGCTTTTATAAGATAAGACATAAACCATAAACAGTTTTGAAAAATTTCTAAATAAGATTCTACAACATGTGGGCAATTAGGACACAGAAATAATTTTTCTTTATTTGATATCTATATTTTAGTGTACGAAATGGAAGATCCTTTGAAGCCACTGTAATAATGTCATTTCGTAAATTTCGTAAATCAATTTCAGCAATAAAAAATTTCCAATTATCAAAAACCGTAATAATCTCCTTCAAATTTAAATTGCAAATTTCCACCAGTAACATTTAATGTCGAAAGTGACGCCATAATTAATTATCATCATCACGCTCCTACCATAACTACCCGATCAGGTTACGGCATAACCATCAAAATTTATATTTCTCTGTAAATGGCACTGTGTAAATAAGGGAATTGGATCAAATTAAGCCAACTGGTTATGTATCCATCCATTTGGATGATCGCGCTCAAAGTCTACTACCGTCTGATCGAGTATCGTTTGCGCAGATCGGCGCGCGCACACTTCCGAAACTTGCATGAAACCAGTAAAACGACCATATTCCCCCCAAACAGTTCTTTTCCCTGTCTTTTCTAATTCTGAACTGCGCCTGTAATTTTCATTTCAAGTTGAGTTTCTTATCTTTTTTCTTTAATTTTTTGATTTCCTACAGCTTAAGACGTTTTTTTTTCTCTATTGCTACGTATAATGCTAAAAAGTGGTAGCACTGTGACTGCACGTGTACAGCGCAGAACCCTTTGTTTTGATTCGCTCCCTTCCTCTCCCACGTCTTTGTAAATCTGGTAGCACTAACAATATTTAACCAGTGGAGTGGAGACAAGTTGTTATAACTATAAAATCGAAGAAAAAAAAACAGAGTTGAAAAGAAAATTAAAAAAAAAAGAGAGAAAATGAGAAAAAGAAACCTTTTTGAACTGGCATGGGGGCGTGGTTGCTGCCTCAAGGTGTCGCAGGTGTACACTTTACAGAGATGTGCAGCGAGATTCGTATTTTAATGGTGCTAAGTGGTAGAATAAAAATGACATCAGGTTATATCGAGTTGGGGATTCTGTCAAGGGTACAGCATTCGCAACATTCATCACTGTCAATTCGAATGCATGAATTATAATGGAAACAATGTAATTCTTCTGTCGTTATTATTCACTCAATTAGCTTCGGGTGCACGCCGCTATGGCAGCAGTAAAACGCCGTTGATATTCTTTTTGATGCATCTCGCCGAGAGGTGATAAGTTCCTTGGCAATTTGTAAGTAATTTTTATTGCAGCGAGTAATCTTCTTTCTTGTGCACTTTTGTGCAATGCTAAAATGTTTTTAAATTACCTTTGCCCCTAATGTGTTCAGACAGTGATCAAAAACTCATCGAATTAAGTTCAGCAGAGATTTTTTGAACAGGTAGGTACTGCATTTCCTAAGAAGAGCTGAATAATGTGAGACAATAGAAGGTTTGTTGCTTATTTCGATATTCAAACTTGTTAGGCTCTGATTAACTTTTTATTGAGTTTATAGAGCAAATTTTTAATTTAAAAAACTGCAATAATTTAGTAAATATCGATAAAAATTTGAATTGTGTTTATCGAGCATGGAATTTTATCAACTGCAACAGGCGCGAACATAAAGGAGAATGCCCATTTTAGGCCCTAAATGAACATACATGGGAGATGTCTTAAATACTCTGAACATATTTTATTAACAATGTTTATTTCTATTAAACGGGGAAAGCTTGGAGGTGTCAAAGTTTGATCTAGTATATTTTGGAAAATCTAGTACAGAATCGAATTCCTTAGATCCTGAGAAGAAGTTTGAGTACCGACACTCCTATACTCGGAAGCTTAAATAATCATCCCCATATTCACTTTTTAGTGTTCCCCACCCTTTTATTCGAACTGAGGTAGGTACTACATTTTTTGCAATAAAGATCGACACTAACTAGGGGTAGGGTAAGTAGGTAGGGTTATGTCTGATCGGAAAACGGGTTTGACTGTTCGTCTCAGCTCATTACAAAGCTACAACTCATTACTAGCTACAATTCGTGGAAGTAAATTTTTCTCTGCTTACTTTTATAGTGGGGGTAGGAAACGACAGCGGGCGAGAGTGTTTCCGAAACGGAATGTTGTATATCAAATTGAAGGTCTCGTCGAGTACTATCGGGTGGAATATTCTTTTCTCGATTCAAAAAACTATCTCGGAACGTTTTTGCTCCCGGAAAACTCATTTTCAAGTACTTTCGTTAAATACACCCCAGTTACTACATTTAACATATATTTTTGCAGTTCTTTATTCTACGACGATTAGTGTTCTGCTGTGACCATTTTTCTCATAGTAAGTCATTTTCCACAATGCACCAATTCCGCATAATCACGAGAACTAGAAAAGTCCAATTTTTTACCAATAAAATTCACTCAAGCTACATCCGATTGCCAAAGCTTTCCCCACTTCTCCACTTAATTGAAATAAACATTTTTAATAAAGTATCTTCAGAGTGTCATAATGTATCGTCTAAGTCATCTTTCATGTCTATTCATGTCAGTTCATTCCAATTCTACACTAAAAAGGCAATATGCGATAATATATGGTTTGAAGCTCTACTAAAAACATCTATTCCATCCACTGAAAAAATAACATTTCCACCTATTGCGTTGAGCCAGGACTGTTGACAAGAGACACCCATTAATTCATAGCTCAATATAATATTATGAAGACTGAATCGAATAAGGTTTTAGTCTGCCCAAAAATGGTCAATGTAAACCTCAACTATTAAGATAAGCGCACCAGCTTTTAAGGCTTTTAGCTTATATTAGGGTCTATTCAGACTGTAGAGCACCCAGGATTTGCCTTTGGAGGGGATCATATGTGTGCCATGTCCAAAAGAGTTCCATCTGAGCACTTAAGAACTCCACTTTTGAAGATAATGAATTTCAAGTTTTATTTGCCAACATCTCGACATGGACCATATAGCCACTATTTTCTTTATTTTCAATAGATTAATCATAATTTCATAAACAATGAAACAAATTCATTTATTTACTTTCAATCCACGCAATTTCAGTTGTTTTTCAAAATTTTAAAAAGAAACCTAAGACCTGATGCACAAATCAGTGTTCTGGACGTGAGGTGCGGCTACGATGACATAGCAGCACACGAAAAATCAATACACACAAATATTTTAAATACATTCGATATCTATTTCTATTCTACATAACAAATTCCCATTGTGTCAATAGTACTCAAAGCCTTGAAATACGCCACCGATGTGGTGACATGTGTGGCATGACCATTAGTATTTTTTGAATATTTTACTAATACATATTAAAAATGTTCCATATACATTGCCTATTTCGAAAATAATAGCATTTTAAAATTTAGAAAAAATGCTGTGCTGGTTTTCCTTAAAAATTTACATATTTTTCTATTCATTCTAAAATAAAGAAATATGGCTCATTTGAAAGTTAGGATTTCAAACTATCCAAGAAAAATGTTATCTCAAAAATATATGCGGAAAGGGATATCAAAGATAAGGACTATATCCGTTATCCGTCAACATCCTGGAAGATGTACTTTTAATTTAATTAATTTTTCTTTTATTTGCAATCTAATATAATCCACTAAAACATAACAAAATTTCAATTTGAAATCTTATCGAGATCAGGGAGTCAAAAATCATGAAAGCCTCACCAATCATACATTTGCTCGTAATAAATTCTTAGTATCTAGGAAATTTCAAGATAGTTAGTAAGTAATTATCTGTTAAAGTGGCGTTAAAGATGAACTGACTCTCTAGTGGAAGGGGAAGTGCCCCTCTCTGTGCGCCCCTATATTCAGAGACTGTAAATTTCTCATATGGATTGGTAAGGAAAATATCAAAGCTTATCCGGCAAATACAATTAACATCCGATTTTGATTAAATTAAAACATCGTAAGTACTAAATAAAGTCTAAGGATTCCCTAGGATGAAAAAGGAAATAATGCAAATATTATGACGGTTTTGAAGACATTTACAGATTAGTGAAGATGTCACCTAGTAGATTTAGTAAATTCTAGGCCCAACGATAGATAGTTGATGGTAAATCCACATTCGCACAGTTCGGAATGAAAATGCATATTGGAACTTGGACTATACCACTCGAAGAAAAATATTTGATAAAGTTATGAAATAGAGATGCAACGTTGTGCTTAATCTAGAAAAATAAAACTAGCTACGCATTCGAATCCTGGCATGCTTTTTTTTATAAAAAAAATATTAGAAATTAGAATATTTTAATTAAAAAATTAATGGAATGCTGGGATTCGAACTGTGCTTTTTTTAAAGTTATTAGTTGTTATAAAAAAAATAAAATAAATAAAAATAAAACAAAAAAATTTAAAAAAAAATTAAAAAATATCAAAATAAGAGAGAATCCCGTTCTTGGAACGGACAATTTAGCTAATAATATTAATATAAACGATTTTTTTAAGTGATATTAAAATAAGTCGTTAGATATAACCAAATTACTGTTTTAGTAACTGTAAAATGCTAATTTGAGTAAATTTATTTATAATTCTGGTATAGTATTCCTTTACGATTTTTAAATGAAAATATACAAATTCCTGGAATGCATTATGATCCAATATGTACTCTGCAACACAATTATTAGACAGCATGCTATGAAGTAAAAGCATTCTTTCCACACCTTCATTTAAGAGTAAATGTCGTAAATTTTTATTAAGACTGGTGAGGTTCAGACCATTTAGAGCAAATTGAATTAAATGATTGTGAGATTTTTGACCACTATACCTCGAAACATGCTGGTCATTCTTGAGTGAGTTGCAAATAAAGTCCAGTTTTTAAAAAAATAAAAGAATATATACTGATTATGGTTCCGAGTTCGTTGGATTGTTATCTAAAATAGGTGAGTGTTGTTTCCTTACAGTGTCGGTGGTATCTTTTATGAACGTGAAATTTTTGTCGCGATTTATATAAGGTTACGTATGTAGCGCTAGTGTAAAGTGATCTACAACTGAACCTGAATGTAATTTTGATTTAATCTTATTGTAAAAGCACTTATACTACTGCATAGGTTTGATTAAGTTCATGGTTCATGGCTTTTCCCTCTGTCGTTGGTGTATTTTCCTTACAAAAAAAAAAAAAAAAATTAAGAAAGTTAGTTTTTTTTTAGTTAAGCTTTATTATAGTATTATAAATTGTAATTGGAAGCTTTGGATGAGCACATCGTTATATTCATTTTGAAAATATGAACAGGTCCTTTTGAAATTTTAATGTAAATATTTTTCTTATTAAATTTAAAAACAAAATTAACGTGACTCTGAAAATTTAAATCCTAACATAAATAAATCGCATATCTAGAACCATAAATAATGAAATATTTTTAAATTCCATATACAACGACGAAAACACTGTTGAAACATTACGAAAATGAGATATGCAGTTTGTCTTTTTATCAGTTGTATTTAAATTTAATTTAAAGTTAGCCGTTTGAGGATTAAATTAAGATTTTAGAATTCCTAATTTATAATAAATATAAGAAAAGAATTGTCATTGGGTTAATTATATTAGGGCAGGGTCGGATGTTCGTTGTTGCCGTGAGCCTAAAATTATATACTGTAATAGCTTACGTAAGAGGCTAAGCAATACAGCAAATATATTTATTTAAGATTTTTATTTATTTTAAACCGAATATCAATGCATTTTTGTATATCTACTTTTCCTACTAAGAAATTTTAATTTTTATAAAAATTAAAAAACAAAATTGTAAGTAAAGCTGAAAAAAAAAACTTACAAAAAAACAATAGGTAATAAATCGAGCATACCTAACTAATGTTGATTTCAAGAATATGAAAAAAAAGTGTAAAATTTCTTAAAAATTTGTTCCAGTTATTATAAATATTGCCAAATCAAAAAATAAATATAATAATAAGAAGTAAAAAGGTGTGCGATTTATTAGACACAATTTCATCCAATGGAAAATAATTTCAATTTTACGTTTATCTTTGTTTGAATTAAAAATGATTCGATTGATGTTTGAGGTCATATTAACTTGCAATTTTAATGATTTTAAAAAATAACAAATTAACAATGAATTGAAATAATCAAAACTTATTATGAAAACAATTAGGGATAATTCATAAACAATTTAAGAAGCACCCGTCCCTTTTTTCACGTTCCTGTCGTTTTTTTTCTCTTTATGAATTATTAAAATTAATTATATCTTTCAAAATGTGAAACAAATCATATTTGATGCAATTGAATATTACATTCTCATCGGAAATGCATAAATGCTGAAAGTTTCAGAGGTCTAACTAGTCAAGAAGTTTGTGAAAAGTCTATAACTAAATTTGCGGACAAAAACAGACAAGTGAATTGTAATAAAAGCGTGTAATAAGCCTTCTTTAAAAGTCCCAAATTAGCCTATTACCTCAGAGTTTGTTCCTTTAGCGTATTCTTTAAATTAGTGTAATGCACTTATTCACCTTAATAACTGTCATTGAAAAATAATGAAAATTGAAAAGACTTATAAACTTAAAAAAAAAAAACAGTTTTGAAAGAAATCCGTTTAAGCCAAGTACGCTGATCAAGCAAAAATTTCGTTTCCTATACGCAATCTAGGTAAAAAAAAATGTGGACGGAAAGTGCCACGGAAATTTCGGTTTGAGATTTCTAAAGTAGTACACACTTTGATAGAAAAAAAAAACAATGTTTATGTGGTGCAATGCAGATGGCGCTGATATGACATTTATTTCGCACCGAAAAGTTGACAGATTGATTATTGATACCGTTTGATGTTTGGCGGTTGGGCATATCCATATAACCAATTTGTGAGATTACGTATATGAGTTTCGTTGAGCTTAGTGTTATTTATTAATATTTCTAAAATATTGAATCATTAAAAGTATATGATCTAGACATTTTTGCAGTAGATACAATTACAGAACTTATTTTTTTTTTTTTTTGTGTGGATTTGAATATTTTTGGGCTAGGCGGTCATGCGGAAAACAC
Source organism: Dioctria rufipes (assembly GCA_963924295.1). NCBI lineage: Eukaryota > Metazoa > Arthropoda > Insecta > Diptera > Asilidae > Dioctria > Dioctria rufipes. The sequence continues at coordinate 50,305,588 of OZ002743.1, forward strand.
CTCTTTTATTTTGCGAGAAATAATAAAATTCTCGCAAAATAAAAGAGGTGTTTTCCTCATGACCGCCTAGCCCAAAAATATTGAAATCCACAAAAAAAAAAAAAAATTAATGAAAAACTGTCAACACACTCAAATCTAATAGAAATAAATTATGTAGATGAAAACGAAATTAAACAAAAAAGGACAAGTTAGCAAAAATGCCAAACTGATATTTTGGATAAAAGTGATACAGGTCGGATTAAAGACCATATAAATAGAAAGAGCAAGACGTGAAAAAAAAATTTATATTCACTTTCACTTCAATTTTACATTTTCTCCACAACTCTTTTTCGTGTAGTATTATATACTCAGAATGCAAGCGAAATTTTAGCTCAATCAGCGTACTAGGCATTACTAGCAAAATATGAAATCAAAAAATACCTACATTTGTAGCTTTGGTATCTGAAACATTGACCTAAGGTGCGAATTTAAAAAAACTTCCAATATCACGAAAACTCTGACATTTTTACTTGAGTCAAGTTTAGTTATTATAATCGGTCATGACATTATCCATCAGTCCGCACAAGATTACCGTTGGTATTTGGGACACCCGGTATACTTAAAATATGCCCCATGATCGTTAAAAGAACTTTAATCGAACCAAAAATTGTTACAATACTTGTATAAAACAAAGGTATATACAGGGTGTCCTCTATGTTGTGTTACACTCGAAGGATGGATAGGTCACGCTTAGATAAAGAAAAAAATATAAGGGTTCTGATGGGGGGAAGGAAGCATCCTAACGGTTTCCGAGATAGCAGGATTTAAAGATATATTGAGTATGTTCCTTTATATTACCCCTGTAACTTCTGAATGTCATACCGTATGATGATGATATAAATATGCTCAAGAAAAAGTAGAAAAAATTGAGAAGGTTTACATTTTGCGTACAGAGTGTGATATGCCATTTTTAGGAGAAGCTTTTGGGCTTCTTAAATGCAGTGTGAAAAATTGTTGTTGATAATGTGCTTTTTGATAAAAATAGTAGTTAAATAAAAAAAAAACTGGTTGAAATTCCGTAATTGTAACTTTGTTAAGTCATTACTTCAAAACGTAAAAGAAGAGGGGGAAAATTTATAAACCATTCGAAAGGTCCAACGATTATCAACCAAATCTTATATCATCATAGGCTGTAACATGCAGAAGTTACAGGGTGATCTATAAAATAATACCCAAATATCTTAAAGTTCCGTTATCTAATGCTACGTTCGTTTTCTCGTTCTGAATGAATCTGTATAAATCGACAGAACGATGTCATAATTTAATTCTGTGCTCATAGAAAAGAAACGATACAGAATCATTTCAAGTGTTTGACATTTCTTCCATTTGATAAAAACAAGTATAAATTAGTAAAAATGGTTGTTTATGAAAAATAAAGAAACTTAAACTCAACTATTACCACTTCGTACTAATTGTAAACAACCCATTGACGAATACAAATTAAAATCGTTCGGAATCCGAAAAAAGCGATGACAGATTGAAACTATATCGTTCGACCCGAGAAAAAGAACGACATGGATTGAAAAAATTCATTCTGAACGAGAAAAGGAACGCAGCATAAGAAACCGTTAAGATCAAACCCCCCTCCACGCCTTCTGCTCTAACCATCTCATTTTGGAAGTTCACGCATTGAAGCCTTTCTTCAAAAGTGACATGGATCTGTACGTAATGTTTCAAGGTTATAGACATGAAATATCAAAAATAGAATTTCTATACTAAGAACAAAATTTGTTTTTAACCTTCCATTAAAATCGGTTTGTTTTATTTATAAATATTATTGCATACATGTTTATATATATAATTTTACATAAGAAAATTTGTTATTCTAGAAAAAGATATAATTAAGATAAAATATAAAAAGTAGAGATTAACACAATTGTTTATACATTTTTGCAAAACAAATTTCAAAAATTGTGTCACTTTTTGGGTCTCTATTGGTACAACAGATTTATTCATTTTACAATGAATAAGGCGCATAGAAATATTCCGTAAAAACTTACAATTATAGGAAAATCCTGGTCTCTTACTTAGATAAGTGCACTTCTAAGGTTTATTCCTAACTATTTTTGTATTTATTTTCAACAAAATTTATTTTGGATGCAATTACTATAGAATTTCGTTGACCATATAAAAAAGTGAATTTTCCCATCCTCGAAATTATATACGAGAACCTAAATATTTTATTATGTATGTCAAAAGCTGAGAAATACACTTTTCTCTTCTACTTATGCAAAAGGGTTGCATATGACGCAATTAACCCTTTTGCAAAAAATGACGTTTTTAAGACAAAAGAAGAATTTTCCTGTTGGAAACAGGAATGAACATGTTCGTGCAAGTTTATTCTTGCGAAAATCGAAATGGTGAGCTCTGCAGAGTATCGGTATAGAACTTCTGTCGTTGACTGCACATGTTCTCCTCATACTGCGCTCTTTGTTTAACTCGAGTAGCACTTGAAAGACTCCTTTTAAAATTTTAGATTGAAATTATTGCAGTAAGTCGGGGTGCTACCGTAATGACGTGTCATTTAAAAAAATTACGAAATTATTATTTAGGGAAATAAAATAAAATGGGCAGGAGAAGTGATAATAGTCTGAATACAGTTATTCTACATTTTAATTTAGAAATCGCAATTTATTCGAAGTCGTCAGTATTGTACAAATAATACGAGTATCCAAGAGGGTAATTTTTTTAGTCTTTCTGAGTAAAGAGGAAATATGAAGGGCCCTTTTACTTTCACTTTCCAAATGTATCTTTGAATCTATCCCAAAAGATAGAATGAGAGATGAATAATGGAAAATTGGAAAGTATTCGCATGGCAGTATTGCGCATCTTTGCTGGATTGATTTTAGAATGAATTGATAAAAAATGCGACTCCACCCACTCTATTCTCCAAATTTAAAACCTTGCCTTGAAGTTGGAAATCTCTTGAGTAAAGCGTATTGAACAAAACGAAAATTATGTCAAAACATATATTAAATTTTGTTAAAAAAAAATGTTACATTTTAACATCACTGAATTATCTAGTCACTCAATTTTCATAAATAACCTCATTGGGTTTTATTTGTTAGAAATAGTGCATTTACTTCTAACTACAAGTACCTTCATAATTATTTGACTCTATTAAGTATTACGAATGCATTTAAGGAAATACTCAAAAGAAAAGATGGCTAGGAAAAGAGTGCTCTTACACTGATCATAATGGCAAGTAGTGGACAGTTTTGAAGTAGGATAATTACTAAATCTGTTAGTACAAATTATGTCATCACTTCCTGTATCAATAGGGCAAGCCTACCGGATCTAGGTTAGGTTAAATTAGGTTAATTTAAGAGTAGGGCGGATGCCACTAGGATCATGCGGATACCGCGACCTGAGCTGTTCTTTTTGAGTTCCCCGATTATTTGAAGGAACATGTGTTTCTCCAGTCTTTTTGCAACCTCAATCTTGCAAGCGGTGGTCTCTCCCGTATATGGACTGTTGGCTCTGATTTCATCCGAATCGTTCGTTTTTTCATTTACCTCTACTTCTTCGTATCCAGGTACCCAACAACTGGAATTTCTAGTGGCAGCTACAGACTAGCTTCGAATGAAAGTTTTGAGAGGATGTTGAAGTACTTGCAGCACCTATTGGGGCTATCCTGAACTCCAACCTCTATAGTGTAGTCTTTCACCTGAAAAATGGAAGCTGACGTACCAAGTAGAATGGAGAGCTCCACTTCTGAGCCACCTAATCCTGCGCCTGTTTTGTCATCGTTCCTGTATCTGTCAGTATACCAGATACTGGCCCGTTTCGGGAACTGGATCCATCTGTCTAATATCCGGCTTCCTTCATTAATGGTTTCCTGGTAACCTCTTTCGAAGGAAAATCTTTTAGCCATACCATCCGTAGCAGCTTCTATGCATTCAATGTTGGCCTGCTTGAGGATATTAGATATCGCACACAGATTGAAGTGTGGTCACCTGTCCTCTTTAAAGCATTGTGGTTCCCTCTGGGTAAATAGTTACAGTGGCTGTATACCACGAATGGCTTCAAATGCTCGTTCATGACACGAAATGAAAGCGTTAGTGGCGCCTAGATATGTTATTCTTTTCACATTAATTTAACCCAGCGTCAAAGACGCTGGCTCATATTGATCCGAGGAAATTAAATACGGTGATATATTTTATTCACACTGATACAATGATACAACCGCCCTCTACTAGTACCGCAAGTGCTCTCAGTGTGACACAGTCTGCGCAGCGAGATACCCATGCGCCAAGTCAAAACGTGTAAATATGACCCAGAGTCGAAAAGGTGAAAAAGAAAAATATCACAAATATGTTTTCAAAGTTGAATTTGTATGTGTTATTGAGGAAGCTAATACAAGTTTGATTCATCGAACAAAGCCCTTATTAAATAAATACTATTTAAAATTAAAGTCACTCTTTTAATTTTGTGATTTTGTGTGTCATCGTCCGTAACATTATTTTCACGTCATATGCGCCGTGTTAATCATTTTGGAACTAAGATTCCACTTTTTCCTGAGAAACCTTTGACATGATGTAAAGGCCCACACAGCTTTGTTGGTTATTCATTTTAAGATGAGGATTCCAGTTTAGCTTGCTATCCAAGATCACTTCTATATATGTTTTTCTTTAGAATATTCTAGATTGAGCTCATTTAACCTGAGACCTGGTACTTGAAGGCTCTTTTTCCTGGTGAAATGGACTAACACCTTTTTACCTGGGTATATAGATAGTTTCCATAATATTGATAGTAGTATATAGTGATAAAACTTCACATTGTGGGCAACCTCTAGTAGTTCTAATTGTTGTGGATATTGCTAATCCATCTGAGAGGCAGTTTTCGATGCCCCTATCTTCAATGACCCACTTGATCGAGTCAAATAGGGTGTTGTCGAAGGTGCCTTGTATATCCATGAAGTAGCATAACAAGGCTCTTTGTCTTGTGAGGCTTTCTCGATAGTCTTTATTGCTAAGAAAATCGTCGGTGGATACTCCACATAGCTAGGCATATACCGGATATGGAACTGACACGAAATTTTGACAGGCTTCCCATTCATAGAACATACACAACAAGGCAAATCCTAGAAGGGGACCCGGAAGAAGCACGTCGTTCTTGGATACATAGAATCGTTAGGACCATTACAGCAGAACCCATTTAATTGGAAGATCATAGTGTTAGCTAGCATTTATTAAACGAATATTGATTACAGATTATAATAAAAGTTGGTAAGATCTAGAATTGAGTCTTTACAAAACGTTTTGTTACCATTTTACCGCAAGGAAAACAGTGAGTAAGATTAGGCCGGAGCTTTTAGGACTAGTTTTATGTAAGTCGACTTAAGTAGTACTAATCCGGCTACTGTTTAGTCCGCTCTTATTGAAGCTTTGATGGTTATCAAATTTTCCAGATCTGGTTACTTTTTCACTAGAAAAATGAGAAATAATATATTTTTTGTATTTTTTTGTTTTAGTACAGCGCATGCACAAGACAAGAGGAAAATTTTAATTTTCCAAATTTCTAAATTTTTACTACCCATTATGGGATGATACACTTTCTTCAATAAGTCAAAGGTCTATAAGGGAATTTGTTCCTCCCTCTGATCAGTCACACGTTTTTCTTTCCTAATCCCATTTATTTTCATTAAAACTAATTAAAAACTCTTTGTTACTCGTACGCATTCAAGTTTGTAAATAATTCCTTATCTGAGGCTTATGTCTACGTTTAATATTAATATTTTTTAGGTCAATACCGCATCAGATACCGGTTTAAAGTAGAACTAGTCTTTCGTAATGTGGCATATTTAGACCACTGCATATGAGTTCTACGTAAATCGACTTACGTAAAACAAATCCTAAATAGCACGGTCTATACAGGCTCAGTGTCTAACAATTACGAAAATCCGAAAAACCATTAGGACCATATTTTTATAAGAGTGACGAAATTCTATATTATGTAAACTGATATATAACTAACATTACAAAAAAAATTCAATTTTTCATATATTTTTAAAATTTTGCCCTTGAAATTTCAGAGAGTTAACGAAAAGCCACAAAATCAATTTCCTTCAATTGTTTTTCTTAAAGAAAACTAATTTATTGCTTTACGCTTGAATAGGCATTTAAAAATAATTTCTAAAATGAAAAATGGCTAAAAAATACACATATCAACCCTCTTACAAAAAAAAATTAAAACAAGGATACCTAAAATTGCTGCTAAAAAAAGTTCTCATTAAGGCGTCTTTCTTTTCTTTGTTTTAGCGAAACGATCGGACCCAACTAAACACCTGCGCATCTGGTACTAAATTGCGATTTGTAAAAATTTCGTTACCTGAAACCTATGAGAATCTGCACGAATATCCTTTGTTTGCCTCTTCGTCGAGACCAAAAGGATGATTTCTTGAGGGCAACAAAAAGTTATATGCAGAGGCCACAGATTTATGCTTTTGTTGGCCAATAGACCCGTCGAACCCATTTCAAATGGCCGCAAAAGTTTTTTTTTGTTTTTTGTTCACTTTTCTCCGTCTCATTTCCCATACAAGATCTGACTCCGAGGATAATTTGAGGGTCCATCGAAAGATCTTTTCATTTCAATCACACGATCAACGTTTTTGTATGTTATATGGATGCAAGAGTACAGCCCTGCATTTAATGTATGTATGTAGTTCGATTAGTGGTGGTAGGTATAGTAGTTGAATGGTGGTGCAAGAAAACACTTGTGCTCTTGTGCTGTGCACGAGACGGGATCATTGAGCCAAAAGAACAAGCAAGATTAGACCTGTCTCAAGCTTCCAAGACATGTCTTGACATGCTTAACACAAGCAAAGGAAATTTTATGCTGCTCATGATTTATATGCGCATGATAAGAATACATAATCAAAGGGGGAATTGGGCTTAGTATGTTGCCTAATTATTATTAGCCTGTAGTCATTAATTAGTGACATAATTTAGTCCAGATTGCTTAAATAGTACGATTCAAATTGTCGTTGGTTTGGAAAAAATGTTGGCGTTTTTTTCTTATGCTTTTCATTGGATCTTATCTGAGATAAAAATAACTGCAAGGAAAACTGATAGTGTTGAACTTATGCCATGGTATAATGCGATAAATAGCCAACAATTATGGAATGATATTGTATGGGGGTCCCTATATAATTATGCATTATTAGTACTTATTTATAGGTATAAATTTTGCTGGAGATTATGCGGAATAGGTCGGTAATTATGGTTTATAGTTTTTAACATTAAGTAGGTATGCATCCATATTTAGATTATAAGTTACATGGTATCATATATTACATTGTAACGTATTGAAATAATGATGGTTTCGCAATACGGATTTGACGTGCATCGTCTGTCTCCATTTATTTAACTGTTTGTGATACATGATATCATAGATGGCACAAAAATTAGATGTCGCATGCAGTACCAAAAAAGTGTACAAAATTTATATGGATGGGTGGTCCATTCCGGAATGGAACACAACATTTGAAATGAAGTATACGTCATTCATTCATATATTTTTCATATTTTTTCGTGTCTGAAGTGTTGAGGTAGTCGTTCAAATGTATACAAAACTGCTATTATAAAAATACTTGCTTTCGGCATACTCTAAAATATGTTATGATCCATTCCGGAATGCACTACCCATTTCACAATCTGTATAGGTACTCTGCTCTAGTATGTCATGCGACATCTAGTTCGCGTGCCATTTTTGATGGTATACAAGAACGTGTCGACTTATAGAAACTGAAATTTGCAATATGTCTTTTGTTTTGTTTTTTTCATAAAAATTATTGATCAAATTACCAAAATGGGTTAAATAGATACTCGGGCAACTCTCTCGTCCGGTTGCCGTATTGACTTAGGAAAATGATATTGCATATAACATTTTTTTTTTTATGAGAACTAGGTATATGTTATGTTCAGGTATTTGGATAGGGGTGGGGAACACGTGGAAGCACCTTAAATTTTGGATGCAGTCATTATTTCACAATTTGAAGTAGAATGCCAAAAATTTGCTTAATCGGGAAACTTTCGTGGGGTTACCACACACAAATTCAGACTTTTACGTTAAAAAAACGCCTTATTTCAGCTCTGCAGCTTCAGCATGTTAAAGCCTGAAAAATTGGTTACGATGATCATTTTTACCGTTCGATGAATCTATCTAGAAAAAGCAACATTAATATTTTGACGACCAGATTATGAAAACATGTATATTTATGGATATTCATTTTAAGTTAAACCAATTTTTACCTTTTACCTTTTCTCGGATCCTCAAAGATCATCACGCTACACTTGATGTCTCCAAAATAATTTTGTATTGGCAAGTCCTTGTAACCATTTATTGATAATAAGTTCTCTTAAAAGTTCTTTTTAATTATTTTTAACCACAGGACCTCATGAAACAAATTTGTATAACAGTCATGAGTTCGACATAAATCTCTTATCTATAGTAAAGTTGTAAAATTAAAGTAAATATTGTTTCCAAATAAATGGATTGCAAATTTGTATAAATAGACGCATTACAATCAATTACGTCATTCCATACAAATTTGATATCACGAACGGATATCAAACCGAAGAATATTTCACCGCTGGAGTTTCAGATCAATGTGCTGATCAACCTTTATTCAGATATAGCATTGTAAATACAACCGACGTGATGTAATATGTGTGCATACATTATACGAGGAGTTTAAGTCCAAAATGACCAAGCTCCAATTTTTCGGAGTATTTTTATTTTGCAAATTAAGATAAACTTCTAATTCAAGTTGGAAATGCTTCAATTTCTTCTTATTTTGTACAATGAATCTACGGCATTTTTATTAAATGTACTTATAGACAGAAAAAGACAAAATATTTTAGGCTTTCTTTTTCCTAAAAAGTAATCTACATAAAATTTTCGATTTTATATTTATTTCTTATTTAAATAAATCCAACTTAAGGAAAAACAAGTTCTTATCAGGTTCCGCTTCACAGATCTCTTATTTTCCAAGATGTTTTGTTCATTTTCGTGGTTATTATAAAACTCATATATCCAATTGAAATAAATTCCTCGAGAAGTACTTCCCAAGCCATCAAACAGGAATCCGATTCTCTACACTGTTCCTAACTACCTGTAAAAGTGACTAGACATTGATTTTTAATGTGACATAAAAACTAAAACTTCTATCGATACAGGAAAATAGTATTTCAATAATTTTAGGTTTGGCTCCTTACCTTCCCAAAGGCTACACTTATTATTTACCACCCTTAATAAAATAGTTCTGATTAAAGGGCAACCTTACCAATTTACACTTATGTAATTCCTCTCAGTTGAATAATAATTCTGTTTGTGGATAGGTGGCAAGCATATTCAATCAATTTTAAGGACCATGACACATTTGTATAGAGAAAGAACAAGGAAGGTCACATTTACTTGAAAATGAAATATTTAAGGCGGATCCGAATCCAAGTCTTCGTCTTCGTCTTCGTCTTGTTAGTACAGCTAGTGACGTAACATCGAGTCAAGCTCTATCCGAATCCATGTCTATGCCACCGAGCTTTGCTACTTTGTATAACAGTTCAGACATTTGGTTAGCTTGATCATCGAGTCAAGGTTTGAGTTGACTATTTTAAATAGACAACATATTTTGAGGTTTTATTTATTCGCTGGCTATCGAGATCAAGCAAGCTAAGCAAACGAATTCGGACAGGTAAGCTTCGTCTTGAGCTTGATTGCATTTATTTTGACATTATGGCGGACGCGGAAAAAGTGAAGTGTAAATATTGTGCAAAATAAGCAGATATATATGTACCAATTAGAGATAATTGTAACATATTTTTATTTCAAATTTAATTTAATTTTAAATTATAAATAATAATATTATAATTAATTACATTTATTAATTATGACAAACAGTAGGAACTGGCTCTAAACGTCAAATATCAAGCTAAGCACACGAATTCGGACAGGTTAGCTTCGTCTTCGTCTAACTATTATAATAGCTGAGCTTGTTGTATTACGTCACTAGCTGTACTAACAAGACGAAGACGAAGACTTGGATTCGAATCCGCCCTTAATGTTAAAAGTTTCAAGACCTATTATTTAGCTGTAAAAGATAATTTAAGAGAATTTTTAACAATTTTTGGAAGAAAAGAAAACTTTAAGGGGGTATTCTAGTCTAGAAATTCGAAAAAATATATTTTTTTTTTGTTTTCATATTTTCAAAGTTTAACTATTCAAGAATATGCCTACAAGAGGATTTTTCAAAATGGTGGCTTGATCTTTTATATTTAGTGTTCAACTGCATCCAGCTGCTAACAGTTGAATTCTAACTTCTAAACCACTTGGACTTTAAGGGGTAACGCTACTGTAACGGCTAAAAAAAAAGGTTTCTTCACGAATTTTTTTCTCGCGAAATTAAAGGTGTTTGAAAAAAACCTTTTAAAGGTATTATCGGGCATACATTGAACTTTATTAATAAATTTTTGACAGCGAAAAAAAAAACAAAATGGCGGCTCCATAGCCATCTTCCCGGGACATGTTTCGGAGCAAGTTTAACGCGCTTGGTGGCGACCTTCATTTTCAAATTAAAAAAAATAAATTTCTCGCACGGGACCTTTTTTTCTTATTCTAGAAGGTTTAAACTATTTTTTAAGCGACTAAAAAAAAAAACGATTTTTCAAAAAACTTACAGTGCCGTTACCCCTTAAACGCGTTTTTCTCGAAACTGCCTTTTTCAAGACGATGCCCACGATTTCTCAAGTTCTACTGGACCGATTTACTTGAAATTTTTTTGAAAGTCTTCTTTATAGACTTGTCTATGTCGGGAACTAGCCGCATCCCCAAATATCAATTTTTACTATTTTTAAAAAATTCGAAAAAGACAAAAAAAGTGGTACAAAAATTGCTTTTTTTTTCAGGCAGCGGCCATTTTGTGAAAAATTTTTTTTTCAACTTTTCCCTAGTTCCGGACATAGCGACATTACTCTAGACTAATTATCTTTTTTTTTTTTTTTCGGATTGCTAGGCGGGTTGGAATCGTGGGCATGATCACGCGCCAATTTTTTGAGGCCCCCCACTTCATCAGCTGCTAATTTTTTTAATTTTCAATTTTTTAATTTTTTAATTTTTTTCTGTATTCTTGTAATGTTAATAAATAACTCATAAAAAAATGGATAGAAAGATATTTATTGCTAATTTTTTACGGCACTTCAAAAATCACCTAAAATTCGGGCCTCTAGACTAGAATACCCCCACAAGTATCTTTAATAAAATATCAAAATAGTTTGTTCGCAATAAACAAACTTTTAAGTGTTTCAACAAAAGTATAAATTTCATAAAAGGAAAAACCAATGTAAGTAAAAGAAAAAAAACAGTAGAAAATCAATTCTAGTCCTATAATGTTGAAAGCAGTTTAAACTTTCAGATTCAATAGTTAAATTAGCCATTTTTATTCATAATATCGAGTGTTGTCAGAATGAGGTAGTCCGTCGAAAAATGTATATATTCCAACTTCCAGTGTACTTTTTAAAAGCTTGCCAATCGTTTTATTTTGCGGAAGATATTGGGATGATTTTCTCGTATAAGTTTGACCGTGTACTATGATAATTTCTGTTCAAATTTTTTTAATTCTTCGATAGAAGTCTCCCATGGACCATTGTACAATTTTCTTAACTGTATCGGAGTAGGATAATCCTTAGAAATTAATAATTCAAGGATTAGCCGTGATGCGAAATAAATATTACAAAGGTGCTTTGTCTAGGCCTTAAAATTGTTTCTTTTACATTCGATCACAGGGAATGTTAATGAGGTATGGCGTGAAGTTCTAACATGATTGCCTTATTCTTTGGAAGCTCAAGGCGAACTTTTTGTTTTATTTACTCCATATTTTTGTCGCATTCCATATAGCTATGGCCACAAACAAGAAAAGAAAAATCGAAACGATTCATTATATCAACAAAATAATGCAAAAATCTCATTCAGTTACGTTGTTTTTCATATAAAATTTGGACTTAGCTTGTTCTTTCTCTGTACCCTTCATATGTAATTATTACTTTGGGGAACCGTAATCATTCGGTTAAGATGAAGTTTTTTAAATAATTTTGTTAAGAAAATATGCTTAAGATCATCAGAGGACCATTTTTCTGTATATGAATAGTAGTTTAGAGCACAGCAGCGATTCAAATCAAACTTTTGTCAGTTTCATATAAGAACAATGCAAGTATCTTAAAATATTAGCATTAAGTTAAGGCTCTCATGTATTAGTGAGATAATCTGTTTTGCTTGAAATACATATATTTTTTTACTAGTACTTTTTTATCACTTATTTTACATTCTTTTATTATTACTAACCTGTGTATTTTTTTGTCTGTTTAATATAGTTTTAGTTTTACCTTGCATCAAGATCTTTGCAACATATGGAAATTATAATGCAATTCCTACTTAAACCCTTACATGAACCGTCTGAAGTAAGATCTCATCACTATTTTGAAATTGTTCAATCTATGAAATATAACAGATTCTATTTTCTTGCAGCATTTTTAATATAATTCTTCCGATTCTGACCAGCAAAAGCTAAGTAGTATCTACCTATATTATTCGTATTTAATTGGATCCTGTGGAATCAGCGACTGACTACGATAGTGAAGTTTTAAATGTAAAGCTGATGTGAATAGTAGGTTCGTTAATTAGAAATGGTGGATAAGCAAAGATATTTCTGACAATAAAAAGAGTTATCAGTTTCTTTCGGATTCCTGCAAACAGAGCATCTTTTTTTATTTCACTATCATTCTCCGCCTTAATCTTCTTTGTATGCACTTGGAAAACGCTTCACATTTTTGACTTTAAAAACCAATATTCAAATATCCTGAATTAAGATCATTTCAACTGGAAATTTTCATCTGTCGATTTAGAGAAGATTCCGCAATATTATTTTTTTTTTTTTTAAGTTCAATTCATAAATTATTCGGCATGATGACTTGCTTTCGATACAAGAAAATCTGAAATATCAAAGCAATGGCTTTAGCATTTCTGATAAAATAAATAACTTTATTTTGATGCTAAATTAAAATTATTAAGTGATCAATAGAATAAGAGCGGTAAAAAGCCAGTAGCAACTGTGCTGTAAGGAGATCTAATTCAACTCCCACTATTTTATGGCATCTTAATAAGGACGGTATTAACATAGTCTACGTTCTAGGATGTTACTATATTCCGATCTAATTTTAGTTTTTTTTTTCGAACTCAATTTATTTTTAAAAGAATATCAGGGGTGGCGTTTTCTGCGAACTATGCGAAAATTGCCCTTGGGAAGAAAGATTTCTCATATATCCGAAAATTACCATATTTAGCTATTATTAAGAGGAGTCAGTACTCAACAAAAATTTCAATTTAGATACCAGCGAGCCTGTAGGCAATAAAACTTACTATACGTAGGTTTGTGTCCTGAAAGTATGAAAATTCATATAAAATTAGCGTAGACCTAGACCACAAGTCACATTAGAGACATCTAGCGTGAAAGGCAGAAACCAAACATTCGACAATTTAAGACGGAAATGAAAATTTGCAGTTCAAAGAAATTGAAATTTTTTAACGAGAATGATCTCTACTAAATTTTATTTTGCACATAATTGCTAAATATACTATTTTGGTTTATATTTCTAAAACTTTCAACGAAATATTGCAATTTCTCGTCGGTGAAATATCCAGAAAAAAAACAAGTACTATTAGAGTTAAACCATTAAAATGCGCCACTAAAACTGAAAAAACTCGACGTTATTTGCTAGATCTAGGCTTTATCTCTCTAAAATAGTCACAATATAAAGAAATGAGAATACCTACTAAGAGGTATTTGATTTGAAAAAAATCAATTTTTACCATTTTTTACAAGTTTCCGAGCTAATATCTCCATTCCAATACATTTTTTTTTATTTTTCTCGACGTTATTTATTAGACCTCTTTGTTACCTTTAATTTTAGATATAAATCGTTATTCTGCTACAAATAGTTTGCTAGAAATTCGCATTGAAAAATGTATGAAACTTGCAAATCTTGGTACTGACTCCTCTTAAGTGAAATTTTGAAAATTCAAACTTTCTCATAACTTTCTGATTTCCGCAGAATAAAGCTAGGAACAAAACTGCAATATTATTTTTAATAATATTATACTTTTTTACGAGCCTAAATCCTGCGCAATATGAGAAAGCTTGAATTTTCAAAATATCTTTAACAGAATTGAAAAATAACTAAAATTGATAATTAAGTAAATGGAACTGTTCCATCCCAAGGGGCCAATTTATACAGGAGTGTAAATTAGGAAATTGAAAGTATGATTGAAAATAATTGTTATCAGTATATGGACTGTCGACTTAGCCATTTCATATAAAAACGATCAGGTTAGACTTATTTTGGACCCGACTATCTTCGATTTGGATGAAACCTTTAGAGTTTGTACGTAATACGAAAATAGCTCACCCGATAAATATTTCGTGATTTTACAGTGAAACGTTATTTTCAAAAAATCATATTTTAGGAACGAGGCAACCGATTTTCTTATTCAAATGCCAATTGAAACCTAAAGCCAGAAATATACTGCACTTAGTGCATAACCTACACACCTTTGAAATCAAATTCGGCCATACCGTCAAATTCCGTGAATCCTTCATAAGTAAAGCAATATGAATGTGGAACAGTTTGACATCCTCTGTTTTTTCCCCAGCTATTAGCCACAAACATTCAAGCGTAATGCGCACCGTCACCTACTTAACTCAAACCAATAATCCTCAATTCCATATTCTTTATTCCGTTCCTGACAAGGCTGTGCTACAGCTTCATAGGGTATCCCCTGAGCTTTGGCTTATGAAACAACTGATGGGATTTCATTGCTACATACTTATGGGAAGCTCTTTTATACTGTCTCTTATTGGCCATAGTTCCAAATAAATTGGAGGACTATATCCTCCCAAAAGACAGCTGCTGCATCATGCTTTCTAAATAAGGAAAGATGACACTTCTGAAGATACTGATTAACGTATATTTCCGTATTGATAATGCTAATTGTCATGAAAGGCAATAATTTCTGGCCGCACGAACATACTGGAAAGTTGGTGCACCGATGATTCTTAAACTTAGGATCAGTATCATCCTTCTTTCTTGTCACAGAATATTCCTGTACTGGAAGCTGTTTGAAGTATCCTATCACGTAAGTTTCATCTTCCATAATTCAGCAGTCGAATTTCGTTAGGAAATTTTCATGCAAAATTCGATTCTTGGATTTTGCAACTTGGCTCTGTCTGTCCGATATTATCCAAAATTTCGTAGCTCTTCTCTTCTTTTAATTCTATGGACTGTAGGAGTTGATTTTCCAGCCTTATCAGTCACATCTCTCAACGACATATTGGGATTTCTTTAAAAGTTGTCTACCACTTTCTGGGCCAATCTTTGGTTTACTGAACTTCATATCCTTCCTGATCAAGACTTTAAATGCACAGAGCAAGATTCCCGAAATTTCCCGAGAACATTTTGGGTGGTCGTCTCCTTTTTAGCTGAACCATCTTTGGGACATATTCGGATTTTCCATATGTGTAGAAAGAATTAATTTGAGACATTCTCTTTGGCTAACTACCATTTTCACTGCATAAAAACTTTTCACTTAATGGCCTGCAATTAAGTCAATCAAGTGCATTTGTGCATTGCACTTCACAGTCTTCCTTCTTTGGATTTAACTACGGATTTGTTTTTTTTAGAGCGTTGGGACTTATCTTCGGCCTATTCGATGCCTACACTTTTCTTCTTTTATACCCTAGATGAAATCTAAATGATATACTAAGTTTGTCATTCCGTTCGTAACACATAGAAATAATGATGGTAGAGCAAATTGGATTGGACAAACAAGCATAATATTAAAAGTTATTAACTCGAGAGCGCGTTCACTGAGAGGGCTGAAATTTTTCACGCGGGCTTTTAGAAAAAATAAAATAAATTTAAGTCCCAAAATGGGCCGAATCGGGCAAGTCCTTCGTAGGGTTGCCTTACAAAAATTTCGTTTTTCACTATATATTGGGCACTCCTGACAACGCGTATATGTAGAGAGCTAAATTTGGTACACGGTGTTGCCATAGCAATAATATATAAAGTTTACAAATTGGACGAAATCGGGCAACTCCTTCGTGGTATTGCCATATAAAAATTTATGTTTTCTACGTATAATATTAAAACGAGTAGTCCTAGACGTTTTTATTTTAATGAAAAGTTCTTCAGAATATGAAATTCTATAAAATTGGTTATAATCATTTTTTCTGTCTGACAAAACCGTTCTATAAATATATGCGAAAACCCATTTCAAAAATCAAAATTGGATAGATGGGCGACCCTACGAAATTCCATGCGGGTATTCATCTAGGGTATCATAGGAATTGACCTTAGACCAATTCTAGCTTAACTTGTTGATTCTTGGTTTAGGGTTGTTCACTTCAGGTGTTGTTGTTGATTCTTCTTCTTGCAGCTGCTGCGCCACATCTGCTGTAGTAAATGGATTTCTCACAAGAGTTTATTATTTACTTTGGACGGGCGTGGAAAGGAGTAAAGATTGGATATGTTTAGGCAATTTTAGGAAGTATCGCTTCCAATTGTAAGTGCACATTTTTTTTATATGTGAATTGGAGAGCTGGACAATACTTAATTAAAAAAAGAGTGGAGTACTACTTAAAGTGCATTTTCGTTACTTAAGACTTCTTACTCAATACTTTTGAAATGCCCCAAATTAGTACTTAAACATAAGTACTTGCTTCTATTTACTTGTACGTAAGACTTAGTTTTGTACTTAAGTACCAAGATTTTTACTTAAGTATTTCTGAGTCAATTAAGTACCTAAAAATATATAACTATTCGTAGAAAAGCAAACACAATCTCTGCCGCAACTCCTTTTTTGTTGAGTTTTAATGCACGCAAAGAACTGTCAAAGGATGTGCCGCACTCACGCGTCAAGGCAGAACCTTAGGCAAACTAATAATATACACACAAGACTGGGCAAGTAGAACAAAAACTAGTAACGTCTCGCTTGAATATAAAATCGACGATGTTCCGACTTGATGACATAACCAAGGGTAAGGAAGCAATGTCTCGCTCCAATATAAAATCAACGATGCCTTGACCTGATTTTTCTTAGAAATTTACTGGAATTTGTTTCCATAGAATTTTCATGCATTATTCAAGGCGACAATGGGTGCTTGGACTAACCTCTAATAGTTTTTATGAGTGTAGTAATGAGAGAAAAAAGTTTTACTCGGCGTGTAGCGCCGAAAACTATAAAAAAACTATAAATATTAGCCAATATTATAGTTTTCTAAAGGTATTTATTTATTAATATCTATTAACTGAATTCTATAAATTCTATTTAAGTTTTCCTGGACGAGAATCGAACCTACAGAATTTTTTAAGAACTTTTTACTTTTAATGATTTGAAGTCAAATCATAAACACAAGAGGAAAAAACAACCATTTCGACCTGGATTTGAAACTGGGGCCTTCCGCCTGCCGGGCGACTACTCTTACTACTTTTCCTCTTGTATTTATGATTTGATTTAGAATCATTAAAAATAAAAAGTTCTTAAAAAATTTTTCTATTCACCATTTATAAACTTCATTATATGACTGCCAACGTACAAAGATTCTAAAAAGGTACTTTAAAAAGTACTCTACTCAGTACTTTTTGTGGACTTAGTACTTAGTTACAAGTACTTTTCATACATACGATAATTGTACTTACGCTGAAGTTCTCAGGCCTTCGCTACCTGTAATTGTACTTAAGTACTTTTTCTTTGGTATTTGCCCAGCTCTGGCCAATGTCACTAGCGTTCCCTATTTTTTTACCTGGTGATGAATAATGGGAGAAGATACGTGGTCGTTCTTTTTCAAAAGCCGTTCTTAAAAAGGACCATTGATAGACTAAGTGTGGCTGATCGTAGATGCATATTTCGTTAGCCGCTAATCTATCCTAACCTATCCTATCTTTCGACATTATATTTCATTATTCATTATTCATTATTCATTATTATATTTCTATTCTAATTGATTTTTTAATATTTTCAAAAAATCGCGATTTTGTACCCAACTCCATGCTAAAATTCACACCAAAATAAGACATTTATTGTGAATTGCATTTATTTATTTTTTTCATATTCTCTTTGTCCTATGCTAATTCATTTCATGCTTCATTTATCATGCATTTTCGTGATTACAAATTTACAGGAATAAACCAGTTTGTTCTCGTATTTCATTAAACATTCTACATATGTGCCAGGTTTTAATGCAGACATAAATATAAAATCTATAAATAGCTAAGCAGAAATCATCCTTTCCTTCCTTTCGTACAATTAATTCATTCTATCACCCACCAACAGCAACCATATAGCATTTGACTATAAGCTGTATCGCTTATGCCTCAAATTGCTTTGCTTTAAAATTCACGTGAAGCATAACAGCAAGAAACTGTCTTCACATTTTGAAATTGGTTAACGACTTTAGAATGATCATAAAATTATAAAAGTGTGGAGCAGGGAAATTGAACTGCCATTTAAAGAAGATTATGGAAGATTACGGCGATTAATCCACTAACAACAACGGCCCGAACAGACAACCTCAATGACCCCAAACATCTTGTTCTCTACAGGTTAAGGTGAACCGAAGGAGGAAAACTGACTGAAGAACGAACTGAACAAGAACAAGAGTAAGAAGTATAACTAGAAGGAAAATGAAAACATACGATGTGGAATGGAAGGGGGTAGACGCGAGAGTCGTCGCATTAGCAATACCAGCTCAAGTCCCTATTCGCGGCTTAAAACCGGTAGCTACCGAAAGAAATCAAATCTGAACGTTTCGATTTCGGTTTTTGTTTTGTGTAGATATGCGCCCGGGGATCGTCTTTTAATTTCACAACTCATTGCGCAGGTTCAACGTAACAGCAAGACGACTACGGGAGTGCGCCCCGTTAGCGGCGGGCGGCGAACGAGTGCAACTCGTTCCTCCACGCAATCGATATGTCCGAACTGCAGCAGCAGTCCGCCGAATATTAGCCGCGTTCAGCATTAGTATTTGTATATGTGTGCACGCGATCTTCGTTGTGTTTTTTTTTTTTTTGATTTATTTACTCTCGATGACGACGACGACGAATATGATCACTTGATCGCCATTTCTATATAAAAAACTCAGCATGATGGTATTGGTATAACTTCAATTTGGCCGCGCTCTCTCGCGGGAGCCAAGACGGGGTAGTGGGAGATCCGAGATCCCAAAGCCAGACGACAATCACCTTAAAATACAACGGCGTAGCGTCGCTGATCTTCACTGCCTGGATGCACTGATCGTGAACACCTGTGAACTTCTTTTTTTATGACCTTTTTTCCCTTACTACCGTCCTTTTTTCTGTCGAGAACTGATACTTGATTTAACATGTATTTCCAAGCGTTGGGACTGTTGTTGTTGTTGATCGAGCCGTTGTGTTTACCTTTTTTATCACTTCTACTTTTATTTTATTTTTCGCTTTTTTCCTTTTTTTTTTTTTTGCTTTACAATTTCTGTTTACCTCTTGTGCACTATTCACTTTTATTTACGATCCACAAGAGGTCTCTGTGTGCGTATAATCAGGGCTTATTTAACTGTTCTGTGTGTGGACTGAAATGGGGTTTGATTTTGTGCTCGTTTTCTTGTTTTATCATGCTTAGAAGCAGCAACAGCAGCAGCATTGGACTCGGACAACGGACGTCAGATCATCGCGCACTTATTATGCACACTTGACCTGCGCACCGGAGTTTGGGCTTTACTATATATTTCTCGTTTATCTTTCGTCTCAACTCTTCGAGCTTATGCGTCCATGAATTTATGTATGTTCAGAAGCTTTAGGCTAACTCGTGGATTAAATCGTGAAGAGTGACACGAGCTTAATATTTCACTGAGATCACATATCGAAACGTTTTGATAACGATCGACAGTAGTTAAATTTTGGGATATTTTGACTTAAGATTTTTCTTTTAGAGGTCTTGTGTTTGTATGTGTGCATCTGAGTGAATAATTTGAAGCTATTATTGCTATCAATTTAACTGAAGGAAAAAAATTGTTGTTTGTTTTTTTTTTTTTGATTTGTTAATGGCTGTTCGCAACAGGTTTTACATCACTTTTTGAAAACCATTTTTAGAACAATTTAATAACTGTAAACGGTACTTACTGTATTATAAGCATGCTATTCTGTCTAACTATGGATTCGTGGTAGGAAAATATACAAAAATTAATGGAAAAAAGTTATTAACCCTTAATAACGGACGCCCGGTCCCATCTTATATCATTGCCAACATAATCTATTCAGCTATTTTTTTTATAGTAGCTCCCTAGTTTTTAGTCATCTACCGACTTCTGATGCGGTATGTATGATTATTTCTTTTGTTATTGCAGGAATGTGTATGAAGTACTCTGCGGGACCGGCCTTATGTCGATAAGTAAGTATTTTTTATGTAAGGAGTGAACATTCTTAGTGAAAAGGCAATTCGGTTTAGGCACCTACTATACAAGCCAATTTACGGAGGAACTAAAGGAAGTGATACACATTTTATGAAAAGGCTGGAGATATTTGGTATATTTGATCATGACGTATCAGATTTTGAAATCTATAGAAATATAAAGAAATGTATGCCAACAGACCGGTAAGAACACACCTTGCAGGTTTCCTGAAGCCGACAATTTTAATGTAATTTTCTGAATTTTTGGAGCAATAGATCCTAGTCCAATAGAATTAATGAATTTTTCCCTAAATCTTTTGCTACTTTATTTTCTTTATTTTTGTTTATTTAAATTGTTATGCTTTTTATGAACTTACAACAAATTAAATGAATTATGATTTTTAGCTCCCATGTGGTAATAAAATATATTTAAATTTCAATAGTTTGTTTATATTATTAATTTTTAAGCTAATTTAAATCGCGATCCGTGGGACCGCTGCTCTATATTAATATCAGATATGAGATTTATGCGTCTGTTGTTATGTATTAATTCAGTTATATGTTTGAATTTCACTAGAAGCAATCTCTTTGTTGAAGACCATCTGATCGTCTCACAACTGATAGCAGAAATCTTCTTTGGACGATTATATAATTCGAATGAAACTTATAAAACGAGGAGGAAAAAGGAAAAATTCCTTTTTAGTTTTTTTTACATCATTTACTTACTCGACTCACCTTAAACAAGTCTGTTGCGATGCAGATGACTACCGAACTGGACATCATCTGAAAAATAAAATAGAAACAAAGAGCCAATGCTATGAATTGTAGCTGGTAATGAGTTGAGGCAAATAGTGTAACCCATTTTCCGATGGGCCATAATTCTTACGAGTTAGAGCTGATCTAAGTTGCAAAAATCTAGTATCTCAATTCGACTAAAAAAGAGGAAATTACTAAAAACTTAGTATGCGGATGGCTATTTAATCCTTCGAGAATAGGATTGTGGAGTCATACTTCTTCCTAGAACCTAAGGAATTCAATTCTGTACTAGATCACTAGAAATAAACATTGTCAATAAAATATGTTCAGAGTAAAATAATGCATCCTTTAAGACATCTCTCATGTCTATTGATGTCATGCCTAAAATGGGCATTGCACTTTGGAGGGAAGTTCCTTTTTCAGGCAATTTGGGCAAAGTAAGAGCATTTACCGTACCTGGATGTACATCTCTAGACAACTAGTTGGAAATCTTTATTCGACTGCAAGAACTGTAGGCTTTTAGAGAGATATGCAGGGGATTTTATATTAATTAACCTATGAAGAAAGATACATATGCATAGGCATGTGTCATGAAATTAGTTTTAAATTAGTGTTGCTGAGCACAGCTTTTGAATTTGTTGCTGTTGTTGTTGTAGATGTTTTTGTTGCTATTGTTGTTGTTTCAATTGTTCTTATTTTAGTTGTTGTTTGTAATTTTTTTTAGGATTTCACAGTTTTCACGTCTAAAACCCAGTGCTTCTTCAACTTTCTCTGTAGTTTAATATTATATGTAGTTGTAGCTACTTAGTGAGAAAAAATTCGATAACTCAGTCAAATTTCAACCGATTTTAGTTATCAAATGCTCATTAGACACAAAATTGAATTTTCTTTTAATATAGAAACAAACAAAAAATATTACAAATCAAAACGTGTCATCAAACTGTTGTCAAAGTTGAAAAATAGGCAAAAAATTGTAAACTTCCAAATATTGTCGACTGTGGCTTCGTGAATTTTCATTGCAACAAATGGAAAGGCTTATCTCTATTATTTCATATACCACAAAAAAAAAGTCGACATCGAATAAAAAATGGCGGACTTATAAATTATTATTTACATTAACCTACCCAATAACAGTTTCTTTTATATAAATTGAGATTTTGAGGGCATATAAGAAATATCTTATATGTCACTAGTTTTCGTTCCACTAGACCTACAGTCTATACTACAATATATACAGGGTGTTTTATGAAAAACTTGCTATTTTCCTTAATCACCCTGTAACTCCTAAACGGTTGATATGCCCCCCCCCCCTGCCGTACAATTTTTGGTTCATCTAGGTGAGTACTATCACCTCCCGCTCTATTGACCTCCTAGTGGGAAACACCCCAAAATAACGTGTCATCAAACAGTCTTAATTTTCAGTTGTCCAAAATATTACTCACATAATTAATATAAAGAAGAAACATCAATGCTCCCATAACAGAACCTTGTGATACGCCTAAAGCACAGTGGGGCTACTACCCCTGTGCCACCCACCACCCTAGATTAGCTTCTAGTCCCACCTTGGAGCTCAACTACTTTTTAAATCGAAGATCATACATATCTCTGTTTCATTTACTACATGAAATTCGGTACAATTCTTATTTACTAAATTCTTCCTATCTTTTGCTAAATACCAGGCGCTATATTTACGCGCTTTGTCTGACTGAACTTGTTACTTTCTCGAAATTTTAAAATTATTTACATCTGCAATGAAGACGGATCAATATTGATAAACGTATAACCTGAAACGTTTTACCTGTCGTATTGGTCCAGGTTGATAAACTTAGTTTATGTCGTGTCCTATTATTATGGTCCAAGGCTCTACAATACTTTTCTTTTGAGGAAATGATACAAGCAGAAGCAATCAATCCTTTAGGCAGAATCTAACACCGATTTTTATTGGACCTCAAATTTGTATGTCTATATATATTTCTGGATCTGTACGATCCTTAATATCCGGAATGAACTGGAAATAGTATTAATTTCGTAACGATTTTTTTAAAAGGGAAATCCAGAATCACGTACACATTTGTACGAAAATCATCCCATTTTCATTTTTAAAGGGAGCCATGATTTCCTAGCGCACTCCCTTGTCATTCAACAAAAAATTAAGTTTAATCCTCAAAAATACGCTTGAACTTGCCTAACTTTGTGAACTTCAATATATTTACATATAATATGAATCAAATTACCACCTTCCAAAATTATTGTCGAATCTTTCGAATTTTTTCGCTACAACCCCTTAAATAATGGAATAAGTTGAATTATGGGTAAAATGAAAAAAATAAAAATGCGTCTTTCAGTAAAAGGTTTTTTCCAGTCAAACAAATAGAAAATTGGATATATGTAAATATACAGAAATAAATAAAATTAAAAAAAAAATATAACATTTACAACAATTTACATAATCGAACCGATTAGGAACTAGTGTCAAAAACATCCCGATTGGAAAATATCGAAGAAAGCTTCCAATAGGGGCAAAAAAGTATAAATTAATTATTTTTTAACTATTAAATTAAAATAGAGAGAATTTAAGGTATAAAATAGAAATAAAAATTGAAAACTAGCAAGAACAGGACATTCAATTCATTTTCATAATTTCTCATATTTTTTTATATCTTGTGTACTGCCTCGAATTTTGTTTTCTCTTAGATTTGTAAAAAAAAATTGTGTAGGGTTAAATTAAATAGTAATTTTTGTTATTGTTCTTATTAAATATACCGCTGGATGAAAAAACCTCAGTCATATTATTAGTTTATATTTACATTTTATTTTATGTAGTTCATAGACTCCAAAAACACATGGCGCCCAACAGAATTAATTCGCAAAATGTACCAAGCACCAGTTTTGCTGAGATGAGTTACTGCATTTTTTTGGTAACGAATAGATTCATAAAACCTTATATTTTAAAGGATACAACATAATGCAATCTAATTGGTTTACCGGTGTAAAAGAATAGTGAAAAATGTGCAATTGAATTAACCAATAACAACGCTACTTAAAACTCCATCTGTGTACTCATGTAGTGTGTAGAGATGAATAAATCAATAAAGAAAAAAAAAAACACTATTTCTCTCGCGAGTTTGCAGGAAGTCAATCCAATATCATTTGCTTATTTCCTAAAATAAAGCTGTCACATTGCAGTCATAGATTCGGGGGGAGAAAATAATCAATTAGTGCTTACCTAACTATCAAAATGAGACAGGGTTGAAAAGAAAATTCATATATCACACTTCTAGTTGACATCTGTGGTCCTGAGTAATGATCCGTGTCCAATAACACCTTTTCTTCTAGCAGATAATACAATCAACTCACAGGGCACAGAATTTCTGCGGGAGTCATTAGGAGAAATCTAAAGGGAAAAAAAGTCAATCAAATTCGATTTCCTTCCAAAGGCCTAGCAATCATTTTTCAATTTCCTCATATTCACTAGCTACCTACCCGGGGTATGATAATAAAAATTCACACATAAAAAATTGTCTGATTTGATTGCGTCTGCGTCCCAAGCAATTTCTTATCGCGTGCTTTAAACCCTGTAAAACGCGATTTTTTTTTTTTTTTATTTACTACAAATATTAATGGACTTTTTATACGATTGTCTGTCACATTTGAACTTATAAAATCGCTGTCACTTAATATCAGAAGTGTGTGACAGAATGTTTCTTTGTTTTCACCATTTCCTGTCATGCATGTTTGTTTATATGTAGGAAGATATTCTGTTGGTCGCGTTGCTGAACTATCCCGTGCCTATTATAGGAAGCCGTTGAAGATACGACGCATTTTCTCAACTCGAAGAACCTTAAAATTTCTAACTTCTTCAACACTTCTTCTGCTGACTTCTTCAGAGGTTCTTTCGTTTTTTATTTTTATTTTTATCTTTTTAATGCGTTCGACAGAGAAGACATTTGTGGCTTCGAATGCGTGTGCTATCATCGTCTCAAATGAAAATAATTACATTAAGTGCCGATGCCGATGCTGATCCTTGGCTAACTGTTCTGTTCACGAGAGTGTAATTCTAAAGGTTTTGCGCACAAGCCAAGCCACTTTGCTGTGGTACTCTCCACTTGAGCTGCGCACTTCACAATATTACAAATAGACATTATTTGTAGTAGATGCATATAGATAGATAGATAGATGGATAGATGGATGGAACCCTTTGAGTGGCGCCTATAAAACGGGTTTATCAGATGTGCACGATCTTCGTGTAAAATAAACACGAGGAAATGTACACGTTGAATTATACCTTCCTTGGTAATAAAATCCATCTGTATAAGGCCGTATGATGCACTTGCGTTTATCAAATGATTCTCGAGTAGTTATTAGTCGAAGAAATTAGTGTTTCTGGATTAAAATTAATTTTGTAACTTTGAATATTTATGAGATCTCTTTCATTGGCAATGTCATTTATTTTGTTGTACATAAATATTAAATACTGTGCAAATAAAAATCTGAATATTGTTGGTGGGAGAAATTTATGTTTTATTTTGTGACGGTATGCTAGCAATATATGGGGATCATACCAGTTTTTTTTTTATATTATATCATTCAAGCTTAGGGAATACTCTATGATGCAAGCAAAAATGGAGAAAAATGGATTATTAGAAAATTCATAGAGTTGGAAAAAATCGAAAGGTATCTTGGTTTAGGGCCCAAGAAGAATTAAAATGGAGGGAACACTTATACTTACATGAGGCGTTGAGTGCCAGAATGGATCATCCCACAAATATTCCAAAACTGACTTATTTACACCATTCGGCTGATAAAAAAACTGAGTTCTAATTTTTTCTTCGAGATGGCACTAATGCAGTGTTCCCAGATCCGAGGGATTAATCCCTTTTTTAAGGGATTTTTAATTGAAAGTCCATTGAGGGGCAAAACTTTCAAATTTGGTTGAAATTAAGGGATTTTTGACGGAGGAAGAAAATTTATTTATTATTTATTAATATCACACGTGAAAGATATTCTCTGAGCCTAGTGATTATTTCTATTAGATTGTGATGGACTTGTGTTTACTACCACTACTCTATACTATGTTATATTTGTACGTGTACGTGTGCTTAGGTTCCCATTAGTCTATTTTGCGGAATATCTTGTATTGGAAATAAAGTAAATAGTAGAAGAAATATTAGATATTAATATGACATATTTCATCGGTAAAGGAAATGGGGGAATTCTAAATTTCAACACATCAAAAATTAAAAATAAGACAGTTTAAATAAGTTGCAATAAAATTCTAATTTGCGGCACATCTGAACAGACAGATATTCTACCAGAAAAATGCATCAATAAAATTTTAAAATTATGAGTGTCCCAAAAAGTGAAAGCTTTTGCATAAATGCAAAAAATATTTATATACTTATTCTTGATATTTTTTATTTTCCATAGATTTGTTCGATGTAATAATTTCGTTCTGAAATAAATTATTTTGTTCAAAATTGATTATGTCACTTTACAAACCCATTCTTAAGGAATTTTAAAAGATTTCTTTGAAATATGGTATTAGGTAATTGTAAGGGATTTTTATGTCCAAAATGAGGGATTTCCGTTGGCAAGAATCTAGGAACACTGCACTAATGTTTTACTTTGGACAATTCAATTGTTCATGCTTTTGCTGAGAGCCGTACAGGACCACGATAAAGTTAACCTAATGACAAGTTAGGAAGCATGCGCGATTTCCGAGTGTTTTACATTTGAAATGCATCCGGCAAGAAAAGGAAGAAAGAAAGAAAAAACTCGAAAAAAACTTTAAAACTTTTATGAATAAAGATAAAAATGTGAAAGCGGAAATTGCATGCAACAAAACAGAATGGCAAATGTTGCCTTTTCGTAAAAAAAATGTGATGTTGCGGAGCATTCACGTTTTGCTCTCATAAAATGTACCCGCGCTTTTGTGAAAACCGGATTTTGCTGAAAAATTGAGAGAATCGACCAATGTTTTTTATATCATGGCCAATGTTTGTTAGTGTAATTTCTATGCTAATTGAGCAGCACGTGCTTCTGTTTACATTCGCTTTGCCCTGAAGAAATTAATTGGGAAAACTCATACTCTATTTTCTGATATTTTCGGGAAAAATGAGAATTTTATTTGAGAAGAACATTAGAGGAGTGTCTTTTCAAAAGGGGATATTTACAATTTTCATTTTTTTTAAGTTAAGTATGAGATTATATTCTCTACTCTGAAATTCAAGATTTCGTCACTGTAAACCGAAACAAAACGCGATAAACTCATAGGAAATCTTACTTGAAAACACTTGTTCCGATCAAAAGGGGATATTTACATTAAAAAATATGACATTATTACTGTTACTTTGGTTTCATTTCAAAAAGGGATATCTACAGTACGATTTCAATAGTCGAATAAATTTTTAAGGGAGAAGTTTCTGTTTTATATTTTTGAATAAAAATAGAAGTAAGAATTAAAAAATAAAAACTGATAAGAATACTCAAAATATGCTTTAATAATTTTATTCTAGTATAATGTACAAATCAAAAGAGGATATTTACAAAAACGTACAACACAAAAAGGGATATTTACAAAATGGTACGGAACAAAAGGGGATATTATAAAGATTTTTATTCAAAAGGGGATATTTCCAAACTTTGCAAGCCAATATTACCGGAAGTAATAGTCAAATTTTTTTCAAAATAATATATTCTAGATAACTTATCATATCCTTTCCATATATTCTTTCTATTATTCTGTAAAGCTGTTGGTATTGCTACAGTCAGTTTTTTCGATTTTATGAAAAAACGATTAGGACGTAAATATCCCCTTTTGAAAAGACACTCCTCTACATCTCCTTTCATCATCTGGGCCAAAGCGATTTTTATCTTTTCTTAAAAATGGGAGGTAGTGTGACCCGAAGTACATTATTATGAATAGTCTGAAGTGATTTTGAGGGATTTTAAAAGATTTTGACGTTCAGGTAATCCTACGTTCTCTCGATTTTTGTTTTTAACTTGTTATCTCAGTAAGTTGAACTACAATAATGCATAGCCACGTTCTTTTTTCTCATTCATGCAAAAGATGAAAGTATATGAAATTGCTTGTTTCATTCTAAAAAACACCAGAAATTTTCCAATTTTGCTCTGCATCTTCTTAACTTGTCATTAAGTTAACTTTTACCATGAGGCTTGGTCCACTTTGGCAATAAAGGAAAATAACGGTTTTCCTCGATTTTTGTGATTGTAGTGCAATGTGATTTTTGGAATGCTAATTAGTTAAGTTCTGTTCATGAAGCTGTGAAGTAGTATAGTGAATCAGTTGTATTTCTTAAGAAGTTTCAAAGTGCAGAAATTGTTTGATATGGAATATCAATATCTACTTGAAAGTGGTAAGTAATCACCCCTCCCAAATCTTTAACTTAATTATGACTATATGAAGATAAGAATGATGAGTCTGGAGAAGACTTTTCGACTTCCTTAAGCTCAGAATATGTTCCTTCAGATAATGAATGGGAACAAATGGATGTTGATTCACACCACGAAAAAGAATTCCATACTTCAAACATTTTGTAACCAATAAAAAGCTTGTGATGTTCTCTGATAGTTGTGGAGGACAAAATCGAAACATAAAAATGGCGCTTATTTGTTCTTATGTAACGCAATCAGATGAGCATTCTATCACAAGCATCGAACACTTATTCATGGTTAGTGGCCATTCGTATCTTTCATGTGATGCCAACTTTGGCCTGATCGAAAAAAAAACAAAAAATACTACAAGCATGTCTATGTTCCTGATGATTGGATACCAGTAATTGCTACAGCAAAAAAAAAAAGAATCAGTTTAACCTGGTTCCAATGGAAAAACGTAACTTCTTCTCCACTGAATATTTGGAAAACCTCATATTATGTAGGTGGAAGTTACCCAGCTCGGTGATAAACGTATTATCCTAAGTTCGCTTAATTTCACCCTATATTAATAGTCCCAAAACCAATTAAAAAATTCCTATTTTGAGAATCGCTGGCATAGGTGTCTTAGCTCATAGTTGTTATGTGACCAGATTATGCCAATGCCAGCTAATTATCTGACAGTTCGTCACCTGAGAATTGATTGCCTTAATAAATTTCGATAAAACGAGATTAAAGTTGATGTTATTATTGTAAAATATGGTAGGATAGAAATACTTAAAACTTATAATATAATATTCTTAAGATAAAGATCTTCCAAAGGTCAATGTCCACTTTTCATACCACTTTCGGCCCGAAACCTCCAGGCATGACAGATATCTTAAACGATGTATTATGATACTCTGAACATATTTTATTAGATGAGTTTATTTCAATTAATCAGGGGAAGGCTTTGGCGATCGGATGTAGCTTGGGCTTTTCTGCCTCACGTGATTCCACGGAATGGGTGACTCGTGAAAAATAACTTCCTATGAGAAAAATGTTCACAACAGAGCAATAATGGCCATGGAAGAAAGAACAGGAAAAATATATGTGAAATTCAGTAGCTGGGGTGTATTTGACCCAAGTGCATGAAAATGGGTTGTCCAGCGGCAAAAAGTCCCGAGACAATTTTCTGAATCGAGAAGAAAGTACACCATCCGACACTACTCGGCGAGACCTTTTATTTGATATGCAACATGCGGTACTGGAATCACCCGCCGCCCTGCCAGAGGTTCCCAAACAAATCTTAAAGCATCACGCAAAGAAAAATTTTCTTGTACGAATTGTAGGTTGTAATAAGGTGAGTCGAACAGTGGACCCCGTTTCCTAATCGGACATAACGCTACCATTGATATTTTTATTAGTTATGCGGATGTTTCAAAATATATGGCTTTTGTCGCATACGCTACTTTGTACCGAATAAATAACAATTTTACACGTAAGTAAAAAAATGTGGGAATTCGACACTATCAGATCCAAATGGTGTGTTCAAAACTATATAGATGATAGAGAGATGGAACAAATTTCAATCAATTTTCTGAGTGCCAAAGAGTTCGGCCATTATTTATATGCTATATTCTTTTTCGCTTTTAATGAAAGTGTCTAAGACAGAATCGTCTTCATCACTGCCAATTCCAAAAATATTTTCATCTTTCTTTCTATCAGCATATGTCAATAGTATTTTAAATTCTTCATCGGCATTGTCATAGATATTTTTATGATACCAATTTCCATTGATCACGTTTTCTAGCAGAAGTGTTAGATTTTTTCTTGCAGTGATACACCGAAATCGTTCCATTGTCCTGCACTACTAGAAAGAGTGTACGTCAAATGACCCTGGTGCTACACCCGAAAAAATAGCGATGTTACAACGAAAAACGCACACATATACATGAGAAATGTCACAACTGAATGCCATTGAACATATCAATCTTCAATTATTACTCTATCAAAATTCATCCTCAATCACGCCAAAAATTTTATATTACAATTTTCATAATTTTTACGTTATTCGTGATGTTATTTTTCCCAGAAAATTTCAATATGACAAATTACAAGGATAAAGACATTTTTATTATCCTTATCAGTTTTTCTTAAAAACAAGGCATTTTTTTTATAATATTCTCTAAAACATTGAACTATTTCTCTTTGAATTAAGCTTTAGACGATTCCTCTGTGATAATTATAATAGAACCAAAGTTATAATTTTTTTAATGTAGGTAAGCAGATCGAAAATCGGTAAATTTTAAAGATTTCGAAATCTTTTAATTCAGACAGCATGCAACGCAAGACAAAAAAAAAAATTAGTGAAAATCTTATCTCATAATTACCAACTTTCGGCGACGTGTTTAGTAATAGTTGGGTTGGCATAGTGCAAATTTTGTTCGATTTTCTATGGCAATTACTGTTTTTTTTACAATTTTACTAAGTTTGCTTTTTGGAAAATACGTTTTTAATAATATCTATATATATATAATATATAATATAAAATGCACAAGATATTCTAAAATTTCTCACTGATTACGTAAAATAAGGAAAAGTTCCGCTTTTAAACATACTTACTAAGATCTACCGGTACGCATTATAATGGAGAGCCAAAACTGTGGATTTATCATATAAAAAAAATATCATTGACTTGGTATTTTTTTTTTTATTTCATATTTTTAATTACAGCACCCTTAATCAAAAGCTTTCTTTTTTTTTAGATTATGCAGAAAATAAAGGAAAACGTAACATTTCTCTAAAGTTTTGCATGGATTGATGTATGCAACCAGCCTGTGAAATTGTTCAGACAAACCTGAAAAAGGAAATAAAAGTAAATTAAAATCTACTCCTCCCATTATCGCCTATACTTTGGCAATGCGACAGAGACTCCATACCATCGCAAGCGAATCCTCTAGCACAGAAATCTAAGGCTAAAATAAAACAAAAAAATTAAATAAATAAATGTGTGGGAATTCAAATAAAAGAAAAAAAGGTAGCAATTTTACATGATTTTACAATTAAATCACGTAAAGCACTTTTTTTTGCACATTGCAACTTAATTAACACACCACTACACATCTGTAATTTCAACTAAATCTCACACAAAATCCAGATGAAAGAAAATCGCACAACTTTACGCGTAAATCCCACGGAATCGATATTATTCCAGTTGCTATCAAAATATGACATATGAAATTAGGATGTCTCTTATTAGTTAAAAATCGATTAAATATTTATTAGAAGATTTTAGATAATTTATTATAATTTGACTTTGTTAAATTTTGGAATTACTTTCCTTAGACATAGCAACTGAGTTTTTCAGCCATTTTCAAAGAAATTTATTAAATGAGTGACCAAGTAGAAAATTAACGATTTCAGTTTATTTCAAACGGTCTGAAAGTAAACAATTCTCACAAATATCATCAGCTCATATAATTTCAATCAGATTTTACCTATGCAATCGTTAAAATTTTAAATAATTAAGTTATTTCGATTACGAACTCGTTGAATATTAATCTTTAGCTATGGCAAATTTAATTTTAGTATTTTGGCACAAATTGGAGTGAAAGCACGGATAGTTTTTCTTATCAAATTATTTCCCATTAACATTTTTTGTAATTTTCAATAAATAATTTTCGATCTTATGTTTCATATAGGAATTTTAGCGAATTGTTCTTTACTTTTTACAAATAATAATAAGTACGGACTTCCATAAACATCCTGTTAAATTTTGGTATCGAAATTCGAATTATTCCGATTGGTACAACCTTTCATAGAACAAGTAAAATAGATAGAATTGGTCAAGACCATAGATGAATGCTCGTATGTAATTGAACCATCTGTGGAAATCTGATTTTTGAAGTGGCTTTTCGTATATATTTCTAGAACGATTCGTCGGACAGGAAAAATGATTATAACCAATTTCATGGGATTTCATATTCTGATGAACTTGTCAGTACAATAAAGACGTGTATAGATGTGATTGCTTTCACAGTATACGTAAAAAAAACTTAAATTTTTATATGGCAGCACTAAGAAAGGGTTGCCCTGTTTAGTGCATTTATTAAGTTTTATATACTATTGCTATGAAAACACCATGTAATAAATTTCAGCTCTCTACGTAGAATGTTTCAGGCAGTGTTCAAATATATAATGAAAACCGACATTTTTGTATAGCCAGATGTCCAGATAGTTTGTAAAATTCGTTGAGCCAAGTGCATAAATATAAGTATTACAGTTCTCTAAAACGACTCGATTGAGAAGCTTGAAATATTTCACCGCTATTAAGTCAATGATAGGTTTAGAATTTCGATACGGTTACGCGGTCAACCTAGCTTCTTCGAACCTTACCAGGATTAGCTTACGTTATGGCCATATGTTTACTTATCATATATGTGAAAAATTATACTAAATTTGTTCACTTATTCATAACTAAATATTTATAGATTATTATAATGCTGGAATATTTTGCATTATCCATGGACTTCTGGTACTATCTACAAAATAGTTGACTCGCCATTAAGATGAAAAAAAAATTAGTTACTTAATATTAAGTCCGTATTCAGGGTGTTTCCCCCTAGGAGGTCAATAGAGCAGGAGGTGATAATACTCACCTAGAGGAACCAAAAATTGTATGGCAACCGTTTAGGAGTTACAGGGTGATTAAGAAAAAAAGCTAGTTTTTCAAAAAGTACCCTGTATCTTAAAAACTACAGGGCGTACGTTCACAGTTAACATCTCATTTTATGCAAAACTTCATGGCCTTTCCAAGGACTGCTCAAGCATCCCCTCTCTCATCAAGAATTATGGTTATCTAAAAAAAAAAAAAAAACACAAAAAAACAAAGATCGGATTTTCTGACCTTATTTTAATTTAACCTCTATTATTTTTGCAAAAAGGTCTTTTTTTATAAGAACTGTAAACTGTAGACTCTCCTCTTTAATGTGACCTATTACACTCAATGTGCTGTTTCCTATAGGCCGTGGATTTTCCGATAGAGGAAATATATGAAACAAACGGAACACTATGTAATAAAATTGGCGATGGAATATGTGTGTGATATTTATCCACTCGGACATGACTGATTAATGTGCTCATGAAATATCTAGTTTGATCCCTTTTAGAATGATTCCGGCCTCACGCTGCAAATAGCGCGCATCATTTTACCCTTCAAACTACTTTGAACCATATAGTAGAACTCAGTCATGCCTTTTTATCCCGAACTGTGAGAATGTGGAACAGTCTACTATCTTCTGTCTTCCTGCGGCATACAATCTGCGAAAAGAGTGACGTACATTAGAGCCTCCGCCAATCTCCCCACGTTTCCTAATTCCTTTCTCTATCCCCTTGCTGCTACGCTGTGCTTTGCATCGTAGGATAACCGCTGAATTTGGCTTAAAAATATGTGTACAGGGTGGGCCAGAATTTTAACGTCCAAAGGTAAAGTTTAGGTGCCTCGTATTGAGAGGTTCCAAATCACCCCAAAATATGTTACGCGAATTTGCGTAGTATTCGAGTTATGATTGTTTTTCGTGATTTTTCACCAAAAATAAATTGCTGATTTTTTTTAAATTTAGGTGAATATTAGGCCCATCCGTGCGCTAAAAGAAAATTTTAAATTCCATAATTGTCAAAAAAATAAAATGTGCCAAAATCTTTGAGGGTTATTTAAAAATCTCCTCATCTCATTAGCAATTTACTGTGTAAATTTTATTAAGATATCTCTGCGGCACTAAGTCTTTAATCTATTCTAACTGGGATACTAAGATTTTCTCATCTCAGATCGGCTCTAACTTGGTAGGGTTACGTCCGATCGGATAACGGGTTTCTCTGTTCACCTCAGCTTATTACCAGATACAATTCGTGGAATATTTATTTTTCTCTGGATACCTTTATGGTGGGGGTAGGAACCCCGGGCGGGCGGTCGTTTCAATACGGCATGTTGCATAATAAATTAAAGGTCTCGCCAAATACTTCGGATGGTGTACTTTTTTTCTGATTCACAAAAATTTCTTGGGACGATTATGTCGCCGAAATATCCATTTTCATGCACTTGGGTCACATACATTCCAGTTACCAGCTCGGTGTCAATGTTGATTCCGATACATAGGTATGCTGGTTCATGGCAGTTGCCTTGCGCAACTCCATAAAAATAATGCATTTCTGCATATTCACTTAAGAGGAGTCAGTACTCAGCGAAAGTTTCAATTTAGATACCAGCGAACTTGTGGGTAATAAAATTTACTATACTTAGGTTTGTGTCCTGAAAGTGAGAAAATTCATATAAAATTAGCCTACACCTAGTCCACAGAGCACATTAGAGACATCTACCGAATAAAACAGAAACCCAACATCTGCCAAATCATACAATTTAAGACGAAAAACGAAAATTTGCAGTTCACAAAAATTGAAAATTTTTAACGAGAATTAACTTTCCTAAAATTTTTTTGGGTTTGTATTTAAACAACTTTCAAATATCTATTGCTATTTCTTGTCGGTGAAATGTCTGGAGGAAAAACAAGTACTATTAGAGTCAAGTAATTATAAAAATCGCCACTAAAAATGAAAAAAACTCGACGTTATTTGCTAGATCTAGGCCTTATCTTTCTAAAACAATCACAATTTAAAGAAATGAGAATACCTAGCCACATGGATTTGATTTAAAAGACTTCAATTTTTACCATTTTTTACAAGTTTTAGAGCTAATATCTCCATTCCAATACACTTTTTTTTTAATTTTTGCCGACGTTATATACTAGATTTCTTCATTTCCATAAATTTAAGATATAAATCATTATTCTGCTACAAATAGTTTGCCAGAAATTTCCATTGAAAAATGTATGAAACTTGCAAATATTGGTACTGACTCCTCTTAACGTGTGAACTGTCAACAAATATTGTTGTTGAAGTTCTTTATTATTGAATGAGGATACACTAAAAATTAAAAGAAACTATTTTATTTTATAATTAAAAAGCTTTAAATTTAAAAAGCTGTTCGCCCTCTAGCGTCTACTCTAAGAAAGATCTAATTCCATGCGATAAGCAGAATTATTTTTATTTTTGCAATTCAAAAAGTCTTGATATGAATTTTTCGTTAATTGTGTACAGTGGCGTGTGTCTGTGATTTGTATTATTATGAAAGCTTAGAGTCTAGCGCAGTTTTAGATTTTTAATTTAAAGTTGAAATTCAAGTCCGACTCACTCCTCGAACGTAAGTTCTCCATTTTAGCTCAAAACTTTTGTAGCTTCCATTAATGTTACGAAGCCGATTATTTTATGCGTTAAAGTACAATTCATAGAGAATAAGTTACAAAAAACTTCTACATAGAAGTAGTTAAAAAAAAATGCCGATCCGGTCGAATATTTTCAAAAACTCATTAAAAAATTATAACAAGAAGACTACGTAAAATCGAATAACATATGTAGATGGGGGTGATTCGGATACCCCTCAATATGAGGCACTTAAATTTTACCTTTCGGTGTCACTTTTCGGGCCACCCTGTATATATATAAAAAAAATCGGTAGTATATTAATAATAGTAACAAAACGCATCCTGCAAATTTTTTTTATATAAAAAAATCGAAATATCGTTAGGGCAGCACATACCCCACCTCAGTGTCGGTGTAACAAAATTTTGCGCCGGGTTAAAAACAAACACAATTTTTGATTTTTGTTTTTTTGTTGCAAAATTTTGAAGATAAATTTGGAAAGTCATTATCTTCCATAACTTTTGATAGCTAATATAAATTATAAAGCTCTTAGCATCATAAATCAATCTTCTGGCCACAATTAATAAACGCACAATGATCTACAATAAATTTTGAATCAAAATCATTAAATTATCGTCCAAGCCACATACATATATAACTGAACCACAATAACTGAAATATTTACCATCTTTTCAAGGCAAAATAAAGTGTCTATTTGAGACTGTGTAGTTAATCTAAAAATAGATGGCAGTCTTATGAGCTAACAAAATTCTCGTATTCGTACTCAATGCTTTTAATCCATCCCCAGGTGCAGTATCTTGCTTGACCAATATTTATACGAAAATCTTGACCCAAGTCACCTCGTGCAATAAAAAATAGTTTTTATTGCACGTTCTTGATGCTGGGAGCCGTTAAAATTACGGTCTCCAATCATATTCAGGTGTAATCTGAAGCCTAGACATCGACAGCCAGAATCTCTTGTAAGCGGGCCTCTGATTATCAAACACAAAACGATATTAAGAGCATTAGGGCCCTAATTTTCAATTACGGGCCAATTTTGTGTCTATATGTATCTTGATATATAGAGACACATACATTATGTACAATTCTTGAGGAATACCGAGGCAGGAGAGAGGAAACACGTTTACCTCTTATCAATCTGTTGCCAGAAATTGGACGTTATTATCCACGCTCGTCAATTTTTTTTTTTTTTTATTTTTTTTTTGTGTACAGTGATAGTTCGTTAAGAAGCGTGGAGGATCAAGTAGAGCTAAAGATGTGGATTAAGTGAAAAGAACTGTACGACGACGACGACGGACGTCGTGAATCTTTTGTACAGTAACTTCTAGAAAGATAGTCGCTATATCACTCGGCTCCTGGCGGACATGTTGACTAGAGCGTGGTGGTAATAGGCGAGTATTGGTGTATGTTGTGCATAATCAGATTGAAAACCAGTTCTTGGCACACGTGCAGTCCATACTCTGCCTAGTCCCAGAGACGACGACGTTTTATCTAGCTGCTAGAGCTCTAGACTTTAGCTCATATGTATAATAGTAGATAGTGCTCTTACCACAAGGTGCAATGGGACTCGTATATCTTCATCTGTTTGCTTTTTTAAACAATAAAAAAAGTGAAGTGATCGCACGAAGGCCTTTAAAAACAGAATAGAACAACAGAAACACCATAACATCTCACCTTACAAGTTTGAATCGTTACTTTTTTGTACTTCTTGTTTTTTTTTTTTTAAAGCATTTTAAATACAAACGCTACCACCAGATTTTAATAACTCAGCGGACTGTTCTGCATGTTCTGGACTTGTACACCACGACTGCACCATGATCCTTCTGGTCTTCTCCCACTTTTATGCTATGCCAACTATACTTTTCCTCAATTTAATGGCCTTAGAATTAAAGTGGGCTCATAATTTGTGACCTCTGGCTTTACACACTTGATGCCATCTTGTCTCGACTTTTGGATACTTTGAGATGGGTTTGACGGGACAAACGGTTATATCTCATTATAACGCCCTTTTGGAGTTCAGTACATGACGTGTACTCATATGAAATGGAAGAATAATAATTGTGCACGGTCTAGGAAGACAGAGATTTAAGAATGGCTAGAAGCAATAAGATACAGGGCATATGGGTAACATTTCTTTCTCATTTACTTAGTACTTTACTAAAAAAAAAAATCAATTTAAGATTTTTTTGATGACCCAGTTGGATTGTAGATTGCATGATGGCCAGCTAATAAACTTAATAGACATTGGACAAAAGCGATAGTTTACATCCTAAGCTAACCAGTTTTTTTGTTTGTTTATTTTATTTTATCATTGATCTTGCGTTTGTACAGTCCCCTACAGAATTATAGTTTATTGATATCTGTGGGGTAAGCCAAGTCCCAGAGAATATCTTTTGATCAATTTCATGGTGTTTTGCACATAAAAAACAAACATAAATTATGATAGAAAATTAAGATTATGTATAGTCGATCTGCTTTGGAATCGATTTTAAAAATTGTGAGCTAGACTATCGTATGTGATAAGATAAAAGTAAATAAAATCATGCGATATAATTTGACACATGTGGCATTCCCTCGGGAGTCAATGGATTTAGCTAGATCAAAGGTAAGGTCTTTGGTAGAACTATGGATGGGAGTGAAAGTAAAGGAAAGCAGATCGTTATTATAAATTAAGAAGAAACATGGCAAGATAACAGAGCCCTGGGGGACACCGGCATTAACACTAGAGTACAAGCGCTCTAGCTTGGTTCATGAAAGCTTGCGTGGGGGACCCATACAACACAAAATTACCCAGGAACATCCAATTCTTGTTCCGCATATACCAAGCTTTCCCGGGATAAACAGAAAGTATTCCATATGCACTTGGGAACTTATTTCGTGGAGTTATTAGAAATTTTCCCTAAGTTACTCCCTGGGATATCCCACAACTACTCTCTATGAGAACATACTATTTGACAGATAAATATATACCGGGGGGGGGGGGGGGAAGTCGTTTTTCCCCCTTCCTGAATTTATTTCGGTATGTTCTCTGATTCTCGTGGACCGCGTGGTTCTCTGGTGCAAGCACTCATTTGTTGCTTGGAGTACTTCCATGTGTAGTTTTTGGAGAGCAAAAACAGAACAAAAAAATATCTATGGAAAGAAGCCATATAAGAACTTTATTTAAGGCAGTTACATGCGTGATGTTATATTAGAATTCTATTCGCTTTTGCAATTTATTCTTTTTTTTGCAGAGTTTATTATTTGTACATTTCAGAACTTTATTCTTTATTAATGTTGTTATAGGAATTCAATTGGCCTCTGCTAAAAACATTGAATTTATGTTTTATGTTAGTGCATTCACCTCCGGCATATACTTTCCAGCCATTATCTATTTGTTTTTTTTTTGTAAATTTTGTAAATGCCTACCCTTCAAAAAAAATATTCTATAATCCCAGAAAGTCTCAAACAATATCCTCAGATCTTTCCACGTACATCCGCCAGGAAGCTAGAAGAGCCGTAAGACATCCTAGGTACAGTTGCATGAATTTAATGCGTTAACTGTGCCTAAGTACAACCACAGTAAATCCTGTGGGAAAGGCATGAAACGCCCAAGGGCATCCCAATCTCGGACATTCATCACTCTTAAGGATGTCTTAAGTTGTTAACTAGGACCGTAGAGGATTTCCCACTGCTAATTTATATATCCTAACAGGATTTCCCAGTAACATACCACGGACACATTTGTGCTGTGTGGAGACATACGTACCCCATTTTTGAAATGGTTTTCCTCAATCAAACAGAGTTGGTAATAAAAGAGTATTAGTAATTATGAAGGAGGAAATTTATTGCAGTTATTGAAAATAACAAGGGTTTATAAAACTTTCTTATATACTAATTAGATCATAAACGAAAAATCTCTTTGAAATTCAATCAGCCTTACTAAAACGGAAACAAACTGATCCTTATCCATTATTTTCGCTATTTTTTGCCAGTGCAGCCACTTAAACAAAAAAAACAAAGCATTTACAAGAAATATTAACAATATTTATTACCTTTTGAAAATGTCCACTATCACACACGCGGGGCAAGTTGTGCCTCAGTTCCCCTAACCAGCCATAGCAAATTACTTATTGCGTAGACTGGTTATTGAATTAAGCTTATCTAGAAGTTCAAGATGAAATATGAAAAAGAAAACACTAAATGACAATGTCCCCCGCGCGTGTGCATTTAGATTTAACGCCATCTAATATAACCCATATTTGGCGACTAGATGAAAAATATCTAGGGCAACGGTTTGGAACTCACCAAAATTATGAAGACTACGGTTCCAACGTTCGGTAAGAAAAGCTGTCAAGTCTCCAGATGAACATCCAGTCCGGAGGCCGTATAATTGGCGATTTTTGGTACATACATATACACAAACATACGCACCAGGCAGAGTGTATGCATGTGGCTGTGTATTAGAGTCACGTGTGTGTGTGTGTGTGTGTGTGTGTGTGTGTGTGTGTGTGTGTGTGTATCTCGTAAGGCTATGTGCAACCTGCCGCTTTACAGCTGATCTCTCTCTCCTAGTATTAGGTTATATCGGTTGGTATTTCACTATCGCCGTAAATGCTTGTAGCACTTAATTAAGGGACTAAAAATTTCAGATAATTCGCGTAAAAAGTCGTTAAGCGCAAACTGTTATACTATCATGAAGTGTCTAGACTTTTCATAAAGTGCTAAGTTACGTTACGTGTCTACGACATATATGTTTATCCCCGTATATCCTGCCGTAGTCTCTGGAATTTTTGTACTTTCATTATATAGATTTAGTCTCCAGAGTAGAGGAGGGTGCCGGTTGGAAAAGATAACTCAGCTTTATTTTCAATTCTAATATAAATTTTTTATTCGTGTATCTTAACCTAAATATCACAATTCAATTATAATACTACTAAATCTACTATAAATCTACTAAAACTACTACTAATATAAAAAGTCAATAAAATCCTTAAAATTCAGCAACAATAACAAGTTATAAGTTCAAATAAAAAGAATTCAATAACAAAATCCAAAATTTAAAAAATCCAGAGGGAGTGCTCTCGATAAATGTTATTCCCAAAGCGTTCTCATTATTTCTGGAATAAAACGAAAAGGAGAATGATTTTAATTCATTCCATAAATTAAATACAGAAGAAAATTTATCTGCAAAGTAAGAGCGACGATGTAGCAGAAATATACTTCCGCCACAACGTGCTGAAGCATATAAGCAGAATTATACTTCCGCTAAACGGATGGTGGCCAAAAATTACATTTTCTGGGAGCTTTGATTTTTTTGTAGAATTAGACTTCTACATTAATAGAATAAAACTTCTATATGAAGGAATAAACAAAATTATACTTTTGTTCAAAGGATAGGAATTTAAGATTAGACTCTGGTGGAGCATGCTTTCAGATTAGACTCTGAAAACCGAATGGGTAATTTTGATGCGGCTCACCGCCTTTTTATAGCCGCCGTGAACAGCTATGTCCCAGCTCCATAATGTGTTGCCCTGGCACAGTTTGGTTTCGTTTGGTCCACTAGATTGACATTATACAATTAAACCATCGGAGCGAAGTAGAATTCTTGATAAGTTTATGGTATTTTTAGTTAATTTATATATTATTAATGAATTTTGATCTCATTTTAGTTTTAATAAGTGGAAAGTGGTAATGAGTTATTTACTCTTTCGAGAACCGTACAAAATACGAGTTTACAGCCAATTCTCAACCTACAGCATATGAGCAGAGAAAATTAAAAAACAACTACCGAGGTACTGTCAGTTACTGGCCTAAAAACCGAAGACCAAAAATTGCATAAAGGAATGTTTGGGAGTATAGGTACTGTGTGTAAAGTGTTTCGATGAACCTTGAAACTGTCTGCTGTCTAAACTACAGTGAACTCAGATGCTAATAAGTCGCTGGTGGATATAGTTTTACTAATATGTAGGACGCAGTAGGCAGGACTGGGATGACCCTCTTTATTTGATATTTGTTTAGGACGTTGTTGGAGCTGAGGATATCAGATAAGTTTGTTCAAATTAATGAATGAAATGATTCTTTGTGGGTATTTTTTGGTATTTTTAGGAAAATGTTTTCATCTAAGGATGTTAGTCAACGAAGGATTTGTTGTGCAGAGTTGTTCATCGCGATATAAATATGTATGTGGACTGAACAATACTTCTACCAGTTTTTGTTGTTTTTTTTAAAGATCTCCACCAAGAAGAATTTAACAATTTCTTCCTAGTTGCTTCAGTGCGCATAAGCCTACACTCAGTTTTCATTATATCTTCGATCCATTTATGAACCTGTAGGCATACTTTGAGTTTCTCTTTATCAAGTTGGAGTACACTAAATTTCTACACCTGACGATCCATAAAGATAATTTCAAGTGGTCTGATAAAATTTAGTCTGATAATAATACGATCTATAATATCTTCAGGTAACAATATCTTTGATT
The DNA here is from genome assembly GCA_963924295.1 of Dioctria rufipes. NCBI lineage: Eukaryota > Metazoa > Arthropoda > Insecta > Diptera > Asilidae > Dioctria > Dioctria rufipes. Next base: position 50,347,961 of record OZ002743.1, read on the forward strand.
TAAATCCTTGGAATATTTTGATAGTACTGTGCCCAATGAACATTTTTGCAGCTAATTAGTTGCAAGAATTAGATTTTTATTTTATAAGGGTTGTATAACAGCTACACGAAAACTAAAATATTTTATAGAGGTACCGCTTTTTCCTATTGAGTTCCGGTGCTAAATTGTTTTATAATGTAGCACTGAGAACGCTTTCCGAACTTCTTATAAAACAGTTTTGCTCCGGAAACTAATTTATTCTATAAGTATTTTATAATAGTTCGAAACAAATCTTTGAAAGGCCTTTTAAAACAATTTAGCTTCCAGAGCAATTTAGTTGTCGGAGAGTTTTGTAAACATATCACAAAATTAAATTAGAACACTTGCTTTTATGACAACTTTATAAAAAAAAATGGAAGCTTTACATTGGTATTAAATACTTTAACAAAAACCGTTCGTCACAAATACCACTTAACCTGTGTAAAACTAAGTACTGGAGTATGCACTTTCACATTTCCGATCCTGAAGATTTAACACGAATCTAAAATGTTTTATAAGAGTTGTAAAGTGAGGTGAAAACATTCGGCCATTTTATAAAAAAGTGAATAAATTGCAGCGGGCAACATTTAGCATTTAACTTTTTCGTTTACTGACACGCAAAATAAACACGCGAATAAAACAAAAACAAAAAAATTAATGATTTCACTTTTAATTTTTAATTTTTTTAAACGATTTGGAACTTAACATTAAAAATATATTTAATAATAAATATTTAATTTAAGTTCATTTATTTTTAGAATTTACTAGGCGCGTTGTATTTTTTCGAGCTAGAAGTATAACTTTTACAATAAAATTAAAGTTGCATGACATTTTATTCCAATATTAATCGAAAATTAATGTTTACGCATTATGCATTTAAGTATTCCAAACAAAATTATGTTGGATGACAAAGTCTGAATTCATAAATTATTTTTCCTGCTCACACATTTTTGATGGAAATTTGTAATACATTTTTCATAAAGAAAAAATAAGACAACAATAGATCCATATTACACAAATACATATAAGTTTTAACAAATAACTGCAGGAAGGAAGTTTTCACAACTACTATAAAATATCACCGCAACCAAGTTGTAGATATAAGTGGTTTTATAAGGGTTTCAAACACTTTCTCGCAGACTGCTAAAACGTTTTATTATTCCTTTATAAATTAGCTTCCACAACCCTTATACAGTGTGCCCAATTAGCTCTATAAGAGTTTTTTAAAGCTCGTACAACATTTTTAACAACAATCTTATAAAACAGTGTATTTTATAAAGAGTTGTGAGAGCATTTCCGTGGTTATAATAAAGTATAAATTGTTCATTGGGTGTCTACTGCGAAAATTTTTTCAATTAAACTAGTACTCATGGTATCCATGATATCAAGATATACAATCCAAAACAACTTCGGAAACTGAGTATTCTTACATCAAGTAACTGCTCAGAACAATGCTATTGTAGTTTATAGCTGGCTCTGTTTAATACTATTAGCTCTAGGTGAATTCGCTATCCACTATAGCTTGGTAGCTTTATAAAGTAGAAATTTAGTGTTTATTGCACGATCGTCTCAGTTTGGAAATATTTAGGGTTTTCAAGCTCTTACCAAGCCAACCCCCATAAATAATAATAAGATATTTTTTTTTTACGTTTTCGGCTACATATTTTCGGGCTGGCACATTTATCGGCTTAAAATTTGTGAGAAATGAGACTTGGGTAATAGACGAAAAATTAAAAGTTCCAGAATCGCGGGTTTATATCAGAAGTCTGTAAGATACGAAAATGCCTGCAATTATTGCAATATTCCTCGATATAGAATAGACACGGTATTCGTATAGACACGGTATATAGATCATAAGGTATGACTAATCAATTTCTGACATTTTAGTCCGTGACGTGACTCTGTGTCAATCGTAACATTGTTGGTAGGGTTAATACTAAGACGGCCTGTAGCTGACGTCATCATGTACCCCGGATTTTGCATATTTCAAAACTTTTCTGTTTGACACATAACTAGCACATAAATGCTCATAACTTTCTCATATTTCGTTTTCCGGGGTCGCGAGGAGGGGAAGAGGGGGAGGGAGTGCAGTCGGAGCCCCAAAGATGTCCCAACAAAACAAAACACATAACCTCCTTTAAGAAGAGATGCAGGATTATTACGGCTGATATATACTGACATCTGTATAAACTTTATGATGGATGGTAGAAGAAGTGGGCAGCGGTATTCATTTAACATTTATGATAAAATGCCGATTTTTCTAATCGAAAATGGAACATACAGAAAGTTGCTTGCATCACCCATTTGTAGACATTTCTAAGCAATTAGTTGGAACATCTAGCAAAGGTTATTGACTCTGTCGATAGATATTCATATACTTCATATTCAACAGAACAATTATAGGGTGCACACCAATGGACTATTCCTGGGTCCAGGCATTGTTAAGTTGACTTGATGACCTTTAGCTCAATTTAAACTAATAATATTGAGAAATTCTTAATATTTTAAAACTGCATGGTCTTATTATACTCGGAAATTTTATTTAAGTGGAGGTTACCATCGAGAGGCATGAAAAATACCTGAATTTTGGAATTGTTTTTTTTTTTTTTACATAAAATAAATACTTTTGGAAATGGGTTTTTACGTATTTTATTCTTCCATCAATGAAAAGTAAATTCCAATTTTATTTAAATATAAAAAAATATATCCAAAATGGCGGCTCCCATCAAAGAAAACCGCGCACGGAGTATTTTGATCGCGGGACTCTCCACAGCTCTGCCAGTTCATCCGAAACAAATAGGGTTGAAATTAATTAAACTAGATAAAATTTGGAAGGCCTCACCGGTTTTTATTTTCAAAAAAATATTCCGAATTACGAAATACCCCAGCCGTTTGAAAAAGAAACCAGTTTTTTTTTTGCTTCAACGGACGAAAAAACAATTTCTAAATCAATTTTTGACACTTCCTAAAGGCCCCGCAAATTTAATTACCTTCCGATTTCGCATGTGAATCAGTTCATCCGTTGAAGCTGTAGAGCGGTCGTGCGCTGAAAAATGTTATTCCCAGAAAAACTCATATAAAATTTAACGTTATAAAAAATCCTTCAGCGATTCCAGCACTATTCAGAGGCTCTTCTTTTTTCTTCAAGAACTAATTGTACTGAATCTGAAGGTTAGCAGTTTCCTGAAATGTATCAAGGTACTGCAGGTAGCGAGAAAAGGTCTCCCCAGAAAGCGCTATACGAGCGGCTCAGCTACCTGTTTTGCAGCAGGCCGACGGTTCCGCTCTCACTAGGTTTTGAATTCTAAAATAGTTTAGTATTGAAAATATCCTTCTGCACATGTGTTCTGAACAACTTAAGAAGGATAATAATTATGTAAGCAAAAAGATCTAATTTTTCATCGTGTCTTAAGACCAACTTGCATCCTGCTTGTTTCTGAACGCGATGACTAGCTTATCGCGGAGAAACCATAGTCCTTTGAAAATTCCTATAAATTTTTAAATATCAGAGCAAAGAAATATGTTCCGCTAGAGTTATTCTACTACTTCGCATGTTTTCTCGAATAGTACAGGTCCTCAATTGTATCAGCGATATATCATTGAAATAGAAATAGAGTCATTTGTGCAAAATTCTAAAACACCTACAAACCTTGAAAGTGTTTTCATATCGTTCACCAAGTTTTTCAAACATCTCAATATCTAATATTTCCCTTTTCTTATAATAAATTTTCAACTAAGCATCTACGCAGAATATTACGATGTCTTCTCTACACTTCATAATTTATAATAATTGAGTCGGCATGTCGAATTTGTACATATATGAATGAACTCACATGTATGCTCCATACTGATTTCGGCACATATTCATATCCTTCACATTCCCGAATACTTTTGAAAATCGTCTAACCCTTTTCATATAATCCACTGGACCGAAAACATTGTTTAACATAATTTCTCGATTAAGCCTGCTTTATGCAGTCAATAAAACCAAACATATCACAATGCTAGAAGATAACACTGAAAAGAATCCTTTTGGACATCATTTATAATTTTTTGTCATTTGTCTACTTCAAAATACGCACGAATAGAAAATAACTTAAAATCTCTACAATTTTGCCTCGAAGGAATTTGATTTATTGAGTTGTGCAAAAGTGGCATCATTTCTTTTCGATATCATTACAACAACAATAACAACAACAACAGCAGCAACAACCAAAAAAATTATCTACTGAAGCTGAATTTAATAGCTTCCACCCTTTTGAATGTGGCGCCGCAAATAACGTCAATTACAAATCGAAGGGTTTCAAATGGCGATCATTTTTCAATCGAGAATTGGCCATAATAAAAGTCCTCATTGTCCTGCTCAATAAAAATCACAAAATTGTTAAAATATTTGAAGGACAATGCTTAAAAATTGCACTCAAGCACATAAACTGTCAAGCGTGTCCTTTATAGAGAATCTATGTTCTAACTGGGATAAGAAGGATAGAAAAAAAAACACACACTAAGTATCACCCCATCCTACTTCAATTGGCAGTTATCCTGTGCAAGTAGGGGTCAATGAAGTTACATTTTATCAGGCCTGGATAAGTTCGTAGGTTCATCGGAATTGTCCGTTTTAGACATCGTTGGAGTGAAAGCAATTGATGTCATAGCGAGTGGCGTTCAGTTGACATTTTCTAGCTAACACTTGGACTATTCATCATGAAAACCCCTTTTCCTGTTTACAACTAAAAGCTATTGTCCGATTATCCCTGGGTAGTTAGTTGAATCCCTTGTATCCATATCTCAGCCCGCAAAAATATCCCATAAACTTCTTTCCTTTTTGTTATATTTAAAAAGGGGCGAAAGCAATGTGGTCATTTGGATTTTATTTTTTTTTTTTGAGTTAGTAGATCGAAAGTGGAGGGGAAATAAGAGGTTTTTATATAAACTCATCAACAAAATGGTCAATGAAGTGGTGATTTGAAGTTGAGATGAAATTTAATGTGATGTTACTTTGCAAACTTGTAGATAATAATGAGAATCACTTTAACAGTTGTTCAAAATTTATTCGTGTTACTTTTATCACAAATTAAATGTTGGAAGTTGTAAAAAAATACTTGGAAATGGTTGGTCTTTGCACAGCAATTATAGATCGCTCAACTTTCTTCAATATTTTGATGAGAGAAAAATATATTTGCAAGTCAGAAGTGAGCCCTGAATTGCAATTACGACTTCTCAGTCGATTTAGAGTTTACACAAATTGTAATTGCATGTTTCAAGATTAAATTGCAGCCTCTACGTCGGCTGCTATTTCGACTGAATTTGAACTTTACTCAAATCGCAAAGCTAGTGTCGATTGTAACGAACCTGGATTTTGCTTACGTTCACAGAGAGAGAGAGAGAGAGACAGAGAGAGAGAGAGAGAGAGAGAGAGAGAGAGAGAGAGAGAGAGGGAGGGAGAGAGAGGGGGGAGGGACCAAATACACTTGGAGACATCGGACAATGGTAATTTTCATCGTATTCACTCAAGAATGATTTTGGGATTCTATAGCTACTTATCCCGGAAGTTTTTCAAACTCCTTTATATATTTGGAAAATTCAAATATTTATTTTAAAATATGAAATCCCCCTACATAAACTGGAGCGGTATTCGTTTCATATATGATCTCAGATCAATGTCGTTTTAAGGAAGAAGCAATGCACACAAGTAAATGTTAAATATCGAACTAATTTTTTTTTACACTAAATAATGTTCTCTTCTTTTCTAATTACATAAATATTGCCGAGGTTTCTGTCGTTCCTTTTATGTGACGCTATATACTTTCACTGCAAATGTATATAAACCGGTTTTAACTTATTAACTTATAGTTGAATTTAGATCAGTTTGCCTCAACTATATGGAAAATGGAAACCAAGTTGATTGCATTTTTGTTGCATTCAGTAAAGCTTTCGATAAAATTTCTCACATGGTTTTGCTCTTCAAGCTTTGTGTTCTCCAAATTCCTATATTTTTAATTGAATGGGACAATCATATTTATCAAAAAGGATTCAAGCAAGCTCTGCATTATGCGAAAAAGCTGTACTTTCTGGTGTTCCATGAGGCAGTCATCTTGGTCCTCTGCTATTCATTTTATATACCAACGATTTTCCAAATGTTAATAATCTATCTGGTGTTCTGATTTTTGCCCCCGATGTCAAAATTTTCAAGATGGTTGTGCTTGCAATTAGATATTGATAGTTTTTTCATTTGGTGCGGTAAAAATGTTATGTATTTAAATATAGAGAATTATAAGAGCATCAGTTTTATCGGTACATATGCCCCACTTGCGACTACATACCATATCAATGGTATTTTTCATGATAAAACCAATGAAGTCGAAGAACTTGGTTAAGTTTTAGACACACCTTTTACTGAATATTGACAAGAAATCATTAAAACTAATGCGGTATAAGGCTGTGAAGAAGAATGACTCCTTATTTCGATGATACTTTTACATCAAGGACATTGTGTCTAGCTTGTCTAGCTTCTGCGCGATCTCTTGTTGAATATGTTATATAGTCCAGTCAATAGGGACTAAATAAGGCCCTTGCCCTACAAAAGGTGGGCTAGTTCTGAGTTTTATATACGTTATTTAGTTCTGGGCCCCGATGATAAACAAAGTTTTCACCCTTGGGAAGGGGGGCAGTTCTGCCCAGTCCACCATCTTGGATTAAATGTACTATAAATTGTTTTTTTTTTCAAAATTCTCAACGGTTGATCCCACGATAAAAATGACTGATACAAATTTGAAGAATAGTAAATTCCCTGCATTTTTTGTATAAACACTTTTTTGTGAGGCTGATGTGTAACGAGTTACAGCGGCAGAAACGTGAACATTCCTCCAAACAAATTTATATGCATAGTGCCCGTTATACAGGGTATTTCATTCATGGTGGTCCATAGGACAGCAGGTGATAGAAGCCATCTAGTCAAAAAAAAAATTGTATGGCAAGAGGCGGCGGCATCTCAACCATTTCGGAGTTACAGGGTGCTCTTCAAATTTGTATCAGATATTTCTGTCGTACGATCAACCGTTGAGGAATTATTTTGAGAAAACCAATTTATGGACCTTTAATCCAGGATGGTGGGCCGAGCAGACCCCGGCCAAAATTGAAAACTTGGATGTTTTATTTGGGCTCGGAACTAAATCACATATACATATAACAATTACAACTACTTCATCTTTTGTTGGGCAAAACCCCTACTGACTGGAATAATACCCGTTTGACATTCTTATTACAATATACATCGGAGTTGTTTGAAATCTATACAGAAGAGATTTATTGGTTTCACACTTAGATGAGTTTCATGGGATACTCTTCTATGCTTCTTCTTTATGAGCAGGGATTAAATCTCCTTAAGCTTCCACGTCGAATTTACGTCAATTTTCCTTACAGTCGACCTATTTTCTACCTAGTTAAACTCATATTAACGTGTGTATCTATACTAGGTAATGTAAATAAAGGCTTTTCCAATAATAGGTGTTATTTTAGTTAACCCGCTATTTCGGTAGATGTCACTTTTGCAGCTGCCATTTTTTTACATTTGACAAGTAGAAACTACGCCATTAATAAAAATGGTCCGATACACGATTCAACAATGCACTGAAATTACTAAAATTCACTATAAAAATGGCGAAAATGTGGCAGAGACGGTTCGTAAAACTCGAGCATTTTTGGGTCGTCGTGAAGCACCATGTCGGACCGCAATACAGAAATTGGTAGAAAAATTCAAGCTGTCGGGAAAAGTTAGTGATGTGAAGAATAAAACCCGTGCACGCCGCTCAAGAACAGCCGAGAATATTGCTGCTGTAGCCGAAAGTGTTGAAGAAAACCCAGGTTTGTCTATTCCTCGTCGTTCTTTGGAATTAGGCATTCCACAAACGTCATTACACCATATTTTGCATAAAGATTTGGGTCTTAAGGCTTATAAAGTTCAGTTAACACAAGAACTCAAGCCGGCCGATCATCAACAACGTCGAGTCTTTGCTGATTGTGTCCTTGAAATGCATGAAAATGATCCGGAATTCCATCGAAAACTCATCTTGAGTGATGAGGCCCATTTCCACCTCGATGGCTTCGTCAACAAGCAAAATTGTCGCATCTGGGGCTCGGAAAACCCAAGAGTTATTGTTGAAAAGCCTCTCTATCCTCAACGTGTGACTGCTTGGTGCGGTTTATGGTCCCGCTGGGTCATTGGACCTTACTTTTTCGAAAATGAGGCTGGAGCAACAGTTACGGTGAATGGATTGCGCTATCGACAGATGATTAATGATTTTTTATGGCCGGAATTGGATGGTATTGATCTGGACAACGTTCACTTTCAACAAGACAGCGCTACGTGCCATACAAGCAACGAAACCATTGATCTTTTACGGGAAAAGTTTCCGGACCGTGTTATCTCTCGAAGTGGGGATCACAATTGGCCACCGAGATCTTGTGACTTAACACCTTGCGACTTCTTCCTTTGGGGCGGCCACGTGAAAGAGAAGGACTACGCCAACATCCCAGCGTCGATTCAAGACCTCAAAGATGGAATTCGTGCGGCTATCGAGGACATAGGGCAGCCACTTTGCGATTTGGTTATGGAAAATTTCATCAAAAGGATATGGTCCTGTAGGCGTAGTCGTGGTGGTCATTTGGCTAATGTTATTTTCCGTTATTAACGGCATACCTTCCTCTTTATAGTAAAATAAAGATCCGATCATTTATCTAAAAAAATGGCATTTTTCTTTGAATATCAAAATTACACCTCTTATTGGAAAACCCTTTATTATGAACAAACCAAAACCATAAATTGAATGATTATGAGAAGTATTGCTTTAGTAAAATATATAGAAATTATGGACTTATTCAAAACTAATTCTCGCTCCTTCTAAAAAATTTTATTGATAAATATGGAAAAAATTTTTTGAAAAACACCAACGCGCTTTAACCCTTAAACGCATGGTGTCAGAGCAATTTTAACCGCGAAAAGAATGTAGAACGCATTCACTCTAGACCTTGCTTTTTCCAGTAGCTTTTCATCTTAGAACACTATTTTGAAAATCATCATACTCGATCCACTGCAACATACGTATGCTTTTGCAGTATAGTGAAGTATGACCCCATTGGTAATTTTTTACGTGGGGTAAAATTTTGTTTTCGAAATTTCTACATTTTATAAAATTTTCGGATGAGTTCTAGCGAAAATAAATAAAACGTATGTTGAGATTGTAGTTTTGAGTGAATAGTGTAGTTTTTCTTCTCTACTCCAGGGGCGGATTTCCCTAAAGGCCGAGTAGGCCCGGGCCTAGGGCGGCAGATTTAGGAGGCGGCGATTTTTTCTTGTAGTTGTGGGTATTTCATTACATTTTTATACTTTTTCGTTTTTTTAAATAAAATAATTCGTTGGAAAGTGTTATTTTTAATTCTACTCCATTTTTTTCAAATCTACTCCGATTTATGAGGCAGCCTACTCCGCTAATTCTAGCCTGGGGTCCCTTCACTGGATATAGATCATTCAATTTTTCGTGTTTTACAGGGAGTAGGGGGGTGGCAATCTTCCATAGGCCTAGGGCGGCCAAGTGATCAAATCCGCCCCTGCTCTACTCCGAATAGTGGTTCTACTTTTTTTTACTTTCCTATAAAGACTAGCAAGAAGTTCCTCAGTATAAAATAATTGTTATTTTATTTTTGTGCTAACTCAAAGAGAAGTTATTTGTTTTTTCAGTTTTTAAAGCAATAATATTTGGTTATCGATCTGCATTATTTTTATTTTTGAATATTTTGTGGTTTACTTAAATTTCTAGAAAGAAATTGGGGTCACTGCAATCCATGCGCCCACTTGTGTGATTTTGCTAGAACGCCTGCTTAAGAGTTAAAAAAAATATAAATTTTAAAGTTTTTTATATTATTCTTTGGTTTGCCATTTAGACGCCTGATATTAATTTAATATATCTTTAATCGTTCTGAAATTAAGAAAAATGCAACACTAAATTAAGGTATAACGCAGTTTTTGCATTCATTCCTTAAATATTTGGCAGCCTTGTTTTGTTAAATGAAAATGGCTAATATTACATCTATCGACCTGGAAGCTAGATTGACTTAAAATTTTCGACTTGGAGGGAAAAGATCCCTATTTAGGTAATTTTGTATTCAAAGGCAACGATAATTTTTTCCTAAAAAGAAACTTCGACTTAAAATAGGGCATTTCGCCCTAAATTATGGAATTCTTTTGACCTTTTTAAAATTTAAATGATTGTCAAACATAGAAGAAGGGTAAGAATATTTACAGATTACTAATTTCTGTATGTCATTAACATCTTAGTAAACCATATCATTAGTATGATCATTTGGATACAAGATAGTGGCATTTGGTAAAAAGCGGGTGAATGCAAATTCAGTTGGATGTGGTATATTCCGTATGGTTCGGAATCCAATAATTTTGTATATTGGTCCAAATCAAGTGTATTATCTTTGTGAAAAGACATGCAAATAATATTCTAGAGCCTGACTGGTTCCGATATAAATGTGTCGTAAAAAGGAGCAACATGTATGTCGATAAGGTTTCGCATTTTTGGTAAAATTAGAAGTCATATTATTATTTTTATTTAAAATTTGTCACACTAAAACTGCACACCAGGACAAGTTGAAAATATTCCTGACATATTTACCAATGATGAAATCAGCTTCTTCTTTCAATTGCCTTTGAAGGCAGAATTACGTAGTTTCAACTATGAGGGAATTCGCTAAGCGTGTATACTTAATCCAGCTTGAGGTTAACTTATTTTGGAAATCAGCCTTTAAGAGCGAACACAATCAATAGGGAATTATTTAGGGAATATTTTCATTATCTTGCCTTGAACTTGGGAATAGATCCAACTACAAAGTTCATACATTTCCTTAAATTTCACTTAATAGTTAAATAAAATTTAGGTAAAATGTAAGGAAATTTGCGTCAGATTTCCGTTTTTATTTCCCTATTTTTCCTCATTCGTATGAGGTAAATTAAAAAGGAAGTATTATGTTATTTTTCCCTAATACTTAATTACAAAGTTAAGATTACTTTGAAGGCCTAATTTAAGGAATTATTAAGTAATATTTCCTTTCTAATTTACCTCAAAGGAGAGTTGCTTTTAATGCTAAATTCTTAAGTCTAGTTTACGTAATTTTAACCAAAATAGGTCGATTGGACCTTTATGATAGGCAATTCTACCACCAATGTTACTTGGGAGCCCTTAATCTACTAGAACGGTTTCATAAGTTCTTTTATATTTTCGTACCAATATGGGGAACGATTGTACTCAGTAGAATTATAGATACCATATGACTGGCTGACACTGAGGTTAGCGTTGAGATACCAATTAATTATTTACTCAGAGTTACTTTTATATATAAATTTTGCACCTGTTCATATCGCACCTCCAATGCAAAACCACCACATCTCGAAATTCTTCAATTTTGAATTTTTTTGTGCATTTTTCTCTATGATTAAATCACTTCTGAATAAGAAGTTTTATATTTTTTATTTTTATATTTTTATTGTTAATGTAAACTTCTGAAGCAGAAGCAATATACCGTAGTTACAGGTACAGGTAAAAAATTTATTTAAAAATAAGATAATGATAATTTACCTGAAAATTGAATGGGGACGAAATGCCGGCCCTTTTGTCTCAGGAATTATGACAACATATTACATACCTGTAAATGATTCAGCTTATTTTTGCGAAGATTTGTCAGTAGGTATACCACCTTTTTTTCTAATTTGATTTACAGTTATTCAATGTAGCCAAAACGCATCCTCAGAAAGGACGAAAATGACCAAACCGAAGATATCCTTTATCGTGATGCATTTTTTTTAATGTTTACCATACCAAAATATAGCCCGGCTTATGATGTGTAACTTTTGTTACTAGCACTTCGATGATATCTGTGTGCATTTTCGAGAAAAATGGCAAAGGAACACGGTGCATAGAGTACAATTTGAGGTCTTATATCTCGATAATAAAGGGTTAAACGGGAATTTTTAATATAGCATTTTCGTTTTAGTTTTATTTACGGAATTCAAAACTGTAATCTAAATGTATCTTTAATAAGGACAAAAAGGACATTTTTAAATATATCCTTTTCCAAGTCCTTTTTCAAGGACTTTTGGACTAACGATGCGTAACTTTTATTATTAGGACTTTTTCGATATCTCCGCACATTTTCGAGAAAAATGCCCAGGGATCACGTTACGTGGGGCACCCTGTATATACAGAATGTCTCAGAACGACCCGACTATATCGAGAGTGAACGAGACGCAAACAAAGCTGGGTGCGCGGTGAGAGGGGCGTCTCTTACAAGATCTGTCTTTACATTTATAATTGCCACCACGCCTTACACGGAAGAGCAACGCTCGTTTTGTGTTCGCGTGTATTTCGAGTATGATCGGTCGCTCATTTGCATTCGGCGGCTATTTCGACTACATTATGGATTGCGCAATATTTGTGAAACCCCAAGTAACGCCACTGTTCTCGCTTGAATCCCTGGAAACATCGAGTTGATTGCGAATTATGTAAGTCGACAGCCCCGTGGTAGCATTAGGAAGCGATAATGCGATGCGATTTGAAACTTAAGCCCTACAAAATTAAGATTGTGTAGGCTCTGACCGAAAATGATTATGTTTTAAGACTTAATTACGTGAACCTAATCTTAGAGAGATTCGAAGATTTTGACAACATTTTCGTCAGCAATTGGGCCCATTTTCATTTGTATGGTTATGTGAATCTTCAAAATTGCCAATTTTGGCCAGATAGTAATCCAATAACGTTACATCAACGCCCTTTACACAGCCCCAAAGTTACAGTTAGGGCCGCAATGTCTACAAAGGTCATTATTTGACCTTAGTTTTTTGAAGACTATAGAGTCAGAGCGATTACGGTGAATTCGGCGTGCTATATCGAGATGATACAGAATTTTTTTGATCCAAAACTCCAAGAATGTGAGCAATACAATCGCCTCTCATGGTTCCAGCAAGATGGAGCCATGGCGTATACCACTAACAACTCGTTGGCAGCACTGCACGAAATGTTCTCCGAAAAGGTGATTTCGCGAAGATGTGACATTGAGTGGCCACCACTTCTGATTTAACCCCACTTGATTTTTTTATTTTAATAGTACTGTTTACGACAATAATCCACTCAGTTTGGAAGATTTAATAAAAAATATTGAAGAAAAGATGAAGTTGATTCCTCAACAACTTCTTCAAAAAGTCTTCGATAATGTCCGCAAAAGGTTTGAAGAGTGTCGCCAAAAAAACGGACGTCATTTAACCAATGTAATATTTAAAAAGTAAAATTTCGTTCACTGTGTACATTTTGGTATATATAAATAAACATTTAAAATAAGTTCCTTTTTTTTTTTATAATCATTTGAAATAGTTGGATCCTTCTGAGACACCCTGTACTAGAGACTATAAATAAACAAAATACTACACCAGTACTGAAAAACTTGAATTTATACAGAGACTTGGAATGTCTAAATGTCAATTACTCGAATGCAAAGACTTGTAGATTCTCATTTCATAACCATTATAATTAAGTAAGGAGCATATCTAATTTTACAACACCTCTGGATGGAGTTTCCCTATTGCAGGCTGTCTACTCCATACCAAATCAAATGTATATTTGTGTAACATTTAATTAATAGTTAAGATATGAAGCACTCTTCAGATAGCATCGTGTTGCATAACTCCAGTAATCAACGTCGTAGCTTGATTTCTGTTATTTATTATTCCATTTAAATGCTAGTAAATTGTAACCAAATTTTTAGCAGCCAGATATACTTAGTACGTAAATTTGCGAAACACAACTTAAATTGTTTGCGACTGTTAACTAACTTATACTTCTTGACAGGGATAGATCAGTTAAACTAAACTGAAAAATGATAGGAATATTAAATCGTTGTCTACTTTGAATAAAATATAATTAACATCCTGGATACAATTAGCCCATTAAAGTAATCATTCCTCCAACTTGCAACCGATTATCATGTCTCTGTCCAGGGCTCACTCAACTGGTTTCACGCCATATGATTTGTACCAGCAAGTGTCTTTCCATGACTGGCGAAAAACTAATTACAATCGCTTGAAATATGGCGCGGCTTTATTCAAACTGCACACAAACTCTATCAACCACTTGGCTTTCAGGTCCACTTGAATAGGATGGAGGCTGCTGAAGAGGCTCACTGACTCAAATCTCATCCAGTTTGTGCCTTTTATTTTATGAGTTTAAGTTTTTATGCGTTTGCCTCCATTAACCTACCTGGGCTTAAGCCTTTACAAGCCCACAGTATGCCCGCAGAGATATATGTACGTGGTGAACCTGCTGCAGCATTAGCCGTCGTCGTACGAGTAACACGGTAGCTGCGTACATTCGTTACGGATTGAATTCTAAATGAGCTTAAAAACAACTTAAGACGGCGACGAGATGAACAGAACGTGAAGAAGACCCAGACACCTGAGCATTGTGTCATTATATTTAAGGCCCTTATACCTGAGCTGAACTGAGAGCTGGACTGGTACAGGAGTTGAGACCTGAATCTAAGGCCTTAAAGGTCTCAAAGCCTGAACGATACGCCTGCATTGTATTATGTATGTGGTACGTAGGTACATTCATAGGTCCGTAATTTACTTTTTGTCGGAGTTTTTTATTTGTTCGTTTTTCAAATTATTTTTTGTGGTCGCATAAGGCCCCGAACAAGGAACCAATCTGATGTTTATTTCACCTCTTCTACACTGCTGTGATGAAAGTTCTGGCTGCAAACAAACCCATCTCTACTCAAGTAAATGCACTAAGAGCTGCTGATTATTTTATCTGACGGGTTTTTCAGCAGGTTTTGACTACTGCTGCTACTGCTACTGATGTGCTGTTGCAATCAACCTACTACATCCGACCTTTAAGGAGATTTTTTTCATAAGTGAAGTGCTAATTTGCAAACTTACTGAACTCGATGGAAATTAAACCGCACCGGTGTTTACATTTTGCTAACCATTTGCGGTTTTATGATGATTACTGATCAAATATTGGAAATTTTGATTTAAAGCTAGTGGAAACATTTTTGGGAGGATGTAATAGATTTTTTTTTTTTGATTTTGTAATTATCTTCTTTTGTTTACGATTGAACATAATTTTTTTTTAGGAGACACCCAGAGTAGTGGGTGGATTTCGTCAAGATTTATTCCTATTAAAATTTCATTTTGTAAATTGAAAGAATATTTTATAATCCACTTTGGCTGCTTGAACGGAATGAATAAATTAAAACAATGATCCTGGAATTTGGATCTTAGTCAAATCTAGACGAAATCATGGTGTTACGCAATTCTGATAAGTCATTAATATCAAAGTGGAAAGGATTTTTTTTTTCATATTAATTTAAATAATGTTTATTTGGCCGTAAATCGTTATTTAAAGACTCATAATTTGCATTTTGTTTAATTGGATTAAAATTGTCCTGTCAAAAAGAGATGCATCTTCCGAGATGCCAAAATATTTCTTGATTTTTTTTTTTCTTATTATTTTTAAGTTAGCCAAAGCATCAGCGAGTGGATGTGCCATACTTGAGGGTGGATGAAATATTTTAGCATTCTAGTGATCAGAAACCATTATAAATTTCGAAAACGAAATCTTAACGGTATGCTGTAAATTGGTTATAAATTTCATAGGTGAGAAATGACCTAGATCTTCATTTATCTGAAATTCTTTGAAGAAGAATAGTAAAAAAAAACAGGCGAAAAAAGTTAGAATTGGTCTAAGCCTAATTCTTACGCTAGATGCCTTTCCTTATGTAATCCTTTATGGTCTGTCAGTCAGTAAGAATGATTCTTACCAGTTTTATAAGTTTTTATATTCTGAAGAACTTTTCAGTACAATAAGAACGAATAACACTGATAGTTTTCAGAGTAGGGATAAAAATCTAAATTTTTATATGGCAAAACCAAGGAGAAGTTGCCAGATTTAGCCCATTTTTGCAATTGTATTTATCTTTTTATAAAAGAGCCGCGGGCACGATTTCAACTATATACGTTGACGCGTTCCTAGGCAATTTGTTGAGCAACGAAATTGTTTTATGATAACCCCACGAAAAAGTTACCCAATTTGCGCCATTTTCGAACATTTTATTTTTTCTTTAAAGCCTGTGGGCAAAATTCAGCTCAATAAGTACACGCGTTCTTGAGTGATCGTGAGGATGGACAGACGGACAGATGAACGGACAGAAAGGCAGATGGACAGTAGGACAGATGGACAGAAGAACATGCAAAATTCGAAATAACTTTAAATATTAGGCGTGGCTGTCCAATCATAGACTGGTGCCAATACTATTTTGAAAAGAAAAAATTAATAACAGGCAGGGATCATACGGAAAATTTAGTTAAGGTTATATTTAAGAGAAAGAATAAAAATTAAACACCAGATAAAGTGAAATTCCGAAATGGGGTGGTGTTAAGGGGTTGAAAGTGGTTTTTTGCGATTTTCGGCGAAATATGACTTTCTAGTCGAAAATGTTCTTCGCGAAAGCTATACATAATAAAAATATTTAAAACTTTCATTTAAGGCATTTTCAACATAACCTCCAAATTTTCGAGAAAATGGTGGAACACCGATTTTTCAGTTTTTTATTGTTCTCTCTCGTAATAATAAATGAAATTACATGAAATTTAGTAAAAGCATATTTTTTTATACATTAAATACGCACAATTTTTTTGGATTCGAAGAAAATAACGTCAAATTAGAGTAAATTATATAATTTTCCAATTTCGATGTTATTGAATGATAATTTTGTACATGTGATTTCAAAAATGGTGTATGGGGCAGAATGGGCGGGACATTATGGGCATGGGGGCCCATTATTCCCCGTAATTTTTCAAAGATACATTAATATTGAAGAATTATTATTATCAGTTTACATTCTAGTAATAAAAATTTTTTAACGAAAAAATAAATATCATTTGAAAATATTTGAGACGCCACTGTCCAAAATGATGAAACTAAATATTTGTTACGCCACTGTATGTATATTTGTAAGACATTGGCTCATGTACACGGCTAAGCGTTCCACCGTTGTTATGTATATAAAGTTAATAAAATAATGCCCATATTTGGAGATGTTAAAAAGGGTTTTTGCCGAAAAACATGCTGGTAATGTAGACTATAAGCATGACGCCGACGATGGGATCAGTTTTAAAATAGCAATCTCTAGTGATGGAAAATAGATTATTTCGTGTTACGTAATTTTTGGGTTTTGCAGTTTTTTTACATTAAAAGGAAAAGGTCAGAATTTAACTACAAGATCTTATATCTGAGAAATATTTAAAAAAATTTAGATATTAGGTTTTTTGTAAATGCAATTATATCAAGAGGACTACGAGATAAGAATGGGGCGAAGACAGTATGATGCGAGCTGTTCAAGACGTAAAATCGGGGAAAACGAGCTGTAAGGCTTCTTCTAAGAACTATGGAATTCCTCGGTACACTCCTCAGAGGTTCATAAAAATATCTAGTCAGAACCTGGTTCTTCCGCTTCAGCTGAAAAAAGTAAATTTAAACACGTTTTTTCGGCGAAACAAGAAATTGAATTATCTGAACATCTAAAAGAAATGGAGGGTGCCTGTTCGGTTTATCGATAAAAGAATTGCGCGAACTTTTATATGAGTTGGCGAAAAAAAACGGCTTATCTCATAGTTTTAACTCTGAGGAACGGATGGCTAGAGAAGACTGGAGAAAGAACTTCCTGAAGCGTAATGCAACAAATTCTCTGAGAAAACTGAAAGCAATATCTGTAGCTCGGGCTATGGGATTCAATCGTGTCGCCCTCGCAAAGTTCCTAAACCTGTTGGAGGAGTATGTCGAAAAATATAAATTAACCTCAAGTAAGATCTTCAATATTGACGAAACAGGAATCAGTACCGTTGCGAAGAGTCTAGGGAAAATTTTGGCAACTAAAGGCAGGAAACAAGTAGGATCCCTGTTATCCGCAGAGCGGGGACAGCTTCTGACTATAGAAAACTGCATGAAGGTTGATGGCTCATATATGCCATCAATGTTCATTTTCCCTATAGAAAGAATGAAGGCAGAGCTTATGGATGGAACGCCGCTAAATTCGTGGGCTGAGTGTTATAAAACCGGGTGGATAACTAAGGAACTGTTCGTAAAATGGTTTACGCCGTTTTTGGGATTGTCACAAGCGACAAAAGAGCAGCCAATTTTGTTGCTCGTAGATGGGCACGCAATCCACGTAAAGAGCATTAAGCTCATCGATGCAGCAAGAGAAAACGGAGTAGTCATGCTATGCTTCCCACCACACTGCACTCATCGCTTGCAGCCCCTAGACGTTGTATTTATGAAGCCACAGAGCTTATATTATGGCGATGAATTTGATAAATGGCTCAGGTCTCATCCCGGAATAACAGTACCGCATTCCCATGTAGGAGCGTTGTTTGGCAACGCGTATTTATGAGCGGCTACAATGTCGATTGCAATAAACGGATTCCGTAAGACTGGAACATGGCCGGAAGATCCAAACATATTCCAAGAGCACAACATCTTGCCTGCCGAAACTACAGATATGCCTGTATAAGAAGAGCAGTGTGAATCATTACTTTTGGATCAAAGCGCCAATAGAGAACCACGATTAAAAACGATACTAATGCTCTCGAATCCAGAGCGTTCATCTGCTACCAGTCCCCAAGAGGACTATATATCGAATTTGTCCATATCGTTGCGATATCAAACCATCCAAGTCATCAGTATATATACGTCATTGCCAGGCCCATCCATATCAATTCCAGGTTCATCCAAGCTAATTTTAGTTCCGTGTGGACCATCAACATCGTTTCAAAACTTTGCGCCATCCCAGCTCTAACCAATCCCTAAAGCACTTGCTAAGAAAAGAGTTTCTAAGCACCGAGGAAAGACTGCAATTATAAGGAGCTCTCCGCAGAAAATGGAGCTAGAACGGCAGTTATCTGGAAAAAAGTGAAACAACCGAAAGACCGTTAAGAAGGCTAACAAAATTAAAAACATTAAAAGCATGAAGACATCCAAAACTGAAGAAATTGAGTCCACCGAGAGCGAAGATGACGACGAATGCCTCTATTGTGGAGACTCCCAATCCAAAGAAGGGTGGGTCTCGTGTAGAGCATGTGGTAAGTGGGCACGTTGTTCTTGTGCTAGAGAAGACGATAATGACAGCGAATGCACTCACGTGTGCTCATTTTGTACTAGATTTTAGCTAAATGCTCATTATGCCTCGCCGATGCCCATTGTGCCCCGGCACCGGGCCAAAATTAGCACATAGAACCTTTTTTTAATATTTTAATAACTATTGTTCTCTGTATTTTTTTAGCTTTCTTGTTATTTTGAAATAATAAATGGACTTATGAATATAAGAATTTGGAGTTTTTTATTTTCTTACGGAAGGCCTTCGAATTTTAAAGGCGATAATACTTAAGGTGCCCGTTATGCCCCGCGATCCCCTACATATTAAAATAATAAAAGAGCTCTTCTCAGGCCATTGCTTCTTGCGGTATCAGCTAAGCAAGATAGGCTTAGCTGAGAATTCATCCTACTGATTCTATCAGGATGTACATGAAACTTGAGAACACCTGTCCTGCAATTGGCATTGGCCGGTACAGACTACTACACCTCGAGCATGCTTTTCCTCCACAATACTTCTTGTTGAATCGCAATCCCAGAGTGGACTTTATTAACAATCTAAACCTTGAAAAGCATTAAACTGAACGAGGGCTCACAATAGATCTTCCAGGTGACATTGAATGCAAAGCCAATGCTTGCGCACCGCTCCACAAACCTAATCAAATCTACTCGCCCTCTTCTCAATCTGTAGTCAAAACAAACAAAAAATCCATAAAAAAATTAATCTCTGTAATTATAATTCAAGTTTCAATGATATTTCTACTAATGTGCATCTCTGCCGTGCCAGATTTTTATTTTCACATGCGCCTAAAAATAAAAGCCCATCAAGAGTGGAGCCATCTTCACAGTGGTGGTATACATAATTAAAGTGCAGTGCACCTACTTCCTGTAGAGTATTTGTTTGTCATTATAAAGTTTGGCTGACATGCACATATCACGCAAGCAGCACTTGACTCTCCAGACTCTTCTAGCAATAAGTACTATTTCACATGACAGCAATAAAGCCAGCACAACGATAAGCTCAGTGCACTGTTATTACTCACTTTCAATTATGTCCTGAAGATTGTTAATTAAAAATTACGCAAGATCAAGGAGCATTTAGAGACGTTTCAGAGTCGCCTTAATTGCAAAGTTGATAGCATATTGCCTGTCCTACCCGTGCCCAGATGACAAGGCGAACGCTGTGCTGCTGAGCTGATTGATAAAACACTTGGAGTTGAGCAATTACGCAGATTGGACATTTGATTGCGACCAACCCACTGCTGGTAAAAGATCAGTGGAATACAAGTGACGAAGAGTTCTCTTGAAGCTTAACCACATTTGATTGATAATTGTAGGCTTCTGTAATAATACCTTGGATCGCAAAATGCAGAGCTTATACCACTTCCCAGAAGAAGTTAGTGAGCTTATTATTTGCTATTAATTACCATCTACTTTAGTACCCCATAGTACTCGTTATGTTTCACTCCTTAGAAAAAGTTGGCCATTAGAATAAGTCCAGCGAGCGAGGCTTGTGTCACGAAAGAGAACACAATTTTAATGACACATTTACGATTTTTACGATTATAGTGCGTAGACCACAAGAAAACTGCAATAACTCAATGCTGGAATCGAATCAAACCGCGCAATCGCAATAAATCGAAATTTTTCCTATCGAATGTGTATATAAAAAGCAAAAGTAATAATATCGCGGTGCTATGCTTCGCTTATAACGGGCCGACGGAGGTGATATATCAATCGTAAACGATACTTTTTTTTTTTTTGCAATGTGCACAAGCTAAACAAGTTCAGCGCCCTTACCGTGCGACACAAATCCATTTTCAATGCGCGCGAGATAAATAGATGGTGAGCCCAGCTGGTGCTGGATAAGCTAAGCACCAGTATCATAACCGCAGGCTAATCTATCCCTGTGCTGCATTAATCTTCTTCTACTGCTATTCTGGATCGGAATGGACAATGGAGCTCCTCTCGTACGCGAACAATTAGTCATTTTGTTGGCGGACAACTAAAGCAAGCAACAAAATTCTCTATGGAAACAGTGAACTTGATGCACGCAACAACTAACCTGCAGGATCGGCGGGATGGACAGAGGCCCACCAAGCAATTGATTGAAGATAAGTGTATATGTACAATATACGGTTAAAACCTATATACCTATACGTGACTGACTGCTTGCCCACATTTCCACTATAAAAGTAGTGTAAGACGAAGGGAATTGAATATCAAGATGTGAGAGTGCACATAGACTGTGAGTTAGCGCTACTCGTCTGCAAAAAAACATGAAAACTGGCTTAACACGCGACTGCCGTCAGCGTTCGGAAGATGAAGTTGATCTTGGGTGGATTGTGGCAATATTTTGTTTTCCAAACTCGAAGAGATCTAGATGAAGTTGAACCATTGAAGATCATCATTTTGATGGTGAATATGATATGGAGTGAAACTTACATAGATTTTGATTATTGTTTGATTTTGAAAAATTATTGAAATATATTTGATGAAGGGAAGGATAAAAGCTGGGTTGTTCGAAGAATTTTGAATACTTGCGCATGAAAAGGATAGACGAAGTTATATCATGATACGCTTGATTATCTCCTGAAGGGTATTAGCATAGATGGCACAAGAACTAGATATCGCATCCAGTTCTAGAACAAATTTTATATGGCTGGATGGTCCATTCCGGAATGGATCACAATATTTGAAATGAGTGGAGTAATTTACATTTTCTCACATCTGATATTATGCCACTACCGTGATAGTGCACTGGAGTATATTTGTGTGGACGTAAATACGGAGCTTGATAAATGCGTTCTATGCTCAGTCTACTGTCCGCCAAAGTTATTTCATCCCGATAGTGTAGACACATTCGATGTTTGTCGGTCAGCTCTATCTCATGTGTACTCTCACATTATTGTTGCTGGCGACTTTAACGTTAATATCCTCCGCAATGACAATCAATCCGACACATTCCAATTTTTCATCCAATAAATCAAATTTCTTTGGATGGCACGTGCTAGTCTTTAGTATACTTAAATGATTCAACTTCCTTATATCCTATGGAAACCCATTAAAGCACAATAGTAAAACTAAAATATCTCATTAACTCACTTTCACAAATTCTCCATAAACATCGATTAAACGAACTGGTAAATTTCTTAAAGAATCCAAATGGAGACTTTGTTCTGTAAATAATCCAAGCCAAAAGAATTGGGCACGGTGTAAACCATTCCACAAAAGTGTAACATAACGACTGGGCTTGAAACTTAAATTTTGCGGACAAAACCTTTATATACTTTTTCTTTTCTTTTTCTTTTACCTTTTAATTTTTTTTTTGTAATAGACTTAGAGACTCTGTACTTCGTACTTGTAATCAAGTACGTACTGAACCAAAACCTTGTTTTCTACTTGACAAAGTCATTACCTTTATTTCTTGTCAGTTCTCAACTGACGAAAATCACAAGTTGCAGGAACCCAACACCGGTTCGTCATGCTGCAAATTGATGAAACCTTAATCGTAATGAGCCCTGTATTACACCGTTGAATCGGCCCGGCCCCATACATAAGTCTATCACTTTTCTCAGCAGTTTTAATTACGCGCAACGAATTCAGAGTTCTTTGGTTTTGGTTTTTTTTTTTTTTTTTTGTTGCTCCCGAGAAATAATTAAGCGGAGTCCGAACCGTACCAAAAAGTTAATTCGACAAACGAGCTCTGAGCTTCCACTTGAAGACTTTGAGACTTTTTTTTTGCCATTTCTCGGTTGCTGTCTTCTCTTTTCTTTGGATTTTCTTCTTTGTGTGGTTTCTTCACTTTAAGTTTTATATTTTGTTTGTTTACTAGCACACTGCTCAAAGATTTAACGGCAAAACATTGACAATTAAACATCAACTCTTAATTTCTTATTTTGAGCAGTAATTTGCAGACTGATTTACGGTGCAGTTTTGTAGCCTGAAAAGGGAGGGAATGACCCAAGGTTTGCCTGCCTGGTGAAATTAATAAAAGCAATCAGGAGTTGTCATTTATACACTTGAAGAAACAATGGTTTGCCGTGAAATTTTTAAATGCCATATATGAAACCAGGTTAGATACTACATTCAGGATGTACTACAGAGGTTTCTGAATATTATATCTTGAAGACATAGAGCGATAGCATAGTACGCATTGAAACAGCATGTTTTTTTTTGTTTTTAGTTAGAATGCTGTAAAGGTGAAGGGCTCATAATTTCAAGCCTCTTATTTTAATATCAAAGATTGTCAACCCCATTGAACATTTGTTATATGTCGTCATCCATTTATGTAATCAGTTTCTGAAAATTAATTAATAACTATTATTAGTAAATCTCTCCATGAAATATCAATATATCGAATGATGCTTATATTTGCATACATTTCTTGCCAAAAGAGAACCCCGTGATAAAGGGAGCAATTACCATGAAAAAAAAAGACTTAATGCATCACTTACATTTTTTTGTAGATTTGAAATTTTCTTTCAGCGAAATCTAATAGAAAAATAATTATTGAAAACTGTGAAACCATTATAAAGGAGTTGAAATAATACGTACATAAAGATAATCTGGTATGAAGCTAAAAAAGTCAATCCTACGATTTTACACGGAAGTCTCAAGGTTATGCCGATGACCTTGTAATCAATTTCAGAGGTAAATATGAGCGCTTATTGCTTTCTAGAAAGCTTAAAGAAGCCTTATGTTTTATTCAAGACTAGTGTGTTGTAGCCAAATTATAAGACAATCCCAAAAAAACAACAATTATACCGTTTACCAAAATAAAGAAAATGAGGAACATAATTGGACCTATCCTCTTTGATAAGAAGGTCTCCATGTCTAAAGAATCTAAATATCTCGGGATAACCCTTGATGATAAGCTGAATTGTAATAAACATATTAACAAGATAGTTCAGAAAGGTACACTAATGCTGTGGAACTGCGGGAAAGTGGGTGGCTCAACATGGGGACTAAAGCCAAATATCGTGATAGAAATCAGTAGTCAGACTCATGGTTACCTATGCTTCAGCAGCATGAGGGAATAAATGTACACAAAAGACAGCTACCGAGAAGTTAGATAAGCTCCAAAGGATGACCTGTCTAAGTGTAACTGGTGGCATACACACGACATCTACTAGCGCTCTAGAAACACTATTGAAGCTACTGGCATTCGGCGACACTGTTGCGAAATAAGCTGGAATCATGGTACACAGAGCTCGGACAGATGTTTATAGTGAATGGGGCTCTGAAAGCCTACGCACTTTAACGAAAAGAGTTGAAGCAAATCCAATAATGGATAAGATCCGAGACAGGATAGTTGCTAAGCAGAACCTCCGTCTGCCCTTCAAGATAATAATACCAGACAGGGAAGAAACAGATACAAGTCAAGTAAATCAAATCCTGGTCTGGTACACTGACGGTTCTAAATCTGAGAAAGGAGTAGGAACAGGAATATATGGCATTAAGTCAAGAGCTAACATCTATCAAAGCCTAGGTAAATATACCTCAATATTTCAGACTGAGGTATATGCCGTCATTAAATGTGCATAAGAAAATGTCAGTCGATCCTACACTAATAAAAATGTTTATATCTATAAAGATAGTCAAGCGGCTGTGAAAGCCATCTCATCACCTAGGGTCAAAACGAAGTTAATGTGGGAATGTATTCAAGCATTAACGAATCTAGACACATAGGCACATACAACCACCTAACACATCAGTGGGTGCCAGGACACTCGGGAATTGATGGAATGAAAAGACAGATTTACTGGCCAAAAGGAGCATCCATGGCCCGCATAGGACCGTGGAATGCCGTGAAACTTACAATACAAAACTGGATCGGAACCAAATAGACCAGAAATGGACTTCAAGGACAGGATCCAGTCAAGCCAAAAGTTTCATTAGAAGAACTAGATCTAGATCTTTTAGGGCTATCTAGAGACACTGTAAACTTAACAAACACATGAATCGGATAGTCATCTCACCCACTGATGTATGTAGGTTATGTTTCGAAGAGGGTTGAAACATCGGAGCAGTTCCTCTGTGAATGCGAGTCCATTGTACAATGTAGATTCCAGGATTTTGGGTCATACTTCTTAAAGTCTACCGACTTCGAAGAAATCTCTTCCTAAAAAGAGTGGGTTTGTTGAATGAGCTGCAATGCAACCGGTAAACAATAAGGCAATGATGGCTGCAGTGTAATGGCCACTCGCTCCGCTAAAAATCTAAATCTAAATGTTTGTAAGGATTTACGGATAAAAAGTTATTATTAATTAAATTTTTTTGGCTATTATCTACCGTCTATACTAATAATTTCATCAGTGTGAATAAATTAAGTGCAGTGGCCTAACAAAATAACCCATGTTCGTTGGATTTAAACCCCATATATTTTTCGTGTGGGACTAGTTACTAAAAGCAGACAGTGTATTCAAACGGGTGGGAAATCGGATGGTATTTAAGCTAAAAAAGCTCTAAAAAAAAACAAAATTCGTGTAAAAGAAATCGCCTTTCAATGCACCTATAGCAAGATTTTTTTTTTTTTTTTAAAAAGTACAGGATCTGCATTAAAGTAGAGGAAAGATATTTCGAAAACTAGCTGTAATCAATACATTTCTCAATTAAACGGTTTCATTTAGCTTCACTTTTGTATATGTGTTCGTTACAAAACGAAAATCAAATCAGCAAATTCTATGCTCAGGACACAAGAAAAGTATTTGCAATAACGGGAGTAGCAGCACGATTTTAATAAACAGTGCTGATATTCAAATTTTTAACTACCGGTTCGCTTAACAAGTTACTAACACATCGTTAAACTGGGATAAAACACTCTTTCCAAATGTGGTATTTAGCTTGTGGGCTTGTCTGCAGGTAGCTATTTGCAGCCTATCAGTTTCAGCAAACTGATGACTCGGTGTAAAAGCACAGTCTTGGAAGACTGGCTTCTTGTTGGACAATACCATGGCTTCAGGAACTATCTTCGACAAAAGGCAAGATGTAACGTCTGTCTTGTAAACGGGTTTTCCTGCGGAACCTGAAATTGCGTTTCAAGACACAGTACATACCGGCTGTATCCGGATATCCAATATTGAGGGAACACATGAATGTCCCGAGAGTGTATCATCCTTGATAATGAACGTTTGCTATGACAGTCATTGGGGATTCATAAACTGCTTATTAAGGTCGATTCTGGAGAATGAGCGTCTGCATTGACAGTCCTTGCAAAACGAGCTTGGGGACGATCCTTGAGGATGGACGTGTGAATAGACAGTTCTTAATGACCAGATTCGTCTTCTGATTCAGCTCCTAATGTTAATGAATGAATGTCAAACGAGATATTTAGCAAGTAAAAACTATTTGGCAATTGTAATCGACATTTTTGTAAACTGATAATAAATTATTTCTGCCCAGAGTATAAAGGAATTGTCGCAAATACTATCAAAATTACAATGACACCACCGACTTCGGTGTTGTCATTTTCAATTCTCTTAGATAAGCCTTGAAGCGACTTGCGAGGTTGCCTGAGAGAGGCCAGGCCTGAGGATTGCTTGGATGTGTTTCTGCCTTTATTCTCTTATGCCGAACAATGTAGTTTTTGTGATTTGGAAACCACCTCACTGCTTAAGTCAATACAGTGGTTCATTTGAATCGAGTACATGCTGTGACAAAAGTGTGATCATGTCGCCCCACGCTCAATGCCCAGATTTTTAAATGACGATACCATTGATCAAAACTGCTAGTATACTTTGAATATAGACTGTAGTAGACGCCTTCAGAGTCATTTCTTTTTTATGTAGGAGATGTCTCTATTTATACTACGCTATTTTAAAACTTCTAATAATAGAATTTTCTATGACTGAATATTACTTTTGATTTAGTTTTTAACCATTTTTACTCGATATGATGAAAAATTTGATTTTTATACTTAAATAAAAGTTTTTATTACAATTTTGGCAAGTAGCGACATCTGATATGCAACACTAAAATGATACCGGAAACATCTATTACAATCCGTAATCTAATTGGTACATAAATTAAGTCATAATCCCTTCTATTCAGAAATAGACTACTCAACTTGGTTGGACTTAGAGTTAGGTAATTGCGCACAGTCCATTCATAGATCCTCTCTTGCTAGATTAAGCTAATTGGCCTATCTATGTAAATTTTATAAATTTTTACATTATCAGCATAAACGTAGACTGAAATGTCTTGTGAGATCGTCGGTAGATCATTTATGTACAGATACACGAGAAGAAAACTGAGAATAGAACCCTGAGGTATACCGCAGTAGAGAGTTAGAGGAGATATAGTGACTGGCAGACCACCATTGACTGGCTACGGCAGAGCAGACAATGTTTTATGAGAGATATAGCTGTAGACGACAACTTGAAATTCCGTTGCAATTTAAGATGATCATGATTAATCGAATCGATCACTATGCTGAAAACTAGAAGGACTAGATCGGATAGCTGATCTTTGTCAGGAGCATCGTCAATGTACCACCACTTTTCCGACACACAGATTTACCGTGGCCTCAAACCTGACTGCTAGCGAGATAGTAAATATTCTTGAAATTGATTTGAGAATGCATTAATTTTTCAGATAATTTACTGACGAGTTCTAATATTAAAAACTGGTCATTTTTTACTGTACACTTTATTAGGCTCTTAATGACGTCATATAATATGAATTATTTATCATACAGAATTTTTATTTCCTACGTTATGATTTTATAAAAATGATAATTAAAAAGTTATCGCAATTATGGCGCACTCTGTATAGACACATTTGCACACATATTAGCATTTTAGTGAATAGCTCGTTTTCTAGAAGTAATCTCGAAATGAGAGTTGTAATTTCCATTTATCTGTTTAACAAACATTCACAATAACATATTATGTTATGAATGATTCCCACGCTCCTTTTTATAATCTTCATATATATATATTTATATATATATATTGTTATGGTAGTATGATGAGTGAGAGTTGGAGGACCTGGAAAACAATCTATCAGCCGAGGCTGATAGTTCACTCCATGGTGACAGTGTGCTCAGGCTGGCATGCTAGCAACTCGGTTATAAGCGGAGATGGTGGGGTGGGTTGAATCCGACAAACCTGTGCCACCACGCGCCAATAAGACAAGTATACCTTCGATTTGGGTGATGATCAGCTAGTATTGATCCTCACCGTGCCTTCTCCGATCGCCCAATGACATCGTCGGCAGGTAATCTCGATGTCCCGAGCCGAGTAAATTAAAAATTTAGTGGAGAAGCGTATCTAATCAACCTGCCTCATAAGAGGAGCTCCGGAATAGTTAGAGAGAAACCAAAGCTTCAGTGCCTCATTGATTATAAAGATACTTTGCTTAACCGTGTTTACACGGGGAGCCAGATCTCTACTGACCAATGCTTGATACTTGATACTTAGACTTAGTCACAATCAATGTACTCTAGTCTCAAAGCTTCGGGAGAAACACGGTTCCTCGAAGGATCTCCAGTGAGCGGATATATTAACATTAAAAATTAATTATCTCAAACAAATTTCTTACTTTCTGTTTTCTCAAAAAATTGCCGACCTCTTTGCTTTTAGCCTTACTAATTTTACTTTCTGACGTATTGTCCAACTTGCATAATTCTTTATATGCAGTTTTATTTAAATCTGGTATTAACTTATTGTTTTAAGTTTTTCCTTTTTAGAATTTGGTTTTTTGCAAATTTGTAAATTTATTCAATATTATTAGAACCCTTCCTTCGTTTGCATGTTTTTCTTTCGAATTTCAATTCAAATTTTATTTCATTTGGTTCAAACGAAAATTCATTTCCATTTCAAAATTTTTCCTCCGTTTTGACAATATTTCCTGTCTAATTCATTGTTTTAAATTTTTCATACAAGTTGTAAATTTGGAATTTTATATTAATGGTCTACATGTTTTTCAAAATTTAATTATTAATTTTAATATTTAATTTTCAAATCTAATTCATTTGTCAAACAAAAATATCGTCGACATCTTAAATTATTCTGCTGATTTTGATAATTTTTCCACCTTCTTTGTCAAAATTTTTAGTTATAGGATTTTCCTTTTCCAACCTTCCAATTTCCATATTTAAATTCATTCGCCTCCAAAAGATCGTCGCCTTCATTATACCTTTTAATGCTTTTTTAATTCGTTAACTATATTCTTTTCTTGGAACTTTTATCACCCAAAAATTTCCCCCGCTCTATATCACCGCACCCAACTTTCTTCTTCAAAACCAGACTTATTATGCCTCCCTTTCTACTTCCAGCATTTTCATCCAGCCCGTTTTCTTTATTTTCCCACGTGAAGCGTTTCGTTCCCTGACAGCTGTGCTTTCAGTTTTGGATCGCAGATGTCGCTAAGGCTGCCACAGATATTAATAGTCAATAAGTAGGACCCCTTTATATGGTAATTTAAACATTGCTATAATATTCATCGACAATAAAATTCAAAACGAAATTAATTTATTTTATTATGAATAATGCACGGATAATATCCTCCACCATCGCCACGCTTACTATTTTTACGTCTTCTTAATTGAGATAATTTTATATAAACTTTTAATCATGATCTTTCTGCCATTTTTCAGATCTGATAGTCTTTATCGTTCATTCAGTATAAGTATCGCATCCACCGATCGTCCCAAGTTATTTTCATCTTAGGCGGAAAGCAAAGTACTCCCTATTCTCTGCACCAAGTGAAACAATCATGCCCACAAAGTTTATCTCTTCACGCTCTTTACTCACATACCTACCTATTTACGATTAATAAATTATCACTAAAGATGCCAATAATTTTCCTGTCCATATAAAAGTGAATCTTTATTCAGCAAACATACGATGACCAACTGAGAAATTATTACCGAAACGACTGACTCCGCTAGCTGAGCTCAAATCGAAACTTATCCGCAGTTTCTATCTCCTGCATATATTCTGCAAAACATGGAAGAAGCAGAAGGTCTAACAGAGGTGGAGCACAGTGACAACCAGAATTCAAACGATCGAAGTTGGAGGAGGTGAGCAAGACTAAAGCGATTAAAGATGATCCGACGTCATACAAATCCAGAAAGGGTTAAGAACCTTATAGTAGCTTCGGTCCCTTGTTCACCCCTTCTCCTTCCCGCTTATGTTAAGGGTTATTTTCTTTTATTTACGATTTGTTATTGTTTTTTCTCCTTCTGTTCCCTCTATGACTGCAACTTTTCTGTTTTTCGCGGCTGTGGCCAGCGGTAACAGGAGTGAAGCATACAAAACGAAAATGTTCTTGGACTACAAACAAATAAAGCAAAAAAAAAAAGAAAAATATAAAAGGAAGAAGTTTGAGAAGTAAGAAGTTCGTGAAACTTATACATAACAGGGTGGCACGTGTTGCGGTTTCTCGAGTACTATGCCAACAAAAGTGAGTTTAGTGATTTTATATGGCTTTTTTTTTTAGTTTAACTTGTACGAGAAATATGAGTGCCACCGGAACAGTACCTGAAGAAAGTTTTAAGGTGTTCAACAAAAATAATTTTTCAGTTGAATTGCGTTTATTGCTAGTCAATTTTTAAAAGATTTTTTAATACCTAAAGGCATATATTTAAATTTATGTTAACAATTATGAAATCAATAATATTTTAAAATTGGTCCTTCGAGCCGGATGAAATGACAGATGGAGTAATTTTGAACTAAACCATATTTTGAATATTATGATATGTTTATGTTTTCTTTTCTTCCAAAAAAACTTAAGTTATTCATAAAAACAAAAAAACAAAAATTCTGAATTTCTGAATCTGAATAGCAAAAACATAAACCTTTCTAAATTTAAACCGATATGTCCGAGAACTATTTTGCTTCTCGAATAATGACCAAATAGCCAGAAGATGATGCGGTTAAGACTATCAAGAGCATTTGTAAATTCTGAATGTACAAAAATTAGTGTATGATTCCTTTCAGGCGCCCAAAGTATACAGTACTAAGCAAGACCGATTAACAATTATACTCCTGCCGGAAGCTGAACTGCATATTAATTTTTCTATTTATTTCAGTCTATATATGAAGTTTTTTTCGGCAACACTAGAATTGTTGCTAAGTGGAAACTGACAAGATGTGTGTTCGAAAGAAAAGATAATTTTAAGAAACAAAGAATTATACTGAAGAGAACTCGATATTTTGCCATAGAAATCTGAGGTATGGATTGGATTATTACTCTAAAATATTGCGTTATCACTACTCTGGTAGGCCATAGTACAAATTCTGAGACAACGAACTCTTACAGAAATATATATATATTTTTAATTGTTATTATAGAACTCTATGGATTTTTCCCACTTTCAGACCATATGTGTTAGTCTTGGAAAGATGGAAATTTTTGAAAACACTGATTATAGCAAATTTACTTAATGAACTGGTATCAAAGGTAATAATTACTTCTCACGCTATCCATCCAGAAATGCACCAGATGGTAAAGGATAAATGAAATGTAGCAAGTCAAATGAATTGCAAGGGCCTGAACAAAACACAATTATCATAACCCAAGGATTTTTTATTTTGGAATAGGACGAAGGATTCCAAGCACGAAGGTCAAAACGGCCGCGCTTAAGCTAGTTGAATATTGGCTACACTTAACCTTGGACATATTTACCATAGTGTTCTCTTCGTATTAAGACTGTAACAAAATTTTGGGAAAAAAAAGGAAAGAATCATTTTAACTCTCATTTAATCACAGCTGTTTAAATATACTCCAAGTTAAACAGAATCTAAAAATGCATTAAATTTCAAAGGGAAAGTGTTCTATGCGCTGTGTTGGGTTACCTACATTAACCGCAAACGCAGACTTCTAAAAAAAAACTGCCAAAGAAAAAATCACCAATACCGAAATCTCAAGAGAAACTTCATGCATTCAATAGAAAGTCGATTGATCCTACCTCTAGCGGATGGGACCCGAAATTTAGAGAGACAAAACTGGAACCAGAATTGATATATATTATGTAGGTAGACATTGTACCAAAATCCTGCTATTTTTTTTTTTGTATTTTCTTTCTCCTGAGTTTCCACTTTTTGATTTTATTTTGCTTTATTGTTGCATTTTCAGTTTAAAGCCGAGTATCGAGTTCGAGTAAAATGTGACATTTCCATACAAATTTTAGTGCTGGTAAAATCGCAAGAAAAAATTTTACTAGTGCAGTACGGAATTCACCGGTGAAAACTGAAGGTTCCCCCTTTAGGAAATAGATGGTTTCCCAATATTATTTTGATCACCAACATTAGCGGATTTGATATTGGCAGAAAATAATGAATTGCTCGGGCTTTTCTTCCGCTTTTCTCCCTCGATGAGGCTCCCATCTTCAACTTAATAATCTACTTAGCTTCTTGGGCAGTAACCCAGCAAAGAGAGTTACTGCCCAAGAAGCTATGTAGATTATTAAGTTGAAGATGGGAGCCTCATGCAATAGATAGTGGTGCAAATGACAAGATGCAGCTATAATTTTCTGTGTGCGTTTTGGACCACAGAACATCGCTCTGGCTTAAGAATTTGGAGCATAGAGCACCGAATGAATTCTCCACCCATCGTCTTGCTCTACTCAAACGATAACTAAAACTTCCTTCTTCACTGGTTAACCGTCTTGGCTTTTTTGGCGCATATGGTTTCATGATCTTTTTCGCAACTGAAAACCATAATTTTCAATAGAGAAGCATGGGATCTTTTTATTTCCAACGAACATGTTCTCCGGAAAAGGAAGCTGGTCAAAATTCCTTTTCCCAAATTACTACCCAAGAAGACGTTGGCATCGCCTGCACTGTCGTCTGCTCCAATATCAACATTGATAAATCTATAACTAGAATCACGTGCCGCCATAAGGATGATGCTATGAAATCCCTGGTAAAAAATATCTATACAAATTTCATAAGATAGCTATTTTGTACATACTTTGCAATTATAGAAAAAGGTGCCAGCAGATCCAGGACACTTAATGTCGTTGTAAGGATCCACTCACTCGCCAAATATCTAGGATATTAAATAAAATCATAAAACTTACACTTTAAACTAGTGTTTGTAAAATACTTATTCTAATAAAATGGTGAGATTTTCTTTGGGGCTAATTTTGTCATGCAGTCTTATATTTCTTTTTGTGATTAGATGTTCTTCCACCACTCGAACAAATCGTCAAAGCCAGAAGGCGCAATGTAGGAATACTCCTTGAACACATTTGCATTGTGATACATGTCTACAAACTACACAATATCAGGAAAACGTTGTTTACCTTATTCCACTTAATATTAAAAATCCTACATCCTTATTAAAGCGTCCCATTGCCTTCCGTTTTTATAAATACGGATTTACAAGAATTGGAGGCGCTTCCCTGCTACTGGTAGCTTCCTCAAAAATCTGAGTCGTCATTTAGCTTGACTCCATTATTGAGGCCAGCCCGTCCCTTTAACTCGTATTTGTCTGTCTGTACATTTATTTATATATTTCTTTCTTACTATTTTCGACACTCTCGTAGACCCACTTTTCTTCATCACAGCGAGCTGAAACTTGGCACACAGTTTCATGTCGCGTGACAATTGAATCTGTCAAAATTGAACCGTAGTAATAAATCCGTTTTTGGAAAATTTCAGAGTTTTCCGATTTTTCCGAAAAAATTTCCAGAATTTTCCGACTTCTCCGGAAAAT
This sequence comes from Dioctria rufipes, assembly GCA_963924295.1. Lineage (NCBI taxonomy): Eukaryota > Metazoa > Arthropoda > Insecta > Diptera > Asilidae > Dioctria > Dioctria rufipes. The sequence continues at coordinate 50,381,845 of OZ002743.1, forward strand.
TTTCCTTTAAAAATGTTTCCTAAATTATGCAGGATCAAGTTCCCTATCAACTGGCATCATTACTTTCTCTCCGACAATGGTAAAACCTTGCAGAAAAAATCGAGCAAAATTCATGTAATACGCTTTTCCGGAGTTTTTACGACCAATGAAGCGTTTGAACGTTTTACAACCTAAGACAAAGTTGTACAACAAAATGAATTGCATAAAGTTGCTTTTGTGGAAACTCCATTTAAAACCTGGAAAAGCGGGAAAATCATCGGAAAAATATTCATCGATATGATTAGTGATAAATATGTTTCAAGAAATTTTTCGGGAAAATTTCCGAAAATTTCAAGAATTTTCCGACTTTTCACTTTTCCGGAAAGTTTTCCGACAAAAAAGTTTTATGAGCTATGCGGATTCATTTTTTTTCTGTCCTACTGGCATCAATACTTTCTCTTCAACAATCATGAAAACTTGCATGAAAAATTGAGGAAAATGCATGTAAATTTTTAAAAAAAATTCATAATAATAGGAAAAGTCTGTGGAAAACATGAAAAATCGGGAAAATTCATGTTATATGAGATCAAGTTGGAATACAGCTAAAAAACGCTGTTTAAAATATAATGTGAATTTCAGAAAACCGTTGCAGTACTTCAACGATTTGATACTCGAATAAATTTTTTGAAAAACTGGTAAATCAGTGTCTTTTTAGCCGTCATAAAATTGTTTTAAAATATCTCCATGCTGCACGTAATAACAATTTAGTTAACGTGAAAAAGGCAGAAAATAAAATAAAATCTAATGATGGGTAAAGTAATGAATGATGAACATACTGCGTCATCTGAATTCCTAGTTACCGAACCCGCAGGATCTATTAGGTATATTATTACTCCACAATGTAATGTGTAATGCACTTCAATAGCCACGCTTAATTACAACATCTTCTTTAAAATTATTATCGCCGATCCGTTAATCGCATGTCTCTTGCACTAACGAGAAAGCACACCACTGCCTTCCAGGCTAATATCCTCGCCACCGCAATAGCAGCGAAGATAGCCCTTGTTAGGGAGTTCAAAAGAAAGCACATTGATATTCCTTCGGAGAGTCAAGGCTGGTTTGATGGCTCCAACTGGACCTCAGATAACATCTAAGTTACTGGAGGACTGCAGGTCGTAAGATGTGTGTCCCCAACAAGGTGTCCCTTTGGTGGATTTATTGTCATATGGGAATCATAGGGAATGAAATGGTTGAGCTTTTCGCTAGGGCCTGCTCTAATTCTCCGTTCCTCGAATCGGAACCCGCCGCAGGCGTTGCCACCTCGAGTATCTGGTCTCGCAATAAAGCGGGTGTTCATAGGAGCATCAGCAGAGATAGGCGAACCTGAGTACTTGCAGGTGCATAAAACTGTTTCTTGATAGGCCAATTGGGAATATCTAGGATTTTCTCATGAGGCTCAGAAAGAAGAAGCGTGGTTGGCATCATCACCGGCTAGAGCTCACTTTAAGCTCATTTAAAAAGAATGGAAATTGTTGACAACCCTGCGTATCTGACTTACCTGGAAGGAGAGCCTGAGACAACCTAAAACTTCTTGTATACTTGTCCGGCCTTTGCCCGGAACAGGCTGGATACTCTAGGCTCTGCCCTCCTATCTGTAGATGAGTTGGAAAACCTTTCTCACCAAGAACTCAAGCGCTTCATTAAGAGAACAGGAATGTTTGGGTGATTGGGCTTCTAGCAGAGCAGCACAATGGGCCGCTCTAGCCTCCGTAATTAGGATCTCTTGTCCCCCTGCCTTTTAAAAAACAAAAAAGGTAAAAACGTGCCTTATTATTTTAATTTATAAAACTTCGAATTCCATTATGTTCTACAATTTCTTCTTGATTTGTTCATTAAAATTAATGAAATTTAAAATATTCTGTTATCTGAAACAATACAATTTGAATTGAATTAGTTTTAATCCTAAGAATGTTATGCTACTGTGAATTTGATTACAATTTTTTATTTTTAAATGGCTTCTCAAATCTTGTATAACGAAAACGTAATAAAGTCGTATCTTTCACAACAACATATATAAGTATAACACCCCCCTTATAAAAGCAATTTTTATCACTTGCTTAGCCTGATCGCAAATTGGACCTTGGATGTACGCAAACTGACTTACACTGGACACAAGCTGATGATTTCCGAATACACTGATATTTTCAATTACTATGCAGACAAGATAAATGTTTTGAGTTTTTAATTTAAACTATCAAATTAGTTTACAACTTACCAATGTACTACAAAAACTTAAACACCGACGACATTAAGTAAATTCTATTAAAAATCCTTTTTGTAGGGATGAAATTTCCTCAAGTAGATGTAAATTGGTGCGTTTACGTACATATTAAGATAGTCCACGGGAAATTAACTTAAATAGTTATGGGATAAATCTGCACTCATGCAACATATGGTTTAAGAAAAAATGTTTTGACGTCCAACATATAAAGGGCATATTTTTACCTACTTTCTGCTGTTCAATTCACTCAATATTTAAATATAATTCAAATTTCAGTATAGGGCACCATTCTAAATCATCATGTTGTAAACACGTCTAATTTGTATAATGGTTATGCAAATAAAAATAAATCAAAATTTTATATACAGCATACAATCATGGGAATTTTTTTCATCAAATTTTCGAAAGCATCAAAAAGCTTCGTTTTCAACCCACGACCACGTGTCAAAGTGCTTCTCCTAAATCTATAAAGAGCATTAGCAAGTTACCTAATGCCAGATTTTAATTTGCATTAAGTAATAAATAGTCAAAAATAAAACTAGGCATCTCCCACACACATAATGTAAACATGATCTTAAGATTGTTTTTTTTTCATATCTCATAGAAATTTCCCTATGGGACATCAAGTATTCACCAAAAGTATTGGATGCAAATCAAACTGCCTACTTTATATCCAGAGCATGCCTTAAGCGTGTGTCTCAAATCATAATTAGCTTCGGTCCTAATATGGATCCTATAAATGAGGAAAATCACCGTGCGAAGCACAAAAACCGTTTCTCATCCCATACAGTAACTGCAGCAATAGCAACAACAGCTTAGCAGCCTGCAGCACCAGCAACATAACCAGCACCAGAAAAAACATCCAAGTCACCCTGTATCTATATACTGTGTCCATCTATCCCATTTATTTTTTATTTTATGTTCCATTACGACTTGACACTGCTTCTGTGCATTTTAATTTTGTTTTCATTGCATCTCTTTCGAACCACGTGGTCGTGCAACGAATTCAACCCGTCTTGGATGTTGTCTTGTGTGGAGTTAAATCTTTGCCTTGAACCATTGCGCCTTCTTCATCGTTTTCTTGCGGCGCAATATCCGAAGACGTGCGCAGAGCTGCGCTAATGGCTAGGTCTTACCATGCCTCTGTATCTTGAATATTGACCCGTTTGGGAAACAAACAAAACTGCACCTCAACATATGTGTGCTATAGAGCCGCATAGTAACTGAGATAGTATAACCCGTGTACAGAGAACGTATGTATACTTTCTGGGCCTATGCCCTCCGCTGCATCAGTTGAGAAGGCCCATCTTTATCCAACAAAAAGTTAAAAAGAAAAGGCCCAAGTCGACTGAGTGCGTATTAAATTTCCTTTTTTTTCTTTCTTTCTTTACTCTTCTACAACTTTTCTTATATTTTTCTTTGATTTCTTTTGACAAACACAAGTGTTATCCAGTTTTTGCTCGTATTCTTCATGATTTTTTGTCGTTTTGGCTTCAGGTTATCGTTTTTTTTTTGTTCTTTTTTTTTCTTTTTTTTATTCATTTTTTTTTTGCTTCATGTTCTTATCTTCAAATCCATTAAGGCAATGACCTGTTTTCGATTTGTTGTTGTTTTGTCTCTTTTCTTCCTTAAATATTTTCCGATTGCCATTTCGCTTTGTAGCCATTTTCTTCAGCTTAGCTAAGCTAAGCCCGAAAATCAAAGCGAACACTCTTGCACATGTGCGTTTGAATCTTGCTGTATATTCACTTTGCACACCCGCTCTTTGGATTCTGTTGTCGTCGTTGCTGCGTCGTTTACTCTAACCTTTTGCTTTACATAGATGGTGGCTATTTTTAAGCTCCATCATGATCTGTACCCAGCACAAAAAAAAAAGAAAGGAAAAAAAAGGTGGTCGAGTTCGTTCTGGCTGATGTTTAAATTATCGCCGAGAGTATACTGTTTAGTTTGTATCCAGGAATCAATAAACGTAATCTCCGCTGGTTTATGTTGACATGTCAATGATTGCTTTATGGACACGATTGATGTATCTTTTGATATGAAAGGAGGCAGTCTTGAAATTTGTGGAAAAAAAATTTCATTTTTTTTTTGTTTTTTGATAAAAATTTACACGGGCCCTGTTTTATTGCAGGAGCTAATGTTTTTATATGACTTGAAGTTTTCTGATAGTTTCAAAATTGCTGAAATTTTATATTTATCGAAAATTAAACGGCTTTTATGGAGTTTAAGGAGATCTACAAATGTATCGTTTAACTAATAGACATTCTGGTTACGATTTTATATTTTTGTTCTAATGACATAGATTTTGACGAGAAAATTATAATTGTGCTGCAAATATTAAAAATATATTTATACCTAAGTACACGTACTTCAAAATTACTCACATGAGATATGCCAAGGTGACACATAGCAGCTCTCAATTGGGCCATATTTTTCTTGGATGAAACACTTTATATTCGCGAAATGGTCTAACTATGTCTAAGGACATCATAGAAAAAGTTAAGTTCAAAAATTTTCTGCAAACAGTAGGCTATAGGGCTAGGCAAATGTTGATATTTTGCTGGATATCCAGCTCAATTTTCTCTATACCACTGGGTAATTCTTTAATATGAGAACATACGACATAAATTATCGTCATTAGAATGGCTTCCATACATGGAATATAAATAACTTTCCAAGAGGTAAGAAGCCCAATCCTGGATTTTATCACTTATCATGAATAATTGTTGGGCTTTCATGATTGATAGCTCAATTTTATTATTTATCATGATCGTTGTTGATTATTGTCCTTTATCATTTATCATGAATGATAGTTAGTTTTTCTTCAGATGTAAACGTCATCAAAAAATTCCGATTATATTAAAATCATTGAATAAATAATTAACAAGGAAGCGGTAGAAACTTAACCACTAGCTGACAGGAATTTTAAATGTGTTAGTGAGCAATAATTTTACAAAACACTACAATTAAATGATAATATACACTTCAAGCTTTTGAAACAACACTATTTGATATTCCGAATGTTTATTAATAATAATAAACTTTAAAAAGTTGCTGAACTGCCGGAATTCAATGCTTACTTTCAGAAACGTCAAAGAAAATGCAAGTTAAATCTGACTGTCAGTGAGTGGCTTACTCACGTGCAATGTATTTGCAAGATATTTCGCTTCCTCAAATATTCAATGATTAATATGTAACCCACAAGACACCCAATATTTGCAGTTATTTTCCTCTCTGAATCCATTTTAAGTGCTTGCTATTTTGAAATAAAAATCAAATCACTTTATATAAATCACAGTTGCTGATTATTTCAAAACTTCATCAGCACACCAATAGTCTGATGTGGCACTTGCCTTAGGCATATATTCTGATTTTATTCATTGCAAATTTATTTTGTGGTTGATGAAAATTATAAATCAAAATGACTATAGTGAATATAAAAGTACGGCAATTTGTGGTGAAATGTCAAAATATGCTACTAAAATATATGTCGAAGCTTCGGAAAAAGATCAGAATAACCCCCCAGCTGTAGCCAATTCATATTTATATAGACTTTTTAAATATAAAATATGTCGTGATCTAAAAACGCGGCATAAAACACATTCAAACACCCTGGGGTAATCGATTAGCACGGGGAGGCTAAACTGATGAGTGCAATAATATGTCTAATGTTATCCATGAGTGAATTACGGTCATTTTGATAGATTCTAGCCCTTGCTCTAAAAATTATTCTTATAAATGAAGTGTTCATATTGAATGTAGTGGAATGTGTTGAAGGGTATGCGATTTGAAAATTATAAAAATTCAAATAAGACTATGTCCATGGAAAAAATGCTTAAATATTTGCACGACCGAAAAGTGATTGCAAACCAATTTTCTCTCAATTGGATCCATCGTAGCAGTTTTCAGAGAAATAAAAAAGAAACGAATAACAAAAAAATAAAAATTACTAAAAAACAAATTAGATTTTTAATGCGAAACCTAGTAGGATAATTTACTATACCATTTACAACCTAAAATTGATAGAGAAACAAACTTGTGTTTTCAAGATAAGATATTTTGTTATTGTGAATTTTCAAATATGTAAAAAATTTTCTAAATATGATATACCTACATACTCGTACATGGCAGAAAATCTTACCACAGACTTCGAGGAGTCTCTTACACATTGAAAACAAATTTTCTGCCAAATTGGCCAATCGTAGCGCAAGATTTGCTAAACTAGCATATCAAATAGTATATGTTAGAAATATAGCTTTGAAAATTGATAAATGGATGAATCTGAATAACATTACTTTTTTTTATAAAAACTATAAATTGTGGACTCTCCTCTTTAATTTGACATAATACACCTCTGCCCTAACCCGAGGGTTACAAGAGATAGTACAGCTTGCATACAAGCCTCCCTTCCATTGCGATGTTAAACTTGACAGCAGAAGGCAGTTCGCTTGATGTCTAATCATCTTGCATGCAAGTTTATTTAAAAAACGTAACTGAGACGTAAAGTCTTACATGTATTGGAAAATTGTAGGAAATTAAAGGAAGTAGCAGGCTGATAAAAACCCATGAAAAAATGAAGAAGAAATTGTTGGTGAATGATGCAATGCAAATAATCCCAGAAAATCTCATTTACCAAATAAATTTATCAATTTCTCTCAAGTTCGCTGAAAGCTGAGCCGCCAGCATGGCAGTACAGGTTACACGTGCAAGAAGTATGGCAGTGCAGCTTTCCCGCAAGCTGTACTATTACCTGTAACCGCCGGATAACTGTACCCATTAAAAAATTAGACGATATGTTTTTTTTTTTAATGAAGTTTTTTTATTACTGAAGGGAACAAATTATCTTTGACCTGAATATTTTAAAGGCTAATAACATTTTGACGATTACAATTAGCGCACAATTTTACGCAGTTATTATAAAAATAAAAAAAATAAGATAGAATTAGTCTAAGACCAATTCTTATGTTACCCTAGTTAAATGGCCGTAAGAAATTTCGCATGGTCACCCATCTGGGCAACCTTGATTTTTGAAATTCGTCGGACAAAAAAAAAATTATTACAACCAATTCTATAGAATTTCGAACTCGGAAGAAGTTTTTAGTATAATAAAAATGTCTTAGACTGATCGTTTGTTTTTTTCCTCAGTGTACGTAAAAACCTAAATTTTTATATGGGAACACCAAGAAGTTGTTGCCGAATTTAGTCCAGTTTTGAAATTTTATTTGCCATTACTATGAAGACACTGTGTACCAAATTTCAGCTCTCTATGTGTCGCGCTCTCAGGCAGTGTCCAAATATATAGTGGAAAATGATTTTTTTTTGTATGGCAACCCCACGAAGGAGTTACCAGATTTTTCTCATTTTCGAACTTAATTTCACTTTTTTTTTAAAGTCTGTTTAGAAAATTACAGTTCTCGAGTTATCGTGTGGACAGAGAGACAGACAAAGAGACAGAGAGACAGACAAAGAGACAGAGAGACAGACGGACATGCAAAAATCAAATAACTTTTAATATTATGAAAGAGTGTCCAATTCATTTTGCTCTACCATCATTATTTGTGTGCGTTATAAACGGAATGACAAACTTAGTATACCCTATAGACTTCATCTAGGTTATAAAAACGTGGTCAAAGTAAAAAAAAAAGGTAAAGGAATCCGAAATTTTTATTTTAGACAACCATAACTCCAGAGAGGAAAGAAATGTGGATTTGGTTGACCAGTCGTTGGAAAGGTCATGTGGTCCTTCATGTAATGAGTTCTTAACAGTAACCTTAGACACTGTAATTTTTAACACACAGGATGTTTTGTGAAAAACTAGCATATATTTTTAATACCCCTGTAACTGCGAAACTGTTAAGATACCGCCCCTCCCCCTCCACACTCCTTCCGTAAATTTTTTTTATATGGTCGTATGAGTACTATCTCTTTGGCCCTATAGACCATCATGGCGGAAACAACCTGTATAGATTTAGGATAGGTACGGAGAACTAGGAATGTAACGTGCCATCCAATATCGCGATATCCGATATATCGTACGATATTTTTAATTAAATAAAAAATCCTAAACTGAGGCTGAAATTTGTTTAAAAACTGCTCTATATGTCTTAAACGACGCATTATGATACTCTGAGCATATTTCAATAACAACAGTTTTTTCTGGGAAAGCTTTGGCGATGCGATGTACTTTGACTTTCTTGGATGAAAAGGTGGACTTTTTGGCGCTGGTGATTGTGCGCAATCGATTCGGCGTGGAAAATGACTTCTTATGAGAAAATTGTTCAGAACAGAGCACTAATGTTCCTGAAAGAAAGAATAAAATATATGTATATATACGAAATATAGTAACTGGGGTGTATGTGACCCAATCGCATGAAAATTGGTTTTCCGGCGACAAAAACGTCCCGAGAAACTAAGATTTTATTATCAAAATTTTTTTCTATTAAGCGGGGGAAATCTATGGGGATTGGATATACCTTGAACAATTTTCTTTAATGGAATGGTGGAGTTTTTGGCTCGTGATTATGCGAAATCGATGCGTCGTAGAAAATGACTTTCTATGAGAAAAATGCTCAGAACAGAGCACTATTATCCCTGAAAGAAAGAACGGAGAAAATATATGCGAAATGTAGTAGCTGGGGTGGATGTGACAAAAGTGCATGAAAATGGCTTTTCCGGCGACGAAAACGTCCCGAGAAAGTCTTCTGAATCAGGAAAAGAGTACACCTCTCGATTGTACATGGCTAGGCCTTTACCCGGGGGTTACACCGGCAAGTACAGCTTGCATGCAAGCCTCCCTTCCAACACGATTTTTAACTTGACAGCGGAAGGCAGTTCGGTTGATGTTGATTGTTGTTTGATGCAAGTTCATTTAAAAAATGGCATTAAGACGTAAACTCTTGCGTATATTGGAAAATTATGGCAATAAAGGAAGTATCACAATGATAAAAACCCAAGAAAAAAGGAAGATGAAGGTGTTGGTAAATGATGTATTGCAAATGATCCCAGAAAATTTCATGTTCCCGGTATAAATTTACGAATTTCTCTCAAGCTTTTCGTTTCCGACATTTTGAAAACTGTATAAATGTCAAATTACTATCTCCCAGCTGCCATAATTTTTCATGATGCAAGTTCGCTGAAAGTTGCATGGCAGTTGGATTACACGTGCAAGAAGGATGACAGTGCAAGTTGCATGCAAGCTGTACTTGCAGGTGTAGCCCCCGGGTTAATTTGATTTGCAATTGCATAGTATGCATTGCAATATACTTCACTTTGTGCCAATTTTAGAGATGCCAAGTTTCGAACTGAAGACCTAGCAATATACCAATGCTAGTGCAAGCAAATAGTTCAATTTTAGATATTGTACGTTTTGTGATCGGAGGGCTGTGTGAAGATAGGGTTGGGGTGTGAAAATAAAAATATGAAAATGGAATTCAATCGACCACCCACTTAAGGGAGTAACTTCAACATAGCAAAGCATACCCTAGTCTGATACAGGAAGGAAGATAACATAAAAGAGGACTTAGAACCACTTGAAGTAGAAAAAATTATTTTCGCTTAAGTAACATTAAAAGCGATATCATAAAATGGCCTATAAACTATCGAAAGAAACAATGTCCTTTAAGTAGATACAGTTTTCACCTTACGTCACTCGGGAGATTAAAGAGCAGTATATATTTACTAATCTAAGAGCATACCAAACCATAATAAGTAGATAATCTCATCATTGCTCATCACTCTTGTCACTGATAAATCTAAGCAAATCAAGTATTGTCCTGACTTGCAATATAATTAACTATCAAATCGCTACGATTCAAGTAATAAACTAGACACAGCTTATGACTCCTCTTTTCGCCGTAGGTTCTCTCTAATCCCTGATACTTCAGTTGAGATTACATTTCCATATCGATCTCCCTTACAATAGGTTCAAGGCAGAATTATGCCAATAAATCCACTTCATTTCATTCTTAAATGGGTGGGTATTAATTGGAACATTTGTATAACCTGCAGCAAGAAATTGATAAATATTATTGCAAAGTTGAACCCGGTGTATATCCAGCGCTTAGGCCTCGGCACAATTGCTATGTGTATGCCCTCTCGTAGGTCCATTAATCATAAAACACAACCAATAGAAATCAAACATCTTCGCCGTAGTGTTGCGAATTATGTAACATGTTCAGCTAATTGCTCTCGAGAGACCTCGTTGCACCGAGGAACTATGTAAGTAATCTGCAGAAGTGCAACACGTGGGCCTTATTTCATGGTGGAGCTATGTAATTGCAATAATTATTATATGCGCGCCAACGATACGATGGAGCTACATTGGGGGCTGCTGTAGCAGCTACTTGGCCCGAGCTAAAACTGACGTAAACACAAATTACTGTAAAACCGCATCCCGCACCAAATAGGTACTCCTCGTAAGAAAATATCATTCGTTTACAGATTCGTATAGGAAGGATCGCTGCTGCAGCAGCAGTGCAGCGGCAGCAATAGGCACTGGATACTGGTTATGTTATAAAATATACTTGAGCATTTGTTGGCTACAAGAAGTCGCTGCAACAAAAAGACTCCATGGCATAAATTGCATCTTGACAAGGGCAACAACTTTCTAACAATAAACCAATAAGACAACGCAGCGGTGCTAGTGCATGTTCTGAAAACATCTGGGCCCTGGGCGGGCGGTGAGCGGTTGAGGGTTAGACGATGCGGCAGGCGTACAAGAAGTGACATCGAGTTTCTAGGTTCCCGCAATATTATTATGCTAAATCTACGGCGCATATCGTATCAGGTGCTGGAATATGTCAGTATTAGCGGGAGATAAATCGACAGCAAGTGCACCACTATCGGGTAAATCTAAGTGAGCCGTGAGCCCGCCAATATCAACAAAAGTGCATGGCGCAACGTGCCGTTAGCAGCAAAGCAATTCGTTGTTTTTTATTTTATTTTTTATTTTTTTACTTTGCAGGCACTCAAATACGAATTGAGATTATGCGCATGCGTTTCTTGGTCAACCTGTGCAGATGGGACTAACTATAGTATAAATACTATATACTCATAGTCAACCAATGCAATCAGCTGTGGAGTAGTAAAATAGCAAAACTGAGGTTAACTAGTTACAGATTGTGTATATGTTGTGCAATCTGCATCATGGTGTGAAGCAATGTTTACAAACTCTGCGGTCGTAAAAAACCAAAATCAAACAACTTTTGCGGGATACGAACAGCAAAAATAGCAATAAGTGAGGCTTGAGTTGAGCAAATAATTATAATTGTTGCTAGTTAGTTTGGTGTACAATTTGGGTTTATGTTGTCGTATAAGCTGCAAAACAGTTTAATGTGGAGTGAGTTGAAAACCACAAAATCGAGTTCAGAGACCAAACAAAGAAGGCAAATTTATGTGTCGATTTACATAGTATTAAATGGGAGCGGGTCAGAGGGAAGAAATAGTGAGAAAATTTATATTTTATTTTTAACATTTTTATTATGTAACTTCCTAAAGTTTTATAGATGACATAAAACGAATTTTATGTAAATTTGTAAATAACTGTATCAAGCAGATAATCTGAGGATAATACTATTTCAATGAATACTGTTTTTGTCCACATTAATTTCATCAATTTCAATTGGATTATGCACGATTTGTAAATATATGAGAAACTCGACGAAGGCAACTAAGTCTCACATCGATTTTCGCTTCGGTGTTGAGTCCAAACCGAACCGCCAAACGTCAAATGTCGTGGTATATTTCAAATATATTGTAATTTGTTGTTTGGACGAAGTTTTTTAGGTCGAATTACAGCAACTTAATAATAACAGCATCTTAATTCGTGAGATTCAAGGATGTAGAGGAAGAAGACAAAGAAATCTGCAGATTAGGAAATCTAGTCTGAATTCTCCGTTTTGTAATTTTGAATAGAGGTTTCTTATCCAACGGTCCTATATTTCCTACCATTTGGAAACGTTCTCTTACGCTTCCAATTCCAAGTCCACCTCACAATTAAATTACTATCGTCCTGTTAGCCTGGCCAATTTCCTTACTAAGATATTGGAGAAAAGTCTGTATAGGCAAGCTATGGATAATATTTAAGATAACAATATGTTATCTTCGTGGAAATCAGATTTTCGTCCAAAACATAGCTGTAGGTACTACTAAAAGTAGTAATAGATACTCATGCGGCTCTCGGTAATGAACAATTATTATTTATAGTCTTGCTCGACTTATCTAAGGCATTTGGTTCTGTGATCATTCTAATTGCTCGACTTATCTAAGGCATTTGATTCTGTGATCATTCTAATTAGCTTCTTAAACTATCCAATAATTTTAGGGCTTCATCATCATCTGTAAAATTAATTGGCAGCTTTATGTTAAATCACTACCAGGTAGAGGTACGAGTTTCTCATTCTACTCCATCTTTTTTTCAACCTGGTGTTCCACAAGGATCAGTCCTTGGTTCACTGTTATTCAGCATATAGTACATAAATGACCTTCCGCATATTATAAAAAAAACTCCTCTATACATCTGTGTGTTGATAATGTTCAACGACATTTTAGTACGTGTTTCGGACTAATGGGCGATTGTGTTAATGAGGTTTTTTATCGATTGATTACTAGATAGCTAATTGTTACTCTACCCATCAAAATAATATATATATATTTTTCTTTTTAAGACAGAGAGGTCCACTGTAATGTCCTGTTAAAAGGCCATTCACCGAAAGATTCCTGTTCTCTTAATGAAGCGCATCAGGTCTTGCTGAGGACGGTTTTGTTTTTCAGCTGATCCACAGATAGAAGGACAAATCCTAGAGTATCCAGCCTGCACCGGGTGAACCGGAGACCCACACAAAAAGTGTTCGGTTATCATGGGCTCTCCCTCCAGGCAGGACAGACACTCAAGGTTGTCAACAACTCCCATTCTTGTTAGATGAGCGTGAAGTGAGCTGTGGCCGGTGATGATGCCCACCGCAGTTCTACATTGCTTCCTTCCGCGCCCCATAAGAAAATTAAAGGTATTCCCATTGGGCCCAGAAAAAAACACTTTTGTACACCTGCAAGTACTCTGGTTCGCCCATCTCTGCTGATGCTTTCTATCAGCATCCGCTTTGATTTAAAACCCGATACTCGTTCCGTTCCAAGGAACGGAGAATCAGAGCCAGCCCTAGATAAAAGGTTAGCCCTTTCATTCCCCATGATACCCATGTGACCAGGAACCGACAGAAGGGACACCATGTTGTGGATGCACAACTTATCCACAGGCAACGTGCAATCCGCCAATAACTTAGATGTTATCCGTGGGCCAATCAGAGCCCTCAACGATGCGTGACTATCCGAAAGGATAGCAATGTTCTTCCCCATTGATATGGCGAGGACTTCAGCCTGGAAGACAGTGATGTATCCACCAAGTGAGTACTCGATCCCAGTATCAGGCTGAGTAGACACCCGCCCCAGCTCCCTCATAAGTGAGAGACCCGTCGGTGAAAATTTTTAGAGTGGACCCGGGAAGGCTCGATAAAGCATTTCCCTAAGTCCACGATTCGCTTACAGGAAAGCTCACAGAAAAACGACGCCAGAAATGAAGCTCATCGCATCATGTGGATTTTCCAAGTCCAGCCCATACGCGAGAGAGCAATGAGACGAGCCAGTCCAGACATACTTCCAACATTCCCATGAGCGCAATCTGCACACAGCCCTTTTGGCATCTACCTGAATGACAAGATCCAGACGTGGCAGATTAAATAATGGGTACAAATTATATTTCTTGGTTGTTTGTAGAGGATTTATCGAAAAATCTGATATCCCGCCAGTGATGCTCAGCAATATGACATTGGTGTGTTGATTGTGTAAAGAACTTAGATTGCGTAAAGAACTTAAACTTAACTCAAAGTTTAGCTGCTGTAATTATGTAATTCAAATATTGTGGAAAACATGTTGCAGTCTGCACCAGTTGTAGATTATGCTTGTTATGCTTAATTTTAACTATGATAGTCTTATTTGTAGCGGCCTTGATTCTGTATGTCGAAGAAAACTGGTACTGACTTTTAATGTTATGGTGCGTTACATTTGCACGAGACACTGCATTTCCTGCACTCGGCTAGAAATCTTCAAGTCCTTTCTCCAAGCTGTATTTCGGGGTATAGTGAGCGATCGTTTATTGTCAGGAATATCATTAAATGGAACCCCTTGCAATTAAAGTTCACCTCATTTACCCCAGTACGAAATTTGTCAAAATATTAAAGAATTATAATATTTTGGAATATTTGGAATATTTGTCCATCATAGAGTAATACAGATAGTTTAGTTTAGTATATTTAAGGATCTTGAATTTATGGTTTGAATGTTTCATTTTGTTACTCCTCCCACTTATTTCCTAACAGTAGTACTAAAATAAAATGCTGAGTTCTTCAGTAGAGCACACACAAGAAATATTATTATTATTATATTTCAGAATAGTCTAATGGACTCTATTAGACTTTAATTAATAAATCATAAAATGCATTCTCCTCTTTTACCTCAAAGAAGATGAAGCTGGCAGATTGCTTTTGTTAAGTTCTAGCCTTGCACAACTCTATCCAAATCCTTCTCTTTGAATTTTACAATTCTTTCTCGTATTCTTCCTGCACTTGGTAACATCAGTTTTCAGATCAACGGGCCCTGGTTTTGTGCTCATACAAAAAACTTGCTACAAAAAGAAGCTTGTGATTGTAAAAAAAAAAAAAACCTAATATTATGCAGCTAACGATGGACTCCTCCAACCTCCAATTAAATACTTTTTGCATATTTATAGACGTACCAAACTTAGTTAAATAAAAAATTAAGCAATGAACACATTAAAATATAAAATGAATTGTTTAGTTTTAAAACATTTTTTTTTGCCTCAATTTAACCAATATCAAGCCAAAACATTGATAATCTTACCTTCATTGACTGAGCAAACTTATCCTTACGTAGTAGGTACTGACTGATGTTTCTCTGGTCATTGAGCCTCGTAAATAGCAACGAGAATAATCTGATTTATTATTTTGTTAGCATCGTTAGATCTTAAATTAATGGGAAATGTTTTAAAATATTTGCATATTTTTTTTATAATGAATTTTGATTTAATTATTTTTGGTTATCTTTCGTGTAAGTTCACCTGACTTGGTTCAAAAGTAAAACAAACAAAAAAGAAAAACAAAACCTGTAAATTTCGTTACCAATGAATTATCTCGACAATTTCCTTGACTCTTGGCAGAAGGAGAGCTCTATTAAAACCTGTGCTAAATACTCCCATCCCATTTTTAAATCTAAAAATGATGTCCTGTCATCAACAGAGCTACTACTACTCATATAACTTGGACCAAAATTGATTTCAGTATTTGATCCAGGTAGGCACAGTTTTAAAATAAAATAAAATAATAAAATGAAATAAATTAAATTCGCGTAAAATTGCACTTTCGTTCTACTAACACTTCAAGGTTAAAATAGCAAAACAAAAGAGTTTGATAGAATTTCTTATTACTATTTTTAGCTAATTTAAGTTTTGTGTCAAAATGGACCTGATGACTACTTTCTTTATCCTGTGGATCAAAGTTATGTCTTTAAAAATGATTGACGTTGGATAGATCAAATTGTAAAAAATGTTTGAAACTTTTTATTGTAAACACAGAATTTTGTTTTCTATTTAAAAAAATTGAATTTGATTTTTATATTATAATTTGTAGTACCTATTTGCGTAATACGGAAATCTACTCGTATTAAGATCGATTTTTTTTTATTAAAGACACTGAACCGAAGACATCAGTAATCTTTTGATTACAAGCTAAAGTTCCCTGTTCTTAGGATGGGATTCCCTCTTATAAGTTTGTAATTCTTTATTGTTTTTTCATCTTTCTAATGTTTTTTTAGTTTAATATTTGTAATTTTATATTATTTTTTAATCTTTTATTCATTTTTTTTATTTAGTTTTTATATATTATAAATATCCTTTTTCTTAAAAGAAAAAGAATGCTGGAATTCGAACTTGTTTATGACAGAGTCTGGGCTTTTTTATATATTAACTATAACTTTGCAAGAAATCTTATTTTGTACTAACAAAATATTCAACTTAAAAGTAAACAAAACAACAATTATCAAAAAGTAAAATAAACAGGTGAATTCCCAGATTACTCATAACCTGGGAATATAGCACAAATGCTTTTCCAACTTACATAATACGCTGTAACCTCAATCCAAGGTTTTAAAAAGAAAAAGATAAAACAAGAATTGAAAAAAAAAACAAATATAACAAAAACTCACCATAAAGCCGCCTTCTATCAACAATATTTACATTTGTCATCAACTTAAATTATATAGCAAAAAGGATAGGTGTAAAATTCGTGTACGTATAATAAGCCTTTTTCTTTTGAGGACACGGGAGGGAAATGACAAGAGGGCTGGGTGTTTAGGTTTTGTCAGTTCGACATTTCTGACATTTCTGAATTTATTTGAATTTACGAAAACAACTCGGGTGTTATTTTAGTGATTTTGTGAGTGAAAGCGTGATTAAAAATGATTTATAGTTTTGTAATAGTGCGAAACAATAGTGAAATATTTTTTTGTCCAAAAGATTTAATATAATCGGGACTCCGGAGTCTAAAATTATGGTGATGAATTGCGTTGTGCTGTGCTGCAGAAACAATCCGAGTTATTGCCGTAGGAAGTCATTTTTCAGGTGTGTTTAATAGTTTCAGTAATAAATTATAATGTTTTAAATAAACATTAAGCGAAATTGTTATAAAAATAAACAGCTGTGGTAAAAAAATTTTACATTTTCCAATGACGGTTTGTTTACTTACAATTGAATTGTCAGTGGGTGTCTATAAGATATCAGCTATACATTATATATATATTATATATACATTATATATATATATATTATATATATACGGTGACAGGAAATTACGATTCTACTACTTTTAGAACAATGCTGAAGTTTTTCTTCCTCATAGCCTATCCTTTTTACTTTATAATCTTAAATCATCTCTTTCTACACAGAAAGATAAGCAAAAATTCACAAATTCTCTAAAGCTCTGTTTACCCTCTACATTTGCCATGGTATAAGTAGAGTAATAGAAAAATCAGCGTTGGGCTCTTAAAAGTCAAACTAGATAGAACGGCCGTATTAAAGCCAGTTGAAATAATGGAGATTTAACTTAGGAGCTATGAGCCTTATCAATATCAATAGATTTTCATTGCAAAAATTTACATTGTATAAATCATAAATAGAGCATTTCAGCTCACAATCGGAACTACGTCCTGAGCAGTCAATCTAAATAAATCAGTCGAATCAAAGCCAAATTGAAGTTTTATATTCAATATATACAGGCTGTACCAAAAGTCACGCCTGCGTGTAAAAATTGAATAACTCTTGTATTTATTTTAAAAATCGTGGTTCTATTCACTGATATCGTAATATCTCTAGACAGTTAAATTCTTGCTTCTTCAAAATTTTAACAGCGCTATTAAAAATATGACATTTGACTGCATGACACTTCAATCAGCTGATATCGAAATTAAATTTATTTAAGAGAGGCTAAGGCCTCCCTTAAAATTAAATTTAAATTAAATTTTCATTAAATCGACTCGGTAAGTGTGGTTGGTGAATAGCTTTAATTGAATTTTGTTTTTTTTTTTAATTTGCTTGGTGAATACGGCTCTAGTGCTGAAGTTGTAAAAAAATCAGACAAGAAAAATTTCGTTCCCCTGAGTGACTGTCGTCAGTGAAAAGTCACATAAAGTGAAGTATACAGCATTGTGTACGCCTAGGCCCTCTGACATCTATCAAATAAACAAATTCAAAATAAAAAATTAACTTTCGAATTTTTTTCAAAATAGCTTCAATTTGTAACGCAAGAAGATTAGATTTTCGATCACTTTTACATCGTTTTCTTCTACTGTGCAAGGATTTAGAATCGGTCACTTTTCTTTCTCATTTTTCTTACCAATTCTGTAATATCTTGTACCGTCACAGATTATGTCAAATAGTCTTCAAAAAGTGTATTCATGCCAACAACGACTAGAACTGATTCATATCAATGAAACCGCCGCCGATGTTAATTTAGTATTTAATTGATACTCAGGAGAACAGAATAAAAGGCTCTACCTGTCACAGGTCGGGGTAATGTGAACTCACTTAAAAAGTTTTGATTAAAAAAAAAAGCAATCGAAAACAATTTGCAAAACAAAAAACTTCATTCATTCCTTCATTAGTCAAATTGACAGTAGTAATGATATTTTCCGGTTTTATGATAACAGGGGGGGGGCAACCCAGTAAAAGGCAGCAAGTTTTTAATGCCGTATATCAATTATGAAATTATTACCATCTTTAGTTATTAAGGCTAATTTGTTACGACTACCAGCACTCTGGCATTACCGAAAGCCAGCCCTAAATATTTTGTACTCAATGTGGGATAATCACCACCACCGCCACTAAGGGGTCGAAATTGAGTGGTAGTTACCACTGACAAAACTCCATCATGAGTCTCGTCGCAGTTCACGTAAATTGTAATTATCAAGAGTAACATAACACAGAGCCAAGGTAACAAAGCTAGCAAAAAAAAAAAAAAAAAAAAAAACCACTTGAGCTCACTGCCCGGCCGGCCAGAGTTAAACCTCTCTCATATGGCAGAAATCATTAACCTGTATATCGTAGGTATGGAGTATGGTGTATATGGTGGTATGGGATCAGAGGGACTCTCCCTTTGACTATTTTCGTAATTATTAAACCAAGGGTGGAACATTGTAAAAAAAAACAACGTTCAATGCATTTTCCTTCATATTTTTTGTGTGGCATCATTTGAACACCTGCATTTATAGAGTAGTTCTACTCCAGTATGTTTTATACACACTAAGGGCAATGACAGTTCGTGTTTCTTCTTTTCATCGCCCGGTCTCCTCGAGTGATTCTTCGAGGTAAGGTTTTTAGCATTTTATACCTGAAATCGATTATGCAGCCGATGATGTTTTGTCCTAACTCTCGATGGGTTGGTTTTTTTTCTCTTCTCTCAATTCTATCAATTTACGTATGAACGAACCTTGTATGCATATACTGGAGAAAAAAAAACTGAGAATAATTGGTTTACACTCGTCTTCACAAACATCTCCATTGCTGTCAGCAGATTAGGCCATATGCTAATATTTTGGAAGTCAAATCCGAAAATAACTTAGAATTAGAGGAAAGATTAGCAGAAAATCATAACCGACACAAGTGTAACCAAGGGGGCTGCTATTCTCCCCTAAAAGGTTGCATCTCACTGCTTATATTATTTAATACGGAAATTTATTTACACTGCCATGATTTAGCATATTCATGACAATGGTAGCAATTATGGGATCCGATTAGGACCGACTTGCTTTATTATTCTATAAAAAGAAGCTTCTCTTCGAGCACATGAAATTCGTATATATGCGAAGAGGATGGACAAAATGTGTTCAATCAGGTGAAGATGATTTGCACTTGTAGCCTATATTTCTAGATCTAACTGCAAAGTTGGTCTTATGTGGCAGCATTTTGTGCACCCTAAACTATCCTGAAAGTGGACTACACCAGACTACACATACACGGACCTATTGAGAAAAGCTATCCTCAATAATGTAACTATTCCGTGCCGTGATATGCAGATTGTGCACGTGTTCGACTTAATGACAGCGTTTTTATTTTTATTTTTTTTTTATTTTGACGTTATTTGAATTTTACGCGACAGATGGTCGCATAGGGGATGAAAGTAATTCCTCATACTCATGCAGACATATCCAATGGACTTTCTGTGCATTTGTGTCCCTGGTCTATGAATATTTTTTTTTTGCATTTTTCCTTATTATTTAACGGTGGTAATGTAAGGGGACAATTGTACATAGGCGCATACAGGATACTACCACCGTGCTCGGTCGGTATTTTATTAAGATCAATTCACATTACTCATAAAGTGCGTTTCTTTACCGCTACCTTTAATTGGACAAAACTATGCAGTTTTCTTGTGCTCTTTTACCTTAAATAGGGTGCATCAAAATATTGTAATTTAATATAGTAGAAGACACTTGGTCCTCCATCAAATAGTGTGCGACACTATTCAATTGCGTTGCTATAGAAGGGAATAATAAGGAAGGCGCTTGTGGTATATTTATGAGTATAGGCACGCTTAATGCGGAGATGGATGGTTAAAAAAAAAAGATGCATTTTATGCAATAACTATGAACACTTGGTATTCTTGGCTCGCGAATGCATGGAAATTCTTATTATTTTTTTTTAACATAAGAAAAATTTTGCGTGACTAGAAATGGTAAAACTGTTTCTAGTGCAAACCTAGCGCAGATGTAAATCGATGATTTGATCTATTTCGTTGCGCTATGGGAACCAGTTAATATGCGTATTGGCATCTGTCTTGTCGCGGTTATTTTTATTAAGCATAGTTTTATGTAAATTTTCATGTGAATTATGTTCTTGATTAGTCCAGTAGTGCATGTCTTATCATAGTCTATATGTATGCATGATGACATCTGGATTGTGCAAATCTTGATGTTTGCCTAATAAAAAAATAAAAATAAAAAAACGGAGGAATTTTCAACTTAAGAAGGGTAATTTAAGTGTTCGTGACATAAACGTACAAGTTTAGGATTTTAGAGGAAACGGTTTTATTATTTCAATGGAATAATTCCTTTTTAATTCAACACATTTAATTAGTGCTGTTCTTATACATATGTATATTAATTCGAATAATATAGGATGGAAACGGTTCGTGCATTATTTCTTAATTGAGTGCCCTTTCCACCAGGTGGGCTTGGATTGTACGGCTGACCTCTTGTACAATGCTTATATTAGCTAGCGCATTTTATCAGTGACCAATCTAATTCTATAATTTATTAATAGTTCCTTCAATCCTTCAAAGGATATAGGATGGATGTGAATGGTCTTCAATGAACCGGTGCAATAGCTTCTAGCTGACTCTTTGATTTCCCTATTGATGCGACTTCAGTTCTGATCTCTTTCAAGTAGTTTTATATGACCAACTTTTTATTGGTTAAAATCTTAATTGCAATGTTGAATTTCACTTTCTTTCTTTTTTTTTTTATTATTGTCAAATTATATTTTGATTTAACCGTCTTCAAAGCTTTACACTCGTTCACTTTTAAACATTGCATGTAGTCATCGTATAGCAAAAGTTTGCAATTATGATATAGTTGTGACCTTTAACATTTCGAGACCATTTATATGTCTATTAGATGTATATTTTGGTCTTTTCTAGAAAATAAAAATAAAAATCATTTGGTATGTCAACCGTTTGGCTAGTAATAGCTATATACCAAGCGACAATATTTGTCTGGAGACTTAAAATCGGCTGTGATGAATTACTCACCACCCAGCCACCCTTTTAAGTTTCTGTGCGTTGAAGTTAGGTCTAGTTCTGACAATTGTGTGGTAATTGCTGCTTACTGCCCTCTAATTGCTTCTCTACAGACAATGCATTGGAATTCGAAGATGTTATTGCTTCTATCACCCATAGGTATAATAAGGTAAATATTGGGATTGATTTCAATGTCAATCTGTTGCTGTGTAATATACCTCCAGAGAACTTCCTGCATCTTATCCAACGGCTTGATCTCAAGCAAGTTAATAGAATTCCCAACACCTGTTGTAGTAGTAGTATTTATTAGTTTCATAGAACTTTATGAATAACATTTCATTTACCGTACTTCACAGCTCTTTAGACTTAATTTAATTTAATTGACCGCTAATATAAAAATTTAAATATAATTATTTTTAATAGAAATTCTGCTAGCTTTATCTTAAATAGGTGCATTTTGTTCTCGGCTTTCAGTTCACCTGGTAAATTATTGATATACTGTAGTCCTCTATACCTTCCTATATCCCCTGCTTTTGTTCCATTCTCTTGGCCTGAAATTATTATTTTGCCTTAAATTTTACGGCTGCGCTTCAGATACATATACTACAACATTTATATTTAAGTAGGCCTGAAGTAAATTATATTTGATTTTAAAGATGAAAACCATTGCATTATATGTTAATCGCTGTTTTACATTCATCCACTGTAGGGTCTCTAACATATTCTGGATCGGCGTGTACAAATTACATTTAAAAATCATGCACATAGCTTTGTTTTACAACAATTGAAGACGTTCCTTTACTTCATTCGCCGAGCTTGCATATAAAAGTGTTGTACAATATTGAAAATGTAGTAAAACCAATGCATTATAAAACATAATTTCATTCCTTACACTTAACATATTTCGTATTATTTTTAAAAACCCGATTTTTGGCGATTTTGCAACACATATATATTCTGCATGTTGTTTAAATTTCAGTTTATTATCTAATATAATACCGAGATATTTAAGATTATCCACACATTTAACATTAATTCCATCTATCCGTACCGATATGTTATCAACACAATTAAACTTCATACAGTTAGACTTTGCAAGATTTAACTTTAATTTATTCATCTTTAATCAGTTGTTAACGCTTTCTAAGTCTGCATTTAAATTAGTGCACATACTGGAAATGTTCTTACCACTTATAAATTAAAGTGTTATCCGCGAATAACGACATCTTACTATGACTAATCACATCCTTAACATTATTAATATATAACAGAAATAGAATAACACCCAGTACTGAACCTTGTGGTACACCAAGCTTAACTTCGACTGACTCTGAGAATATGTTATTCATCTTAGTTCTCTGCGATCATTCTGATAGATAATATTCAAACCACTTATATTCTACTCCCTCTATTCCATACATTGAAAGCTTCTGTAACAAGATTTGTCTGTCTAAGGTCTCAACGGCTCGTTTAAAATCTAGAAATGCAGCTATAACAGCATAACCGGCATCTAGTTCCTTCTTCTAGTAAAATTTTATCCAATTTAGTGCGGTTTCACATGAGTGTCCACCTCTAAAACCTGACTGTTCTTCGGCTAATGAATTATTCGATTCGATGTACTCCACTAGTGTTTTAGCTACATCTCGTTCCAATATTTTTATATATTTATCGGACGAAATTCTGCACAATTACTTATGTTAAGTATCTTCTAATATGGGACAACTATCGATTCCTTCCAGATTTTAGGGAAAATATCTGTCTGTAGCGATAAGTTTATAATTTTCAATAGCACATGACCTAATAGTTCTATTGATTGGAAGATTATATCACAGTTTAAATAATTGAAGTCTTTCTTCATATTGAGCTCTTTCAATATATCACAGATCATTTTTGTATGACAATATTCCATTGTAAATCTAAAAGGTGTCCTTCTATTTGGTAAATCATATTGCACAGTGGGAATTGAATCATTAATTTCTCTAATACTATGATAAAATATATATTGAACTTATTAGCTATTTTTACTGGGTCTCGTATATATTCTTGATCAAATCCAACTTCCTTGAAATCACTTACTTTATTTCTGCTTATAACAAGATTTTTAATTGCTTTCCATAGTCATTTCTGGTCTCCTGAATGCGTTTCTAATTGTTTTTCTATGAAGTTATTTTTTTGATCTTATTATTTATCTCTTATATGGGTTTCTAAGGATATTGTACCTATGCCAATCCTCCCTGTTGTGACTGTAAATAGCTCTAACTCATGCGAATACCAACGAAAGTTAATGTTCTCCGTAAAAATTTTCTTTGCCGTCATCCGCTGCAGACAATGTTTCAACTTTTCATCAAATGAGTTTGACAAATCATCAATGTCATCAATGAGGAAAACATTCTCAAAATTAACTTAATTTAAGAGATCCTCAAATTTAATTTTGCTGTATTTTATAATGTTAGATATTTTACTATTATCAGATTTATCTCTCCTAGCTTTAATTTTAATTTTGAGACTCTCTTTTATGGTTCCTATCAACATTTACAGATGCATTCATAATATCTACTCCTGGGAGCACGTAATCAATTAGGGTCTGTGAATCTCTCGTTATTCGAGTTGGTTGTGTAACTAATTGTTTTAAACTTTGATCAGCGATAACATTTCTTATTAAATTGTGATTACTATCATTTCCTAGAAAATTTATATTAAAATCATCGGTCAAAATAACGTTACTTTCATTCTCCGTCGATTGGGCAAACCAATTTGAATAAAATGTTATAAAGTCACTAACGGGTTTGCTTGGAGACCTGTACAGAACCACGATTGACCATTTTTGATTATTTACCCATATATGTACCTTTAGAATCCATGCCATACCTACTTGCTTATCTCTACTAGAAACCCTGTTTGTTAGATAGATAATATAAAATCACTTCATTGCTTATTTTTTCGTTACTTAATTGCTACAACCATCTTTTTTTTTCAACACTTAACTTTCTTTTATATATGGTTAAAGCCAAGCATTTATAACGTCTTTTAACGTATACTGTACCAAATCATACTCTACTTATCTTTTTCTGACTATTCATGAAATTCATGTAAATTTTTCTAAGCAGCTGAACCCACCTACCTTTTTGGACCATGATTTATTGTTCTTAACGTTTAATTTCATTATGGATGTTAACTCCGCCTCGCTTCCATGGCACAAGATTTATCAATGCGCTGATGTTGACAATTAAGTAGATAAATTTGATCATCTCATTCAATATCTACATGAAAAATACGCTCCACTCCGTTATAGACGGACACATAAGCATAAAATTCCTTGGTTCTGGGAGAAAATTGAAAATTTGATTGCCGAGCGTGAATTTCTTTATCGCAAATATAAATATTTAAAAATCAGTGCAATCAAACTTTAATACAAACGAATCAGAAATTTAGTAACTAGTAAAATTATAACTCCGAAGCGTAATTATTATGGTGGTGAGCTTGATCTCAACTCCCAGCTAGCAAATTTTGTTCCAATCTAAAATGAATGTGTGCTCATGGTGCACGGTCTGTGATTTTAATCCAAATGACCTAAACGAATATTTCGCATATCCCACAACATTATCATCACCACTATCATCAATATTGTGAGTGAAACTCCTGTTTTGGTATCAAATAATGGATTCAGCTTTCGATGCGAGAATTCGGCAGAGGTGTACCGTGTTATTCTCTCAATTAAATCAAATGTCTACGTTCCGGATAACATACCGGGATATTTTCTAAAAAATACTTTTGCCCGTAATACTATCTGTTGTGAACCATATCTTTAATGCAGTTTTAACATCCTCTAAATTTCCAACAAATTGGGAAAGAGCTACTGTAATAGCCATTGCAAAATAGAACTCCCCTAATTGTTTGTCTAATTTTCGACCTATCAGCTCGTTGTGCTTCTTACGGCCGGTTTCACAGTCCAAGCTTAAGCCAGAGCTTAGCTAAGCCACGGGTGTGGCTTAAGCTCAGATCTTACGCCTACTCGGTTTCACAGTACTCAGTAATCAGAGGCTTAGTTAAGCCACAGGTGAAAATTTTTAAGTTGTCAGCACTGCTGTAATTGTAATTTTTTTAAAGCAAATTGCCATTGTATTGTATTTTATTTACCAGTTTGTTGTGGTTTTTATCTGGAAGGATATCAAATCCACAAAGCATTGTTGTAGAATGTTTCGACAACGTAAACCATGTTGCTGCAGTCGGAACCGAGAATAAAAATCAACGTCATCCCATTTCTCGACATGTTGCGGGCGCCTTATTATAATTTTTTCACAGATCACACCTTGTGATATTATATTATACATTTCTTCGTCGATTATATCCTCTGCATCATATAAATAACTCATTTTTGTTTTAAACTGCTTGGTTTCTTCCTAAAACGTCAAATGGAATGCTTACACTGGCTGCCATAACTTTTGAAATATGCACGTTCGTTTAATAAGAAAAATTTTAAAATTTAGGCAAAATATATATTTAGCAATAATTTCCTATGTGCTTCACAGCAAAATCTAAGGCTTAAGCCTTCGAGATGACGGGCTTACGTTAAGCTTGCCTTAAGTCAGTGATATTACTTAAGCCTTGACTGTGAAACCGGCTGATCAAATGCTGGAGAAACTCTTGACTGATCAAATGCTTGACTATATTGAGGGTATGGCAGTCTGGATTTCAACGCATGCACAGCTGCCAAATGGCTTAGTTAAGGATTACCACGGATAGAGATAACTTCGGTATCCTTGTATTATGAGACAACTCAAAAGCTTTTGAGAGAATTAATCACTGTAAATTATTGTAAAAATTGGCCGTGCAATTTAGATTTTCCTCAGTCGTGAAAAGTTTTTTGTCAGATCGAACGTAGTAAATGAAAAATAACAATCTTCTCTCTGACCCCTTATATCTGCCTCGTGGTGTACTACAAGACTAACCTTGGACCATTTCTATTTAGTCTTTATAATAGCGACTTACCAGATGTGATATGCAACGCCAACATACATATGTATGCAGACGATGTTCAAATTTGTCTGTGCTGCCCTATTGGTCTATCCGTTGACTGTATCCTCAAAATCAACAATAATCTTGAGCACATCCATGAATGGTCTTTGGTAAATGACCTTGTCTTGAATGCAAACAAATCATATTATATGATACTCCACAGGCGAGGCTTGGATCCATTAAATATTCCCCAGTTCTCCTAAATAATAATCCTCTGCCTCACTTGGAGCCAGTTATCTTGGAGTCATGCTCAACTCTCGCCTGACCTGTTGCGATTATTATATCCTGGGTAAGGTTTATGGTACACTTGGTGAACTTTGGTGCGCATCGGATTTTCTTTCAATAGTTACCAAAATCAAAATAGTCAAATCTTTAGTTGTTCCATTTTTTACCTATGGAAACTTAGTCTTTCCTAGCCTGGATTCTGGCTGCTCGCAGAAGTTGGAGGTCGCATTTAACAACTGTATAAAATTCGTGTTTGGACTTCAGCTCTTTGATCATATGTGGGAGTAGATTAATATAAAAATTTATTAAAAACGCCTTTTTGATAATATTATGCAAATTTTAATTAGATTTAAAGCTTTTAATATAATGTTTAGAAAAAAAAGGGAATTACGAGATATTTGAATAAATTATTAGAAAAAATCTAGACAAAGTGTTCAAAGTACTTAACACAAGAAAATGTAGTTTGTACAACCGAAAACTCGTAGCTCTTATCTCGTTGCTATCAATTATAATCGTAGCTGTGCGTCGCTGGAACTTATCTGTCTGACTGACTACATGGAGTCAAAATTATAGGAACCGTAACTAGTGTAGATGAAAAACTTTCGTAAATGTCGCTGGCTGCATTCTGTACATCGGTATTGTTGACGATTGGTTATTTTTATTTATTAGAATCTCCTTCATATATCCCAATACAGAAACTCAATACTTGGCTGCCCCTTAAAACTTGCCTTCTGTACCAATCACTAATCTTTCTATGTCGTCTTATATACACCAACAATCCCTCATACCTGGGGAGGAGTATAAGCTTTTTGTGTAGTTCTAGACATGTCCGTATTCTAATCCCTCATTGCCTTACAATCATGGGCCAACGTTCCTACTTTGTTCACATAGCTAACTTCCAGTTGATATACAACGCCCAGTGTCTGTTGGCGCATTTAAGAGGCTCCATTACCGACATTTAACTAATAGCAGCTAGCATCTAATATTATGCTATTTAAATGAAAGAATAAACTCCATATATTATATAAACTACTTGCATAGATAGTTAATTGTTAGTTACACTTCTTAGTAGGTTATTTTGTCATCTTAATTTTGTATGTAGTCTATATTTAACGACATCAATGTCATCCTTATTTTGTCGCTCAGTAGTTTCTTCCAAATAAACATATGTTTCACGTGTTAAAAGGATTAAGTAATTTTGATGTATAATACCTTTAATAAAGAATTAAATTTTTGGCAAATAAATTGTACCTATTGTACGACAATGGAATCCCTAATTAATATAAAAGGAGCTATTTTAAATTTGGACTCAATACAAATTTCAATATTAATTTCAAATCTTCTTCTTTATTTGTTTTCTCAACAACACAAAAACTTAAGGAATGGATAAAACTAGGAAGAGATATCCAAATGAGATGCGCGTGCTAAGGCCCTTTGATTTCTACTGCAAAAATCTAACATATTAGGTCTGTCAGAAATGGAGTATTGTCAAAAGTTTAAATTATCAAGAAAAAATGGAAAAGACGACAAAATTTGAAATTGATGTGCACAGTTCGCCTAGGTCATATCAAAATCTACAAAATAGTAAGTAAAATGATTAAATAAGGTTCATTTATTTTTCGCTCATGATTGGCACCAAATTTCGGCACCAATTCTGACCACAAGTAAATAATTATAATAACACCTGTTGGAAGAAGGACCGGAGCATGGGAGAGGGGAGGGCACTGGTAACGGTCTCTAAACGGAAAATATTTAATGGCTAGGGCAATTACCCCTCAACCATCAGCCTCCAGGGATTCCATGCAACTACTAGGATCATGGTCTTCCGCACAACAGCTGAGAGCTTCTTCCCCAGTGTCGTCGTAGTGAGGTTCAATTTTTCTTAATTAACCAATTAGTTTTAATTTACAATATTTTTAGCAAGAATATTACCGGCCGAATACAATCCTTTAAGAAGAATCAACAATTTTAAAGCGGATATATTGGAAGAGTTGGGATTGCTGAGAGAAAAAAACTGAATACCATAGAGAGGGGTTAGAGCTTTACGCGGAGTGGATAAGGACTCTTGAATGCATAGAGGAGCAAAGAAAAGAGGAGCTTGACACTTTAAAGCAGTTGTGAGACGTCTTGAAGAAGTAAACCAATATTTATTTATATTTTAATCTAAAATCTAGTTTAATGTAATTTACTTTAATTTAATTTAATTTTATTTTATTTATATTAATTTTATTTTATTTTATTTAATAGTTCATAAATATATATATACAGGGTGTTTCCTACTAGGAGGTCATTAGAGCGGGAGGTGATAGTACTCACTTAGACGAACCAAAAATTTTATGGCAAAGGGGGGGCATATCAACCGTTTAGGAGTTACAGGGTGATTAAGTGCGTCTTTAATTGATTGGAGTTTGTAGAAATATTATATCCTTTTTTTCTTTTTGAAACTTTTAGTAAACTGGCGACTTTAACATAATAATTTTAATGGAAAATCGATACAAGGACTTCGATAATAACAATATGCACAAGCAAACAGGAATTAGTAGTCCTGTACAACAATGACTCTCTGAGAGATAGTCATTACTGGATCTTAGCCATCTGTCCAGTGTTGCCAATCTTCCACAGGTTTCCAATATTTCGATTTTTCCACCTCTCCCAAGCAAAGTTTAAAATCTAACACAATTTGCATGGCCTTAGTTCGTTATTTAAAACACAATTATTCACATATAACTCACAAGTTCTTTTTATTATTCTCCGCTGTTTACTTTTATCAAAATTTATAAACAATCATCAATTAGCTCTACTTTAAATATCGCTAGTTCTGTAACTACTTTCAACTATCGCAATTCAAATAGTTTCACACGTTCATTTCACTATCTGAGACAAGACTTTCTCCTCAAGTTCAAGTCTGGTAGTGACAAGCGCTCTGTTTATACTTTACAATTTGCCCAGAACCTTCCCGAAGACTTCATTCCAAAAACATTGATTCTCCAAAAATAAAGTTGTTTACCAGATGTAAAGACACTGCAGCAGGTTTGTAATTACAACATTATCAGTTTTACACGTGAACGCTGTGTACTGATGTTCCAGGTATGAGGAATACTATATACTTTAGAGCGGTCTATAGTTCCTGATAGTTAAAGCACCGCTTAGCAGGTTGGTAATTTAAAGCATTACCTAGGTCTGCTCAGGAAGGACTGCTACGATTCGATCCCTGCTTCGGTTTGTTGCAAAGCCTACTTGCGGTGCAACAAAAATATCTCGGGTAGCCTTGGTAACGATTCTATTGATTTTAATTGAATTGATGTACGACTGTACACCTACTGTCCGAACCAACAGATGTTGCTTGTCCACTTCTATTTCACGTAGCAATATGTTTGAAAATTTGATGTTATACTCTTTATCGATTTTTTTTTTAGCATAAATATAACTATGCCAATTATAAAACATCTCAATGTGGGAAGATTTATATACTTGTATACCTATATATTTATTTGACATTATATATTTTTGAAAAATTTGCAAAATATGATTGAGCATGAATCAACATTAATGTTTCTGTTGATTACAAAAACTCAAATGATTGCTTTCTTCTTTATAAGATATAAAATCTGTAAAATGTGGTTTGCTTCACTCTTTTTCTTTTCTACCACGCTTTTCCTCTTCTTTTCACTATTTTTCGATCGAATCTGCATTTGATAGAGTTGATCATGCCGTCTTAATTAATAAACTCATTACACATTTTGATTTTTCTACTCCAGCATGTAAGCTTATTAACAGTTACATCACAGGCCGGCAGCAACAGATTTGTTGTGACGGCAGAGTTTCTGATTTTCTGCCAGTATTTAGTGGTGTGCCCCAAGGATCTATTCTAGGACCTTTGCTGTTTACCATCTTCATCAACGATCTTACTGGTGTTATTCTGCATTGTAGATACCACTTGTATGCTGATGATGTTTAGTTATACATTTCTTGGCATAAGAATCAAATTTGTGATGCAGTCGAGTGCATGAAATCTGATTTAAGAAATGTCTATAACTGGGCTGTTGAAAACAAGCTGGTTCTGAACACTTCTAAGTCCAGTGCCATAATTATACATAAAACCGTAATTGACATACCCAGCTGCCCTGCACTCAGTATGAACAATGAGGTGATTCCCTATAATAACGTGGTAAAAGATCTTGGTGTAAGATTGAATCGAACTTTAACTTGATCGGATCATGTTAATTCTGTTGTGTCAAGGATATATGCAACTCTTCGCAAACTATCTTTATTCGCATCGTATATGCCCGTTCAGACTCGAGTATTTTTAACTAAAGCCGTTGTAGTACCACTACTTACTTACGGCTGTGAGCTGTTTTGCGCAGTTGACTCAATTTCCCAGAGAAAACTTAATGTAGCTTTCAACTCTGCGGTTCGTTATTGTTTTGGGCTTCGGCGATATGACCATGTTTCTGCTTATGTGAATTCAATCTTTGGTTGCACACTTCGTACATATCTGGACTTTCGCATGATACTTTTTTTACGTAACTTGATTCAAAATCGCAGACCAACTTATTTGTATCAAAAGCTCAGTTTTTTTACGGTCTCAGAGGACAATGAATCTAACTATGCCAAGCTACAGTAATCGGGTTTCTGAGCGTCAATTCCTTGTCCAAGCCATCAGACTATGGAACACTCTTCCCCTTGAACTTAAGAGTAATAGCAGTGGTCATAGTTTTTGTGTAGGTTTGTTGGGCTTCCTGCAAGATAGATAGATAGATATTTGTTTTCTTTCGGCTTTTGTTTTAAATTTTATTTTTTTTCCATTCTGAATTGATCTTTATTTTATTTTATTTTTATTTATCCATTCTACTATTATTATTTTGTTTCTTATTATTATAGCATATGTATATCATAAGTTTAGCTGTAGAGTTATTTGTATTTTAATTATCTCCTGCGCATAGATATAAGTTTAATTAGAAACTTAATTGTGTAGATGCCATTAATAAATTAATTGAATTGGATTGAATTGAATTGAATCTATCACCGGGTTGCATTTAACTCTTGACAATTTCATTCTTTCGATCAATATACAGCACTTGACTTTTCATGACAATCTGTGAATCTGGGACTAGACAGTAGACAGAAAACCTAATTATGCACTAAAGAAAAAAAGGAGAATATCCTATAAGTCATATGCCCTATGATAACCCAGTCTTTTATAACTTTTTCGAAATTCCTACTCTTCTTTTTTAACAAGCTCAAGATTTCGAAATTTTAACCATTTTTTTTTATTTGGGCTACTTAAATTCAATATTGAAAACTGGAGTTATGTAGTAATGGTATGTTTTCGATCAAAAACTGTAATTTAATACAAAACAGTTATAATTCCGAAGTTTGACGCTGTTCAGATACATTTATGTATGTATGAAAATAGAAATGGTTAAACAATTGGTAATTTCGAAGAATTATCATGCAGAAGTTACAGGGTGATTCATATAATTACAAGATAATGTATTTACACCCTCAAAACTTCCAAATGTCGTATATTACCCTCACCATTCTTATAAAATTTTTAGTTTATCACTATATCTTCTATCAGGAATTAGTGAACACTTGACACAGATCACCCTGTGTAACTACTATAGGCTATACAATTGATGTCATCGGACATGCATAAACAGACAGTAACAATTTTGGATACACATAATATTGCAATTATTACGTGACATTTCACTGGCTTTCATCTATCAGTTTTGAACTCTTAAGGTCCCCATTCACTTGTTTTCTTCCACCCACTAGTATCAGATCAGATCGTAAGTTTGAAATTTGACAGATAGAAAACTTAAGATAAATTGACGATTAAGCCCCCACAGATCCGAACTTTAGATATATGTAGTTGAATTTCGCCACCCATTAACAGTTCAAATTGTACGATTTGATCTACAGTCTAGGTAATCTGCGTGTGTATGTTGAAAATTTGTACGATTAGATTGTCAACCAGATCGGCAGTTCATGAACTGCAGACTGTAGATCTGTATAGATAAATACACCACACACATGCAGTTCATGGTCAGATAACAGAACTTCAGATTTGTAAACTGCATACAAAGTGTACAATTTCATCTTCAATCATTATTTTCAGATCAGTTTGATATTTTCGTCAGATAATTGGAGTTTCTCATCATACCCAACATGGATAGAAGTATAACATTCAATGAATTCTGAAGTATACAGGAAACATGGAAAGTAAAATATGACAGTTAAAAAGGAAAGAAAAACTTTATCAGGAAGGAATAAATAGAACGTTATAAAGCTACTACTAATTCTGATTAAAAAATTTAATAACCTCATATGTGAGATACTTTCACCCAGAAACGTTTTTACTCTTCACTGGTACTTCTGATAAAAGAATTATTAATATCAGAGCAGCAATTCTCTTCTTTGAAAAAATCGTTTTAAAAATTCAACCGAATTGCATAATCGTGAATGGACTAGTTACGATATGGACTGAAGACCGAACTGTAGGTGTGTGCTTAATCATCAGTTTATCTGAAGTTTTCTATCTGTCAAATTTCAACTTACGATCTGATCTGATACAAGTGAATGGACGAAAAAAAAAATCTGTAAGTGAATGGGGACCTTTAATTACTGCTTCATCAATCATCGTGTGGTTAAACTATGAATATCTCTACAAATTTGAACTTCATCCCCATCAAATCTTCAATGCTTCAGTACTGCCTTATGAGCCTAAAAATGAAGATTTCGAATTTATAGGTGTCCTTTAATGCTTACCTAATAATCGAATGTTGTTTAAATGAATGTAAGATGCATTTGCAACAGATAAATATTACTTCATCTGCTTAAATAAAGCATCATATGGCCCAATAATTTCTAGCCGTCCTGTAAGTCCTTTATAAGCATAAGCGGCTTGAATCAGGAACTAATTTTAAGTGACGATGATGGCTGATCCTAAATAAATTGCAGACTCCGTCAATAATCGTAAATAGCAAGTTTCACCCGGTTATGAGTGTAATTAAATTTATCTGAGAGTAAATAACGAGGGAAGCATAAAAAAAGTTTTTCTTTAAAATGGTCCCGTAGCGGGAGGAAAAAAACAACAAACAAGCACTGCGGTAAAGGCTCAAGATCCGCTTTACAGTTTTACTTTTACAACCGAGGATTACCTTTGGTCGATTAGATTTGACGGCACAGCGTCGATGGGGTGGCAACTGAATGTAAAGCAGTTCCAGGATTTACTTCTGGCGAACGGAAAGACGTTTTTTTTTTTTCGTTTTTATTTCAGGAGGGCCATCATTCCTATTTTACGAGTTAAATTTTAAATTAGAAGATTATATTTAATAGCAATAATATATTTGCGAAATTACTTGTTTGGATACCAATCACCCCACGGCGCGAGACTATAGCAATCCGTAGGAAGGATATCAGCCCCTTTGACTTAGTACGGTTAGTTAAAGGTAGGTCGTTAGATTATTGGTCTCAGTTCCTAAGGTGACGTGCCTGCTTTGTGTTCGGTTTTTTTTTTATTTTTATTTTTTATTGTCAAAATGAATTGCGCAAATACGTTCCTTATTTTATAGAAGGCAAACTGCTGAATCAAAAGCAAAGTCTACCTCGGGCGAATTTAGCTCGTAAACAAGAGGGTGAAAGTACAACCGGGTGAAGTGAAGTGAAAAGGAATCATTTTCTTGAAATGCAAACAATTACAATCTGTTTCGGCGGGTAATCCCTTAAAGACATTAAACGTCCGGGGGCCATATCTGTTTCGTTGATGCGATTTTAGCATTTCACCAGTGATACCTTATTGTGTCCCCGAGGAAATCAACAATGCTCCGGCTTTGCTATTGCCATTGACAATATCAAAAATCCTCAAAGACTCCATTTACAAAATTAAAATTCCACTAAGGATGTATTTTAATTCTCATTAAGGATAACGTCCGAGCTTGTTTTTTTTTTTTTCGTAGCTCATTCAGCAAAGTATTCAGACTTCATGATTCTTGTCTGTGAATCCTTATAAATTCATTCAAGTGGAAGCTAAATATAAAATGATTCATTTCTTGGATGCTGTAGAAGAAAGAAAAAAATAATAATATGTAAAACTAAAGGTATTCAGAATCTGGATATGTGCGTAAGTCAAGTAGAGATCTCTCCGGATAAGGGTTGAGTTTTCGCACGATTTGATACGGACATAAAATACAAGAACGAAACTCACTGACGCCTGTGACAAAAGGGTTGCATTGACCGTTACACAACCCCTTTCTTATCCTTTTGTCCATAGGTAAGTGGGCTGACAACACATTTCATCTCATATATATATATATATATGTATGTCTTGTCATTTGCATGTCCCTATGCGAACCATGTTTTTTTTTTGCTTTCCTGCGATTTATGTTTACCTTTTGCATCTAATGTTGTTGCGATGGTCCATAATGTCCAGGATGCAAACTTAATTGCTGGAAGAAATTTCCACGGGACATAATATATCCTGTAACATGACCTGGCGTGTTATTTATGCTTTTTAAAAGATTATGTAATATGGGCGAAGACAACTGTTACATATTTATATATGTCATGGGACTCAGACGAAGAGAATTGAAAGGATTTTTTTTTTAATTCTTTCTTAGGATATGGAACTTTTATCAGAGGGATATGTTAAAAAAAAATGGATCACATTATGTTCCGCGGGTTGTTTTAGAGGACATATTTATGGATGTTATTTATTTGTGCACGAAAAATGGTTTTTCCTTTTGGATCTAAAAAAAAAAACGTTAAAAAATGAGCTTCAATTAAAGAAGTCTTTAATGTACTGGGGTATCTAAGTTTGTAACAAGCAAAACACGAGGAAGCTAGAATGTTAACTCGGCTGAGAAAGCACTCCAAATTAACCAGGTGAAACAGAATAAATGATCCTTTTGAAATTAGATAATTTTTTGACTCCAACAACGGTAGTTTCCTGAAGTTTCTTGGAGTCAGAAGCATGGCATTTGCTTTTCTCTGATGGCATTAAAAATTCCACGACCAACTCATCAATATTTGGCAGTGGTATGATTTTCAATATACTTTTTTTTTCTAGTATTAAATATTGTATATTTAAAAGAAAATCTGTTTTTTATTTCATAAGTATGATTGGAAAAACGATCGATCCCAGCAGAGTCGGCATACCAAAACAAGGTAATGAACACAATTGGGATAACCCGTGCCTGCATAGAAGCACGTTTTAGTTGATTTTTCTCTTAGATTTTCATCTTCGGCTTTATATTGGAAGCTTGCATCACTTCGAAACTAGGTACACCTAAAAACTTTGTAGTTCACCATGCACCTGGTAGTGATAATCTTCAATCATGGTCGTCTGGCCATTTAATTGATTCTGAGAACTCTGATTGCTTCAATTTTTATTGTGTGGATAAATAGGAGGTAATAAATATAATGCATCTAGTCATGATCAAGTATCGCCGAAATTTCTCAAATTGATCTTGCCAATAATTATAAGGCCCCTTCAGTATATCCTTAATGTGTGTCTATTATCGTCTTCTTTTCCAACGACTTGGAAAATAACCAACATTTTACTTATTTCTAAATGCATCTCACCTGCATTCCTAGCGGACTCTAGATCGATTAGTTTATGATACTTCCTCTCTTAGATCCTGAAAAAAATAATATACTGGTAAATGCTGGAATACTTGTGTGTAAACAATCTAATCAGCTAATGTCAATCAAAATTTCGCTCACATCACAGCTGCGAAACAGCTCTACGAAAAGTAACTATAGACATTCGCTCCTCTTCTGATAATGATATGATGTCCATATTGATTTTATTAGATTTCTCTAAAGCATTTGATAGTGTTTATTACGAGAGGCTCTTGATGAATCTGTCTTTGCGATTTAGTTTCTCCCATTCTTTTAATTAAAAATTGTCATATTGAACAATGGTCATTTCTCAGATTTTTACCATTTCCGTGTGGTGTGCCTTAGGGATCTATTCTTGGCACTTTATTATTCAGTTTATATATAAAAGACCTTCCAAAAGTGACTCATGACGTGAAAGTCCATCCACATATATGCAGATGATGTTCAGTTTTCTTTGAGCCGTCTCATAGGTCTTATCGAAGATTGTGGAAGCCGTATTAAATGTGACCTCCAAAGAATTTACTGCTGGTCAATTGACGATATTCTTAGTACATTCCATTCTATCCGAGATAAATTGATCTGTCTGCATTGCCAAAAATTCTACTTAATAGCACCACTACCCCATATGTGAGCAGGACCCGAAATCTTGAATTATATCCTAATTTCCGGATGAGCTGGTATGATCACATGAGTGCCATACTGTATAAAATCTATGCAGGCCTTCATCGTCTTTGGCCATTTGATATTATCGGGCCACTAAGCTTACACATGACTCTTATCGAATTATTTTTGCTCCCACATTTCACTAATGGATGCCTTATTTTGCCAGTCTTAAATGCTCTAGAAAATTTATGGGCCGCGTAGATATGATCGTGTTTCCTATTAGAGTCTCTCATTGCTGGGCTATTCCCTAGAGACGTATTTGAAATGTAGAAACCTGCGTTTTCTTTACAGGGTATTGAAATTGGGCCAGTATCCTTATCTAGTTGATTTTCTGCAATCTGGTTCTTATTTTGATCAGGTTATTCGCCCCTGGAACAGTATACTTTCCCGGGTGCAATGCCAGAGCACGCTCGGCATTTTGAGGAGACTTTTCCTCAATTGTGAGATTTAGTTGCTCTTCATTTAAGCCCGAGATCTGTATTCATTCATTCACGCAATCAAAGTTCATTTGCATGTAATATTTCTTACTTTACTTATACCCAATTCACATATTCTTTTCAATCTCTCTATCTTTCTTTTTTAGGTTTTTTTCCCTATTAGGCGAGTGATATATTTATTTTTCGTCTTTTATAAATGCGATTGATTTAAATTTGCAATTTTCAGACATACACATTTTTCCTCTTAGTTTAGTTCTAACTATTTTAAGGTATTCTTTTTATGTATTTTAGTCGCCGTTATTATACCTGCTTTTTCTCATATAGGATAGGTACTGATAAAAGATTTCAATCTTTGTATCTTAGGCCGTAATAAAAATGAATTACTATTCTCTCGCCTACGCCCATATAACCATAGGTCGAGTAATTTTTAATTTTTACGGGGTATTCACATTCTATCAATTAATTTTTTCCAAGATTGCCAAGATTGTACAAATTATACAAGAAACCATCAGGTCCATCCAAATCAAATTTTCTTCATTCATTTTTTTCCAATAAAAATTCTTTTTTCGAATTTTTGCCTTGCAGAAATATGCTGCATTTGTGTGTATTTAATTTATACCCTTTTTGGAATGCGATTTATTAAAATGATATGAAGGACATAAATCCAATATTCCAGACCAAATATATTAAGATCTTTTAAGCCCCTTTAAATTATCGTAGACCAATCTAAATTGTACTACCAACAGATTTATTTGGATAAAAAACTATTCACACAAACTTGAGCTAATAGTCTTATGAGGAAATTAAGAAATTACCAAAAAACATAATCACGGCAACAACAATCACCACCAAAACATGCAAAATTATTCTGATTTAGGCATAAAATTTTTGTCCCATAAATGAAATGAAAGCTTTGAATTTTTCACAATTGGAAAGAAAGCACGAACTCGGACCATTCTTCCTATACTAATGGCCATCATAAGTAAATCTAATTAAATTCATGAAAGGTTTCCCTGTAATTAACTCAGCTGCGTCTGGTAGAATCTATAATTGCTAATGTGTAAATAGAAGACACAGCAGGAGTCCATTTCTAAGTGCACGTTTCAATCGCAGCGGGGAATTTGTTAAATCTTGGCCAGCCACGTGAACTTAAAATTTGGCCCCACTGCAATTCAAATGGCGCGTGTTTGATGCAGCGTTCAATTTTATTTTTCATTGGGAAATTGAGCCCATTATTGAAATTTTTTGTCTTTTTATTTTTTAGTCGAATAAAAAGCAGGCGTTGAAATTATTGACATTGCTCTTTTTGATAATTTCTTTGAATTTGTATATGGAAGCAAGAGAGAAGCATTTGGGTTTCATAGTTGTTATTTTATTTAAATCAAAAATAGAAAAATTTAAAAAGAGCAAAATTGGAAAGATTTTTCCAAGCTTTTTTTAGGCTGACGTATGTAAACTTTGGACTTTGGTTCAAGGTCAAGAATACTGAGAAATGGATTATCGGCTAACTTTTTCAGGTCAACGGATTAAATGGATAGATTGAACGGATTTTTTAGAATGCTCATAAAAGTTCACAAAATCGTTATTAATTTAAGTATTTTTTTTTATTATTTAGCACATGACATCGTCTTCAACAAATAGGAATCTGAAAGAACATAAAGTTTTTACCATATTTTTATATACTACGACCCGTAGGGATAAATATTAAGACCCGACATCGTTTGTATAATTTTTCAAAAAAGTCGTACATTCAAAAATGGTGTTACAATTAATTTGTATTTTATTGAGACACTCAATTTAGACTTTTTGAGAATATCGGACTTGCCAATTATTAATTTTTTTGGCTTGTAATTCAAATGCATAGCTTGTATCGAACTTGCATATAGCTAGACATTTGTGGACATATTTGTGAAGTTTTCCATATGAAAATTTCCTCCGCTTATAATTCACAGTTCCTTTTTGAATCTTTGAATCGATATTATAAGTAGGGAAATACAGATTCACTAGGCAGGCACCTTCAACTTCCTAGTCCTACCCGAATATCCTATACAAACAAAGTTGAATTGGAAAGCTATCCTGTAACCAGTAAGTGAACAACAGAAGACTTGTGGTAAGTACCTGAACAACGGAAGATAGTAGTTAGTGCAACGGAAAGCCCTCATCGTCACACCGCTAAATTGGATTTATGCAGTATACACAAGTTTCACTAATATACTCATTTTACATAACTGGGGTACAAGCAATAAAGTCATAAATTTAATTCAAAGCCAGCTATTGTGTTTTGGACCGCTTACTCCACTGAAGCTACCCAGAGTCAAATTTCGACGTTTTGCTACCGACCGATCTAGTGGCGCCTGAGCAAACAACCCGACTGGATAAACAACATCACAGGCTATGTCTTTCTAAGGACCTAAGATAGATGATTTTTCATATATAAATATCTGTGCTACATATATGTATACATATCACCCTATGAAGTACTGGGGCTGTATATAAACAATGATTTGCTAAATATATCGACGATATGCGTGCAAAACCTCCTAACTTGAATTTTAAATATTCTACTTCGAAATATCCTAACTAAAGTAAGTATCATGATTACCAATAATTATATAAATTAACTTAATGGAATTATTTTTATTTATTGATCTACATTATCCGAAAAAAATAAATTACTTCTCCAAAGTAAGCATAATAGAGTTAGGACCCTTTGCGCGCTTGTCGTCGATATCGTACATTAAGCAGGATCCAACTAACGTTCATAGATATTTTATCATATCACTTGCGCATGCAATTTTTGAGGTAACTTTTCTACCATACTTTTCCATTGGCTGTATTATATTGATCTGTAGTCATGTTTCTAAACTTGGTACGCATGTGTATTGTAATAATAATCATCTCCGAAAATTTTGAAAATCAGCTCTAATGATTCTGAGACTAGTTTTTATACCAACACCATACCATTGTTGTTGGGTAAGGCCTGCAACGGAGTATAAGCACAACTTTTGCCATCGAAGTAAGTTTCCTAATCAAATTTATTCTGTTACATCGTTTTGATTATTTCGATAAGCACAATGTAATTCTGATTTATTTATCTCAGAGCATTATTGATTTTCATTTTCGATAGTAAAGGTCTGGGGGTGATTCTAATCTTTTGTCATACTTTAATGTCAAAATATACGCCTAAATGAAATGAACTTTTCTACTGCTTTTTTTTGTGTTTTTGTTCAGTTAAGCAAGCCTTGCATTACGTAGAATGAACTGAAAACGACACCTCACATTACAAATTCAAAATATTATTACGAATTTAAGCACTTGTATTGCCCTAATTAGGTGTAAAATATCCATGTACCATAGTATAAAATTTTTGTCATAACCTCTGAAACAGTTGACTAATTTGTTGTACTTTTATGCGTGTATTCTGATATTAATTCATTGCAAATTCATTTCAGTTTATTTTGTGGTTGGTGAAAAGGATAAATCAAAATGAGCATGGTGAATATAAAAGTACGACAAATTTGAGGTGAAGTGTCAAAATATGTGACAAAAATATACTCCTAAACTACGACAAAGAGATCAGAATCACCACCCTGGTATTCCATTGTCCTAATTTTAACCTGGTCGGAAGATCATAAGTTGTCATTGCGATTAATATTATTAGTTTCATTGAGAATAACGATGCCTCTCAATTAAAGTGATAATCAGTGATGAGATAGTTTTTCTCCAGCACTTTAGATATACTATTAGCCAAGATGGTAATCGGTTGATATATAATTAGCTGGGACAGATAGATACTTTTTTAACTAAAATACTACGACTGAACTTTCATATGGTAGAGAAATTATAAGAGGTAATAATACTATTAGAAATAATGAATAATAATGAATCTTGGATCTACGTCATCATTAGAAGTAATGCTTTGCACCCGTGATAATATGACAGTGAATTCTACAAAGACCAGCTTGATGCTCTTCTCCAGGAGACGTAATCTTGGATACTTTGTACATCAAAAGCCAAAAGATCTCTAATCAATACAGGAGAATTTTGACTGCATATGGGGCATGAAACAGAGTGTTGCGCACTGGATGTACACCTCAATTGTAAGACCCATTCTCACATATGCCTGTTGTATAACGCAAGTGGGGACTGCGATCCGGAAGCTGGCAAACCAGCAAAGGCTTGCTGGCCTGGGAATTACAGGCTCCATGCTATCTATGGCTACTGCTGCTCTTCAGGTCTTACTTAATCACTTGATATGCTTGGTGCGCTCTAAAAATTGTCATCAGCAGCTCTCTCAATAAAGAGGGGGCCGATGCTGGCGTTCACTTTCTTCAACCTGGCATTAGGTTGGAGTACTCACTTAAACGGTACGTCACGGTCTTCCAGACTGAAGTCTTCGTCAACGCATATTACAGCGAAGATAGCCTTTAATATGGAAATCAAAGGAAAGGACATATCTATCCTCTCGGATAGTCAGGTAGGCTTGATGACTGAGTAGTCCTAGGATAATATCTAAGTTACTGGGGAACTACAAGTAGTCTGTGGATAAGCTGTGTATCCATAACAAAGTGTCTCCTCAGTGGATTCCTGGTCACATGGGGATAATGGGAATGAAGGGGCGCATCTTGTAGCCAACTCTGACTCTAGTTCTCCCTTCCTTGGACCAGAACCCGCCGTAGGCTTTGCCACCTCAGTTATCGAGTCTCTCATCAAAATGGCCGTTCGTATGAAGCATCAGCAGAGATGGGCAAACTTGAGTACTTGCAGGTATAAAAAACTTTTCTTGATGGGGCTAATAGAAATTTCTCTGATTTTCTCTTGGAGCTCGTAAGGAAACAACGCAGAACTGTCGGTGGAATTATCATCAGCTACAGCTCACCTCATGCTCATATAACAAGGATGGGAGTTTTTGACATCCATGAGTTTTTATCCTGCTTGAAAGGAGAGCCTGAGATAAC
This sequence comes from Dioctria rufipes, assembly GCA_963924295.1. Classification (NCBI taxonomy): domain Eukaryota; kingdom Metazoa; phylum Arthropoda; class Insecta; order Diptera; family Asilidae; genus Dioctria; species Dioctria rufipes. The sequence continues at coordinate 50,424,383 of OZ002743.1, forward strand.
CGAACACTTTCTGTATGCTTGGGTGAGTTGAAAAACATATCCCGCCAAGACCTGACGGGAAAGGGTTTCTAGCAAGTTAGCACAAGGGGCTGCTTTGTCCTCTGTTGCTAGAATTTCTCGTCCCCCTGCCTTTGAATAAAAAAAAAACACTTCAAAATTCTGTGATACCATTAACAATCGAAATATTAATCATGGAAAAGTTTGTCTTGTCTATATTCGTATCATATTTGACCAGATCAGGTATTAAGAAAAATATATACTACTGAAAGTATAAGATGAAAAGTTTCCAGAAAAATGTGCATTTACGTATAACTGATCAGAATCAACATTTCAAAACTCATTATTTTGAATAGATCTTTAGTTATATATTGTAGTTATATAATATATAGTATTCCTGCTGCTGATAAAGTAGTTTTACTAGTATCTTATAGTTGAAATCATCGAGTACCTGTCACTAAACAGATGCATTTTTTGTCACAATGGACAGTAGTGTTGTACTAGTACCACAGTGTCTTGAGGTTACAGTGGTCGTTTCCAAACTGATAACTGGCAAACGCTTATTTAAAATTAAGTTGGTCACCCCTAGACAGAAATAATGTTGTCTAGTACGACGCCTGTATCTATAATTGAATAGGAAAACTTATAGTAGTAAGGTTTGCAGTGAATATAGAATCACAGCGCAACACCTTTACAGTGTAGATGAGCGTGGATATTGTAAAGCCAAACACGATGCTATAAGCTAAAAATCCTTTTCCGTTATGTGAAAATATCTTTTTTTGAATATTTATTTTTTCCCTAACGGGAATCGAACCTACACTTGTTAGAATCAGTCAATGATGGATAAAGAAGAATTTTTAAGAACTGTTATTTTTTACGACTCTAAATCAAATTCATAAATACACGGACGAGGCGGTTGTTTTTTCTTCTTGTATTTATGAATTTGATTTAGAATCGTAAAAAATAACAGTTCTTAAAAATTCTTCTTTATCCATCTTTTTTTGAAATTCGAGAATCGGTTTCTGGAATCCGTCTTCTTTGACTGAAAACTTATTTTTCATTCACTAAAGAAGCTGAAAAGGATATTAACTATTTTTGCCTTGGTAAACTGCAAGGAAAATTATTGTGAAACATATAAGATCTTTATTTTATTTTTGAGTTCAATAAATCTTTTAGGTATTATTTGGGATTTTTTATGCTCATTCCTTCAAAATTGACTTATCTACTTTCTATTTTTTATTTTTCTTTACAAATTTTTCTTCGCCTACCTAGCTAAGGCCATTTTGTACTCAACAAGGTATCTAAAAGTATATTTTACTAGAAATTAAATGTAGCGATTACAGCGGCGTTTACAATCATCCGGGAGTACAATCGACTAGTCAGTCAACCAAACAGAACAAAAGCGTCGCCACACTTATGAATATTTGGACGAATTTTATTATGTACCACAAAAGTATAATCGGCAAAAATGAAAAAAATTTAGAGAATTTCTATGCTGTAAACTGCATTCTGTCCAAACATTCTGCCACTGGCTCTAGTTGAGATAGGACTGTTGTAATAAATTATCACATGTAAAACCAGGATTATAACTTCGAAGATATTATGATCTAGAAATTTGCTACTAGGAAGCTTCTGTACCATCCTTTAAAATGTAGAGGACGGAATCTTACCAAATACTTTATAAGAAAGCAAACTTGAAAATTTGTTTTTATGTTTTTTGAATCCACCAGTAACTTGCTAGCTTTGCTCCGACATGAAGGCATCTAAGACCAACCTACCACAGAATCCTCACTTCCTTCTGTTCAGGAATCAGAAAAATTTTTGTTTCATTAAAATGCTTCATATTCTTCGACTGTGGCGAATATAAGTGTAGTTAAAAGTTCAGTACAAATCTTAAAATATGTAAAATAAAAACAAGACCTTAACTGCGCCACTGATTCGCTGTAAGCAATATTCCAAAAATTACCCAAATTTCCACTCCAAAAATTGATTCGATTTTTAAAACCAGTTAGGCTTTACCAATTTTTGTCAAACTTGATTTGAATAGAAAATTCGCACATATTGAACTTGACAGCCTCCAGACCTCTGTTCTATTTAGCCAATCGTAAGCTGGATGTCTTCAAAAACCAATTATCAGTTTCCTTATATTACTGCCGCTATGAAATTGTATAAATAATGACATCACAGTTGAGTCCTATCATAGTCATTCAAATTCAGAGTCATAAATGGTTGTGAAAAGAATGTAAGCTCTACTCCTAACTAATATTAAGCTTCATTGGTTGTTCTTACAGAGCTCTTCCAAAATGGACCTTACAATGAGTAACAAAAAACACGTTACTTGTTCCTCTCATCCAGCCTCGTATAATTTTCAGTAATTACTCTGAACTACTTAATTGTTATCAGTTGCAAACAAAATAGGATTTTTTTTTTGTATCGTAATCAGCTACACTTGTTCAAAAAGTCATACACGGATACCACTTCACCTGTGCAATTTTAAATCAAATATTCAAATCATTAGGCAACTCCTCTGCAGTTAACATCATTTCGTCCTATGTAATTTGTCGCGGTCTTCAAAAAGAAAAAAAAAATGCATTCACCCCCAATATCCTTTGATGGGTGGCAAACCTGCGGTCGGTTGGTCTCACTCGCAGGGAAATAACTTGTAACGTAACCACAAGTTTTCCCAACATGTCATCAATAAGAAATGATTTTCCGATGGAAAATTGTGTGAAAATTATTTGCAGGCATTCATTTACTTTTGATGCTATCTGCAGGTGGTCTATCATTAAAGGGTGACTTTGTGGTGAAGTTATGTAGACTGAAAGAAACCTCAGAGTGTAGTTACTAGTTGCGAATTTGTTGACTACCAGTTTCGAAGCCTTTAATTGCAAGGCAGCCAGGGAATTTCTCAGGAATATTTGAATAGGCTGTGAAATATATGAAGAACCCTTTTGTACCTATATTTGTGTATGTGTATACCGTAATTATTAGTAAAGGGGAGTAGGTGTTGGGTTGGCAGTAAATATTTAATAGTTTAATAACTTCCTTTTAAGGGAAAGTGCGTACTTTGTTTAATCAGAGGAAAGAAAAAAGTTTATTTCCATTCCATTAGTGATTGACTCCATCATACGATATGATTATTTTCGTTTCTTCATTAATTGAATGACAAACCAAAATCAAATTTCTAATAATCCTTAATTCACTGCAGAGAAAATTGAAAGCATTATCCCTGTTTAGTGCAGTTTTCTTTGGTTTCAGATATAATGTAAGTCCCTAATTTCATGAATCCCTAGTTATTTGAACATGCCGACCAACACGACGTAGGATAACAATGACAAGCGAAATTGTCGGTTATTCCTTTTGGCAAATAATTTAATTGACAGAAGGTTTGTAGTCAACATTTCCCCAGTATGCAGTTACTTAAGGGTTAGTCATTCATACTGATGCCAATGATTAAGCAGTTTTACAGTGCTACTTATATTTAGGATTCACTCTGCAGTAATGACATTGTGCACGCCTAAGATTATTTCACAATCAATCAATGAAAAGTGGTTTCCTTCAAATCTTAACTTATCTACGGCCTTAGATACCAGGAGGAGACGAAAAATTGTGTCGCATTGGAAACACATGAATAATTCAAGTCGACGGCAAAGTATCTGTCAGAAATATGAAGTTGATTAATGATTTGTCCAAACAAAAATAAAATTAATCTGCGAGTCTAATTCAATCATGTTATAAGCTCGGTGTTATTTTCAGAGGGGATTTTATATAGAAGTAAAGGAATTCGCCAGAATTAAATGAGAGAACAAAAGGCATAAAAGCGAGTTTTTCCACTTTTTTTTTTCTTTAGTTTGCAATTTTAAGTTTGTCCCATAATTAGAGTAAGCGTAGCATATGTAGATGCAAACCAAAGACAATCTAATCACATCATATAGTACTAAGGGGTGTGGATACTTTGGGGTCATGGCTTTAGTGAACCGAATTTAATGTAAACAGTAATTATGTTGTTAGAAGTTTGCTACCAAATTCGATATGTAAAGCTTCTGTGAATCGATTTTGCACTCATTTCTATATGTTTAACCTTACATATCTTGCATGTATGATAATAAAACCTTTAACCTTTTATTATATATCTTAGGTATTTTTACATTATTTTATTTTTAGTTTCACATTTGTTAGTGAGGCCGGAATATTCTACTCCGTTTTTCGAATATTTCCAAATTATCCACTACGCTGATATTTTGTAAAAAAATATATTTTTAGAGTTCCAGCCGGGAGCTCTAACAAAATTCAAAGGTGGCCTCCAACTCTCCTTACCAGCTTCATGCAGTTCTTCCTGGAGCTTTGAGTCAAGCAATTTGTAAAGTTTTCCTAAGAGAGCCGGGCAATGACATAGAAAATGAATCACCGTTTCGGAGTCCTTTTCGCATCTTCTACATATGGCATCGTCAACAAGTCCCATCCTGTGTAGATGACCCCAGAGAAGAGAGTGCCCAGTCAGAATTGACAAAAGAGTTCTCAAGGTTTGTTTTCGGTCCCAATAGCTTTTTCGTTTCTTTTGTGTTAAGCCTGCCCCACAGCTCTTTTGTATTTCTACCTCAAGGGTAATCCAACCAAAGCCGACTGTACTGGCAATCGGCCCAAGCCGAGATATTACAGGAAGATGTTTTATTGCGATCCCAATTGTGAAAGAGTGTATCTCCAACGTTGCACTGAAATAAGCCAGTTCGTCCACCTTCTTATTCCCACTAATGTCACTGTAACCTTTCACACAAAGCACCAGCACCCTGTTGTTCCTAGAAGGGGAGTTCAATACAAGTTTGGAGGTTATAAAATCTTTTGATAAGGCCTTGACAGCTGGGTTACTGTCCGAGCAGATTGCAATCTTTTTGTTCTCTCTGAGTTAAGGAAATACTTTCCCGCTTCAACGATGGCCTTGACTTCCGTCTGGAAAACTCTGACATAGCTTTGAAAATGTATGGCAATTTCCATGTTAGGGTCCTAATAAAAAACGCCTACTCCGGTGTTTTCTGCCGACTTGGAACCGTATTTATGTATGATAGGGTTTGTAAATGGTTGAAGCATGGAGCGATTCTCATTCTGCCCTGTTTAGAATTTTTGATTTCGAGTTTCTTTTAAGCAGGTCAGGTACAATGGACTGCTCGAGTTCAAAGATTAATTCATGTAGAGCTCTCGTACTAGCATGAACCCAGCTCTGATTAAGATGCAGCCTCCGTGCTACAATTGATGCCACCTTCTTGACGTGTATATGCACGGGGGGGATGATGTATGTTGAGGATGACCTCAAGAGCCCCAGAGCTGAATGACTTGAGAGCGCCATTAACACTAAGGAGGAACAATCTCTGAATCTTCTCTTACGATGATTGCCGAACTCCATTCCCTTCCACCTACACCACAGAATGGTAGGTTAGTATGGGTCAGATGATGCTAGTGTAGATTTAATAGGATCATCCGTGGTTTAAGTACCCACTTTTTTTCGGATGGATGTGCAGCACATCGCAAAGATCCTAAGAGCTTTATTCACCCTGTCCTCAAGGTGTGGTTTCCAGCTTAATTTTCTATGTAATCTGATGCCTAGTCCTTCAGTTCCACACGTGTGGAGCCGATAGAGGGCAGATTCAATTTGGGAATGTTCGTTTGCGTAGTAGAGCGACATAGTTCTGTTTTCAAGGGATTGAGGCGAAGTGCGAAATCTGTATCCCAGTCTATGACTGGTCGATCACGTTCTGAACTCGTAGCTACCGGTGCCTAAGATCACCAGATCATCTGCGTAACTTACTTTTTTGTACCCTATCTACGTGAGTGCTAAAATACAGCTTTGACGGGTGCCTCTTTGGTCCCTTTTCACTGTGCTTACCCTACCCAGTTCGGCAAAGACAGTTCTATTTTTCAATATGTGTGCTATCTAGCGCTTTGGTTCACTCCATGTTTTGTTGGCGTTTAAGTAAACTTATGTAGAAGAACATTATTGAAGACACCTTCTACATCGATAAAAACGCTGGCGTAGATTTTTTAAAGAGGAAGCATTTTTTAATTGAGTGGGTAACTTCGTGGAGGGCCCTCTCAACTGACCTATCCTTTAAATACGCGTGCTGGTATTGAGACAATCTGCTTCGGAGAATGGAGCACCTCAATTCCCACTCCCGAATACGCGATACTTTAGTGAGAAATTGCAACTCAAGAAACTTTTGGGTTTATTATTTTGAAATATCTAAGTTTTATCATTTTTTGATTCAATACTTAAAGGAATCTGAAGGTTTATGAGCATAAATTTTACTCTCCTTTTACAAAGATTAGACAATTTCATCACGAGTATCTTATTTTCTATTTTATATGAAAGAGTTCAGCCCTAAATATGAAAAAAAAAGTTATTTCATTTGAAAGAAAAAGTAAGTAAAATCAAGTTTGGATTGTGTAAACAAAAAGGTTTGGTTAAAAAATAAAAGCTTTTAAATAGCATTATAAAGTAGAATGGTATACAAACCTTTCTTTAGTAAATTTCAACTCCTATTAATATATTAATAAAAGGAAAGCATTTATACGAAAATTTTTACATAACATATTACTCATATTCGATGAATGCTGGGCAAAACGACACACCCAAAGCATTGTTTATTATTTTGTCCTCTTCCTGTATATGTTATTTTGCAAATTTCTGCAGCGTTATATGTTTTTATAAGTTTAACATTCAAAACAAGTAAAAAAGCTAGAATTGGTATAATGCCAGTTCGTATGGTAGCCCATCTGTGCAAGTTAGATTTTTGAAGTGGTTTCTCGCATAATCTAGAACGTTTCGTCGGACAGTAAAAATGATTATTTTATAGGATTTCATATTTTGAAGAAATTTTCAGTACAATAGAAACATCTAGGACTGATCATTTTCACAGTATACGTAAAAATCCTAAATTTATATATGGCAACATTAAGAAGAGGTTGGCCGATTAAGTACATTTTTTAAATTATATTTACTATTTTTATGAAAACGCAGTTTACAAAATTTCACTCCTCTGCATAAGTGCGTTCTCAGGTGAAGTCCAAATATGTAGTGAAAGACTACAGTTTTGTATGGTAACTCTACGAAGGAGTTGCCCGATAAGGTCAATTTGCGAACGCGTTGTCGAGTTATTGTGCGGACTTACAGACGGACGGACATGCAAAATCAAAATATCTTTAATATTATGAGTGGGTGTCCAATCCATTTTACTTCAGCAACATTATTTCTAGGTTTTACAAAAGGAATGACAAACTTAGTCTACCCTATCATTTCACCTAGGGTATAACAACAAAATTTGAAACTAATAATGGAATTATTTTTAGGTTTAAAGTACTGCAGGTTATATAATAGAAATTTTTTAGGTATAAGATTTGTGTAGCAAAGTCCAAAATATAAAAGTTTTTAAAACACACAAAATCTAGATTAATTTTTTTTTTTTTTGCAAAATGTCACTCTCACGATTTATTTCTTGCACTGCAGTTTGTCCGATCACGACAAAGTCATAAAAGCAACCGAAGACAAAAAATAAAATAAAAACCAACTTTATTAAAAATACGTTTTTATTTAATAATTATTTAGTGTGTAAGTATCATAAAAAAAAATCCCAATTAATTTATTTAGTGTACTAATTGGTTCTACAAGATCAAGGATCTTATAAATTAGTCCAATTTAAAAAAATAATAATATAAAAAAACTAAACAGGTATTGACGAACATTGTCGATTCCGATTATGTCGAGAGAGAGAAAGAAACGAATTTGTCATTAATTAAATTTTCATGACCGATCATTTGACATATATGAACCCGTAAAAACGTTCCTAAATGAGGATAACCAGAAAATAATTTCAGTCTCTTTAAAGTTAGCTACAATTCGTAATGATGGAGTAAATCATTTGGTAGAGGATATATACCATTAAGACACTCAGAGTAAACGTTGTGTTGTCAGAAGAATATAGCCTTAATTTATCCCATAGTCTCTCCTTAACACCTTGTTACTATGCTTTGCATTGTATCATATGGTATTCCCTAAGCTTAGCTTAATAATATTGAAAAAAAAAAAAAAATAATACTGATTGTATATTTAAATACGCCCCCCTGCATTGGTGACGGGTCAGTCGCGAACGATCCGGTCATTTTGACCGGGTCACTGCAATGACTCAAAAGACCTGAATCACCGTTTCAAAATCATATCGGTCAATCGGTCACTTATTTTCAAGGAGAAAAGATACTTCTTGACTTATTTTTTAAAGCCACGCTTTCAACCGATCTTCAACTTTTTATTTACCGGGCTATGCATGCAGATAGATATTTAGCTAATAATTTTTCACATTGAAATAAAACTTCTGCATCTACAATTCACTATGTATGTGTTCCACCCACAGCGTAAGATACAACAAAATGTTTCTATTAGGCATCCAATAAGGTATTCTTTCTGAATTAATTTTTATTGCTACTAGTCCCTCAACTGGCAACTCTGCCGCCAAAGCGTAGTTTTGGTATTTACCATCGTTCTGCACATGCACAAGGGTGCAAGGAGGTAACAAGCCAATGTGTTCGACCGACCTAAAATCAAAGGAGAAATTAGATTAAGCAAACTATAAAAAATATTACCAGCATCTGGAGAATCAACAGATGCAAGGGGTCCCACGACGACCTGAAATAAACAAAATGAATTGAGGCATGAACTCCAAAGATAATATAGTGAAAGTAAATAAATGAATAAACATACACAACTAATTGTGTTTACATACATAGCACCTTACAATGTATGCAAATAACAATAAAAAAACGCAATAAATTTTATGCTCAGAAACATAAAGCATAAAATTACCTCAAGTACCCACTTAAAGACACACAATAAACCCTTTTTCAATGAATTCGTGAATACCTGAGATGAGAATTTTGCAAACAAAACTCACCTTGACAGGTAAACACGGTATTGCAAAAAAGGGTGAAATTTTCACAAAACTACACATAAAATTAGTTAAACCTTATACTAACCTTGTGCAATAATCCATAATTCCCACGATGAACATTTACAAGTTACACAAAACACTGAATTTAACACATAATTTAATAAAACTAAAACGCGCGGCTGACATTTCCCGTATAAATAAAACCGGCGAGCTTCAGTTTCTCGCGACGTTTGAGAGGTAAAAAGAGACGACGAATCGAATGGGTTCGGTGGCGTCGCGATATTTTTCGCGGTTTACGGAATAATCGCGAATTTTCGAAATTATCTTTACACCAATGAGTAAAAAAATGCAATTTGTAATTTGACATCAATTGACAAAAACGAAATCATGTAGTCAAATTAAGCCTGAAAATTCAAGAATTCATTTTTATGCATGTGAAATCGGAACAAATTCTCTATAAAAGGGGGGTTCATTCTTCATTCAGTCTTCTTATTTTTCAAAGTTGCCAAGGTGCGAGCACATGCAATAGCATTCCTCCCACATTTTTTTCAATTTTCATAGTGTCATCAACAATAAAGAAGTAGAATTTTCAGCAAGCAACATCATAAGTATTCTCTAAAAGTCCATTAGTGAAGCAGCAAAAATTTATAGTAACTTTGTGTGTGAAATTTCATTCGTGATAAATTCTTAAATCAAATTAAAGGTAAATTCTCTAATTAGTTCCTTTTTCCCAATTTGCGTTAAATTTCATTGTGTTTGCATGCCAGGTGTTGATCATCCATACATGCATGAAATTAATAAGAACGATTGGGTTCTCACTAACTAATTTCTTCATTTCAGCAATTTAAACTTTTTGCAATTATTTAACTCAATCAAATCGAAATTTCAAGCCATTATTTATCGTGTAAAAAATATGCCATTAGGTTAGTTTTACACAACATAATAAGTGGAAACTAGATCTGCATTGAGTGCTAATTATTATTTACGTTCAGCCATTAGTAAATAACATAGTTAAGATACGCAGAAAAAGGAAGTTTTTTTTTACCTTATGTAAATATTAACGTAGCATACTTTGTCATAATTGAATAGAAAGAAATTCGAGTAAAAAATAATATTTTTTTTATTTGTTACAGAAGTGTAAACATAATTTAAATCTGAACTAAAATTGAAGTTTCTAAATGTACACGTGTAAGCTAGTAGCAGTAAAGTTTACAACTTGAAACAATTAAGTGAATTCATTGAACGTAATTCATTTCCGCATAATACCTATTACCATTTGTTCATTAGATAATAGTTTCTTGCAATGAAAAAATTGAGTGAACAATTGAGTGACAAATTTCCTATTTTATTTAACTGCTACACTCCACCAGGATATTTTATTTCAGCATACGTGGATTCTAGTTCGTAATTGCAGTTTGTTCGAAAGTCAATTATAGGAAGTGACAGATTTCATTAAACTGTACTTTGTAAACGCAATCTTTTCGTAGTTGTCAATCATTGGAATTGACACAACAGCACTGTGGTAAAACCTTAAATTGCAAGTATTTAAGAAACATGATGGATAGTCTTTACAGTTTACAATATTAATATATATTTTCTTGCACTACCTGCATCGATCGATTTGGGTGCTTAAGTTCGGTCATGCACGCACACATACTTAAAGCCAACTAATTTGGATTTGTGTTATAGATTTGTAATTTTCATTTCCTTAAAAGGGCTTTTGTTAAGGAAAAGTTATTTCTATGAGTAAATAATGAAATGAATTGAAACAAATGCAAATATCTACAGCACTGAAGACTGATTTAACCATTCAGAAAATTCAGCAGTTTTTCATTTATTAAATTCTTGCTTTGAGGCCAACCAGGTTGGCGCAATGATATATCAGTCGCGAGCATCTGCAAAATTAATAAACTAAGCGCACTTTAGATTCCAACATTTGGTAAGGTCGGTAATTTTAGGGTATTAGATGATTATTCTCAACTGAATCAAATAACCCAAATGACCGAGTCTTTTACATGAGTCACTTATACCACACTCATATGATTTGAGCCACCAAAATGACCGATTTTTTCCCATCACTAAGCACAAAACATTAATCTCTAAAAAGTAATCTATCTAAATATTAAATTTTTTTTTTTTCAATTAATTGAGGAAATCCTGAAAAACTATATTTTCAATAAATATCAGGAACCGTAAATATTATTATTACTGTCTTTTATTAAAAATCAATTACTGGCGTATTTATTTGAAATTTCTGTTTAAAATATATTTTACCGTACCTCTCAAAATATCCCCACTTTACAACAAAAATAATAATTTTGTAACTTAAATACAAAGAAAGCAATTTTGAGCATCTCAACTAGATTCGAAAGCTCGTTCAATAATTGGCATAAATCTACTAAGTCTGCGGGTAACATGTCACGTAAATGTCATTAAACTCAATCTGTACAGAAATTTATTAATACAAATTTTAGTATTTCTCTTCCTTTAACAAGGGTTTAAAAAAGGTTCAACCCTTTCGTAAATTTACTTATGGCAAAAATACAAAAAATGGGTGTCTTACAGAATTTGTTTTTCTATTTCACGGAAAATGCATTAGTTACACACAGTAAACCAATTTACGTGAAATCAATCTCAGTTTGGTAGGTACCTATATGTACACACATACATACATATGTACATACTCGTACATCACAAGATTCTTCGATATTCCCATGATGATAAAAATTTAAATTTAAAATCATGTAAAATTGATAGGGGTAAAATGTCAGCGCCACAACGCCTTGACTCGTGAACCGACGATAATGGTCGATAATCGTTTCAAATTCTCTTTGAAAAACAAAGCTTGATGGGATTTTGATGGGTAGCTATACATCACTTTTTGACAGAAGCGCAATGCACGCATAGTTTTGATTGATTACTAAAGGGCAGGATGATATCCGTGTAACCAGTCTATTGCTTGCTCCATCATTTGAAAATTACATCCAGAAAATTGTTTAGCAATCCTCCCAGGAGATTAGGGATAAAGAGTTAAGAAATTGTAGAAAAAGAAAAGCCATTTCGTTTTTTTTTTCTTTTTTCTTGAATAATATTTTTTTCAGTTTTTTGTTTTTTTTTTTGTAGATTGTTTTACACCTGAAACTGTTTTGAAAAAAAAAAACGTTTACCTTGGTTAAGTAAACAATTCAATTTGTTGAGAGATAGATGCCTTTGTTGTAGTCAATCAGTAAAATTGCTCGAACACGATTCCTGATAAAAAATAAAACAAAATTTCTTAATGCAATTCACTTTCACCGCGCGTTAAAGGAATTTTAAATTTAAACGCAATGTCAGAAATTAGCATATAAAATTCTCAAGATAAAGAAAGTTATAAATAACGGCATTCGTACAAATTGTATTATGAAAGTATGATTTCCAAGGGAAGCAGTAATCTATCTCATTACCATCTCCTCTATTACGGGTGATGCGAAACATGAATAAAACAGCACGTTTGGATGGTTGCGTTCTAGAAAATCACTTACAAAAATCTGAATAATTTTCTCATAATGCGGTGCAATGAGGGTCCATTCAGAAAATACTTAAGTGTGCTAGCCACGGCATTTAAAGGGATGTCTTTTTTTTTTAGTTTGTTTTTTTAATTGAACAAACTTCACAAATTTTTTGCTTTCGAAGGAAGTATAAGACGACGGAAGTTGAAATTAAGGGATCTAATAAAAATTCTCCGAACGCATTTTTGTTTTCTTTGCATATATTGAAGATAATTAGAGTTTTATGTTAATAAGGTCCCGGATCAGGATATATGGAAGAAGTGTCGAAATTAGTGTCAACGTGAGTTTTCGTAGATTTTGAACGGGAAGAAGATTTTTTTTATTCAACAAATTCATTATACTATTGATTAATACAAAAAATCCCTTTATATAATTATATGAAATAGGTAATGCTACAAATAATGTCCACATATCGAAACTGACTTGTGCCGAAGTTGTGTTTAAAAAGATTGATCAAAACAGCTAAATGTGTTATGGTCATTAGTCCCATAATGGGGTACCATGGGTTCTCAAAGAAAATGCCGGAGTAATACAATGGATCTCAAAAGAAAAATTTTCATATTCTACATACCTTACATTTTCAACTTATTTCTTGCTATTATTGTTATCATTTCAGACAGCCAGAAACCCGTATGGCTCTAAAGGCCCCTCTGATAACATCTAAATTACTGGAGACTGCAGGATGTCTTTGGATAAGCTATGTGTCGATAATGCGGTGTTTTTACAGTGGGTACCTGGGAGGTTATGAATCATGGGGAAAGAGAGGTCTGACTTCCTAGCTAGATCCGGCGATATTTCTTCTGTTCTTTGGCCAGAAACTGCTATTGGATTTGGTACCGCAGTGAACGGGTTTGAGGCGGATATTCGTATGAATATCAGCAGGGAGGAGTGAACCAGAGCATTGTCCTAATGGACCTAATATGTAGGAAGTTCACTAGCTTTCCGAATCCAAATGAAAGAAACCAACACAGAACTCTGATTGGTATCATCACTGATCATAGCTCGCTTCACGCTCATCGAACAAATATGGAATTTTTTGACGGCCCTAATTATCTGTCTTACCTGGATGGAGAGCCTGAGACAACCGAGCACTTTCTGTGTGCTTGTCTGACCTTTGTCCAGTGCAGGCTGGATACTCCTGGATCTGACCTTCTATTTTGGATGAGCTCGAAAGACTGTGCTTGATTAAGAGGCTATGAAGGTTTCGGTGGGAGGTCTTTCTGAGTTTTTATCAGGTTAGTACTATGGGCGCCGGCCTCCATGTTTGGATACTATCGTCCCCTGCCTGAAAAAATTGAATAAAATTAAGCTGGAAATTTTTCATCTATACTAGACTGAAATTCATTGAAAGAAAAGAGAAAAAAACAACAAAAATTCAATGAATTTGCTAAATGCATTGAATTGCATAAAAATCGAGCCTTTCAACCGATCAAAACGCCTCATCAGTGTGGTTATCTCTGATCACCTCCTACAGAAGTTCGACGATAGAGGTCACCCGATTTCCCATATAAATACTTTTTAACAGAAGAATAAATTATGAAAAATATGAATTATACGGTAGCAAGATTTCTCATTGCCATATGGTCTGGCACTATGATAGCGCAAGCAAAACTTGAAGCCGGAAAGTTTTCGTCTATACCAGAGCTTCTTAAACTTTTATCATTCACGATTCCATTTATGATTGTGATTTGCATTCACGACCCTGATATAATTTTTATCGTAACCCAAAAAATATAAAATAAATATATGAATATAAATATTTTGTGAGGATGTAAAAATATGTATACCTACATATGAAAAAATATAGGTTTAGAACTTACTTAAAAACATACAAAAATATAAAATTAAAAATTGCACAAAAAGTTGTACAATTACTTTTATTAAATACCCCAAGATTTCGCTAAGCGACCTTTTTTGGGATCACGACCCATAGCCTACGAAGCCGTGGACCGGAAAAAGAGTCTTTAGGGAGACAAATGTGATCCTATCGAATGTAATTAAGTAAGCGCCTTGTTTATTAAAACCCAAAGCTTGACTATTGCTAAATTATTATATCCTAGTATATATGAGATTTTATCATTTAACTGCAATTTAAAAATAAAAAAAAAACACCTCCCTTTCAACATCGGCTTTTCTTTTTATACCCTAGATGAAACCTATATGGTATACAAGTTTGTAATTCCGTTAGTAGCACATAGAAATAATGATGGTAGAGATAAATAGATTGGACACCCACCCATAATACTAAAACTTACTTCAATTTTTGAATGTCCGTTCGGCCGTCCATCCGTCACTCAGTCCGTCCATCCGTGCGCACGATAACTCAAGAGCGCATGTACTTAGGGAGCTGAAATTTTGTATGCGCACTTTGATAAAAAAAAAAACTAATATTAAATACAAAAATAAGATAAATCGGGCAACTCCTTCGTGGGGTTGCCATACAAAAATTCCGTTTTCCACTATATATTAGGACACTGCGTTAGAACGGAATGGCATACAGATCTGAAATTTAGTATACGGTGCTTTCATAGTAATAGCAAATAGATAAATCGGGCAACCCCTTCTTAGTATTGCCAAATAAAAATTTAGGTTTTTTACGGATGCGGTGAGAACGATCAGTCCTAGACATTTTTATTGTACTTTAGTACAGAATATGAAATTCTATAAAATTGTTTATTATCATGTTTTCTGTCCGACGAACCGTTCGAGAAATATATGCGAAAAACCACTGAAAAAATCAAACCTGCTTATATGAAATTTTATACGGGCATTCATCTAGGTTATCGTAAGAACTGGTCGTAGACTAATTCTAGCTTTCTTACTTGTTCATAAAAAATTTCAAAAATCTAAGGCCCTTAATTTAAAATTATTTATTTTGATTTGTAGATGAAATTCAACGGAAAATGGCATATGGGTTTTGTCAATGAGTTTTTCAAGCCATTGTCAATAAATATGCGAATGCATGTCGATCCTGTCTTAATGTGTCTACCGCTTAATTGCTTCATTTGAGACTCCGCCATAAAACCAAGTAACAGTAACCTAAAAGAGAACTCAGTAGAAAAGAGTTCAGAAAATTTTCAAATTGGCAATTTAACAGAGTTTCATGACTTCAATATCGTACTAAATTTACAGCCTTAAGGCACTGCCGCTATCTCCGCCATGTTGAAGACGTAGTGTCCAAAGTCAGATATTTTTTGGGACTATGTCTTCTTCAGTATTTTGATGCCGACCAAATATACCAATCCCTTGCAAGTACCACATGAGAGCTGTTCAAGGCAATTAAAACACTAGAACAACAGCAAGTAGCAAATTTAATTTTTATTAAATTATTGTACCCTTTATAAAATACCTATACTAAGTTTTTCATTTCGTTTGAAATGCACAGAAATAGTTCTGGTAGAGCAGAATGGATTAGAAACCCACGTATAACAATAAAATTTATTTTGATTTTTGCATGTCCGTCTCACCATTTGCCCGTTACTCACGATAACTTCAGAACGGGTGTACTTAGAGAGCTGAAATTTTGCACAAGAGCTTAAAAAAAGAAGTAAAATTAAGTTCGAATATGGAAAAAATCGAGGCTGCCATACAAAAGTTTTGTTTTTCATTATTTATTTGAACATTGCCTGAAAACGTAGATAAAATATAGATTATTTGTTGGGGATTTAATACATTGAATTTTTATAGTTTGGAGAATTTTGGGTGGGTAGCATATCTTTTTGCACAAAATTTCCTGTTTTAAATATTTCGGTGTACTAAAAACCAATACAACAATTTTCGTGAACTAAATCTTGTGCTTTTGTTAAGAGATTGAAAATATTTCCATAAAGAATTTTTTAATTGTTAACGATTATCAGTTTGTATCATTAGTCAGTTAGAGTTTTTTAGTAATGCGCTGAAAATTAATTCCTTTTCTTTTTAATTTCTACTTAACGTAAAAAAGTATTGAATTGGAAGAGTTTTATAGATAGCTCAACAAAGAGTCATCTAGGAACTGGTCAAACAGATACCCATTGACTGTAAGGCTGGAACTTCAATGTCCTTGAGCATTGAAGAATCCAAAACCAAAGTCGCTGTGTAATTCTAAAGACACCTTCGTCAAGTTTACCCATTTTCAAATGAAATCTGAAATAAAAGGAAAGATTTTTACAAAGAATTTACAAACTTTATGAAAATACTTCCGTAAACCATTGAACTTATCTCTTGGAATGTCCCTTATCCAAAATCCGAGATTCTCACTCGCTACCAAGCTAATTCATTTCCTCCACTGAACGGCACCTAAAAGAATAAAATTTAAGAATTAAGAAAAGAAACACAATATGAACATAACATAACCTCACCCACCAATACATGAATTATTTTTTTGACATTTTTCATGAATGTTCTTGTGAGAAATACATACCACTTCAATAATTAAATAATCCTTAATTTTAGCTGAAATGACACAAATAAAATAAATAAAATAACCCGCCGCGATACATAAGTGTCATCTATTCTCTTGAGCTTTATTGATAGTTCCGAAAATAAATAAGTAAATAAATTAAGTAATAAAGTAAAGAAAAATCAATTAATATGATGAAAGAGATAAAAATACTAATTCGTAAGAGCATTCATGACAATAAAGGATATACTGCCTTGCGTGTTTTCTTGCAGAATTGGTATTTTGATCAAGGAAGGGCTTAACATTTTTTTTTATTATTGTTCATATTAAAAAGAATATTAAATTATAAATAAATACAACAAAAAATCCGTATATTCGTATAAATTTGAATAATTATAATCAAGTTATTTAAATTTTATTTAAATTTTTATTTGTGCGCCTTTCCTTTTTCATGGAATAAGCGAGTTGGCAGTTCGCGAAAAATTTTACTGCATATGTCAACAAAGAAGCAAACGCCGAACAAATCATTCTCTTTTATCATCAGTTCATCAGTGAGTTTACTTTTCATTTTTGGGACTATCTTCGGTTTTCAACTTGGATATCATCTTCAGTTTTCATTTTGGACGTTATCTTCGGGAGGTTTTTTTTTATTATTTTCACAATCAATTTATTATTTGGATTATTTTGTATTATTTTATACTATTCTCTTTTTTTTCATCATTTTATATAAAAACTTGTTGAAGTAAATAAACAGGAGAAATCGTTCAATGAATGAATATTCCTATTAGCATACATTTAATTAAAATCAAGTGAAATAAACGTGTTCAATTAAACAAGTGCAACTAGTTTAAGTTTATTTGTTAATTTTTTATTGTTACTTAGTACAAGTAAAGAGGAACGTATTTAAGTAGAATAACTTTGTATTGATTTGAATTTCTGAATAAATTAGAAGCATTTTGGTATACAGAAATCTTCTGATTTAATTGGTTCATATCGGAGCCAAATTTCTCTTTTAAATAGAAATGTTTAAATTTTTGATAATTAAACAGCACAAGATTTTTAAAGTGTAAAGTCTACTGAAAATGAGTCTTCTAAGAAATTCAGGGGACTTGGGAGAAACGTATTTTGCACAGGATATTTATTAGGTGCTTATGGCATTTGAAGGTAAATTTGTTAACATTTGGCCCCATCCTGATAACGAAGTTTTGAAGCTATTGCAGCCAAAAAAATTCAAATGCGGAACATCCCAGGAAAATTTCAATTATCTTCATCACGCTCAATTTCAATAATCTGCTACAATCCCACTTTTGCTTAACTTATTGCCCTAGACACACAGAGCCCCTAATGAAGAAGTAACTTACGACTCATTAGACCATAATGATTCATTATACAACTGCAGACATACAGGCATTTCTATAATTAATTATATATATAATTATTAATTATTATTATTAATTATTATTAATTATATAATTAATTGTTAAACTGGTTTTGAAATACTTACGACATTAAAGAAGCGATATGGATCTAATCAACGCAGTGTTTTTATTTATTTTATTTTTCAATTTAACAATTTGCAAATGCAAAATACTTCATATTAAAATATTGATAATATAAGAAAATTAAAATATTGATAATTATAAACAATATTGATACTTTGCATTTCTTCTTCTTATTTTTCAAAACGGCTGATGCACAGCAGATCTTCAGATTCATATTATATTCCAAAATACATTCAGTTCAAGCACATTTTTCCTCATTAGAGCTATAATGAACGGGAAAAAACTTCATTAGTGAACTTCATTATGATCTGATTAATAAAGCCATAATTACGAATACTATGTGACACACGGAATTGTAATGAATAGTTAGTACTAATGATTTATTAGATCATACTATGTGTCTAGGGTATATAGCTTTTATATATATTTGTTCCACTGTTCTGCAACAAATGCATATTAGGATCCAGCAAATTATGCTATTGATTACTTCAAACATGTAAAAAAAATAATAATTTTATTCTCCCGAGACCTAAACTTTTACTTACCCCCAACAAAATCCTCTTTTTTTTTTTAATCTATATATTTTATCTAGAAATTATCTCTAAAAGTATCCTTAGGCGACGCAACTAACCACTTTACTAAGATTTGTACCACCACCAAATCCTCCTCATAGTCAAAAAGATTAAAATTGTTCCGGACAAGCAGTTGTCCTTATCTTTTCATAAATTGCTACCCTTCACGGTTAAAATTCTCTTCTTCATAATATGTAACTCTCGACATTAACTGTTGTCAAGTAAACCTATTTTAAAATATGTTGTTGCTGTTGTTGTTGTTTTTGGTTGATGTTTATTATCAAATCAGTTACAGGCCAATTAAGAGCCAACAGCAATCTTAGTCAAACTGTGCATCGGTTTTTGTCCGGTGTTATTGGGTAAGGTGACTTCGGCGCCAGTTACATTTCGTGACGTTATGGACACAAATTTTTAAGTGGAGAGGTTTAAACATGGTCTAATCTATTCGCCAGCAAAGATAACACAATGTGGCTAACAAAGGCTGTCTGACTGCTGCAAATTATTCGTGACTATAGTATAAGAACTCATCAGCACGAACACTTAACTTCTGTTTCGTACATAACCAACAAAAGTGCTAGAAAGTCAGTTGTATATCGCGTACCTTTCAGGTCTTATCTTGAAGGCGCCTGGCACGCAAATGGAAAATCAATCGAATGACGATCCGGTTGTCATTTTCAGGAGACTAAATCCCATAAAACGAGAAACTAGAAAAATTTTAAGAAATTAATGTCTATCGAGACTTTGAAGGACGACGACGACGAAGACGGGTCATGAACATGATAGCAGAAAGAAGGGAGCATTTCTTTTGAGATGCGCAATGAACTTCGACTTTGTTGGAAATTCAGCGCAATGCTCGCACTCTTACCCCAAATTGCCGTAAATCACGCCGTAAATTCCTGAAAATTGTTTTTTACTGATGTTTCAGGTTGTTGTTGTTACTCTTGGTGCCACGCAGCCTACACTGTCTACGCCTCATCCGCAGTAGCAAACATATGTATGTATGTTTGTATGTATGCTCTTGCTCGCTGTTGCATCCAAACCGACTCTATGGATGTGTAGTCCCTGTCTCTCAGTTGACTTTTTAATGAGCCGCCAGGGGTAACTTCTGCCCCCGTAATTTGTTTTCGGTTAATTTTGGGCCTAATTAACGCAGTGATTAGACTGTCGACAGACTCCCTGAATTAATGTCCGCTGGTGTTTATACGTTTTTTTGTTTTTGTTATGTTTTTTTTTTGTATTTAAACGACATCCGCACGACATTTATTGCTATTTTTGGTTTATGCTCACAAATATGTATGGGGATAAGGTGCGAACTCTGAACTTCTTCGGTTTATTTATGGCTCAATTTGGATAAAAAGAACTCACTTCTGAGTATGATTTACATTTTTCTACTCAGTAATTAATTTTATCGGTGATGATGGAAAGGGAATAAGTATACGGACGCCCGTTAAGGGATTTTAGAATTACTTTCACGCTGTAGATTTTGGAGAACTTGTAATATGTCTGGGGGATTAAGGAGAACATTTCCTGTGCTATGTAATTACTTTTTCGATATTTAAGAGGTCTCCAGAGAATTATTTTTAATTAAGATTGGTGATTAGCACTTATAGAGATATAAAACTAAGTAATAAGTGGAGAAATTTAAAGTGATTTTTGTCAGTATCTACTTGTAATTATAAGATGGTCTAAGATTGGCTGCTATGCATATGATCATAGAAGGCTTCAGAGGGTATTCGAAGTTCCTTAGGCTATTGATTTGTAAATAAAGTATTTTCAGTCTTTTGTGTTAATTATCGTATATTAAGTGCAAGTGCATCTCTTCATAATTCTAAAATCTCAATAATTTTAAATAATTTTTCTCTACCATACCCCCATCGGAAATAGGCTGGAAACTATAGCCATCTATTATGCTACGTATTTTAGATTAACTTGTAGTTAAAATCCACTATTGAAGCTCATTCCAAGATGATTCGCAATTGAGTTAATACCAAAATCCGCTCTTCCAAAAATCGTTTTAATGCAGTCAAGTTTGCTGCCAACTTATCTTCGAAAAAAATATGAGCTAATCTAAAGAAGTCGGGTATTTTTGGTAGAGATGTGATCTAAACCGTGATTTATTAAACTCTTATTTTACATCAGTGAAGTCTGCTACTATATTTACAACTAATTCTCGTTCATCACCTGGTCTTGGCCACCAGTTATCTGATAATCGGCCTTTTAGTTTCAAATGCTTTGATGAGTTCGAGTTCATTAGTGCGATAAGCTGAGCACTATTGAAACTGATAGAATTTCCTCACAGTTATTAAAATTTTGCTGCCCTGGATAACTAAGCCACCCATACATATTTATAATAGTTGTCTCAGGTTTTCATAATTCCCGTCACAGTGGAAGGTGGAAATAGTTTTGTCATTGCAAAAAGTGAATAAGGCGAAAGATCCCGGTGACCATCGGCCAATTACTTAGCTTTTCGTATTACTTAAGGAAAGTATTCGAAAAACTAATGTTATGACAAATAACATATTACTTGGGTGAACATAGTCGATTGAGTCCTTTCAAGTCTGGCTTCCGGAAGTGTCGTAGTTGTGAGACTTCTCTTATTGGCGTTACGTTACATATTCACAAAATCCGTCGATATAAATCAACGTAGGTGTTCTAACTATACTGGACTTTTCAAAAGCGTTCGACTCAGTTAAATATTGTACATACTATAATTTGCTCTCAAAGCTGGAATCACAATTTAATTTTCTGTCTTTTTCTACAGCACTTATTGATAGCTTCTTATCAGGCCGACATTAATACGTCAAAATAGGTAATACTTAAGGTATTCCTAAACGATCTGGTATGGGCAGATATCTGTCCTACTGATTACACACGGAGCAGATATTCGGACAGAATTCATCTGGCACAGAGTTGTCAGATAGTTTTCAGTCAGTTATCTGGCATGCGTCTGTCTCTATTGATTACACGACCCGCTAGTTTTCATCTGGTAAAATACTGCTTTTATCTGGCGAAAACAACATAAACTAATGTGATGTTTATTGGTCAAAAATAACTTCTAGAGAAAGGTACGCGGCTGCTAAAGTGGATATTGTTCGATTTCGGTGATCAAGCGCATTGTTTCACCACTGGTCCATGTTCACTCCGGCTTGTTTTCATCTGCCATTCTGTTAGTTATGTATAGTTATGCTATTTATGTACTGTATACTCCTGGTAGATACAATAATATATAATTATATAATATTATTCAAACTTTGTATTAACTTGTGTCCTGCAGTCTGTTCTATACTCCTATCACTAAGTGCACAAAACAATTTTTTTAACAGGTAAACTGGACAGATATCTGTTCAATTCAAAAATTTACTAGCCAGATTGGCAGACGATGTTCCAAAATTTGCCAGATAGAAAAAGTGGCTGATTAAATGTGCGGCAGACGTCTGGACATTTTTGAGTGCCAGACGTAGTCGCCAGATATCTGTCTATATATGCCACCGTAATTACACGTGTATCTACCCACAAAAATGGGCAGATATCTGGTATTCTGCCAGATCGTTTAGAAGCACCTCTGGTGTTTTTGCAACTTGACTGTGGTGCGCCCCAGGGCTCAATCCTTGGTCCACTGCTTTTCAGCTTGTACATCAATGACTTGTTCGATGTTGTTGAGAATTGTAACGTACTTCCATATGCTGATGGTGTACAGCTTTATCTTAGGCGACCTATTGGACTATCTGAAGACAATTGATCGTATGAATTTCGACAAAGAGAAGATCTCAAATGGGCTAGTTTGGCCTGTTTGAGTTTGAGTCTTCACAAGTCTTAGTGTATTCATTTTTATCGAAATGGTTTTAGTGGCCTGGATCTACCTCGCATTATATTTCTCGGTGTACAAATTTCTTCTTGTGAGCATGTGAATAACTTAGGTGTGTATATGAATACTAAGATGAGATCCTTTGATCATATGGGATGTATAATTGGTAAAATATATGGTGGGTTACGTTGCCTATGGCTTTCTGCTAATCTTCTGTCTACAAACACTCAAATCCTTTCGGTTAGATCACTTCTTCTTCATAATTTCATTAATGGTAGATGGTTATTCCCTCACTTGGAAAGTTTGTTCAGGAAGGCTAAACGTAACGTTCAATAACTGTGTAAGATTTATTTATAGACATAGACGATATAATAATATTTCCTCGTACAGTAATAATTTACTGGTTAGTTTCCTCACTGAGGTAAATTTTTTTAGCTGGATTCAAAGACCTTAACTCCAGTTGAAATGCCTAAATTTAGCTAGCATAGAAATATATTTCTTGCAAATCTGTGCTCCTGCCTACTGTATTATATTCTGTCTACATTCGAGACAGGATTGGTGGATGATGGAAAGCATAGAGTTGCCAGCCACCTTAGTACATTTGTACAATTTTTGAGTTCATTTCATATATGATACAAAGGTACAATTTGAGAATTTAGTGTGAATTTTTATTTTAATTAGCTTACAGTGGCTTTTAGACTTAAATTTAATATACAGTAAATTCATTGAGTGTATAAATATAAGCCCAATCCAAAGTATGATATCACAAGGGGAGCTTTTAGATTCCAAAAAGAAGACTGAAGTGGGATGTATGATCTGAAAAAATTTTCAAATTCTTCTAATAATCTTTCTTGTTTAGTTATGAGTTCAGAGGTCCGTCGTATTTACTCCCTTAAAACGAGCGCCTGGGGCAAGTACCCCTCGTACCTCCTCCCCACACCCATAGATCCTGCCTTGCAGTTTTCACTCAATTGACTCACTCTTGCTAATTTTGGAAAAACAAAATTTTTTTCATGCAGCTAGAAGAGAATAAAAGTTTTAAATATTTCTCTAATTTTTTCACTTTTTAAAATTAGCTTCCCATTTTGAAATTTTAAAAATTCTTTGCCCATTCCAATCTTCTATTGTGTTCTATGTGTTTCTTGGCAAACATTTTTACCGACAGGTCTATGTCAATTCTAGTATATTTAACTCAGCATCAAGTGATATAAAAAAAAACATTTAGTTTTAACAATATTTTATCTAGAAATTCTTTTATGTCATTTTGTATTCGCATATTTTCTCAACAATAAGATTTTTTTAAATGAAAAACACTTCTATTTATCTAAACACAATTCCGCGTCCACTTTAGATTCTTCTTACAGATGCCCCATATACATTTTTACCTGAAAATAACCAAAAAATCTGATTACTAATTAGTATATAAAACAAATATATAGCAATCTTGCCCAAAATCCGTCATACATTCCAATATTTATGTTCTGACAATGTCATCAAATGATATTTTCACGATATGACGTCAGCTGGTGTCGCCGCAGTCACAGTAAGTTTGAGATCAGGCGTTTCCACGGCAACCCAACATGAAGCAGAGACGTAGCGGTTCACGGCGGCTATAGAAAGTTGACGAGCCACAGCAGTAACTTCCTAAAGATCCCAAAACATATCCAATCCTCACTCCTTCCCAGTCCCTCCCAAATTTAACAACAAACTATTGCGAGAAAGTCATTAACTACAGCTGATGTGGCGCAGCATCTGTAAGGAAAAGAACAAACAACAACAGGAGAGGCGATAAAAACCAAACCAAAGATCAACAAGAAGGAAAAGCAAAACATCTAATCGAACTGAGGACCAAATATAAGTCCCAACGCCCTAAAGTAGACAAATTTGAATGATGTGAAAAATCATCAAACTAAATCCAAAGAAGGAAGACAAGGAAGAAATTTGAAAGCGCAAAAGCACTTGACTTAACTTGACTTGCAGAATCACCCATTCTCGTTTCAGAATTTAGGCGGAACGTATCCTCTACCAGAATTTAATCGGTTTCTTATCCTTTGCAAAAAGTCTAATTTTTGCCTCCATCTACGTAGGAATTTACTTCTGCTGCAGAAATTTAATTCTGCTTTAACACTGCCGCAAGACCCACATGTAGCAGCATGCTTAAAACAAAATCCTATTCCGTTTTTGAATTAATTCATGCAGTTAATTGTGGATTCTTTTCTTTTCTTATAGAAATAAAAGGAGGAAAATCACACAGTGGCGGCACTGCATTGAATTGATTTTTTTTTAATTATTTGAATTTAATTGAATTGTAGTTAGTTGAATTAGTTTGTAGCAGGTTAGGATATTTTTAAGAACTGAATTGAATTTGTGATATAGTTTTAGGCATATACTATATGAATAACAAATTTTTATATTTGAATTTTAAAAGTTGAGTTATCTTTTACAACAGGCACACCTTCGCTTGAGCACAGATCTAACACTATGGAATTGTGATAATTTAACTCGTTAATACACATTCGACCTAGATATTCTAGTATTTGCGGTGGGATGATTATGAATTACATAATTCCTCTTTATCTTTTAAAAATTCTCTAGAAATGTTTCTTTTAAAAGAAATCTTAAACCAGAAAATCGCTTAGGACGTCACTTTTTATTAAAAAAAAAAAGTCACGAAAAAAGTATATTACAAGACTTGGTAATGAATAATTTTCTCGACTCGAGACTACCTGTTGAAAGGTAAAATGAGGTCTACCCATGTGCTAAACTTGAATAAATGAATGTGACCCCGGGGGTCATTTAACAACTTCTAATGGATGTTTTACGCACCCTTTCTTTCGTAATAATTGTTTTATATTATACGCAGGAAAAATTACACTACACGGTCCCCTAATTTAAGTAGCTCATTGGAAGATTTACTGAGGTCCTTTTCGTAAGCAAATTTATTATGTGTTACTTAGGATGTTTTAGGATAGATATTAAAGGTAGGGTCTGTATAATTACAAGTAATGGAATGAGTTTAGGAAGCGCAAATAAATTAATTTTTATTTGAATCATTCTCATTGTACTCAGTACGCGTTACATTTCTTCCATGAACTATTAGAAAACCGTGGTGAGAGTTTGGTATGTTGATACAAGGCAAAAGATGATAGGTCCGTTCCTCAGATGTAAAGAATCATAATTCCTGAATTTTTACAATTGTCATAAGTCATTCCAATCACATTCTAAATTATTGGGAGTGACAGTTTGTAAATAAATCAAATCAGCTGTGGATGTTATTTCGGTCGTAAGGAAAACTTAAGATAGTCCAAAGTTACTCTAAAATTCATAATTCTTAATTCTAGGAGAGAAAGTGCACCATAAGGAACAATTGCTGTAGAAGCTGGACCCATTGAAATTATGTGTGTCAAATGACGAAGCTAAGGAAGCTATGACATCGTAGGTCAATGAAAAATTCCTGAATTTTTAATTGGCAGTAGGTACCTAAGTGAAAACAATACAAATCATAGTCATTTTGAAGCTACAAATGTTTTTGGTTTTGTTTTATTTTTTCCCTGTGTTTATTGGGCACAGATGTCCATTACTCATCAAGCAAACATCACTTACCGATAAAAGGTTTTGAATGGTAGAAAATATATCTTTATTTTTTTTTTTTTATAAAAATGACGAATAACATGTTTTGGCTTAGAAACTATAAAACGCAAAAATTTAACAATGCAAAATATAATAAAATTAAAAGAACATCAAAACACTGCACTAAATTGCTGACCTTCACAATAGTGATCCCGGAAAAAAAACAAGAGTGGCCTAGCAAAAGCTGTAATTGATCAAACTTCACAGCAAAGGATTATTACTGAAAATACTTCAGAAGTGCAGCATGAAGGCAAAATGTAAATTCTTCATAAATAACAATTAATTGATGGGGAGATTTTGTCAAATTTCGAGTATTTCTAAGTGCTAACAAAATCAGAATTAAGAGAATTAGGCAAAGCTGGTATGTGAAGGCAACTCCCTCTCTTCCGGCAGTTTTAACTTCATCTGATGTGAGGCTTATGTTGCACTTTTTCTGGCAGCGGAGAACTGGACACACGTATTATATACACGGAACTGTCAAACGTAATAATTGTTCTTTATTGATACATAGAAAGAAGTTCCTTTTTAAACTTTATACAAATTACCCAAACAAAATCTTTTAATTTATTTAACTCTAAAATTTCACAAATAAAACGACAGTGCACTTTGGCAGAGCAGATGACAATTCAACTTTTTAACACCGAAAAAATATCCAGTGGAAAGTAGGAAAGTCAGTGTTGCACTTCTGCTATGAAAGTTGTCCCATCGAACATTAAAGTTAGCATAGCAACTTCGTCTGATTTAGTTCGGAACTATCTCATAATTTGTCGTTAATTTCTCGTGGGAGCCATAAATTTTTCATGTCCTTTCTTCTAAAGGCATCTGGATGTGGTGATCAGTTGACGTCAAGTTAGCACCACTGGAACTCAACCAAAACTTATCGGACTGGAAAATTTTACTTCGTGGAATTTGTCGTTCATTTGTCGTTAATCTTTCGTGAAAACCATAAATTTGTTGTGTCCTCTTTAAAAGAACACTGGTTGAGCTACAAAGTTATTTTAAAAATAAACAAATACTTTTAATTCTTTTTTTTTTCAGCAAACGATTGATAAGTCTTGGCCAAAGAGCACTTTGAAGACAAAATATATTGATTTTTATAGAGAAAACCATCGCAGTCTGATGGGTCATTAGACCGCATAACTACAGTTTTCCCTTCAAGCCGGGGGTTTTGGCTGAAGAAACAATATGAAGCTGTTTATGACAATATGTGAGATACATTACATAGAAAATAGAGAAGTATTTATTATTTACAGGATAACTTAGCAACTCATTCAATTAAAAAAGGAGGGAGGGGACATGACAAATTTATTGTGTTCACGACAAGTTAACGGCAAATAAACGACATTTTCCAATAACTATGTAAAATTTTTCAATCCGGCAAGGTTTGGCCGAGTTGTAGTTTGTTGCAGTGCTAACCTAACGCAAACTTATCTCCACATCCAGTTTCCTTTAGAAAAAAAAAACGCCCACGATAAAATTATTGTTTTTTAGGAAAAATGAGCGACTAAATAAACGACAAATTCCAAAATGTAAAATTTCCCAATTTGAGAAGGTTTCGATGAGTTTTAGTGAGTTGCGGTACTAATTTGACGGCAAGTCAGCATCGCGTCCAGTTTCCTTTAAAAAGAGGACAGGAACAATTTATGGTTTTCACGACAAATTAACGATAAATTTTGAGATAGCTCTGAACTAAATCAGGCGAAGTTGCGGTGGTAACCTTACATATGTGACTTAGCACCGTCTAAAATTCTAAAACAGTTTCTTTTTATTTGGAAAATTATAAAAGGAAAGAAGAGAACAAAGATTGCGAAATCTAAATCAGAGCAACTGAAAAAAAGGCGGCATTTACGTTAGGTACATCAGCAGTGGGAAACAGAAGTACATTTTTCTTTAATTTCGTTTTTTTGGAAAGCTTTCTTAAATTTTCAATATAAGATAAATAAAACAGTCACTGATTTTAGAACTGTTGTGCGCCGCCTTACGCGTAACGATAAAACTTTTTCAGGTTTAAGGGCGGTATGCCATGGAAATCAGTCGAGGAATTTTTCCACTTATTTCTAGAAATTTTTGACAATTTGGATTTGACATTTGTTTGTATTTCAAAATTAATAAAGAAATGGATAATTCCCAGTTGTATGTAATTTGACCATTGTAGAATGAATTATATCGAAAATGTTATTATATCTGTTATGTTTGCAGAACAATGTACATCAGACTCTAGAATTGATTATAAATACATCAAATCGAGTGGAAAATTGTCGTCCTAC
This sequence comes from Dioctria rufipes, assembly GCA_963924295.1. Classification (NCBI taxonomy): domain Eukaryota; kingdom Metazoa; phylum Arthropoda; class Insecta; order Diptera; family Asilidae; genus Dioctria; species Dioctria rufipes. Next base: position 50,453,015 of record OZ002743.1, read on the forward strand.
CTTCAATTTTGCAAATTCTTTGACCGAAGTCAAAATTCCTTACAGAAAAAAGTGTACCGGTACCACTGACCTTAGGTATATAGTAAACAGGAATGGGTGAAAAGTGTATAATTTTTGTAGATCAGGACATTATATGTATATATAGGAGTAAGTGAGATGAAATGGGAACTTTATTGTTAAAACTGGAGCTTCATTGTCAAATTCATTTAGGGTTTTGAAGAGGTTTAAGGGGAAGTATAGCGACGGCGTTCAAATATCTTTTTTGTGGGGAAGAACTTTCAATTTATGATAAATTGCTGAAATACTAGTGTCTGCTCTGGAATAGATATCAGACATTTTTTTGACGGAGAACTTTCTTTCTAAATGAAATTCACAAAAGTAACAGAAGTTTTCTTGTTGAATTAATTAAAAGTAGGGCACCAAACTAAACACTTTTTGTAATCACTTAAAAATTACTTTTTTCTCCTTTCCGGACTTATTATTTATGTAAACCTGTACTGGCGAGTGATTCTGATCTTTTGTCGTACTATTTAGGCGTGAATTTTGACATATATTGTCGTACTTTTTCTTTTAACACAGTTCATTTTGTGTCTTCACTATTATCTACCACAAAATGAACTATAATGAATTTTCGGAGAACAAACTTCAAAAAACACGCCTAAATATGCGACAAATTAGTCAATTGCTCAAGAGTTTGTGACAAATATTTTACACTGTGGTAAATGGAAATTCTACACCTAATTAGAGCATTACAAGTGCTTAAACTCGAAATATTATTTTGAATTTGTAATGTGAAGTGTCATTTTTAGTTTATTCTACTCCATGCAAGGGTTGCTGACCTGAAAAAAGTACGAAAAAATCAAGAGAAAAGTTCATTTCATTTAGGCGTATATTTTGACATTTAAGTATGACAAAAGATCAGAATCACCCTCCTGATCTTTCAAACAAATAACATGGACAACCAACACAACAAAAATTTATTATGCGAACTCTTGCTTATTACCATTCTTGTTAGCTATATATTCTAAGCCACTGATATGTATATAAATGGACTGCTCGTTAAACCAAAAATGCATGAAAGAAAAATTTATTACTTTCATATTCTTTTCCCTTTTCGTGAGAGCATTATTTCCCACTGAACTGTAAGGAGAAATTGCTTAAGGTTCAGCGGTATTCGCAGAAGTTAATCAAACTTTTCCTACCAAAATACCTGTAACTCGACTTGATTCATAATTAAAATTAAAAAAAAAAATAGTCCCAAATACTTTTGTTATAAATTCGGTAAATCTCACTGACATGTTTATAAGTATATTCCCAAATAATTTTTATATAGCGCCAGATTATGGTAGTTGGTAGCAATGACAGTGAGAGCATATTTTCTGAAATCAAAACTGGTGCCACATGAAATTGGAGATCAGTCAGTCCATTTATATACATGTCAGTGATCGATACTATTTGCCTCAAAAAAATATAGACAAAAATGGATTTTTTTGAAAATCGACATCTTTTTGCCAATCAAGAAATAGAGCTTTTCTGTTCGATTTTATTTTTCTCTAGTAAACTGCTTCAAGAAATAGTCACAGAAACAAATTCCCCGAGTATTCCATGACCTCTTTTTTACGTAGTTTTTTTAAAGGAATAGAAATTTGTTGGTTCTAGCACACATGCCCTTTAGGTAGAAAGCTTTAAAGTGTTCCGTGTAAAAATAGAATGGGTTTCAAATGAAAATGTGTGTTTGATTTAACTAGTTTTTACAATTTTGTGGATATACATATAACCACGGAACTCTCAAATATTAGTGTTTACAAATGCGCTAACCTTCACCATAGCTAATTGGGAAATCACCAAATTTTCATGGTAGGGGAAGGTGCTGTACCTTGGTAACTTTTTTGAAATAGTCTTTATTCGACAAAACTAATAAGACAAATATTAAGAAATCGATAATTATAGATTGTCGAATATTCAGTTAAAATATTAAATATCTCAGGATATATGAAAGGAAATGTGAAGGTCGTGATTGCTGCTCAAGGTACATCATGCATCTGTACCATGGACAGTGGGGTATTGTACCTTGGACATTTGTAATTTACTAAGGAGAAATTGAGCATAAGAGTTAAATTAAATAACACTATAACAATATTCTTAAAGCAGGTTACTAAACAAAAAATTTCTGTAGGCATATTTAATTTATTATTTATCTAAATATGCCTTTTTTTTGACATGTCCGTGGTACAAATGTTTGAAGTGTCCAAGGTACATACCTCTTTCAAAAAAAAAAAAAAAAAAAAAGTCAAACCGCCTGTGAAACATTTTAAGGTGCACAATTCACCACATGATCCAACACTTTCAATTCTTTATCACTGGAAAATATTTAATTTTTTCACGACTTTTGTTTAAGGCGCAATAACTGCACATTTGTATAATAAACTAATTCCCAGAATAACTTAGTGTCTTCTGTTAATTAACAAAATCGATAAAAGTGCGTATACACATGGACAATGTACAGCATTTTCATTGCACTTCTTCTTAATCTCAAATTATTACTTTTTTTTTATAAATTTTTTCAATATGTAGAATGCTAGAATTGCCCTAAGTTTCGACATTTTGACTCTGATTTTTTTTTTGTACCCAAATTTGTTGGTGTCAAAACTATCAACTCTATCTAGGATGCTATGGAAATATACATTTTTAGGGTTGTCGCACCTAAAGGGTAAAAACGGGAAACGTATTACTAGTCCTCCGATATCCGTCTATCTGTCTGTCACCAGGCTGTATCTCATGAATCGATATACATAGGTAGACAGTTGAAATTCTCACAGAGTGTGTATTTCTATTAACGCTATAATAACAAATAATAAAAGTAAAATAACATTAAAAACTAAAGGGGGCCCCATACAAGAAACGTGTTTTTTGGCGTATATATAGTGTCAAATTTTGTACGATGGTACGAAACCCTTCCTGCGCGAGTTCGACGCGCACATAACCGATTTTTCAAGTTTTAGTTCCATTTTTTTTCCAATCCTTGACTTAGTTTGATCCTAAATCTTCTACCTATAATTTCCTTCTATAAGATCGAATTTGATCTATTTTTTTTCTAGTTTGTACATTTTCTACTTAATTTTTCTTTCGTAAGCAATTTTATTTGCGTTCGTAAAAATTAGCGTTAGTAGTCCACAACGTGGACATATTTCAAAATATACCGCGACCATGCCTGGCTTGTCTAGTTAATAAAGAAAACTTTGGCTTCAGCTAACTGCTTCAAAATGACTGGAAACTATTTCCGCTGCAATAACTTATGATCATTTCCTTGAGTTGATATACTTTTAGTCTATTCTAGCAAAGAATGTCGGAAAAATTTGTTTTGGCATCTAAAACTAAATGCTCATTTTAGCTAGTCTGAATAAAAAAATGTGATAAAAGCTACTTTCTTATAAATATATTCAGGCTGTTCCCAGAAAAATAATTGACAGATTAAAATTATTATAAAAAACAAATAATTCACTTGAAATTATTTTTTCTGTTGCATCTACGTATCTCTCCTGATCACCACTTCTCCCAAAGAAAATCATATTTTGATAATATAAAGTTCATTGTACACAAATATGTATTTTTCCTGGTCATCCATTATAAGGACCTCTCCATGTCAGATTCCTCCCTCTGAATTTTAATCAATGAATGATGGTATTTTCCGGGCTTTGGAAAATCGAAAGAAATGAAAATTTATTCAGTTCGAATGCGTCAGTTCGTGAAAACTAATACACCGCAGCGAATGTAATTCATGTATTTTGACAGGGGAATGATTTATAGTCCGTGGGTAATTTGTAAGTAAAATTTAGGACCAGTTTTCTATTCGAAATAGCCCCTCTGGGATGGTCAAGTGGTTTCTTATGGGACGACGTATATGTATGTACATATAACGGGAAAAGGGTGCATTGAGCTACTGTGAATAGTTAAACACATATCCCTTGTGAGAGTTTCTACAAAAGGATATTGCGGTTAACCGGATCTGCGCTTTTGAGTTATGGTCCCGAATGAAGATGAGCAAATAAAACTGTTTTGTTACATTTATCTTAAGATTCTTGTAACAGATTATTAAGGATTGCATACAGGATGCGGATAATAATGTCATCATTAATCTTCGGGAAAATATAACGTAGGTAATGATGTAACATAAAATAGTAGCGGCTAAAGTGAAAATTTCGTACGGTTTTTTGTCTATTGTTGCGGAAACTGGTTATCGCTATTGTGGTTTTACTAGTAATTTATTTTAAGTGAAAAAAATCCTTGTTCTCATTAAGAGATTTATTAAGGGGAATAAATGACCGAATGTCATTCATTGAATGTCCATTCTATCCGGCTTTTCCTTGGTACACATTCTAAGGAAGTTCAAAGAATTTTTATAACTGGTTCAGAGATCACTTTATAATGCTGATGATTAAGCAAACTGGTCAAAATAATTATTTTTTTGGAAACAGTCAATTTTGAATTTTAAACTATTAGCTATACGCCTGCAACTATATATAGGGGAGTGTCATCAGGGTTGGACACCCTTTCGATTTTTGCCCATAACTTCCGTTTAAGAAATAATTTGGTCAATATAAAAATACTTTTGTAAAGGTCTGACAAAAGGGACCGCTTTTGGTGAACATTGCTAATTAATTGGGTGAAAAATGAAAGAAAATATAGACATTAAAATAAAAAAGTGAAATGTTGTCAAGATTGGCCAGTGTAGTCTAAGTTGGCCAGTCGACGAAACATGTGCTGAAATGGTTGAAAATGACCTTGAAAAATCAATTGAATGAAATAAAAAGCTGAATTTGTTGCATTTTCCTGTTTTTTAACAAAATATGAATGGCACATATTCGAAATCGCATTTGTCGAAAATGTCGTTATATTGAAGCACTTCAAATGTACTACTCTTTGGAATTGTCCTAAGAGGACATTTTATGGTTTTTTTTTTTTGGATGGCATCTTCGTTTAGCTAGTGTTTTATTGACGAACTTTATTGGGATTGGTACTTAACGTTTTTTGAGCATCATCCAAGCACACAATCTTCGTGGTCCAACTCTGAATACACAAAGTGGGCAGCCTTGACGACAAGCGATATTGCCACATCACGTGACACCACAACCAAGCATGTTACTACAGGATTGAATTTTCCTCTTGGTTTATTTTCAAGAATGAGTCAAACTGATGATTGCATATTTCCTGCGTTCACACTCCAAATCTGCAATGTCATGAAAAGTTCGATATCACTGAGAGAAGTTTTTCCGTGCTCGAACATTGGTGGCGCCAGTGGTCAAAACTAAAAATACGCAAATGGCCGACCCAGCCGACATTCACTACCTGTTTTTTGACAGGAATAGTATTAATAGTATTGCTCCGTTTTATTTTTATATTATTTTATGTGGTTTATCCAATGTGATATAATGCGAAATCGTTTGAAGCAATATCGAATCAACTCCTGGATAATTCCTCCTGGAAGACTGAAAGAGTTTTTGATCCACGACGAAAGATGCCTACTTACTCAGCTACTCTTGTCTATGTTTGTATTAATAGTATAACTTCCTTATGATAAATACATCTACAATAGAAAATTGCTTGGCATTTGTGATCTTTAAAAGCAATTAAAATGGTTCTCATTGATGAAAATAGTTGACAAAGAAAGTAGGTAGTCTTCCACTGGAAATTGTCAATCGCCGGGACATATTTATGAATTATACCTGCCATATTATAATTTTAAGGATTCTATCTGTGGTCTTGAAACTGGTTTAAACTATTAAAGCATCCTAATAATTATTTCCTTTGTTATTTATTCGATTTTTTTTATGATCTTTCTAAAATCCTGAAAAATATATGTGACTTGGTTCAAACTTGAGAGGCATATCATGTACTTCTGCTTCCTCTATCGCAGCCCAAATATGTCTGATGACGACACGGTAGCCGTATTTAACAATACATCCAAGAATATTGATCATTTGCCTTCTGTCTCCAACTCTCCCGAAATCGATATTAATATCCACAACATACCATGGCCCAAGCATTCTTCTACCACTAGCCCTACGGTATTTAGCTCTTGTGTTAATCTTTTAATTTGCAATAGCTGTAGCATTAGATTAGATTAGGTAAGAGGGGTGCCGCCTCATGACTAGCCTGCATCACTTAGACCTCTAATGGGTCCATTGTACCCCTAGACCTCATTGAATAACCTTACAAGCCTCAGATCCATCCAGCTTTTCTTAAAAAACTCATGATTTACCTGACACTTTTAACCTAGATCCATCCTGCTTTTCTCAGAAAACTCAGGATACCTCTAAATTCTACACTTTACAGCTCTCCCAGACTTGAAAAGAAGTAGCTACCCAATAGCCTACCACTTTTATTCATCAAAGTGGTGCATTCTCAAAACACGTGTTTTAACGGATTCGATTTCCTCCGAGTCCTTACAGCTCCTGCAGAAATCGTTCGCGGCTATAGCCAGTCTTCTAGCATGGTCCCCTATGGCTCAGTGACCTGTTATGACTACTACTAGCTTCCTGGTATTTGTCCTGCTGCCATTAAGCAGTTAACTTGTCCTTTTCCTGTCATATGCAGGCCACAATTACCTACTCTAACATACACCAACGCGAACTTCTAAAGCAAGTGGGGATGGACCTAATTCGTTAGATGTGTTTCTAACATCTCACGCCGACAAATATTCCATCTGAGTCGGTTCCCCTGTTGGTAATTCAGACCACGTATTACCTCAAACGCTCAACATCTGCACCTACTACTAGTCTCCTCTGTCACCATAAAAATACTGACTGGGAAAGTTTCAATCAATATCTTAGAGAAATTAATTGGTTGGTCGGTCTATGTTACTTCCACGGATGTTGGTTAATGCACATCAGAACGCAGTAATATTCTAAGTTTTGGCATGCGTGAATACATTCCGTATTACTACGGCAGATCCCAACAACAGCAAAATTGCTCTTGGTTTAAAGAAAAGTGCAACCAAGCAATTAAAGCGAAAGAGTCTGTTTTTCGCGCCTATCAATTGCATCCATGTCCAGAGCTGAAACAAGTCTACAAGACTGCATGAAACACCTGCAAGTCTATTATCCAGAGATAAAAATTTATTTTTTAACCAGATTGTTAGACAGAAAATCTCGGCAAGCCGCAAATGTAGAAAATGTTTCTGTTCCCTGGTCAAAACTATCAGAAACAACTTCACCAGTTTCTGTATACCTTCACTGCTTAACAATGGTGAAGCATTTGTTAACTCCCTGGATAAAGCTAATATTTTGGCTGATGGATGCGTTTGGAATTCTCGGCTTGCACCACATTTTAATGGGCTCAATGTCTCCAAAGCCACCGGTTCTGATGGTTTCTCGCAAATTTTAATTAAAAGCAGCGCCTAATCTTTGGCTAAACTTTTGCACAAATTATTCTAGTTGTCTTATTCTACTGGTAACTTTCCAAGTGCTTGGAAACTAGCCCTAGTTCAGCCTATTCCTAAAAAAAGAGGGTAACGACTCCTATATTTTTCGATCAATTGCAATCACTTCTATTCTTTTGAACGATTTTGAATATGTCATTAACTCCAACTTAATGAGGTATCTAGAAATCAATCAACTCTTCACCAGTCTCCCGGATGGCGTGGAGGCTCATCTGGAGACTTGTTGAATTTTGTAAGTTAAATGTTATAGACCTAGATATTTCAAAGGCTTTTGATAGCGTCTGGTATTCTCCCGTTTTGGACAAACTTAAGGCGTTTGGTCTGACCCCCCCCCCCTTCAAATCTTTTCTAATAGGAATTGAAAGTTTTTTATCTGCTCATTAAGTGATGTTACAACTGAACCTCACCCTATAACTGTCAGTTATGCGCTAGGGCTCTGTTATCTCTCCGTCTCTCTTCTTAATATTCATTAATGATCCGCTTTCCCTTACTTTCAATCCCATGCACAGTTTTGACGCTGACAGTACCATTGATTTTGCTTACTTTTTTGACACTCCTGCGGGGAATACTACAGATGCCAAACTAGATTGCATGCCTAGATAATTGAAACCATCTTGACAATATCTTCGCTGGAGGCAAAGAAAACTGCGTCGAATTCAATGCATCAAAGTCGCAAAGTTGTCTTATCTCTTTAATAAGATCAAAATCTTACCGCTTCCGTTTTTTTTATGGAGCACTTATGCCGATACACCATTTTTATGCATTCCTGGCATTAATATTTCAAGTAAGTTAAGCTGGACAGATCACATTTCCTCTATTGCCAAAGATGATTCCAAATATGTTGGATTTCTGAAAAGGTGTAAGAATAATGTCAGCCCGTCATATCTAGCACACTTCTGCAAGTCCTATCTCAGACTTGGAATGGAATAAAATTCAGATATCTGGCCCGATGTTGGTCGCACAGTACTGACTTCATTTGATGTTGCAAGAAAGCTATCAAGCTCATTGGAGATGTGGCAATAACTGGTCGTATCGACTCCTTCGAGCACCGTCGCAATTTTAGATACTTTTCGCATCTTTGCCGCTACATGCCTGGCCAATATTCTGATGAAATGACTAGTCTGATCTTTTGTATATTGATTCTTGCACACAATACTCGTACTGCAATCCATGCACATCATTTTAACCTTTCAAATTCCTTTCGGCCGTGATTCCTTTTTATGCCGAACTGTGAGAATGGGGAACAATCTACTATCTTATATCTTACCGCTGGCATATAATTTGGGAAAATTTAAGAGTAACATACATCTTCACCTGCAACATACCCCTCATATTGCTTAATCCTTTCCCTATCTTCTTCCTGCCATGCTGTGCTTTGCAATATATGTTATCCCCTGAGCTTAGTTTTATAATATAAAAAAAATATGTCATGTTTGTCTTTGGGAAGCCGTTATCTGGAACCATGCAAAATCAGATTTTCAAATTTTCAAAGCTGTTCCCTGTTACTGGAGTGACGACTACCAATTTCGTTTGCTTTTTTATTCGTGGTGATACCAATACAACTAAATTATGAAAGATTGTTCATGTATTCTCCAAAATTTGCGGTAGTCATCACGAGTGAATTCTCGGGGTGGTTCTCTATGTCCACGAGTTGGACGCTTTTGGAACTGTTCACACTGTTCTCTGCCTTATTATTTTCTACTTCATCAATGCCATCGCCATAACCAACGCAATTAGTATGAAATATCATTTTGAGATTCACCCAGGGAGAACATCACTGGGCCCGTTCTTGTTCAAACCAAGATCGTATCTGACATTCTATTGATCATTGAATAGTGTGAGGGTGTTCCCTTTTTTGCCATATATTGTTTCAATTATTTATATTGGCCGTGTTAGGCAAGCCAAATATGTAAAAAGAATATTTTCAAAATAGAAGAGCGTTTACATTTACTATCATTTATCTAGGATAACACCAAAATATTGGTCTCATATCAATTATACAAATTTTGATAATAAAGAGTATGAGAGAGTACGAGTAAGAGCAAACATAAAATAATTATAATTAGCAGCTTCACTAACAATCCACGCACATCTTATAGCTCTCCTCTTTAAACACGTTTCCCAATCATAACGACATCATCCAATTACGTATGAAATTTTCCACTCTGTTTAATAAAATACAAAAATAATTACGAAATTATGAAGGCGTACAAATCCTTGTAATCGACACTCAACGGATGTAACTGAATTTATAAAAACCAAAGCCCACAATTGCTTTTGCACAATCAATTTCTATGTGCACTGAATTCATAAGGAGTCCTTGCGTATCGCACGCCTAATTCCAATAATCAAACAATGGTTAGTGGTGAAGTAATGGGCGTAGGGGTGGATATTCTCAATGCGTATACGTCTCTGAAGACTTTATCCTTTTTGCCCGATTGTTTGTATAAAACCGGCCATTACTTGACACTCGATTTGATGTTTTCGCATCACATCTAGCCGTGGGGGGGGGGGGGGGAAGGGATATGAAGAAATGATTCATTTGTACAGAAGTACTATATATACCTAGGTATAAACGTACATACCTAACCGGATCCCGCATTCGTCCTTAAGACACATGAGTGATCCGATGAAAATATGATGGCGGTGGACACGTGCCAATATGGCAAACACGTGTAATGTTTAGCGATTGTTTGCTTTTTCAACACAAGAGCTTTTGTCCCAAATCCATCAAACTGTTAAAGATTTAGTCCAAGACTGCACGCAGTGATTTTTCACTAAAATGCGAACTCATGCATTCGCTCCTTCAGGACTTTGGACCTTTTGTTAATTGTTGTAATTCAATTTTTGCCTATTACTCTACGTTCTATGTGCTACCACCACTACCGGGGGGAGGAGATGAATTATTCTAAAAAAAAAAAAGAAAAACATTTGAAACAACAAACAGGCGATCTAAATGACGGGATATGGGATGGGTTAGTGGTTCTGACTTTCACACCCTAGGGGTATTATCGAAATTGACATACGCTACTTTATAAACACACGTCGTTTACTCATGTGTACGCAGCTGAATTGAAATTAACTTTATAATTTAAGAATTGATGAATGCACGGACGTTGAATTGAGAATACTATATAATTCGATAAATTCATTTTAGTGCATTTTAAATTTAGTTTAGAGATTTCGGATAATGTTAGATTCAAGGCCATAAATATATCTAAAAGGTGGTTCATCTGATTGCTGAGTTATGAATTAAAATTAAAATTAGTAAGGGTGCAGTAATGATTGATAGTAAACTTGCAGAAGTTGCCATTAGATCTAGGTCTTGGTACCTACTGTGATTATACAGGGTGTCCCACGTAACGTGTTCCCTGGTCATTTTTCTCGAAAATGTGCGGAGATATGGAAAAAGTCCTAATAATAAAAGTTACGTTGGCGTATCCAAAGTCCTTGAAAAAATATGATTTGGAAAAGGATATATCTATTAAAAATATGTCCTTTTCGTCCTTATTAAGGATATATTTAGATTACATTTTCGAATTGCGCGAATAAAACAAAAAGGAAAGTATTATATTGAAAATTCCAGTTTAACTTTTTATTATCAAGATATAAGGTCTCAAATTATACTCTATGTAGGTACCGTGTTCATTTGCCATTTTTCTCGAAAATGCTCACAGATATCATCGAAGTGCTAGTAACAAAAGTTACCCATCATAAGCCGGGCTATCTTTTGGTATGGTAAACCTTTCAAAAAAAGCCACACGAAAAAATTATTTCTTCGGTTTGGTCCTTTTCGTCCTTTCTGAGGATACGTTTTTGCTATATTGAATAATCAAATCAAATTAGAAAAAAGTGGTATACCTACAGAAAATTCTTTGCAAATAGAAGGTGAATCATTTACAGGTATGTATTTGATTTGCAAAAGGATATTTTTTGCATATATCCTTTCCCAAGTCCTTTTTCAAGGACTTTGGCTATGCCAGAGGATACTTGACTAATGATACGTCACTTTTATTATTAGGACTTTTCCGATAACTACGCATATTTTCAGATCAGAGAACTGTAACAAATTTCGATATGATACAAGAATAACATGGTATGGCCGAATTTTCTGTCAATTGCGTACTTGCGTCATGTGGGCACAATTTTCATTCAGTGAGATCGGTCATTGTGTCAATTTGTTATGATAATTGCAGTGGAATCGGACAACTTCTTAATTTTCAGTTTATGAATAGTAGCCTGCTGCCTAAAACTTACGGGCATCTTCTTTGACAATGTCACTACGTTCTGATCTGTTGGAGAGCCTTGGAGTACGGGCAGAAGAAGAACACTTTCAAATTGAAGTGAAGGTTTTACACAAGCTTACGATATTTTAACAGCTCTTAATGATTTTCGTTTTCTGTTTTGTAATAATTTTGAAATAATCGAATCCATCCAACAGCAGAGAACGATGTTTAATGACACTATCAACTTAAAAGATTCCGATCTTATGACCCTTTGGGTGTCGAAAATGAAGTTAGACAGGAAAAAATAAAATTCTGACTAAATTTATTAAAACGTATTTTTCAAATTCTAGCCATCATTTACCAAATTTAACTGGAAGTATACATAATAAGGACTAATCTTACCACCGTATTTTAACCAAACATTTTTTATACAATTTTATGAACTACTAAAACTAAAAATTATATTTCTCTAACTTTGTACATTCCTCAAAATACATTAAAGCCATCAAACTATTCGAAACTATAATTGAAACTCTTTCTTTACTTTCCATACTCAATTAGTCCTCAGTGTTTCAAAACATTGAAATTATTCCGCCCACTTTTGCCACCTGTCTCCACAAAGTATAGAGACGACTATAAATGTATGTATATAAAACTCCAGTTGAAACTGTCCAATTATACAATTGTTCGTGCCACAACTACACAGTAGTAACAATGGTAATTTACCAAGAGAAGAAATGCTATTCATTGTTGGATCCGAATGTGTCTACGACCACCGCCAATTACTCATGTAATCAATGCATAAATTGCATATTGCATGCATGCAGCACAAATTACGGTCTTGAGATTAGTGAAATTTATGTCCAGACCATCCTTTTAGCTTCAAGAAGTCAGTGGATTCTGAAGAAGAAAGAGTTTCCATTCCGTGGCAGTTAATTCTTCGATAACATCAGCGAGACACATAAAACTCACATTAAACAATGAAGGAGTTCTGTCCTGATGTACTTGGGATTTCTTGACCCAGGTCAAAGACAATGTCCGAAGCATGCTCATAATTTACTCGACAACTTTCCTGGTCAGCATGACTTTATCTATTTGCTTTTTGGTTTGTTAACCCGTAAGTCCCCCTCGCTAACCTTCCACCCAAAGTAAAACCGCGAATTGCGCTTTTCGTGATATTTTTACTTAGTCGTGTGTGGGTTTAAAGATTTTTTTTTTATGTGGAGTACTATAACTTACCCTCATTAAAACTTTATTTTATGAATGCGAAAATTATAGCTCCTTTTAGAACTATGTTCAGAGAGAGAGTCATGCAGTGTAATTTAACTAACTTGAACTTTATTCTCAACAGGTTAACATAAGAGAATGAGAGAGTGGATGTTAGTGTACTTCTGAATATGTGTGTAGATATAAAATCGTCGGATGAGTAACAGATTATACCTCAAGATGCAGTCGTTTTATATATACACACATTCAGTAATCAGAAAAATTAGAAATTAGTAGCAGTGAATAGCAGTGCTGCTGGAATAACTTCTGTCAGCCTCACCGAACAGGTCAGTTGTGCTCCATAGTTGCGGTGACCATCATCCATTATCTCTTGCTCTTCATAGCCACTCCGCGTGTATAAGAAATCACAAATCTGTTACCTGCAGTTTACGTAGCTACAACAAAAGTTGTTCCGTGATAGGTCCCTGATAACCTACTAGTTCTAGCCACAAAAAGAGAGGATTCACAAAACGTAAGGTTGACTGATTCGACTTCTTCTTTCCCATGGGTAATGGGTTCATTATAACTCCTATAACTCATACAAGGTCTCTGGTATTCCTACTACTGCTACTAAGGAGTATCTTTTTTCTCTTTTTGTCAAAATTTTGCCATATTTATCTTTCCACATCACCTGCGACTAGACTTGTTGTAGACATAGGTTCTGCTCTTTTAGTGAATCTACTGGAACCTTCAAATAGTCGACTACTATAATAAGTCCATCTCAGAACCCTTTCTGGCTATTTCATTTGATCTTTAATTACCAGCAATGCTATCTAGATCTCATAAATACTTATATAGAATTTCAGGAGTATTCTACTAACATATACCTTTAATATTATGCTCTAGTAGGTATCTTAAAGTTAAATCGACTCCATGGCTATTTCACTTTCAAGGAAGTTAACTGCCGTGTGTCCTCGATCATCCTGTAGTCTTCAGTCCAACCGCAATAGACGTCACAACGTACTACCATAAATTATGCCGGGTTACCCAATATCTTACATTTTTATGGTGGACGCTTTCAAGTGAACTGTATAAAAGAAGGCGTGATATCAGAGGCTGATCCACGCGGGGAAGGGGAGGGGGGTCGTAGGGGTCTTCACCCGCCCCCTAAAATTTAAGAATTACTAAAAAATAATTCATTAATTGAGCTATTACAAAAAATATATGTAATTCAACTTCATAAAATTATAAAACATATTATTATACAAAAACTTAAAAAAAAAAAAAATAAGTAAATAAATAAAAAAATCAATGAGAATTATTGTGTGCATCATGTGTATTAGTCCAGTCAATAGGGACTAAACAAAGCCTTTGCCCTACAAAAGGTAGGGTAGTTGTGATTTTTATATATGTTACTCAGTTCCGGGCTCCGATGAAATATCTAACTTTAGACCATTGAGGGAGTCCGTGCGGTCCGCCATCTTGGATTAAAGGTACCACAAATTGTTTTTTCAAAATAATTCCTCAACGGTTGATCCTACGACAAAACTGTAAAAATATAAATTTCAAGAAAACTAAATTCCCCATATGTTTTGTAAAAACTCTTTCTTTTTAAGTTTGATGTGTAACAGGTTGCAGTGGCAGAAACGTGAACATGCTTCCAAAAAAATGTATATATATAGTACCATTTATACAGAGCGTTTCGTCCATGGTGGTCCATAGGACAGGAGGTGATTGTAGTCACCTAGTCAAACAAAAAACTGAATCGCAAGGGGGGGGACCGGCATCTCAACCCTTTCTGAGTTACAGGGTGATTAAGAAAATTCGGTAGCCTTTCACAAAATGCTCTGTATTTTAAAAAGTATACTGCTCGACTGCTCGACCAGCCCCGTACTCCTCTCCCCTCAGGAGTTATGGTGGTTTATGATACATAAGATAAATTTGGGTATGGAAATCGTTCTTTCAAAATATTTACGTCACTCTGACACATGTTAATATGTCTAACTACTGGCATAAGCATGAAATTCTGGCATTCAAATTATTGCAAGCAAATACCACAATCTTTGTATGTATATTCGTCTCATATTAAAACATTATAAAATAGATTGTAATTTATAAGTAATGTTCTTTGAGTGTTCGTTCAAAGAAACGCAAACAAAAATTCCTTAGTTTTTACCAGAGCTTAATGACAGAGTTAAAAAGAGTGCTACAGTTTCAAACTAGAGGTAACTTCAAATCGAACTAAAAATTAATTTTATTTTTTTGTAGGCAAAATTAGCTGTTTGTTTTTGTTGGTGAAATTGTCCTGAAATTATACAAACTGTTAGAAGTTTTTGAAGATTGAATGCTTACATTAAAGCGAACGAAGTTTGGTGAACTATAGGTGATATCAACTAAAAAAAGAAGTGATAATTGCTTTACAGATTCCATTACTACATGATTGCTACCATTTACAAGCATATAAGGTATTTTCGACATTAGATTTATCTAATGCGAAGATGTACCAAAGACAGCAACTTGTACCCTGCTCGGACTATTTGCGTTTACTCGTATGATCTTTGAATGCAATACGACACAAATATTCCAAAGTGTCATACATACCATACATTGGGAATTTTGTTATGTCTATTTAGATGACAATTTTGACGCCTCATCTATTAGTGTGCATTTTGGCCATTTGGAGCAATTTTTCTGGGAGCTTTTTGGACTTATTATCAACGTGGATAAATGTAAGTTTTCGTTTTCCGAGGAAATTTTTTTAGGCCATTTAATTTCATCAGACGGTATTAAGCCGCGGAGGGATTCAAGGATCATAAACATAAAATATTCACCAAAATAACTCACTGGTTTCTGAAAGAAACGAAAAAAGTGAATCGTTTTCGAAAATATCTTCAGATATATTTTAGTTTGAAGGTCCTGAAGTCTAAAATATTTTCCAGGTTAAACTTGTTGCATGTAGCAAAGCATAAATTCTTCCATATACGATTGTATAAAGAAAATATAGTTTATTAGACCCGAAAAAAAAAATTTCAATAGATCTAATTTTGGAAGTAGCGTAGACTTTGTATGACTCGAACATGTAAAATCTTAGCAATACTAGGAAAATAAGAATAGAACCAAATAGGTTGAAATTAATAAAAAGTCGAGAATTTTATGCATTTCAGAGTAAATTTTGATGTATTCTGGTTCTCTTCCATTGGATACCGTTATTGGTTTCGGCTTTTTATGATCTATTAGATAGTGTTGGTCAAAAATTTAATTATATTAACGATTAATTCTTACGATTGAAAGTACCAATCATCAATCAGGAACAATGGTTTAAATATTTAATCATTTAAAGAAATCATGTGAAACAATTAATGATTAATTTATCATAAAAAGAAATCTCATAACTCCATTAATGATTGATCAATCGTTAATCGCTTAACGGTTTTCAAAAATGATTAATAATATTTTAATTTCCACTAATTATTTTGATTAATTTTAATGCATTTTTAATATTTTTGAGTAACCTTGTTAGGCACTAATCAAAGAAACAAACGTACCTTACCTCTCCATTTCCCCGTATATATTTATACTTAAGGGGGTACACTAATGATCGATAGTCACGATTCTTTCCTACTAGATTAATCTAAGCTCTTGTAAAATAAATAAGTTGTTTTTTTGTTGTAGTTACTTCTATAAGCCTCTATTCTGCATTTGGTAGTTCGAAATCCAGAATGTTTAATTTCATAATTTTGGTTTTAATTTCTAACAATGTTTTCATGATTATTTCATTTAATTACAATTTTTCTAATAGCTAATAAACGTATCTTGAGTTCCCAATATCTCGCTCACTTTTTCAAATTAACAATTCAATCGAAAAATACGATAACGATTAAAAACTAAGGAGTAAATAACGATTAATAACTGTCGATGATCTTCAATATTAATTATTATCGACTGACGATTAAATTGATCAATCGATTAAATTAATTACGATTATTTTCCTGAGATTATTTTTTCAATTATAATTCTCAGTTATTAAATTAATTAAAAGATTTAATTGATTATTGCTCAACACTGCATAATACATATATTTTTGAAAGCAATATGGAAACTTTCTGGAGTCTTGAGTTGTCAAATGTTATTTACTGCGTAAAGTTAAATATTAGTTACCATGTTTTGTATCCTAATTTAAATGTTAAAAATAATTAATTCTAAATACATATATTCGTGGAAATGAATGTACTAGTTCCATTGCAAAAAAACATTATTTTCAGTATCTAAATTTTATTTTTTTCTTACTTGTACGAAAATCTACTAGTCTGAAAACAGAGGTAGAAACTTTACTGAGTTTCTACAAGCAATGATGGATTTTCAAGTCGAATTGTAGTTTTCTAGTAAAGTAAGTTGTACAAGTCAAAATTTCCCACTTCTAGAGTTATCGTTGTACAATTGTTGAATGACTTCTACAAGTATTGCTTTGTGGGACACAAATTCTCTGCACTTGTTGAAATACACTTGTAGTACAAGTACTTGTAGTTTTGTGGAATGGGGCCATGGGCGTTTCATATGAAAAGTTTCCGCCTGTATTTAATGCTGTCAGGGAAGGACAACATTTCTAGTTTTAGTACAATTTTTTTTTTTTTTTATTTTCAGAATGCTTAAATGCAAATTGATTTATGTTTCATGTTTAAGAGTTTCCCATTTTATCGAGGAAAGCAGAGTTTCCTTTGCTTTCAACGTGCAACCGCCCATGGTACAAGGATTTACAATGTACTAGCCAATCTCGGGCCCACAAAATAATATCAGACTCCGTGCATAAGTAAGTAAGTTTTATCACCAAAGCTACTTGGCCGTTGATGATTTTTTGCGTTTTAGTTAGCATCGTTACACTGATGATGATTGTGAAATTTCAAACATTGAAGAAAATCTAGTTCCACATATAAAAATGGAAAACTGTGATCCAACTAGAACATACTTTTCTGGGGTTACTTATGAGCGCTAGTCATATCAAACAAAATAACAAAAGTAAGGAATGTTGCGGAACCCAATTTATAGCCCACCAATTTCTCGAACCCACGTCGGATTTAAGAAGAGTTAAAAATTTGTCAACAAGATTTAAAGATTTTCACCAAAAAGATAGCTGTGCTGATTGTTGAAAAGACGGCAAGCAAATTTGAGCCATTGTGAAATATGCTAGACAAAATAAACAGTTTTAAATAAACGTTTTATACCCGTACCTAGCAATAATGGTGATGCGTAATTAATACCATTTAGAGGTCATTTTTAATTCTCGCAGACACTAAAAAGCATAATTGTCGTAACCACAATTTGCAATAAGTAGAATTACGCTAAACTTAGTATAAGTATTAGTTTTGACACTTACAGCAATCCGTTTTTTGTTTTACGGTCCTCAAGAAGGATGTATCTGAATAACTGTAATGTATGGAACGAAATTATTTTTATAAAACTTATGGCAACTGAAACTGTATCAAATATACCTTATTTATTTCTCTGATATATGTGAGCTGTATCCAACCTCTGTGTTTAAAACAAGATCTAGCTTTTAATTCACAGTAGCACAGAACAAGATAGGTGGATTAATTAAATGATGATGTAAGCCCTTCGAGTCGTAAATCATCGGATGCTGTATGTAACTCGCTTCAAAAATTGCCATCCTTCCTTGGTATTACTGCAAATCAAGTCAAAGTTACTGGCTAAAGTACAAGCGATTTCAGTGGCGTACATGATTTTGTTTTCATCGTAGAGATACGAGATTCAGACCATTCGACGTAGTTTTCTTCTCTGGTTCAAATGATATATACATATGTCATCGACGCTGGAAAGCATAAACAATGTAACCGACCAAAAAATGTCGAAAATACGTCGTAGATACTTGACGTAACTTTGCACTTCGTATTGATATAACTATAGTGTAACAGTTTGCACTCAACGACTTTTTACACGAAGTGTGTGAAATTTTCAGTCTCTTCATATAACCGTGTTAGTGTGTGTGTGTGTGTGTGTGTATGGGTGCCTCGCAGGGCTGTGCATGACTTCCCCTTTCACCTCATCACTTCTCCTAGCATTCGGTTATATCGATTGGTATTACACTATTGGTGTAAATGCTTATAGCACTCCATGAAAAGACTGAAAATTTCAGACACTTCGTGTAAAAAGTCATTAATTGCAAACTGTTACACTATCTTTCTACGAAGTACTAAGTTACGTCAAGTATCTACGACGTACATATATGATGTATTTTCGAAATTTCCCAACGGGAAATTAAACGTGCATGCCACTAAGCATGCAGGTATTCATAAAGGAATATTCTTGAAAAGGCACTAATGAAAAATATGTGCATAAGTCATGAACTTAATTTTTCAGAACAAAATTCATGTTGAGAGGAGCATGGTGGGGAGAAAAAAGTTTGGATTTTTTCTTTGGAATTTAATATTATGTCATCTGAGTAAATTTCGTTGCAGTAGTCCCTTTTTCTGAAATTAATTTCTGGGATAAATTTGAAGTAATTGAGTGAGTCAGGTTGAGGCGAAGATGCCCGTAGTAGGAAATTTTAAATAATTTCCTTAGAATCGCATATTGTGACATTTACGTAAAATTCGCTGCAGTATCTTGATTCAAATTTCATTTCGAGATAAATTTTGAAGTAGTTGGTCGGTTAAGTGCAAGTAGAGAAAAAGAATTAGATAAAAGTTTGAAAACAATTTCTTTTTCTAAGTGAATAAACAAACGGTAAAATTTGTTTTAGATTTTGTTTGACCATAAAATTTATATGATTAAAAATGAAAAGAAGCTTTATGGGATTTTAAAAACTTATCCAGTGCACTATTAAGTAACTTGTCTTTTTTGAATATTAGATTGTCTTTGCATACGTATTAATACTTATCTTAATGTTTGCAGAAGCGCTAATGAGAGATATCGAGGACAAGAGTCAAATTTTCGCAAATAAAAGTATACTTTAGAAATGACGCCATCAGAGGAAGGAAACGCAGCCAAATGTAATGCTGTACCGTATTCTATTTACTTTGTACTTTATAATTTATGAATAAAGTGAATTGCTCTTATTTATGCAAATTGTTAGCTGCTTGTGTAATTATTAAGAAGAAGAAAACATTCTTTAATTCATCTAGGTATTAAATATGTTAATTACAATTCGGAACACTGTCTAGTATTATTCATTGAAGATTTATTTTAATATTGTTCATATATATTTCCATGGATGGTGGTTCACCGCAGATATCTTTGGAGATATTTCAACGATCTTTTAGTGAATGACACTGAAGATATTTTCTTTGGAGATTGTTCTTCATTCTTTTCATGAACAACGGTACACCGAAGATTTTTTTGAAGCTTGTACTTCGATACTTTCTTTTATGATTTCTTATGGACTTTTTCAACGACACATACTCCTACAGAAACGCTACATCACTACCCTGCCTATGACATGCTGTGTAAAACTCATCGAAGTTTTCGTGTAGAAATGGGTCGATCATAGCTGCCAAAGGTGCAATATGGCTTCAATGCAGTATATGCAACCCCTTTCCCACTGAGTTTGGTCGGTTACAATGTTTATGCTTTCCAGCGTCGATATATAACTCCCAAACCCGATAAAAATGGTATGAATATCTAATAACAAAAGAGTAACTTCATTTCGGGCGGCACAAGTATTGGCTACTAAAATTGCATACCAGGATTTTTACCGGAACATACTAAGGTTCAACATTCTCACCAATTTGGTTTTACCAGAAATTTCCTCTTTAGTGTCTTTTGTATGTGCGAATCAAATATATTATTATGAAACTTCGTTCAGCCGAAGTACATGATTGGTTCAGAAGTAATAAAAAAAATGTATATAAAAATAAAAAGCTACTTTGAACTTCCGGTAATTTCCACAATACACACAAAAGACACTCTCTTCTTAATCGTATTCTTTTCTTTTATTATCCCCGTAACGATCATCCCCTTTGATTACTTAATCACAGCTGAAGATAATAACAACAAATAATAAGATAAGGAAGAATTCAATTAACATTCTTGATAATAACATTGTCTTGGGCATAAATAAATAACAACATGGACATGTGGATCTGCGTCTGATGAAGTTATTTCGTTTTCAACAAAATTCAATTGCAGGATTGCGACCGTAAATCTTTTCCGATACATTAAATGCTCCCAGAAAAGCAATTATTCGCCATTTATTCGAAGTAAATCAGATAACAATGGACTGAATGACCAGTCAAGGTTTATCTCTTAGCGTAATGCTGGCGCTAAGTAAACACAAAAGGACGTAAACCAGTGTCAGTGACCATAAAGGTGGACAGAGTTCCTTCTTCCTTTCATCATACATACCGACGGTGGGCATTGGCACCAGGGATTTTATGCACGTGAATTGCCTGTTTGGTTCGGCCACAGAGGACACATTTATGGCTTAATGCCGACTCCCCACTAAAAGCTGCTCGTTAAGTAGATGCAATTGAGTGTACACAACTCTGAAATCTGGGGATTGAGATTGAGCTTTTATTGTTCAACCGACATAAATTTTTTACAGTTTCCTAATCCGTCACTTATTATGTAGCCCAGGACTTTGCCGAGGACTCGTAGAATTGTGTTCGGGGTTCTCTTTGTTTTTCACTTCAGGGCTCACCTCAAATTCAGCTTACAATGCACGTTTTATACCGAAACAGTTTATGAGCGCCCCATTTTAATTGCCAATAACATTTAACGGGTAAGGTACAGTCACCTAATCCTAAAGTATAGTATACATGAAACGCTTCAGTGAGGATGTAAGAGTAATTGCCTTCGGGTGGGTAGGTACTGGATTTATATCGTATAGGAAATTTATAGGGCGAATTTCGAATCGATTGACTATTATATATGTAATATACGTGATATTTCAGCAATTGATTTTTTTTCTTTTTTTATTTCAATCCATCTTAAGTGTAAAATTACTGCACTAAAATTAACGACACAATGATGGCTAAAATGCACTTCGAAGTGGTTATTTCGAGCGAAATAAAACACCAAAATCTCTCCCCATGAACAGATGCTTTTAATATACTTAACAAATCTCGAAATCAAGCCGTCGTTAAGACTAGTGACACATGCCTTTTCCAGAATCGTACCCGCAATCACAGCATCGCAGCTGTATTTCATTTCCTTTAATTAAATCCGTTGACATTTTGGAGCAAACGTAATTTATTTAAAACTGTTTCAATTTACAAAAATCTCATTACGCCGAAGACCTCTCTAGACACACAACAGACTTTTGTCTAATTGTTATCTCTCAATCCTATGCGAAGGAGGAGACGATTTTGGTAATTATTAATGGTCCCAATGATTGAGGGTAATTAAAAGTGTCAAGTAGAGGTTCACTCGGTTCGCTAAGAAAAATCCAAAATATCTCAGAACCCCAGTGATATTTACACTGACGTGACCTAGCACCTATGCTGCAGATTGTCTTAACTAGAATGTGTCAATCAAAAGTACTCAAAAACAAGAAACAATTTATTATCTGCCTTCGAAAACAAATCACCCGAAAACCTGACGGTGCGGTGCATACAGTTCACTTGAGTTTACCGAAGGGGTTACACCAAGGCTAAATGAATTCCGAATCATTCCATGCATAAGTGTCAAATGTCAAATTCGAAGATCCATTCCAGAATGGGCGACGCCCACTGTGTTAAACATTCTATTCTTATTAATGGTCCCCCTAACTTCTTAGGGTTGAGAGCGAGAGCACTTTCCTCTAGCACTGAACTCGTTAGCCGCAAGCAGTTTTGTTAAACAGATATGGTTTATACGGGAATTCGTTCAAGCATTATTTCGTATAGTAAGTAGGCCACGAAGCTTGGATATTGGATATTGGGTAAATAAAATTAATAGCCTCCGATTAGATCTAATCAAATCGAACTGTGATATCTATGATGGGTACTTTGGGATGTTTTAATTATCATGGGATCATGTATGTATATAATTGACTGTATGTAACTGAAACTTTAGTTTCAATCACTTAAATTAATGATTGGCCTTGGTGAACTTTAATACATTCACAACATGGAATTTATTGCATCTTTGTGATTATGGTTTATTAGCCGTCACCTTTATTGGTAGGAATCTTAACGGACAAAGGCTGAATCATAACACTTATGTAATGAAGCTGAAAGATGGTTATAAAGTCAATGACACTCTTCTTTTTGAATTAGTGTCCAAAGAACAGCCGAATAAGGTGAATTTAAAACAAAATATATAGGCGAATCCTCCGAGTCCGAATGCATCTAAACCTAATGTACAGTCATTGAATGGAAGCTTCCTATTGCAACAGGAATCGAGTTTGACGAAAATAAAACATCTATGGGCAATATTATCAATCTAGCTAGATGCCGATGTTTTTTAAGCAAGAGAATCTTTGTTGATAGTAACTGAAGTGGTATATATTTTCGAGATTTTAGATGGAATTTATTCACGGCATTTCTCATTATTGAGGTAAAGTTAACTCCATCTTAAAGTTGCAGGATCAACTGTAGTCTTGAGAAACTGAGAACCTGCTGTCGATCTCTTGATCCCCTGGTAAGTGGTGATCAAACGTCCGAAAAGTATGTCGCACCTGTTTCTGAAAGTTATAGAAACGTTTCAAATTGTCAAGGTGGCTTCCGAATTGGGTTTACGAAAACTCTACAAAAGTCAAGGCCATTTTCGACGTGCAGATGGCTCTGTCAAGCCATCATAGTTTCAGTAAAAACTTTTTTTGTAAACATTAATTTATTATTTCATCAATATCAATTATTCGTACCTGTTAAGGTAAGCCATTTATGTATATGTAAACTAAAAGCCAGTGGTCCAAGATTAGATCCCAATGGAACACCTTTGATTCAATTTTTTACGAAGCTAATTAGGGTTCCTAGTATACTCTATCAAAAGGTTTTAAGAAGTTCAATAAATTAAAATGTAGTCTGCATAATACTAATTTAGATAGTTTGATGTCAACGTAGTAGACGAGGGGCAGCAGTTTAGCCTTGAGGTAAAAGTTGCTGGCTTGAATAGTACGACGGATGTTGATGTATTAACTATGTGTTAAGTATTTTGCTTTCAGCTGATAGCTTCTTGCTGGTACGGTACTAGTGGTACCATTTGTAACCATACGGCTTGAGATTGTCAGAGTAATTGGGCTAGTAAAAGCAATTATGCCAACAGTTGCTACGGACGTTATCGACAGCTGCTTCGTCTTAATATTTCTTCAATATAATTAGAACTAGAATCAAAATTAACATTAAAAATAAAATTGAAATCAAAATTAAAATAAAAACTTAAAATTAAGATCAGATTTAAAATCAACAAATTAAAATTAAAAACAAAATGAAAAATTAACAAACCAAATCAAGATTAAAATTAAAAGAAAAAATTCAGATCAAAATTAAAATTAACAAATTTAAATTTAAATTAAAAACAAAATCAAAAATTTCAAAAACTAAATCAAAATTCAATTAAAAAAAGGGAAGAGAAAAATAAAAACAATAACAGATAACAAATGTGTGTGTGTCGCAAACAAAAAGGAGGGTTACTCTAGAAAATGAACAAGGAGCCGTCTGAATGTTTCATATGAATCTACCCGCTGAATGTGACCAGGCAGCTCGTTCCAAAAAACGAACTGCCTGAACAGTGTAACAACCCCCAAAGACTGATGTTAGGAATCGAGGTATTAAAAACTTACGCCCTCTGACAGAGTTAAGAGGCCGGACCAAGTTAGCCAGATATACAGATTTGGTTGTAGTAATAAAGTTCTACATAAAAAATAAAACTCTCCGCTTCGGATACACTTCCAGCGAACATCTAAGTAGATCAAACTTTCGTAATCCAAAAATCAATCTGACGCAGTCGTTGAACTCGATATTTAATTTTCTAGTGCAGCTTGAATCCAATTTCGTAAAAACAAGCCAACCATAAGTAAAGTGTTGAAGGACTAAAATCTTGATTAGATGGAATCAATTGGGGCCGATAGCCTATAGCCATAAGCGACGAAGAGTTGCGTAAATTTTGGGAAGGGAGGCTTGAATATGGTCGCAACATTTCATATTCGAACTAAGTGTAACGCCGAAATTACGGACCTTGCTCATGTACAGACAATTGACTCAACAATTAATGGAAAATGACTATATGCGCAGACGAGAGTGGAGTGAAAAGGAGGTGAATATTGGCGACCCCAATTTTTGGGAAAAAATCATAATGAGTGACGAGGCTCATTTTGATTTATCTGGATTTCAAAATAAATAAAATATTCGCTATTGGGGCAATACAAATCCTGAATTGATACACGAACGACCTCTACACCCTCGTAGAGTTACAATGTTGTGCGCTATTGGGGCCGGCGGCATCATTGCTCCACATTTCTTTGAAGACGCAATAGCCAAAGCTGTAACAATTACTGACAACCGCTATAGAGACATGTGACAAAACTTTTTGGGCCCGAGTTGGATCGTTTGGGAATACAACACATGTGGTTCCAACAGGACGGTGCCAAATCAAACACAGCTAGCGATACGATGGATATCTTGCGAGATATTTTCCCGGCCGGATAATGTCAAACAGATATGATATCGATTGGCACCCTCGATCTCCTGATTTGACCGCTCCCGACTACTTTCTTTCGGGTTATTTAAAGGGAAAGGTCTACGGCAACAAGCCAGCCACATTCACTATACTGAAAACCAATATTGTGGAAGAAATTGGTGAAATAACATACGAAATGTGCCGAAATATTATGCAAAATATGCTTGAAAGAGCACACATCTGCAACGCAGCCAGAGGTGGCCATTTGACCGATATAATATTCCACACGTAATTGCTATAAACCAAATAATCGATCAATAAAAAATTAAATTAAAAAATGTGTTTCACTTCGTAGTTATTAAAAGAACACATCGGCCTGGAACATAAAAAACACCCTGTAGTTTCACCACTTTTTGGTTCTCCAATTAAAACTCAAAATTGCTAAAGAAATTTCCACTTTCTCTCAAATATTTCATCAGCTCCTTCTACTCAGTTACTTTGCACTTACACTCTAGCTATGTTGTATACAAATGTTTTTCATAGAGTTAAGAATTGTATGAAAACCCTCCAAGGCAAGTACGTAAACTGAAGTGGTGGAAATGGAAACCTTTTAACACCAAAGGTCTTCTTATTATTTAATTTCATAGATTGTGTACAGCACCTCTTACAATAGACTAATCTCATCTCTCATACAGATCTCTGTAAGCCTTTCAAATCATTTAAAATAATGCAAATTCACAAAATATGTCTAGGATAATACATATTAATGCCATTCCACACGTCTGCACACCTAAGCCCTATATACACAGTTCAATTTAACTTTTCCTTTTCAGCTAAATGTTCAACTGATAATGGACAGTCGAGATATGCAAATGACATCATCAGTTATCGTCCAAGGTAATCTTAATTCACTTTGTCAATGTCCAACTTTTGTTTGGGTCCAAACCATAATGCCAGATAGTCTAACCGTCAGGTCCATGTGTGGACAATCCGTTAAAACTGAGAGAACTGCGTCAAATGCAAATTAGCTCTGGTACCTTGAAGTCTGTGAATTCGCATCTACTAAGGCGAGTTTTATAGAGTGGTGGTGCGGTTGTTCAGGTTGCCCAATAATTTTGACCATATCCACATCACACTATAGGAGTCAAGAGAGAGGAGGGCAAGTTTAGTTCGTATAAGGGATATTGAAATTCATAAAGTTTAATGTTTACTTTATAAATGTGAAAGATAACAAAGGTTTACCCCTCGGATTACAAGGTGTCGTTACTCAGTTAACAAGGTTAACCCTTTTCATGTAAAATGATTTTCTACCGGGGACTTGATATCTTTTAATATCTCCTCTGACCATGCAATTGAAAAGCCGAAGCAGGTTTCGAGACAGCCTGCAATAAATTAGCGTGTTCTAGGCTATCAATCACATCTCTTCGAGATGAAATTATGTGTGCGCATTCAAAATCCTTTTGTGTAACTTTTTCGATGTTTTAGATGACTTCTCCCTATTTTGTGTGCGAATGTATTTTAAGACTCCTGAGAGCCTTGAGACTTGAAGGTGGCAATTTTATTTTATATTTTTCAGTGAATGAACGCTCAACAATTCTCTCGGCTACTGTGATAATTTAATTAATTTTTAATGGATATCTAAGCGTTAGTTCTACTATGCAATTATGGAAAATTTAAATGAGTAACGATTGACATTTACCTTGAGTATGATTAATTAAAGCTTGCCCGGCATATGTATGAGAAGATTGCAGATTGAACATAGCAATCACTCTAATGGAGCCACCTGCTCGAATCATATAACCAACATCAGTATGTATATCTTGGCTATATAGAATGCTCCATCTATGTATAGCAAGAAGAACTGCATTGGATGCATTTCAGCAGAGAGCTGGAAATAGCCCAACAAGTGTCTAAGCAGCCCGTAAAACGTGGAAAAAGAAAATAAACAAAATCCGATGGCATCAGGTCGGTTTGTTATTGCATCGTAAACGAACTCGTGCGACACATGTTTGTTTGGGCGCATCATCGTTTGTAAACCAATCCCACCGATATCTCAGCAGGAGATGTTTTTGCAGTTACCCGCGCTTGCGTCTTTGGGTTATTTTTGTCACCTATAAGTGCGCGTAAGTGAAGCGCTGCATAGCAGAACATAAGATCTTGCGGTGATGATAAATATGTTTGTTTTCGGAAGATGGCGTAGGAGGAGTATTTTACGATGTCGTTCAATGACACATGGTACATAGATAGATAGGAGAATGAATAGAATCTTTTGTATGTTTTACTGTCAATCATAAAACTCTTATCAAAATTAAAAATGACAGTTTTTAGAAATTTTATGTTTTTCTTTAAAGGATCCTGCTACATTTACTTCAATCGATTTATGAATTACAGATCTTGAGGAAATTCAAAAATAGCATGACACTTTTAGTGAATTATGAACAGTAAATCATTTTTTTTAACTAAATCTGTAGCAGGATGTAGATTGAAAAAATCCTTAACTAAATACCTATACCCTTCTCTTCGACTGGTCACACGTTGTGCGCCAAAATTTTTTGGGTGTGGGTAATATACAAAAAATAATAATATATAGGGTCGTTTCCCCAGTGGTCGATCACACTTAACGAAAAATTTTAGTTTATATTATTATAAATTGGTTCCCATTAAAGTAATTTTAAATTAACTAACAAAACTAGAAAGCATACTGTTTATTGTTTGTGATATAATACTGTTTTTTCCATAAAAATAAAGCGAACTCCAAATTATAATTTTGGCAAAAATGTTACAAGTCCATTTTTTCGATGTAGTCGACCAGGCTTATCCTATATACGTCCAGGGGCTCTCCAGTGCTCCACCATTAAACTTGAGGCTGTATCAGTTGAATTACTGAACAAACCTAAAAAATATAAATGACTAGAAATTGAAACTACATGTAGACAATCTTTGTAAATTGTAGGATTTACTGAAGGTATGTATACAAATCTTCACACCTTCCTAGATTCTGAAATAAGAAAGATGCGGATACAAAACGCTGGTTTTTGTGAATAACAACACAAAGGGAAATTATATGAAATTGTCAGTTTATTAACTGTTTTCAAGTTTTACAGCCTTTACTTATGTTTAAATTAACTTTACTAACTAATTCAATATTATTGTAGAACAACGAATTCATGCACAAAAATTACAAAAAATTTAGAAGCGAATACAGAAATAGAAAATTCTGAAAAATATTTGGCACTTATCTACGTTGATCTGGGAAATGGAAAGGTTAAAGCAAATTAATTGACAAAAAAAAAATAACAAAAAATGGATCATGAAATAAATTGAACAAAAAATGAGAAATAAAATAATGATCAAAATGCCGAAAATCTGAAAACACAAGAAAATTATTTGCACGTCGCCGAAGACTTGTGCAGGAACAGCAGTAAATTTTGCCACCAAACAGTGTAATTTACCGCAATATCCACACACAAGTAATTTTTACCGCTTGCTGTTGATGAGCCAAAATAAAAAAAAAAATAAAAAAATTCCAGAAGATACGCCTTTAACCACTTGCCAAAAAACTAAGAGAGCGATTGCTCTGTGCGCGGCCTTTTTATAGCCCTTAGTAGGGGAAATTTTGAACATGGCTGCTAATTTCTGCACACAAGGTGACTGATAAAAATGTGGCATTTATAACCATAATCTGCTTTTCTTATTTATTTGATATTTCCTCCGTGCAAAAGTTTTTTATTAGTTTGATTTATCTTTATCAGAGAATTAATTCATTCAATATTAAGTGCACAAATTGATTTTGAAATTTTGCCATAAATTGCACTTTATGCTGTGTGGTAGTACTAATTTCGTGTGAAATTTGAAATTCTCATTAATTTTCTCCAACTTGCTCTTTCTCGCTTTCACGTTCTCTTCTCTTTCCCACTCATTGGTGTAAATTAAATTTTAAATTTTTTTAAATATTGAATTAATCGTTCAATTAATTGTCGTACAATTAATTTTATCGAATGCGCCGCGTTAAATTCTATGAAATGGAGTGGTTTGTGTCACGGGGAAATTAAAATGACAGATAAAATTCGCGATTTTATTCGAGTGCGTGACAGGTGAATATTACCTGAGTTTTCACGAGTTTATTAGTGTTTCTTTTCAGGTTCATCATAATTAATCATCGTGGGAACCCTCCCGAGGATATCTGTTTCTTCAGATCATGGATGCCGGTGAATTTCCAGCACTAATTTGCATAAAACGTAAGTTCCAAATTATCTGTCATTACAGGTATATTTTGTTAATTTGTGCCTTTTTTTTTAATGTATAAAACTATTTCAACGTTGGTTTTTTATATTCATTTAGTCTTATTAATGTATTTTTTAGCATAAATTTATTATGAAATATAGTAATTACTTTGTTTTAATCCATTCCTCTTTTTTTACTACGTATTGTTGTTGTTGGTCTGTTTACGTTTTGTTGTAGCATAAATTTCATGTAAAAGGCTTTTAATTTGTATAATTACATCTTTCTTTTAGCATATTCTAATTATTTAACTAATTTAATTAATTTAGTTAATTTATCTCTCTTTTTTTTTTGCTTATTATAGGTTCATTCCTGTGTTCCAGACATCCAGTTCACCAAGGGAAACCATCAGGTGTCGGATATCGCAGTAGGATGGTATGTAATTCTTTTAGTACAGAAATTTTTATTAATTTGTGTTTATTTGTGTCATTTTAGGTGCATTGGTACCCAGGCTAGCTGGCTGAACAACATATAAAAAATGTTTTTAGAAATAAAAAAAAAAAAAAAAAAAACTGAATTAAGTATTTTCCATTGACGACCACTGGGTAAAACTGTGGTCGACTACTAATAGTACTTACGTATTTTATAAATTATTTTTAGAATATGGCACTTTATGAATTTCATCCTTAATTTGGATTACCTTAATGTTAAATAAAAAAAAAATTAGTATCTTATGCTCTTCCATATGTGGTCGAACTAAGAAATTGTTGGTTTCCCTTCTTCGACCACACAATAAAAGGTACAATTATTAAAAAATAAATAAAAATTCGGTAGCTTTAATATGAATTAGTGTATTTATCAGCACAATAATGTTTTATAGTATTATTACCTACAAGTTTAGTCAAAAATAATACTATTTACTAACACTGAACTCACTAAATATTTAGTTCTAATGGAAGAAGTGACACACTCATCGGAAATCTCCCGTAGAGTGATGCGAATTGGACGTTTATATTATAGCAACAGTAGTGAAACTCTGTTTACAGTGATTTAGTTAAAAATTCATAGAGCCAAAAAGTACACTCTTAGTTAAAAGAAGTATGCTAAATACTAATTATGACATGTTTTCCGCGCGTGTGGTCGAGCACTGGGGATGGTTGGACTAATGCAACTCAACCCTATTTGTTTTAGGCACCAATTAATTTTGAATCGAGTCTTCCAACTCATTTCTACCACAAAGGAAATATTTTCGAATATTTTTATACCAATTTTGTTTTAAGTAGGTACGATTACAATATAAAATTAAAACAAAAAAAATGAATGGTGGCAAGACACACGAAACAGCCGATAGAATTCACGAATTACGAGTCCTGTTTCTTTTCTTTTTTTTATAAAACAAAATACAACGTGGGCTATGAATTAGTTTACATTTAAATTTGATTTCCCGTGTAAACACCAGTGGTGCGGGACGAGATACGGGTTCTAAACGCTATCTCGCGCGCCTGTTGTCTAAAGCAATTTTAGGTACTTAAATAACAGTTCGCTCATTATTATGAGGTGCTTGTTTTGAGTTGAGTACCATTTACACGACATAAATAAGTGTCCAAGTGCTGTTTTAATAATGAAATGGGTAAATAAATTCGAGAACACAGAATCGATACTAAATGTGAAACACACCGACAGTCCAAGGACTTCTCGGAGTGAAAAGCACATGCAGAAAGATTTCGCTTCCATTCGACGCAAACGTTCGTCTAAATAAGGCGTATCATTACGCCGTGTGTTGAAATTACATCCATACAAGATCCAGTTGGTGTAGGAACTAAAGCCGAATGACTTCAATTCACGCATGTAAATATATGCCGAAACAATGTTGGCTCATTTCAGTAACTTTGACAACATCGAAGCCCATTTCCACCTTAAGAGGCAGGTTAATAAACAAAACTGCAGATATTGGAGCAGAGAGAGTCCCAAAGCTAAATATCAAAAGATTTAAACAAATGATGAAACATGATTGCGGATTTACATTCACTGTTAACTCTAATAAGTATGTGATAATATTACGGAAGTTTCAGGCATCACAGCTATAGGAATTTGGTGGCTACAATCGGAGCACACAGTTTCAGCAAGACGGAGCCACCTGCCATACCTCCAACGTTTCCCTGCCGATTGTTAAAGAAATTTTTCCGGAAAAGCTGATTTCTAAGCAAGGCGACATCCATTGGCCACCCAAGAGTCCCAATTTGACGGTAGACGATTTCTTGTTATGGGGATATTTGAAGAATCGTATGCACACTCATTAGGTAAAGATCAAAATTAAGATCAAAAATTAAGGAAGACCCAAGTAACATCGGAGGTTGAATTTCTTATCTTTGAAGGCCGATCGATCTATTTTGGTTGAACTTCGTAAATTCGATTTAAGAATTTAACCTCAAAAGACACTCTCCTTTAAGCTTAATTAGAAAGGAGATTTTACTTAATAATTTCTTAAATTAAGTCCTCAAAGGAATCTTAACTTTGTAGTTAATTATTAAGGAATAATAACGTAATAATTCTTTTTAATTTACCTCGTAGGAATTAGGGAAAATAGAGAAATAAATAAGGAAAATTTCCTTACTTTTTACCTAAAATTTTACTTAACTTTGAGGTCAAATTAAGGAAACGTATGGCCTTTGTAGTTAGATCTATTCCCAAGTTCCAGGCAAGATAACGTAAATATTCCCTAAATAATTCCCTATTCTAATTTGTTCGCTCTCAAAGTTCAAATTCCCAAAAAAGTTAACCTCAAGGATAATGAGACTAAATGGTCACGTTTAGCGCAATCCCTAATAGTTGAAATTACGTAATAATACAACCAAAAATTAAATTTCATTTGCCTTTGTTTGGCTTTAGTGTCACTGGAATTATTGAACTGCTCCTCCCATTAAATCGCTTCATCAAGATTAAAACTCCTGCTCATATTTACGATACATTTATATCAGAATCTGTCAGGCTCTGGAATACCATTTGCATCTTTTCTTAAAGATACTATACTTGATTTGAGCCAACTGGTACACTTGATTATTTGCTTCCCAACGAGTATACACATATTCAACTGCGTTTGCATTCACCTGATATTTAACAAATCTTGTATCTAAATAATGATACTAATCACATGGTTTACTATTTTTAAGATGTATAAATAAATCAATTCAATTCTTTCAATTGCCAAATCTCTTTTACCTATTTAAGGCGAAATTCCATAATTTAGGGCGAGATGCCTTATTTTAAGTCGGAATTTATTTATAGGAAAAAATTATCATAACCTTTGAATACAAAATTACCTAAACAGGGATTTTTGCCCTCAAAGTCGAAAAATTTGATTATTTCGTCTTGCCATCCAGGAAATTCGTCATATAAGGAAAAATTCTAAGTCAAACTAACTTTTAGGTCGAGAAATATAATATGGGCCATATTTATTTAACAAAACATGACTGGCATATATTAAAGGAATGAATAGAAAAATTGCATTAATTTAATTATTTCCATAGTTACTGCAAAGAAAACCCAAATAAATGAAATTTTCTTAAATTCAGAACAATTAAAGAAAATTTAAATCAATTTCAATGCTCTAAATCGGAAACCAAACAATAATTTAAAAAAAATTTTAAATTATTATTTTTTAAATATAAAATATTTTTAAAGCACGTTGGTGTTTTTCGAAAAATTATTTTCATATTTAACAATAAAATTTTTCTCGTTTTAAATTGAACGCTTAGAAGCTCCGAGAATTTAATTTGAACAAGCCCACATCAACACTTCTCATAATCACTCAAATTGGAGTTATGTGCCTTGTTCATAATATTTACATTACCTACTAGAGCAAATATACACAAACAATTCTTATAGAATGAAATTCCATCTACATTAACACATGTTAACATGAGTTAAACTAGACAGAAAATAAGTCGAGATTAAGGAAAATTTATGTAAA
Organism: Dioctria rufipes; assembly: GCA_963924295.1. Classification (NCBI taxonomy): domain Eukaryota; kingdom Metazoa; phylum Arthropoda; class Insecta; order Diptera; family Asilidae; genus Dioctria; species Dioctria rufipes. The sequence goes on from OZ002743.1 coordinate 50,486,625, forward strand.
TTCGACCAGAAATTTACGTTAAATTTGCCAAATCAAGGAAATGAGTCCTGCGCCCTATAGGGGAATATTCCCTAATTTCCCTAATATTTACATCGATACGACGACTCTCATTCTCCACTTACGTAAATCAGTGGTAAATATAGGTAATCTTAACTTAACCAAAATTAGTCGCTACCCTAATTTACGTCGAATAGACGTAAATTCGACTGAAAAAAGAGGGGTAAGGTTACTTGGGGAGAGAGAGCAGGTCTTCGAAAATATGCGCACTCGTTTAGAAAAATACCAAAGCCGAGACGGTTGCCATTAAAATAATATTATTTTTAAACGGTATGTAGTTTCCCATGTATTAGCAAAACATAAGTTTTATTTTATTCATTTTCAAAATAATTTCTAATCAGCATGTCTTCGACTACAACGTCCCTGATTTTGTACGTAACAAATTACAACCAGCAATGAAAACTATTGTTAATTATTAAAAATAATTTTAATTGTTATCTGGAGCCTTTTTTTCAGTCTGTATGAATTATTCTCTGACAATTTTTTAATATTAATATTTGATCTTAAACGCAATTTTTATTTTTTCCGATGAGGAGGAGGAGGAGGAATGAAGTAACTTTTTATTGGAAAAATATTCTTCGACATTTCTTCTAACTTTTCTAGAAAGTCGAATACGATCAAAGGCAATTATACCTTTACAACTCGAACTCCCAAGGCCAACACGAACACGAGAACTTGGAAGCGGATAGGCCCATAAAATTAAAATGTTGATATTATAAAATCAAACTTGCCTATAGAAGCACATTTTATTTAAGGAAATCTACGCAAAGATTGGTTTTTATTGAGAACAGATGCGAAGTGAGTATTGTAGATTTGTTTAAATCAAAACACATGTATGTAATAACTAACAATCTAGCATTATTCATTGAAAGGAAAAATATATTCTTAATCTGTAAACATTTTACAAACTGTTCATCAAAAGGCAACCAATTTAATTTCAGAACAATATATAATAAATTATAATTCACAAATTTATCTTTATTTAGGTTAAGTCTTATATAGCAATAAAAAAAATTTAATAGTAATACTATAAACGGAAATAAAAAGGACAACAAAAAAGCCTTTAAACAGAGGAATTAAGCCTAATTAGAAATTTTCAAATAAAAATATTTTAAGTAAAAACAAAGAAACTAAAGAAAAGAAAATACAGATTAAACTATCGCATTATCTGAAAAAAAAAGAAACTTGTTACATGAAAAAATTCACTTCAGTTCGTAATGGAAACAGGGGTAGAATTTCCACTAATATACTTAGAGTTTCTGCCGCCGTATTTAATAATACCAATTATAATTTCTTACCGCTCTTTCCCTTTGAACATCCGCTAAAAGTTCTCTCTGCTGGGAAAATATAAAGTTTACCTTTGACTGCCAAAATGAAAAAGAGAAAGAGTTGACTGCTTTCCGCCTTTATATAGCCCTTGCAGAGTAATATTTTAAAATAGCCACTCGTTTCCACACAAATATGGTTGATTTACGTGGGCTATATGACCATAAAAATTGTTTTTGCCTTAATTGCAACTGATGGACGGAATACTAGAGCCAATTCCTATTCCTATACAAAAACTGCATGCAATGCTCAAGGAATTTTTTTCTACAGAAAAGAAATTCGAACAGGAAAACTCTAGTTCTGGATTGACAAAAAGATGTCGTTGTTTGTCGATAAATCCAATTATATTAATATATCTTGGAAAAATAAGTACCGATACTATTTTTGTTAAGAATTTTGACGTTAGTGGAATAATTTCCAAAGTTGAAGAAAGGAACGTCCCTACTTTTATGTTCATTGTTCTGCAAAAACAACAAAAATAATAACACTTTCGACATAATTAACTTCACTATGGTCAAATTACATACATCTTTATTACATCTTTATTTTTTGAATTACGTCTTTATTTATTCTGAGATACACAAAATTGTCATAAATTTCTTGCTCTAATGTCAATTTTTCTTCAAAAAATAAGTGGAAAAATTCCTCGAACAAGTTCGAAGAGGAAAAATGCACGGCACAAATTATATTACAAAATACTTTTTCATATAATATTTTTTCATTTCCAAATCGGTAAATTTAAAAATCCTGAACTGGGTAGTAATTCCTGATTTCCTGAACTGGGTAGTGATATTAGACATTTATAGTTCTAAATACCCAATATAGTAGTGAGTCTAATGAGTCACTAGTTAATTATTCATTAGAAGCGCTATGTGTCTATGGCTAAGGTATTAGAGCGAGGATAAAAGAGCTGTAATTATTGCTTCATTTGCTTCATTATTTTAAAATTTATTTCCTATAAAAATCGTATTTTCAAACAAGGTTCAAATTTGTAAAAACAAAAAATCGAAAATCTAAGTTTATTACTAGCATTATCAGAAAGAAAAATTTTGTTGTGCAATTGTAAAGCCATGCAATGACTTAACTTTAATTCACAGAATATCTTCCAATTTATTATAATTAGCAATAAAAAGTTATGTAATATCTAACAGTCAAAGCATTAATTTTTATCGTAGAAAAGGAATCGAATGTAACAGGCGACAAATTGACTTTTATTCCATGAATGACTTTTATTTCAAGACCATAAAAGTAAAAGTTAATTGCAAAACTTTTACTGGTAGTCAGAAAAACAAAAAACAATTAGTTGATAACTTTTATTGCTAGTAGAAAAGTAAATGAATAATTTTGGATAAATAAAACATAAAAAAAATTGACGATTAAGTTTTCATGTTTATTTTGAAAATCGAAAATTTGTCTGGTCAAACGATAAACTGAAGGAATTCAATCTGAGTGGCGAATATGTGCACATGCATTTTCGATATATTTTTTGAATTTGAAATTTTTGAAATTACACTTATCTTCGGTTTCAGGTTACCGAAGTTGAGGAAATAACTTTAACTACCAGAAACAGCAAGGAAAATATCGAGGCTGAAAAGTATAAACGTCGTAACCGACCAAAATGAAACTTTTCACTAGAGCCCAAAAACTTTTTCAAAATCAGAAAAAAAACCATAACGTCTAAACTATTTGTGATAGAAGTGCTATTTTTGGACAGATTTTTTTTTTAAATTATACCCACAATTTGCAATAAGTAGAATTACGCTAAAGTTAGTATAAGTATTAGTTTTGCTAGTTACAGCAATCCATTTTTTGTTTTATGGACCTCAAGAATGCTGTATCTGAATAGCTGTAATGTATGGAGCGAAATGAATGTTAAAGAACTTATGGCAACTGAAATGCTGTATCAAATATACCTTATTTATTTTAATGATATAATGTGAGCTGTATCCAAGTTCTATGTTTAAAACACAGTCTAACTTTTGATGTACACTACCACAGAACGAGACATGCAGTTTAAATAAAAGGCTGTAGTTACTATTAAGTTTTTGTTTAATACTCTTCTAACGTAGTAACACCATATTCTGAGTTATATATAGGTTGAAAAGAATAGAGTAACTGCATCTCTCATGCAAAACTAAGCAATAACAAAATGCATTTCACGCTATTTTTTCATAGGCAACAAGTCATTGAAAATGTAGTAACTTTTAACAATATCGAGAGTTAATACAGAAGTCATCATTTTACGATCCGCAAAAATGGCGTAAGCCTCTCCAGCCATCAAACCTCGGATGCTGTATGTAACTCGCTTAAAAATTTGCAAACCTTAATTTGCTTTAAGTGACATGTGCTTAAAAGGTAGCGGATTTTGACCCTATTACTGCAAATCAAGTCGAAGTTACTGTAAAAAGTAGAGGTGTTTTCAATGGCGTAAATTATTTTGTTTTCATCGTAGTGATATGAGAACCAGACCATTCAACGCAGTTTTTTTTCTGATTCAAATGGTGTATATAACGTATTTTCGACATTTTGGTCGGTTACGACGTTTATGCTTTCCAGCGTCGATATAAAGGGTTATAACTAGTCAGTGATTATAGGAGTAATAAAACTGGTCCCAATAATCGACAAATACGCTTTCCGAAATACTATCATCATTATGCAACCTTAACTTAATATAGCGTAGTAAGGTCTTTCTCTTGCTCCCTCACTTCTGGCTGACGCTATATTATCAAAATACATCTGCGTGTACCAATCAACGAGATATATAAGTACACATATACTGACAGAGCGCATTATCATTCGGAACGCTTTTTCAGTACATTGCCATTCCACACGAAATCGATCACCTTGGCCTTGGAACCCGACCATCTTCGACTTGGATGAAACTTTCGCAGTTTGTAGGGAATACCAAAATAGCTCACACATATTTTCTTGTTTTCCCTTACCACTCTTTAACACCCCCCCCCCCCCTTGCACCATCCTGATAGGTGGTTAGAAATTTTGTGGTTTTACGATGAAGCTTATTTTCAAAAAATCATATCTCGAGATTTTTCTGCAGTTTTTTTGTTAATAATAGTTTTTGTGTGTTTATTTTAATAGTATTATTCACTTCTAGCGCTTTTTTTTTGTAGTTTTTTTTTAAGCTAGGAATCATATATATCTATGTACAAAAAATTGCGATGGTGTTCGGCTTCGTTTTTGAGATATGATTTTTAAAATCACCGTACCTCACTATGGAAGCACAGCATTGAGAGCAATGTATAATTTTTTCTATTGTGAACTTCTAGCACTTTTTTTTTTATTTAATTTTTAGGCTATAAGCCTTATGTATTTAGGTCTACAAAAATCGAGAGTTTGTCTTTCAATTGCAGAATAATCTCTCCAGTGTCTTTGTCTGCTTCAACTTCCCCAGTTACATTCTAAAGAACTTCGAATATCCTCTCCTTATTTTATTGCATACATCAGAACTTTTTGATGCAGCATAGCTTCCTTTTTTAAGTCTCTTTCTAGCCACTGGAGAGCTTTACACTGAAACTAAGGTTATGTTCAGCGATTCTAAGCCAGGCTGAATAAGTCCTTCTTCCTTCCTGTTTAAGTGCTTGTAGAGCCTGCATTTAATAAACGAAGCAAATAAACGTCAAGATCTTTAAAGTTCAAAGCCCCCCCTTGGCGGTTTCATGGCCGGGGGGCAGTCCACATAAACCGTTTGGGAGTTACAGGTTGATTAAGAAAAAGCTAGATTTTCACATAACACCATGTATTTTAAAAACTGCAGGCCGTATGGTCACAGTTAAAACCTTGTTGTATGCAGAACTTCATGGTCTTTCTAACAACTGCTCAACCAGCCTCATAGCCATCTCCCATCAAGAATTATGGTTGTCCAAACTAAAAATTTCGGATTTTTTACTTTTATTTTAATTTGACTTCTATTATTTTTGCAAAAATGTCATTAACATAACTTTTTTTTTATAAAAACTATAAACTGAAGACTCTCCTCTTTAATTTGAGATATTACGCCCTATGTGTTAACTGTAGTAGTAAAACAGTTAATAACTCATAACCTATTCAGGTCACACCGAAATTAGGGGAAATGATGTGAGACTAGGTTAAGAGCTAATAATTCTTAAAAGGCTACACTTAGCACATAGGGTATACTAGGTCAAATTAAAGAGGAAAGTATACAGTTTACACTTTTTATAAAAACACAGTTATGTTAATGACATTTTTGCAAAAATAATAGAGGCCAAATTAAAAAAAAGTAAGAAAATTATAAATTTTTATTTTAGACCCTCATAACTCATGAGGGGAGTGGGGTACGAAGGTGGTTGAGAAGTCGTTGGAAAGACAATGAAGCTCATCATATATTTTTTGTTTGCCTAGGTGTGTCTAGTATCCGCATATTTCATTTGATCGCGTTTCGAAAATACACATTGTATAGTTTTTTAAAAAACGTAAAATATTAGGCTTTATTTGGCATTTGAATCAGAAAAATCGGTTACTCTGTCGTCGAGATATGTTTTTTTCAAAATGACGCTCCATCGCAAAATCACAAAATTTCTAACCTCCTAACGCGGGGGGGAGGGGACAAGCAAATATCAGTGAGCTATTTGGTATTCCCTACAAATTGTGAAGGTTTCATCCAAATTGGAGATGATCGGGTCCAAAACAAGCACTTTTTAATTGTTTTCGTGTGGAATGGGTGTATAATGCCTGTTGTAAGTATGTGACCGCTTTGCAAAGGGTGAGAAAGATTGGTGACACTCATCATAAAGATTTTATACTTTTAAATGAAATCTCATAGAATAAACTAAGTGCTTTTTTGCATGTTTATCTGTCCATCTATTTGTCCGTCGATCTGTCCATCCATCCTCACAATAACTCGAAAATGCTTTCACTTAATGACTTATATGTAAAAACACCCATCTCGGAAAAATTTTTATTTTATCTTGGTTTAGAAAATATTAAAAATTCCAAATTTTGGGTAAAAAATAATCAAATAGATACGTCCTAGATGCTTTATCTAAAAATAACCCAACTACCTTCAGTGGGTTGATGTTATTCAGTTTTTATTTTCTCCTGAAAAAAATATAATTCGCAGAGTTGAGCCCTTTTCAAAATGAACGATTCAATTATAAGTTTTCCTCTTATATTGTTTTCAATATTATAATGTTAACTCGGTTGCTATCACAACGTTTTTTTACTCTTAGCTTTCGATTTTCTATTACATAATTTACTTCCTTTCTCCCTATTAACTGAAAAATACTGCCTGCATGCATTATCTGCGTTCATTCGACTTTCAATTAAATTTTATTCCCGTCTCACTTTTCTATTAACTTAGCAATAATTTCAAAAGTAGGACTTTGATTAAAATTTTTATATTTACGAAAATCGTTGTTAATCCCAAATTACATAATACGGGTAGGGAATTATTCAATCTTTTGATAACAAATCTCTCAATAACCATTAAAGTGAAGGACATACATACCAGCGACATTTACAACCCGTGCATCAAACATTCCGAAATAAACTCTTTAACAGATGGTGGCACTTCGTCATTAAATCCGTTTCAGTTAAAATTCTCAGTGTTCATAAAACCTTGAAAGCTTCAATACTCTCCTCTTCATAGAGTAAATTCAGAAAAGAATTGCAGTTTTCAATAAAGTGACGTCGATTAGGTACGCTTCACAGCGCTTGTCAATAAAGATGTCAATAAAAGCGAGAAATCTGAATGCAAAATTTTATTCAGCCTCAGATTTTATGCGCCTCCGCTGCCGCTCGAGCATATATGCATAAAAGTAATTTCGAAATTTATCTGGCAGAAGTAATTCGGTTCTGTTGTTCCTTGCACATCGGCTCACACCCTTTTAATGTCGGGGTTTCATTTTCATTACCTGGCAATACGGCGAAAGAATAACGAACGACGAAATTTTTACAATGCTCAATGAAGTGTACTGTTATAAATTCCAATTCCAATTCCAATTCGACTCGATCGATGGATTTTCCCCAAATGGTTTTACAGAATCTTCACGGCCGGCGCGAGATGACCATAAATTTGGCACTTAATGGTCCAGATGCAGTTTTAAACTCACACCTTCCGCCCGTTTTGACCGCATTTGCATATCTGACGATGCTACTTCAATCAATATCGGTACCTACACTACTGTGTTGAAATGTCCTATCTCTATAGATTTATGAGTGATAAATTATGGTCACCATAATGTCCTTTGTGTACTTCCGGGTTAGTGTCTTTCCGGAGCTACTAGAAAATGTTTCGGGTCAATACGCCTAGCTATATCGCCAATTTAGAGTCCATTGAAATGAAACCCTCATCCGCCTTTCGTTCGCTCTCATACCTAGGGCAGCGCTATTGTCTCTACTCTAATGGCTTCGTTAAAGGGATGTAAAAAACATTTGAGCGTGATTATGTGAACGATTCGCTGGCATAGTTTGCAATCAAGCTCAGTGATGCAGTGAATTGTGGTGCGTGGTGTCGTACAGTTTTGCTCTTAATTGAGCCATTATTAACGTCATTACGCACCACCTAAGTGCCGTTCTATATAAATTGGTGGTTCTCGACTCTAATTGACATTTAATAAAACACTCTCAACCGGAAATGCTTGGAAGGTGCACAAATGCACTCGACACACACAGAAATGTAGTCATTAGGAAAAACTTCTCTGTCACTATAACTTTAAGGAGGCTTTCCTGTTATGTGCGTAAAATTTTCAAGTAGAATTTAACGTATAATTAACGGCATTGATAGGTTTCCCATTAAAAGTGAATTTAGTTTATACGCACTTGACTACATATCGACTAGCATTTGGCTAACGCTATAGCACGCAAATTGGACTAGACAATTGCAGCACCCCGGTGTGCAAAAAGTGTCCGCTAATAATTACATGACAGCCGGGACTATAGATTGATAATGCAGTTAACTTGTTTTTAGACTTTTCCGGAAGTACCTATATCTGTTAGCTCAAGATTTCGATAGATATGTATATGCCAAAGTCCCTCATTTCCTGTAATAGTAATTACTGTTATTTGGTATTAGTTTGCCTCAAGTTTTTATGAAGTGTGGGACTATAATCCTATTAAAGTCACGTAATTTATCGGGGAATTAATTTAAACAAATTTGTGATCACCGAAAGCGCACTTCAAAACTGCTTACTATATCATAAAATAGGGTCCTCGTTTCCTGAGCATTTGAAGAGAAGTTTTAATTGTTGTTTGATAACTGTCTCCTTTTCCTTTTGAATCCTATAAAAGTAGCTAGTTTGTTCAGCAGACATCATCAAGTGAAGTACTATTAAAGTTAAGTCAGTAAATGGATTTAAAGATGTGCACAAACTTCTGAAAGCTTATTTATATTTGGACTAAATTTTTTCTGACCTGCTGGTAAATATTTGGGAGAAATTCTAAGTAGTTTTATCTACTTAGACTCCTCGGCAAACACTTTCGGTCAATCATTTATATCCAAAGCCAAAACATTTGAATTTTTGTTAAAATTTACTTTTTTGCCTGATGATTGTGATTCTCAGTAATGAATATTATGAAAATTTGTCATATCTTCGGTAGAGCAATTGAGAACATCCATCTACATATTCACATGCAAAAAAAAAAACTGATAACATCAACACAAATTCAACGTAAATGTTTTGGGCTGAACTCATTGCATACAAATTATTAGGCCCACAGTTTTTTTTATAAAGAATTCTAAGTAGAGGGAGATATACTTAGAATTTTTCTACCATCCCTACTGACATTGGGTGGTACTTACATGACATGCATGGTGGGTATTATATCTTCATGGTTATTAAGTTTCTACGGCAAGCTGCCACTCCTATAAGATTAGCACTTCAATAATTATCTCACATCTTATTACAAACTAAAATGACACTTTCAAGTATTTACCTATTATTATTCGTAGTAGTGCTGGTAAGTAGCTTTACCACAATTTTAGTTGCTCTATTCATGTTTCTAACATAACCACCATTTTCAGTTAATTATATTTAAAAAGCGCACCCTCTGGAAGTCATCAATGAAAATCGCGATTCTGATAATATTTTACAAGAAATTCTTCCTATTCTACGAATCCACTCTCAGAAAAATTATAAGCGGCCCAAGCACCCGTTGTTGGCCTCCAATATTACGTAGAAATTCTAAAGAAAATATTTCTAGTAAATGTCCAAGAAAAAATTGAGGGCTTCTTCAATCACGTCGAGGCATCGGTGAGTTTATATTGGAGCGATGCATTGCTGGCTTACCCTTTGGTTACGTCATCAAGTCGAAGTATCGTCGATTTTATATTCGAGTGAAGCATTGCAGATTTTTATTCTACTTTCTCATAGTCTTTGTATGTATATGCTTCTACCACAGAGTTTTACTATTGCTTGCCCAAAACCAAAACCCTCGAGAATACTTCCCAAGCCATGAAACAGAAATCTATATGTGTGCGTTCGGAGTCCGTTTTCTAAAGTGTTCTATATTGATACTTATGGAAAAGTGCTAAACATTGGCTTTATGTATGCCACAGAGCCTGAACTACTATCCATACAAGAAAATAGTCTTCTAGTAATTTACAGCTTGATTGCTTATCTTCCCAAAGGTTACACTTCCTATATACCTTACTTAACAAAATAATAAAATAGTTTTGATTACAAAGTAACCTTACCATTTAATGCTCAATACCTCTCAGTTCAGTAATAATTGCATGTGTGTATGTGCAGCCGGAGTCCGAATCTGTAGGCAGCTACATTCGATATCATCAGCCCACGGCATGCCATGACGGCACAGCGACATTACAATGATTACTCAGCTGAGAATTTTTGTTTGAGAAATCGTAGTCATTTGGTTAAGATTAATTTTTTTAAATAATTTAGTTAGGAAAGGTATGAAAATTTTTTTACGGCTCGGAAGATAAGAAAGCAAGCTTAAGATTATCAGAACACTATTTTTCTGTATGAATAGTAGTTTAGGGCGGAGGAGCTATTCAAATCAAACTTTTGTCAGTTTTACATAAGAACACTGCAAATATTTTAGAATGTAAGGACTACGTTGGGCCTCGCATGTGGTAGGGAGGGAGTCTGTTTCATGGCTTGGGAAGTATTCTCGAGGGTTTTGCCAAAACCCTCGAGAATACTTCCCAAGCCATGAAACAGAAAACTATATGTGTGCGTGCTTAGTCCGTTTTCTAAAATGTTCTATATTGATACTTATGGAAAAGTGCCAAACATTGACTTTATGTATGCTATAGAGCCTAAACTACTATCCATACAGGAAAATAGTCTTCTAGTAATTTAAAGCTTGGTTTCTTACCTTCCCAAAGGTTACACTTCCTATATACCTTACTTAACAAAATAATAAAATAGTTTTGATTACAAAGTAACCTTACCATTTTACGCTCAATACCTCTCAGCTGAGTGATAATTGCATGAGTGTATGCACAGCCGGAGTCCGAATCTGTAGGCAGCTACATTCGATATCATCAGCCCACGGCATGCCATGACGGCACAGCGACATTACAATGATTACTCAGCTGAGCATTTTTGTTTGAGAAATCGTAGTCATTTGGTTAAGATAAATTTTTTTCAATAATTTTGTTAGGAAAGGTATGACAATTTTACTACGGTTCGGAAGATAAGAAAGCAAGCTTAAGATTATCAGAACACCATTTTTTTGTATTAATAATAGTTTAGGGCGGAGGAGCTATTCAAATCAAACTTTTGTCAATTTTACATAAGAACACTGCAAATATTTTAGAATGTAAGGACTACGTTGGGCCTCGCATGTGGTAGGGAGGGAGTCTGCTTCACGGCTTGTGAAGTATTCTCGAGGGTTTTGACTTGCCTGTACATCTACCCTATACTGAAAAATCTTACTTACACAAAATTCCAAGATGAAAGGGGAATGCTTACTTTTCATACAACTTTAGGCCCAACATCAACAGATATGAGAGATGGTTTTATTTTAACGATGCATTATGATACAAACATGAAAGATGTCTTGAACGATGGATAATAATACTCTGAGGATATTTTATTAAAAATGTCTATTTCAATTAAAAGGGGGAAAGCTTTGGCGATCGAATATAGCTTGAGCGACTTTTTGGGTGAAAGACTGAATTTTTCTACATATCGTGATTGTGCGTCGTAGAAAATGACTTCCTATGAGAAAAATGCTCACAACAGAGCACTAATGGCGATGAAAGAAAGAACTTCAAAAATATATGCAAAATATAATAACTGGGGTGCATGTGACCCAAGTGCATGATAATGGATTTTTCGGCGGCAAAATCGCCGCGGGAAAATTTTTTGAACTGGAAAAATAAAACACCACCCAATAGTACTGGCTGACACCTTTAATTTGGTATGCAATGTACTCCTCTTGGGTTCCTACCCCCACCCCTTTAAGCACCCAGAGGAAAAATTTCTTTCGTGAATTGTAGGTGATATTTAGCTGAGGTGAACACTGAAACCCGTTTTTCGATCAGACATAACCCTATCGAGTTAGAGTCCATCAAATGTGCGAAAAATCTAGTACCTCACCTCGAAAGGAAAAGAGGGCTTACTAAAAACTGAGTATAGGGATCTCTATTTAAGCCTCCGAGTATAGGAGTGTGGGTACTCAAATTTCTTCTCAGGACCTAAGGAATTCGATTCTGTACTAGATTTTACAAAATGTGCAACTTTGACCACCTCCCCAGTCTTCCCCCATTTTATTAAACAAAAATTAAACATTTGGAACAAATAAAGAATGAAAAAACCCAAAATGTTTCCTTTCCAGTGTATAGGAATAGTTTGTATTCAATAATGGTCGAAAAAATCGCTAACCTTGGTAAAATCTTTCTGTCTCTGCGGATATCAACATCTGGCAATTTATGGCTTAGTAATAAAGTTACTCATGATCCCGGGAAATGCGATTATGTATTTCGTTAGCTAACAAGTGACGCTTTGGCGTAAGTATATCAGATATTTAGCATGTCGATATAGGTAAAGATAATGCAGGGAAAAAATACCTTAGGCGATATAGTTAAAGATAATGCAGGGAAAAAATACCTTAGGTATGCGGTAGTATTAGTAATGTATGTGCAAATATCCTCTTATCATTGATAATAAGTTTATAAGAGAAAAGAGGAAAGAGGAAAAGTGTGGTAGTCATTTAGATGGCCATCAGTTGCATACATAGATTAAATTGTCATCGTGCACGGAGGCGAGTTGATGTAATCTTGTATCGAGAATACCTAATTGGTTTATTTTCATTAATTTCGGTGTGAAATCCTGTGTTTTCAAAACATTGTTAATAAAATATGTTCAGGGTATCATCATCCTACTATTCTTAATGTTGGCCAGTTTTATTTGCCTCTCCTGAATCCACTTCATAGAAAAGAAATCTTCATCGGAAAGATGTAACTGTGAGCTTTTTATTTCAAATAATTTTTCGTTACGAAATTTCTTGGAAATTTTTCTTTATTACTTTTTTATGCTATTGTTGGACAACAGTAGCCCAAAAATGTTGGATTGGATTCCGTTCTCTGGTCCCGCCGCTGTAACAATAGCTATGAACAAGCATTAATTTACTGCTAAAATTATCATTTTTCTAAACAATTTTTTCAAAAATATTTCCTCATAATTTTTATTCATTAGTTATTGTATGACCGACAACATTTCCGAAAACAGAAAATTACATAGAAATTGGCAGTATAATCGATTTTGCTACTAATATGAACACAGACTGTCTCCATAATGACTTAAATTTAAATTGAGTGATTTCAAGAAAATAATTGATAGGAAAACTGTGGACCAGTTTTGGGAGAGCGTGTGAATTTTTCCATATTGTGGGAATTTCTGGCCTGAAAACATATAAAAAGAGAGGAGAGAATAATTTCGACTCCTCGTACAAAATTATACATCCAAAGTTCAGAAAATATTTCCTTAAAATTAACACACAAAATTGACTTTTCCTGCGGAAGTATCTTAAATTAACTGCGCTTGATTATGAAAATCAAATATTTTTCAAATAGAAAAACTTTGATGGTAATAAGAAAATAGCATTTTGCCAATCAACACACAGCGATGCGGTAGCGGTACATAACTTTGTTGTTTTGTTTGTATATACAGCTGCCGCTACCGCATCGGTGCGTTAAAGACTGAAACACACCGATTTTTAAGTAAAGAGCTCTACAACGTAATTTAATGTAGTGGAAATTAGCAAAGCATTACGACACAAAATATTTTTTTTTTTTAAAAAAGATGCAAAAAAGAGAAAGATTCTACAAAAAGTTTATTGATGGCTGCTGACTTGATTAGAAAATCTTTCCACTTTCTAACAAATTCAGTTGATTTTAATGGGAGTAGGTTTCACGTTTAGTGCAATTTCACTAATATGAAGCAAAAGTTTCTCCATTTTAAATTCAGCCGAAATATTGCAAAAGGAGTCCTTGATGTACCTCATTTGTCTGACACACTGCACATTTAAAATTAAGTCATTATGAAGACAATCTGTTTAGAGTAATAAGTCGACCATCTCCAGAAAGTTTATATTTATTATTATTTTCTTTTACATTGGCAGTGACGCCTTTTGGAAATATGCTCGCTCCTCCAAATGTTTCAAACCAGATACGCCTCTGAGTACATTGATCTAAACATAGAAAATCCGAAATATAAATGGCGCCAAATTAGAGAAGTTAAAGACTAACTCCAATATTGAACTCAATTACCTGTGTAATACCATTAACGACCTCGAGAAGATGGACTATTTAGTGAGAGCTTCGCTATCGAAAATATGTTCATGAAACACTAGGCCAAGTAATCACCATTGCACCTTGCAACAGAGAACCTTCTAAAATGCCTTGACATTCATATTTTTAGTTGAATATTCAAGACTTTTTGCCAAGGCCAGCAAAGATGATAGGAACTCGATAAAGAAATAGGTGTCCAATAGGTGCCCAATATATTACATAAAGCGAAGTATAAAGCACCAAAATTAATTGATTGGTCCAGCAGAGTCACGCTCATCAGAAAACCTTCTTATAGTCAACTCCAATCATTTGACTCCGATTTCGTTTGTATACAGATTATTAGCTACATTAGTTCCAGATTGCTATCATTATATAGCGGCAGAAACACTCGTATCCATATACAGTATTCTAAGCAAAAGCCCCATCCAATAGCTGTAAAGCTGGCGCCAGACATCTCATTATTGTTCATTGTAACCAGATAGTCGGAATGAGTAGGCATGCAGGTAATGCCTTTTTTACAAAAACAAAGTATGAAGATGAGAGAGAGACTACTCAATTACTTACTTAAGGTGATAGAGTTAATATGACTTAATTTATATGGTCCATGACATTATCCAAATTCCGTTTGAAAATAATTTAGGTTGTCGAAAAACAGTTTCGTCACTAGAAAAAGTAACCACTAAAACCCTTTCAACTTCCCCAACATTGCAGATCTCAATATTCCACCTGTTGTTGTTCTGGATAACGGAGACCAGGAGTTACACTAAAAAGATCTCAACAAATGCTATCACACTCAATCACATTACTTGGAATAGCAGGAGATGTGATCTACATAGTAAAGTCATTATCATTTCATAAATTGGATCCATATTAATTATATTTTCATGTACTAGAGTACATATGCATATGCGGACATTATTCATCTCATTCTAAAATCCCCCAGTTATTTTATGGCACAAATCTTATTGTCTCACCACTAATACGCACAAAAGAGCAAAAATCGGATGGTTCTTGAATAAGTGCAATTGCCTGAAGATATGGTCTAGAGATAATTTATTCAACACAGAAAATCCCTTAATAAGCCAATTTAAATTCATTTATCTCTGATGAATGAGATACTCAAAGCGAGCAACCCCTTTATGCCATGAAGAAGTATTTGCTGTGTCCAGAGGAATATTGTCCGAAAGAAGCAGTTCTCCCAAAAAACGTATATCACAAATATAAAATCTAAAAAAGCTCACGTATGGCATTCAATTTGGTAGCTTGAACTCAAAGGGCTCAACAAACAAAATCATTCTGAAAGGACCGAACAAGAAGACACAACTTAGTTACTATCACCAAGAAGAACTTCACATTTTCACATTTCGGTCACCATTCTCATTCCATCTCCATCGTAGGATGTTTATCTTTTGATATTTTGTGGAAAACGAGGGGATTCCGATATTTGCCAGATCAGAGGGCATAACTCCAAAGGATTACTGCATGAGGGTCTGCTTGTCACCAAATAAGAGTATCTCACCGTTTGCTGAAGGCCTTTTGAAAGATGCTATTAGGGCGAAGTAACAACCATCTGGATTATATTTGATTTGTACTTATTGCCGACATGAGTATAATCCTGCGACCTCCCTCCTCATTTATGGACATGCCCTTTGGACCACGTTTTTTTTTTTTAAATTATTGACCTAATCCTTGACGTACGGTCGTCCTTTTGTAAAATTGAAAGCTGATACGTATTTGTTGGTTTTTCTTAATGGAATGTTTTCCTTTCATCTGGAAAGAATCGAACGTGTCTTGTTGGTAGTTTATTTTTCTTTCTTTCATCGTGAAGGGATTTTATTTATTTATTTTTTTTTCTTGGATGAAGGTGTATAAAAAGATAAGAAGACCAGTAGTGTACAGGAAGATAAATTTTTATGAAGAGATCAAGGTAAACAATTTTTTGTGTTGGAGAGTGTATTAAAATGTGTTCACAAATTTAAATAAAAAACTGCAAATAATTCAACTTGACGAGTTAAAATTTTGGTTTTGTGACTACACTTGGTGGGCTGATTAGAAATATTTGTTAGAATTTTCTCACCTTAACACCAGTTTTTGATATTTTATTATTTTGTCTGTAGCTACGATTTTAGCAAATCTAGACCAGCAAGATTGAGAAGATGGGTGTTTACTCGTAAAGGTAGGTAGGTAAAACAGAAGTATTGGTGCTGATCTACTTCTTACAGGAAACATGCAATCGCTTTTAACCTTGCTTAAAAGAAACAAAATAAAATGGGTCTAATTAAGGTTTTTGAAAATTTTATTTTATTGACATCAACTTTATAAGGACCTACACATATTTGTCTATCGCTTAGAGAAAAATAATTCTATTTCAACTTGTTTCCTCTTTAAAATTTAGTAAAAGAGATCTTATGAGAAAAATTATAAAAAAAAAAATGCACAGAGACTTTTTAATGTCTTGAACGCTACCCATCTTCTTGCATCAATTAGTTGCAATTTACATGTGCCGA
Organism: Dioctria rufipes; assembly: GCA_963924295.1. Lineage (NCBI taxonomy): Eukaryota > Metazoa > Arthropoda > Insecta > Diptera > Asilidae > Dioctria > Dioctria rufipes. The sequence continues at coordinate 50,503,248 of OZ002743.1, forward strand.
TGGTGAAATTTAAATTTGACGTAACAAGTCATTTATCAGTTTCATTTGGAATTTATTAGATGAAAATATTTTCTGAGTTGAGTGATGCTGTGTAAATATTAAAAAAATTATGTTCTAATTAAATTGGTGAGAACAGTTTCAATTAGAGATTAAATTTGTAACTCAATTTAAAAAGGGACGAAATCTTGAGATAGATTAGTGTTTTTTTGTTGAAGGATGTCAGGAAGTTCAAAAAATGTGTTTTTTGTATGTGAGACTTTTTGTTAATCAGAAACCTAAGCACAAGATGCTATACCTTCAAAACATTGTCATTTTGTAACAGTTTTTCCTAAACAGATTCCTCTGAATGCGAGAGTGATTAAGACGTTTGAATAAAAATATTGTCATCTTAATTTTGCGATATAAAGTTACTGATTTAAATAAATAGGTGTATATCTTTCTTCCTTTGTGTAGAAAGTCTCTGAGTGTCCTCGATATAGCTTAGTTTGCCACCCATAGCTTCAGGTGATTGAAATCTTGTTTGTAGAAATTTCAAGAATCCTTCCATGGTCCATATTTCCGTTGAGTTGCTCAATGATTTTTCATACAAAGAATGAGTGGCTTTCACTAACTTTTTTATCAAGATATGTAATAATAAAGGACCCCAATCAGCATTTGTGATTTTAAGGTTGTGTAGCGCTATGAGACACTCTTACGTTGCATGGTGCAAATTCCATATACTGCTTTGCTGTGATAGCAACTTATTTTTCACGGCTGATACCAGCCGTCTGCGATTTTTGTATCTTTCGTGGAGTATCGTCCATAAATTGTTTTCAGATAAACTCAACTGCTTAATGATCTTTCAGTTTCAGCGACCAAATTCATTTTTAGGTACCACATTTTCTGTCCTTTAGTTATTTGCTGCTTGTCTACCATTTCTGTAAATAAATACATAAACTGGTGCCATTTCAAGGAATTGCTATCCCCCTCTTTAATTTAGCTTATTACACTTATGTTCTATCTATCCCTTATTAGCTCTAGGCAGGTCATACCGAAATTACACTACATTGTTTTTTTCAAATTACATGTTTTCAGTTACTGGGGGAAAAAATTTTCTGTGACCTGGATACTGTTAAAAGCTAATAACTCCTGAACCGTCACAGATAATACATAAGCGTAATAAACTAAACTAAATATGAGACTCTGGGCTTTCAAAAATATGTAACAAATGTATGTTATTGAGAATATTTAAAAAAAAAATTAGGTTAAAATAAAACCAAAAAAATTGTAACCCGAAAGTTTGAATTTGAAGCGTCTTCACTCTGGACTGGGGAAGGATGCGGAGGTTGTTTAACATATATAGGAAAGGCCCCAAGGTTCTACATCAATGCCGTGGATATACGGTATATCCTGTACTTTTCAATATATAGGGTGTTTAATAAAAACAAAAAGCATATTTTACTAATCGGCCTGTATTTCGACCCCCCCCCCCCCTCCCCCTGCTATAACATTTTTTACTTATCTGGACGAGAGGAATCATTTTTACAATATATGGTCTTCTTAGTCTGGGACACCCTGTTTAAGCTCGAAAAACTAAAAATTACGGTTTTTGTTAAGATTAGCGTCCCCTTCTGACTATATTTAACCTTGCAGTGCACACCTTTTATATAAAAAATAGCTTAAAAAAAGAAAGAGAATTAATATAAATCAAAAATCTTCGTTTAACAAAACAGCTCTGAGCACATTGACTTTCTATAGCCTGTGCAAGCTGGTGGTGTATGTACTTCTACCTTCAGGATAGAGAAGCGTATAACCAAAGAACATATAAATTAACATAACTGAACTTATCTTATATATTCTTTTCTATAACTCAATTTCCTGAGTACTAAAGAGGTCCACCATTATTTATACTCAGACTCTTGATGATACCTACATTCTTCCTTATTGTTTTCATCAAGTATTTTAAATGCTTCATGGGCATTCGTAGACATTAAGGGGTTGCATGGGTTTCGAAGGCTAAAAAAATTTTAAGGATATGAAATAGTAACATTTAATGATATTTCATAAAATTTTCATTAAAATATTTCTAAGATTCAGTCGAGGGGCCTGGTTTCTCCGGAAATCCCTCAAAAAACAGTGTCCTCGTGGCCTTATATTAAAGTAAAAACAACAACAATTGTTTTTGGTTGATAGATAAATATAGGTCGTGAGTGAACGAAGGATTAAAAAACAAATTGAATTTTTGTATGCAAAAAAGTACAATTTTTGGTACAATTTACACTAACTATAGTCTTGAAAAATTCGTTGTAATCGAAAAAAAACCTTAGTTCAGTCACCTATTTTGAAGAAGTGTGCAAAATTTAAATAATATCGGTGCATTAGTTTTTGAAAAAATTGTATCCACCGGGATTCAAAAATTGTGTTTAAAAAAAAACGATTAAAGATTTAAATAGGAATTAAACGAATTTTCTTCTTTTCTTTTTAATTTACATAGAATCGTTGATTCCGGCTCCATAATGCAAAGATCCTGCTGCAGCTGCAATGTCCAGGGTATATTGGAATATTATATTAAAAAAAAGGTGACCTTTAGAAAGTAAGAGAGGAAAGCGAAAGAGACATACAAATAATAGCCAAGGCGCTGCCTCAATATACCTCCATCGCTCTCGGCCGGTCTAGCCTAACGAGGATAATTTGCAAAGTCTCTCTCTTCTAGAATTTTACTCCAAATGACTTAAAACTTTGGAAAAATATTCTAGACACATAGTACTAAAGAAACATAAAAAATATGCTTTTCTTTTAACCTTCGGAGACCATGTAACCCCTTAAAAACTGCAAAGTAATGGTAGTGACTATAAAAATAGTTTAAAATTAAAACGTACATGTAGAACACACAACTTTTAGCTATTTACCCAGCTTTCCTAAGCAAATTTTTTCGCAAGGTATGTTATCTGTTTGGCATCCAAAAATGAACTGTATGATGTAAAATAAATGTACATGGGTTTCAATTTAGGCTATTTTTGTTTTTAACCGAAATACTTTAACACATCAACTTAAACTCTGTCTGAGTATACTACACCCATGTGTGCATTTAGGAGTTAATTGTTGCTGAAGTTCTTGATAATAATTTTTGTGTTTTTTATGATTATTGCAATGTTATTAATTTTTATGTGGCCATAGATTTTGTTATATGCTGATCTCTGCTCGCTGAGATCAATGGACTGGTGGAAGAAATGGGAACCACATTCAAATATTTGTTTCCCGAAAACTGTTAGAGTTAGGTCCATATTAATTTAATTTATCTTTTATTATCCTCTGTGCTTTTAATTGTTATTTGGAAATCAATTAAATGGAACATCCATCATGAACAATAAAGCCAAACCTTCGTTGGGAGTCACATTCTTGAATAGTTCTCTAGTCCCCTAGTTGCTATAGGAAAATAATTGGTTAATACATCCCAAGTAACAATTTTTCCAATTTTTGGTGACTGAAGGTGATGGGTAGTTTTATAAGGGGTATATAATGGTTACTCGGTTATATAAGAATTTGAGTGGTCATATAAGAGTTTTATAATATTACCAATTGGTGGCTTAGTTATTTTAGAGTTTTTTAACATTACTAATTGTTCTCGTGGAAGTAAGTTACTGAAGGTTTTATAAGTTGGTGATGGAAATGTTTCAAACATCGGTCTATATATCTTAGGGTAACCATTACTAGAAGGTATATAAGAAAGTTTTATAATAGTTTTCATCACCACGTTATATAACTGATTCGTAATAAGTGTTTATTGCGGTATCCGTGGTTACTCTTATATAAATCGACAACGTTCAGTAAGTTAGGTGACTTTAATAAACATTGGGAACTTTCGTTAATACATGTACCTACTATAAAATATAGTAACATTTTTTTGTAGTAACTACGGTGACCGTTATAAACACAAATGACTTTTAGTATCAAATGGAGCCATTATAAAACTATTTTCATTTATTTATGGCGTTTTAGTAACGAAGATGACTGTCATAAAAATTGGACACTTTTAGTAACGTCAATTTTTTCGTATTTGGCCACTTCAATATGCATTTTCCCGAGCTGTTGAGACAATACACAAAATAGGTCTTCTTGACCTGCCCATTTAATTTGCACGACTTTATATCTAATTTTTTTTCGTAACTACAATTATTCACTGCCCTACCGAGGAGCGTACAATAAAAAGTATTATATGAAGAACATGACACAGACATTTTGTCATTACTTTAAGATATATAAGTTTACCAAAGGTAACACAATATAACCAAAGGGTTTATAAGATCACTAACGTCTGTGTTTTGTTACTATAAGATATATAACATTACCAAAGGTAACATATTATGACTAAAGTGTATATATATGGTAGTTCCTTTAGTTTATATAATATTTCTAGAAGTTTTATAAGGGTAATTAACTTTATATAAAAGTAGTTGAAGTTTTATAATGGTAATTTGTTCATTTAAGTACAAGCCGCCATATTTTCATCTGTGCATTGCAAATAAAAGAGAAAATGTCGGTTAAGCCAGTTATTTAAATTGCTGATATATGGCTTCCGTTTTTATTTTATATGAAGAAAATACATCATTTTAGATACATAATTTTTCTAAATTATGTAATGTTACTTTTATCAATTAATATCACCTAAGCGAAAATTTTAAATTTTGTCATATTTAATTAAAATTATTAAATATTACTTTTTTCTGGAGCGGTCTGTATTTTTTAGAAGTATCTATGATGATATTCACAGTAAAATTTCAATTGCAGCTGAATTTCACCACATACATTCCGATAAATTGTAATTCTAAGATGTAAAAATATTAAACCCTTACATTATAAAAATGCAGTACAAAAAAATATCGAAATTTTATGTCAAGATAGGTTGGGTAAATATTTGCCTTATATTGTTTTATAAAGGTAATGAAAAGTAATTTCACTAAAAGTAATCAGTCTGAGAAAATTCCCAGCGTTGTGGAAACGTTACCATCACCATTATAAACAAAGTTTATAAAGGTAACTGAAACATTACAATCACCATTATAAACAAAGTTTATAAAGGTAACTGAAACATTACCGCAACCACTGCTGTGACCAAAGTAAATTAATTGAGAGTATCCCAGGTTATATAAGGGTTATATAAGAAGTTATATTAAGGTAACCAGAATATTTTTATTACTCATTTCATAAAACTTTTATTTATATAACGTTACCTAAATCAAGTCACAGTAACCTTTATACAGTCCTCCATTTAAGCTCTATAAGGGGTTTATAGTGGTTACGAAGAGGTTTCGAGTACTAAACTATATAACTCAAGTTATATAATTTGGTAATGGAAACCTTACGGTTACTACTATTTAAAATAAATTGTTTCATGGGATAGGAGCTCTTGGATCGGACTGACCTAGCAGTGGTATTCCGTAAATGCTCATTGCTCTTACTGGATTCCATAGAGAGTTTTGCTATGAAAATTCGTAGCCAAATAAGTCAATCAGAAATTGACTCAGTTTGCTGCTAAGTCTAAAGCTCGAAAATTGAGTAAAAAAAAGTCTTTATGCAAACGAAAAATCTTTGAAAAAATAAATTTCATTCAGATAGCAAAAAGAGGGCGTTTCATATAAGCAGGAACCGTATAATCGTCAGTACTGCTTGGTTCCTGCCTGCCGTATATGCCAAAGCAAACAGCCAAGCTGACCTCATATATAGACAAAATAATTTTTAAGTGTGAATTATATGAGGCGAAATACTACGTATTTACTTGAATGCCCAGCAAGACTACCCCTTTGCGGGACTAGCGTTTCATAGAGAGTTTTTCTATGAGAATTATATGAAACGCCCTATTTTTGCAATGAAATTTATTCTTTTTGCAAAGATTTTTCGTTTGCATAAAGAGTTTTTCCACTCGTACTGAATTCCTTCTATTTGTTCCTTTTTGCAATCTTGTTGAACCACCTCGATTAGTTGGAATTTATAGTTAATGGAGTGGACAGCAATAGCCATTCTGTGGAAGTCTGTTTTGTAGATTAGATGGAGCTAAGACCCCACCTTGGGATAATATGTAAACTTAAGATGAATTCGCCTCATCCACAGCTCCAGGCGTATTCAGGGAAGTTCCCCATTTTTTTCCAATTTTTGTGTTAAGTTGTACATGACTTACGGATTGTATCACAGTTTTTTTTATATTATTATTATTTATATAAAGACTAAATTTTATTACGAAATTTTACTTTTCGAAAATAAGTATAATTTATTTAGCAATAATTAATGTAAGGGAAAATGAAAATGCTTGCTTTTCAACTCCTACCCTACTTAAAATTATTAAGTTACTAATATCATTCACCAATATATCGATTTAAATAGCACCATCTCGGGATTGCCATTATTTTCTTTGGAATTTCAATAGTTTCCCAGTCTAATATTAAGTGAATTTTGGCCAAAACTAAATTCCTAAATCAATTAAAAATCATAAATGTGTTATTTGCTGAATTTTGTTTTCTGTAGTCAAATTATGTACAATAGTTGTAGTTATTTGAATAATAAATGCCAAACAAAACCAATTTTCTTTACTTTTTTCTTTAGCTCCTCAATTTCAACCACCAAATACTAATCATCATCCGCAGGATCATTTGAATCATAAATACAAAATAACTACAGCAACTTCCATGAGATGAGATAAAAGTACAGCAATAATCACTCAGAGTCCCAGTGGGATGCTTTTACAAGAAATTGATGTTTTCTCGTTAACATTTTATCGAATTTTTTCTTTTTCTACATAAGTTTGATAGTCATATTAGGATAAATTACGCCGAGAAAATAAAATCAAGATAAATCGAGAGAAGTCACCCCTGAATCGGTGTTCATATTTTTTACGTATTATCTCTCTCAAGTTCTTCTATAGCGACCAAAGTGAAATCAGATAAGAGATGACAAATGTTAGTTTTTTTCGGGTCCAAACCGAGAGACGAGAATGCTAGAAAAGTTTCGTGTTCACCCTCTGGAAATCTGTCGTCTTTTAGATGGAGAATCCACAGGGATTCTAAAGTGTTAGAAAATATTAAAACGTTAATGACATCCTCATTCAATTATGATTATTGATATTGGATAATTTTTTCAATATTTAAATTTTCAGTCGGTGATTCTGGGTAAGGGCAACTGTAGTAAAAGCATTTCAACTGTACTAATAAAAGTTCACCCTACTTCCTTTCATGCAAAGGCCGTGTATCTAAGAGTACCCTGGTGCTTTGATAAACTTTATATATTTAAGATGAAAAAGAAGAAAATACGTAGTTTGTAGGTTGTAGGCAAAACTCAGAGGTCTATTTAACCGTATACAAATGTTTTATTTATAAAAATACTTACTGCGATTAACGCACAATTGAAGAAAACAATTTCTTTAAACCAAAGCTAATCTTATATGCAACCATAAGTGCAACTTTTCTAATTAGGCATGGGTTTTGACATTGAGGGCAATTCTGAATCAAAATTTTCTTCCTAGCGTCACTAAGTAAATCTGATATAATTTCCACGTCTCCTTGAAGGGCATCCACGGATTTGGGTGTCAAAATGGTTGTGGTTACAAAAGAGGTTCCAGTATCCGGACGTGGACATTCCGAAATTGTCTATTGTAAGATCACTTGAAGTTGCAGGGTATTACCCACATTGGTCAGTTCAAGGAAATCAGTGCGATGAATATTTTAACTCCAATTGACATTACATTATCTACGTAAAAATTTTGATGAGCACTTGTGCTGCTAATGGATATGTGGTCGCTTCTTGCTAGGCTAGTCCCTTCAAACACTTTGTAGCTAAATAAGGCGCTGGCGTAGCTCCGTATGTCACCTTATTTACGTGAATGGCTTGGGTCGCGCCTCCAATATAACATATTAGTTGGAATTTTCGTTCTTCTTATTCAATCAGTATTTGCCGATACATTTCTTCAATATCAGCGGTAAACACATATCGTGGCTGTCGAAAGTGAAGCAATATTGAAAATAGTTCATCCTGGATTGTGATGGGGCCGGCAGCCATTATGTCATTTAACGAAAGATTTGATGATGTCTGCAGGAAACGTAAAAGATGACTCTAAGCTTGGTTGTTATATTCTCTGGTTTTCTGACACAATGATGTGGGATGAAATAATAGGGAACTCAAATTTCCTTAAAATTTAGCTCCGCGCATGTGTCCAAGGTGTCTATGTTCCTTCATAAAATCAATGTATTGGGATAGAAGCTCATTATTTTTAGTGTGTTTTGCTTCTATCGCTAGAAATCTACCCGATGCAATTCCCTTCGACTCCTCCAAGCTTACTTTTGTCGTCTAGAAAAGCCAGTCTGACTATAAAACGTCCCGTTTGATATGCATTTACCGTTTGACTAAAATGTTCCTCACATCTGCGAATGTAAAGGGTTTTTCCTCTTCTCTGGCTTCTTCCAAATGCCAAAATTTGTCTAAATGTTGGTCCATGTGTTCATCCTTGCTCTATATGCCATATATTTTCTGATTATTGGCTATCTGGTCTATTATTCCTGCCAGTACCCATCCTAGCACGGTATTCTGTAGGGTTGGTAACCCATTACCGAGTTTAATCTGTCCTAGCGAGAGTAGTTGGTAGTAATACTCTACAAAAATGATCAGATCTATGCGACCAGATTTGTTAAAAACTGGATCCGCTAACTTATTGTGGGATTAGCCATGTTGATGTGGTGCCAATACTTCTTTTATGATAAATGCATACAATCTAATTGAGAACATATTCACTCATGATTGTATCAACACATTGACACGATGATTGGCTTGTTACTTCGTTTGGCCAATGGCTTGCACCTTCATAATATCTGGAATGCTGCTGAGGCCAAGTTTTTTGACAATTCTTTCTGTTACGAGATTCACTTGGGATCCGGAGTCAAGAATTGCCCTGTACTCAACACTATCATCCTTATTTGTTGTCAGTTTCATTGTTACTGTACTTAGAAGGACATAGCTTCCATTCTGTTTGGACTTTCCTGCAGTCAATGTGATCGATTGTTCACTTAGATTTACTTTGTTAATTGGCTGAGAATTGTCTTTTATATGTACGAAGGTATTATTATTATTATTTCTCTATCTATTAGTCACTGCTACCGTCAGAAGTCCCTGATCGATTCCACTAGCTGTCGTGATTTTGTGTAGATCATTTGATTCTACTAGCCACTGGCTTAGAATCCTAGAAGAGATGGTAGGTGACGCTTTTGATTGTGCTTCTCCTGAGAATCAAAGAAGGTCTGATTCTTCCACTTTTGTTATTCCTAACCTAGAAAGTGCCCTGACTGGTGTAGTCTTCTATAGCGGGTAGGTGCTTTTTTGTCTCTTAACATTTTTATTTTATTTCCATTCATAGTTTTCGACAAATATTGGAGACACAAATATAAGATTCGCGAGTGGCCTGGTATCCGGAGTTCGCACACAAATGACTATGCAATTCCTTAGCCATCCAGCCCTTGGCATATGATGTTCGACCTGGGCTTGGATGATACCTAGTCCTGGCTCCTTATTTCTTCTTTGAAGTTGCCCTCGTTATCAGGACATAATATGATGATGACTATATAGAGAGTATCTCAGAATCCATTATCTGTGATCCCGCCTGGTGTCTCCATGCCTTATGAGATGGATAATATAATTTCGATTAGGTGGTAGCAGGGTTATATTTAAGTGGAAGCTATCTAGGTTGTAGTCTATGAGCGCATCACAAAAAAGCTTTACAAATTTTAGATTTGAATTAACCAGAATAAAATAAAACGTCTTTGTTTTTTTAAAACTTTGGTGTGGTCATAAAAGGCTTCGACACAGTTTTCTAGCTAAATTACTTGAAGTGATAAATACGACTATTCTAAACAACAATGAATCGAGCATCACTGTTTGTTTACTTCAAATTGTGGCGAAACGCCTCAACCAAGTCGCACATTTTCTAAATTCTGGAACAACCACGTTATAAACCTGGGAGTTTGAAATTCGAATTTCTAGTCTAGGAATAGGAATATGTTGCTGACGCGGGAAGGTTTTAGCTAGATAGGGATTTGAAAGAATTTAAATTAATCTAGAGCAATATTTTTCATTGTTATGTCAATGTCATAACCATATAAATAAACACCCCGTAGCGCCCGCACCATTGGTTCAGTCTAGAGGTCTACATATCCCTCTGTGTGACAGGCCTGGTCTGGTTAATATTTTTTGTGAATGCATTGAGGTACTATGTAGTTCCCTTTAGTACGAATAACTAAAATTATAACACCGGCTGTTTAAATATTAAAGTTTCCATTTGAAAATTGTGTAAGAAATCTGTTTTTTCCAAATATATCAGTAACAGTAAAAGTTAAAAGGCTAAAAGTCCTTCACGGAATTTATAAAATAATTTTTTCATCACTATATCTTACTATTGGCTACTATCTTTGAGGAAGGATATTTGACAAAAATTTGTATATGTTTTATGGTGGTAGAAAGCTGGGTAGCTCCAAGAAGTGCTTCCCGTTATTTTTTTATTTTTGAAAATACTTAAAAAAGGAAATGTCTCATGCTATAGCACATTGAAGTCATTACTCTGAAAATTGAGTATTCAAATCACATCTGCATTTGGGACACTCATTCAGATAGTATAGCTCCATTTGTAATGCAAATTTTAATCTCCACAACTACTAAATTTAATCATACAAAGTCAAAATATTCTCTCCATAGTTAAAAAAAATAAGAAGCGCTCCTCCACTCCAAGCTGTGTCATCATTTAAATATTCGCTGAGCAAACCTTAATGGGAGAGACACAGATTAAAAGACAAAAGGAGTAAAAAAGCAATTCTCATTAAACTGAAACATAAATGAACATTCGACAGAATAATGACACAATGGAAGTGTCCTTCGCCTTCAGTCATTGCAGACAGGAAATAAAGTGCACCGTCCCATCTTATCCTGCACAAAGTAATACAAGTAATACCTTCCGCTTGACGGAGCGCAACCGAAGCACCTTTGGCATCATAAAGTCGCTCCAAGCTAAAGTGCGATTCTCATTTCCCATTTCTAGAGGATCAAGTACGATAAAAGTTTTCGGGGTGGTCATTCGATGGATATCTGATTGACTATGAATAAGTAAAACGCTATTTCGGTTTATGAGAGCTAGAGAGAACCCTTGATAGGACTGATTGAGATTTACGACTTAGCCAAGAGCCCAAGAGCCATAGTGTGTACATAGACGTGTATAGTTAGTTCGAAGGACTGAGGGTGCAAATGTCATTACAGTTTTGGGAAGGAATTCGACGATAATAGTCGTTGAGGTGCTTGGAATGCGGCTTAATCTATTTTATTGGGCTCATTTTCAGTTAGGAGGGGATAATTAAAAGCACTTGGATATGTCTTACGGGAAATTGTGTGCAAAGTGTACCATCCCTGGGGAATTCGATGCAAGTGCAAGGTGTCATTCTCTGTTTACAGCTTATGTTTTATTCGATGTCGTTCTGTCAAGACAGCGTAAACTTATAGTTTTCTAGCACGATATTTCTCTAGCATCGACTTATAAATGGCTTCCAGTCACGACATAATAAAACATTTTTTCATTTCGCATTTCAAATTCATGGTTCATCTTTTGCGTGTTGATTTTAGAGGATGTCAGTTAGGTGAATGTTGGCAACTTCTGCTTATGACAACTTTATAAAAGGTTCACACTACAAAAAATTCAAAATAGAAGTATTGTTGGAAAATTGTTTACTTGATTTTGTTCTTAGTTGTTTTTTCTCAATGGTCGTGGTATACAATTTTAGGGCGCCATTAGTTAGGTGTATTCAACTTGAAATTATTTTTATGTTCTTTCCTTTTAGTCTTGATGGTTGTGGAAGGGTTTGTTATAGGGCTGCAATTAAAAATAAATTATAATATAGCAGAAAAGGTCGAAATGTCAAACATGTGTATCTGTATTATTCAGTATCTCATGCATTGTACATAAGCGTTTAATAAAGAAAATTTACGGCTCTCGGCGTTATTTTCTAGATTCTGGAAAAATAAGAGAATACGGAGATTAGTTTTAGTCAGACATCAGTCAGGATGATGTACAACAGAAATTCAATGGATCAAAATGTTCAGAAGTTCCCCGGAACGCTCAAAGGAAATGAAAGGTCAACTTAGAATTTTGAGTAAAATTATACACGTAAATATCGTATTTACCTGAATAGCATTGGGAAAACCACTTTAATTATCGATATCGCAATATTCAAAATCAAATTATCGCGAATACAATATAAATTCAGACGTTCGAAAAATCGAAATCATATGGATCGGATCAGGGAAGACAACTACAATGAGGAAAATTAAAACGAGCTCAGGTTGAAATTGACATCCACAGAGTTAAAAAGGAGATCTATGATAAAAGAAGCACATCTTGGATTAAGAACAAGTTTGATGTCTGTTTTAGAGTGGTCAAAGGTTTGTAAAGTTACAATTTCTTTTTAGGGTTTTGTAAAACAAAAGAAAAAAGGGAACCTTATAAGATCGGTCGTGTTTTCGTCCGTCTGTCTGTCACAAGTGTTTACCTCGAAAACGTCGTAACGTAGAAATTAGAAATTTGGCAGAATGTTGTGCTCTTTTATTTGACTTAATCCTAAACAACAAAAAATATTTTTTAACGTCTTAAAGGACTACTTTTTATGATTTCTTGAATTAAATCTTTTATAACAATCAAATAGAAGGCGTTTTTATTATTCTATTCGCATTTTCTGAATATCGGGTGAAAGTAATCCTTTTAACGGGTTTTCAAAAATTAATGATAAATAAATATAAAAATAAAATATATTAAAAAAACTTTTAAAATAAATAACTTTCGTAAATAAGTTGCACTAAAAAGTAAAAGATATTTTTTCTTTCTCATAAACAAAAAAAGTTTCATTGCAAAATAAGAAATGCTAGAGCTCAGATTAAATCTTGAAAGTTTGGGCATTCATAACAGAGATGGGCGTAGTGCATTAAATTTTCAGTTCATTACTAAATGATTAATGCTAGTGCAATTTTTTTGACACTATCACTAAACGAATAGTTTTAGTACAAATACTTTCCACTAACAATGTGTGATAATGAATTTGGGCATTGGTAGTGCAAACATCTTTCACTAGCACTGAACGACATTTTAATGGTATGCATATGCAACACTACGTGTAGCTCGTGCGATCAAAATTAGTGTTAACCCCATCTCCACAAAACGGAAAACTGAACAGACGGGCTTTCATTCTGTACGTTGAACTTGAGTTCTGTGTAATATCAAAAACTTAATTGCATTAGGTCATAATGAACGGAAGCCTTGTCTCTTAAATTTTTATTTCCAATGAATTGACTTTTTCATTGTAATTATTTCATGTACGAAAAATTTAATTGACTTTTCATATAACTTTTCAAAAATTCCCCCGGCTGAACGGAAAGGACAGCAATTTCGGTGCTGGGCTCAACGTGCTAACAGTTGACACTAATTTTGATCGTACGAGCTAGGCGTAGTGCTGCATATGCATACCATTAAATTGTCGTTTACTGCTAGTGAAAGATGTTTTCACTAATAATGCACGAATTTATTATCACTCATTGATTTTGAAAAGTATTTGAACTACCACTAATCATTTAGTAGGACAAGGAGATTACAATCTGCTCGGACAGTCAGGCAGCTATTAAAGCCTTGGCAAAACCATTTACAAATTCCAAACTTGTATTGGATTGCAAGTCCACCTTGAACTTCCTTTCACGGAGCAACAGGGTATTAGTGATTTGGGTGCCAGGTCATAGCGACATTAGCGGAAATAAAAGGCGGACGAACTTGCTCGCCTTGGTTCATCATCAGAGGCATCCCCTCTACAATAGGGATCGCACCAAGTTACCTAACTTCTAACATCTCGGCCTGGGCCAACCGTCAACACTGTCGCCTTTGGTTGGATCATCCATCAGGTGGAACTACAAAGCAGCTGTGGGGCAGACCTAACCCAAAAGAAACAAATAAACTTCTAGGGTTATACAAGCCAACTCTGAGAACCCTGGTATTAATCCTAACTGGGCACTCTCGTCTCAAGGGTCACCTACACAGGATTGGGCTCATTGCTGACCACGCATGTAGGGGATGCGGAGAGGAACCCGAGACAGTGACTCTCTTCCTTTATCACTGTCCGGCCCTCTCGCGAAAGCGTTACACATTCCTTGGCTCGCACCTCCTGGACGAGCTGCACGAAGCTGGCAAGGAGGGCTGGGAGCCGATGCTCATATTCGTAAAAGCGTCCGGTTGGGACCAATAAGTTATTACTCATAAGTCTGGAGGCTGAACAATGGTCCTTTTATGGCCTACATTCCAGAGCCCCTGTTAGGGTGTCTCAACCTCAATTATCAATCAATCATTTAATGATAGTGCAAACTGGAGTTTAACTATCATTAAAATTTAAGTGCTGCTGCCGGTTTAGTGGTAATACAAAAACGCCTATTTCTGATTCATAACTATAATCACAAAATTCTTACTGTTACTCATGGCCAAACATTTAAGATTTAATCCGAGTTCTAGCATTTCTTATTTTGTAGATGTAAGTTACTTAAAAAGTCTTGCCAGCGTAATTTTATCTTTTCTTATTCTACTGTAACCAGCGAACACAATATAACACAGTGAATGTGAATGAAAAATATTTCTGTCGATAAGCAAGAAATTTTGTGAATAAAACAAGTAAAAATGTTAGATTTGTTCTAATGCCAATTCTTATGATACGCTAGATGACTGCCCGTATGTAATTTCGTATTGTCACGCATCTGTGTAAGTTTGAGTTTTGAAGTGGTTTTTCGCATATATTTCTAGAATGTTTCGACGGATAGTAAAAGTGATTATAACCAATTTCATAGGATTTCATATTCTGAAGAACTTTTCACTACAATAAATAGTCTACGACTGATTGTTTTTAAGTATAAGTAAGAAACCAAAACTTTTATATGGCAACACAAGAATGGGTTGCCCGATTCCATTTTTTTTACTATTACTATACAAAAAGAGTGTACAAAATTTCAGCTCTCTATTTCGACGAGTTCTCAGGCAATGTTTAAATATATAGTGAAAAACAAATTTTTTTTATGGCAATCCTACAAAAGGAGTCGTCCATTTTCGAACTCAAATTTTCATCTTTTTAAAAAAATCTGTATGCAAAATTGAGCTCACAACATCGGCAGATTGTCAGGCACTGTCCAAATATATAGTAAAAAAAGAAATTTTTGTAAGGCATGGCAACCCTACGAAGGAGTTGCCCGATTCGTCCCATTTTCGAACTCAGAATCAAAGTTTTTAAAGAGCCCGTGTGCAAGATTGAAGCTCCCTAAGTGAACGCCTTCTCGAGTTATCGTGAGGATGGGCAAACAGACGGATTGACGGACACGCAAAAATAAAATAACTTTTAATATTATGCGTGGGTGTCCAATCCCTTTTCTCTACTAGTATTATTTCTGTGCGTTACAAACCGAATAACAAATATAGTATACCCCTATGATTTCATCTAGTGTTTAGTCCACCTAGATGTCACGAAGAGTTTCCAGCCTTGTTCTACCATTTTCATCAATTCCTAAAATAATCAGAAAGGCACCACAAAATATCAAGCTTAAAAAAAATCAACAGAATACTTATCTGAAATCTGCTGTGTCCTGTATGTAGCATCTTTTACTGGGTGTCCTCAATTGGTCCACCCAAAAATAAAATGTTCCAAATCTCACTTCTAAGGGAACCTTTGAAGATGCATTTTGCTTTATCTAAAACTAATTATCAATTAATAATTAATCAATAAAATCGAAAACTTACCAAATCATATGTACCTCCGTATATTGACATTTTTCTTTATGTCATCAAATGACATTTACATAGGCAATTGTAATAATCGTTGCTGGGGTAACACCAAGAGGCGAGATGAACCTAACTGGTGACCACGGCTATATAAGGCCGACGAGTCGCAATAGATGGCACCATTCTTGACTCAGAGTTCATCTGGTTCAGAGTATAATCTGAAGAAAGAATCGTGTTCCCAGTTTCCTTATTTCAGAAGCATAATTATGTTCAGAGTTTAATCTGAAAATTCCTATCATCCACATTCCCACACCTAAGTAGGAGAATAATTCTACCAAACTTTTATTGTGCTAAATCTGTCCAGCACCACACGTTGCAGCACGCTGCTGTACCCATTTTTTGCTTTTTCAGCCTTCCTGTCTGGCGGGGCCGCTAACATCAAACAGATTAGCAAAGAGTTCTTCTGTGCGTCACTTTACTGCCCTAGTGCCCACACGCAGTAGCAGCATTACAATTTTATTATACTAGTTTATATGGTGACAGAAAACTAATTCCAGTCTTCTTCTTCTTTTCAGGAATAAACAAACGGACCACGTTACTTGACCATTTTTAATTTATATTGCAGTTTTATATAGAATTGTTATTTGAATTTCTAGTTTTAAGCTCATTTGTTTTATTTGAATTTCGTGATATTAGGTTAAGTAAATGAATTGTTAATAAAATTTTATATTTGAAAACGCCGACTTATCCTTCAGCAACCGGCACCCCTCCTTTATTGTTTGAGACTAGCTCTTACATGTAGGATATAAAAATATAAATAAATATAAAAAAATATAATAAAACGAGTAATATGAAAAAAATAATAATAAAATATAAATTAATAAAAGGAAGATCAAAAGACTTTAAATCAATAAAAAGTCAACTAAATTGAATTTCTTGGTGGATTTAATTGTTATCAAATGCGTCATAATTTTTTATAAAGAGTTTTAAGTAAACCTTTTTAGCTCTATAGTGAAGCTACCCTCATGTACACAAATTTTATACGGACTTTCACTTTTGATTCTCCTCATATTCTAAGCACAAAATTCCTTTTCCTTTCTACACCCATATTCTTGCTCCGAGTTGAGGGATTCGAAACAGAGTTGGTAGGCAAAAACATATTTTAACCGATTTTTTGTTATCTATGATGACACCTTCCCGCCGCAAATTTTTTATCAGTAAAATCACAGATTTATTTATTCTCAGTCTATAGATTATAAATCAACAGACCATGCATATATTTGTAAGTAAAAAAACTTTTAAGTAGTACCCAACTGCAATAAGGTGTAAGCTCGGGTGCAGCTATAAAGCAGGCCTTTACCACTTGGGCTTGTTCTGAAGGCAAGCTAACCTAATTTGATGGTGAATTTCCTTTATAACTGACAGCGATATTTTTGTTTCTAACGAGAAAGTTGTCATCGGTTTTGTGTGGTATGATCCTGGTCGAATTGTGTTCACTAAAATTAAAGTATATTTATGCCTCTTACATATTAAAATAAGAATTGCAGAAATAATACTACCGAAATCCAAGAGCATCAACTTAAAACTAATATGCTAATATTATCAACGTAGTGAAAGGTTATAAGTGAAAAAACAACAATTATAAATACAAGAGAAAGTGCAATTGTAAAATGTTAATATTTAGAAGAATTCATTGATGAATAAAATTAAAATGACATCAATTCGCAAATTTATCGACTCCTGGTTTGAACTTGGACACTTGAGAGACATCAACAACTTCCATACAAATTTTTAGATCATCAGCAAGACCTAGAACAGAGAAATATTCAAAGTTATCAAAGACATTGTTGATAAATATAATAAAAATTAGGGGCCCTAAATGACTCCTCTGAGGGAGGTATACCAAAATGTACCTATTAAAATCGAGCGCGAGTAAGCCTCACTGAACTCGATAATTTGCATGAGGTTGATCCATTAGCAAGAGAACCATGAAAGTAAAACAGAAGGGAATCCCAACGCCTTAAGTATATATAACAGCAAAGGAATAATAACCTTGTCAAATGCTTTCGCGAAACAGTATATATCCACCTTCCTCTAGGACATTTATGGCAAAGTTACTAAATTGGTTGCTGGAGATGGCAATTTTATAAAACCATGTTGGTGCATAAAAATCTTTTACTTAAAGGAAAATTTTATCAGAGAAAATTCATTCAAATAGCTGAGGAATTGCAGAGATTTTACAAAAAGGACGGTAATTACTAGCATCATTTCTAGTACCAGATTTATGTATAGGACGAACAAATGAATTTTTCCACTCACTCAGGAATAGTCCCAAGGATAACAACAAATTAAATATATATGAAAAAGACATAAATTTTGAAATAACATTGGAATGCTGTTTGTACCACAAGAGTGGCTACACCTAGCATTGGCCAGTGCTAAGCTTACATCATCCGCGGTCACATGCATTGAGCCCGGATCCACTTAAATATGCGTGGTAATTTCAGCGTCAATGGAAAAGCTAAATCCTCCAAATAGACAAATTCATAGTATTCCGCAAAACGGTTACATGAGTGTACAATATTATCCGCAGTTATATATTAAAAGCCTTCGCAAGGAATATCATACGAATTACGCTTACTATCTAGAAACGACCACA
Source organism: Dioctria rufipes (assembly GCA_963924295.1). NCBI lineage: Eukaryota > Metazoa > Arthropoda > Insecta > Diptera > Asilidae > Dioctria > Dioctria rufipes. Next base: position 50,521,694 of record OZ002743.1, read on the forward strand.
AACCTTTTGGATTTATCTTAATCTATTTTATCTTTCGAAGCCGAATATTGACTACACAGAAACTTATTTAAGAAACTAAATTATTTCCGCAACCTATTAAAAACAGTATGATCATCGCTCATACCAGACCCTTTGAATATCTTATGAGCCTTGTTCCACGCATTTCTCCGTCTATTCAACCTATAAACTACCCATGGAAAACTAGAATTATTTCTCCTTCTAGTGAGAGGACGCAACAAGTTTTAATGAATTTCCAGAAAATAAGAACAAGGGAAACAGAAATTCCCAATTATGCGCACTTAAGACCTCATTGATAGCAGCATAACTGGCTTTCTTAAAATCATAAAAATAAGACAATTTATTTTGATATCTGTTCAAAAATTGACATGTCTCGCGGGTACTATTCGTTCGCTTAGTCAGCTCTTCTTGGTATGTAAAATACGACGATGTTGTAAATCGACAGATAAACAATCGCAAGTAATTGATAACCTAATAAATCACATATGCATTTGAATGGTCCATATCAGTTCCTTAATAACTTTCAACGTGTTAAGTTTAACTTTTAAAAGTTCATTGCACACAAATCGGAAGTTACTGTCAAACCGATTTTTCTTCGTCTGTATGAAAATCACGACAAATCCCTTTTTGGTGTTTATACAAACGGGTGACAAAATAATCCACAACATTTTCATAACTTTTTATTGTGTGCCGCCAAACAATAGTGTAAAGGAAAAGTAGACGCGAAAAATCCTTTAAGCCCTATCAATAAAATTTTATGAAAGTGAAAATCAGAGACAAATAACGTGCACCGTATTAAGGCTCACCTATTAACAACCCGTGGTTCTGTTTACAGCACATTTAACTTTGCACCATCTTTAAGAAATCGAGGGGTGGGTTTCAGAGTCATCAAATAAAATAAAAAACATAGAAAAAATAAATTTCTAGAATTGCTCAACAAGAGGTGTATACACAGTAAAAGAGCGAGCCTTCTAGTTCAGGAACACCACAAGTGCCGAACATATCTCCTCAACCCCTTAAAATTTCCTAGACGAATCATATGCAAAGGTTGTTAGGCACCGGAAAGTCTGACAGATATGACAAAATACGACCTATTCACATCCCAGTCCTGGTTCAGGATTTGTATTGTTGTACCCATGCAATGGGTACGTAATCTCAGCGTGGTCTTTTGTATTCGGTTGCCTTTTTGGGCAGATATCCTGTGAGCGTTAAAACCATAAGAGCCAGGCGTTCAGATACTAAATATGTTGCAATATTGCTCTGCTCTGTTGGGATGCGAGTCCTGGTGGAAGGTATTAAGTCGAAATGAGGGGAAGGATTTTATGTTTTGAATAGGGAGAAGTTTTTCTTACAGGACATTATATAGAGGACAGAGTAAGGGATACAGAAGCTCGACTTTTTATTTTTTTTTATTTTTGCATTAGTTGTTTTGTTTTGCATCATTTTCATTTCACAAGTGCTTTCAGAACTTTTACTGTGCATACATTTTTAGAAATGACTATCTCCAATTATATGAGTTCAGAAACTCAGGTAACTTTTTAATAAAGGAAATTAAAAGGAAATTCAAATAAAGGAAAATATGTAAAATCGATTTATCTAAACAGACTTAGATTTTTTGTAGAAATACAATATTGGCACTTATTACTGCTTTTGACAGCACTTGCTATCGAATTCGTCAATAGATCCCTTTGAAGAGAGATCAAATATCTTGCAGTAGGTAATGAAATAAAATAATAAACGCATATTAAATTATTGATTTAAGATGACAATTTCTGTTTCAATTTGAGATCAGCGATTATTAACAGATGGAGTTGAAAAGCCATATATATCGTCAGAGAGATTTGAGAGTCGAAATGTTAAATGGTAGTTGTTTTCAAAATGTTCAAATACACCAATTAAGGTGTGGATGGAGTAATAAGCAACATATTGTTTTGTGATTTCTGATATCTGATTGACTATACTACTAACTACAGATTAGTGGCTATATCTATATACATATATTGTCACGAGCGTGGCCATAATTAGAATTATCGCAATTCAATTAAAACACTTTCGATTGGTTATTCTTTTGTATTCACTATCTAAGAAAAGGCTCTCCTGGAGGCGGTGCAAAGTATTGTATTTATACTCTACTGATTCTCCAGAACCTTCTCGAAGATTCCACTCTAGAAACATCGATTTTCCGAACCTAAAGCTCTTTACTATCTGCACCTTTTTATTCATCTTACGCGAAGTTTTCACTTCCAGTAGATGTCACTTGTCTCTTTTCGTTCCCCGTAACAATATTATTTAAGAAGTTTAAGGATATTTCTTTTCACCAACTTATTCGTCAAATGCGAGTATTGCAATTCTAGCATATTGAAAATTGTGAAAGTATCTGAAACTTAATGGAACCTTCTGGTCAATAGCTAAAACTCAAACCTTAGTCGATCTCGGGAACTACATGGTACCTGCATTTTCATGACAACTAAATTTTGGGATTTATCTTAGGTCAACGGATGCCTTGCTACTAATGGAGATAACTAGGTAAAAGAACACGGGACAAAGTCAATAGTTTTTGGATCCTGCCGATTTGGAACATAAAAAGAAGCCTTTTAGTCAAATAAGTAGTACCATTGGATATTGTGATTCTACCGGTAAAGCCTAGTACTAAGGTCCGCGCTAAGCTAAATTTTGTATGAAAATTTAGCAAGCTAAAAGATATTGGCGAAAATTTATCTTGAATTTTAGCGAAAGCGGTACTAAGGTCAACGCGCTAAATTTGCTTTTGGGTTTTGATTATAGATGGCACCACCGGTAAGTCTCCAAAAAATTTAGCTTGAATTTATCCGCCCGGGCCGTTCTTTAGCACGCTAAAAATATTTATTTTCAGAGTTCTGATATTTAATAAATTTATTGACCGGATTTTTGTAGTTAACGTAGTTTTGTACATCTTTGCTGTAAGTACGGATGAATTAGATTTCTTTTGGTGGCCGTATTTTCAATATCAATTGTTAATTTTTTTTTATTGTATACATAATGCATATTATGTTTATATTTTTAATAGGTATTTCCAAATAATTTTACCTACCTGTTTTTAGAAATATTATCACCGCGCGTTGTATTTCCGTAAACAAATTGCAAAATTCTTCTTCTTCTTGTTTTTAATATATCTTTTCTGTGAGTCTCCGCTGTCATAATTTAGCTGCTAAAGAACGGCCCGATATTGGAGACCCGCTAAAATTTAGCTTAGCGCGGACCTTAGTACTAGGCTTAAGTCGACATCTAATTTTGAGCTCGAACTGAAAAAGCAGAACATAATTTTTTATACAGCGACTTTTTTGCTCTGCAAATAATTCTCAAAATTGCACTGAACTTCTTAAGACAATTCCTTGGTGTTGACGTCGGCTTATTAATTCTTATCAATGTTTCAAACCTCGAAAGAGACAATGGCAATAAAAGAAATATGTGGCTTTAGTTATTACAATGTATGGCATTATTCGGTAAAATTCGTGTTTTGAAATATATCTGGGATTAAAGGTGAAATTTCCGGTATTTTCAAATGAGAGAAGTTGAACAAACCTCTCGTGGGGCATCGTTGGACAATAAATCGAATTTATGTCTTGGGATAGCTTATACTTTTGGGATGGATTCCGCAAATCGTGATAGCCCTTCCAGGATCTCAGATAATCCAACTCTCAGACTACGTATTTATAGTTTTTTTTTTAGCATTGGACTAAAAGCTCTATTAGCCATTGACTGTACTTGATTCTAGTCCATCGATAGAAGAATATGCTTTGTGATTATCAAAATCGAGCAAAATGAAAGCTTCAACCGAATCATTAATATGCTATTAAAAAAATTGCAACATTTTGGAAAAAAAACTCGGAGTTTATCCACATGAGCAGCCGAATGGTCCGCGGTTTAGAAAGTGGTATTTCGATGTTTAACGAGGGTGTTACGAGAAAAATGTATTCAAATTAATAAACCAACTACCATTGCCACTTATCCCTCCTTCAATCTATAATTTTTGACCTAAAATCTTTAAATACCGTACACGACTTTCCCTGCCCCCTGTATAGGGAAGTGATTTATAAAATCGCAAATAAAATCTTTTTGTCGCGTTTATTTAGATATTATTATTGAAAAACTTTTTTCAATACCGAGAATGTATAGGACAAAAGTTTCCAACTGCAAAAATGAAACAAGCAAATTTAAAAAAAAATGGCCCAAATGCAATGCAACGAATACGTTTACCTTTGCTCTCTGGTGGCGCGGGATGCACTTGTATTATACATAGTAATTTATTTTCTTCCCCATAAAGTATGGTGCCATCTCAGTAAGCTGATTAACCAATACCCATCAGGCATGCGAATTTCTTCCAATGTAAGGTGGCACTATCAGCAGCAATGTGTTGGAAAAATTAAAAACCAAACCACGCATTAAAGTGCTCCTTCTATGTCTGTAATCTTTATTTAAAATGATAATATTGCAAAAGACAACTCATCCTCCTTTTTTCTCTCTCTCTAGCTCTCTCTCTCTCTCTCTCTCTCTCTCTCTCTCTCTCTAACTCCATTGAGGTTAAAAGGGTAAAAAGAAACTAACTTCAGCTATTATTTGGGGCACCTGCGCCTACATATACCATTGACAGTGGTGCCATCTGTCACGTAATAAGCTTGTGCGCCTTCTACTGTGAGCGAGTTAAACTAAATACAGAATTTTCATGGATCACTTTTAATATGAATTAAACTAAATTTGTTTGCGCAACTACAGGGTACTTTTTCGATGGTGGTCAATAGAGCAGGGGGTGATAGTACTCACCTTGGTAAACAAAAAATTGTAAGGTACAGGATGTTTAAGAAAAAGCTAGTTTCTTACAAAACACCCTGTATCTTCAGAAGTACAGATCATGCTATCAGATCATCGTATGCTTCATGGCCCTTCTAACGAATGATCAACCACCCCCATACCTCTCTCCTCGCAGGAGTTATGGGAGTCGATATTAAAAATTTTGGATGTTCTTACTTTTTTTTACTCTATCCTCTGTTTTTTTCTTGCAAAAAGGTCGTTAAAGTAACTTTATTGCGCAGAAAAAAGGCATTTTGGCCTTTGTAGCAATTCTACTACATCGCGCTACTATGGTATATATTTCATTTTACTTCCTAAATGAAAGAAATATTTTGAAAAAGTTTAGGATCCAAAGAAAACAAAAACTGCATCCAATGAAATATATTATAAATGTAAAAACAAAAACATTTTCATTGCAAAAGTATAAAAGAAATAATTTATTTATAAATATGCGAGTTACTCGTTATGAAATTTGAAAAAGCAGTTTTGGTTTTTATTTAAACAAAAATGAGTGCCACATTTAGAAGAAAGAGAGTGCTTTACATACTGGATACTTGCTCCTTTGGCGAACATCCGCGTGCATTGCCCAGTGCTGATATGTACCTCTTCTAACATCCTTGGGCGATACGTATGAAGTGAACCGTTTCTTCTTTTTAGCCTCAATTTATTGCACTAAAGGCTGCGAGTGTCTTCCCCTTTTTCTTTTAGGCGGGCCAGTCTTCATGAGGCAATACGTCACTTCTCCTTTAAAATCTCTTAAAATGGGGACGAGACGAATGCCTTTTAGAGCGCATGCTTTTTTACAAAAAAGCCATGCGTTGGCTAGCGTTAGATCTATAAAATGGTAAAACAGGCGCATATACCACTTTTTTGAGCGCATGCAATTTGGGACACGATTACGGCGAACTGTACGTAGTGCATGATTTCTTTGTTCAACTAAATATACCATGAGCTCAACAGTATTATAATAGTTGTCAACGAAAATTTTATGATTGACGTTTTTAGGAATATTTCTTGTCAATCTCACTATAACATTAGCACATGATCCTATTTATGATTACCTTGGAAGCCTGTACTTCTCAAGAGTTTTTTGCCCCGTATAAATTTCAAATTTATAGGCATGTCTATCGATTCCACTAAGTAAATATATTTTGTAACCCCAATTATGAGGCTTCATTGGAAGGTACTGCCTAAGGTAACTTTGTGCTTTTATGGCAAAATAAAAGTTCTTAAAATTCTTCTATTCTCCATATATTCTCAAAGCTATTCTGAAACCTATTTTTAACGATAATGTGTTCCATTAGTGACTGAAAACACGTCATTAAAAAAAAATCGTCTAGTTTTGGTTTGACTTGAATAAGTTATCGTTATGGGTTAATACCTCTTTAACGACTACAGTCAACAAAGGGGGTGTAACAGGTCAAATTAAAGAGGAGAGTCCCCAGTTTACAGGTTTATAAAAAAAAAAATGTTATATTAATGATTCTTTCTCTGTCTTTCTCTAGGTTAATACTATCACCTCCTGCTATATTGGCCACGATGGAGAAGACACCCTGTACATTTAATTTTCCCTCACCAATATTTTCTTTTCACCTGAATTTTGAACTACATATTTTCGAATTCATATCTTTTCACATAATACAATTTTGGATCTGAGAAATTGAGATAATCACCTTTCCTATTTGCAGCAAACGTAATATATCTACTTATGCACTTTTCTTTAAATTCAGAGCCATGCATTTCTTAAAATTCCAATAAAAAAAAATATCTCTGGCTGACTCATCAAGTTGTAAGTACTATCTATGATCAAGATATTCAAGATATTACAAAAAAAAAAAAAAAAAAAACACATTCATAGACCTGTCAAAACTAACGCTTATTTGAATCAAATGACCTCGGTGACATGAACCATATACGCCTACCACATTGATGCTTCCATAAATCATAAATGAATTTAGGGTATCCAATATGCGGGTTCTAATCTTGCTCACCTCAATGCATTTTTTTAATTTGAACTCGAAGGTATCAGCTTCATGGTGGTTTCCCATTGCTACCCTATGACTCATTCTAACCAGCAGTAAATAATGCCACTCAAGGTGTTGTTTTAAGAACTTAAGTCTTGTCCATCACTTCGGCGCGGCATCTTGTTTCAAAAGGGAAAACATGTATGTAAACAATTTTATTCCCATAGGATCTTCAAATTTTCAACCCGAAATAACTCGATCCAATGAACCGCAATTGACCCGCACCACAATTAATAATGAGTCAGAAATCGGTGGACCGTTTAATTTTGTTAAGACCAATCGCTGACTTTTAGTTTCTTCCTCGTTATGTGGATTAGTTAGTCCTCTAGTCCTCTTGGACAACATCATTAATAAAAATTATTTTGAGAACGAGGCGTAACAAATCAAGTCACGCCATTGTCAGGGGGTTTTATTGAAGACTTCTAATTTGGACGAATTGTCCGCATGTTCCCATTGGGTTACCTCTTGCATGCCATGCCATATCCCTAAAGTGTGACAAATTTTATTAATTGTTGCCCTCAAATTAATTGCAAAGATGTCATCTTTTAATTCAAATTCTCGCTTCGTTGAGTAGCAGTCAAAATGAATAAGAGCGGTGTTTCGGTGTCCCGCCGCCGCCGCCGCGCTATTAGGATGACAGTTGCCAGAGAATGCAAATAAGAAGTACCCTTAGAAATTTTGTTCTATGTGTGCGGGACGACAGACGTTCTTTTCTTTTTGTGGGAACAAAATTATTGTTTTTTTCATCATCACTTTATTTATATCTCATTAGTTTCTCAATCAAATTTGGGAATATATTTTTGGACTTCAGCTAGAACAATTACATCTTTAGAACCAAGAATTTATTTTACTACTTATTTACTGAATGGTTTTCTGTTTTTTTGTTTTGTCTTTGTTTTTTTTTATTATTTTATTAACACGATACGGGAAAGAAAATAATAGCAGTGACAGAGTGAACAAACATAAGGAAAAAAACTAACTATGTTGTTATTATTAAAATTCTAAGTACGCTGATGTTATGAAATGCATGTTAGTCCCCTGCTGTCTACAAAGATTACCTATGTCGACAAAAAAAGGAACTTTTACAGAAATTAGAATTGAGGATGCAGGTGAATGTTGGGCAATGTGAAATAAATTTATCAACAGGTAATCCGAAGAGTATAAAAAATTATAAAAATTTTGCCTAATGAAGATCTCTACCTGAAGGACTTCCAGCTGAAAGATGTTGAAAAATCAAGCTACGATTTAAATGCCATTAAACTATGTATGCGAAGAGTATGCAAAATTTAACCTACATATATCAAAATTGGTTAACACGAACCAAGAAAGAATAATTTAGAGCATTGGATGCGTGGCGAGGACTAATTAGATTGAAAAATAGACAATTTAGAAAATTAGAAAAATTGGGTACCTAGAAAACTCTAATCTGGAAAATCAATATGGTGGTGTATGAGTCTAGATTATATGTATGTCAAATCAACATAGGTTATATTGTGTAAAATTACATGTGATAAGCATTTATACTTGTTGTAAATTCATTGGAAAAAAAAAACATTTTTTTGCAATGAATTTCAGTTTAATAAAGACGAAATATTTCCAGCTTAAAGTTTTACTTGGGTTATTCGAGTTCCATACAGCAACAAGGGGAATAATCACCTAATTTGAAAATTACAATGAGAAAACTTGCTACCATATAATTCACATTTGCTTTTGTTAAAAACTATTTATATGGGCAATTTAGTCACGTGTATCATCGAACTTCTGTGGTAGGCGATCAGAGATAACCACACTGATGAGACCTCTCTAATCGCTGGGTCGAAAAGTTTGATATTTTTTCTGCATTTCAATGCATTTTGTAAATTCATTGGGAAGAAAAACATTTATTTTTCCAATGAATTTCAGTCTAATAAAGACGAAAAATTTCCAGCTTAGTCGTTACTAGCCCTTCTGACAACAAATAATAATAATTATAATATGCATCCCTCTGAACTTTGATAAATTCAGTAAAAGGGATCCGAATATATTTACTACCTTATCAGTAAAGTATTATACATTACAGATAAATATAAGGTAAAATAGGATAGAAGTTCGACCAAAGGTGAACAAGGTACAGGCAGTCTTTTTCAAGTAGTAATTCGGAGTATTTTCAGTTAACCCTTATTATTTTTATAGTTTAAAGTTTAGTTTTGTAAAAATTAATTGGTGCAAAAAAAAAAAACAAATTAACAAAACCATCAAACCAAATCAAACCAAACTTTTTCTTTATCACTTCTGAATATGTGGATTATAATATCCTTGCAACTGTAGGTAAAATTTTTTAATAGCGTAACAGATAATATTACCTCAGGTAGAGGTCAAATGTAACTTAATCTAGAAAATTAAGTGCTTAAGAAACTCGATCCATTCCATTCCAGATGAGTCCGACCTCATGGTCAATGCTTGCTAGAGTGATTGATGATGAGAAATATACAGAGTAGGTAAGATTTCATGAATATATCTACAACTCTTACTTTATAGGTGTAAATAGGAGTAACAGCACTTTTATATACCTACACCCATCCAGTAACCCAAAGAACCTAACACATTTGATTTATGTTCAACATCAAGAGCAGTTTACATTTTAACTCCTCCTCTACATTCAACGATTAAAAATTAGCCACTAAAGTTAATGATTTATTTGTCTTGTTCAAATCAGCTTATACTTTGGCTGTAGATGCACAGATGGTATACAATCGTCGGAAAGTCTGCTCAATATATAAAGTAATGTTATACAATGTCTGTCCAAAACAACGTTATCAAATATAATTTCAGTTATTTATAAACATTCATGCATATCCCTTCGACAAGAATGTAATCACATAGATTTCTTGACGAGCACAGTGACCAGACCCAACAATCCAAATATCTACTCGCAACTATTTAAAATTAAAATTTATGAATTTTTTTCAATTTAAGATAAAGCCCTTCATAGTCACTCAAGTCCTATCTGAAGTCACTAATTTGAGGAGACAGCTTACTCGAGCGATAAATTCGATGAGCCAGCTTTCTTGACTTTACAATCCCCTAGTTAATGAAAGGAATTTCCTGAGCCCGAAACAGGTAATTTAAAGACCGGGGAAAAAACAGGAAACAACCTGGACTTGTTGCGAGAGGAAAATTCATTTTATATTTGAGCAAAGGGATACGATCCTTAAATCGTGAAATATCGATATGAGTTTTGTACAAGTTGCCATAGGAGACGTATATTCGGTGGAAGTCAGTTCGTGCCCGTGTACATAGGTTTTTTTTTAGTATAAAAATTGTAGATAAAAACCCTAAGATAGATAGGTAAACTCTTTGCAGTGTTTCTATGTAATAATTTCGCTTTTTACTCTACAAGGAAAATTTTATAAACTAAATTCTGAAATCAGACAACTTCTTAGTAGGGCTGAAATATTGCACGTAGGTACATATATTTGGATTCTAGTTGAGATGGATTTATAAAAAAGGGACTAAATCCCCTTCACAGGATTGACATACATAATTCAATTCAATTCAATTTCTAATGGCAAGAATTGTACAAGTAAGATAAAATATCTTATTAATATGCACAAGTCTGAGTAAATTACAAAAATAGTACAATAAAAACGACAGAGTAAAAATAGGAGAGGAATAACATAACTAAGTATTTAATTGTAGTTATTAATACGTACTACTAAAATATAAAGAAGTGATTAAATGATGACTAAATGTTACCAAAAGAAGAATGTATAATCCAAAAGAAGATAAATGGAGTAAAAAATTAGGATATTATATTTGTTTTAACTAGTAAACGTTAATGCCTTGAAATACGATTTTTTGTTATCTTAGTCTAAACTACCATACGCAAAAAAAATTTGCGGTTCCAGAAACTAATTTTGTAGTTCAAACAACAAATTTTACATTTGAACGAATTTTGAAATAGGTAAATAAGCTACAACCCAAAATTGAATCCGACAGCGGAAACACACGACCGTATCTTTGAATACAATCTCACAGAGTTATCGTAATCGAGCTTACCAAAGACTTCATAGCCCTAAGTAAATACCAGTATTAAAAGAAGACGTACCAACAGCAACCTTATTGAAACAGGGATAAAATCATTAGATATTCATAGCGCACGTAAATTACCATAAATTTTACAAAAAGTATTGTTGATGTGGTCATCCCACGTAAATAAACAATTAAAAACTATTCCAAGATTCCGGATTGAGTAATTGTGTTATTAATTATAACTGGAGGAAACCCCTCCGTGTCAAATTTTGTGCGGATTATGACCAAACATTTCGATTTTACTGGGTTCATCTGTACCATATGGTGAGTTGATTAAAGATCTTGATTAATGCAGCTATTAGCATCCTTAATAAGGGCAAGGTGCCTAGTGGGGTATACTTGCGCATCATCAGCATAGAGATTCATTTTGCTATGATTAACTTGAGAATAAATACAACTGATGATAATTGAGAATAGTAGGGGTCCGAGTATCGATCCTTGTGGTACACCGGTTAAGACAGGAAGAAATTAGGATTGGTATTTATTTATAGTTTGTACTGCTTGGGACCTATTACTGAGATAATTATAAATCAATTTAACAATGTAGATGTTGGTTAACCGAATAAATTCCGATTTTTTACGTACACTGGAAAACAGCCAAACCCAAATGTTTTGAATGTAACTATTTTAAGAATACTTCGAAGCCTATAAAAATGGTTGTGATATTTTTACAATCCGACGAACTATTCTAAAACCAAATACGAAAAAAAACTTTACAAATTTATGGAAAACACATTTTTAGAACAGAGCTTGGCTACATTTAGGGATATTCATATAGGGTTATCACCATATTTTTGACTTGACTTAATTGTAAATTGTTATCTATTTTCTTTTAGCTTATTTTATGATCTAAAAACAAATTTCAAATTTTGATAGATTTATTATGGAACTTTAAAGAGTATTTTGATGTTATTCACCATCTAACATCCACCATCCATAATTTGAATAAATATTTAAAAAAAACATTTCACTTGTGTAGTAGAAGGATGATATAGTTTTCGAATATATAAGTTAAACGAATAGGCACGGTTTATTGAAGGAGATTTGATTTACACCGCGTCTGGCTAGTGGGACAGTTTGAAAAAGTATAGGGCATGTTTTTGAAAACCCAAAAAAAGTGAAATTGGTATAAGAAGAAGTTATGTCATATCATATATCAACTGCTAGTGTAACCTATGCCATCTTAGGGCACCTGACCGCAATTCATATTATACCTGGTAATAAATCTAATATTTGAGGACTTGGTGGATTTAACACGCGATTCACAATAGTTCTGTGAGCTTTAAAATAAGTATATTAAGTAAACCTCATTCACTATTCGGTGAACGGAAGTATTGAAACGAAATAAAAATCGTTAACATATTGTGGGAAAAAATATATTTAATATAAAGTTCCAAGATAAAGGCCTGCTGGCTCGCAGTGCGAACAAGCCCAATGAAAGTCTGGATTGTTTCGACTTGAATACGCAATCCCAAAATAACAATCAAACTACGCCATTTTGGGATTCAGGTTGTGAAGATGACCTAAATTCAATGGTGGGTCAAAAATTGTTCTTGGAGTATAATTTTTCCACAGACAAAACCTTGAACATATTTGAAAACAAACGTTTTTTTAGTGATAAAAAGTCTTTTTACCGAATACAATACAGCACTGCCTAGTAGTGCTTCGGTAAAAAGATTGTTTAGCATAGGAAAACTAACGTTAACTCCTAATAGATGTCGTCTAAATTACGAAAATTTTGAAATAGTACATATAAATGGAAAAAATATAAAGTAAGACGCTTATTTTATGAAAAAATGTAAGTACAATTTCCTTGAATTGAATTATAACATTTTCAAGTATTGTATTTTCCCTACAGGTTTTACAAGTTGTTGAATTTGTACATTATATTGAGAGGAAGCGAAGTTTTGGCTAAGAAAACTAGCAAAAGCTAAATTAACATAATATAATAAAATGAATGCCGCTTTTATAAGCTTTTCTTATTTGATTGAAATTTCAGTTTCAATTTTAATTAAATCAGATTCTATATATGTTATTAAAAATATAATTTGAGTCCGCTCAAGACTTGAGTCCCCTCACGTCCATTCAAGCAGTGAGTCCGCTCAAGACTGAGTCCGCTCAACCAGTGAGTCCGCTCAAATTTCGAGAGATGAACCACCGCTCAACTGTTGAGCGGACTAGCTGCTTGAGATGAGCGATGAGTTTAGTCAAAACTGGAGTCCTTTACATGCCTGCTGATATTCATACATAATATATAAACATGTAACTAAATTTTGAAAAAAAAAAAATTGTTTTACTTTATTCAATTCAACTATTAAAAGAAGTACATTGACTCACTTTTCGACAGATATAAGTACCAAAAATAATTTTCGAAGAAAGTTTCGAAGTATACAATTCGTTCCGCGAAAATTTTTAATGTCTTTTTCGGTGGTATTAAAAATTAAGTGTTTTGTTGCTAACATTGGCAAATGCTCAGTTTTCGGCGGATGGGAAGGACAAGACATTATAAAACAGCATAATTGTGCAAACACATTTCTGACGCAAGCTATTTTTATTCCTTACAAATAAAGACCTCTTTAGCAGGTATAGTAATGAAAGAATAGAAAGAATACATATATGTGTATTGTTACGTCTTACATTAAATAATTAGCGGCAGGATAAATACCTACTTTTCACAATTCTGTGGTGCTATGTCATGACTTGGAACATTAACCGGAACACACAATGCGACATTCATCAGCGCTGCTAAATATCGAAACGGTTTGGCAGAAAACGGGGTAAAAATAGAAGTTTTTCTTGGAAAGCTTTAACATCTAATCATCAATTCGCATCATTCCTTTATGGGGGTACAATAAGAGCGTTACGGGGAAACATACCAAAATCATAAACACCCTGTCCCTCCTAAAAGAATAATTTTTCTCTTTCATAGCATCCCTTATCAGCTCCTGAATTTGAATCATCAAGGCCAAGTCGGAATCAGCGCAATAGACTTCAAATAATTTCTTTTCAAACTGACACTTTGTTAAAGAAATTTTCGAGGAGTGCTAATTAGGTAGGGTTAATATGGGTATAACCCTATTAAATTAAATATTTGCAAGAAAATCGAATCTGATAATAATTACCCCGAATATGATGATTTTCCCAACATACTAGTTTTCATCAATATACCGCTTTCGATCTCAAAAAACTGCAAAAATTTCTCTTGAAGGTACTGAAAATTCCTTAAGGAAATAATTTTGAAATTTTTTGAGAATAATCTAAGACTAAAAAAAAATCTAATAAATATAAAAAATAACTTTTTAAAAAAACTTTGCTTCAAAATCCGCACTGAAAAATAGAAAATAATTTCTGCCTCCACTAAATAATGAGTACCTAACTACATATCGCGGGTGACCTTACAAAACCTTCAATCTCACAAATGTCAAATTTTACAGGGGTCGGATTGCAACATGAACATATCGAAGACTTTTGGATTCGGCATAATCTTTAAAGAAGCTTAATCCAAAACTTTCACATTATAAGGTTTCCGTGTTATCCTAACTGCTTTGGATACCGAGAATTGCGACACATTGGAGAATTACAAGTTGGCTTCAGTATTCTTCCCCGACGTGGGCAGTTTTGTTTACTTTTGTTAGCTTCCTTTTTGAAACCCGTGTATGTTTGGCCCTCCATTATATTAAAAATGTTCTCCAGAATTTTCCTTTTGAAACTATATTACATAAAATATATATAAAATTTAAAATTTTGAAAGTATACAAAGAAAACAAAGTCAAAGCAAAGAAATTTAATTAAGTATTTTGTTAAACATTAGGAGCTCCAAATTTATTTCAGGAATTTTTAATTCACTGCAGTATTAAAATTTCAACTGCCCAGATCTTGCTTTGTTTACATACCTTGGAAATTTTAAAATTTATTGACAAATGTAACATAATTTCTATATTTTATTACATTTAAAATTAAGGGAAACGTTTGTGATATATATGTAGCTAGGTACCTCATTAAATGAAGGGAGAAATTATTTTCTATTTCTTAGTGCGGACTTAGAAGCAGGATTTTCTAAAAAAAGTTTTTATATTTTCCATTTCATTTAATTAGAGTATAAATTTTGATTTATTAGAGCTCTAGGGCCCCCGCTGTATCCGCCCTTGACCACAGGCATATGGTTTGCATCCCTGCAAATACTAAGAAATATTTGGAACGTTACATCTTTTCAGAACCACACATTTCCTCGTATCTATCTCTCCCACTAAAACAATCCAATATCACTGCGTCACCAAAACGCGCAACAGAAGAAATGATAACCTTTGACTTAAAGAAGCTCGCAAGTGAATGGCAAGGAATATCGGGGTTAAAAAGAAGGCAAGCATGGTTGTAATTCTGGATACCGAGAGGGGTCTTGCATGAGATTACAATCAATTAAAGTTAGATAAGGTAGTTAACATCTAAATCTAGCCAGTGATCAATCAATCAATCATATTTAACTTGCAAAAACTACTAAAATAAAGTTTTTTATCATCAGAGTTTTTATATGGTTCAATGAACTATCCTCATTACCAGAAAATTCAAAGTGCAATTCATAATCCCATCACTTATTATCATTAACAACTACTCGCACTTTCAGGAAGGTAAAAAAATCAACACAAAACCCTTTTCCCTCTTATATTATCGCTTTCATTAAAAGTTACTGCTAACGGCGAGACTTTATTTCATCAAGCAATAAAAGGAAACATGTTATAAACACAAGAATAAAATTTCATAACGACTTACTAAAGATGAGATACACACGAGAGAAAGTTATGCACACCGTTACTTTCCGACATATAATTTCCCACTTTGAAACCCTTCTGAAAGTTTCTAATTACGAAAATTGACATCCTCCGTTAAGCTTTGCCCTTGAGTGCTCCATCTGATGTAGCATAAACTATATATGTATACCATCATCACTACCATCACCACCACCACCACTAGTACACAGTTTATGAGTAAACACATCCTTGACATTAAGCCTTTGCCAGGACCGCGTATATGGGAGTAAAAATTCCACAGGAAAGGAGATAACTTCTGTCTACTAAAAACCAGATCCAACTAACGATGTGATTAAATACATCTAGTCGGGTTACACAGACTCTAACTGTACTCGCACCATAGTTAACCACGCTCAATCTGTACAAATATCATCATCGTCATCTAATTTCAAATTTCAGTCGTAAACCATGAAATAACATCTCTCATCCTCCGACAAGTACAGTATAGAGAGAAACTGCCACACTATGGGAAGATAAATCCTTAGAGGATTTAAATTTTTATCACCCCATCGTCAAGTCTAATCGACCGTGGGGTAATCCTTGAGCTAAGTATACGAATCCATAGATACGTTTAGTTTCCGGATCTCAAGGATTTCACGAAACAAGAAGACTCGGATATGCACACTATACTTCTGTTAAAACCTTATACACCTATTTTGCTGCTGAATGAGAAGGGATCACATACCTTAACCAGGAGCATGAACATAGGTACATCCCGTCCCTGCAAGCTCACATTTTCAAAAGCTCCCTGTGGAAATAAATGGGATACTTTGGGAGCACAAAAGGAAGTTGAATTGGCGATTTTTACGAGTCATCACTTTAAAGTTTGCAATCACATTTACACGAATCACGCTATTCTCTTTTTTTTTTTGCTTTTTTGTTTGGTGTCTCTCATCAACGAGCGTCACCAATGGACATATTTCACACCACAAAATTTTGTATCCAATTTCGTTACGATCTGATATCGAGAACGTAATCCGTCAGGAAGACACCAACATCCGTTTGGCTTGTCGTAAAAAGGAATGACATATCGCCCCATCTTATTTTGGCGGTGTGGAGTCATTTCAAGTGGATGGAAATTAGGTAGCCGGATTCCAGCCCATAGCCCTCTTCGTTGCATTGATCCGGCCGCTCATTCCACTCTGCTTCGGCTAATAATATATCAAATGGAAAATCTCGCAAATGAGTTGTGACTGTTTTATGCAAATTACACCCTCAGCGTTCACCAGCAGAACAATCGTAAAATGCTAATCCTCAAGAACATATCTTCAATTAGCCAATCCTCCTGGATTTGATTCTGTGTGGATCCTTTTTGCTGTTGTTTCTACTGTTACTGCTGCTCTTGCTATAGCAAATACTGTGATGTCCGCCTCCTCCAAAGTTTTGAGTATGCTTGGGATTAAGAGTTTTATTTGGCACCGGGAAGACTTTGTTAGGATTAAGTTTCAACAGGGTTTCATGTTGCACAAGTCTAAAAGTTTTCATGTTTCCTATATCATGGAGGAATGTAGAGTAGGGTAGAGGTATATAGGAGGTAAAGGAACCAACTTGTACGGTAAATATTGAACATGATAATGTAATTATTGTGGAATTTTCCGCAAGTTTGTTGTAAATTATGAGTAACGTTTTCACATATGCATATCCAGGATATTTTAGGAAGTTACCCTTCAGTTCAGCTGCAGATCATGTCATAAATTTTGAAAAATTTTGTTTTTTGTTTTCTTGTATTAAGCTCTTTTATACGAAAAATTAACTATGTGGAAAAACGGTTAAAACATATTTTCTAATTTGCGCTCGTTTAGAGAAGGCATAACCAATCCATGCCTTTATTTATTAATTTATTTATTTGTCTACGTCTACAATTTGGTCCACTATACACGGTGACCACAATGCAAATCATGGCTCTTAGTCGTGGATGAGCTATTAAACCAGTGTGGTTTGTGTTAAAGGGAAATTTGAATCAGCTCTACCCGAACTTATGTAATCTGCCTTTAACGTGAATATTGGACTATCAATAAACCCAGCTAAGACCCAGCTAAGCCCTGTTGAAAGAGGTTAAGTAGCCTGCATGTCACAGATTGTATGTACAGTAGAATACTAAAAAAAATATAAATATTTTGGAGTAATCCTGGAAAGCAAGCTTACCTAGAATTTCCACATAGAAATGAAAATCAACAAGGCTACGTGGAAGTGGGCATTTGGCTTATCGGGAAAAGGTGGGGCCTGAACTACAAAATTACCTTCTGGATCTTTCATGACATAACTAGACCCATGCTCCATATCCTCAACGATCACTTGAAGCCATTCTTGGCTTACAGTCAATCAAACTCTTCATCCAGAAGGAAGCAGCGTCTAGCATGCTTCGAAGGAAAAGGTGGTGAGATGATCACACTTCCGTTGTAGGACATCTTAACATATTCGAGAAGGTTAACATCGAAGGCCTAGAGACTCTTATGGATGTTATGGATAAAATATTCTCCCTCGAAAGAAGTTACCAGATAACCATTAACCAAAAATGCCAGATATTAGACAGAGGGCTCCAGCTGGTCTGGCATAGTGATGGATCTAGACAGGGTGACAAAACAAGGGCAGCGGTAGTCATTCCAGTCACATTAAAATTTTTAAATTAATACGAAACAAAGCTAAATATTAATTACGAATTATTTATAATATTTATAAAACTAATTATAGCTCCCATAATCGATTGATTTAGAAAAATTGTATACATTTGATATTTTATTAGGATATATGAAGATATTGCGTTCTTATAATGAAGGTATAATGATAACACCAAATTATGGATAAAATCTAAAGAATCATGTGGATGCAGACTATCAGCCAGAAATGCATTACAGTTAATGTTTGGCATTTTACAAAGTAGTTGCGTGAGTTAGTGTAATGAAATTATGAAACTTTTGTACTAAAAACTTTACTTTGCTTTTATACTTGAGTTTAAATACGTTTTTTTTATAAAGTTGGTCTTTTGTTTTCATTTCTTGTCGGGACCTTCCTCTTCTTCACCCCCTATACGATTGCATATTTATACGTTACAAACGATTCTCATAAGGCGGAAGAATCAATGAATTATTTCAGGGTAGGTGCCTAAGAGCAAAGCGTAAGAAGCTCCGCTGAACAGACTCGATGCAGTCGATGTGTATACCGCAAAATGGAGACCAGACCAGGCTACCGTATTCAATCAGTGATCTCACAAAGCAAGTGTACAAACGCAATATTATGGTATGATTCGAAAATTCTCGGTACCAAAGTTTTATAAAGCCCAGCATAGAACTACTCTCTGATACCATGTAGTTTATGTAGGAGATTAAATTCAATCTTTGGACACATTTGATACCCAAGTTACAGACGGAACCCACACGGCGAATCGAGAAATCCGAGAACACATAATTATAAGTGATTGGTTGCTGATTCCTGTGGAAAGTCATAACCTCACATTTTTCGATATTGAGAGCCACATTATTGGTTTTGCACCAAATGTAAATTTTGTAAAAGTTACCTTGTACCTTTTCACAATCGGTAACAGTTTTAATCAGAACGAAAATTTTAATGTCGTCAGCATAAATCAAGCCTTTGAAGTGCCTCACAATAGAGATATTGTCGTCAAATTGACAGAATAAGGAACAACGGGCCCACGTGACTCCCTTGAGGTACGCCAGACGAAGCCTTCAAGCCTCTAAAGATGGAATGGCGGAATAAGATTTGGTATGTTCTGTTATCTAAATAAGACTCCGTCGATTTTAGAAATGTAGGGGGGAAACCCATACTTTTCCATTTTAAACAGTGGCACGGAGTGAGATGGATTGTCGAAGGCTTTACTGAAGTCTGTATGAATACAATTTGACTGGTAGCCTTTTACAAGCCACCCAATTGTATCTCAGACAAATTCCAGTAAGTTAGTGGTTTTAGACCTGACTAAAATAAGATCATGTTGGTTTGAAGAGAGCAAATTGTTATATGAAGTTGATAGTTGACAGTAAATTATAGATTGGAATAATTTGAACATGCAAGATAATTTTGTAATAGGATTATAGTTAGGAATTTCATTTTGACATTAAATTAATTTTATGTTTTCATTTGTTCTTAATGTAGAGATTATAAATGAAGAGATCATACACATTGTTATCAAAATTTTGATGTTAGACATTTTTTGATGTTACATCTTTCCACATGGCCGAGCTGTTACCAGTGGAATTACTAAAAGAACCAAGCCAGTGGTTTCAGCAGCCCAATTGAGCGCCAGCGGAGACAGACAGTTTTCTGTTGATTTTCATCCAAATGACTCTCCTCAATTGTGGGCTTACAAGTTTAAGGGGGATCTGGGTGCCGGCGATTTCGGCTGGTAAACAAAGTCTTCCAGGATAGCGTCCTAAACAGCTGTCAGTCTTGGATATGGCGGCTTACAAAACTTTTTCCTTTCTTAAACTTATTTGACGACAGCTATTCTTGAAAGTTAACATCACTTTAGCTAGTTCATTTAATTTTTCATTTTAATCTTTTACAAGCTATTTTGTATTTAATTTACACATTAGATCTATTTTAATAGTAGATTTGAATGGTTTGTCAATTTTTAAGTTTGCATCTAAGCTTATGTCTATTTTCCATATTTGTTAATTGATTTAGTTGTGCTAAAGTTCTCTAAGTGTCAAAATTACTGCTTGGTGTTTCATTTTCGATAGTTTTCACACCTCTTTTTATTGCTAAATTTCATAAAGGTTCCAAAATTAATTCTAATTAATTTTTATTTCTAATAGGGCTCTTCTTCATACATGTCAAAACTTTCGATTATTTCTAATCTTCCATATCTGTGAAACTTTAAATTTATTTCAATTTTCTATATCCGTCAAAGTTTTCAGTTCATTTTAGTTTACTACATCTGTCAAACATTCTGTTTCATTTTAGTATTTGCCAAAGTTTTCATTCACTTTTACCTTTCTAGTTGGTTATGTTCATTTTGCTATTGAAGACGTGGCAAAATAATTATTTGCAAAATTTTTGTGATTCCACGTCTAGGCACAAGTCCAGCTTCGTGCTGCTACGTGTGGTTTGCCCTTTATTTGCGTGGTTTATTTGGGACGAAAATCGCGCGGAATTATAGAAATTGCACTGGGTTAAATTTCTACTGTCAGACCAGCTGACTGCAATGTCAAGTGGGCGAACTGTAAGATGACATTTGGGCATTTGTGTACATCGAAAAATTTACTAGCGTTTTCCCTTCGAAATAGTTTAGTCGACAATCTAATAGCAAATTTGCTAATAAATATATTCCGCTTGTTACCGCTCGTTTAAATTATTAAGTGCAATTACCTTTACAATTGGAAAAGTGTACAGCCTTGTTTGAGAGAACCCTAAGGATTCCCTATTTAGCTGACTGGTGATGCCTTTTTAGTAGTCATAAAGTGTTGACATTTAGAAGAATTTATCGATAAATTATTAAGAACACACCGCTTTATAAATTAATGGACTTCTGATATAAAACTGGATACTTAAGGGTTTAATTTCACCTTGTGTTCATTAAATTTCACGCGATTTTCTGAGAAGTACCACGAACGATAGGAAATGA
The DNA here is from genome assembly GCA_963924295.1 of Dioctria rufipes. Classification (NCBI taxonomy): domain Eukaryota; kingdom Metazoa; phylum Arthropoda; class Insecta; order Diptera; family Asilidae; genus Dioctria; species Dioctria rufipes. The sequence goes on from OZ002743.1 coordinate 50,543,017, forward strand.
ATAGAGATATAAGGTTTGGTGCATATGAAAGCACTAGTTTTTAACTATAAAAAGAGCATATTTAGTTTTAATTTTACGTTACAAAATGGCGCCATAGCAGCGCACGCAAGGAAAAAAAATATCTCGGACGGTCATCATGGGCGTACCGCTACAGGTCATAATTTCTAATCTGGAACAGAAAACCAAAAAGTTTCTTAAAATGTAGTCTAAAAGCTGATGAACTTCGTAGAATTTTCCAAAAATTAATTAAGAACAAAAAATGGCGTCAATTTCAACTTTTTTTTCTTGTTTTTTTCGAAAATCACGTATAAAAACTATAAAAATCAATTTATCACAAAAATCACTAAAATTCCTAGAAAATATTTTTTTAAAGGTGTAGTTAAAAATTAATTTAAGACAATCGGATAAAAATTGAGAGAGCTACTGATACGCCTAGTTTAAAAAACATGATTTCGAAAAAAACGCGTTTTAAGTTTCAACTAGTATAATTTTAATGAGAGAAGCAATACGCAGTATTTTGCGCATTCTAACGGACTTTCTACAAACAGGTGTTTGCTCAGACTTAAAATTTGGGGTAGGAAAAACATTTATTAGTAAAAATTAAAAGCTGGACAGTAACATGTTTCGGTATAATTTACACACAGAATAATAAAGACCCCAAACGCATGCTCTTCCGCACAGTCGAAAAATGGTTAATTTTGCTTCAGGACTACGCCCGTAAAAACGATTAATCCCTCCTCTCATAATGGACTTTTTTTATCATTCTTGGGTACTTTAAGGAGTGCTTAAACAAAACCAAAGTGAAAAACAGTAACACAGTGATATGACCCCTTAAGACATATCGTCAACTTCCATACAGATTTTTAGATCAAAAATGTAAGAGACATCGTTGATAAATGCAATAAAAAGAAGAGACCCTAGATGGCTCCCCTGAGGTACTCTAGAATGTACAAAAGCCAGCGAAAGTACATTTCTTTGTCTTTGTTAATTTTGTGGTGTGCGATTGTGAAATATATTTCTTGTAGTAATAAGTATAAGTGTAAAAAATTAATATATTAATATAATTATAATTTTAATTATTATTAAAATTATAACGTACTATATGGAACTATAATTATATTATTGCAAGTTGCCTTATTTTATATATTTTGGGATTATTAAATTTCTCTGAAATTAGATAACATAGATAAGCATTTTTCTATTTAATATTTATACCCACACTTCTAACCGTAATACTATTCGGATCTGATATAGTCTCACCCACATAAGTGAATTTAGTGCCGCTTTTGTTTTTGGCCTAGATCAAAAAGGAGAACGTCAAATGTTTTTTATACGCATTCTTTTAAATTTTGATTCGATTGGAATAAAGAATAAGTTATCAATATCTGCTAATATGTTCTCAAAAATCTGTAGAAGCATAGATGGCACAAGAACTAGATGTCGCATGGCATACTAGAGGAGAGTATATAGATTATGAAATGGGTAGTGCATTCTGGAATGGACCATAATGGTTTAGAGCGTACCGAAAGCAAATGTTTTTATAATAGAAGTTTTGGATACATTTGATCGACTTTCTCAATACTTCAGATACGAAAAAATATGAATCACTTGATGCACATATACTTCAATTCAAATGTTGTGCTCCATTCCGGAATGGACCACCCAGCCATATAAATATTGTATACTTTTTTGGTACTGCATGGACATATAGTTCTATGATATAAGTTACCGACTCTGATTTGGACGAATCTTTAGAAGCACATCAAAAACTGAAAACCATCGAATTGTTATTAACAAAACAATAAAATTGATTGGGATCCAATCCAATTATCTTATAATTCTCATCATAAACGTACCAAAATCATATCCGATTTAAAGGACGACGTTACGAAAATCTTCACTTATGTTTAAGTCTTACATTTTTAATAAAAGTATCTTCAATGTCCATACCAAAACTTGTTTTGATAAAACAATTATAATAAAAAATATAATAAAAAAAACTTATATCTATATATCCCTTAAATTTATATATCTCCTATTATTCCAGTCAAATTAGATTAAAATAATGCACACAAATACCTGGTAAAAATCAATAAATTGGTGGCGACCTTTAGTTTGGCATACTTTTAAAGATAGTAAAAGTTCTGACCCCTACCCCCAAGGCTCTTGATAAAAAGTTGCTCCAATGAAGTTCATTAAAGTTTCTATAAAAAGGTATAATTCATTTTATTCATAACTTCACTAGTATCTCTGTAATACATCGGTAAACACAGAAACAATTTTTACTTATACGCTGTGCTTTTGAATCTAGGCTTCTACGCGATTAAAATATGAACTTGTTGTCGGCCTCCAATATGCATAAAAATTCTAAAATAAAATTTCCAGTAAATTTCTAAGAAAAGCTTGAAGCCTTCCCTACTACATGGCAGAACTCAAATTCTACTTCTAAAAAGGAGAGTTCCGTTGAGAGGGAGCTTGACGGAGATGCATTTTTCGTGATGATGATGATAGCCCTGAAAATTCATAACTTCAAGTTCAGTAAAACCTCATTGAAAAGGCTACTCTAAATACTGGTCGTATTCAATAATATTAAATAGTAGGAGTTGACAAAATTTTTATATGTTTGAAAATTATTACGCATTATTTGATCATTGATTAAAATTAAATTTTTTTTACTGGCACTAGACAGAGAGTGTGATTCTAACGACAGCCTGAGACAGAAAATAAATTTATATTCAACAATGTATAACAGAACAAATATTGAGGATATGAATAAAATGAATTATACCTTTTTTATAGAGAATTGAATTTGTATTATAATTTTTATCGCGATCGGAAAAGTTGGATTGGAGCACCATTTTTTCAAAATGGCGGATCGAGCTTTACTATCTTCAAAAGTATACCAAAATAAACGTCTGCACTAATTTATAACTTCTTTACAGTTTTTTTTTCTATTTTTTTTCTAATTTTACTGAACTATATACGTGCGTGGTTGTATACACAGGCTCAATTTAATATAATACTAAAACTCATATTAAAATCACTCTTTTCGCTCTCAATTTAAAAAAAAATTGTTATACTTATGACATGAAATTTTGCAATTTTTAATCCTTAAATTATTCACCCTTAGCATCCGACCATAAATCTGGGAAATTAAAAGAAAAAATATGAATTTTAATTCTCTCGCTAACACGATTATAAACATAAAATTTGAATAGCAAAGTTCTGATAAATATTCATATCCTGCCGTCCACCATGTATTTATTCACTTTCATGTCATATTTCTCTATTATGAATGGGAAATGGATGAAGATGGGAATTATTTTATGAATTTTGCAAATGCAAGGATAACAATTGAAGAAAAAATGTGCTTTTGTCGCCGCATAGCGACCGTATTTAAAAATTTTGGAAGTTACTTATTTGCGCTTAAAACAGAAAAGTATATTCATTGGGATGCAAAACTTTCTGGCCATAAAGAATTTTACTTCTATAAATTGTCAAATATATTTAACGACAAATTTATTCAAAAGTGAATATAGGAATAGATTAGTAGCATAAACAAACAACCCATAAATCGTGTTTTACAGGAGCATCTGATTCTTGAATATGATTGTGAAAAAGTGTCTGGCCGATAAATAATTTGCAAAAGCAAGCTGTTCCTCCTTTAGGTAAACCCAATGTAAAAAACTTTTGATTTCGGGAGTTCAATGCAAAATTAAAATATAGACTCAGCTCTATCGAAAGAGTCGGGTTTCAGGACAATTTTTGTTGCTTTCGCAATTCTTTCAGGCCGTTTTTCCCGAAGGTCAAAAAACTTTCGATTTCAGTATTTCAATGTAGATGAACTCCATCTTATCGGATGAGTCAGATTTTGGCCCAATTTTGCAGCATAAACGATGCTTGGAGGCCGATTTTCTCGAAAGGAACTTCCATTTTCAAGATTTCAATACACATTTGAAATATGGGCTCCGTTCAGGGCTGTTGTTATTCGAAGCTTCGAATTTTATTCGAAGCACCGAAGTTTCGAGTGAATATTCGGAGGACGAAACTTCGAAGGTATAAGCTTCGAAACTTCGACTTTCGAACATAAGAAATTCGAAGCTTCGGAGCTACAATGCGACCATGATTCAAAATTTGTAATGCTAATTTGACTCATTTCCTCTTGAACAATTGAGCTGAAACTTGGCATACTTATTGATCTTTCATGACAATATACTTTAACACATTTATCTAATATTGTCATTATGGCCCGACTTGACTTAAAATCAATATCTTCGGATTATCGAGGTCGCGTATAACGAATATTTGGTCAAAACTTAGAATTTAAAGATGACGAAGCCAAATAGTATAAAAAATTTTGTCATTTATTGTTGCATTTGAGTTATAATCGATATACATGGTGATTCAGATCTAGATACCTTCCGGTATACCATGCAATTTCTTGAGGTAAGATGATCAAAAAATTGTTCCACATCCCCTTAGAGACCTTCCTTTAGGAGTTGTGGCCAGTTGAAGATTTCGCCAATATTCGTGACAATAAATGAGTTTAACTTTTGAACCACCCTATGGATTTTGGTTATTATTAGTTTATTAAATATCCAAGAATGATAGTTGTCGAAAAGTGTATTACTCTGTATTTTTTAATTAAGCTTCTTTAAATTATTCTCAAATATTTCCAAAATTTCGATTTTTTTACACACAAAAGTTTTTGAAATAAATAACGGTATTTATGAAATTTGTGTGTAAAAACAATTAAAGTTTTGGAAATATTTACGAATAATTTAAAGATGCTTAATTAAAACATACAGAGCAATACACTCTTCGACAGCTACTATTCTTGGCTATTTAATAAGCTAACAATAAATAAAATCTATAGGGTGGCTCAAAAGTTATACTCATTTATTCTCCCGAATATTGGCGAAATCTTCAACTGGCCATAACTCCTAAAGGAAGGTCTCTAAGGGGGGGGGGGGGGTATGTGGAACACTTTTTTGATCGCCTTACTTCAAGGGATCACGTGGTATACCGGAAGGTAACTTGATCTGAATCACCCTGTATATGCAAACTGTACTAAAGGAAAAATAAGTTTTGCTCAAGTATTCGACCTCAGAGGATATGAAATCGTCTAGGGCTTGGAAGTTGAGTCCTTCGAAGCAAGAACGGTTTACCAATGACCGAAGTGTGATGAAGAATTCGAGAGAATTTAAATGTATGAAGTTTTGCACAGTGCAGTTATTTTTCCGCCATATATTAACCTTTGGGGCAATCCATGGGCACGTTCAACAGAATAAATAAATAACTTAAGATAACTGTAAACTTTTTTTCCAAATTTACAATGGTTTAATGGATAAATTTATTTGAAAAATAATTAAATTGGGCTCTAAAATTTCAATAAAGTTTTAAACCTCAACTCAAAAGTATCATTTACATTCTTAATATACCCTGATCGAATCTGTTGGGTATTATGTGTTTGGTTCAAAATTTTTAATATCGGAGTGTAGGACTTCTTCCGGCTTGTGATTAACCCTTCCGCCACTGGTTTCTGAAGCGAACTCAGGGAAGACGATTTCATCTATTTGCTTCGCAATCGGAATGGGATCAACTTTGCATGGAATTACTTTATGTATTTCCCTTGCTCAAAAGTCCTCATTTTTAGATTCCCGGTTTAAGGAACTCAAGGCAGAATTCTCAGATAATATAAAGAGCGCTATCAGGACACAAATAAAACAAGAAATCATATTCACCTCTTCAAACGCTACCGAATTTTAGATCCCGTTTAAAAGTGCCCTGAATTTTCTTTTCAAGAAACCTCATGATGTACATGCAATCTCAACGCAAGCTTTCAACTCGAGCACAACCTCGCTGAGCCTCAAATTAGGAATTAATATGGACCCTTTTCAGTGGTGGAAGTCTCGGGAAGAGAAGCTCTCCTAGTTAGCACAGCTAGCAAAGAAATACCTGTGTATTACCACAACTTCTGTAGCGTCAGAAGGAGTATTTCCGCTATATAGTGTATCCCAACAAAGTAAATGTTTGTCTTTGGCAAATATATTGACAAATGTCCTTAAGTTTTCAAAATAGGGATTTCTTAAACAAATTATGAGTCCTTTCTTTTTGTGTTATTTTTTTTTTAATGTTAAGAACTAATTTGTTGTTGTGCTCTTATCGATATATTTAACGACCAACATTTTTGTTATTGGACTTCATGAATTCGTTTTATTCCCTATGTTCTTTTTTTAAATTATGCCTGATACGTATATTCAATTTTTACAACATCCTTACTGAAATACTTTCATGTTTTCGATATTCGTTCAATGCTTTGGTGATCTAATTTATTTTTATTCATATGAGTACAAATATACCTGCCATGATCTGATGCTATGCCAGTGGTTAGGGTCACGGCCTATTATTCCAAGACCCCCTCCCCCCTCCCCAACAGGCATTCGTGTAAGCCAAATTATCCACTACCACCGTGGTCCATATCACATCAACTGAGCTTGTATAAAAAAAAAAATTATATATTGTACCTGTGATCTATTGTCAACTTATAAAATAAAAACTGTTTGGGTCAAATATTGAAACTAAGCAAAGGTTAAATGTTGCAACTATTAAAATTTGATCGTAACTATGAAATGAAGTTAAGATCAAACAAATTCGTAATCTGCAATCCCTAAAATCCCCCATATCGATTTTGGTCGAATCTGACCATAAGTGATAAAATTCGTCCACCACTTTGGAGAAATCGTATTGAGTTTATATAAAGTTCTAAAAGTGTATTTTCATCCAAGAATTGTAAGTGTGACAAATTTTAGCTGAAAACAATACAAAAAAAGTGTGAAATTAGCGTTAAGAGCTATTCTCCGAAAAGCCCTTTAAACTACCCAAAAGTTATCTCAAGTCACCTCGGATATTATAATTTAACTTTAACACTAAAGAACAGGCACCAGGAAGCATTGGTAAAACTTTCATGCTTCGAAGCTTCGGCAAAACGTGCATGCTTCGAAGGACTCGACTTCGAACCGTCTGCTTCGAATTCTATCAACAGCCCTACTCCGTATATCGAATGAGACCGTGAATCTAGATAATCGCAGCTTATCAAACTGTGTGTCAACAAGCCGGTCGGAGATCAGAAAATTTTTAATGAATTTCAAAGTCCTTCAATTCAACCAGGAGGTACCGTAAGACAGAAAAACTCAGTTCTCACTTCTAATAATGTTACTGGGAAATCCAGTCGACACCCGATAAATGAAAACCTTACTTCGTATTCTATTTCTTGCTTGTCATAATAATTTGTACCCACTACCGTTACTGAAAGAAAACGTTATCTTAATACCTTGGACATTGACAAATTTTATTAAAGTTTGTTGTGTGCCGTGAAGAGAGTGTAAGAAAAATCGATTTCTTCATTTCAACCAAAACTGACGAGAGTTGATAAAATCTTAAATGCCAGGGTACATTTCCTGCTTGGAATGCAGCACATTAAATTTGTTCAAACAAATACTGATTGTGAGTGGAATTAGCTTGCCACCCTGTATGAACTAATTAACTTCAATTTACGCACATTTTTCATTTCTCTATCTGGTCTTAGTTAAAATAAATAGACTCGCCCATGATTGGAATCTAAGGTGCATTAGTCGGGCCTATTGTTCTTGTGGTGGAAATGTTGGTCTAGTGGTCGAGTAAATATTATGTCCTTGATAGGTGCGTAATAATGTGATAATGTGAGGCAATACGTGTGACCATTGTGTAACCACTTCATTAGATGACATACAACCAGAACAAGAACCAGAACTTGTCGTGAAATGTGAAATAGTGTGGAATACGCTAATCGTTGAGTGTCTTTAGGATTTTCCTCGTCTGATTTTCACCGGAACTTGTCATTTGGCAACAGAAAGATCCTTTGGGAGATAATATTTTGTTAGCGAAGGGAGTGTCAACTATTTCCAACACGAGATTTTGGGGTGACAATTTATGGCACTTCATTCCTCTTTTCATATGTGTGCAGTAAGTTCACTTATAACCGTTATTTTACCATTGTATAGTAGAAAATTATATATTTTTTTAAAAATTGGTATAAATAAAAATTATGTGAAAATCTTACGAGAATTTAGTCACGGATTTAACTACAATTGACATCTTGAAGTGGCGGTTTGCATCGTTTCTGTTAATATTAGCGCGTCAGATTGCACAAGTTCAAAGACGGATTCATATATAAAACGCTTGTTACTTTGTGAATCCAGCGCGAATTAAAGCAAAATCTCTCAGTTATTCTAGCCGATTCTGTTTTAATGGATATTTTAAGGATTATAGATTGAGGATAACCCTAAGTGAGCTTACATTACATTTCCATGGGTTAATATAGGTTGAAGATTATTTTGGATACGATTCAGAGGGTGATTCGACGATGTAAACTTCTTTTCCATTTTCTCGGTACAATAATTCAAGACGAATGTATAGCTAGATTGGGTGACCTATTTTTTCTTAAGAGAATGGCTAAGGAGAACTGGCGTTTAGATACCTTTGTTTTCTTACATTAGACTATCAAGGATGCCATCAATTTTTTGAAAATTTTAAAATTTTCCGGAATATGTCGAGTTTATCCGTAAGAGAGCAGAGAAATATTGATACTACTGTTATATAATTGTTTAGGACTTTTTTTTTTACATTGGGAAAGGGTATTCACTTTACACATAATCAAGTGCGATCCTAAAAATATGTCTTTCTCTTCTTACCTATTAACATACGTATCAAGCTCAGTTATCTACGATTATAGCACTCCAGCACTGTCAGAAGTCGGATTATATCCACTATTCTTTGGGGCGTTGTTGTATACTAGTTTCTGGTGTATTTCAGAGAACATAGGGCTACGTTAACGACACAACACCGAGGTCAATGGGAAACTTTAATAGGCTCTGAATACCTATACAGTCATAATGGGGTACGGTTAGATTGAACTGAATGTCAAAATATTTTTGATGTTTTTACTGGGAATAAACTAAAAGACCAACAACCTAAGCTCTTGGGAACACCAATGGTTTTCAGTAAAAAATTGAAATATATATGGTCAATCTGCACCTACAAAGATATCATCTGAGAGAAATCCTGAAGGCCAATTATGGACCTGCCTTACAGCGTGCGCTACGTGGTTTGCGATTATAGACGGAGAGCTGGCGATCAAAATCCTTACGGCCTTTCATAAACAAAATTGTCCATCTTATCGTACTCTCTTAACATCATTGATAACTTTTGCGGAAGTCTGCCTAATTTTCAGTGGTGTTGGACGCTGCGGGAGGTCCTCGAAGGACTAAAAAGCCGGTTAAGTGGCGTGATTTCATAAAGGTTGATATTTGGTATAGCAGCAGATATTTGATGATCAATGGTAAAAATGGCAGAAAATTTTGTTGGCGGGAAAGTGGTGGCAAACGGCAACAAAGACGCGGAAAATGTGTATAGCTTACGTCATACCACTATAACTCGAGAACGCTTTCATTTAGACCACTGAAATTTTACACACAGGGTTTTTTACAAAAAAACAAATTTAGGGCCTATATGCGAATCCAAATCTTCGTCTTTGTCTTCATCTTTTTATTGCAGCTAGTTACGTAATATCGAATTAAGCTCTATTTGAATCCATATCCATGCCACCGAGCTTTACTACTTTTAATTCCTTTAAAAACAAAATTACTACTGGATATGAGCTCTCACGATGCAGTCATAATTTGTGGCTAGTGAAATTAGTCTAGTAGTAAGTAGATGTAGTGAATTTGACTGCATTTATGTAGTCAAAAAATATATGACTGCCTCGTAAATGTAACCCCAACTAATTTAGCATTTCAAAGAAAAGAGATCTTATTTTCGTTGATTAATGCACGGCGGGAGGTATAAGTTCAAGGATCAAGTAAAACAGCACAACATTTTAAAGGAATGTGAAATATCGAACTAAGCACACAAAATCGGACAGATTAGCTTCGTCTTCGTCTAACTATTATTATAATAGCCAATCGGGCGGCAGCTCCTTCGTAGGGTTCCCATACAAAAATTTCATTTTTCTCTATATATTAGGGCACTGCTTAAGAATGCGTAGGAATGGTAAATACTATGTAGATCGAAAATATATATGAAAAACTATTTGAACACTGCGACGCGTTATCGTCGACGTACAGAGCTGAAATTTTACAAAGGGCGTTTTCATAAAAAAGGCATATACAAGTTCAAAAATGCACCACCAAATCAGCAATCCTTTCTTGGTTTTATATGGCAACTACAAGAAGGGGTTGCCAAATTTATTTATTTTTTTATTTATTTTTTTATTTTTGCACACTGTACGACGACGCGTTCTTAGGCAGTGTTAAAAATATAGTGAAAACTCAAAGATTTGTATGGCAGCACCAAGAAGGGGTTGCTAGACCTTTGAACATGTATTTGCCATTTCTATGAAAATACCTTATACCAAATTTCAGCTGTCTACGTCTATGCGTTCTTAGGCAATGTCCTACGTTAAAGAGGAAATTTTTGTATGGAAACCATACGAAGGAGTTGCCCAAACAATTTTTTTTTTTCTAAAAAAGCCTGCGTGCCAAATTTCAGCATTGTATATGAAAGTGTTCTCCAGTTATCGTGGTTTCCCGACCAACAAAATTGCCATCTGCCATTTTTACCATTGATCATGAGATATAATTGTCTGCTGCCACGCCAAAAATCAGCCTTTATGAAATCACGTAACGTAACCGATTCTGTTTAAGCCTTCGTTGCCGCATTGTAGATCCCACCACCACTTGAAGCCAGGCAGACATCCTAATAAGCTATAATACATGTTAAGAGAGTAAGATAAAGGAAAATTTTGTTTATGAAATTACATAAGTATTTTGGTCGCCAAAACTCTTAATCTTTTAGCACCGATAGCAACATTAAAAATTCTGCTGAACCTCACACTTCTACACCTGCAACAAAGAGGTGCTGTGCATTTAGTGGAGTTTCTGTGGAAGTTCAAGGACCTAAAATTTATGGATTATTCTCGGAGGAGGTCTGGTCTGATTTACAGATGGATCCAGAACGGAGATGGGTGTCGGGATTGGATTATGGAGTTGCCAGATTTGGCAATTTACTTATCATAGAGAATTATGTTAGAGTCTTCTAGTGCAAGGTTAAACCAAGAGTGATCTGTACTTACGAGAATCTATGGAGATAATATTGGCCTTCCTTCCCATCTGTAAAAGCTAAGAACCTTAGACAACTCTAAACTCTGGTTCTCGTTTTCCGAAAGATCCACCCATCCCTATATTTATATTTTCACTAAGAATTAGGAATTTTATGAAATTCTATCACCTCTCCTCCTTCATCCAAGGAAGATATTTCTCAAATTAAATCGCGAATGTAGGCACAAACTATGTCGATTTGTATGTAGAAATAACTGTATACTGTACATATCTCATGTAATTAGAAGATATTACCTTTGTGAGGGCATCCACTGGCAGACCACAAATATCCGAGGATTAACTATAGTTGGCATGCAATGGTAGGCCGCAAGAGGTCGATTGATTATGTGAGCGGGAGCATACATACCACGGACGATTTCATCCTGTTTATTTTAATTAAAAGGGTTTACCTTCCGGGATGAGGTTATTGGCTCCAGTCTTTAATTATGGTATGGCGCCCCACTGCATTATGTTTGCGCTGAGAGTTGATAATGCTTTTGAAAATGTACTTTTGGCTTAATATTTCCGAGTGGTAGTTAATAATGTGGGATTTGTCATCGTAACTAAGTATTAATTTTATGTGATTTTATATTAATAACGGGGTAAAATTAAATTCTATTTTGAGAATGATAGCTTAGTTAAGAAGACTTTGTAATTCAAAATCTATTCGTTCAACATTTTTTAGAAGATTCAAATAGTTGAGAAATTGTATATAATCGCGTGACTTTAGTACTTAATTAGGTCACATGAATTTAACTAGGTTTAACAGAGAAAAAAATAATAACTAAGTCTCCTAGGCAAAAAAAATATATATATATATCAAAACTGAAAATCAAATGGGACAAAAATATATACCTTTTATTAAAGGAGAAAATGCAAAAAAAAAAAATATAAAAATATCAAATACAAAAAATATTTCGAATCCAACCACGAGAAGACCCTGTACGATTTTTGTCCCACCTAATTTCTACTTAAATTTTATAGCTTCTCATCTCCCTTATTATCTAGGAAATTTAATATTCCTATTAAAAATACCCTCACCCATAGTCAAAATATGTAATCCACGTAACCGGAGGAAATTTGCAGGGCTTTTTCATGAGCCGGGGCGTCAACCCAAATTACCGTTTTTCCTTAATTGGCTACATATGGCAGCTCCATGAATACTTATCAGGATCAGATGGAGACGCTAGCTCTGTGGAAGCCTAATATACGCAACGGGCTCTTATATTTCAAATTAGTCACAACGGAATATCACAGTAACGAAGGATTGTATTAAATTTAAGACATTATCAAATTCATGCATCCCGTAAAAAAACTAGATCCAATCATTGGGCCTTCCCAGCTGTATTCAAACCAGTTTTTTAGAGAAGAGGTGAAAAGACGTAAAGAAATATCTTTTTACGTCCTTTCACCTCTTCCTTAAAAAACCGGTTTGCATACTGCATCAAGAATACTCGTCTGGGATGGCCCATTTAATGGTATCCTTACTGTTGGAGCAGGCACATTCTTAGGGTCCTCTATTTCCCTAGTACTAATGATTTAACCAGAATCGTGGGCAGCAGGGAGTTCGTCGGAGATCACCGTCAATGTGTTCTATTCCATCTTCAATGAGCACTATGGAACAACTGAAGATCACATTGGATATCATCTTAACTTTCAAAGTAACGAGTCAACTAAACTGGATAATAAAGAGCTAGTAATAAAACCCTGTGTTCTCGCAGTGACTAAATATCAGAGAAATCACCAACATTCAACGGGATCCTTCAGATCTACCAAAACATAAAATTATTGATAAACCCTTAAAGAGTTGACTAGACACCCAGGTTCCTTTTAAGTTTTCAATGTTGAATATCTCTGGATCTATAAGCTAGAGATTATGACAAGCCATGATATCTGTAAACTTTTATTTAAATTATTTTAAGATTTTTTCATTTCTGTTTTTTTAAAACCAATAGAAACTATTTTATGATTTTTAATATTTAGTGGATATAGTTGGTACATTGTATGGTTATGGTATGGTTCAAAAGATCTACAGACGTTATAAAAATCCAACAAGAGGAGCACTAAACTTGCCGTAAAAGTCTAAGAAAAGCTATCTTTCCAATGGGTCTTCCAAAAACCAGGTCCATGGTATTCTGTACAATCTGTTTACTGGTCGGTCAACCTACAATTTGTTTATCGAGCTTGCACTGGTCACTATGATGTGTTGCACGAATACCAATCTAAACTTTTTAAAAAGTTATTCATGGTGATATTTCTTCCAAATATTTGTAGCTATATATATAAACCCAATTCAAAACAGTTCTTTCGCCAGCGTTCGTCTATTCTTCATCATATTAATAAGCTTCACCAAAATACCGATGTCCTTATGTTCAAAGCATCGGAAACCCAGAAAACTCTGGAAACGATGTATTTGGTGAATCTCTAACGGCCTCTTTCAAAGTAACAAGGATGTCAAAAATTGTCAGTGAAAAGCTCGTACAATTTTTTTTATGTGAACACTTGATAAAAATTCACCATGATATTCCAGTTGTAGCCCATCTTCAAATGCTATTCCCATTCCGCAAATTAGTTGCATTTACCCAAAGTAAACAGCCATAGTTTCAATATAAAATGTATCCGAAAATATTAGGAAATATTTTTATATCCTATATTAAATATTAAAAGTTATTTTGATTTTTTCATGTCCGTCCGCCCGATAACTCCAGAACGCGTGCACTTAGGGAGCTGGAATTTTGCAGACGGACTTTAAAAAAAAGTCACATAAAGTTCAAAAATGGGATAAATCGGACAACGCCTTCATGGTATTACCCTTGTGTATAGAACTATATAGTAGTTGTGAAACGCAATTTAAGTTAGTATCTTGTTGTGTTGTAGAGGCGCTACGACCGCAGGCAGAGCAGACGTAACCAAAGGGTAAGCCAGCAATGCCTCGCTCCAATATAAAATCAGCGATGTCTGGACCTGATGTAGGGAAGGCCTCAATTTTTCGTAGAAATTTACTGGAAACTTTTTCTTTAGAATTGTTATGCATTGGAGGCCGATAACGGCACTAATTGCACGATTGCATCTGAAAATAACTCCAGTTGGCCACCAGCTGAATTAAAATTCTCCCGAAACAGTTTCTGTAAAGTTCTACGAAGAATTGAATGCTATTTGCTCATCTACAAGTTTACGCTCATAAAAATTGTTAAAAGCTCATGTAACAGTTGTCGGCCTCCAATAATAATAAGGAAAAAATTTCCAGTAAATTTCTTAGAAGAAATTGCGGCCTTCCCTACATCAGGTTTAGAAATCGCTGATTTTATATTCTATCGAGGCGATGTCTACTTCCCAGCCTTTGTATGATTTTAGTTTGGCTATGCTCTTACGTATTATCTCTTGAACCCCTTGTCCGGACTTCAGTTGCACAGCTTTGCTTTTAGCAAATCGTGAGCAAAACTGTTTAAAATGATACTAGGGGTGCCATCTGACATTATAACAGGGAATCATTTTCGCAACCACTATATAGTTCTATATTACCTTTGTACATGGCAAGAGGGGTTAGGGTTAGGTTTTTTACATATGCTGTGAAAATGATCAGTCCTAGACGTTTTTATTGTACTGAAAAGTTCTTCAGAATATGAAATTCTATAAAATTGGTTGTAATCGTTTTTACACTCTGATGGACCATTCTAGAAATAAACGCTAACAACCACTTCAACAATCAAACTTGCACCGAGAGGTTAGGTTACCATACGAAATTACCTATAGGCATTCATCTAGGATATCGTATGAATTGGTCTTAAACCAATTCTAGCTTTTTTACTTATTTTTTATTTCTTAATTCATTCCAAAAACAAATCGTCTAGCTTTTAGTAGGATACTTTTATATTTGTTCGCCGTTGGCGGAAATGAAGTTGGTGTACCCAACAAATTGGCAGAATGACCTTCTGTAAGATCACTAAATATTGTTCTACGCACATTATGATAATCCCAGAAAACGCTAAAACTTCGGATAATGTAACTAGATGTAGAAAAAAATATTCCGAAAAGAAGCCGTTGATTAGCGAAGACATCCATCAAACTGCGGCTAATAGAAAGACGATGTCGTCAAGACAAGAAATATCTTGCGTAAGTTCTACTAGCCAGTGATGATGACGAAAATGGCAAATCTTCACTGATTAAGCTTGGGTATTTTCGAAGTTATAGGTAAAAGTCTCCGATGCAATATTTCGAAAAGATACACCTATGTTCTTCTATATGAGATAATTCTGTAATTATTCATAAAATAATATTTTATGTTATTTTGTGGTGGTAAAATGTCTTCTTCATAAAACGAAAATAAAATATTTTAAAAAGTAATATATATGTATTTAGTACATTCCGCAATCGCTTCTGTTACTTTCTGAACAGCTGATCGATTGATATTTGCCTGAAACTCTACCAAACAGGGGTGCCACGTTGGTCCCATGGTCCTTTTTGTTTTTTAAATAAGGCCCTTTTCGTTTTACCTATAAAAGAAAAATAAGTGTCGTTCTTTTTCTCTTTCTACAAATGCGCATCCCTCCAAGTCATCTCCTTTTTGACTGCTTCTATTTAAGAAAGACTTTTAATACTTTAATACATTGAAAGAACTATCGATGTATTATTATAAGTAAATTGGAATCATGGATTTAAAGAACCTGCCAAACTTGAAGATGTTTTAATTATTTTTGTTATAAGAGAGAGTCGTTTATTTTATGAATATTAAGAGGAGTCAGTACTTAGCAAAAGTTTCAATTTAGATACCAGTGAGCCTGTAGGCAATAAAACTTACTATACGTAGGTTTGTGTCCTGAAAGTGACAGAATTCATATAAAATTAGCCTAGACCTAGACCACAGACCATATTAGAGACATCTAGGGTAAAAGGCAAAAACACATTTGGCTATGAAAGTGATAAAATATGACTTCGGGAGTTTGTAAGAAGCATTTACGTACAAATGCAAAGCACTTAGCAATCTCAAAGGGAACGGAATGGACGCCTTTCTGGCATGAGACTCTAGTTTCTCGATAAGTATTTCAACTCCAAACCTACTGAGCCGAAACAAACTTTAAAACCTATAGTTGTGCAACTCGCATGGATCGAAGGAATCGAATCGCAAAGATATTCCGGATTTCTTTCATGATCTCTTCTGCATAAAATTAAAACTTTTGACAAATTTTATTAATTATTTATATTTTACCATAAATATTGAGTGAGAATTTCCACAATTTCTGCCAAAATTGTAATTCTTAGGGCATTGGACATTTTAACTTTTAATTAAAACTATTTCACACCACAAATGTCAACTGAGGTATGTCATTTTTATAAAATATATCAAAATACTTTTTAAATGTTCTACTCGAGGTTCTTTTATATTATGCTGCATAAAAGAAAATATTTTATGTTACGATGCATAAAATAAAATAAAATAAAATTTCTGGTACAGAATAGGATTTTAGGGAATTATTTTACTTTAAGGCATAAGCTAACATAAAATAATAAAATCTTACCAACAGAATAGGGACCAATATAGAGCAAACCGTTTCGTAAAGAATTTTCCGATTAACTGAATTTTCTAATACACTGGACAAACAAATCATAATTATTCTAGTCCTGAATGGCCTCGATTTCGAAGAGATCGGACAGGGACCAATTAGACTCATGCAATCATGACAAATAAAACAGGCCATAAAAGGAAGATATTTTTCTAAATCTAATGAATACTTTGGAACTTTTTGTAATTATATAGTTTAAAAGAAACTATTATAAGATTACGGCATCACCATTTAAAAATTAAACTAGAAAAATTTAAGCCCCTTACTCATACCAAAATTACCCAATTTACATCATAAAAAAAACTCTTCATCTCTAGAGATTTCCGCCATAATGAACATAAAACATGAAATGGTCACTGTACGCTAAGAAATTTTATGGCGGAATAATTAAAACGCTCCTTAATAATTCCTGACAGAAAGAAGCGTTGCCGGTCGGGTGGGGGTGAAAAAGAAAAATGGCAAAACGGATAGGTGAGGTCTTATGCAAATAAAGGATTGCTTTATGGATGTAGACAAAATTAAATATTTTTATTGAGTTCTCCTTTTATTGGACCATTACTTTTATGACGTTTGAACAAAGAGTCATGAAAGCAAGCATCCCGTGCACTTCTTTTTCGTAATTTTTAATGGACGAACTTTAAATTAAGGAATCAAATGGCAAACAAAGCCCTTCAAAATGTAAATTACTGGAGTAATTTTACATTATTCGTAAGAATGCGAAGCTATATCCAGATATAAAATTTTACAAACATTGCAATATCATGTGAAAAGTATACTTCAAGAGTGACAAAAAAAAAAAAAAACTTCCACCATTCAGGGAGGAATGAATATAAAATAAAAAGGAAGAATAATTTTCAGAGATTTTATAGGAATATTACTTTTTGCATCATTTCATCTATTAATGAGAGTTCATGGCCATTTCATTTTAGTATCTCACAGTTCAAAAATAATTTTTCCATCAAATCTAGGGAAAATTGTCACTTAAACCACACGGGGCATGCACAAATCGATTAATTGCAAGAAATCATCAATCTTCAACAAAACGATTTTTTTCTTTTTTTTTTTCTTTTTTCTTTTTTCATACAAAAGAAAAGACGAAAACAAATCCTTATCCCAACAAAACGAGATTTTTTCTTTACCTCAAAATATTTCTATTGAATTTCATCAACTTAGGGTGTCCGCTTCCCCTAAATGTAACCACTTCATCCCTTAATTGTGCAATTTGATTTGCCGCTGTATGCGATTGAGCGGAACGGAAAATGATTTTTTATTTGATTTAACGCGGTACAAAAGGGTTATACCGTTGAAATTGCAGTAAGACAGAATGTCATAAAAAGTTTTAAAATAAAAAATTTAATTTGTTTGGAGTGCAAAACTACCAAATGTCATCAAGGAAATTAATCGAAGAGAAATGATATATGACGGTGCAAAAGGGTTGGTTGGCCTGACATGGTATGGCTTGACAAAAACCTGATAAGGAGGGCTGCCAAATGACTGGGCTGGCCGTTGTTTAATTGCTCTCCCGGTCTTGATAAGACTGTAATTAATGAAACTCTCTAAGGTCTATCAAGTAAGACAAACAGTTCGGATTAGACGAGGTAATCCAGATAAATGTTACTTGCTATTGCTACTGTATATATGCAGGATGTTGTGCATTTAATTAACACCTTGTTAACGAAAATTTCATGGGAATAATGTGGAGGCAATATGTATGTCTATGTATATATTTAAAAGAGAGTTTCATAGGGCTGTACTCAATCAGTCAAAGTGAGATTCGGCTTTAGATAGACTGGCATTGCTTCCGATGTTAGTTAAGATAAGATCAGCTCAAAATGTGATGACGATGGTTTTAATGTTTTTAGAAAAAAAGAGATTATTTTAGAAATATTGCACAATTGTTGTTTCGGAGGCTGAAAATAAATGTATAGAAATAACGAAATGTGACACGGGCTTAAATATATCGAGGTTTCTTAGACTTGAATATAAAGACGCGAGGGAGCAATACGTTCATGTGTTAATAAAGGAAAAATATCAGAGAGGAGGTCGCTCCAATGGTCTAGCTTGAGTAAGTACATTTTCATTCTTTCTGATATCCAAGTATTTTCCAAGTAGTGTAATGATGATGATGAGTATTATTTACCCCATTATCTAGCATTGATGCATTTGTGGAACACTAACTATGACGATTTGCAGATAATTTGAAATTATTAAATTTATCATTTCAATTGAGGGCTGTCTTTTTTTAATTATAATATTTCGCACCTGTCACCTGTTGGTGCATTTTTGCACCAATTTCAATAATATCTACAAAATTTGAAAATTGAATTTGTTTGAGACATGTTGTATTTATTTTCAGTATGCCTCATGTTATATTCATCACTAGTTATTTTTTCTTAGTTTCATAATGATGTCTGTGAAAAATTAAATTCCTCTCTCTTCACTTCACGATGAGGACATTATAATGCAAAAAATTATGAACATGATTCTGGTAGAGGATGGGTCCAATGCTATAACAGGTATATCGAAAGAATTGAATATTTTGTTCTGTTGCTTCTCCACAGCTATCAATATATATTAAGCAAGTCTTAAGCAATTATTACTGTTGCAAAACTGCACAGACAAAAAAATCGCATAATACTTGGGGAAAGAAAAATTATCGCTTTTGAACCAAGTTAAAAGTTAAAAGATAGAATCATACTGCTCTGAAAGCAAGTATCGGTTAACGCATTGCTATTTTTCTGTTTGTTTAGATTTTGCAGATTGTAAGTCATATCCCTATAACAAAAGGTGCCCTTTGAATTATTCAGAAATGTGGATGCTCAATGAAAATTCTTAAGAAGAATTTTTAGAATAATATACGAAATAATATTCATTTGTTCGCAAAATAAAAAGAATTTGTTATTTCGTTATTGATAAAAATAATTTCACGACTAATGTAAGCATTCATTACACTTTTATTTAAGTAAAATATATAATCCTTCTTATAATTTGTAATATAATATTATCTGGGTAAAAACTATAAAATTGAAATTTCGTTATAATTTCAACAAGACGCTCTTAAGTTATTGTATAAATCGGATCGCCAAACAGACAGATATAAACATTTTTCACTCTTAAACATGGACCTCTAATTCTGCATAATTATTTCTATACGTAAGAAATATTAACAAAAACCAATACCTATATCTCACATTTTAATCTAGGTTATATAAAGTTAAATTTGAGAACCGAAACTTGCTACAATAATTTTTAGTTGAGGTTGAACTTTTTCATTAATCTGGAGTTCTCGTTTATACAATTTTTTGATTCGTAGTAGTCCTTATTTTAGCAGCTTGCATAACATATTATGATAACAAATATATAGGATTCCATTTGGTCTCTTTTTAGACACTGAGGCGAAATATATTCATATAAAGAAATTTTTTATTTATTTTATTCTTCTATATTTTGGTTTGATTTGTTGTTAGTCGGAAAACTCTTCTGAATCTCTTTGGACAACTAGTCAAAGTATTTCGGTTTTGTGTTAATTATCTTTTCAACTATGCTCTTAGACGCACTAACAAAATCATACAAATGAGCGCATGGGAGAACAGTGACACCATTTTTTTTTTTCTAGAAATTTAAGTAAACCAGAAAATATTCAAAATCAAAAACCATACAATTCAAAATCTAAATCTAATTGCTTTAAACTGAAAAACAAATAATTTTTATTTGAGTTAATACAAAAATAAAATAACAATTATTTTATATTACATACTGAGGAACTTCTTGCCAGTCTTTATAGAAAAGTAAAAAAAAAACAAAAAATAAGAACCACTCGTCAGTTTATCGTATATAACTCAACGTTATGAAAATGCGACAGTGGGCGGAGATTTTAATGTGAATCTGCTTTGCCGTTACGCTTTGTCTGGTCAACTTTCGCATCTTCTTCAATCGCTTCACCTTAACTCTGTTAATACCTTTCCCACTTATTTCAACGCCGCTAGTCCTTCGATCCTCGACTTTGTTATCGTTAGAGACAGAGATAAAGTCAACTTACATACAAGATCAGATAAGCCCTTTTAGTACTTTTGACTATGATATTTTCTTCCTTGACTTCACATTGGATTTGAGACCCGCTCATAATAGCTTCACATTTCGTGACTACAAGCATATTGATGAAAATGCGTTATATCATAAGTGCCAGCAAATGCCATGTAGCACTATATTTAATAGCACATCTGTAGATGACCAAGTTGCTAACCTCAACTCTCTCATTATGTTCTTATTTGAAAATTATGTTCCCGTAAAAACGATGGACGTACCATGGGTGCCCATGGCTTTTGCCTAGTATGCGGTCTTTAATTTCAGAGCGAGAGTTCTTGTATCAGCGACACAGCCGCCTTAGATCTGGTGAATCTCGGATGCTGTATACAGCTGCGTGTAACAGAGCCAATGCTGCCATTCGATCTGCGAAACGACATTACTATTGCTCTAAATTCAATGTGAGACTCTATCCTAAGGCATAATCTACGCCAAAACGGGAGTATTTGGTAAGGATAAAGCTGATTCCAATTTTGACCCAGATGAACTCAATGTACACTTCACTTCCATCAGCAGAACTTCCTCCCATTTATATTCCCCGAACTCGAATCTAGTTAGCAATCTGGATAGTGCACGGGTACTTGGTCATACCATCAGAGCATTTTATTTCAATGGGGTTAAAACTGATGAACTTGTCTCCTCCATTTTCTCTCTCAAATCAGAATCTATTGGTTCTGACAGTGTACCACCGCTTTTTCTCAAATTATTGTTACCTTTATTAGTTAGTATGTACCTTCTCCACATCGTCAACTGTTGCCTCACATCCTCCTGTTTCCCGAGTAACTGGGAGCCAGTTATAGTTCTACCTATACCCAAAAAATCATCTCAAGAATACCCCACTGATTTTCGGCCAATAAGCATATTATGGTTCTTGTCGATGGTGCTATAGAAGCAAATACTTGAATACGTGGAAACGAATAATCTTCTAACACGTTGGCAATCTGTGACTCCGCAGTATTAAAAGTAACCTCCTCTGACATCAGAATCGCCATGGATAGTCAAAATTTTGTTGTGTTGGCACTACTAGATTTCTCGAAGGCTTTTGACAGTGTAGACCATCGCGTCCTCGTCCAAAAGCTATGCAACTCTTTTGGTTTCAGCGCATCTGCAAATTTCGATGATTGAAAGCTTTTTTAAGGGGCGCAGTCAGTGTGTGAGAACCAAAAAATTAGTATCAAAGGGTCTACCCTTGCCGTGTGGGGTACCACGAGGGTCTATCTTAGGTCCGTTACTCTTCAGTTTATACATCAATGACTTGCCGAATGATATGCGAGCATCCATCTATACGCCTATGACGTACAACTGTACATAAGTCGGCCTATTAGACTTATTGAGGACTGAATAGCTAGCTTAAACGACGACGTAGATAGAATCCACTCATGGGCCTTAAACAACAGATTGCTATTGAATCCCCAAAAATTTCAATGCATCACTTTTTATAACAATAACGAAGTATTATCGGATGTCCCTCCCTTGATCTTAAATGGGTACTCGTTACCTATTTCAAACAAAGTAACCAGCCTAGGAATTGTATTAAATCAGCACATAAGGTGCTGAGACTAGGTCAGTTTTACTCTCAACAAGGCATGCGATCTAAGCTCATAAAGTCGCTTGTTTTACCTCATTTCACATTCGGTTGCATCATCTGTGTAGTGTTCGCAAGCTAGGGGTTGCATTTAACGATTGCATATGATTTATTTTTGGGTTGAGGTGATTTGAACATGTTTCGCTCTTCAGGACTAACCTATTGGGCTGCTGTCTTTCTAGCTACCTAAGGCAAAGGTCCTTAATTTTCCTATAAGCTGCGATATCTTAGAGAATTATTTCAATTCAGCGTGTCCCAAAGAAGTCGGAATCAATAATTCTTCGCTTCAAAAGGTTGGTAATGGGTGTTCTTATCCTGTTCAAATAACCCGTTTATGGAATGCTCTCCTTCATGCAGCTCAGACGGCGGGCTGTATCAGAGATTTCAGAAAGCTCAATAAGGCACACACGAATTAACTCTTTCATTTGTTTTTTTTTTCTAACTCTTATCATGTTTCTCCACAATTGAGGCTAGAGAACAATTCAATACTATTAGTTAAATATTTTTTCAACATCATAGAATTTTTTTTCATCTTTATTTTTTATCTTCTCTCTTGTTAGTTTTAAATTCAGTTTGAATAAATTTGGCAATCTCTGAATACTCTCTAGCTCCACCTACTTAATTGTACTTTAAAAGATTATACAATCTTGTGTACGTAATTTCGAAATATATCGGAGTAGACACTCAAAACTACAATCTCAACATACGTTTAATTTATTTTCACTAGAGCTCATCGGAAAATATTATAAAATGTCGAAATTTCAAGAGATGTACCTAACAAAACTTATCTTACGAAAAAAATTACGTAAGTGGGCTCATCTGGTCACATTTCACTATAGTACAAAAGCATGCGTACGTTGCAGTGGCTCGAGTACGACGATTTTCAAAACAGTGTTCTAAGATGAAAAGCTACTAGAAGATGCACGGTCGAAAGAGAATGCGGTCTACATTTTTTTCGCAGTTAAAATATCTCTGCCACCAAGTTCTTCGCTTTCAGCAAAATTATGAATTGTGCTTATTATATCGCAATGGTCATCATGACACACTGATTCGGTTATAGTTTGATCCATGTCACGTGTATTATTTTTACGTTCTTCACTTTTATTATTTATCTCTTCCAACATATTCGAAACAGCTTAAATAAAAAGATCTTTTTTCTATTTTCATCACTCAATCAAGGGCCAACACTGACTGAAAGTGAACTGTAAGAAGCCAAGAAATAACCTCATCTTAATGATTCAATGTAATTTTCATTGATTTGTTAAATACTTCTTCACCGTAAAGTACCTACATATTTGGAAACATTTTCATGGACAGCTCTGTAAGATATTATTATTTTTATAAAATGAATATTAGATCAATGCAAACTCGTCACATTTTAATGAAAATTAATGTAAAAACGAAGCTATGAAATTATTTTATTGGATGTATGCAGATAATTTCAAAATATATTTTCACTCAAATGATGAGTACATTTTCATTGGTTTCGATTATTATTTTTCAGGGATTTAATAAAATAAAATTTCATTGTTATAAAGAAATTTTCTGTACAGTTAAGAAAATTACTTTGATTTCAATTCAATTTTCTTTCAAACTATGAAAATTGTAACATAATTAAAACAATAATATATTTTCATTAATCATCTTTTTTCTGAGCGCATTAAATTTTCCAACTCTACACACTTTTGTCCGATTTACTCAGTTTTAATTGATTTAGTCGACTATTACGGTATGTATTTCTCACTGAGACAGAGCTTACCGAAAGGCTTTCTTATTGTAAAACTCACATCTTCATCGTAATCTTGAAGAGCAGAATCTTGAATCCCACAATTCTAATAAATTTTGTACGCATCTTTCAGAGAGGAGAACTAAACGATAAGCTGCATGATATAATTTTAAAGACCACCTTACGAGATAGATTATGAATTTTAAAAATAAGAATTATTTAAAAAAAAAAAATGTTTAATTTCGGTTCTAGAATTTGAGTAAAAAAAGTGTAACTAAGAATTTTGTAAAAAATTTTAAAGCTGTCAAGTTAAATTGTGTTAATTGTTCCAAAAATACAACACAAAATTAAAATATTAATGAGCTAGAAAACAAAATAACAAATATAGCTTAAATGGCTGTCCCGATATTACCACGTGGAATATAGGTTACTATTTCCTGCATTCAATATTATCGAAATGTCAAAATTTGATACATAAAATATCGTCTTTGTCACTTCAACCGACAATTTTTCGAAATGTTGTGATATTTGTTATTTTCTGGGAGATTAAAGAAATTGTTTTAGGCAGGGAGACAGGAGAACCCATCCTAAGCACGGAGGCCATAGCGGCCCATTGTTCTATCCTACTAGAAACAAATCCGTCCTGTCCTCTTAATGAAGCGCATCAGGTTTTGGTGAGGAAGATTTTTCAGCTCATCCACAGATAGAAGGGCCGACCCTAGAGTATCCAGTCTACTCCGGGCGGAGGCCGGACACGCGCACGAAATGTGTTCGGTTGTCTCAGGCTCTCCCTCCAGACAGGACAGACACCCAGAGCTGTCAACAACTGCCATCCTTGTTGGATGAGCGTGAAGTGAGCTGTGATCGGTGGTGATGCCAACTACAGGTCGACATTGTTTCCTTCCCAGTCCCATGAGAAAATCAGAGATTTTCTCATTGGTCCCATCAAGAAAAAGTTTTGTACACCTAGTATACAGGTTCGCCCATCTCTGCTGATGAGAGACGCGATATTCGAGGTGGCAACGACTACGACCAGTCATTCTCCATGATCCCCATGGGACAAAAACCCACAGAAGGGACATCTTGTTGTGGATTAAAGGGATTAAGGCGCCGATGATTCTGTAAACAAGCCTTTGGATGGAACTCAAACATGTTTAAGCATTCTAATGCTAAGGTTTAACCTGAATCTCATATTGCATTTTTTAAAACCTTCGGCAGACGGACAAAATCAATGATCATTCGTTCGTAATTGAATTTTTCAAAAATCGCTTTACCTTTGAATTTGAACTTTAATTATTAGAAATGTGCTGTCAATTACATATAAAAATTTGACAGGACTTTCGTTTTAATTCACAAAATCTTGGGTAACTGGATTTTTGAAAAAACCAATTACGAATGAATGATCATTGATTTTGTCCGTCTGCCTAGGGTATAATATAAAGAACGAAATAGAGAATTTTTCTAAAATAACTTAAACCTTTACATTAATTTACCAATTAGTATCCTTAAGAGAGTCTGATCTAAGCTTGTGATTCTCTCCAAAATAAAAACAAAAAAAAATCGTTTTAGTATGATTATTTTCTTACGGCAGCTCCAACCTTCCTCTTGTGTGACTCAATCAAATTGAATTGGTGTTCTTGGCGGTTTAGAAAAATGGAATGCTATTCAACTGGCTAATCCGTATTTTTTCGATAATTACAGTTCGATCAATACAATTAAGTGTTGTCATGAGCGATACTATAAAGAAGTCAACGACGCAATTCTTAAGATCCTTGTCAGAAAATATTACTTAACAAACTATTATGGATTAATGATGTCATCGTTTCAGAATCTTTACCAGGGCGACAATAAACGCAAAACAGACAATAGTTGTTATCAATTATCATTGGAATACGAGGACTTTCTCAAGTCCTTTTGATGCTTTTACATAAAATTCCTATACTTGATACCGATTAAAAATGTATATCCTCAGACTAAGGACAACAATAATATGCATAAAGGTGCATCATTTAAGTCAACACCCCAAGTACCTCCGCCACCACCTAACCATTTCGCACGGTTACCATCGAAACAAAACAAGACATTTAAAAACTCATTACAATAAATTTTCCACGAAATTCTCCACCGAATATTTCTGAATTAAAAACCATTCAACGAATAAAGTTAAATTGACTGAAAGTTCTGGCGCTGCGAAGTGGCGTCTCGTTTTCCAAGCATCAAGTGATAACTACCAAAGATTGCAGCACCCAAGAAGTTCCCTACTTCCCCTTCATAAATTTAAATTTACCCTTAAGGCCGTGGTAACTGAGTTGGGTGGTATAGTCTCACGCTGTTATCACGGGAAGACGGCACTATTAATAAAAATTCAAGAAAAGGAAGTCCCAAGATTTCTACAGTCACTTCACTCTTCTGCATTGGTTTACCCTTGAAACATGTGCTCATAATTGACTCTGATCTGACTTGACAGCGACATTTGTTTGAACGTAATTTGCTAACACTTACCTTCAGCAAGTTGTCGATTGTTCGATGATAACAGGACACGCATGTAATTAAGATTTACACGACTGATAAAGGGGTTGCAAGTCAACTGTCGCGAATTTGTCACCGTATGGTTTTATATACGAAAAAATTGTAACTTCTGTTCACATCAGTTTGGTGGTCTGGTGGGCAGTCGAATTTCATAACGATTTCATATAGTTCACCGATGCTCATTTGCATAAAATCAGGATCATATTCATGGCAAACTGACCACTTGATGAGCACCCAAAATTATACGATAATTTACTGATCTATGCCTTACTACCATTGATATTAGTGGCACGAAGGGTGTCTGTCGTCAGTAAGTAGGTAGTAGGCGATAATAATTTGGAGAGTAGCCAGAAGCAATTTAGGATAATGACCCAAAACGGGAAATGACTCAGCTCGGCTTTATGTTTTTTAATTTAATTTGTGTTTTGGGGCTATCGTTTCCAGCCATCGAAAATGTTTTCGCTTCATTATATGAACCCGAATATTGCAGAGCGTTCCACAACAACTGGACAACAACACTTTGGGAGAGCTTTATGGTGTCAATTCGGGTTTCGTCTGGACGTTGTACTAGATAAAATTTAAGTGTAACCAAGTTCCCTGAATGGCATTGCCTGTGGCTTTGAAGTTAAGTTGAAATTGTTCGAATGGAAACGTGTCGCAAACTCTCGTAAAGTGTTCTTAATGAGGTTTTGGCGTGAATGTATGCAAGTTACATTTATTACGGAAAATGTAATATTACGACGAAGATAAAAGTTCACAAGTAGGATAGTAGTTTGATATTTGGTTTTGCTTAGAAACTATTAAGTTGAAACTGATTTATTTAATATAACTCTGGTGCTGTAGATGGGAAATGCAGGGAAATTGTCATCCAACCACCCCATTCTCTTAGCATGATGATTATCAAAGTGAGGACAAATTTAACAATAGTGTGTAGGAATATCATTGGGCAGAAGCAGCTCTTGGGGCTTTATTTAAGGAAACTATCTTTTCAAGGTTAAACGTTAGAAAATTATAGCGAACTATAGCGATTGGATTGAGAGAAATAAAGTACTTCATAACCTGCATTGAATATATAAGACTGAATTTCAAGGACTTGGGTCATGGCATGAATGCCTGTCGTGAACAAGATATGGCTCGAAAGCCTCAACAAATCTCCTAATCAGGGGATAAAGAAACTGAAAGCAAATTTCTTTCTATAATCTTTTTTTAAAAATTCTAAAAAATTTGACATATCTCACAAAACATAAAAGGTAGACGCCGACAATAACATAAAATCAAATCAAATGCTTAGATCTCTTAAGCGTAGTTATTTTGCATGCAATAAAAACTAACCAGTTAACCATTTCTGTAGTGTCTTTGAAACGAAAGAATGGAAAGGACCGTATAGGTCGGCACCGGTGAAGCGAGGCTAGGAATAATTCCCAAAATAGGCTAAAACGTACCTACCAAGGTGAAAATAAGGAAACTGAAATTGTGGATTTTAGTCATCAAATAGTCCTCCCACGTTCGTGAATATTCCGTTAAAAAAATAAAAGTATACAGAGTGTTGAAATATCTACATATAAGTTTATGACTGGATTCATATTTCATTAAATTTATTATTATTAAGTAGCAGAGCTCTAAAATGCATGTACTATTACTATTATCATTACCAATACCAAGTATTTAAGAATTGATAATTCTCAGTACTAATACTCCTGTATTGGAAATAAAATTGTACAGTCCCATTCCCGGAATTACTAATAATAATTTAAAAATTTGCGGTTCCATTACAAAAATACTTAGAAATATCCAAAAGTATTTGAAAAGTATGTGGGCATTATATATGTAATTTCTTTTAAGTATTTTCAAATACTTTCAATTACTTTTAATTACTTCAAAAACTTCAGTACTAAACATGATATTGTACTTAATTATGAAATGAACTAAATCAATTGTCGTTTCCCTGTTTTCGGTGTGCAATAAAATTAAGTAGTCTAGACAACTACATTTTCTTTCAAAAAACTCATAGCCCAATAGGTTAAAAATACAAAGTCACCCTCTAGGAAAATATTTATTATTTGCTATGTTTTCATATTTTAATTTGCAATTTCATAAAAAATAATAGTTAAACTTGTTAACTGCACCTTATTTAAGTAGAAATGGCAAACAAATAGTAAATCATCATGTTTATTACTGAATTTTTTAAGTAATTAATAATAATTGAAAGTATTTGAAAAGAATTAAAAGGAATTAGATAGTAATGCCCAAATACTTTTTAAATACTTATTTATAAGTATTTTTGTAATGGAACCTCAAGTTTTTAAATTATTATTTGTAATTCCGGGAATGGGGCTATAAAATTTTAAATCGAATACAGGAGTATTAGTACTGGGCATTAACAAATTCTTAAATACATACTTGGTATTGATAATTAACAGGTATTAAATCCATTAAATACTAGATTATTTTACAGCCCTGCAAAACAGTAGTGTAGTTAGTGTAATCTATAGTTTTGGTTCTTAATTGGCAATCCTACAAGATTGATCCAGTATGCAAACTGGTTTTTTTGCGAAGAGGTGAAAAGACACAAAGAGTTATCCCAAACAAGTATTCTTTCAGTCTTTTCACCTCTTACTTAAAAGACCGGTTTGCATAGCCTGATGATTTGTTATAGTTGTATGATTGGCTTTGTTAGGTTAATGAACTTAATACACATCATAAATATGTATTTAGCGTGACAATTGTCAGTGTTCTTTCTTTATCTCCTCTTTTTTTTGTTAAGTTAGATATTTTGATCATGCCATTGGTTAAAGAGAGAATGTTAGTTTAAGAAATAGATAAAAGAAAAGAAGGGGAAGACCTTCTAGAAAATTGTATTCGGCAAAGAAAACGTTAAATCTAGAGAAACCGTTGAAATTCAAATTCCAGCAAAGATCGAGAAGATCTAAGAAAACACAATCGAAGCAAGTCCTGCTACGCAACGGTATCGGAAACTTTAAACTTGTAGAAAACAATTGATATCAGAAAAATAAAATTAACAAAAAATCAAAACCATTCCTCCAACACGATAAATGATCATAGAATTAAGTTGTACAGTGGTGCGATCTCTAAAAATTACTACTAATTAATAATTAGCTTTTTGCTACTCGTGAACTCATTTTGTGCAAAATAAGAATATTTAACAGTGACAATTTTGTTAATATATAAGTGATTCTATAACTAGTTTGTTTTATTTCATAAATCCATCCAACAAAACTAAGTAAAAGTAAACCAGTTTTAAAGATAAGATGCCTGAGAACTTCTGTGCCTCAGTGCCTAGCGCTATCAGATTTAGTGGAATGCGAGTTCGATCTCGCAAAGTTCACTTGGTATTTTTTTGTGTAATTGGTTACTTAAGCAGGATTTACATTATGAAGGCTTGAATATTTTACAAAATTGTGAGGGAGATAGTGAATTAAAATTTAAATGTTGCGGAAGCAATTATTGCAATACCTCACACGTACGCTCCCCTCTAGTTCTTATGGTAAAAATCGCAAACTGTCAAACTGTCTAATTGGAAATTGTCAAGTTTTTAATCGTTTTTTCATAGATATTAAAGCTATTTTCGTGTTCTGTGATATTATCATCACCTCACTCGTCTTTTATATTGTTTAATTTTAATTTCTTTTCCGTATCGCTTTTCTGTGTTAATATTTATTAATATATTTAATTCAGTGTAACTTCCGCGTTTTTCTATGTTTAATTTATTTATCGTTGTGTTTTACTCGTGTATTTGTTCTCCACAATAGTTTATTAAATTAACCATCGCATATTTGACTCAATAAGCCCTCTGAAAAGGACTCACAGCAAGAGTCGAAACGTCGGGCCATAACAAAAATCAAAAATAAAATGAAAACATAATAAAGTAGCCTATGTTTTTCACTGATGATCGGAGATCCCCAATAAATCACCACATTCTTCATAGATATTAAAAGACGGATCATGGAAAGAAGTATAATTTTACAATTTCTAAAATATTGCATGAAAGCACGAGGGAGTTCGAAGCAAAGGACAAGAGTATATAGAAAAAAATTCTGGCAAAATATCAGATGGTGCTGTAATTCAGTTCTACAATCAACATTTTGTACGATAACGAAATTGTTATTTATTATTTATTTCGTAGTAAACAAAAAATTCAGTAACTAATTTGCTAATATGTAAACGTCAATCCACTTCATCCACTCAAGTCCTCACATTAAAAAAAATTGCACTCCACTACCGAACTAACGCAGGTGAAGATAATTCCAGTCCGGTTCGTGTTCACATGGTGGATTATCTCAAAGGCGGAATAATTCTAGCAAATTATAAAGGAAAAGGACCACTGCAGTGAATGACACACTGCCCCCTGCTTGTAGTTGGAAAACAACTTCCGAAATAACTTCAATATTTTCTATAAAGAAATAATTACAAACTTTCAATTTCGCAATATTTAATTAAAAATTAAAAACGTACTTTTAGTTCCTTCCATTTTGCCAATTAATTTGACTTAACAGCTATGACAGACATATGCCATAAAATTATAGTAACAACAACAATATGGCAGCACGAGTAGTCGAAATCAACAAATTAGGGTTGCCAATAAAAATGTTTTAGTTTCAATAACTATAAAAACGCCCTATGCTTGAGGTCTTTTTATAGTTCCGGACACGCACACAGTGATAAATCGACGTCCGGAAAAAGTTCAGGACGCGTTTGCTTTTCTCGTCACTCATAAACAAATTTCCGTATACGATGTACTATCTCCCTCACAATTTCTGTAAAAAACGTATACCATCATAATGTAAATCCTCCTTTACCTGGGAGTTACACGTAATAGTACAGCTTGCATGCAAGCCGCACTGCCATACTTCTTGCACGTGTAATCTCTACTGCCATACTGGCAGTTCAGCTTTCAGCGAACTTGCATTATGAAAAACCATGGCAGCTGAGGTGGTAGTAATTTGACATTATGCAGCTTTCAAGATGGCGGAAAAAAATGCTTGAGAGAATTTGATAAATTTATTCTGGGATCATTTGCATTTACATCATTTACCAACACATTTCTCTTAACTTTTTCTTGGGTTTTTATAAGTCTGCTACTACTTTTATTGCTATAATATATACGCATGAACTTACCCCTCAATGCTATTTTTATACCCTAGATGAAATCTAAGGGGTATACTAAGCTTGTCATTCCGTTTGTAACACCTCGAAATAATGATGGTAGAGCAAAATGGATTGGACACCCATTCATAATATTAAAAGTTATTTTGATTTTTGCATGTCCGTCCGTCCGTCCGTCCGTCCGTGCGCACGATAACTCGAGAACGCGTATACTTAGAGAGCTGAAATTTTGTACACGGACTTTAAAAAAAAAGTAAAATTAAGTTCGAAAATGAGACAAATCGGGCAACTCCTTCTTGGGTTTGCCATACAAAACTTTCGTTTTCTACTATATATTTGGATACTGGCTGAGAACACATCAATATAGAGATCTGAAATTTGGTATATGGTATTCTCATTGTACTAGCAAACACAGTTTAAAAAATGGACTTAATCGGGCAACTGCTTCTTGGTGTTGCCATATAAAAATTCGGGTTTTTTATGTATACTGTGAAAACGATCAGTTCTAGACATTTTTATTGTACTAAAAACTTCTTCAGAATACGAAGTAATATAAAATTGGTTATAATCATTTTTTCTGTCCGACAAACCGTTCTAGAAATATATGCGAAAAACCACTTCAAAAATCAAACTTGCACAGAAGGGTGACAATACGAAATTTCATACGGGCAATCGTCTAGGGTATCATAAGAATTGGTCTTAGACCAATTCTAGCTTTTTTACTTGTTTAAATGAACTTGCGTGCAAGATGATAAGACATCAACCGAACTGCCTTCTGCTTTCAAGTTAAAAATTGCGTTGGAAGGGAGGCTGTACTATCGCGTGTAATCCCCGGGTTATATTGGTTTAAAGACAAAGGAATTTATTGGAAATTAGACAGAAAAGAAACTTCTACATCAAATATAACACATGAAAATTAGATGAATGAACGAAGCCATATCGAGAAAGAATCTCTACCTCTTCTCTTAGTCAACAAGGCCTTAAATTATTCTATTGTTGCTAATTGAGTTATTTATTTTATTATTTATTCACATTCTTTCTCTTCCCTGAACTTGTTTGCATTTTTAAATAATGAATATATAGTATACATTTGCAAATCAATAGTTATATTTACTTAATTCGCTGATTATTTATCTTAGCTTCGAGATCTTCGTGGACGATAGAAAGTGACCTTTTCTGAATACGTAGAATTCATAGAGAAAAATCCGCGAATAATAATGTTAATGTAAAGCTCGCTTAATATAACCATTATTAAAATTCATATCTGTGGTATCTGCAATTAATAAATAAATTCATTTTCTCTCCGGATCAATAACCAATTTTTATTCCTACTCAAATCGTCAGACAGTTTGTGTCTGTCGACAATAATTTCCCCTAGGTAGATGTACTGCAATTTGTATTTAAAGTAAAAAATTTATATGATAGAAGCAAACGTAATCAAGTATTAAAATTGCTTTTCCCTTTCACCCTTCAACCCTTCAATTTAACGAGACAGTTTATAAAAACCGATACAAATACAATTCGCCGACGAACAAAAACTATCTGTGCGTTTATTCTAGTCTATACTCCCTGGAATTGCCTCGTTACTGATTTAATTCCTATTCATTAAAAACGAAAAAAACAAAGCTTCTACACCGCTAGATTCATGTGATAACCTGAACATTTAAAATTCTCAAACAAATAAGGTATGCGCACGCCATTGATTCGTATAATGTCCCGGCGGCTTTTAAACCTAATGAGTTCTTTGAAACTCTCTCAAATGAGTCCCACCATAATTTATAAAATCATTATGCGGAAAATGTGAACATGCAAAATATTTACCCAACATTTTTCGAGAGGCTTTCGGGCGGGAATGAGTGACAGCTCCCAATTTCCCGTGTAATCTAATTTGCCTATCTAACATTGGTCGTCGTTGTCGTCGTCGTCATCGTCCGTCGTCGCGGTTAACTAAAACAAAGCGCACCTGCAGTTTCCCAGAGTCATGTCAAAAGCCGATGTTATCTCTTCCCATTTCTGCCCTTTTTCCGTACTTTAAATCATCCAGGACTATAGTGTTCCTGCACGAAATTTTTGACATATGTGAATGGCTCGGGGGGAAATCGAGAAAAGGATTTTCTGATAGGAATCTTCATTGTATAATTGATTAATAGGAAGTAATTTCCCTGAAATTATTTACAGTGATGGCCACTTTGCATTGCTCTGTACTCTCTACAAACTGGTAATAATGCGAGGTCCAAACTGTTTACAGAGGAAGTGGTTGAAATATTTTATTTTATGTATGCGTGTCTTGGGGGTGGTTTTTGTAGAGCATTCTTTTGTCTATTTAAAAAATAATTTTGTTCTTTTAATTTCGATGCCATCAAGTTAAGGCACGAATGATTGTATACAGGTGTTTTTCAAACATGGCTAATAAATCTATTTTCCGTGTAAAAGATAAACATTCCAGGGAATTTTTCCGCCTTTCTCATTACTTTATTATTTTCATGAACGGAGAGGTAAATTTTGCTTTATTGTTTTTTATTTTTTTTATTACGAATTTTATGTATTTCCTCAACAATTTTAAGGAGGGAGTAAAAGCTAGTGAATTTCCATTATGCAAAGTGTATTGAATCGCTTGCAGGATATAAGGATGTTAATTCTTATATAAATACTTAGGAAGAAAAACCTGCGCACGCACTTTATAACACCGCCCGGGTGACGTCTTAGATTTTGTAACGAAAATTGTATTAAAGTTTGTTAGAAATCAAGAAAAATGAAATATATGCATATTCCCAATACAGTAAGTTGAAGCTTACCTTACATATGTAACTACATGGTCTATAAATTAAAGTATTTTCCAATTCGATTTGGTACCAAAATTGAAAATATATCCTAATCTTGTTTGTCACTAACGTATTTTTAGAGAAATGAGCTTTTATTTGCTGCAAAAGCAGAAAAGGATGTAATATTTCATTTCTGGTGAATGATACGGTTTTACAAAAAAAAAAAACATTTGTTTCACATGTAACTAATATTTGAAGTAAATGAAAGTTCATTTGTAGGAACAAAGAAATAACATTCATAGCAACAGCTACTACATTAAACGTAAATGTATTGTATTTACGACAAATGTATAATCTCATTTATAGGCAATGAAATTCATTCGTGATGGTGAAGGAAACACTACAGTTTCGATAAATCACAATTTTTTCTCGAATATGTAAATGTAAATTATTTGTATTGTATTTTGCAGCAATCCCAAATGTAATTACAATCTCTTCAAATGAATCTCATTTGTGGTGATAGGTTACTCTTGCTTGCCTTAAATACATTTCGCTTGCTTTAAATGTTGAAATACATTTTTTGCAAGTAAATATCATTTATAAAATACGCACAGTCACTTTTGAAACTAATGTAGATCATTTGTGGGTTCCCAATAATTTCTTCCTCCTGTTCGTTAAAGGCATTAAAATTCAATTGAAAAACAAATCGTCCTTAACTTTTCATATTTTTAAGTACTTGAATTGATCTCTGCATTTAAATACACCTATAGCGTTAAAATGGGAGGTTCAGTTTTCTGTGCATTTCATGTTTTGTCGGGATAAATTTATACTACCTGAGTCAAATATCAAAAATATATATATATGTACATATAACGAAATTATAAACAAAGCAATATACTAAGAATTAAGTTTTATTACAGTAGTATTTGTAACTGTTTATTAAAAAATTACAAATTAATATAACATTATTTCACACAACTTATATATGTTTACCAGTCAATAAAGGAAAGAGTTTGAAACTTACCATTGGTCGTAAATAAGGTATTTTATGTTTTCTTGTAAAGTGGATCTTATAGTAGTACGAGTTAAAAATACATGAGCACATAACGCACGGATACCAATTTAAATTTTTGTGTCATATTTTCAAATGCAATATAAACAAATTAATGCTAGTTGAATTTTCTCTACAAACAAAACAATTTAATGTAGATGCCATTATAAATTTCTAATTAATATTTTAGTTTTATTTATAACCACTTTTAATAAACAGCTTTTAAGCAGGATTTTTATTCTAACGATTCCAAAGTTTTTGATGATATCTAAAATAGAAATTCTTTACATATATATAAAATTTAATATTAGTTCGATTTCACATGTTGTCAGAGCAAATCTCAAAAGGATAAAGTTATATAATATAATGTAAGTTTGTTGTAAATAATGAAAAGTGCAAACATATTATTACAAATAAAAGAAAGATGACTGAGTAAATCTTTTTACCTCTAGTATCAAAAATCTCTTTTTAAATGTCTCCGTTATAAATTAAAATTTGTGAATCCAGTCTTAATGTAAATGCCGTAAATAATTATCTCTGAAAGTAAATATAATTAAGATTTATTTAAGTAACATAGAAATTATGTTCATTACCAGGTGTTTAAGGTTATGTAAAAATATAACTATTTCGATGATTTAGCTAACCTAAATCATTAGCTAGTGTGCTGAGACCTGAATCATAGTTTTTATCATACCCGGTATTGTACAAAAACATAAATTTTTGAAGAATGAACCCAACATTTCGACTCTTTATTGGGTACTCTATATTAAGTCCGAGATTAAACCCCATACAAGCTTCAATTTTTTCTTTTAAATATGAAATCGAATATATTATATCGGTGTCGGTCACGCAATAGGCACAAGCTTAGTATATGATATAATCTATGTTATAGACAAACCTTTGTCTATTTTAAAACATATCGTACCGTACGCTTTCTGTACCCCACAAGTAAGTTAAAATTATATTTAGGTACACTTGCCTTTGCAAATACAAAAAGCTCCCATTCAACGGTATATCTATTAATGAAGTACACTTTATAATACTCTTCACTAAAAACACTTCCGCACTGGCTTGTAGTTTTCAGAAAATTAAACTTAGTATTTTCTAGCAGATGGCCAACAGGTAGTTTTTAAGAAATGACCTCTGAAATGAAACTTCGTTTTCTTCAAACGTAATTTCACTCACCAGGAATGAAAATTATTTTCTATTATTTCTTGAAAATGATTTCAGTTATGATAATTTACGATAAATGATTTCCCTACATTTGCCGTAAACTAAATTACATATTACTTTATTAAAACAAGGTTTATTTCTGTTTTTCATTTACTGGAAAAAAAGCTGCACTTGCCGAAATTGTAATTTTTATAAATCATTTAAAACAACTGTATAACGTTTGTTGGAAGTGATCGGTCGATTCTGGCACATGTTCTCATTTAAGGCAGCAAATTAAATATTTCTCTATGATTTCTGTCAGTGTAGAATATGCAACTAAAAACTTCTGCCCCATTTTATTTTACAGGGTAAAGATGTTTTTGTTTTTCATTTAATTTTTCACATTGTTGGTAATGCAAATAGTTGTGGACGGCTACGAGAGCATGCAAGCAAGGCCGTATATATGGGGTGGGTTTTAGGTATTCGAACCCCCTCTATCGTTGTAGCCCACACTTTTGTTAATATGATAAGCGAAATTTTTTACCCACAATTCTTTATATGAAGCGGCTCACAATAATTGATTTTGTCATTTTCTGTCTTTCCTCCGTGGTCCTTTCAGGTAAAGCAACTTTAGAAAAAACGTATGCTAAATAGAGCAAGAAAATAAGCTGTCTAATATGTATGTACATACACATAATTAGATGGTAACGTATTTTGATGCACCGTAGCTTAATCGCAGTGGTATTTTAAATTTTGTTCATATTTTAAAGGCAATATTAAGTCTAAGTTTAATTTGTTTTTCGTACCTAAAGCACCAATTTTCGTTCTAAATAATTAATATAAGGTAATTAATATTTTCCACGAGAATCTCATGATTTTATTTAAATAGCTTAAAAAATTATTTGTTTACTTTTTATGACATTTTAGATAATTACATAGTTATATATATAATATCCTAAAAAATAAGATTTGTTTTTTTTTTATTAATTTTTTAAATTGCTTTTTTGGCCCCGCCAATTAAATCTCCTCTACTAAGCGTTTATCCAAATGTTTAAATTGTCAGATATGAAGTACTTTTCTCTCTTTATGGCAAGAATGGAAAGACTAAATTTAATTCTGTAATTTTTTCTTTTTGCATAATTTATATATAGGGTGTTTCATAATTGGTGCACCTAGATCAAAGGTTTGACAAATGCGGTGGAGACAAGCACAAAGTTATCAGTTGAAGGGTTAGTAAGACGTGTCGTTTTGTCAGGAGGGGGGGGGTTTAAGATTTTTAGTACTTCTTCCACTTTACACACTGTAACTTTCTTAATTTACACCATATCAGGGTGGGATTCATCTCAGATAATAGCAAACTGTCGCAGCTTTGTAGCTTTGTTCAATCGGCCTTCATATCAGCTTCCGTCAGAAGTTGTAGGAAGTCAAAATTCAAAATATTGGAAAAAAAATCCTAATTTCTTCAAATTTTAACGATTTTCCCGCCAAAATGCATAATAACTACACAGTTGCATTACAAGATTTAGAAGCCCCGGAATGTTACCTTTTATTTGACTGGGCACATAAACATGCCTAAATGTAGCCGTTTTTTAGATATTGCCGTTTCTATGATTAATAATTTCGTGAAGCTTGCTAATTTGCGTGGAATTTCATAAAATTAGGTGCGATTTCTATTGTTATTAGCAAAGTTAATGAAATTATGCATCATAAAAACAGGAATATATCAAAAACTGTAGCATTTCGGTAGATATACGTGCACAATCAATTAAAAGGTAACATTCCGCGGTCTCTAAATCTTGTAATAAAACTGTATAGATGTTATGCATTTTGACGGAAAAATCGTTAAAATTTGAAGAAATTAGGAATTTTTTTCCAATATTTTGAATTTTGCCTTCCTACACCTTCCGATGAAAGATGAAAGGAAGTCTGAGACGGTTTGCTATCATATAAGATGACTGCCACTTTGATAGGGTGTCTATCAAGCAAGTAACAGGATGTAAAGCGGAAGAAGTACTAAAAATTTTAAACCCCTCTGCCGCCGAAACGACGCGTCTTACCATGCCATCAATTTATAATTTTCTGCTTGTCTCCACCTCACCTATCAAACCGTTGAGCTAGGTGCACCAATTATGAAACACCCTGTCTATTTAGTATATTCATTTCTGTTTTGGAATGTAAATAGGTATATGTAGTAAAAATAGGGCTAAACAAGATGTTTCTAAGCATAACTTTTTGAATTTCTTCAGATCCACGAAGCCTTAATTGAGAGTTACCGTATCTAGGTATCAAAGTAGTAAGGTATCTAAATATAGCACTTATGAATGAATAGAATTTTTTGATTCAATTGGACTGTCATCAAAAATTAAAGGCTTAAGAGGAGCCAGTACTCAACAAAAGTTTCAATTTAGATACCAGCGATCCTGTAAGCAATAAAATTTTTTATACGTAGGTTTGTGTCCTGAAAGTGAGAAAATTCATATAAAATTAGCCGAGACCTAGACCACATCTCCAATTAAAAATTTAACACAAAAATATTTCAAGATCTTTGTCTGGCTAAAATATATGCGCGTCACAGAGGCCTAACGTTCTGACAAATTTCAAATTCTTATATCACGTTGTTTTCCAGACGTCTGTGACAGACTGACAGACAAACGCACGAGCCATCTTATAAGGGTTTCGTTTTTTTCCTTTTGTTTTACGAAACTCAAACGAGGCGGTGTTTTTTGTGGGGCAAGTTTTATCTTGAGGAAAATTTCCGAAGCAAAGTATTTAAAATAAATTTTATATTCTGAATTGAATTTTTTTCCTTCAAAATGCATAAAATAAAAAAACTTTTTTGATTAACAAAATTCATCCGGTACAACAGTTTATGAAGGCAAGTCTTTGCAGATGAATTTCTTGCTGATCATGTATTTAGGAATATTTGCTGATTTTTTCATTCGATTTTAACTTGATATTTTCGAAGTGAAAAGCATTGCTGCATGATTGAAATTTTTTGCAAAAACAACGTCGAGTTGAAGTTTCTGAAACGACGTTATCCCAAAGCAAATAGTGATAAGAGATTGATTGAAATGGAAATGGAAATATGTCAAAAATAGGAAATACCGTTTCACAGGTGAAGACAGACCAAAAAGGTTACGTCAAAGTCAATCAAATACAAAGTCCTCCTTACTGTTTCAAAACCTGGATGTTGTATTACATCAAAAATCTAAGAATGACGCCTTCCTAGATACAAACAACAATGAAACCCGTTTTTATTACTCTCTCGAGACAGTTAAAATTTATAATATTCATTAAGCAGATATCTATCAAGATTTTTTTTTTTTTTACACTTCTGCAACTCAGTTATCTGCAAAAATAATTCCTTTTCAATATTCACACTTTATTACACTACGGCTGTAAGGCGACGACGTCGCTCGTCTACTTCTTATGCTCAAGAAATTACCGTCTCTTTATAGTGTCGTAAAATATTAAAAATTATTTACATTTACACCTTGGCGCAAGAAGACTGTGTATTGTCTGCGACAGTAATCTTCAGGATACTATCAAAACGCGCGCGGTTCGTAGCCGCCTGTTCAGATGTCGTTCTTCACAGACGGGGCCGCCACTTCTCAGTTACAAAGTTGATTTTTTTATTAATATTAACGACATTAAAGGTACACTTTATGGGCAGAGTTAACGGTTTTAAAAAAAATACGACTGCATGTAAAGATTCCCAGATGAATAGCTTCCCATGATGAGAAATATTTTACGGTTGCGATGTCAGCGAATACTGCAAAACCCACACCACCATCACCTTCCACTGTTATAGGTTAGGACTCCTCTGTATAGCAAAATAAAGTCCTGAAGATGAATAACTTCTGAATGAATACTTTGTAGCAAACTATAGAAATTGGCACGTCGTCGTCGTCGTTGTCGTCGTCGTCATCATCATCTTCGTCGGATGAATATAATATACTTAAACATAAGCCGGAACTATATAATTCTGAAGTGTCAATTGGCATCCAAGTTAATGAATCCCTTAGAAAATTCGGGAGAGCAACATTGTGTGGTCCACAGAATACCAACCCCTCTGAAAGTTAGCTTTGGTTGCATAATAATAACAAAAATTAAAATCTCAACCAAACCCCTCTCCTTCCTAATAAAGATTCAAAATCCAAACTACTTTTAAAGATAAAAATAATAAGAACTTGCAAGGAGTCCTCATAACAAAGGATTAAAATGTCACCACTGAAAACTAAAGACCCTGAATCTTGGAAATATTATGAACTTCTGCAAATTGAATCCCGGATTCGTTATGGTTTCTCCTTAAAAACAGATCAACTTATGCAAATTACGATTTGATTTTTCACGGTTGGAAACCCTTATGCAGCCACAAGGGCTATTACGTATTCATGAAATATTTTTGCATTGATATTTCTGTTATCCTTCTATTATAATTCCTCTAGAAACTGTGAACTCCTCAAGTACTGCTGCTCACATATGCCGGGAATAATCGGGAATGGGGTGTGGAACTGAATCGACAAAAACTGGTGCCATTTATTGGCTATGACGAAAGGAGCAATAAAGATCTCTTCATATTCAAAGTAGTGTCATAACCTTAAATGGACCAGGTTTCCTTATTCTAGAGGTAGCGTCTTCTTCCTGCATATGTTTGAGTATGTGTGTGTTTGTGTTTTTAAGTTTACGGAACTTAAATAAAATTACCTCAAAACTTTTAGCAACACTTACCAATAAATGAGTCCTGGATGTCCATTAGAACTTCACTTCTAGATTGGTTTGGGATTTGCACAATACCAAATTGCACATCAGGTCTCAAGTTCCTGTGTTTTTGTTTTTCCTTCTTTTGCATAGAGTTCTTATAGTGTTCACTCAGTAGTGATCAGGAAATGTCTTCTATGCCTGTCAGAACGAGCAAAATGCATTTCAAAATTTCAAAGTCGGAAAATTCAATTTAATCCCAGCTGCATGAAATTTGAAACGAATCGAAGGATTTTCGGCTACAAGGCTTTTACTTGTATATTCGAGAGGATTTCTTTGGTATAGGCACCCCTTTCGCTCTGTCGACGAACGTTTCAATTTCGTTCTTTTGACAAATCCGGAAAATGTTTTAGCTCCACTTGTCAGTGTTTATGCCTTCTGACAATTTAAATTTTTTTTTTAAAATGTAATCCTGAATGGATTCAGTCACAGGGAAGGGTTTTTCGTGAGAATCAATTGCAGTTAGCAGGGAGATGGATATTGTGTAAATTCAGTCAACAATTTATGGTAGTCATCATAAATTTTTTATATGTTTTCTTGAATGCTACAAAGAAATAAAATTCAATTAATTTGCGTCACTAAAATGAAGGACCTTCAAAGTTATTTGTTTGCGAAAACTTTTACCACGAAAGGGCCAAATAAGTTGTAAAATTTTACAATTTTGACACGGCTT
Source organism: Dioctria rufipes (assembly GCA_963924295.1). Classification (NCBI taxonomy): domain Eukaryota; kingdom Metazoa; phylum Arthropoda; class Insecta; order Diptera; family Asilidae; genus Dioctria; species Dioctria rufipes. The sequence goes on from OZ002743.1 coordinate 50,585,219, forward strand.
GTAATTATTTGCGTTAACAGTCAGTCACAAGAGATTCTAGATGATTTACTGGCCTGTAAGCTGGCCAATCACAGATGGGGAGAACTAACCACATACGAGACTTCAAGACAGATTTGGGCCAAGATATATCCTATGAAGATAGAAACTCTGCTAAGAAGAAACCATCATGATATCCGGAATCTTATTGAAGTTATCACTGGAGTCTGCCTCTTTGGTAAACATGAAGAGTGCATGTGAGCTCGATACAATGACTTCTGCAGAAGCTGTACGGACTATGAAGAGGTTATGAGCGTTCATCACTTGCTGTGTGACTTCCTTAACATTGCCAAGCGTAGAAGAAATACGTTTGGTAACTGCTTTTTCTGAGAATTGAGAGAATTAGCAGACAAGGAGTTGGAAGACCTGTTCAAGTTCATTAACCCTTTTGGTTGTTTTCAGCTCATCCTCTAAATTTTTGGAATATGCTCCAGGTAGCGTCCAAATACAGTGGCATCACAATGGACTATCTATGGTCTAAGTGTGGCTGATCACATGTTTTTCCTATGGCCGGGGTCAAATTTACTCGTGCTTATTTATAGCAAAACAAAATTAATTCATTATTGTTTCCTCTCCTAGAGTGGTTAGGCTAAATCTAACCTTTATACGAGTTCATCAATTATTGCATTTGTGGTCAGCTTGCAAACCATATTTGGAGAGATAAGGGTTTGCACGCCGATATGCAAAAATTGTTCTCATAAAAAGGCTAAATTTAGCCTAGTCATTAGCAAGGAAACAAAATTTATGCTCAGAGTTTGAGTTTAGAGGTTTTAATCCTTTTGCTCTAAATCCAGAAATTGAAAGTCATAACTCAATCGTAGGAAAGAAAGGTGTTTTAAGTTCCTTGACCAAAATATACATTGAGATGAGTAAACTATAATGAAATACCGAAAAGATTCAAAGTTTTCTTTCTACTAACACACAACAATCGATTTTTTCGCTTGAAATATCTCAAATGAGATACATGCGAAATAATCAAATTGCAATCGTCAAGCCAAGAAGACGAAAAGAATTAAAAGACCTAAAAAGGACCATGCTGAGTGGTCGCTCGCCTGTCCTGCTGTCCTTCAATGATTTTGATGCGTTTGACATACGCTAGCATTGATAGCCCATAAATAACTCATTTATGACGGTATGAATGGTCACTGCATAGCGCGGCTGATTGCTTTTTCAAGAGTTTGTCATTTCGACTCGTAAAACCACTGAGATGTAAATAATGGGAAGCGATAACAACTCGGAAGGCTGAGCACTATCTCGGCTAGTAGAGTGCTTGCGTCTATAATGCGGCATCAATAACTTGTTATTGTTATTACAATAATTCCGTTGATGGAATTCCCGATATGCCTGGGCTTTCATCAAGAGGGAGAGAGTCTGGTCCTGGTTATTTTCAGGAGCATAAGTTTGCTGGACTTTACGGAAAATGCATTATGTCGATTCGATGTCTAAGGATAGATTTTCATATTTTTAGGAAAAGCCACATTAAATAACTTATATACGATGATATGAGTTGACATTTTAATGTTTTCTCGTTGTTCAAGATTTCCTTGTTATTCTTTCGCCTTTTGTCAACGGAATTGCGCTCTCGTTTTATCTTAGAATTTTTCATTTATTTTTAGACGAGGCTCTTTCAGAGGTGTATAAAATTTTAAGAAGTAGAAAGTATCTGAGAGCAATCGCTACTCAAAAAGTGTTTAAAAGCTTCAGATCATTCTCCTATATTGTCTTACAAGCACTTGTAATTAAATCGATAACCGAGGACCTTTGCTATCCTGTAAATTGTATGTTGGAAATTCCTATATTTAATAAGGCTCATGATTCATGGTTATCTAAAGTAAAAGTAAATCTAAGCGGAGAATTGTTACAGGTGCCTATACACATACGTATGTGCGAGATATTTCATATTTATTTATTTACATAATTGGTATGTACAACAAGATTTACAATCTTCTATATATGTACAATATTAGACATATTCAATTGCATATTACTAAAATATAAACAATATACACAATGGAAGTTATCACAGAACAGGAAATAGCGACAAAGGAGAAAAAAAAATAAAATAAAATAAAGATTCAAATTCAAATTTACTTAACAAACCTAACCTATATATCAAACTACTGTTACCGAGGACACACTCCACCTAGAATCTATCACTAGTAGTCAACAATTCAAATACTTTCTTCCGGAATGCACCAACTATCCACGTCCGCTGAATGTCAACTGGTAGTGAATTCCATATTCGAGGTACATGGACAAAACAGGAACGAGCGCCAGGCAACGTTACAAAACGAGCTATAATTAAATTTAAATGCCTTAGAGATTGGGCAAGCTGTAGGGAAAGCATTGCGTCCATAAGTGAAAAGCGGTATAAGCAGAGTTCTTACTATCCTAAGTTTAGCACTGATTGAGAGGAGATATCCCAAAAGCCAGAGTCTTCTCAAGGCACCATAAACATTATTTAATATTTTCTTAACATGCATGACATATGTGAGTTAAGCATCACACCAAGATTCCTAACACATTTAGAGTGTGGTATGTCAGATGAATTCATAACAACCGGGGGAAAGTCAGTAGGCTCCAACTCCCTCCTGTATATGATTGTATAACTAGATTTCCCGGTATTTAATAATAATTTGCTATCAAAAGACCATACACGTATACATTCAAGGTCCATATTTAATCGACAAAAACCATCCTCCGACATACCTGTAGGGATACTCAGGAAAACCTGCACATCATCGGCATACAGATGCACTTTAGCATCATGTAGAACATTAGGTAGGCCATTTATGTACAGGCTGAATAATAACAGACCTAAGATTGATCCTTGCGGTACACCACATTTAAGCTGTATCGGCTCAGAAACTCGATTTCCAAGATTAACCTGCTGGGAACGTCCCATCAGGAAGCTATTTAGAGTGTTGATAGCAGAAGTAGAGAAACCAAATTCATTAGCTAACTTAGATTTTATATTATTATGACTTACACTATCAAATGCTTTAGAGAAGTCTAGTTGAACAAGAATACTCATATCATCTTTATCAAGCGCCATACGTATATCTGAGCTCACTTTTAATAAACCAGTTTCACAACTGTGATTTCGGCGAAAACTTGATTGCAAAGGTGATAGTAATGAATATCTTCAATATAGTTAAGCATTTGAGTAGCCATAAGTTTTTCAATAGCCTTGGAAATAAAACACAGCAAACTGATAGGACGGTAATCAGATAAAATGCTCGGAGAGTTATTTTTAGGAATAGCAATAACAAAACCTTTCCTCCTATTAATTAATATAGAAATTAGCAGATGTTAAAATTGTATTAAAGATGTGAGTTATTACAGGAAGCACCACAGGTACGAGTAGCTTTAAAAAGTGAGGAGGAATGTTGTCTGGACCAAAGGTTTAATGTTTAATGTCGTCTGGATCTTAGGTTTAAGTTTGAACTTCGATTGCCCTTGAGAAATATTTGTATGGTCACAGATAAATTAGTGATAACTCCAAAATTGAGAATTTTCTATTATAAATGTGATTCCAACTGTTTCGATTTAAACTTTTTTTTTATCTACTATTGATTATTCCATCTTCAATAGAAAATCTATGATGACCATGGTACGTTAGTAATATCTCTGGTGTTTTAACTTAATTTTTGGTCATATCATTTTAAGATCACATACAACCATCCGATCAAATAACTATCTACTTCAAAAATGATTTATCTCATCACTTATCACTAATTGCACAAAAAAAATGTATGTAAGTTTATGGATTCAGTATTCTCGCACGTTTCGTATTCTAATTGTAGTCTTCACGTTTATATATGAAGGGGCCATCCCACACGGGTATTCTAGATGCAGTATGTAAACCAGTATTCTAGGGAAAAGGTTATTTCTTCTCTCGCAACTTTGTACCTTCACGTCATAGTTTTTATAGGGAACAGGTAAAAGAAGCAAAGAGATATCTCTCCAAAGTGTAGAGATTTTTATTTGCTTCGTTTACCTCTTGTCAAGAAAACCGGTTTCCATACTGCATCAAGATTACTCATATGGGATGGCCTAGAAGAGCTGTGAATGACGTGTTCGTTCATTGTGTTTCATTTCAAGTTAAGTGTTAGACAGTGTAAAAGTGCAATTTTGCAAACCATTATCATATGTTAACTTTTAATTAATCAATAATATTTTAAAATTTAATAAACTAACACAATTTTTTAAGTGAAGAATAAAAATGAGTGAGCCCAGGAAGTTCAGACGTAAGTACTACGAATTTGTCCGCCTTAATACCACCCCTTCCGTCCTACTATTAGTAACAATAGAAATTATAAATTTGGCTGATTTACGGACGGACGGACAGCGAAGTCTTAGTAATAAGGCTCCCGTTGTTACCCTTTGGATACGGAACTCTAAAAACGACTGACAGGGGAACCGATTTATTCCCCTCAATTATCCGTGAAAACTTTTTATTGTTTCATTGATTTCTCACGACATTGAAAAATCGTACATAAGAAAATGCGAAAAAGTTTTGATGTAATGCAATTGCATCAGGAAAACTGAAATCTGATATGCAGTCGTCGCCGTCTTAAAATATTAATTTTAAGGCGGCAAGAGAATTTTAAGAACTTTTATTCTTAACGATTCTAAATTAAATCAGAAATATTAGAGGAAACAACAACTGGCTCGTCTGGAGTTATAAACCGGGACCTACCGCATTTCTGGCGACTGCTTTTACTTCTAAGCTTTAAGAAAGCTCTGAGTAGATTGCGTTAACCCCGTGTGAGAATATGACTAGATACATTAAAGGCTGCGAAATAGTGAGCTGCTCTATAGTTATTGGCTGCCTACTCGCACTCGATTTTTGTATCACTAGATTTGGTAGGTTTCTAGTCTCCATTAGCAAATACTCGAGTTCGTTGGTACAATGGAATCTAATGAGGGTTATTACCCCTCTGAATTTACGGGTGAGAACTTCAAAAAATGTAATGAGACCTTTATAACAAACTGTAAGGTTCCCAGATTTACGTTAACACTTGATTTACTCCTTTTCGCACCGAAATGTGTAATTACTATAAGGAATCTATAGGTTGACCAAAAGTTGTCTTGAATTAAAACCTCAAACTTGCTTAGTCTTAAATATTGCGCTCTAATCAATTAAAAATAAAATCGTTGTTTTGCTCAGTTGAGAAAAGTGGGGAGTATAAAATTTATGGATTCATAAGTAGACGTGATTGGGTCTAACTTTCGTTATTATGGCTAACTCGCCTTAAATCTGAAGTAAATAACAGAACAGATATTAGAAAAAATCTCGGGGATATGAAAGTCCCTATCAACCTAGCACCCACCACTCTAACCACCCTGAAGATTTTACTGTCCAAACCCATAGGATGGTATATCGCCCATGGAAACCCCATTTACTTTTCCTATCCCTTTTTACTTATTGTTAAGAAAATATTTTATTAAAGTCTGGAACAATTGTAATTTCGCGCATTCTTACAAAAGCATCAAATCCTTTATTGCCTATTCAAAATCTGATAAAAATGAACTGATGGAAAATATAATCCTTTTAAGAAGTGCCTTTTGTAATTCAAAAGGAGAAAAACAAAAAATAGGCTAGAGGAGCCACCAAACTGGCGCTGTTTGTTTTATTATCATCAGAAAACTGAAATAACGATTTTCTGCATTCATTGAAATATGTTTACGACGGGAAGTAGTACTGAGCCAAAAGAATGGTTTCACTATCTACATAAACACTAAAGGACTGCACATAAACTTGCTGCTCAATTTTTATGGCGGAATCATCTATTTGCACGCTATATCAGACGGAAGCAATAAAAGTGTGAATCCCATAGGTTTGTGAAAGACGCGGAAAATTTACGACGTCGAATGCATAACGAATATTCTACAAGAGATTAAAAAAAAATAAGCCCGAAGTAGTGCCAAGTAACCAGAGAAATAATCATCATAGGAGAAATATGGATGCGGTACGTTAGTCCTGATGAATTAAGCTGAACAATTTGATTTCATAGTGCTGCAGGGATATCTACAGTAAACTTGCTGTGAAGTCTGAGTTATTTTTCCATATTTCGACTCTCTTGAGGTATTAAATTTTGATTTATTATTTACTTATGAAAATATTGCTCAAAATTACTCTAATGAAATTTTTGGAATCGTACATTGACTGCAAAATGATATCCTTACGAGTTTTGGAAACATTGCAATCAAGAAAAAGTACTTCAATTTTCGAAAATTTCACAGGATTCTAGGTCAAGGCTATTGACGTTGATGCTGAAAACGTACTGGTTGCTTCATGGATTTTGAGAACCTCTAACCTAGAAATTCATAATTTTCTTATTTCATAATTTCTCGTTGAAATTCACAGTATAGGTTAGGTTAGGTGGTGGCCATCGTGCGAACTTCTGCCATCAGACTTAATTAGATCATTTGTGATCCATTATGATACCACCTTATTGGGACCCTACCTGGAAAAGATACCTCAGATATAGGAGATTCGCTGAAACTAGCCCCAAGAGTTACTATGCCCCTAAACTCCTTGTCTGCTAGCTTTCCCAATACGCCGAAGAAGTAGCCACCGAGCGAATTCCTCCTACGCTTGGCAAGGTTAGGTCATTCAGACAGCGGTTTCAACCACATCCGCATCCGTACAGCTTCTGCAAAAGTCATTGTATGGAGCTAGCATGCACTCTGTATGTTTAACGAAGAGGCAGTGCCCCATAATAACTGCGATAAGCTTACGCACATCTTTATCGTTCCTCTCCAGCAGAAATTCAGTCCTTCTAGGACAAGAATCTTAAAATCATCCCCATCTGCCCTTTGTTAGCTTACAGGCTTATACGTCTAGAATCCGCTTTATTGATTATAGGGCCCGACCTACAGGCTCCTCTGATAGAAATATGCTCATAGCTGAACCCTTTCTACTCAGGTCGTTTTTCTAGGTATGCAACTGTGACCACGCACACAGCAGAGAATAACTCTGTGGTTAGGCCCAATTTTCCGAGATCACAGCGACACAGTTACACTAGGCGCGATCTAATAGTGCACGAGTCCAAAACTTTGATTTCAGCTTGGCTGTTTATACAAATCCTAATGACTCGATCCCTACCTACAACTTAAGTTTTCCGTAGCAGCCTTGATGCTTTGGAAATGGCCAGAAGCCTCCGCCTGAAATGCACTACAATGATCCGGTAGGCGGTACGATTCCTGTATTCGAAGGAGTGCTGAGTATATTCCGGCTCCCACTCCGACCTTCAGTTTCGAACCGTCCGTCAAGACAAATATATCAGAGAAAATTGCCAAGTGATTACCAGCCTACTCCTCTCTGAAAGAAATGCTAGTTGAGAGCACTTTCTCGAAGCCTAGTCATGGAACAATGTAGTCCGTAGCGCCCTGTATACAGTCTTCAGGACAAATCTGCAGTATTCTGCTGTGATCAATATCTGCTCTTCATCAGCAGCTCAACTCCTTAAGACTTTGTAGCTATACAGTTCCCATGCATGTCGAGGGGCAGGAGCTGGAGAATAATTTCTATTGCTGTTTTTGGTGCTGTTCGAAGAGCTCCAGTAATGCCTAAACAGAGAGCTCTCTGTATTTTATTAAAACTTTTCAGGTGCGTCGTTTTCTCAAGAGCATTTCACCACACCAGAACACCATATGGAAAGTTAGGTTTTATGATAGCAGTGTGTATTTAGGGGTGTGAAAGTTGGTATAATGCTACTCCGTGTAAAAAAGACTAATTCGGTTTCTTCGGGCATTAAGCCCTAGACCGCAACTTACACTGTAAAAAATGTACACAATTGTTGCCAGAAAGCATATGTGTTTTCCCCTAAAATATAGGATATATTCCTTAAAAGGGAGGGAATATTCACTACATTTTAGGGAATATTCCCTACATTTTAGGGAAAAATATCTAAGCTTTGTGGAAACAATTGTGCACATTTTTACAGTTTATAACACAGTTATGAGGAGCATTGCAGGGCTCTGATCGCCGGTAGAAATTTTCCTGAAATTTATACCCTACCTTTGTAAAGAGATAAGAATACCATTAGCCACCAATATCCAAGGTCGGGGTGAAAATACTATTCCTTTTGGAATCCTTTAGACACCCTCCTGCTAACTTCACTGTTACCAAGTTCTGGTTTTATTGTGCGGTTAGGCTTCAAGTCTTAGACCAGTCGTTGCATCCAGGATGGCCTCTAAACTAACATTATTAAAGACTCCCTCGATATCAAGAAATGTAGCTACAGTATCTTCTTTTTTCTTGATTGACTTTTCAACTGCGGCATGTACCACAGTTTCAATCGGTTTGCCTTTTAAGCAAGCGTGCTGTGATCTAGATATCTCGATTCACCTAAACACGCTATCAGTAGACTCTTCCAAGAACATCTCAAATGTTTTCAGAAGTAACGATGTAAGACTGATAGGTCTAAAGTCCTTAACAGCCTCGTGCCCGCTAAGACTTAGGTGAAGATCACTTTGGTTTCCTTCCAGATTCCTGAAAAATAGGAGTGGAGTATGCAGTATGTGGTAGCAATATCATAACCGCATAACTGAATATAGTAGCAAAATCCAGTTTTGAGATAATGGTAATGTAGCTCACAAACTACAAATTATCTTATCAATGTGTGCTTAAAAAAACACCAGCTGTTATTGTTATACCAAAGGGAAAACAAAGTGCAGATAAAACGAAAGGTGAAGTTAAATCGAATTTGAATCCCGCGGAAACAGGTATACAGGTGTCAGGAATTAAAAAATTACATAGCGGTGCGATAATAGTGAAATGTGATAATGAGAAATCAGTGGAAATGTTAAAAAAAGATGTGGAAGGTAAATTAGGTAAGAATTACAGTGTTAATATGTGGAATGGTAGGAAACCAAGAATCAGAATTGATAATGTCATGGAGAAAATGGAAGAAAGTGATATAATTAATAGTTTAAAGAAGCAAAATGATATTTTACAAAATTCCCAAATGGTATTTAAGGCAATGTGGAAAAATAAGTATAAAAGTAAATATAAGAGGCGTGATTCTTATAGTATAGTGATAGAATTAGACCTTGAATGCTTTAATGAAGTGATGAAAGTTGGAAAAATTAGCCTGGGATGGGATAATTGTGAAGTAAGTGATGCAGTATACGTTAAAAGGTGTTATAAATGCTTAGGTTTTAGTCATACGAGTAAAGATTGCAAAGCTGAGAAAAAAATATGTGGCAAGTGCGGCGGGGAGCATGAAAGAGTGGAATGTGAAGCACAATTCTTGAAGTGTGTGAACTGTGTTAGAGCAAATACAGAATTAAATTTAAAATTGGATGTTAACCACTATGCTTTTGACTCTGAATGTCATGTATATAAAAGAAAGCTAAGTGTTGAAAAAAAAAGATGGCTGTAGCAATTAAATAACGGAAAAACAAGCAATGAAGTGATTTTATATTATCTAAATGTGCAAGGTTTTCTAACTAACAAAACGGAATTAGAATTATTAATAAAGGAATGTAATCCAGATCTACTACTTTTATCAGAATCGCATATCACGTCCAAAATTGAAGTCAGCGAGCTAAAGATTAAAAACTAGGAGCTTATTAATTGTAATTCTGATTCTAGACATACAGGAGGAGTAATGATGTTTGTAAAAGAAAAAATTCAATACAGGGTTGCGAGTAGGGATAAGCAAGCGGGTATAGCATGGATTATAAAGGTATATATATGGATAAATAATAAAAAATGGTCAATTGTAGTTCTGTACAGGTCTCCAGGCAAACCTGTTAGTGATTTTAAATCGTTTTATTCGAATTGGTTTGCCCAATCAATGGAGAATGAAAGTAATACTATTGTGACTGGAGATTTTAATATAAATTTTCTAGGAACTGATAGTCATCACAATGTTATAAGAAATGTAATAGCTGATCAAGGTTTAAAGCAATTAGTTACACAACCAACTAGAACAACGAGAGACTCACAAACTCTAATTGATTACGTGCTCACAGTAGTGGATATTATGGATGTATCTGTAAATATTGATAGGGACCACAAAATAACAGACCATGAGACACTCAAAATTAAAATTAAAACTAGAAGAGATAAATCTGATAATAGTAAGACATCAAACATTATAAAATACAGCAAAACTAAATTCGAGAATCTCTTGAATGAAGTTAACTTTGAGAATATTTTCCTCATTAATGACATTGATGATATGTCAAGCTCATTCGATGAAAAGTTGAAATATTGCCTGCAGAGGATGACGGTAAAGAAAATTCTTACACAAAACATTAACTTTCATTGGTACTCACATGAGTTAGAGAACATGAAACAAGGGAAGATAATTGCATATAATAGAGCTATTTACAGTCGCAGCAGGGATGATTGGGATAGGTACAAAGACCTTAGAAACTCGTATAAGAGAGAGATAATAAGAACAAAAAATAATTTCATAGAAAAACAATTAGAAACGCATTCCGGAGACCAGAAATGGCTCTGGAAAGCAATTAAAAATCTTGTTATAAGTAAAGATAAAGTAAGGGATTTTAAGGAAGTCAGATTTGACCAAGAATATATACGCGACCCAGCAAAAATAGCTAACAAGTTTAACATATATTTTATCGAGAGTATTAGAGCAATTAACGACTCTATTCCCACTGTGCAATATACTTTACCAAATAGAATGACACTTTGTAGATTTAGAATGACATACTGTGATACAAAAATGTTCTGTGATATATTGAAAGAGTGCAATAAGAAGAAAGACTACAATGGCCTAGACTGTGATATAATCTTCCAATCAATAGAAATATTGGGCCCGGTGTTATTAAAAGTTATAAACTTATCGCTACAGACAGGTATCTTTCCTAAAATTTGGAAAGAATCGATAGTCGTCCCAATTGAGAAGGTACCTAATACAAGTAATTGTGAGGAATTTCGTCCGATAAACATGCTGCCCGTACAAGAAAAAATCCTGGAACGACACGTAGCTAACATGCTTGTGCAGTACATCGAATCCAATAAATTATTAGCAGAAGAGCAGTCTAGTTTTAGAGGTGGACACTCATGTGAAACAGCCCTTAATTGGATAATATTTGACTGAAAGAAGGAACTGGATGCCGGTAATGCTGTTATAGCTGTATTCTTGGATTTTAAACGAGCCTTTGAGACCATAGACAGACAAATCTTGTTACAGAAGCTTTCAATGCTTGGAATAGAGGGAGTGGAATATAAGTGGTTTAAATCCTATCTATCAGAGTGATCACAGAGGACTAAGGTGAATAACATATTCTCAGAGTCAGTCGAAGTTAACCTTGGTGTACCACAGGGTTCAGTGCTAGGTGTGATTCTGTTTCTATTATATATTAATGATGTCAATGATGTGATTAGTTATAGCAAAATGTCGTTATTCGCGGATGACACCTTAATATACATAAGTGGTAAGAACATCCATAATATGTGTACTAATTTAAATCCAGACTTAGAAAGCATTAACAACTGGTTAAAGATGAACAAATTGAAGTTAAATATTGCAAAGTCTAAATATATGAAGTTTAATTGTATTGATAGTATTTCTGTACATATAGATGGAATTAATGTTGAATGTGTGGATAACCTTAAATATCTCGGTATTGTATTAGATAATAAACTGAAATTTAAAGAACATGCTGACTATATATGTGGTAAAATCGCCAAAAAAATCGGGTTTTTACGTAGAATTAGAAGAATGTTAAGTGTGAGGAATGCAATTATGTTGTATAATGCATTGGTTTTGCCACACTTCCAATATTGTTCAACACTATTATATGCGAGCTCGAATGAAATAAAGGAACGTCTGCAATTATTACAAAATAAAGCTATGCGCATGATTTTAAAATGCAATTTGTACACGCCGATCCAGTATATGTTGGAGACCCTACAATGGATGAATGTAAGGCAGCGATTGACATATAATGCAATGGTTTTCATCTTTAAAATCAAGCATAACCTACTTCCGGCCTACTTAAGTAAAAATGTTGAATATGTATCTCAAGCGCAACCGTACAATTTAAGGCAAAATAACAACTTTAGGCTAAGAAGATGGAACAAGAGCAGCACACAAAATTCTTTGATGTATAGGGGACTACAGTACTTTAATAACTTGCCAACCGAATTGAAAGCAGAGCACAGAATACATTTATTTAAATTAAAGCTAGCTGAATTTATTAAAAATTATTATGATAATGTTTAAATTTTATTTATTTTGTATAAGCGGTCAATTGAATTAAAGTAAATTAAAATAATTAACTCTTAAGAACTAAGAATTATAAGTAATTGAAATGTTATTAGAAAGTTCTTTAAACTAATAAATATTACTACTACTACTACTAATTTTATGTCTAAAATCCAAAAATATGAGCTTTCTCGTCTTACCCTAGAGTTTAGTATCAATAATTTTTTCATAATAATAAAAAAAAAAGCGTAGTGTCTCGTGAAAATTTTATTTTGCCTTTAACTTACGCGGTACCCACATTAATAGTCTAGCGGTTATGCAGTATCATCGACGATATATATAACCATAATGATCAGTCGAGATATTTCGATTTATAATAATATTCAACATTTTTTCAAGCAAATGTATGCACCCACCGAATTCAAAGCACGAAGCACTTTAGACCATATCATGAATTTTAATATTATTTGCAGGATTTTCTTGCTATTTGAGCTGATTTCTGTAAATGTTTAAACAAGTTTTTCTATTCTTTTCGGATTTCAGACTAAAATCTGCCCAACTGCGAGGCAACCACTCTACTCTTACTCAACCATATCAGCAAATATGGTTTTAAATTTCATTTCGCATGACTGAACAAATTTGAGGGCCAAGATTCGATCAAATTGGATTGAATCATAAAGGGATACCACACATAATTCTGCAATTTCTTCTGCCATTAGTAAACTTTCCCGAAAGCAAACAAAGAAAATTGAGCTCACCTTTTCGTAGGGGAAGGAAGAAAGATTTCTTAACTCAATTTGCCTTCTGGACTGAAATTGATATGTGTGTTGAAGGACAGACGAAAATTCAATTTGTCCATCCGCAAACTTTAGTCATATATAGTCTACAACAACTATTGTTAAGGGGAGGACGAAATTTTAGAGTTTTAAGTCTCCAAGGCACAGTAATCCCATATCTTGGTTGTAATTGACTTAATTCTATATCTTCCCTCCCAACAACAAGACATCATAATGATGACGGATGCTTTCGATAGGTGGTCTAATTGAATGTCGTCACCGATTTAGAATTCTGACAATTTCACATTAAATCCCATGATAAGTCATACGCGTGTCAATTTATCACTTTTCAACGAACAAACACTTTTTGGTAAAAAAAAAATAAACGAAGAGAAGAAAACAGGAAAAAACAACATTTACATGATTATTTGCGATTTCTATGGGATGGGAATCAATCCCCACAAAAAACCAAGAAAAAGGAGAAAAATTTCGCCCCCAAATTGTTTTATTTCCAGTCCACTAAGCATTTGACAAATGCTGAGAGCAGTTTCAATCCATTGTATCCTGACGTGACCATCCGTCAATTTCCCGATACAGAAGCAATGACAGCACACAAAAAATGCGATAAATATGGAATTCCGAAAAAAAGCTACTCTCCCCCGTATGGTTGTCGTCGGTGACTTTTTGGTAGTGCGAGAAAAATGAACCCAAATTTAATAAAGATAATCCAAGGGAGTTGCTGGGGTGGAAGATCGGACGTGGATTTGACACATCCGTTGCAAAACAGGATTTAGTTAAGGACAAGTGCTGATTGCTGTGCAGGATATTTTTTCTACTATTGTGATAAGATTTTAGGTAATTGCATTTATGATATTCGTACAAAAGGACCTTTTATAGGAGCGTGACGTGAGTCATTTTCAGGCATTCAGTATCGAGCTTAGACTTGAGGTCGTTTAAATGACATTTGTAGATTTAAAGAATTCTTCTTCTTCCTTTATTTTTTTCGCTATCTTAAATCTCTTAGGTGGTATGCACAATTCACATGTTGGTAACGAGAAGTATTCCTGAATGTATGATTGCACAAGTTCTGTTACGTTAATATTTACAAAGCTCAAGATTTCAAATGAAATATCTAAATCAGATAAGTATCGAATATACTTGTAAAATAAATATTTATTAGATCTAGATAAAATTGACTCATACATGCTGTAAATTAGTGATATATTGAGGAACGAGGCAGATGTCGTGGAGTATACAGAAACAAGATAATATTATCAAAGTAGTCAAGAGTTCAGAGCAATTTATCACCCTTTGTATCCAGTTAAAAGTCCAAATAACTCTAGAAAGAGTTTAAGCCTATCTGCATGGTTTTCGTACTACAGGACTATTTCAATGAAGCCAGAATCTCCCATAGGAGAGCCATGGCGACGTTTCTATGTCGGTTCAACCATTTCCGAACTATTCTCCCACACCGTGTAAACCAAGTTAACTACATTCCATAAAAAAACCACTGGAGATACCTTGTCAACCGTAGAAAGCAGTACTTGATTTTTTTAGAATGAATGTAAAAAAATAATAAAAATATTTTTCCAATCCACTGATAGCACCCAGCCGTAAGAGATATTTTCAAATGAACAAAAAAAGGAAAATTATCCAGAAAGGAAAAAAATATACACAGGACCTTAAAACCAAATGTGCACAATTCTCGTCTCTATAGACTGAAATTCACAGAAAATAATTTTAAAGAATATAATGCATTGAAAATGCAGAAAATAATCGAACTTTTCGACCCAGTGATCAGAGAGGTCTCATCAGTGTGGGTATCTCTGACCGCCTACCACAGAAGTTCGATAATAGAGGTGACACAATTGCCCATATAAATACTTTCCCCTTGTCACTATAAGGCACTGGATAAACCAAGTAAAACTTGTAGGTAGAATAGTCGAATAGTTCGATTTTTTTCTTCTGCATTTTCAATGCATTATAGGAAGTCATTGAAATTACGTTCAGTGAATTTCAGTCTATAGAGACGAGAATTCTCCACCTACAAGTTTTGTTTGGTTTTTTCAGTGCCTTATGGTGACAAGGGGAATAGTAACCCAACTTGAAAATTGCATTCAGAAATCTTTTGCTACCATATGTGTCACATTTGCTTTTAATAAAAAGTATTTATATGGGCAATTGGGTGACCCTATATCGAACTTCTATGGTAGGCGATCAGAGATAACCATACTGATGAGACCTCTCAGATCTCTGGGTCTAAAAGTTTGATTTTTTTAAAAACCAAACACCCAGAGGTCTTTTTATTCCTTTGTATGCACCCATATGCCTCATTTTTTCAGCGCTGTCACAAGATAGGACTGGAGCAACACCATAGCGGGGAACTCACAGAGCAGCCTTCTAATCCAAAGTCACAAGCGGTACAGCATGCAGGAGACGCAAGCAAATCTCAACCTTCCCACTACCGCCATAGTTATGGTACGGACTTATTTCTGGCCACTTAATTCCACGCAGTGTAGTGAAGCTCATCATTACACGAGTTATTGGTACCACTCATTCCAGTCACAGAATGGGGGCTTATAAGCTGCAAGACTCCAGGTCTAATGCTTTCATACTGGGTTGCGTCCTGACTGTCATAGGTACAGTAAGGACCCCAAACTATTCAGAGTGCCTTATTTAAATTATTATCGCTTGCTAGTCACAGACGAGTCTCGAACCTGCTCATAATTATTTTTCAGTCATATTCCTAGTTTCGAGGATTTATAGTCGAGCTCACATTCGACGGAAACATATCAAGACTTCTCAACGTATTCTGATCGTATTGGAAAGCGAGTATATATTCAGCAATAATTCAGTTCTGATATGCTTGAAGACATCCAGCGAGTGAGAGCTTTATATAGAGAAAGGACTAAACGGAAACTCCTCGATAATTGTCTCATATATCCATATGAAGAACTATGGAAGGCTCTACCACTTCACATCGATGATATTACTTATAATAGAAACTTCACAAAGTGCACATCAATATTTAGCAAAGTTTCTAAAAGTTGTTTGCCATTTTCTTGATGGATTTATAAGTTTTGTGGAATGAGTGGTGAGGTAACTGCTCTCTATATCTCAAGATAAATTTTCAAATTTAATTAAGAAAATCTTTGAATAATGCAAGCAGATAACCTGAATAGTTTTAATGTTCATTTTATGACGTCGTAATCAAGTCATACTAATTAATTTCTTGAAACAATAGCAAAAGTATCCCTATTCTGGGTACCAGCAGCAACAGCAGCAGCAGCAGAAGCAGCTTTCCTGGGGTAGATAATACTGCAATTTCATTACCTTTACTTTATTGTCGAACATAAAAAAGATTAACGGACTTTTACTTAACATTTTACAGCAGAAAGCAATTAAATTTTAAAAATGGCGTCGAATGTCATTCTTTGCGGAATTCCATTATAAATTTCTACAATGACCTAGGTGATTCTATAGATTCGAATGAAATCTGGCTATGTCAGCTAAAATCAATGCTTCCTTGTACTTTGTGGGATTTTCAATCATCAGTTCTTAGCTTATCCTTTTCCATGTTTCTCTGACATAAATAACGCAAATAAATTGCATTGTTTATTCGATGCACGTGATCCCATTTGCTTACAAGACTTAATTTTATTATGCCACAGGGTAAAGGATTGTCGACGAAACCCGGTAATGTAAATACAAGACAAATGTGCGAATGCTTGTGAAGAGTTCTCAACCTGTTTCCAATTTCAGCAACACTAATCCTCCGTAATTTGGCATAATCATGGACATAACCGTAAAAGTTACGCCTGCACACAATGGCATTAAATTTTACGATAGTGCTAGAAAAGGGCTCAGATGTGCACTTCGGTCCAAAATTTGATTAAATGGCTCCTGGTTGCTGCTGCCACAGAGCACAGTCAGCTCCGCGCGCACTGTTCCAATTAAAGTTTGAAAACTTCTGCCATAGTTACATGAATCCTGCTGAATCCTGTTGCCGTGAGTGAATTTACAAGGCTCGCCCCTCCGCCTTTGATACCCCAAATTAATAGTATTTCTCAAATTTTTCTGCTTAGTACGCCCACCACAACCGGGAATATTCCTATGCATCCGTTCGAATAGCGAAAGGGGAAAACTTTCAATCTGCACTTTATGTCCAAACTCAAGCGTGTCACGGTAAACCCTAATGTCAATCATTACAGTCAGAACGTTTGCATTTTCGCTGAAATCCTGGGAAAGGGGTTGACGAACAAAATCCCCTGTAACGCTCTGTAACGAGACGGGTAGTAGCTTCCTACGCCAGGCAGGGTGACTTCTGTTTCAGAGCGTACAAGTGCTCGCATAAAACTCAGAATTCAATTTTCCTGCACAGGAATTGCCCATTTACGATAAAATGTTGGAGGCTTTCATGTGCTTTAGCACTGGGTGATAGGTGCTGGCTGTTATGAATCTCTACAGGCTTAAATGGAAATATTCCCTGGTGCCTGGCAATTTTGGACTCGGGAATGATTTTTGTTTATTTTATAGTGTCTCTGCGTGAATTTCGAAATTGTTTCAGCGGGATTCTATTTTTTTTTTAAAGCATAAAGGGATTATGACGGTTTTTTTCCTTCCTGGTCAAAGTGAATGTTAACAAAAATGTCATCATGTGAATTTTCTTTATAATATCCTCCGTAGTTTGACAGAATCTGAGGCATTTGACTCATTGTTTAAACTAAACTTCGATTTAAAGTTATCTGGGTACGTGAAAAAATGTTGTGCATGTTTTGGGCACCCTTTTTAACCGAATTCTGAAATTATGTAATGATTTTTTGGGCTAAAGTTGATGGGTTCAAAAAGTTATGGAAAATAATTCAATAGTGATTGTACGGCGCCCTTATATGGGTAGTATTGATAAACAGGAAATTGGCCAAGGTAGCTATCTTTTGATCCATTAAAAGGACACAGAAATTATTAGTATCGATATGTGAGTAACCTGAGTGAGCTGAAGTGATCGGCATAAATGTACATACATAGTTATATGTAGTTCGGATTAGTACGTTATATTAAAATATCTTGTTGTCCATAAAGACCGGATCACCATAGATAACACTCTATGTAAACCGTGATGTAGCCAGTGCTATTTTAACTGAACGAATCCATACTAAGGTTACAATGGTGCAAACAAAGTTATTAGTAAATCAATTGAATACCAACCAAAATTAAAAATTTTAAAACCATTATCTAAAGCACAATCGATCTTCTTTATTTATCGTTAGACCTATTGTGCATGGAATTCTTGAATATCATTATCAAATCGTACTTCAATTCAACATAATTTCTGTCATCTCGCGATCAAACTATCGGCTAAGAAAATAGCTCTTCCACTGTGTGCTTGTCCGGACTTTGCCCGGAGTAGGCTGGATACCCTTGAATCTGTCATTTTATCTAGGGATGAGCTGAAAAACTTGCCTAACCTAGACTTGATGCGCTTTATTAAGAGGACAGGAAGGTTTTGATGAGAAGATGTTTAGCTGGTTGGTACAATGGGTCGCCTTGGCTTCTGTACTTGGGATTCGTTGAATGCTTTAAAAAAACAAAAAATGCAAATAGCTTCATTTCTAAATCCACGATATAAGGATCTACGAGATAATTACTGTAACAGAAATTAGCGAAATTCATTAATATTATGTAATGTGTAGTATTGGTAACTTATAGTCTACTGTCGCCAAAGAAATTATTATTTCTAAAACGGAATCTTTAGATGCTGCTGCAGTCAGTGCGATACAGACCTAGATTTTATTTTATTGGTACTAGAAGAACGCATCTTATATGGTATCTTTTCTATAAATTTATCGAAAATTATTGATCGATAAAAGCAAACACTCGATCAGGTCGAATGCATGAATAACCAACCACGGGAAGAAATTTAATTCCCATGTTCTTAACATTTCGATGGGTCCGATAATTCTTCCCAACTAACAATTTAGTTTGGAAAGATGTTGGCTCAACCCGTTAAGAAGTCCGAATTTTTAATGGACATGACCCATATTGGTCAATTAGGGGGATTAAACCACATTTCTTGTAAAATGTCTACCATTCTTCAGCTGTTTTTTTTATATATACTGGGTGGCACAAAAGTGATGACCCTATTTGGTTCAGCTACAACTTCTTTTCTAAATTAGAAAACTAGATTTAGTTTTTTATATATGTATATTTATGCCATGAAATTTTGTCGCATTAGGATTTGAAGGTGATGTCTCTTAAATGGTGACCTCCAGAGTTGATGCACATTTCAGCCCTATCTATGACATTTTCCATAACTTACGGTAACACTTCCTGCGATATGTTCCTTATTTCTTGATGATTTTTTTCTTTTATAGCCTTTGGATTTTTCACATACACTCGTGATTTCAAATAACCCCAAAGAAAGAAGTCTGGACAAGTCAAATCAGGTGATCTTGCAGGCCAATGCAAATTGCCAAAACGAGAGATAACACGGTCTGGAAAAGCGTTCCTCATTAAGTCCATAGTGTCGCGCCCGGTGTGTGCTTTGGCGCTGTCTTGTTGGAACCAGATGTGCTTTAGCCCTAATTCATTCAAACTTTGTATCAAAAACTCACGTAACATGGTTCTGTAGCGCTCGCCATTGACAATTATCGCATTACCTGCAGCGCCTTCGAAAAAATAGGATCACAGACGTCACACCATAAAGTAACTTTTAGTGGGTGTAAAGGTGTTTCTTGAATAATGCGTGGATTTTTAGTGCCCCAGAACCGAGTATTCTGCTTATTGACATGCCCCGAGAGATGGAAGTGCGCTTCGTCACTCATAAATAAATTTGAAAAAAAAAAAATCATCCTCTTCAAGGCTGAGGTTTATGACGCGCTGGCTGTACTCTAGACGAGCTCGGTGGTCAGTAGCCAACAGCTGAAGAATCATATGAGTTTTATACGGAAACATATTCAAGTCTTTGACCAAACTACGCTACAGAGTCCGCCTGGAAATGCCCATTTGCGTCCCACGTCATTTCGTTGATGTTTCTGGACACTCTTACACATTTTCGCGCAAAGCGTCGATATTTTCGGCTGAACGGATTGTTCTTGGTCTGCCAGACTTGGGTCTATCCAATGTTGCGCCAGTTGCTTCGAGGGGTATGGTAAAGCGTCGCATTATGCGACCAACCGGTGCCGGATGGTGGGGAAATCTTCGAGGAAATTCACGTTGTGTTTTAATCACTGATGAATTATTCCGTAAAACATTGATACGATTTTTCCACGTTCTTGGGGAGTATAACCGTCCATGTTTATTTATAGTAATTTTACATATGTTTACTACACTATTTTTAATATCAGAATGACAGGAGATGTCATTTAAAAAAAAATGTAAGTAAAATCTATAGTGCCAGTACTTATGCGCCACCAAGTATATATAATTTTTTTTATAATTTTATTTTAATATTTACTTTTTTAATTTTTTTTTATATATTTAAATTATAGCAGTTATTCTTAAGTTTATGTTTATAAAAAAACAGCTATACAGGGATTCGAACACATTACATATAAGCAGACAGACTGGTCTTGGCTTAAGTTTAATGTAGCTTAATGTTTCTAGTTACTAAGGTTATTGCCTTACATATAGTTATGTAAAAAACAAATTAGATCCTTAGCCATGGCTCAGAGTTACTACAAAAATTTGAAGGGAATTTAATAATACTGCGTAAAATTTATTAAATTTACTACAACTAATTTAACAGTATTGTAATTACCATGAGCATAGTCAAAATAACCCCCTGATTCTATGTAAGAGATTCCTTTTTAAGAGATATGGTATTCTATTGAGAAATATTTCTTACCATAAAAGCTCCTCACAGAGGTACGCCTAAATCTCTTATCGTGATAGTCGCAGAAATTTTTTTGTTTCTAATACCGAAATTTTGGATAAAAATGCTGCAAAGTAATTTATATAATTCGTATATATTACATAAATAATATACAAGTTTGTGAAATATAAAATAATTATGCAATATGGGCCGTGCACAGAGGATAGCTCTGAGGAATATGACGGACGACGTGTATCTGTTTGTTATTTCTGAGCCTGTGATTGAAATGACATAGCCTTACGATAATCTACATTATACGAAAATAGTATATCGTCACTTTAAAGTTTTGGCAACTATTAATTTTTTTTGCTACAGGTTTATACAAAAATTGGACGTAACGACGGTTGTGGAACTCTTTACCTGCGATTTAGGTATTAAAATAATAATTCAATTATCATTAAGTGCTGTGAATTTATCATACAATAATCAGTAATTGTATCTTAACTAAAGACGCACACAATTATCCTCAATAATCACACAAGGAACTACAGCGTAGTAATATTATTATGATGACATGTCTGGGCACAAGTGTAGCAAAATTCACGTGCTTCGTGCTAGACGCGTGTGGGTTGGCCATATTGCCATCATCGGCTCGCTCAAAATTACTTCTTCTTTCTTGCAAAGTGAATTGTCTTTAACAGCTGGGCGGACTGAAAAGGAAGTGCTCAGATTCTCCAAAGCCTCTTAACCTCTTAAAATCAACGTATGTCCAAAAAATACTAATTCTGACAGAATCTTTTACTTACTAAATTTAAGAGGTTAAGAGATCAATTAAGAGTCTCTTATATAGAATCAGGGGGTTAGTCTACTATTAGATATTTACAATATATACCTTTTAAATATTATCTGGCTGCATAAATTATCCTAAAACATTAAAAAAAATGTAATGTAGTAAAAGTTTCCATAAAGTCAATCATAACATGCTTCTTTAAAATTTAGTTGTTGGAATCACAAATTTTTATTTAAGTGAAGGTCCAGCCAAGACAAAGTTTGATAGCGAGGGCACTTTTGTAAGTCAAACACATCCACTAAATCAAGAGAGAGAATATATTAAAATTCGGTAAGTAAGAAAACATTGCAGGTCCAAAATTGTTTTTTGAAATGGAGTGCAGGATGCGAAAAAAATTTGTAACTGCTTATTACCTTTTATCTACAATATATTTCGGGTTTGATGTTCTAATATAAAATGATATAGTACAAAAGTTCTTTTATTTAAGTTAGTCAAAATGCTACAGCAATGGGGACAAGACGATATTATTATTATAATTTTGTACTATCGATATGCTCAAACCTCCGGTGTACCCCAAGGCTCGTTTTTTGGCCATTTCTCTTTTTATTATATGTTAATTATCTCCCCAATGAATTATGCTCTTCGTCCTTAATCTATGCCGATGATATCAACATTTATTGAATTATAAATGCTAAATCCGATTACTAATACTCGCAAAATAACTTTCTCTTGGTGTAATAAGAATCAACTATCCTTAACAAATACAAATGTACCTTAAGAAAACAAATCACATTATACTGCGAAGTGGAGGAAGGGGCCATGACCAGCGACTACGTTAGCAAATAGTCTGAGCGACTATCTGCTAAGTCCAATAAGCTGGCGCGTCTGGAGATGAGAGGGGTTGAAGAATTTCTTCGCCTGCCTGATGCCGTAAAAAAAAAGTCTTTTGGCGATAGTATCTGTTCGAGCTTCTAACTCGCTAATGTTAACCTGCTCGAAAATACTGAGATGACCCACCCTGGAGGAAGTGCGCTCATCTGGCCTTTTCTTTCGAAGCATACTAGCTGGTACTTCCCTCTGAATAAAGAGGTAGAGAGGCTGTAAGCCAAAAATGGCTTCAAGTGCACGTTGAGGGCATGATGTAAAGGCTCCAGCGGCGCCTAAACATGCCATCATTTGCACCTTATGAAGGGTTCTTCTGGTGGTTGCCTGTAATGTTTTAGGTATCACACATTTGCCTCATAAGAAATATGGGTCGGACTATGCCTTGGAAAATCCATAAGGTCATTTTGGGTTTCAGACCCCACTTTTTTCGAAAAGCCTGTGGCAAGAGTTGAATGCCCACATGACTTTGTTAGTTATCATTTGTATGTGGGGATTGCATGTAAGCTTGCTATCTAGAGTTACTGCTAGATATTTTGCTTCTTTAAAATATTCTATTAAAACTCCATTTAACTTAGGAGATGGGATATGAAGACTTCTTTTCCTAGTAAAAGGAACTAGAACTGCTTCACCTGGGTTTATTGATAATCCTATATTCTGGCACCATCTAATAATGATGTTAGAAGCAGTTTGCATAAGCTTTGGTAAAGCTGATTCAAACTTTCCTTTAACACAGATGACAATGTCATCAGCATATCCTTGGGCCTTAAAGCCGGCCTCCTGGAGTAAGTTTAATAGCTCATCAGCAACTAGAAGCCATAGAAGTGGTGATAAAACCCCGTCTTGTGGGCAGCCTCTAGTGGCCATGATTGTTGTGGATTCGCCGTAGATGGTAGCTGTTGTGCAGCATTTCTAAAGAATGTTGCCAATCCATCTGACGATGCAGGTTTCTATGCCTCTATCTTCTGATAGCCTCGTGATCGAGTCAAAGAGAGGTTTTTGTTTTGTCCTTGACAGGAATGTAGAAGAAAGGAATTTTAAGAACCGCCTCGTCCATTGTTTTCTCCTCCTGTATTTATAATTTGATTTAGAATCCTTAAAAATAAAAGTTCTTAAAATTCTTCTATTCTCTATCTTTGACCGACACTAACAAGTGTGGGTTCGATTCCCATCAGGGAAAAATAAAATAAAATTGATTTTACAAATTTATTTGTGCGCTTTCATCATTACTGGTTAATGCCAGCTGAAAGCAGAACGTAGCTTAGCAGGCTAATTACAAACTAAGAAATGCTAGAGGATAAATCATCTACCTCGTCAGCTCAGCGGTAAAAGCAGTCGCCCGGCAAGCGCAAGGTCCCGGTTTCATATCCCGGACGAGGCGGTTGTTTTTTCCTCTTGCATTTATTATTTGATTTAGAATCGTTAAAAACAAAAGGTCTTAAAATTCTTCTATTCTCCATTAAAGGGAGTGTTATCGAATGGGCCTTGCATGTCCAAAAGGAACATATAAGGACCTCCTTTTCCTGTGAGGCTTTCTCGATAGTCTCTACCAGACTGCTGAGAGTATACTCGGTAGATTTTCCTGATGGGTAGTTATATTGCTTGGCATTGAGTGGACAGCTTTTGAGGGACGTCGTCCATATATATTTGTCTAATATATTCTCTAGAGTTTTCAGGAGAAATAATGTCAGACTGATAGGCTTGTCTGATTGTGCCTGGTTTTTTATCCGATTTCGGAATAAAACAACCTTGATTAGTCTATTTGCCTTGGGGATGTATATCGTGCACAGACTGGCACTAAATATCACGGTGATAGAGGGTTTGGTGTGATGCAGCGATTCTTACAATAACGACAGAAATATGCCATCACCTTCAGGAGCTTTAAAATGTTCAATGACCTTGACAAACCATTTTACTAACAAAACTTTTTAAACCCTGGGCTTTTTGTTAAGGTGCGATAGGCCACTTAAACAGCTCTCTTCGCATAATACTATGTATAGTATCCTAGTTAGATCCATACTAGAGTAGAGTACGTTTCCCCAAATCTGGAGTCCTTTCTTACAATATACAGAAAAAAATCAAGAGTATTCAATCAAGATTCACTAGTTATTTGCTTTTTGAATTTGCATATACAGGGTGTTCCTTAAATGTCTTTAATCTTTTAAGGGGACGTAAGTAGAGGTCATTTGGGTCAAAAAGGTCTAGATACTTTTATATCGAACTCCGCTGGGTTTTCGAGTAAATCGATAATATCGATTTTCGAGATTTTACATACCTCTTCTGAGTAATTTCGTTATAAGTTCTATTGTAATTAATGGATTGTGACGTTCAAACCTTTATTTGAAAGAACACATATTGGCCTTCCTAAGAATGTATAATAAGTTATAATTGTGACTTCAATTATTAAAAAAAAAAAAAACAGTTTTCTCTACAATTTTTTTATTTCACCAAAATTTTTGTCGCGCTTCAGTGTACATTTATTCGAAATATCACCATTGTACGAACTTGGCAAAACTATGAAAAAATTTGCGCATAATATCCCCTTTCCAAAATGACCTCCCTAAGTCCTATCAACAATAACAATCAAAAGTTATAAGCAAACATTTTGGAAGATGTGCCCATCGAGGTAATCTTCAGTTTTTTCGTAGCATTCTATCTCCTCCTACAGTTTTTAACCTACGACAACCATTTAAATGTCATTGGACGGGAATCTTAACTGGCTATTAGATAGGGTACTTTTCGATTTCGAAAATGGAGGGGGTAATTTCGAAAAAACACTTTTTTACCAAACTTGATATTTACGTAGAATTGGTTATTCCACATCTTCATTTTTGCGGGAGGGGCAAGCTCTGGGAGGGGCGGTGGTTCAAAGTTGCAAGTTTAAGCGATATTATCGATTTACTTGAAAACCCAGCGGAGTTCGATATAAAAGTATCCAGACTTTTTTGACCCAAATGACCTCTACTTTCATCCCCTTAAAAGATTAAAGACATTTACGGAACACCCTATATAGATTACGATCACAGAATAGCTAGATATTCCATGCTATCGTTAGAAGAACGTCGTTGTTATCTTGACTAAATATATTTATTTAAAATTTTTCTCGGTTCTACTGCTTCATCTCAGTCATTATCTAAACTAAAAATCAAATCTCCTAGTCGCGTCACCCACTAACCCTTAACATTTTACATAGATCCACCCCGCATAAACTTACGATCCAAATCCCCTTTGGTTAGAATTCAAAAGGACCACAATTTGCTTTGTGGTTTTTAAACGCAACCTTTTGGATGAATTAGATATGGTAATTAATTTTTCTATTTTAAATTCATCTGTTTCATCTTTCCTTTCTTGTTTTCTTCCTTCCCTTTCACTTGTTGTATAATATATTCGGTTTGCTTCTATGCCCTTTTTATTTGATACTTTTTAACTTATTTTTTCTGTTTATTTGTTATATTTTTCCTTACTTTTTATTTCTGTTATCTTTATTTATATAATCTTAATTTCGCTTAATATTAATTATTAATTTATTACTGACCTTCTTTGTATTACATGTACTACATGTATTATATTTCTATCATTTACATTATGCTTTTCCTTTGAAATTATTATTTTGTATTTCTTATACTTAATTATGTTATTTTGAGCTACTTCTGTATATTATTTTGTAGTACTTGTTCTTCTTCTTTTAAGTTCTAGTTTGCATTAGTTTAACGGTAGTAAGTGGATTTATCTGTTTACTGTTGCATTAAACTTTTAAATAAATAAATAAGAGTAAATAGTGTAAATAAAAATATAAATTTTTACAGATACCATCAGAAAAACCTCTTTTTATGTCATTGTTTGCAGCATTTTCCAAATTCGATACTCGGACTCCTAAATAAAGGACACAATAGACCAACTCTTGTCGCGGTGTCCTCATAGTTCTGGTTCTTAAATTATCATTTTTTAAAGCAAACAAATTCTCTCGCACAGCAAATAAGCACTAGTCGAAAAATTAATGTCTCACAAAGAAAATTTCAAAATGAAGCAAATTGCAAAAGTTAGCCTTTGTTAAACAACATAAGAAAATAGATATGCAAAATACTTAAATTCGGGTACGCATTCTCAAACATTCGGGAAATTTATTTAATGTTCAGGACCAGTATATATATCTACAATAGTAACATGTGCTTTAACTAATAAAAATTGACTAAGTTACTTGCAACATATAGTTCTCATAAGGATCCCTAGAATTACTGCTGCCTCCGTGATAGAACATCTATTTATAAGCTTGAGCGATATACATAATATCTATATACATTTGCAGCAAGCAAACAAACCTTATTTAAATTTAACAGTTTTATAATCCCTTTATAGGTTTAATTTTCCTATGAGTAATTTTACGAGGCTAATTCTTGCTCAACCGTTCAAGAATAAAATAACTTCGTTCCCTTCAAGTCAGTCATGTCGAATATAGAAGTCATCCTGAATCCTTTTTAAGGAAATTTACTACTCTCCAAACAAACAGTAAAAACTATAAAACTCAATGTGTACCACATGTGACCTCCATCCAGACATTGTGCGATAACCTTTTCTGTCCTGTTGGTTGTAAATAAAAATGCAAACAAGGCGACGACCATAATGCCTCAAAATAATTCGCCATTATTCGCTGTTTATTTGTCCTTCTCAGGGGGGGCCTCGAAAACATTCTGCAAATTTCTAATACTTAACAAACGATAAAAATGTTTAAAAGCCGCAATAAAATTTGGTAGGCACCTGCTACTCCAATTAAGAAGTGTTGAAGAGTCTTAAAGAAATTCACTCCCCCACACCGGTATGGCCCCCTACCCAACCCCAATCTGTCGAGAATCTTAATTAAGAGGGGTTGAAGCTTTTGTGACAATCGTTACAGGGTTAAGGAAAATTTCTTTTAACTTCCTTAAGTTAATTGAAGTAGCAGAAGGGTTAATACCTTGACAATGTCATTACGGTCACAAAAATGATAAAATTTAAGCGTTTTTCAACGCAGAAGACGATCCTGTCTGGTTCGTTAATAGGTTTCGTGATAACATGACGGAAATTTAGAAGGAAGGATTTAAGAGGATCTGGAGGAATCTTATCAATATTCTATTCCTTTTAAATTTGTACCAGGAAATTTACGTAATTAAAGTTATTAACGAAAAAGTAAATTAAATGCAAGTTTTCTGCTTGTCGTACCCAACTTACTGAGATGAAATTAAGAATTCAATTTACTGCTTATTTCATTTTCTTCTGATATTGAAATACTTGTGATATAGGTAACTACTAGTATATTGCGAAAATCTAATTACATACAGCACTCAAAAAACAAACTGGGAAAAAATTTCCGGCATGAAATTCGGCAAGCTAAATTAGAATTCGCACAAGGTTCTATATGCGGCAAAGAAGAGCCGAGATCCGATAGGAATAAAGACAGCAGGATTTTTTTAAACTAGACATAAGATTTGCAAAAAACCTCTTCATGGAAAAGTCTATAAAAGCCAATTACTACGTATCCAGGTAGAGTGGGTATTGTCAAAAACTCTGACTGATATGAGAGTGGTTAATGAATTTTGGATATTCACTAGGGCGAAGCTGATAAACGTGCTCCCCAAAGCTCAATTCTCAGGAACGTATAGCCAATGCCATGAGATATCTAGGCTAGGT
The DNA here is from genome assembly GCA_963924295.1 of Dioctria rufipes. Classification (NCBI taxonomy): domain Eukaryota; kingdom Metazoa; phylum Arthropoda; class Insecta; order Diptera; family Asilidae; genus Dioctria; species Dioctria rufipes. The sequence goes on from OZ002743.1 coordinate 50,613,374, forward strand.
ACGGGACAGCCTGTTTAAACCAAGCTACAATTGACGTACGTAAAGTTAGCACCGCAACTTCGTCTGATATAGTTCGGAGCTATCTCATAATTTGTCGTTAATTTGTCGTTAATTTGTCGTGAAAACCATAAATTTGTCGTGTCCTTTTTTCTAAAGGAAACTGGATGTGGTGCTAAGTTGACGTCAAGTTAGCACCGCAACTCACTGGAACTCGGCAAAAACTTATCGGATTGGAAAATTTCACATCTTGGAATTTGTCGTGAAAACCATAAATTTGTCGTGTCCTCTTTTCTAAAGGAAACTGGATGTGGTACAACATTGACGTCAAGTTAGCACCGCAACTCACTGGAGCTCGGCCAAAACTTATCCGATTGGAAAATTATACATCTTAGAATTTGTCGTTTGCTTTAGATTTTCACTGTAGGTCGACGTGCAGAGCTCAAATTTTGTAAACGGTGTTTTTTCAAAAAATTATATGGTGTTTTCATAGCAATGGTAAATAAAATTTCAAAAATGGACTATTGGGTTACCCTGTTCTTAGTGATGCCATACATAACTTTTTTTTTCACTATATACTTGGTAGCTACCTGAGAAGGCTTCGAGGTTGAGTGCTCATATTTTCAACTCGGCCTTTTCATAAAAATTGCAAATAGAGTTCGAAAATGGGAGCAATCGGGCAACTCCTTCGTAGGGTTGCCATACAAAAATTTCCTGTTTTACTCTATATTTGGGCACTGCTTGTAGATGCGTCGACGTAGACGTGTTTATAAACTAATTTTATTATGAGTGATAGACGTAAGTTCTGGAATTAAGTTTAAATAATCACGTCCAAATGGAATTCCTCTGTTATCGTCTAAATAAGGCAAGTTTCACACCACACTATTGATGTGTTGAAGTGCTGATGTGGTAATATATTGCAAGGATATCACATCAGTACCTATGTAATGCTACATCCACTTAAACTAATATGATTTAAATTTCAAAATCGCAAGTAGTTAAAATAAAATTCAGCGAGACGGAAGATCTTTTGCTGCTTTAATTTATTAAAGAATGGAAGAAAAAATAAAAAAATAACCCCAAATATTGGGTGTTTATGGTATATTTACACTTATTAATATAGTCGAGATTTTTCCATGGCATTTATATCTGAAGAAAAACTAACTGTCATTAATGATAAATGATAGAATTGAGCCATCATTCATGATAAATGAAAAAGTCCAGCTTTCATTCATGATAAGTGATAGAATCCAGCAAGCACAACGTATCCTAGAAAGTAAGTTATATTTCGTGTATGGAGGAAAGAAGCCATGCTAATGGCTATTATAAATTGCAAATTTTAATTTCAGAAATTGATTGGAAGAAGCGTTTCGTATTGGCAGAAACCCTAATACTCTTCAGTGCGGACTATAATTCAATGAAATATTACGCTAGAAAACATACCATCTTTCTCTCCAAGTTTTTTTTTCAATTCATCCCTTTTCATAGTCTGCACACGTTGATTCCCAGGGTCACCTTCATTTTTCAACACTGCACTAATTTGAAAACAAAATTTCGTTCACTTATTTTTAATATTTCAAACTAACCCGACTAAATTAGTGTGAAAATAAAATATTGCCTTGTGTAAGTAAAACTCAGTAATGTGCAAATCACTTGCTAATTATCAGCTGATCAATATCATATCAGTACATCACAACCTGTGGTTATATTTATGTAAGACTTTAAGCGTTTTACAATTGGTTCATGTCTTTATACTCAAATAATTTTTGGACTTCGCCAAAGATCTACGCTAGAAATATTTCGAGTGACAACACTGCTAGGTAGCAAAATGCAATCGTAGTTAAATAACGTCTTAAATTTATGTGAAATGTAAAAGTATAAAACAAGCTTAAATTTCGGCTGAAATACACAACTTTTCAATTCTTAAAAAATCTCTTATAACGTTTTCAACCACCACTCTAACCAAAAAAAACAAAAATTAAATAGCATAAGACCAGGACAAAGACGTGACAAAAAGAAGTTCTGTATCTGCAAATTTCACAAATAACGCGCTCTATTGCTCCATGAACAAAAACGTCCGCGTTTATTACTTCTAAGCCAAACATATCGCTCAGTACTTACGTGTCTAAGAAAGCAACAATTCAAATACTACCCTTAAATCTTACCCTATTTTTCCTTTTATTAGCTGGTAACGTCATTCTTCTGCCTTAATCCGCAAGTCCATTTCAAATGCAGTCAATTTTTTGATTTTTATTTCCTTTATCCTTTCCTCCAAAACTATGGACAACGGTCAGTCAAAAAAAAATATTTTCTCATGTCCATACTTTGTAGTGCTCGGTTAAGAAAACCTCGGTCGGATTTATCGATCAACTTTTCAGCATATAAATCGTGCGATTAGCGATAGTGCGCGGTTTTATAGATCAACTTTGAGAATAAAGTCCTGGACAATCGCATATCTATTATGATATTAATTCACTTTATTACACCCAGGCTACATTGTAAGGATCCAAAGTGTAATATGCCAAACAGTCGAATTGTAAACAACGCCTTTTCTTCAATTGTCATCGGTCACAATGGAGACCATCAATAAACTGTCCCCGAAATTACCTGCTCAACTTGCAACATTGTTGCTGTCGTCTACCTTTGTAGCGAGCATGATATGTATGGTACTGAAAGGAATAATATACGTTTGTCTGTCTGGCTGTGTGTACCACTATTTGACTTCACATAACAGTGACAGGACAATTGAGTCTCCCTGCTGTGGTTGTGATACTGACTGACCCTACACTGCAGGCGATTTGCAAACAAATTGGACATTTGACACCGGGAAACTTGCATTATTAGGATGAAATTTATGAGGACAGCGAATAAAATCAGCTCTGCAGCTCTTTTTGTTAGATTCCCATACAAAGTACTCCCATCTACCCTTGCCATATTTTCATTTACGTAGAGCTCTATATACATGTGAAACTGAATCATCATCGTCGGTCTAGTTCTGGTCACCGCAGTACAACAAAACAGCCAAGAAAACATTGCCACATTGTTGCAGAGAGACTTAATAAAGATTTTTTTCTCATGGCAAGTGCCATTAAAATTTGCCCAAGTTTTTGCCAGAGTTTCTTCAACTTTAGTATCAATGAAGTCATAGCGAGCAATCTTGATGTATATCCACAATAAAAGTCAAAAGATTGCAGGATTTCGATCTGAAATTCTTCCATTTTACGTGATGATTAAGGGACGGAAAAGATTTTAATTTTTATTGCACTTTTGGTTTTATCATCGCAAGTAATGCTCCCATCCATTTCGATGAATGAATGGTTCGGGCAACGGTGATGACTAGAGAAGATGAGATTTGATTTTCGAGAGGAATAGGGGATTTGTACTATTGCGCGCTGATTGATTTTTACGACGACTATATTCATTCCTTATCCGCTTTACTTGAGCGATCATTAAACTTAACTAATAATTTTACGGCCAACGGAGAGCGATACCATCAATGAAATGCCAGGACAATGTTTGTGAGCAATTTTTGTGAATGGTAATGGTCGTAAATAATTTCGGGTGCAGTAAATCAGAGTTAACTGACTTTTTAATAGTTTAAATTCATAAAAATGACATTTTTAAATAATCAAAACTACTGGTCCTAAAACGGTTTTTTTTTTTTTTTTTTGGAAGAGATACATCAGCAATAAAATATATAATGTGAGGTTATGGATAGCAAAAACAATTCATGTTGAGATAATTTTGGTTTTTGTAGATAAATTTTATTCGTATTTAGTAATTGGTTCTTTCAGCTTTAATTTCCCCTTTATGAATATTTGTATGAGCTGAAAAAAAAAGCAATAAAAGCATTTGGAATATTAGAAGGCAGATTTTACCCAAAGGGTTTTTGGAGTTAAAAAAATAAAAGGCAGTTGTTAAACGTTGTACATTTAGCTATCAATTGAGCTAGTAGATTTGCAGATTTCTTAATTTTAGGTTCTACTATAGTAGGGAAGGGCGCGGCTTGAAGTGCAATTTTTTTTAAATCTCATCAATATATCATAAACTTTAACGTCAAATTATATAATAATTAAAAAATGCAATCTTTAGGGTTTCATACATTAATACAAAAAAAAAAATGCATCTAAAAAATTTAATTGATTTTAAATGTGCAAGTCCTTCGCGGTACCAACTGTTGAGACACCATGTGGCACTAACAATATCTCAGATTTAACTGTGTTAATGGTATCCAAGTAGTTAACGCCATTAATCCTGACAAGTCTGAGGCAGTTTGATCGCATCATATATCGCCTAGTTTTATAAAAATTATTTTGCTCTGGCTCGTCTATGCCATTCTCAAAATTTTCAATACAAGCTTGACATCGTCGCAATTTCCTAGAATTTGGAAAAGTTCAATTGTGCTGCTCCTTGCTAAAGTTGTATCTCCTAAGGGCCCAAGCGATTTTCGACCAATTAATATTTTGTGCTTTTTGTCTGAGGCGGTTGAGAAGCTTATGCATTAATCCAATCAAATGCTCACGGCGTGACAGTCGGGACTCAGAGCTGGGCACAAGTGCTATGCTGCTTTATTAAAAGTAACGTCCGACATTCGCAAGGCTCTTGATAAGAATCACCTGACTGTCCTGGTACTCCTGGATTTTTCAAAAGCCTTCGACAGCATCAACTATTCCAAGCTCCTTACCGTCTTATTAGACAAATTTGGATTTTCTTCATCCGCGGCAGCAGTTATCGGAAGCATTGTTATTGGACGATCTCAGCAAATCAAAGTCCATGATTTACTTTCTAAAATCATGCCCCTCATGTGTGGGTACCGCAGGGTTCAACCCTAGGCCCTTTATTGTTCAGTATGTACATAAATGATCTGCCGAACGTAATAAAAGACTCCAAAATGCACTTGTATGCGGATGACATCCAGATTTACTTGGATATGCCGGTTGGCCTGACAGAGGATTGTGTCGAGAGAATTAACACAAACTTGAAGAGAATCTCTGAGTGGTCCAAGAGGCACGACGTACTTTTAAATCTTAATAAATAAAATAAAATAATTTTAAATCACGAAAAGCTTGATGTCTCACAGTTTTCAACTATAACTCTGAGTGGCACACCTTACCTTATGTTACTTCTGATAGAAATTTAGGAATCATCCTCAACTCCTCTATAACTTCTGCAGCCACATTAAAAATACATTACGTAAAATTTATCGCATACTTCGAAGGTTGTGATTGTTTATAAGGATTCTGTCTCCTGCTCTTCGCTCTAGGCTGGTGAACACATTTCTCTTGCCCTATTTCATAAGTGAATGCATTGACTTCCCTCACTTGGATTCGGTTTCTAGGAGAAAGCTGAATATCTCTTCCGTAATTCTCTGTTGGGTATGTCATTAGATGCTTATGTGACACTGTTAAATTTGATTTTTCTTCATAAGGTTATTTACAGCAGGCGTCCCAGATACCTATTTTCTGACCTCAGCTTTTTAAATTCTGATAGGCATTTAATGCTGCGTGTTTCCCGCTGTCAACATAGAATTTTAGAACGCTACATATTATTCGCCTTTGGAATAGTCTACCGGCGGCATTGCAGCATACGAGGTCGGCCAGATCATTCAAGGTACTGCTAACTCATTATCTGGCTTTTTATTGCTATTTTCAGTTTTCTTTCCCATTACCTATGGCTTCCTGTTTTGTATGTTTTCTCATTCCCTGCACTGCTGCTAGTTCTTGCTATTGCTTACTTTTAAGTTTCAATTTTTTTCATGTTTTATTATCAGTTTTTTGTTCCCTTGCTTATATTTCAATTTCTTATGATTTTTTAGTTTGTCATTTATAGCTTTAATCTTTTTTTCAATTTTTTCCTTTTTCATTTATTGTTAGTTTAATATTAATTAAGCATTTTCCTTTAAACATACCAATTAAGTTAGTAACATCAAAGATTTCAACATCTGAGATACTTCAACCAAATAAATAATTTGAATTTGAGTTTGAGCTCAAGACCTTCTGCATAAGACAGAATAAAAATGCGGAATCTAGGTCGTTGTTCTCGATATTTAATCATAACTTTAAAAATAATCATAAATATTCAACACAAGTAAGCATTCTAATTAGTATTATATATTCAATTCAGAGTGCTAACTAAGAAAATAGCAATTTAAAAGTACTTACTTCGCTTAAACATGATGAGCACATTCAGCAAGAAACTCAAATATCGGACACATGTTTTTTATTACTTTTCGCTAAATGAATAGCACTGTGACACGTGCGCTCTTACTTAATGGCATGGTAACGACTGACTATGTGGCGAATAACAGCCCACGCCAAGCTTTGACATTTTATTATACGGGATATTAAATGTGACACTTCTTGCCCATGGCATTTTAAGCCCCGCTCAACCCTACGTCATGACCTTTAAATTATTTTTAAAAAAAGAGAAAAATTCATAAATGGTCTAAAACCGCAGATGAAAATAAAAGTTCAATAAGGTCGAAAACCAAAGTTTGGTATGACAACACCAAGTTCAATTTTGAAATTGTACTTACTATTTTTGTGACAAGGCTGTGTGTAAAATTTTAGCTCTCAACTGCGACAATTTTACAGGCAGTGTCCAATAATATAGTGGCCAAGGAAAGAAGGTGTATTTGGTCTAAAATACTTTAGATGAATGCCCGTATGTAATTTCGTATGGCTAAGTTCAGACAATTAAAGTGGTTTTTACACTTATTTATAAAACGGTTCGTTGGACCAGGGTCGGGAGCAGGTTTTCGGTTTTCCCTTCTCGTCTTGTTATTTTTGTGAGTGAGTCAAAAAAAAAAGTCCAATGTTTCAACTTTTTCAGATGACAAAATTTGGTCAATGTCAAACCAATTTACTTATTTTGTTTCCGATTATTTTGGTTATGGGTTAACCTTATTTTAAATTCTAATCAATCAAAATGGTCAACATTTTAATGGTAATTACCTAAGATTTATTTTTGACCAAATGAATACTGATTAAGTAATAACCAAAATATTTAAGAACTATTTTTTTGGTCAACCAATAACCAGAACGGGTGAGAATTTTGTTTAGTTAATATTACTGGAATTTTCCAATTTAGGTAGATTTTATGCAGTAGGGAAGCCCGGGGCATAATGACGACCGATTTTTCTCTAGATTTTTCTTAAGTCCCTCAATGGATTTCTTCAAACTTTAAATATATTAATACCCAGTATGGTCAGTCAAGGACAAAATGTGATATAGATAATTACCGTCTAGCATCCTAACGAAGTGCGCTATTGACCTAAGTGGAATGATGACCAGTTTATCACTATGGCCTACATACGAGGCATAATGATGAAGGGCTCGGGGCATAATAACGAATTATATTATAATAACATATTATTATTAATTAATAACCATAATGAGCCTTGCAGGAATATAGTTTTTACAACAAAATTATACATTTTAAAATGACAAACACCTCGACTTTCGAATTCGAAAAATGCAAACTGGCTTTGGGGGGGGGGGGGGGGTATAGTTGTCCCAAGTCCTAAGAAGTCAGAAAAATAGGGCTCTAAAGTCGCTTCCTGCACCCATCTGAGCACTTAAGGACTGCTATTGTAGATTAAAAGGTGTTATTTTATTTTATCGGACTTTGTAATAATATACAGACCACATTTTATACGTAATTTGTAAATTATGTTCAGAAACCTGACATTCTGGAGGGGGGCTGGTCCCGTTCGTCCCCCCTCTCGATGCGCCTCTGTGTAGGATAAATAGGTTTTTGACATTCCAAGATTTCTCTTGTATTCATAGAACTTGAAAAAATATTGCATTTAAAAAATGCCGATTTCTCGATTTTTGAGCAACCAACGTTCGAAAATTCACAGTTTGCAAAATGCTAAACACACGTGACAAAGAATTTTCTCCGAATGTAAAATTATGTCTTTGAATCTGCTCTTCTTCGAGCCTACCAGAATGTGAAAATCGAAAAATGATTATACCCGTGCCCGTAAAATGCTCGGCAATATGCCCCGTAAAAAGTTAGTCATTATGCCTCGTCATTATGCCCCACTACCATTAGTCTTTTTCCGACATATTATGCAAAATTTATCGGAAACTAATATGAAATCTATCATTATCCTCACAAACTGCACACCATTATTTTCGAACCAACAAATTTTTCGTGTTCTATTTGCAAAATTCGTCTACTCTTTTCATATAACAAACATAGACTAATGCGACTATTGTGAAAAGAATATTGACCATATGTTGGCAATACTTAACCCTGCATTCTGGGTATCATGACGTGAGTTTAGAATAAAGCTGATTACAGATAATCTTCATTCGTCATTATGCCCCGAGCTCCCCTACTAACTAACAATGCTATGAAAGTATAGACATTTTCCTGCTAAAGGTTTTTTTAAATATATTCCAAGTAATTAAAGTTTTCATTTAGTTTAATTGACAAATTGGTCCGCTGGAATTGCTTGATGTTCCTTGATCATCGGTGTCCCCAGTCCAAAGAGCGGTCGAAAAAATAGCACTCTAAATTCGCGTTCTGAGGCTATCTGAGCAATTAAGAACTGCTTCGTTAAGTTCTTGAACTTCTAGTTTTATCCACTAAAATCTCGACATGGATCATTAAAATCATGTTTTCATAAATAGTGGAAAACTTTTATTTATTTATTTACAACTGACGCAATTTGTGTCGGTTTTATAAAATTTTCTAAAATCCTAAAGCCATATCAATTTATAATTGGCGGCGATTATAAATATCACGTTCCTTACCCACGATTACGAGCTCACTTGTTGCTAAAAAAAGATAATCTTTCACCCTGGTAATAAATATTTCTAATTTATGGGTGGATGAGGTTGATGGGTGAGATATATTTGAAGTTTGTGGCATGTTTTTGGGTAGGAAGGCTCCTGTTAGGGTATTGAGAGATTTCTCGAGCTGTTTCCTCGATTGGGGGTAAGGTTTGCGCTTTCATACAAACAAGTATTTGGGAAGTAGTGTCCGTTAGGTGTTTTTTACAGTCCCGTATAAGTCCGCAAGATTTTACTTTCCATAGTCCTGATTTTCTTTATGTAAGGATGCGATATGGATTTAGTAGAATGTAGGTATAGCCGTATTTGACATCTCCCGCAACTAACTTGGAGTGGTTATTGAATTTGAAGAGACTATCAGCAGAGTCGCCAAACTATTTGACGTTCTTTAAAGGTTGGAGCTTTTCACTGCTAACTTCTATTTCAATGTGAGCAGCGGATATGGCGAAGATGAGTTGTCCTCTTTTGGACAGATTCCTGACCATAATTTTCGAAGTTTGCTATAAATGTTACTTAATGTGATTTTTATGTGACTGTAGCAAGTCATAGTTATGTTGAACATAATTTCAAGTTTTCGAAGACTAGCGACGTCCTGTAAAGCTATGGCATTCAGAATTACTGTTGGAAGCAGTAAGGTATCCACTTTCTCATGATTTAAAACTATCTAATTTGATTTATTAAGATCAAATCGTTCCTGTTGAACCCCTCAGAGATTCTATTTGTGTCTCATAATCTTATATCAGACCAACACGCATATCTAAATATGTTTGCACGTCCACATATATATCTAAACGTTATCGACATACAAGTGTATTATGGAGTCTTCGGTTACCAATTACTATATTATTAATTATTTACATACAGAACAGTAAGTGGTCTATGGTTGAACCATAAAGTACTCCACCCTTAAGACGCCAGCATTTAGAAAGTAAATCATGGAGCTTCACTTGTTGAGATCGTCCAATAAAAAGCTTCCGATCAGTGCCGTCGAAGATGAAGAAAAACTGAACTTATCCAATAGTACGGTAAGGAGCTTGGAATGGTTGATCATGTCGAAGGATTTCGAAAAATCCAGGAGTGTCTTGGCTGTCCAGATGGCTCTTATCGAGGGCTTTACTCACAATAAAGTAGCTTCACAGTTGTGCCCTGCTCTGAATCCTAAGTGCCAAGGGATGAGCATTTGATTCTATTCCCGATAAAGAAAGATCTGCTCATGTATAAGCTTCTCAATCATCTGGATAAAAAACACAAAATACTAATTGGTCGAAAATACCAGACACTATTAGTAGATGCGGCTTTAGCAAAGGGCAATACAATCGCACTTTTCCAAATTTTAGGAAATTAAGAATATGTCAAACCCGTAGGTATTGAAAATTGGGAGGACGGGATAAACCAGCCGGGAAATACGAAATACATATAGGTTTTGATGCATTATGAAGCAGCATTAATCAAGGAAATTCCTCGATAATTGATGCACACCTTCCATTTTCAGGATATGAACTGATATCATCACACACCTTCCAAGTAGTCAGCATTCCAGAGGATCGCGTCTCCCCTGTTATTTAGTTTTCTTGGAATGGTGTGCAGTATCAAGTTGTATTATATTCTACTTAATTTTTCCTGGACGCCCAAAGTAATTTTGTGTCATGTGAAAAATTTGTGTGATGTCACCACTTAAAGCTCCCGATCACAGGAAATAATCATATTCATCATCGAGAAAAAATCCAGAGTTAATATCTGCGCGTACAATCCAAAGTAATCAGTAATTTCCATGCTAACTAAAATACGAAGCGAATCGATTTAATTTGATTTAATAACTCAATCGCATGCAGCTGAAATTTAAGTAAATCTTCTACACCAAAAATCCATCACAATCGGTCACTGCCAAAGTTTATCTCAAATCCTAATCAGTTTCCCTAAAATATTGTCAATCGTCAAAATAACCCAGCTGGACAATAGAGCCCGGCCAGTCACTCTATGCATGACCGCAAACATTATCGATGTAAATCAATGGTCAGTCTTGCGTTTATTTGTCTGCTATGGTCATTAGAAGGACACGTGCTAGTAGCACGTGACACATAATTGAGATAAATAGGATGTGTCCAGTTTTAACACATTTTGTCAATTTTTTCACGGAAAGCCTTCTGCACTCAGTCCAACAATAGCTGATAAGTCAGGCTAAGGACTTGTTCACGGGTATTAATTTGTGATTCCTTTTCCATTAATCAGCCCAATGACAAGAAGTGTGAGTTTTTGAGCGGCATAATTTTCTTTTTTCTTTCCTTTTGGGGAGTGATTTGATATCCCTGGGAGAAATAAGAGGTTCTGTTTTCAGGTTATACTTAGACAGTGTAAGAGATAGAAATTGAGTTTCTGCTTAGATGAACAAACACAATAAGCCCAAGGACAGACCTTTAATTGCATCTTGGCAAACAAACAGAAATACTCGATGACCAGTGTCAATACCAATTAGGGCCTATCTGGATACGTCTCAAAGTAAATACGCACAGGATATTGGGCGATGGGGATATACATATTTGCGTGCCTGCTAGAATTGGAAAATTTCTGTTGATCACGCTCTAACGGGTACGTATGTATGTATGTATATATGCGTTTGTGTATACAAAATGTCCCTTTTCACCTTCGTGTGGTCAAGTGTTCCTTATTAACTCGATTCAGGTGTGCCAAATTGTTCTCTGCTTTATCACTATTATAGGACGACTTAGGGTTTCTAATGAAGCAAAGCACTGAAGTCAATCACTTGTAATGATTATCGCCGTTATTTATTAGCTTTCCAGAGTCTTGAGAAAAGGTGGCCGCCGATATTGTTTAGATATGGCTATGCAAAAAGAAAGTAGGTCACAACAGTCCTTGGATTTTTTTTTTTTTCTAAGTATAAAGAGTCTTCATTGTCTTCGTTTATTTATTTAGAGATACATCAAGCCTTTTTTCTGTACTTTAAATAAATGCAAATTTACGAGAGGCCTCGTATAGGTATAAAATTACAACATTATGGAAAAACTAAACATTAAAAATAGCTAGTAAAAATGGTCTAAGACCAATTCTTTTGATACTCTAAATGATTCCCTGTACGAAATTTCGTAGAGTCAACCATCTATGCAATTTTGATTTTTGAAGTAGTCTGTCGCATATATTTCTAGAATGGTTCGTCGGACAGAAAAAATAATTATAACCAATTTTATAGGATTTAATGTTTTCAAGTAGTTTTTAGTACAATAAAAATTTCTAGGACTGATCTTTTTCACAGTATACGTAAAAAACCTTAATGTTTATATGGCAACACCAAGAAGGGATAGCCCCGTTAAGTCCATTTTTTAAATTTTATTTGATATTACTATGAAAACACGCGTTCTTAGGTAATGTCCAAATATATAACACTTTCCTTCCTGAAACAAAAAAGTTTTCCGATTTACATGGCATTTCATAAACTGCCATCTTAGATCATAAGCATTAAGAGAAAAATATCGAAAAATTTGTAACCACCTCCATTCCTCGAAAAAGGACCATCACGCTTATGAGGGTTAGGAATTAGAGATACACAGAGGCAATAAAACGAAAATAGAACACATCTCATATAAGTTTTTCACAAGCTTTTATTAATAGAGTTGTAAACGTTTTACTTTAGAAGTAATATAACATGATATAACAGTATAAGCGCTTTCGACAAGCAAATTCTCAGTGAGAAAAGTGAGATATTCTCAGTAACCCACTGAGACTGCAATTTCGGTGAGCTACAAAAATCGAACGCAACCAATGAGCAACTGAGACAAGTGAAACTGCAGTTGACTCAGTTTTGTTATTTTGTGAGTTTAATTACTAATTAAAGTTTAATGACCTATTTCAATAAACTAAGAACACTTTCCTCAATTTATTACTATCCATTTTCTGTGGTCAAAATTATTTAAATGTCAAAATTGGCAACTGAGTCGGTTGCTCAAAGTTTTGTCTCAGTTGTCTCTCCGAGACAGCGCTTGCCGAAAGCCTCTTATATAAAGTTCCATAATAATGAATATTTTAATTAAAAAAGCTTAATATAAAAAAATTATTGCTAAGAACATTAACAAAAACATATTACATTTCATTTTAGAAAAATAGATAAAAGTTCATTGAACGACATGAAAAAAGCATTAATTCAGTCAAAATTAACAAAGCAAAAACTAAAATTATATAATAAAAAATCATAATTGGAAAATTACTTTTTAATCCCCCAAATGAAATTCCTTAAAACTGTGCTTGCCCTTGGAAGTACATAAATATACGTTTCATTTTTCGCATCGATTGCGTGTACGACTATTACAGGATGGCAGGCGACACATCTTAGTAGACTTTAAGTCACCGGTACATGTACAGTAATTATGTCATTAGCGGGAGTGGACCATATCCATTGTTGTCAAACAGTAATTATTCTTGATGCTGTACTTAGATTAATGGTTCATTGTATTAGGATCAGATGAATATATTAAACTTGCTAAATTTTTCAAACTTCAGTTATTCTGTCACTTCAAGAGTGGAAACTTCTATATCCAGTCCCCTCCTTATCCGCTATGGTGTACCCCAGGGTTCTATACTGGACCCTTTGTTTTTCAGTTTATTTATTAATAATCTTCCCCAGATTATTTGTGACATACTCGTATGTATGCAGATGTATGTAAGTGCAAATTTCACATACAAGGCCTGTTGGATTTTTTCAAGAATGCAAGAGCAAATTCTGACCTTGAAAAAATTTCGTCATGGTCACTACTTAATAGTTTCTTTATTAATCAGAAGAAAGTTTACTGACTGCTGACCTCAGGATATGCTCTAGAACCAGGGCCGCAGTTAGGGGAGGGATAGAGGGCCAATGCCCTACCTTAAAATGGCAATGCCCTACCTTAAAAATTGCCAACTTAAGGCTTAAATACAATTGCGACGATAGAGCGACCGACGAATTTCTATCTAATATACGCTCCATAAAATGTTCACAGAGAAAATTCCTATGACTGCAATAGTCAGCGCTCGTCGGCCTATCTGGTCGTCGTAATTGAATTAATTCAATAAAGTGGTCGACGACGGTTGTTACAAGACTCATTTATGGAAATTATTCTCTGACTTTGAATACTCCAGATAAAATGAAAAATTCAATAGTGATGATATTGCAAAATGTATTGACATCAAAGGAAATTCGACTGGCAAAGATAGTAGCAAAAAAAAAACTTAGGTGTTCTGCAAGCGGCTGATGCAGCTTTAAAGGCTTTACAAGGTCGAAGAACGGGATTGAAGGATGACATATCAATAATAAAATGTGTCCGGGAAGAACTTTAGGTCAGAAGAGATGTATGAAATAATTTTGGAAGAAGTTGAGAATACCATATTGTAGAAAAGAATCTCAAAATAGTTCCCAGAACAGAAGAGCCAAGTAAAGGCAAGATATCTGGATGATTAAGTGCTGTATGGTTCATCACATTCTCGTCAAAGCACTGTAGGCATAACTTAAGCTCCGCCATTTAAAGCTGAATATTATGAAACTATAGACATAATAACAGCTGAGATGAAAAGTAAATCTGAAGACAATGAAGTCTACTAGATTTAATTTTGTGTTTTGATGAATTGGACAAAGTTTAAGTCTGTTCAACATTTAAAATATAATTATTATGTGAGGAAATTAATGAGAATAAAAAGACAAATTCGTATTTGCAATTATTTTTCAGGTGTTAAATTTCTACCAAAGAAGAGGCTACTATTGTGAAAAGGTACTTGAATGAGTTAAATGGCCGAGAAGATCATAGCGAAAACAAATTTGAATTTCTATACCGACAAAGGGAATCATTCAGATCGTATGAACTATTTGCATCAGTCGCAACAATCGGATGTAGTACTGCTGCGTGCGAATCTACCTTTTCGACACTAATTGCTATCAATAAACCTCAAAAGTGTCAATGGTTCACGAGATAATGGCAGGTTTGGTGTTTCTTGCATTTGAACGGAAGATAACAGACAAAAATGATATATATGATTATATATATATTTATTATTATATTAAAGAAATTATATTGAATATCTTTACCATGTTGTGTTTCTTGTTTGATCCATTTATTTCTTTTTATTGTAGATATCTGTTTTAATTCACGTATAAAACAAATGTAAAAAAATGAGGGCTCTAGTAGTTTACTTTTTAAAAAAAAAATGTCCCTTCATCTGAACAGACGTATCCCAAACGCAAATTGATGATCTATATCTGCTGCTTAGTAGAAGTTCTTAAACAGACGAGTACGTGAATGAAGTGATACTTTGGGATTTGTTCATAAAAGCAGTGGATGCTGTTGTTGGCATATCTATACATTTATTAAAAAAATTATGGAATTCTTAGTAGTCTAATGGTTGTGTCATATTCATTTACGGAATTAGAAGATTTGATCATATATCATGCGTCTGAACTAACATACTATAAAATTCTTACATCAACTGCAAAACAGCCATTGTAATTACAAAAAAAAAGGATATTTCCTCTGATCTCTTGCAGGCTCAAAAACTTGTTTCTCCCACTCTTTAAATCGAGATATGGTGAGAAGTCGTTTTTTGTCCAAGTATTCGCAACTGGTATTATGTTAGATATCCTTCACATGATTTAAATAAACTTAAAAACTTTAAGTAAACCTCTTTAATCATTTCCACCTATACTTCTACTAGATATATCCAAATAATTTCGAACTGATATCTTCTCAAACTCATCATCAACATCAAATCATGTATGCACCGATGTCTGCCAGAATTGTGTTAAACTGGAGAAATTTGAATTTAATTAAAAATTGCTGGACCAGAAGTTGATTAATTTGTATGCAATCGAACGAACGAACGCCTCTCCCCAAAGCAATATTGCACTTAGGAGGAATAATGCTTCCTGTACTGTGTACCAATCCACAATACTGATGGTGGTTGGTATTTCATTATCCAAGTGGACTTGCATGTCGAAATGCATTCGGTGCATTCCAATTGAATTGCAGATTAAACGGATCATGCATTTCCACACTGCGGGTGTCAGCTATCAAATAATTAAAAACTTCCAGCCCTGAAACCATTATTTAAGTATATTTTGGTATGTGTACGTTTGTATGTGGTTACTTAGTGACAATTTGTTAAAAGTTTAAATGAAATGTTTTGTTCAGAAGATTAATTCTAATCCATACAAAAGTGTAGGGGCAAAAATGTGTTGCCTTGTTTTGAAAGTAACAATCTCTTTTATTTTTTTCAGAAAATTTATTGTAAATAGAGGGAGGAATTATTTCGCTTGACAAACGGATTTTTAAGGACAAACGATTTTATTTGGAGGCATGAGTTTATATCTCCATATTCTGCGATTAAAGAAATTTCCATTTACTATGCCTATGTATAACTGGTCTTCACTCCTATACGACTCGCTTTTTTACCAGTTCAACGAATTCCTTCGTCGAAATGGTTTGCTAGATCCTGAATTTATGGAAAGCTAATGGAGAGCAATTTGGTTCCACATTTTGGTCCCTCATTTTTTATTATTTCCATCCATGTCCTATGTCTTTGTTGAGTCTGGCGTTCTAGGTATCCTCATAAAAACATGTAGATTTCCATGGTTTACATCCTTCCATATTCATCATCTGAGGAATTTTCGTCTGATATTAATGGTAATATTTTTTTAAAATAGTTTTACTCACTCGATTGGGAACTAACTGACAGTGCAAGTCGAATACCAATCGAAATACGAATAAAATGCTTGTCCGATTTCGTGGTAAGGGTAGTAATTTTTTGTAAAAAAAAAAAAGTATCGGTGTTTGATATCCACTGACATTTTTGATTTAAGTTTCCGGAAAGATTGTATGATTGTTCATATGATCCATCTATGGAGAGCAAATATCACGGATTCAATATATGTAGTGTATATGTCCGATTATCTTAAGTGAAGGATTGTTTGGTATGTGGAAGGGTTTAAAACTGATATGGATGTCACAACCGGGGTATAAAGCGCTAAAACTAGGTTTATATCAGTGAAGGGAGACGCTACAGTGCTTAAAACCTATGTTTATTAGAATCGAAAAAGAGCATTAAGAAATAAAATGATTTTTATATTCACCGACAATCAGGCAGCAATTAGAGCATTTTCATCCTCCACTGTGAAATCAAGGCTCGTTTGGAAATTCTAGACAAACTAAATAGATCCAATTGGGTTAGCCTGACCATGATCCTGGGACATTAAGGCTTCGATGATAAGGGGAAAGTTTGTGAATTGGTTAGGTAAGGCTCAGCTGCACTTACGGTTGACCCAAAACCGATGTGTGGATTACCCTTGTGAACGTCAAAGAAGACATTCGTAAACACGTAAAAGAGGGCCACAGAATATATTCGAGAAGCATCGTTGGACAGAATGATTCCGGTAGAATTCATGGTAATTTATGGAAAATGCGAAGGAGATTTTGAAGTACAGTAGCACGGACGTTAGGCTGTTAACTGGTCTGATTACTGGCGTCTATCAACGAAAGAAGCACCTGTAGGCCTCTTTTTCTACTTGCAGAGTATTTCTGAAGGATGACGAGACTGTTTCACATTTCTTGTGTGAATACTTGGCGATAGCTACGCACAGAATGGCAAACTTTGGTAAGTAACCGCTAAAACCTAGTTAATTGCTGGACAGACCACTCCGAGGATTCTTAAACAAGTTCAAAGGGATTGGCCTGCTTTAAGGAAAGGGAAGAGTGACCACAATAGGCCCTCTTAGTGGTCGTAGTAATTTTGCTTGTATTGCAACCACACGATACTCAAGACCGAACGATAGAATATAATACCGATAACGGTAGGTAGAAGTACACCCAACAATGCCTAACTGGAACATTCACCATGAATATTAATGGCAAGAGTATTTTGAGGATATTTTTAAATTCCATGGCAACCTCAATATTTTAGTATCCGTTTGATACTTAGAAATTATTGGCGAAGAGTTAAAGTAAATTCGTAGTATTTCGCCTCATATGGTTCACACTCAGAATTTTTACTGAGACTGTATATGAGTTCTGCTTAGCATTTCCTTCTGGCGTCTGGGGCAGGCAGGAATTGACCCTACTGAAGAGTATTGGCTCCTGTTGATACGAAACGTCTTATACCCATTGCTACTTAAAAATTATGTTTTATTTATGATTTGTTTTGCTAATTTAATAAACAAACCATAATATATTGTACAATACAATTGAAATTAATAAACTTGTTAATATTTGTTGATACTACTCATTTCTTCTCTTTTCTTGTCCGGTATTCATATCAGCCCTGGTTATATTAAAATGGGGTTACACACAGTGACGACAGCCGGTATCTTTGATAGTCCAGGTTTTACTGTCTAATAATTTTAGTGTCAGCACAATTAAAATTATGGTAGATATCGATCTTACGAGGCCTTCTTGCAAAAAATAAACCAGATGCTTTCTTAGGGATGCAGCAAAAAATTATTGAAACAAACAAATTTGCTATATACATGTCATTCATTGAATCGTATAAGCTGAATTGCTGAGATTTTACGCAATTTTATAATTTAAGCCTAGTTTTACATGTGCAGATTTCTATGAATCATTAGCTAATCAACTGTGTACTTCACGAAATCGATTCGAAAAATATGAAGCAACTACAAACGAAATACTACCAGATGTGGATTACTAGATAAATCAAACTCCAAAATGTATCAGAAAGAAGATATTCAATGACCGTGATGCGCCAGAAGTGTACTTGATTGAATGCGAGACATTAATTTGTCATAAATACCTATTATACAATTATTGATACACTACAAACTGAAATGAGAAGAAACGGAGAGGTATGAGGTGTGATAAAAAAATCGGTGAATGGTTTCATTACAAACAAAGTGAATGGTTTCATTACAAACTTAGTGATAAGTTTACATCAAATTTGAATTAATATCTTTCCTCGTCCTTGGCTAGCGATGGACTTTTTTCAACGTTGGTTCCGTGGTTGAAAACATTTCCGAGAGGCTTCTTTCGGAAGGGCCTCCAGCTTCTCTGTCGTGGCCCTCTAATGTCGAAAAAGTGTCAAAATGTTTTCGTTTTAGTGCAGTTTTTATTTTTTAGAAGAGACAGAAATAGCATGGTATGTTTGTTGAGTCATGATACGAAACTCAAAATATTAGCATAAAATGCATATGGTTGCATTTGTTTGGATTTATGCACAAATTATATGACAACCATAAAGTGCATGTAGTTGCATTCCTTGGAAATCTGGGCATCGATGCTCATAGCATAAAACACACGACAAAGAAACGGTGGCGTCGGCTCAATCGTTTCTTCTTATAATCCTGTCGTAAAATGCAGTCGAGCATTACAGCCGAAATATCGTTTTGCGGCTCAACCAGCACTTTGCAAACTTGTCGGCTGAACCTAGCCACCCTTAATTGCCTTACCAATAGCATCTCGGCAATAGTGTCATAAATGCTTCCAATTTACCTGATTAATACAAGTCGCTGCCTCAATTCTATTATAACAATTTCAACCTTTTTCCTTTTTATCAAGGAAAAACCCATGCAAAAACAAGTCGAGTATTTTGTTTTTCTCTACCTTCAGGTAACAGCAAGAAGGAAGAATAACTTGGACGGAAAAAAGGAATTCAATGTTCGTTTGGTCGTGATCGTGATATATTTAGTCATATAGTCATCAAATGAAAGATAGAAATAAAGTTACATATCAAAGTAATTTGTCGTTATTTTTTTGTTCTAGCTTTTTGTGTTATAACAATCATTAAAAACGCTTAGTGATTCAACAATGTTAAATGTGGATATGAACAGACAGGATTTTTTTTCGGAAAAAACTTGCGTATTTTGGAAAGGAGGTGTTACACGGGGCGCAACCGTGATGAAAGAGGACGACATTGAACCATTTTTCGGAACCCATGCTAGATGTTTAGTTCTTTCCTAAGCTATCGAATAGTCAATCGCCTGTTTGAACGAATCCGTCTTGCGACATATTTTGCACGTTTTCGTTTATTTTTGAAGTCGCTGTTGCTCGTTTTCAGCCGACTCTAGTATTAGTCATGAGTCGTCACCACATTATCATCATACACTGATTTTGACAATTTGTTTTCTTTGGGACTTTTCAGCAACTTAAAACAAAACCTAATATTAACACATTATTCGAAATGCATGATGTGCGACAGACACGATAAACATAACCTCACTCTACCTTTTTCTTGAAGTCGACTAACAAGTCGAAACTTGTTTAAACTTCACACTGACTTTCTCAAAGAATTAAAATGGATATATCATCAGCAGTTGCTGCTATAAAAATTCAGTCACCGTATTATTTGATCACACCTTATATATCACGTAATTTCTGAGATATTTTCGATACTAAACCATGTGCCACATAATGTCACCTTATCATCATTTAAAAGTGAGTGATATTCTCAGGGTTGTAAAAAGCTGACTCATGCTTACCCAAAGGATAGCAATGTGTATAAGGCATTTTATATCTGCAGGAACCAATACCCTTTAGTACGGCCAGTTCTGCCTGCCGCAGACGCCAGAAAAAAATTTTAAGCCGACGCACTGAAGAGTATTGGATCCTGCTGATACGAAACGCCTTATACACATTTCTATCTGCTCCAACTGGAGATATTGTAGTGTAATTTATCAATTCTTTTAAAAATTGAATTTTGTAAAAGTTTTCATGACTTTTCTTTTCTTTAACCAAAGGACTTCAACAATAATCTTGCAGCTGAGCTTCAGCAATTTCATTTTTATGTACAGCATAAATGCAGTGCAATAATATCTGTAAAACAAAATTCACACATGCAGAACTATATAATGCAATAAGGCCGGCTTGATGCTTTATATTTACTAAATATAGAAACAGATATCTTACGGAAAATTAGTTTTAAAGATGTTGTCAAAAACTTTTCCACTAGAAAAAGTAGGAGAAAATTTTTGTTTAAGTAACAAATAGGGCATTTGCAAAATATAAACATTTGGTCCTATCTTTAGCGTAAGATTTGTTTAGAGAAATAACATTTTATATTAAGGCTTATATTTGTTAATATTTTCAATATTGAGTTAGATATAATATGGGGGGGGGGGCATCAATATCATTTCAGTGCTTAAGGCCTATAAGGAATTTAATCCGACCTTGCAAACAGCACCCGATTTCTTTCTATGCAGTTTTAAGAGATAAGGCTTATGCTAAGAACACAGAAATACTTGAATAACTTAATCAATAAAAATATAGGATTTATTTTTAGGACACCCTCTAACTCAGGGAATGTATAAGAGAGAAGACATATTTCGTAAATGTGCAGAAAACATCGCAATATATTTAGTCTTTGAATCTATGAAAGTATCTTCATTGAAAAATTATTTCCGTGCATTTTTGCTATCTAAATGTGAAGCGATTGCCGTAAAATAAAATTCTTTTATTTACGGCAAGTATCTGAATAGGAAAACAGCGCTCAGGGCACTTAGATAGATGTTGAAGCAATGATTTTCGTCATTTCGCAGAAACAATATCGTAAAATCAGATTACTTCCATCACCATATCAAGATGAGGGTGATTCCAGCATCCTCTAAAGTACTCCCACGG
The DNA here is from genome assembly GCA_963924295.1 of Dioctria rufipes. NCBI lineage: Eukaryota > Metazoa > Arthropoda > Insecta > Diptera > Asilidae > Dioctria > Dioctria rufipes. Next base: position 50,634,765 of record OZ002743.1, read on the forward strand.
TAAACTTTATACGCTGTTTGAAGGGACTCTCAGGTTCACGGCTAGGTTCATGTTGCCACATTACGTATGCATGTATCCATCTGAATTTTTCATTTCGCCTTCGATTATCCCATTAGCTCGGCAATCGATCTCACCCTTATCGCGTTCATGAAGTCTTTCGGTCTCTTGTTATTGAAAATTATGCAAAGCAGCGCCAGAATGACTGGATGACATTCTCTCGCTACAGTAAGCCGCAAAGTGATTCACTCGAGGGTAAAAGTAATCGAGAAAGCAACCAGGGTCTGCATATTGTTTTGCATATGGATGCCGGGGTGTTATCGTCTCAATGAAGATTTTTCAATCATTGGACTTTAATTCAAACAAGAAAGCCAAGTGCTGGTTGTGGGGTTATTTTTACTTTTTTTTTCTTCTATATTTTCTATCTTCTGTTCTTATGGCAATATTTTTACCACCAGGGTAATAAATTTTGCTTCAAGGAAAAAAAAACTAGCTGCTTTTATTTGAGGTCATTTGCATATAACTGCAATGGAATGCAAGATGATAGATGGCTTTCAATTTGTTTTGGGCTCCTCTGGGTGTTGATATCATCCTGTATATTTCTAAAAGTGATATACTTATATGTGTGCAGTGCTGATATTCCTCCGGTAAGAAAGAAGATGTGGTCTGACCAGCTTACTTACCTATAATATTAAAACCAAGAATGCTTAGCGATAGTGTATCGAAAATCAGGGTTTCAACTTTACTGCAACAGGCCTATCGGACTTATAGAAGATTGTGTTGAGCATATGAATTGCGACACTGATAGAATTGTAAAATGGTCGTATAACAATGACCTGATATTAAATCTGCTAAAATCTCAGTGTATACTATTTAGCCAAAATAAGTTTGATCTCGCGGATATCTCTCCTATAACGCTAAATGGGACCATCTTGCCTTTCATGAGTCAATTCAAGTCAAGTCGTTTAGACAGGCAAATGAAGTGCTGCGGTTATGTCAAGGATTTAATGGGAAAGGTATACTCTGGGCTCCGTAGACTGTGGCTGTCCGCTAGTATATTATCACCTAACCTTCGTTCTGAATTAGTCAAAGCACTTCTATTACCGTATTTCACTTATGGAAGTATACTTTTCCCCAAACTTGACTCACTTTGTGCAAGACGAATTGAGGTTGCATTCAATGACTGCATTAGGTTTATTTATGGACTGCGTCGTTTTGATCACGTGAGTTCATACAAATTGAACTTATTGGGATGTCCAATTGAGGGCAGTTATTTTTCTTTATGAGTTAATGCAAACAAAGAAGCCCGAATATCTGTACTGTCGAATACGATTTCTCCAATTAACTAGACATAATAAATTACTGTCATTGCGCTATAATAAAGCAATACTTGAGAGTTCTTTCTTCGATCAAATCCCACGTATTTGGAATACTTTGCCTTGCAGCGTCAGGAGGATTAGAGTGGGGGCAGCTTTCAGAAGGTTTTTAAAAATGCATTTAATCACTAATTAATTAATTTTCCTTTTTTTTTCTTTTTTTTTGCTTCTTGTTTCTGAGAAAAATATATTTCTTTTTACTTTTTGTTTCATACACTTTTCTTATACATTTATAAATTAGGTTAAATTGATTTAAATTCAGATAACTAATAATGAATTATTATTATTAAATATTAAGTATTTTCCTTAATTTGTCAACCGAATTAATACTTTGTACTATATAAGATGTAATTCTTGCGTACTATTCATGGTTAAATAAATATTATTATTATTATTGTTTCATCAAAATAATCATCTTGTAATAAAACAACGAAACTTTGACACAATTTTGATGCTAAGTTTCCTTCTGCAAATCGAAAGGGTATCAAAAGAGTAGGAGAAATCTTTAAAGAAAATATGGATGGAATTGAAAGTAAAGGAAAGTAGATCAATAGTGAAAATTAAGAGAAATTAACAGAGATCAGAGTGCTGAGACCCAGCAATATTAATAGAGGTTCAGGTCTAACGTCATATAGTACAACTTCTATTAGGTGACCAGTTCCAAATATTTCCATCCATAACAGAATATAAGAGGTGCGTTAAGTTTGGTTAAAAGGCCAGCATGTCAGACTCTATCAAAGGCCTTTGAAATATCTAGGGCAACGATTATAAACTCAAGAAAAGTGTGGTGAATTCAATTCCAATGTAAGAAAAGTCTGCAAGTTCACAGAAGAGCGGAAACATATAGCAGGATTTAATAGCGCTAAAACTAACCTCTGCAAATATAGAAATGATATCATCTAATTTAACCGCAATTCGCAAATTGTTCAGTAATAATACGTCCAGTTCAAGGGTATAACAGAAATTACCTTTCAGGTATTTCTAAAGTGTATTTCGATGCACTAAAATATGAAGGTCCTCCACTTCTAGCCAAGGGAGAGCAATTTAGTTACCTTTGTACTACGCTTTATTTCATTTTGGTACTCTGGTCTCCTATAAACTGAGAGTCTTCTGCCAACATTTTGATTTTCCCCAAAACAGTCGTCTCCTACAGTACCTACAATGCAAATTTTCAATTTAAACATAAAAACATGCCCAGATTTTAACGCAAAAACTTTATTTCAATTTTTAATTTTAAAAATCACATGAACAAGAAAAAATTCAGTTGCGGTCACAACACCAAAATCTAAACAATAACATCAAAGGGAATACATTCAAAATGTTCTTCCCTTTCAAGTCCAGGAATATTATTCCTTCTTCCCACAATTATCTGGCTCTGATTATATTAAATTCCATTTCAACTGAAATTAATTTATATACAACACGTGGTTGGCTTCAATTACACGTAAACTTCCCTAGAGATTTCCTGTTTCTGCTTGTTTTTAAGCGAAGGTAAAAGTCCTTATATTTGGAACTAGTACCATATTGTTTGGTATCCGTGAAAATAAATTGTTGGCAGGATAAGTCCATTACCCTCCCTTTTTAACACAACTTTGAATCATTTAACCCTTTTTTACGGAACTAAGAACAAAAACGGCGGTTCGCGAACGACCCTTCTTTTTTTCCTTTTTGTTTTTTCTTGTTTTTGTTGTCACATTTTTTATGCTCGTCTACATACATATATTGGGATAGAGTACGGTATAATGTAGGGTATACTTGGGAATACATTCCATGAACCCGTAAAAACTGTTGCAATCAGATCCACGTAATTACTTGATGCCAATGCATTCCCGCTTGTCACTCTGCACTTCATGTACTGGTCACGTGGCCAAAAAGTACCCGCATGGACTCGTCGCTTGAGTGAAACTTCCGATCCGATTTGAGCAGAGGCGTGTGAAACTACCCTCAACTTCATTTGAATATGAAAGTGAAAGGGTTTGTAAAATGTGTTTTCGTTAGTACCGACGACGACGACGACGCTTTAGAATTGCGTGAAGGAAATATTTAGAAACAAATGCGTTTTTTGACGCGCACAATGCATAATTTATTGCTACAGTTTGCTGTCCAGTTTGTTTTCATAAGTAGCTTCCTGGAGTTTTGGTCTTGTGGCTAAAACTGGCGGTACGTACGCCTACTGCCCATCATTAATTAAATTTTTTTTTTTTTTGAATTGGTTGAGTACCTACCCTAAGTGGCTGATGGTTCCACAGCGATATTTCTTTCAGACATAAATGTAGTTTCAATTCAATTTATTATTTTAGGAAAAGTACAAAAGATCATAACCTAGTACATTATCTAAGAGGAAGCTAAGAATAACAAAGAAATAGAGACTACGAAAAACTAAAGCTAACTTATTGGAAACTAAAAATATTAACACGTTCACATCGGCGCCGAAAATCATGTTTTTCACTGTGAGACGGCGCTTGAATTCATGTATCGCTTCAACTGGCGGCGCAGTGCTATCGCTCCCGACCATCTCCGATTTAGATGAAACTTTCACAGTTTGTAGGGAATACGAAAATAGCTCACCCATTTTTTTCTGTTGTTGTTTGGGTGATTAGAAATTTCGTCATTTTACGATGAAACGTCATTTTCAAAATATCAACCAACCGATTTCTCTTATTCAAATGCCAAAAAAATATAGCAGTAACGAACGAAATGTTGTTGTTGTTAAAAAAACTAGTATTGTTCACTACTGAAGACTTCTAGTACCTTTTTTTTTCTATTTTTTATTTGAAGGTAGAAATCCCATCTACCTATGTAGGTACAAAAAATTGAGATAGTTTTCGGCTTCGTTCAAAACAAGTTGGAATTTGGCCAAGATATAGGGAGGTGGTTTTTCAGTAGCTCCGCTATATGTGCAGCAATTTAATCAGAAAGCAATTTACCGAACCATGTAATCTAATTTTGTTAATTATTCCTAAAGAACTAGGTATAATCACTTATGATTTTTCTTAAATGAAAGACAAACGATCAATAAATGTTGCAAAATTGAGCAAAGATGGAGTTGAAAGCAATGTAATGGCCGATGAAACATAGTATATTACGAAAATCATTTTAGATTCGGAAATTTGAATCCGGTAGGTTTACTGAAAAGAATTACTTTTAGGACAAATAGGAGTTGCAATTAACTACCTCTATTTAGCCCTCTTAGGTATTTCCGAATTAAAAACTTGATTTCAAGAATTATTTTTTTAAAAATCCAAATATTTTCAAACTTTTACCTGCAACTTCTCACCCTGCTGACGTATCTTAGCTATATTGCGAAAAAAGAATTATCGAAATCCATCGAATATTTACATCGAAATATCGATTTTGAGTTTTCCGAAAAAAGCTCAATTTGATCAGGTTCTAGTACAGAAGATACTTTATAATTTTTTCAAATATACTCTTTAAAGTTTTTTTTTTGTAGAATAAAATCGCATCTTCATGTTGTCCCCTAATTACATACATATCTAATTAGTCTTTAAATCAATCCGATAAATTTTTTAGAAGATAACTCGAAAAGAAAGCAAACCAAAGGACAAAAGTGAAAAATGATCATTTTTTGAATGAAAAATGGCTTTACTTTCATCTAGTGTTTTGCAAAAAATCGTGAGGTGGGCCAAAGTGTCCACTTAAAACAAAAAACGTTCATAACAGACTGCTAATGTATACGAAAGAAAGAACATGCAAAATATTTGCAAAATGAAGGAAGGGTGGCGTATATGACCAAAGTGCAAAAAAAACATTTTCTAAAGGTAAATCGTTCATACGAAGTTAACGGGATAAATAACGAACCACACCACTCCATCACACTCAATTCAATATTTAATTTGATACCCCATACGCCTTATTTAGTTCAACCCCTTGGTGTGGTGGGTGCGGGGGGCGGGGTGATACAACCCCTCACCCATCGTTTTCTCCCCAATACCGAAAGTCCAACTAAGAAAACGGCATTACTCTACAGCCCTCCCATGCAAAATCATTTTTGGAAAATAAAATTTTTAAAGTCACGTATACCGCAATATAACGAAATACTATTATTAACAAAACTTTTGTTCGTTCGGTGTTGCTATATTTTTTTTTTGTTTAAAATGTAAAACATTAAGCTTCATTTGGCATTTGAATCAGAAAAATCGGTTCACGACATTATGAAATTTTGAAAATGAACTTTCATCGTAAAATCACAAAATTCCTATAAGTTATGTTTATAATATTGAGTTGGAATAAAATTTTCGTTTTTCATGTAATATACCTACGCTAATTTTCCATTATTTAATTTTTCAACTAAATATATGAAAACTTTTTCTAGTTACTTAAAGACCGAAATGTTTTTTGTTAATACAATCAAATGCGAGTCATCGGTGGTACGCCCCGCCCGGTGATTTAGTCTAGCCACTGATGGGCGTAATTTAACAATTTTAAATAAATAAATGGAAAAAAGCAGGTAAACAAAAAACTAGCGAAAGATTTAAAAATAATTAATTAATTAATTTTCCTTGAATTCATTCATGATTTAACTCAACCTAACACCTCAAAAGTTTAAATCGGAAATTGGACGCCTGACAATATTAGCTGTGTTCCATTGAGGTGTGTAAAGTACTCACGAGCACTTTTCGAATGGAACGCAAGTTTGTATTGTCAAGAGTAAAACATAACCTCCAATTTCAGACATTTCCATTTTGTGTCTGTTTTATTAGGTTTCTTATGAAAATAGTTAGGATTATTATTAACTATATTACCCGAAATAATTTCATTAAAGGCTACTGAAAGTAAAATTATGGAAAACTGGACCTAAATATATTATAGCTACGTTCCTAAAGGAGAAAATGGAAAAATTCGTCTCTGTTCGATGTTTATTATATTAAAAGTTCTTACCGTATTTATTTTCATAACGACAATATATAAATTTGAATAATTCTCCTGTTGTCGATGTGTTAAATAATTTTATTTGTGTTTTTTTTTTTATAAACATTTTCTCTCAACTTAGCATCCAAATCCTCGTAGCGGAAAGATCGTGCTATACTATTCAGCTCATCTACTCGCGGACAGGAGCGTGAGTAGTTTCGAGTAGGCAAAAGTATTTGAAGGTACTTTACACAACCCATTGGGACACAGCTATTGTTAGAGCCAGTACTCTGAACACGAACGGGAAGGGAGTTCCACATTCGAGCGACCTGAACAAAATAATAAGCCTCACTTGTAAAAAATGGAAACAAGAAGATTGGAAAAATTGTATCCAGTCATAAAAATATCCAGGTTCATCAGAGCATATTAAGTTATAGACGAAGATTAAGGCTTTACGCTTTAAGTATGAGGTCATCGAGCAGACAACCAATGAAAGCCTATACGGAGTTACATGCTGCTGCCATCTTTTAACACCAAACACAAATCTAATGCAATCGTTAAAAGCAACTCCAATTTTCCGCGTGATTACGCTATCAAATTTACATTATACCTAAGGATACGTGCACAACGAGGTTAGGCGAGCCGCAGCGTGGCGAGGCTAGGCAGTTGAGCGAGGCGAGATGAAGATACATCTTGAGGTGTTGTGTTTACAATAAGGCGTTCAGTTTCTTGGTAAATCGCGAGGTGAGAGCATAAATTATGTCATACGATTCTGAAGAAGAAATTTTGTGTTTGTCAAGTAATGCAACTATGTTTGATTTTTCCACTGTTTTACTTTCCACCCTATAAATGTGAAACGTCTGAAATTTTGCGAATATCATCATATATATGAAGAGTTACTGAATGATCCTGACGGATTTTCCAATATATGAGAATGAGTGTAGAAACCTTCGAGTATATTAAGGAAAGATTTCAATATAATCTAATAAAAAACTGCCAAAAATTTCCATTCTAGGAATATAAAATTAATCATTTTCTGTTTCTCTAGCCCTTTCTGCAGTTTTGCTTGTATATGGGGTCATCACAAAAACAAGCGCTTAGAATTTGGGACATTCCATCCACATATATGAAGATTTACATAACGATCCTCATAGATTCTACCCTTTGATTATATCAATCGACAAAACCTATAAGAATATGCCAGCTATCAAAATTAGCGCGCTGCACCTCGCGAAAAAATGAAATATTTCATTCTCGAGTGAGATACCTTGAGGTGTCTCGCCACATCGCGCGTTGCCACAGCCTTGTTATGAACACTCTCATATTACAGCGTGTAACCATTTCATTTCTTCAACTCTTGATATAGCCTCGCCTCACCGTAACTTCCGTAAATAATATGGGGTAATAAAAGAGCTTTTACAAGTTGTAAGCGAATATTTGTTGACAGTACTGCTGCAGATAGCCATAATCTGCGTAAGACCCCATAGATCTAAGAAAGCATCAGTTTGACATAATCACAACAACTTAATTGTCCATTTAGCTTGACCCCAAAATTGGTGACTGAATTCCCAAAACACAGAGGCGAGTAGTTAAGAAAAATGTATGGGATATCATTTATGTGATGTCATACGAAGAATTATGTATAGCAAGACAGTGTGATTTGTCAGGATTTATTGAGAGCGCTGTTACGCCTAGCCTGTTGCCTGAACCTGGAAATGGAATAATGGTTACATATGTCAAACATATATACAAATATGCATGTATGCTTACTTGTTTTGTGTCTTTGTTGTCCAGCGTGCCGTCCTCATTCTCCACTGGAATGATGCTGCAAAAGAATTTGTTTTATATATTGCAGGAATACAGTAGAGATGCCATTCACCTAAATTCCATTTAGAGGGACCTAAGCGGTTATTTCAACTGTGTGGAAGCCCGTATACATCAATGTAAACCAAACACCCTGAAAGCATGAAGAAATTGTAATATCACAACACAAAACATACCAGGACACAACATACAACATAGAAAACAGAAATTAGGCACACATGATCCATACGTCATGCTTTAACGTAAACGTAACAAAACATACAACACACAGCATACCTACATATGTTCATGATGAGCTGCAGCCACCGGAATTATCCTTTGTTCCTGGATACCATACTGGATGCGATAAGTAGCTGTAATTAAATAAGATTAAGTTTAGTTAGATTTAGAATCATGAATTTAGTAGTTTATTTTTTTTAGATTTGGGTTCTGAATTTTTATCAATAATGTAATGTAAACTCACATACCTATTTAATAGCAAGATGATGTGAAGCAAATAAGGCTGCACACGGAATCTGAGGAAAAGAAAGAAAATACTAAAGTTACGCAGTATTTTTCTATTCGGCGCGTTATAATTGTTGAGAAAATCAATTTTATACTTACCCGGTCTAGATTATCCTCCAGATTATCTCAAAGTTATGTTCCAAACCTCGCACAATAAAAACTCCGTTTTACGTCCGAAACTTTATAACCCGGATACTAAAAATGCACGGATAGAGCTGTTCCCAGCCCAAAGCAAACATCGGTAAAGAATTTAGAATGAAATTTACTTTAAATAAGAAATTTCAAGTAAATTAAAATATTGGAAAAGTTGCTGTCAAACAAAAACTTTAATCGACAATTATCCCATGAAAACGAATTTTAATAGGATATTCAAATATAGCAGAGTAAAGCTTATATCCTCACGATTATTTTCACAAAAAAAATATAATATTATTAAAAAATTTAAACTGATTCAAAACGGTCAGTACCGATTAGGAGGTATTTTGGAAAATATTGGAAAACTTCCGAAATAGGGGGCGATTTTCAATAAAGCCGAAAGCTTTGGTAGGTGAAGGGACCAGTTTTTGTCAGAAATCAGAAGCGATAAGTAGTGTGCCGGAAAAGTTGAAAATTTAAAACTTAAGTAAAAAGAAGTTTTATAGAAAAAAGGAAATTTAGTAAAAGTTGGAAACGATTCGGAGTGAAGGAATAAAAGAAGGAGGAGAATTCGGCGGTCAAAAAGGAATGAAGGAAAAAGTAAACGGATTAGCCGAAAAGAAAAGATAAGTACTGTCGTCTGCCATTTTCATTTACAGATTTACATAATTAAAATTTTTCTTTTATTTGTTTAAATTGCTTCACGCCTATCATTAAACCAATGTGCTGCCTTGTGTGCTAGGTAAAAGTTCATTTTCTTTGTTCTTAGTCAAAGCATTTTATACATACGTACATATTGTACAAGTTAGAAGTACATATAATTAGAATCGAGAAAGTGCCAAAGTTGAGTTTATATTGTTAAGCCGGAATAAATTTTATAACGTGAATTTTAGAGCGGCTTTAGTTTGATCCCTTTTCCACAACAACCCTATATAGAGTTCGTGGACTAAAACAAACCACGTGGCGCCCTTTACAGGTGATACACATACATCATTCACCACCCAACCCATTCTCCACAGCTAGTCGGCGGACCATTCCAATGCTCTGGAGACGGAGCATAACAGCCCGTTGTTTACCAACCATGTGTAGATACGGTAAGCATCATCATTGATGTGAGCGACATAATTTTCTACTTAGATACAATTGTATGTCATGAGCATAAAGGTGAAGCTGAACATCTTGAATCACAATTGTCATGTCATTAATATACATAGAAAACAACAACGGGCTCAAAACAGATCCTTGGGGTACACCACATAAACGGGGAGGTAGGGAGGATGAGGAATCACCAATGTGAAACTTTTGAGACCTGTCAGTAAGGAAACTATCAACTAAGTTGATCGCAGGTGAAGAGAACTTAAAATTACTGTGCAATTTTTAGCTTTGAGTGTTTTTGGAGTCAAGATCAGGCGAAGATCGTTGAAGACTTTTAGTATAGCAGTTATATGCTGAGATCGGAAGCCCGACTGAAATTGTGTTAAAAAATTCTAATCTTTAAGTCTATAACGATAAAATTTTTTCAAGAACTTCAGTAAACTAGTAAAGAATGATAATTGGCCGGAAATCAGCAACTAATTTAGAAAAAGGTTTCTTGGCTACTGGTATTATGTTACCGATAGTCCAAATTTTAGGGAAAGAAGAGTAAGTCAAACAGAAATTTAAAATATTAAGAATTGAAATATAAGGCCATTTATTCTTCATATTTTAAACTACTAATAGTATTTTAACAAATAGGGGGTGAATTTCGTCCGGACCCAAAGCACTGGACGTAATGGAGGATACTGCCACAATGAGATCACTGTGATTCATATCTCGTAATGAGAAGCAGGTTACTTGTTGCTGTGTAGAAGGGGTGTTCAAATGAAGAAAAGGTGAGTTAGTATCACTAACGGAACTATTGAGCAAGCCATTAGCAGGATTAGGAGAGGTAAAGTGGATATTTAGATCGTGAGGTCTTGAGGCTCACTATTTGGATAGATAGCAACATTAAGACAGTTGTGCTAGAGCATTTTGGGAGATAGATTCCCGGCAATATTCGTATTGAAATATAGGCGTTTGGAATTTCGTATAGCAGAATTCACGCGATTACGTGCTGTCTTAAATAAGTTTCGAGAAAAATTTCTGCATAGTCGTTTATAATTCTGGTAGAAGTATGTCCGTTCGGCTATGAGAAAATTGATTTAAGTGATTTAAGGGGTAAACCAAGGACAGGTGGTAGGACTTGCGAGTTTGTATGAAGAGCCACGAATAATTTATTATTTATATTTTTATATTATATATTTATTATTTGTATATATATATATATAATTTGCAATCAACAGATACATAATTATAATAAATGCCCATAATATTTTTGAAATCACGGAAGCAGTAGCTGGTAAAGAAGGAATTTCCAGGGGAATATCGTAACACATGCTTTTTATTAATGATATAGTCGTAAGTTTCAAATCTAGTAAATGCTTGATGTTTGCTGACGACTTGAAATTGTTTTTAAAAGTCAATTCTGTTGATGATTCCGCACTCCTTCAACGTGATCTTAATAGTATTTCTGATTGGTGCTTTTTGAACAACTTTCACTTAAATATTGGTAAATGTAAAACTATGTCATTTTATCGTTTATCTAACCCAATAGTTTTTGATTATCTTATAAATGGCAGTACTCTTCCTAGGGTTTTTGAAATTAATGACTTGGGAGTTATACATGACACTAAATTGAGTTACATTCCTCACGTTGAGTTTATAGTTTGTAAAGCTCGTAAATGTCTAGGATTCCTTAAGCGTAATTCTAAAGACTTCAGAGATGTTCAGACTCTTAAAGTGCTCTACTTCACTCTCGTGAGGTCTATTTTAGAATATGCATGTGTCGTTTGGTGTCCTTATTACAAGGTTCATATGGACCGTCTTGAATCTATACAGAGAAGTTTCACTCGATTTGCGCTTTACAAATGCAACTACCGATATGATAATTTACCTTCATATTCTATAAGATGTTTGCTCTTGGGTTTACCTCAATTGGAACTGCGACGGGAGGTTAACTGTGCGATATTTATTAAAGATATTTTGCATTACAGAATTAACTCGCCCGAATTATTATCATTAATTAGTATATATGCTCCGGAAAGGCCAATTCGATCTAGGTGCTTGCTATACACTCCTCATCATAGAACAAATTATGGTAATCATGAGCCTATTACCAATTGTTCCTCAATTTTTAATAAATTTTCGTCCATTATAGATATTACTATGCCAAGAGATAATTTTAAATGCTGTATTTTCGATAATTATAGAAATGTTAACTCTTCTTGAATTAATTAATATATTAAGTGCTTGTCTGTAAGATACCTTGCTTGTCTGTAAGAACCACTCCCGTTTCGTTTGATGGTGCATTAATTTCTGAATCACCGTCACTAAGAATTCTTGGCATTAATATTTCCAGTAAGTTAAGCTGGACAGATCACATCTTCTCGGTTGCCAAAGAAGCATCCAAATGTCTTGGTTTTTTGAAAAGGTGTAAGAAATATTTCAGCCCATCAAATATAGCGCTCCTCTACAAGTCCTATATCAGACCCAGAATGGAATACAATTCCCATATCTGGGCCGGGGCTGGTCGCACAGCCTTAGCTTCATTGGATATTGTCCAAAAGAGAGCCTGCAAGCTCATTGGCGATGTGGCAATTACTCCTCATATCGACTCGCTCGAGCACCGTCGCAATGTTGGATGCCTTTCGCTCCTTTATCGCTATATGCATGGCCAATGTTCTGATGAAATATCTAGTCTGATCCCTTGTAGAATAGTTCCTGCACGCAATACCCGCGCTGCATCCCGCGCTCATCCTTTTACCCTTCAAATTACCTTCGGCCGTACACTTAAATTCCGTGATGCTTTCTTATCCCGAACTGTGCGAATGTGGAACAGTCTACCATCTTCTGTCTTTCCTCCGGCATACAACCTGCAAAAGTTTAAGGGCGACATACATCGGCACCTCCGCCACTCTCCTCATATCCCTTAATCCTTTCCCTATCTCCTGCCACGCTGTGCTTTGCATCATAGGGTATCCTTTCCCTATCTCCTGCCACGCTGTGCTTTGCATCATAGGGTATCCCCTGAGCTTGGCTTAATAATATAAAAAAAAAAAAAAATAGTGTAATCGGTAGACAAATAAAATAAATAAATACAAAAAAAAAAAAATACAAAAAAAAAGGCAGGTCATGGTCAAATATGCTGGGAGGACTAACCTGGTTATCGTTGGTTCTTAGGAAAAGATTTAAAGGGAAGGACTATAGCAATTAAAGTAGGTGGGGGAGGAATTGTGTATGTGTAACGATTGTATTAGAAATAAACAAAATATTTTCTCTTCGCTACGTCATAAAAAAGACAATAGCCAATCCTAATGACTTTGATAGGATCAACTTTTGAGTTGAAAAAAATTACTTGGGCAATGCAAATCATTACAAGCTGGCAGATTTTGACAAACAAAGTTATGCCTTAAGTCTAGGATTATGATTGTATTTCATTTAAAAATTTCATGGAAATTTGTTTGTAACTTTGGATTGGTCACATCAGGTAATGATGATTTCTAAATGGAAGCATTCCAATATTGCTGACTTTAGCATGTGCTTGAAATGTTTCTTTTCGGCTGCCGTCAGTAACTATTTTCCCTTGCCTTTTAGTATGATTAAATGTTGCAAATTTGTGACATTTCGGGTGGAGTTGATGATCAAACTATACAACCGAATCAGACTGACTTTAAATTGACGAATTTTTTTTCGAAAAAGTACACAATATGACAAATTCTACTACAAAAATTGATATAGAAGGAAATTGTCAAAAATTGCATCAGTGCAACATCATGTTACTGAGTCCTAGTGAAACAACCTGGCATGATTCAGAAGCATAACAATCTTGAGAATAGTGCATTGCTACATCGACTTCCATCTATGATTAACTTTCTTTATATTTTCCATGCAAGTTGACATTCGGTATATACTGCATTAAAATTTCCTAATTAAAAATTCATCACCATTTACCAATTCTATTTGTTTGAAGTGATTTAATGCCATTATCCTTGACTTCAAATTTCATTTCATTTCTTGCAGATGAGATCTCCTTGCACATATACATAGTATGTACGGTGTCGACTACTACTCCATAATTATATAGCTTTACCAAATCCAATTGCATGATATATGCATGGTGTTCAATTGTGGTGCAATCTATCCCTTGATTGAATGGCTTTCTCTGAAACTCTGAATTCATTACCTCTTGTAATCTAAAACACTCAGCTACCAACGCTACCAATACCATCAACATCACCTGGTCGGATTGGGAACGGCCTCTTGGAGGCGACGTAATTCGGTTAGAAAAGCCGAATTATAATTAAGCGTTTTCCAGGGCAGATTTGAATAATTAACGAACACTAATTTATTATGTGAAGCCAAAGGAGCCATATCAGGATTCTCCGAGGCCAAAAGCGAATTGTCGGCTCCTAATCGCATACAGGCTGAGCTTATTGCAGGCAGTGATTTATTGCAACATGAGATATCAGATAACAAGCAAATGAATGTCGCCTTTGCCTGGCAGAGGATTAAATAGGAAACAGAGATGTAATAAGAGCAATATTTGGGGAGAGAGAGAGAGAGTTCTCCTTTGACTCATTAATGGCAAACCCTTTGATTTATGCTGACTACTTTATATGTACATATATACATATATAATTAAAGTGATGACGTTTCTCAATCGCTGAGCTTTTTTGGTATGAGTGTATGTCTAATTGGAGTTGACTGTATCGTATTCGAAACATTTTAGTTAATAAAAAAAAACTACCTAGTTAAAGACGTAACCAGAATTAACTGAAAGGATAGTAAACATTTATCAACTCATCATTTTTACCATTTTAAAAGAATTACGAATTTCTTTTATACTTAGAACAAAAAAGTTTAGCCATTTAAAAAAATATATATTTAAACGCCCACATATGTATTTAATCAAAATGGAAACATATTTAGCCTATCACAAACATTTTATTTATTATTATTAGGGGGGTTCATGATACAGAGCAGCCATCTCTCATGTATTCATTTCGATTGCAACCCTTATTTTTTATCTTCTTTTTTTTTTCTTGTAAAGTTAACCCCTAATTGTGCTAATGCTCAATCGAAGTTGAGGTCTTTGATAAAACATCTAACACTCTTAAGAGCCATGGATAAAATATTGTGTCCCATGGCAGAAGAGTTGGAGAATGATTATGCATAAAAAAACTGCAGCCCATAATTAGCAAATCGTCACCATCTAACGAGTTAAAAGGGCTGATATAATCGAAGAACAACATCTTACCTCTATCAATCAGCAGGTACTTATCAAGGAGTGAAGGATTTGTGTCGCTGTAATATATGGGCTGAGTTGACTTATTGCAAAAGATGTAAGAACCGATCAGCCAAGGTTACCTCTCACTATAACATCGGCATAACGTTGAAAGGCCCTTGATAGTAGATCCCAAAAATTCGAAACACTAACACTATCACATCTAAAATTCCCTAGAGACAGTATATAGCACAAAGTACACACTTTTGTACCCCTGAGCATATCTCGAATTCTATGATATCCAAATTAGTATGCTCAGAAGAAAAGGAAAGTATCTCATTTAGATCACCCTTAACATATATTCCGATACCTCCACCAGAACGGCCATTACGATCATCTCAAAACAAAGTACCTATAACCCGGAATAGAAATCAGCGATGTATGTAGGTATAAAATCATTGAGCCATATTTCACTGAATAATATTGTTAACAGCAGTTCTAATCAACTCAAATTTGGCTTCTTCTTTTGCAAGGCGTTCTGCAATGCCCTTGATTTTAATACCTTGCCTGTCCTGATACTCTTTTCTTTAACACGAAAATTTGCATTTCTCAGGTTGTCTTTTTATCTTCGTCATTTCATTGTAATATTCAGGAAACACCCTGTATTATATTCAGTTCATCTAGTTTTACCCACTCCATTTTACCTGGTTGGGAGGTCGTGGGAGAGTCGTTTTTCAAGATAACGAGAAGTAAATATTTCAAGACTAATTTTTGAAAGAGACCCTACAGTTTCTTTTACACTCATTATATGAAAATACTTCTAATTTCATACTACGGTAGAACTTCCTATTCTTCCAACTATTACCATTTTCCCAAATATTTACAATCTAGCTGCCCTTCTAACTAGGTAGCTGTCAAATCTCTCTTACAGATTTTTCTTTAAAAATCCTCAAGTCTAGTTTTTTCGAAAAACGTTAGGACTGCTGAGCTCCTAACTATAAAATTCGTACTTGGATTGACCACCCCTTAAATTCGTTGCAGAATGATAATAGTTAAACAACATACAGTATATACATATACAGGGTGTTTCACAATCGGTCCGCATAACTTAAGAGTTTGCTATCTGAGGTGGAGACAAGAAAAAAATCATATTGTAGGAGGGAGTAAGACCCGTCGTTTCGGCGGTAAGGAACTTAGGGTTTTTACCACTTTTTCCACTTTACATCCTGTAACTTGCTTGATAGACACCCTATAAAGGTGACCTTATCCTAGATGATTGCAAACCTTGTTCAAGCTTTTCAATAAATCCCCAATCAGCCTTCTTGTTACCTTTGATCGGAAGTTGTCGGACGTCAAAATAAAAAAAACTGGGAAAAAAAACTGCTAGTTTTTCCATCTTTTAACGATTTTCCCGCCAAAAAAAGACAACTGCACATTTTTTTGCAAGATTTAGAACCTCTGGAATGTTACTTTAAATTAGACTATTCACATGAACCTAAATGCAACCGTTTTTTAGATAAACTTGCTTTTATCATGGATAATTTCATTAATTATGCTGATTTTTCGTGGAATTGCATAATAGTAGGCGCAATTACCATCGTCAGTAGCAAAATTAATGAAATTATGAATCATAAAAATGGGTATATCGCAAAAATGGGTGCATTTAGGTACGTACGTCAAATTAAAGGTAACATTCCCGGATAACATTCCCGGATTTCTAAATCTTGTAAAACAACTATATAGTTATCACGAATTTTGTCGGGGAAATCATTAAATTTAAAAAAATTAGGAATTTTTTTTTACAATTTTATTAAATTTTCCGTCCTACAACTTCCAACGGAAGATGGCAGGAAGGCTGATTGGGCTTGATTCGAAAGATTAGACGGTTTGCTATTATGAGCTGAATCTCATCTAGATATAGACCATATCACGAAAGTTACAGATTGTAAAGTGGAAAAACTAAAAATCTTAAACCCTTCCTACCGTCGAAACGACTCGTCTTACCCCACCCTTCACCGTATAATATTTTGCTTATGTCCACCTCAGCTATCAAACCCTTGAGTTATGCGGACGTGAAACACCCTGTATATACATATATGGTGTCCGTAATTTCTCTTCAAGCATACAATTCAGTCTATATATCTCTGAAGCGAATAAGGTATATGCATTTTTCTTGTGCAGAAAGAATATTATAAACTACAATTTTTCTTAAACAACCTTTTTCAAAAATTGATAATTTTTGAGATTTTCGAAATTGATTTCATTCCTTTTCACTGCCTTCAAGATATGCTTAGGACATGAATATAAAGGTTTTCACAAATATGCAGCTTGGCCGGAAGTGTTTTGAAGTTTTCTGCAATTTAAAAAAAAATTAGATATTTTTTAATGTACTCTAAATGCTCGTAACAGACAAATTAATGCTTTCGTATTCTCACCAAAATTGTTAGCAACGCAAACCTGGTCGCCGTATAAAGTGAAATTCTTTGAACTCCATTCTCGCCTACAAATAAATTCATAGAATAACTGTTCTGAAGAAAAGCCTTGAAGCAAATTTCGAGAAAAAAAAAATAATAGTCGCTTAGGCAAAAAGTTTAATTACACAGAACTTAAAAACTATAAAACTTAAGAACTATAAAAATAAATAATAAAATAAAAAATTTCTTGTGGTTTTTAAATGTTTTTTCTCTTGTTTATTTTAACTTTGTTTTAAAAAACTTTTTCAAACGCACTTATGCAGTGTTGGTAGGATTATCGAAAAAGTGTCGATAACAAGAGTGTAAAAGACGAATAAAATTGTTTTTTTTTTGTTTTTTTTTCTTTTTTTTCAAAATAATTCCTCAACGCTTGATCCTTCAACAAAAATCTCTCATACAAATTTGAAGAAGAGTAAATTCCCTAAATTTTTTGTAAAAACACTTTTTTTGAAAGTCTGATATGTAACAACCGCTGTAATTTGAAAATTCTTCCAAAACATGGTCCAACTTAATCTTTCCACGGCATGTTTTATAAAAATGATAATATTAGTAATATTGTCATAACATTATATAGCGAAATCTACTTAAAATTGAAGTGGTTTTGTCATTTAGTTTGTAACGTACAGAAATAATGCTGGTGGAGGAAAATGTTTTAGGACACGCACACAGTTATATTGATTTTTGCATGTCCATCTGTCCGTCTGTCCGTATGTCTGTTTACTTAGATTGATGAAATTTTGCACGCAGGCTTGTTTTAAAAAAAAAAGTAAATTTAAGTTCGGAAATGGGATCAATAGGGCAACTTATTCATAGGGTTACCATACACAAATTTCGTTTTTCACTATGTATATATTTGGGCACTGACGTAACGAGCTGAAATGTTCATGGTGTTTTCATAGCAATAGTAAATAAAATTTCAAAAATAGACTAAATCAGGAAACTCCTTCTTGGTGTTGCCATAGAAAACTCTGAGTTTTCACTACGTATTTTGACATTGCCTAAGAATGCGTCGACGTGGAGAGTTCAAACTTTGCACGCAGCGTTTTCATTAAAATATTAAATAATATTTCAAAAAAGAAGTAAATCAGATAACTCCTTCTTAGTGTTGCCATATGGAACGTTTTGTTTTCACTTTATTTAGCCTTCAGTCTCATCTAGTGTATTATTAGACATAGACCAATTGTAATATTTTCTCTTATTTTTACTGCCACTATGGCATATCATAACCCAACACGCACACAGTGAAGTGAGTCATTGATCTTATAGCTAGAAGTTCAGACGCACGTACTTGCATCACGGTTCGCTATGGCAAAGGCTGTAATGGATTTTTTTCTCATTTGTGATTAAAGTTTAAAAGACGGTGAAAGTGGGAGGCATGCAGACTTCTCTGGAATCTAGAGTAAAACCGGTAAAATGCGAACACGTATTCATTCGGAGAAGTTTGCCCTCAGTAACTGCTCATACCCTATGTCAGAGGAATTATAATAAGGAAAAATTGATCGCTGGGTAAAATAGCTGAGGCACATCCAGTGACGTGGACGTCACGGCGTTTGAAAGTTCCACGTTTTGATTTTAAATCCTAATGTTTTCTGTGTACTGAAATAATTACCCTCGATCTCTTAAACAAACAGAGAATGAAAAGCTCATTGGATTAATATATAATCCACGAGCTCCCACGACGAACTTTGTTGTTGTGGAAGCAAGATCCCATTTCTCTTGCCAGAAGCGATTGTATAATCGAGTACCTTTCGGACGGAACAGAGGATATTCGTGAAGAATATTGACGCAGCGGTTAAGTACAAGTAAAATTCCGAAGAATGTCCTTTTCCCTTACGAAACTCATTGACCAAATTGAAGGTGAGTACCGTTCGGATATCAACGACTGTAAAATCTCGTCTTCTGAAGAATTATGAGAAGATATACTCATCATCCAGCGAAATAAGCAGTTACCTGTTGTCTGCTTTCTGGACACGGATGCAAAACTCTCTCGGAAAATTGGTATTATTTTAGCAGATATTCGATCATAGAACTAGGACGAGTCAAATTATCCACCATCCAGCCGTTTTTACATGAGGTGAATTCTGTGATTTCACAGTTTTTGGAGGTATTCTTTTATCACATATCACATAATTGGGAAGAAGGAGGGTAGTTATTTTGATAAACGGAATAGGATAAGGGAATCGGTATCGCAAGAAATTCGGGTTAACAAAACTCATCAACATGATGTCATCGTTCACATTGAATTTACAAAATTGTCATAATTATGTAATGAATAGCTACAAATGATATGTTAACACTTTATGGCGGGACGGGTATTTCTACCTTTTTAGCAGACTCTACTTTAAAGGCGGGAAGGTAGAACTACCCGATTTGTGTATACGAATGTTGTATACCAATCTCTTGGTAAAGGTCCAAACTACATCTACATGTATAAAAAATCCCAATATACGTCCACTATACCCCCTTGTCTTCGTGCCCATTATGTAGTAAATAATAAGTAAAAAAACTAGAATGGATCTATGGTGCACTATGGGTGCACTATGCAGGGTGCAATAATTGGTGCGCCTAGCTCCAGGGTTTGATAGCTGAGGTGGAGTCAAGCAAAAAATTATAAGATGAAGGGGGTGGTAAGACGCATCGTTTCGGTGGTGGGGGGGGGCACCAATTATTACACCCTGCATAATTCACCATAGTGCACCCTGCACCCTGCAATACATGGGTGACATATGTGATAAACTCAATATATTTTTAAAAATTTAGGCGACTTGTTGACAGATAGTATACAATATCGAGGACCATACTGTGCTAAGTCAGAATTCCAAATTTCGTTAAAAAATAACAAACCGTTTGGAAGATAGAACGTTTTTCTAAAGTTTGTTTTTTTATCACATTCCAATAGTTTTCGACCGCTACACGTACTAGTGACACGGGAGCGGCACCCCGCACATTAAGTGTAAAAGTGAGGCAAACGAAGAGTTCGACCATTTTTATACCCTAGATGAAATCATAGGGGTATACTAAGTTTGTCATTCCGTTTGTAACACCTCGAAATAATGATGGTAGAGCAAAATGGATTGGACACCCATTCATAATATTAAAAGTTATTTCGATTTTTGCATGTCCATCCGTCCGTCCGTCTGTGCGCACGATAACTCGAGAACGCGTATACCTAAACAGCTGAAATTTTGTGAATAGATCGGTGACCATACGAAATTTAATACGGGCATTCATCTAGGGTATCATAAGAATTGGTCTTAGACCAATTCTAGCTTTTTTACTTGTTTGGAAGAATGTTCACGTTTCCAGTTGTTACACTCCAGATTTATAAAAAACAATTGTTCATACACAATATGTAAGAAACTTAGTTTTTTCAAATTTTTATGAGACATTATTATTGTAGGATCAAAGATCAACCGATAAGGAATTATTTGGAAAAAAAAAACAAAACCTTTAACCCAAGATAGAGTACCGCGCCGTCCACCCCCACCCCCACCCCCAACCATGGGTGCAAAACTTGCATTTTTCATTGGGTTCCGGAACTAAATAACATATATCAAAATCATTTCCACTTCAACTTTTGGAGGGAAAAGCTCCAATTCCCTGGACTATACACTTTTCAAACCCCTCCGAATTCGGTAATATTTCCATCAGGAGTATACTGCCCTTTCTCAGAAGAGCGGTACTGTTGGAAGGACAATAAACACAAAAGTCAATCGACCCGCTAAATAAGAAAATTTAAAAATGTAAAATGTAGCTCAAAGTTTATGTAAATAATATTACGAGCAGGTAGCCTATTGCGTTGGAAATAGATCCTTGCACAGGCAGCCAGAATATGGCATTTTCCTTTCTCTTACTTTTCGTGCAGTGCAATAACTTGAAGGGTAATCTTAACGCCATTTATTTTCCTTACAACAAAGTTTCGTTTTCATAAAGAGGGTGGCAATCTTTTTCCTTATAAAAATGAAGGATTAAAAAATAATTAGCAAACAAACAAGCATGAGATAAAATGAAATAATGTTTTGGCTTACGCGCTCCGACAGCATCCGGATTATCTTTGTCAAGTTTTTTTTAAATTATGAGTGTTGATTTTTTCTAATATTTGGCTTAATTATAAAAATTTTAAGAAAAAAAGAAAGAAACAAACAAAACGTGCAAAAATAAGAACAAAACAAAATTGATTAGGATGAAAGGAAAATTAAATAAAACGAAAGTAAGACAAGCTTCATAAAGATCAAAGCTGCAAGGGGGTGGTTTCGCCTTAAATAAGTAATTGAAACAAAGTCTAAAGGGAGGCAGCGAATATAAAGAGTTTTTAGAAAAAATCCATTCAAGTGTAAATGACCCGCGGGGTTGCATTGGCCACAGGCTGAAATGACATGATTTCCTTCTTTCGTTTTTAACTTAACCCTTTGGCAGATGGAGCAAGAGGTCGTGAAGTGGGTAGCTAAAATCTTTTGCCAGTGATATTTACTAATTTGAAGATTATTCCAACAACAAAAAAGGGGGTGACAGCCGCTCTGTAACCCTCAAAACAATTGTTGAGATGTCATCAAAGGGTTTAGAAAAGTTAGCGAAACCTTAAAAATGAATGTATTTTGGATTAAAGTAAATTGAAGCGAGTTAGCAGTTACCACCTCTATGTTCAACGTGGTCTACTATGGAGAGTGTACTATGTATTATGAACGCAACACTCCCTCCCGACCTCCATTCAGAACTTCAGCAAGCCATCAGTACTTCAGTAGTAGTCCCCAATTGAACTCTGGCTTTGACGAATGAGGATTTGCGGTGGAAATTATAATTAACAGTTTCACCATCATAAACGACGTTTCCAACCCACACTACCGCCCTGCTGTTCCGTTCGCCGAGCCTTATATAGGTGGCGCGCTATCTGAATTTGTAATTTTCTCTCCGTGAACAATGTTTAATCAAGGAGATTAAAATTTCCGCGGCTCAGATTATACGCAAATCTTCTGTTATTAATTATGCGCGCTTGGGTAGTTTCAGACGAGGCGTAGGTATAAACCCTTTCTTCTGTTGGCTTTTCAATCCCGAAATGTTGGAATTGTGTTTAGTTAACAAAGCTTCGATACGAGTCATTAGTCTACCTAGCGTTGTTGGTTCGTTATGATAAAGTAGTATACATTCGGGGCTGATGAAGTTCGTTACTAGATTTATTATTGTGGAAAATTTTACGCTAGAAAGGATTTGTGCACCTGACTTATGTAGATAGAAGGATTGTGAAGGGTAATTTATCTTGAGAGTAAATTTTCTCAATCGGAAATACTTTTACGTGAGTCTCCTTCATTCGAAATTTTTAATTTCGGTAATGAAGCATGCTGTGACATTTTACATGTATATAGTACACATGAATTTAATATTAATGGAACCAAGAACTACTTGAATCAAAATGGTATGTGTTAAGATAGCATTTTGGAAAGTGTATTAACTAATTGGAAGACTTGAGTTTTTTTTTTTTTTTTTTTTTTTTTTTTTTTTTTTTTTTTATATTATTAAGCCAAGCTCAGGGGATACCCTATGATGCAAAGCACAGCATGGCAGGAAGGAGATAGGGAAAGGATTAGGGGATATGAGGAGAGTGGCGGAGGTGCCGATGTATGTCGCCCTTAAACTTCCGCAGATTGTACGCCGGAGGAAAAACAGAAGATGGTAAGCTGTTCCACATTCGCACTGTTCGGGATAAAAAAGCATCACGGAATTTTACTGTACGGCCGAAAGTAATTTGAAGGGTTAAAGGATGTGCGCGGTTTGCAGCGCGAGTATTGCGTGCAGGAATCATTCTACAAGGGATTAGACTAGATATTTCATCAGAACATTGACCATGCATATAGCGATAAAGGAGCGAAAGGCATCCAACATTGCGGCGGTGCTCGAGTGAGTCGATATGACAAGTTATTGCCAAATCGCCAATGAGCTTGAAGGCTCTCTTTTGGACAATATCCAATGAAGCTAAGGCTGTGCGACCAGCCCCGGCCCATATATGGGAGTTGTACTCCATTCTAGGTCTAATGTTTAATATGTCAATTTTTCGTAGGGCCCATTACTGTGAATAGCATGAAATATTCAATTCAAATCATTTCAATTCAATTCAATTTATTCACTTAAGGCATTGTATAATAAAGCTTGTAGGTGAACAATTTCTCGTCTCTGTAGACTGAAATTCACTGAAAATAATTTTCATTATTTTCTATAGTTCATTGAAAATGCAGAAAAAAGTCGAGCTATTCGTGAGAGGTTTCATCAGTATGGTTATCTCTGATCGCCTACCATAAAAGTTCGATGATGGGGTCACAAGAAATATATGGGATCCTATAATTAACACAAGTTAAAAATATATATAAAATCAAAGGAAAAACAAAACGTTCGAAATTCTACAATTTTGAATAGAGTTGATACATATGTATAAAAAAAAAATATGTATTTGAAAAGTTAATATATCATAGGTACGTATAGGTACGTAATCACAAAATAATTGTATCAAATAGTTACTAAGAGTTTAGACACCCGTAACTAAATTTAAAACTAAAATTATTATTGCAATGATAAGAAATATGTAAATACAAAATATGCAAAGTTAGGAATTAAATAAAGTAGAGCTAGATTCCATTATATTCAAAGAGCAAGTTTTTGAATCAGTTGAATGCGATCGTCCCCAAAAAGTTTTTGAAAGAAATTGGTAAAATATTCCAAACTCTTACAGCGTGGGCGAAGAACTGGCGCTTGGATATATAATGTACATATTATACACATCATGTAATCTTAAATAATCATTTGTATAAGATACACCGAAACTTAAGTAGAAGTGAAAACTGCATCCGAAATTAGACGCGACGTATCGCGAAACATGACCATACCGCCAATGACTGAAATTAAAAGCGATATTAAGTTTGTAAAAGTACTCCGAGGCAAACTTACAGAAGACCTCGCACTCTTCTAGCACAACCACTAGCTCACATAGAGCAAATCCCAGACCTAATGTCAACACTAAAAAATAAAATATATAAAATCACTCTAACAAACCCGAATAAATAACTTAGAATTTAGCCATTTTTAACAAGAATATATTAGAAATTTCGTGTTTTCTCGTAAAACTCAAGACGGGCGAAAACCCGCCTCCAAAATAGCATTAGGAATACCGCTGAAGAGTTCGGTGGCTGGAACGAAATGTTATATCGAATAGCCAATAATTAGCCTACACGGAATCTCCATTGAACTCCTATAGCATAAAGTAATATTTTTCAGAAGAAAACATAGAAAACGCATAACCTTAATCACAACTGTAACCGCCATCATAGTGCCAATGATGAGAGGGGAGCCATAAATTCAAGGAGATAGTCAATTGGTTGTCTCCAGCTGGACCACCAGAGGATCGACATGCTGGAACCATATATATGTTTTGAACATGCATACATAATGCTTATACTCATAGACATGTATGTGATGGCAGGCCACACCGATCTAACTGACACAATTGGAGACCTTATACCATAATGGCCTATGGTCTCATCACATCCTCTGGCGCACCTACGGCACTGGTACCTCGAAAACAAAATGATGTAATATTCCACAGCTACTCATTCAATTTGCTTAATTTGTTAAAATTTGCTCAACTTTGCTATACTTCTCCCACATAGAATACGCCATGTAGACTGCAATATTAAGTAAAAAGAACGAAAAAATTATAACCTTTACCATTCTTTGTACCAAGGTCTGCGCGAAATCCCTAATATATATAACGCCTCCCATTCCTAATACCAGGAAGATTTACCACATATTACTCCTTCCAGAATATAGTTCCACAAGAAATCTAGCACTTCTTACATCAGTTTAGGTCAGTACGGGCGTAGGCCTCGCCCTACGCAAATGATAAGATGAGATTTCCCAAAGTGAATTGTTCCACATTTCTACGCATATGAATTCTCTAGCCCTTTAGTCTTATAGCCTTAGTTCGAAAAATCCCTAGCCCCTTAGCACTATAACGGGCATAAACTTCGCCCTATGCTAAAGTGATTAGATAAAAAAATTTCCAAAAGTGAATCCTTCCACATTCCTACACATATTAATATTATTTCTTTACCTTTTTACCTCTTCAATTCTTTGGTCCTTTAGCTACAGTTCAAGAGATCCTCAGTCCATTAGCAATATAACAGGCGTAGGCTTAGCACAAAATACCTATCCGCATGTGAATGCATGGTTTTTAATAATAAAAATTGTTTTAAAAAAAGTTTCTTTAACTCCAGTAAAGCACAGAATAATTTTTTTTTTTTAAATTAAACACACTTATGCTTACAGTCGGTTTCAACGAAACACTTTAGTACCATACTAAATAATACCCCGCTTCGCAACTATTTTCCTCCTGGAACATAGATGCCCTAGAAATCTTGCACTTATAGTAGAAGCTAAATGATGCCAATACATTTGTCTACATTTGTTTTATATTATTGAATGCTGTTACTTCCTTTCTGCTCGCTGAAATGATCTAAAATGTTTTTACTCTTTTCAAAACCAACAGAAGTTATAAACAAACAACACATATTTCTGTTATTTGGACAGATTCAGTGGCTTATCCAGGGGGTCTTGGGGGGTCAATTAAAGTCAAAACTATTTAAATAATTGAGTTATTTGAAAAAACATATTTTTTAATTTCTATGTTTTTATTTGTATAATTCAACTTCAAAAAATTATACAAAATATTTTTATTCCAAAACTTCAAAAAATAAAAATGTATTTCAATGAATATTATTGTATGCATGTGATGTATGTGTATAGGCTTTTCTCAGAATTTGAGTTTGGGACCCAAATTGGGGTGAGCCAAAATCCTCGAAAAACACTTCCCAGCTCACGAAACAGACTCCCTCACTACCACATTCCAGGCCTAACTTTGTCGCAGCTCCTAGCATTCTAAAATATTTCCAGCATTCTTATGATGTAAGACCACTGATATCTATAATATAGACTGACTACGTCCATATAAATATACTGCAAAATGTCGGCTCACTTCTATTGTTCTAAGCGCCAAGTACCAACTGTAAACAACAAATAAATAAATGGGTTCGTCGAAATAAATGTTTTTAAATTAATTATTTGGGTTAATTATTGATAAAAAGTGGCTTGCAAAAGGCAATATGTTCATAGATACTCAAGAGATATTCGGAAGGTTTCACTTTTCAACTTGTCGCCAATGGTTATTTTTCAATGTTGGCACCAACGTAAGAACTATTTTTGACATAAAAAATTGTACCCACATGAAAAAGCATATCGACCAGTAAAACTGAGAAAAGTTTGATTTGAATGACTCCTGCAGTTTCACCCTAAAAAAATGAGTTTGTAAAAAAATTATATTAAAAAATGACACATCATCCACAGCGCTTAATACGGAAACCTTCCTATTACCTCACTACAGTTCTGTGGTGGCTAAACTAAGCGACTTAAGACGCTGGACAAATTGAATTGCAGTAAGATGACCCCCCCCCCCCCCCTCCAAATATGTTTAATGGTCTATCCGACCACTAGTCTTGTTCCTCTGAGTGTATATCTCTACTATACTATCTCAAAAAGGCCAATTTTGCTGATACACCCTTTCTCTTTAGGACGGCAGTGTGGATAATGCCTAATTTTTGATAAAATTATCTACAACTGTCAGTAAACTTTTTATTTTCGCGGATATTTGTCTGTTAGGTAATCTCAATTCTTCAAAATTCGAAATTCGCGCTTTTTCAACTTCAGTCAACTGTTTTCCTCATGTGAATACTGTAATGCTGTACCTGCCTCTGAACAGTTATTGCAGTTATCTGCATAAGTCCCAATACTACTCAAATATTCATTATATAAATTTCTGATGCAGATATCAAACTGTAAGGATAGAAAGAATCCATATCATCATTAAGTCTCCAATAATAATCAACTCATTAGATGAAAGACTATTAGTAGCCAGCCTCTTGGCATATATGCATATCTCTTGTACATTTCATCTGCATAATTAAGGGTGCAATTATATACAGAAACTAAAAAGACTGCTCCAGAAAAGCAAACAACGTAATGCAAGGAATCTCTAAACAATCTGTGTCCAGAAATAATCGCAAGAATCGCAGCAATCAAAACTTCATATCCACTTGCTGAAAAATCATTCGAAATACCTGATAATCAGAATCAATCGCACATAAACCAAAATGTTTATCATCAGATTGAAAATGGTATCGCGAAAATGGAAAAAAGTTGCTGACGCAGTGTACAATCATTAGAAAAATTCTTGTGCAACTGTAATAATTTTGCGATAATACCTGTAAAAGTGTGCAAAACTCGGCAAAAGACACGTCGGATCGCGGCGAGATTTACTATCATGTGTCTCCAAAGTTGTTGCATTATCCACATTCAGCTTCGGCCAGCTATAAGTCAAACAGTAACGTACCCAGGATTTATCTTGGGGGGGGGGGGGCATAGGTGTCCCAATAGGGCTTTAAAGTCGTGACCTGCACCCATCTGAGCACTTAAGGACTGCTGTTATACATAATTTGTCAATTATTTTCAAAAAACTGACAGTCTGGAGGGGGACCGGTCCCGTTCGTCCCCCCTCTCGGTGCGCCCCTGAAGTCAAGGCGCTCGAATTTGAAATACTTATTACATCTAAAAGTTTACTATGGCAACACTATGAATGAGTTGTCTGATTTGTTTCATATTCGAAGCTAAAATTAATTACTTTTTTGTAATATGAACGTATAAAAAATTTCAGCTTGCTAAACAAATGCCAACCTTGGAAAAAAAGCATTGTAAATTTTTGTATGGCAACACTAATAGTCAGCTGCACGATTTGTTCATATTCGAAGCTATTTTGTTTTTTTTTAATGATTGTGCAAACAATTTCAACTATCTCACTAAATGCTTTCTGGCACATGGTCCCAATACCTACACAGTGAAAAAAAGAAGGACTTTTATATAGCAACACACTAAAAAGTTAAACGATTTCCCCCGAGTTGGGTTTTGGTATAACTGATGCATTAAATTTTGTTGACTGATTTTAATCTGAACAAATACAATTTTTAAATTATGAATTTTTTTCTTACATTTTAGTATAAGGTTACGTCCAATTACATGAAAAACAAGCGACTTAATTGTTGCTTATAATTCTCACTACCTAACATTGAATGCCACCAAAGATTGTAGAAGTGTTCTAAAGCCTCTGGTTGTTATCAAAAAAATCTACTTTCCTCATTTATTTGCCATGCACAAAATTGAAAAGGTCATTTAAATTATCACAGATGACTCGTTCACCTTCATACATAGTACAGATACCAACCAGCTCTAATTGTCCGCAACACTATAATTTGCTTAATTACACAGGGATGACATATATGACACACGCAAGTCATATTGGCTATTGAGATGCAACCACCTACACATTGCACAACTGAGGTTAAGTTTTTCATGTACCGAGCTGATGTTATCGTCGAAATGTCAAATTAAATGTTGCACAGTCATTAATGGAGGGCACAAATGCAAGTACCCTAAGTGCTCCCGAGAGGGTGAACTACCACCTTTGCCACTGATGCAACTTTAGATAGAAAATTTTATCTCGCTGCCGTTTGACAACATATGTCAATTCTTCGATATCTTTTAATGATTAAAATGTAAACATACAACCCAGACAGCATATGGTAAGCCACGCTACCCGACCGTGTAATTTGCTCAAATGCACCCTGAATTTAATCGGTGGCGATAGTTTTCCCGACTTGAATCATGCCAATGTAAATCCTCCCTTACCCACCCGTTAGTCAGTCAGTACTCCTCTGGATGGATAGCAGCGGCGGCGGCGGCATGCAAGCACTTACAACTTACTTGGAGCATCAAGTGCTCTTGCATAGTCAAAAGGGATGAAACTGCTTTCACTTCAGCGGCTAATTGATTTATTTGGTTCGAATTTTTATTGACTGTTTACTGGTGATTGACTGGAGTGCTACAACAGTCATCATTGGAAGCATTCGACTACCTATTGGACAATAATTGCGTTTTCCGAAGTGCGTCCATCATCGAGTCCGACACGCGTAAAAGTTTACTAATTGAAATTGATTATAAGCAAACACAGTCATCTTTGAGTGTAGCTTTGGCGTTAATTTGATATTTTTCGTAAATTAGAAGAGGGAGATAGGTTTTTTTTTGTAATTATTATTCAACTTACTACTATTTAGTGCTCTGATTAGGTCCTGTGTTACTAGAGTATAGAGGTTTATGCAAATCATAACCAGATGTAAATTGTACCAAACAAAAGTAGCACTTGCCGTTTTTTTTTTCTATTTTAAAGTCAGGGAGACGAAAGGTTCTAAGCACAGAGACCATGGCGGCCTGTTGTTCTAACCTGCTAAAACTAAGAAAAGACCTTTCATCAAAACCTCCTTGTCCTCCAGGACTTCAATAAGTAATCACAATTGTTATCATCATTATTTGTTATACATTCTTATAGGAAACGATAGACTTTGGTTATTAGACTCATAGATAAAATTTTTTGTGTATCGAAACCACTATTTACGCATTTCAATATAGATTTTTCCAAACAAACTCTTTAGTTAAAAAAAAAAAAAACAAGAGTCAAATACAAAACTAGTATGAATCTATTCTTACCCACACTTATATATAGGCGAATATTCGGTTACTCATGAAATGATTGCTTTATTTAAATTCGTGCAACCCTCAAAAATTGATTAAATAAAAATAAATTGTCTGTCATCACACTTTGAGTGCTATCAATTTTTCATGTGACTTTATTGAACGCGCAGCGAACGTGGCCAGAGTTCATTTGATTTAATAATGCGCCCTCGAAAAGATGGGGTCGAAAGGCTGATATGACACGGAAACTGGTGTTAATACGTATCCATCGTGATGAAAAATTGATCGCCATTTATTACGTGCTGATTTGAATTTATCTCGTTTACGCTAATCAAATTTCGGTCCAACGAAATAAAAATATCCACGCCACACAATAATAGCGGAATAAATTTTCGCAAAGTTACTCTTCATAATATTTTGAGTTATTGTTTATTTATAACTGTATACCCGCGGATTGGGTATGTACTAGGTACCTACCGATACTTTGGCTGCTTGTCTCCGCACTAATTTAAGTCGGCATTGAATTTTTTTGTACCAAAAAGGGTGATTACTACTCAAAAGTTCTTAAGCTTAACCCAAATTTTTAAGGAAAGGGAGAGTTTCATTTTCAATTGGAAAGATACTTGAGAAATGGGTTAATTGCATACTTTGTGGTAGAAGGAAATCTTGCAACCCCTTTTTTGAAATTGCCAACAACTTTCTTCCTAGGGGATGACTACTTTCTTTAGTCAATTAACCAGAAAATCCATTTCGAAATGACTTCAGCTATTTTAGACAACCTATATGAGCTTAGCGGTGCACAACAAGGAGATTGACTGATGGCAAGCATCATCACATATGGCGCATATACTATAGTCAAGAGTAAGACTGTCGAGTCGAGAAATGATCTAATGACATAGGGTGAAAGAATTTAACATGGTTGAAAGGTTATGCGCTATAGTTTAAGATTAATAATGAAATAATGACAGAAAGATTTTCCTGTAAATGGAAAATGGATTTAATTTAAAATGATTACGTTTGCAAAATAAATCAGCATAGCAAATTGCCGGGAATATTTCAAACTATTCTGAAGCAAAAAATAAATGTATGAAATATAAATAATGCAAATACTTTGTTAACTAATCTAAAAAAAATTAAAGTGTAAATTTATAAAAAAAGAAATACTACTTTGAAACATGTTAACAACTTTTACCTACCTACAGACTGCACGCTGTTCTTCTGGTATTTCCTTGCAGTTTACAAGAGTTTTCATATTCGAGAACATCCATAAATCAACTAAAACGGAGAAAAGTTTTGTAAAATATTTTCCTTATTGCCATAAGCTGGAAGGAACTCCTTCACTATGTGCATATATATGAAAAACGGACACAAATTATTGATTTTATTAAAATTCAGAATTTTTCAACATTTTTATTCATTTGCCCGACCATTAATCAAACTGTCACTGGAGACAGTGTGATTTATCAAGAGTTCACGAAGCAGTCTAGCGAATGTGAACATGTCGCATTTGTAGCTCGGCATAAAGGCGACTTGCACGAATTATCCTGTATCTTTGTTGGTTGGGGTTGTTGGAGCATTGCTATATGTTTTTTGGGGGGATGCAAGGAAGATTTATTTGTTCTGTCGTGCATACCTCTTTATTTTATTGAATAAAATAAAAAAGGAAGCATACATCACATGACGTTTCACAAAAGAGGTAAAATTATTTTGACCCTGATTCGTTTGTTGAACTTTAGTGCAAAAAAAAAACATTTTTGGATAATACTTGCATCAGGTTTTGTCCGTTTAAATACAAAAAATAGAATATGCATTAAGTCTCAAATCTAATTATTTGTAGATGTTTATCTGTCCATTAATTTTGTCAAAAAAATTATTTTGACAAATATTTTGAACAAACGTATCTAAAGGTAAAAGTCTTCGAATGGGTCATTAAAGGGGGTAAGATATTGTCGACTTTTCCAACCTGGAACTAAGTACAGGTGCGGATTCAGGATTGTTGTGGGGAAACAGTGGAAACAGATCAAAAGTTCGTCACTACTCACAAAATTTATTATTTAAAAGATTCGGTTCGAACAGATAAGCTACCACTCTCAACGAAGAAAATGGCTCAACGTTCAACTTTTGCCACTCAAACGAGGTGTTAAATTATTTATTTTGTTTTGGTTTGTAAATGGTGGAAGTGTAACGCTTCCGAATCATCCATTTCAATTAGTAAAAATAGGGAAATACATTTTGATAAAATTTACGAGTTCATCATAAATTGTATCTTTGCTAAGTGCGCGAATTAATGCTTTACGTACTTTTCCCCTATTAAAGTTGAGAACTTGACTTTTTTTATATTATAAAGCCAAGCTCAGAGGGTCCCTTATGATGCAAAGTACAGTATAGAAGGAAGGAGATAGGCGAAGGAATTAGGGACCATGAGGAGAGTGGAAGAGGTGCTGATGTATATCATCCTTAAACTGTTGCAGACTATATGCCGAAGTAAGGACGGAAGATGGTAGACTGTTCCATATTCGCACAGTTCGGGATAAAAAGCATCACGGAATTTTACTGTATACGGCCAAAAGTAATTTGAAGGGTAAAAGGATATGGGTGGTTTGCAGAGCGAGTATTGTGTGAAGTAATAATTCTACAAGAGATAAGATCAGATATTTTATCAGAACATTGACCATGAGCGGTAGAGGAGTGAAAGGCATCCATCATTGCGGCGTTGTTGGAATGAGTCGATATTACAAATTATGGCCACATTGCCAATGAACTTACAGGCTCTCTTTTAGACAATATCCAATGAAGCTAAGACTCTGAGTTCAACCCAGTCCAGATATGGGAATTGTATTCCATTCTAAGTCAGATGTAGGACGTATAGAGGAGCGTTAGATTCGATGGGCTGAAATAGCTCTTACACATTTTCAGAAATCCAGGACATTTTGGCGCTTCTTTGGCAACAGAGTAGATGCGTTCTGTATAGCTTAACTTATAGGAAATATTAATGCCAAGAACGCATAAAGACGGTGTACCGTAAATCAGTGCTGCGTAAGAAAAGTTAGCAAGTCTCCAGTCCGAAAGTCATATTGGCGATCATTGATGAGCTGTTTGATTTCTAGTTACTTCATTAATTTGGAGTTACTAACAGATTCAAAAACCTTTGAAAGAATTAGTGTGGAGAGATCACTACTCTCTCCTTTCTTGGGAATAGACAGAACGTGAGCTAGTTTCCCAACAAGTTAGAAATTTTCTTGTAAAATAAAACAAGTAGGATAGTTTGCGCTAAGATTTAGCCAAGGACAAATGAAAAATTAAAACGAAGAAAAGAAATGAAAAAATGAAAAAATTGAGAAAAATAGAAAACAAATTTTATTAAAACAAATTTAAAAAATTGTTTAAAAAAGCAGATTCATTCGAAACGAAACGAACCTGTATTCGCTCGCAGTTCTAATTTTTCATTTGTTTTTTGAAGTCATTTGGGACCTGTTGATGTGTCAAACCAAGACTTGAAACTTGTCACCCAAAGTTAATGAGTTGTGTGACGGAATAACAAATTAAAAACATTTTTAGCTTTTGCTATATACCGGAGAATCCAAAAAAAGTTCCTTCTTGAACAAACGTTAAAGAAAGAACGATTTTGTTCTTGTTGAGACCTGCGGTAAGAATAATGAATGTATTCATGCCAACACTTAGATCGTCTCTAAGTTCTAATCTGCATTCATCAACATATTTCGAAGGAAAACAGACCGACCAATCAATTTCTCTAAGATACTTATTGAGAATTTCCCAATCAGCATTTACTTTCGCTTTTTATTTAACGTTTGAGATAAGTATTCTAATAAAACAATTGCATTTTTTGAAATAATAAAACATTTTTTCTAAAATAAATCTCTTGTTTTAAATGTAATAACTCACCGCAACAATATACAATGATTTGTTTTCCGTTGTGTAGTTTAGCTAAATTTCTCCAATTACGAGTTGTAATTGTTTTTTTTTCTTTTGTATTTGCTTTCAACCTCCGATAATATTCTAACAAGCCGTCTTTATACCGGAGACTCATCAAAGTCACTTTGACAGCTATTTTCAATTAAGACCAACCTTCCATCGCTTTTACCCGAATAAGCTCTGTCCTGTTTCAAACTTCAAATACACTGAGAAAAGCCATGCTCTTTTACATGAATTTCACAGGTATCAGCCCTTTCTGCTTTTTATAGTATTTTACAGCCACGACTTAAAGCGGACTGAAAGCTGAACCGCTAACTATAAGGGTTGCGTTCTTAAACGTGCCAAATTGAACGCTTCCAGAATTTTTATATTTTGTACAAAATGTGCAGTAGAATAGATTTACTGCGCAGTGAATTATATTTTTAGGAAAAATCAAGAAGGTATATTGCAATTTTTTTTAGCGAACACCCCCGCCCTCCCCTAGCTGGATTCGTTACTGACCTAGTATAAATTAAGGGGGAGTCCTGAATTAGAATGTTCTAAACCCTCGCTTTTTGTGATTTCTTATTTTAAGGGAAAGAAAGAAACGAAGGTATGGTTTTATACACATTTAATGAATAAAATAAAAATATTTTTACATTAACAAAAAATAAATAAAATATATATTACTGATTTCTAAGCCGATTTCATAGGCGTCATGTCGCTGTACTCTTCAAACGGCGGGAAAGATTCAGCTCGTAATTTTTTACTGAAACAAAAACCCAAAAAATTATTAAATTTATTATAAATTTTTCTTCTAGGTGAACTAAAAACAGGCAAAAAAAAATGTGAAATAAGAGCGTTGGGCGGGTTTTAAAAAAACAAAAAAACTTTCAGGTGCCATAAAAATTATTTAACCACACTTTTGGACAAATATTTTTAGTTCACTTAGAAGAGAGTTTAATACTGAACAAAAAAAAACTTTGGTTCAATTAAATAGGTCGTTTAGTGTTCAGGATTGGGCTCCTGATTTCCGATCCTCCAACCTGAAAAAGGGAAAAACGGACCACCAAGAATCAAATCTTTCAAGAAATTCAAAGTTATCTTACCTAATTATTTGTTCCTGCACTTGATGCAGGTGGATGATATGCAACTTTTGCAACAAGCACTACCACAAGATGAAAATGTTGATGGAATACAAAACATACCAAATGGTAGTGTAACTAATTCAGGGACTATACCAGTCGCACAAACGATACAAACAAATGCTATTACATCTGATCATAATCATTCTTCGTCAATGCTAACAGTGCATCATAATGATGACAAGAGTATTCAAATAGTTGGCCAGTTATTATCAAGCCAAACAAATTAAACCGCAGCAATAATTGATCAGCAGACGTCTAACAATAACATCATATTAATTTAAACAATATAACTCGTTAACCACAACAATAACAGCGACGACGACGACTTCAATTGCAACAGCAAATCTGCACATTGCTACTGTCAAACTCAAGTCAGCTGACAGCAGCAGGTATATACAAAATGGTATTGAGTTACAAGAATTCTCATTACGAACCACGTTCCGCCATTACACGAGAAATTACTGCGCAGCAGAATATTGGGATGTGCTGCAAATCGTGTGGGCTGCTTCTAGCTACGTCTAAGTCAGCTGACGGTATTGGCTTTAGGAATTTACAAATTATTCCGGGTAAGTAAACGTTTTAATTAAACGACGGCGAAAGTTTTATTTTTATTTATTGATATTTAGACCATATTGATTTGGAAATAATTTTAATTTACTTAAAACATTTTATATATTCATAAGTTGAGTGCAGCTTGTTAACAACAATAACTAAAATGGTAACACTTTATGAACCAATGATGAAGTGCAGTTGCTAGGTCAGGTTATTGTTGCTATGCAAGTTGTTGCATTGCCAATATTTTTGCCACGCGCCGTTGACTACCGTTCTTTGGTGTCGTGCGCAAACTCTGGCTATATAAACAGCAGTTTGACTTGATTCGTTTTCTTTTGTGATTTAGCAGTGCAGTGATTAACTTGGCAATTTATTCCTTTGTGTTCTTTCCTAGTGATTTTTCCTAGTGTTATATTTTCTTACTAAATTAAATACTTTGTTTAATTGACGGCTAAAATAAAATATTCTTTTTCTGGGTACCGACTGGATTAAGGAGTTTATTTTAGATAGTGATTAAATTAAAGGTTTTTTATTGTGGGTAGCGACTGCAATAAAAAATATTACTAACAATACACTTTATTTCTGGTCTCGACAGAGATAAAGAATCTTTCTTCGGGTCTCGACTGAAGTTAAGATACATACTAACATTCACTTTAAGTCGGGTCTCGACTGACTTAAAGAATATTATCTCGGGTCTCGACTGAGATAATATATTAGTAACAAATAACTTTATTGCGGGTCTCGACTGTAATAAAGTTTCTTATTGCGGGTCTTGACTGTAATAAGAAAGTTACTAACTCAAACCACTTTATTGCGGGTCTCGACTGTAATAAAGAGTCTTATTGCGGATCTCGACTGTAACAAGACAACTACTAACAAAACGACTTTATTGTGGGTATCGACTGTAATAAAGAGTCTTACTGCGGGTACCGACTGTAGTAAGACAATTACTAACACAAACACTTTATTGCGGGTCTCGACTGTAATAAAGATTCTTACTGCGGGTATCGACTGTAGTAAGACAATTCCTAACAAAGCCACTTTATTGTGGGTATCGACTGCAATAAAGAGTATCCTACTCCAAAACCTTAATAAAATAAAAAGTCAAGTAAATCCGCTGCTATATATCGTTCAGGTGAGTATAAGTCAATTGCGACAGTTGTATAAAACAAATTTATATATTAATCATTAATTATTAAACATTGGTTTCAGCTTTTTATATTATAAAAAAAGTTTATATATATATATTGTAGTTCTCAAGTTATAGTAGTTAGTGAACTTGAAACATTTAGTGCAGTGAAAAAACAAATAAAACCACTAACTTTATACCAGTGGCATTAGTTTCATCACATTTTTCATTTATTGCATGTACGTTCTGACTATGGGCAGTACATTTAGTTTTTTAGCTATCACGCCCGCCAATTTGGAAAAATCGTGAAAATGATAACTGGAGAAAAAGCGTTTCAAAGTTTTCAATAGGAAAAATATGAATTTTTAGTTACTTACGCTAATCTGCTATTCCTGGTCCATATAACAGTTCTTCTATTTCTTCAACTGAATACAACTGTGGATTATAACTATTTTATTGAACGACCACCAATTTTCCAACCTTTTCCAGTTTGGAATAGAAAAGTTGGAGTGACGAGCGCTCGCACATGTCAAGTAGGTCGACATTCGTTTGCTCCTGTCTTTATTTTCTTAGAAATATTAGGACTGGCCTCTGATACTTTGTGAACATATTCTTATATAGTTTATCTATCGATTTAAACAATAAAAAAATAGCATTTTTTTTAAATTTTAATTCAGAACACCCCCTTAAAGAGCTTCAACCTTGTGAACTCTCCAAACTTTGAGCAAGATACAATACGAGCAGCTTCTAATTGAGATCTGTTCATTGAGCTGTGGACTTAAAAATCGCAGTTATTTTATAATAATTTACTACAAATGAAAAAACGTTTGACGGGAATAAATGTTAAATAAGAGCAAAAGTATTAGTAATAATTTTATCAGATCATCCATAACTTCAAAAACAAAAAACAAACCTAATTGATATTTTTCAATCATATATGTATTTGCCGTTGATTTTGTGTAAGGGACGGGGGGGGGGGGGGGGGGGGTTGAAAAGCTTAACTTAAAACTGTCGACCAAGATTATCTTTGAGCTTGAAAAAATATCATTTTTTTAAATTTTTTATTTACGACTTTTAGCGCGCCACAATGAAAGAGGGTCAGAAATTAAAAATTTTTTAAAAATTAATAGACTATATAATAGAATGGATACAATATAAGTAAATAAAACAGCAAAATTATTAATCACACGCATGAAATTCATTAGCAAATATATGTTTTTGTATTGTAGAAGATAAAAATGAATGGAGGTCCGTTTTTAGTATTATAGTATGTTTTGGATGGATATAGAAACGAAAGTGTATTAGGGGGGGGGGGGTTGGAGTCACAAGAGGGGATGTGAGAGATTAGTTGAGGTTGGAGAGAAATATAACTTGAGGTGCGAGAGAAATATAACTTGAGGTGCGAGAGAAATATAACTTGAGGTGCGAGAGAAATATTAGGATAAAGTGAATGGAAAGAAGAAAGAAAAGTGAAGCGAATGATATGGAAGAAAATTAGGAAGAGAAAAAGTAGGTAGAAGTGAGGAGGTAATAAAGGCACTCATCAGCCTTGAACGTACCCAGCGCTCAATAGGTCAGGCTTTGCCATGGACCGAGGAAAGTGATAAAGGAACAGAGGATGGATTGGCCTGGACCGAGGAAGGCGCTAAAGGAATATGGGATGAATGGAGTGTATTTTTTCCCATGAGGTGCCCCAATTTGGCGCATTACCTTATTGTACATGGAAAGTTCCCCAAAAGGCCTATAACCATGACAAAAAGAAAAAACTAAAAGTATTTATTATTTTATTTTATATACATAATATTTAAAATCTTACAGCAAACTTAAAACCTAGATAAATTATTTGTTATTATATAAAAATAAAATTATAATTCTAAGTTAAAAATAATACGTATAAAAAACAAATAAATAAAAAAAAACAGTAATTTTTCTTTTGTATTACTAAAATCCAAAGAATTAAGAAAAAATAAAAAAAAGTAAAATAAAATAATTGAAACCTATATCCAAGAATCCTCAGAAAAAATGAAAATCAATTACCTATATCCCGAGAATAGATAGAGAGAGAGAGAGAGAGAGCGAGAGAGGGAGAGAGAGAGAGAGAGAGAGGGAGAGAGCCGAAAAATACAGTTACGTGAAGGAAAATATTTGAGGCGACCGATAGAGTTGGTGGCGAGGTAGAAATTCATTCACGGTGACAAGAACAATAAGGGTATCACTTGACGAGTGGCAAACTGAATAGGCCCACAAGTTGAATTTAACGGAAAAGAGTCTGAAAATAACAGAGAAAGTAAGGTCGACAAAGAGAATGAAAGCGATGAATAGATAACAAAAGAATGAGGAAGGCAAAAATAATTAGGACGAAAGATAGGGTGAAGGCAACAAAAAGGTGATAGAGAGAATGAGGACAGAAAGATTAAAAATGGCAAAATGAAAAGGGATGGTAAAAAAAGAAAATGAAAGCGACAGAAAGTAGTAAACGATATTATCTCTGTAGCGTAAAATTTTTACTGCAAAAGATTGGGCCAAATGGATAAAAACAATAAGGGTGGCAGATAGAGTATGGATAAAATGGATAGTAAGGAGGCCAGTTTTTTTATGGTATGGCAAATGATAATAGGGACAAAAGAAAGGCAGGAAATAGAGAGACAGGAAGGCGGTGCAGAAAATGTAGAAGAAATGACTTATAGATAAAATATTTCGTTATATACTACATTTTCCGTCAAAGCTTTCTCAGACTTTACCCATAAATTCCTCTGTCTGCTTGTATTTCTAACACTAACGAGAACAGATGAGTAATTTTTTGCTCTTGAGAAAGCCACATATAGCATTTCATGAGAAAATACTGGGTCTTCTAAATAAATTCTAACCTTATTAAAACTTTCACCTTGCACCTTATAATAATAGCGAAGGTAAGTCAAATGTGGTATTCACATCGCTTTAATTTGAACGGTAAGTTTGTATCATATAACTCTAATGTGATATTATTCTGTACAAATAGACTCTCGCCTTTATTTGTACTGGTTACAATTTTTGCGTCGATTACATTGTCCATAAGCACTCTAACAATTAAGCGAGTTGCATGGCATAATTCCACTTTGGAATTTAAATTTCTCAAAAGCATAATAATTCGCCCCCTTTTTTTTTTTTAATTAAGCTTATGAGAAGTCATACCAAGAGGAGTTAGGGTGTTAACATATTGTAAACGGTACACAGCTTCCAATTCAGAATCATCACACGAAATAGAGTCATAATATATTTTATTTTCACTGGGAAAATTAAATAAAACATGTTCATTAATTTTAAATACAGTACCACTACTTTTTCTTAAAATTGAACGTAAAGTTTGATCTTCTTTAGAAATAATTAATTGAAATATCATCACCGAAAATATCACGAATAATGCCAATCAATCACAATATTTTCGGTTGGAATTTCAATTACATCTCTATCTATGTATGGGGTAATTCCATATCCTAACTTCAATAACTAACCAATTACAAAATTGTACTTCTGAAGCATCAGTGTAGTTGTTTTATACTTTTCACCAAATGCCAAGTTATTTTCCATAATATCTTGAAATAACCTACTAACAGCCGTTAAAGCAAAATGTGATATCATGGTCCACTTATCCCAAATAATTATCTTAGCTTGTCTAAGATATATGCCATCACGGGAATTTGGCTTAATATGTCATACTGAATATTCAATCAATAGAATTGGTATTTTAAATCTTGAATGAGCCATACTACAGCCACTGGATAATATCACTGCAATGCCGGACCACGCAACCCGAATTGCAGTTAGGCCATCTGACCGAAATTTATTTAAAATACAATTCAACAAAAAAAAAACTTTTTCCTGCTCCCGTGAAAGACCTGAAATGAAAAAGTTTATCATGAGATAATGCTGAATGCAGTCATAACCGCATCGAAAATATTTCCTGCTCTCTATTTAATAGATCATAGTTACGCAAAAATTCTTGATTTTCTTGTTCACAATTGTAGTCATCTAAGAAGGGATTCACGGATTGAAGGTAAATTAAAATCATCCAAAGTTTTTCCGTGATGAGCCCTGAAATCAATGAAAGCTCGCTGAAACTTTTTTTTGTATATTCATACATATTCGCAGAAAGTACACCTTTAAATTTTTCGCAAAGTTCTAAAGGATTTTGAGGCTGACAAAACTTACAAATTGTCGAAAAGATCTTGGCATTTGCCATAATGATACTCCTTGCAAAGTTCTTTGCCATTCCATATCATCTTCTAAAATATTTCTGGCAATACAGGCATGTTTAGAGGAAGGATATTGAAAACCATTAAATGTTCGTACATCTTCAAAACATTTTGCATAGCGAACATAATGTAAAAGTATTCGAAGATGATACTTTTCAGTATCACGATCGCTGAAAGTATACATTCGTGGCATAATTATCTCCGACCAACGTTGCATTTTCTGCCATATATTATTCTTCAATACGGAATGTATGGTAATTTCGCAATATAAAAATTGCCGAGCGAAAGAATCATTCTGATTCAATTCGAAATATTCCGTAAGAGGGGTATTGGTTCTTGAAGCTCCATCGAATGCCTCCCGTATTCTACTATCCGTAAATACAATTCTTTGCTCCAAAGGTAAATGAACAGCTCTAAGCGTGTAAAAGCATGTAAAAATTCTCCAAAATGCTTCTTGCGCTGAGACGAATGGTGCATTTAAATATGCTTTAACCTCATCTCTTTGATGGACATAATTTTCAACAATAAAAACCGTGAATCATATTCGATTGTAATAATATTGTATAACTGTGAATCAAATTGTTTGTCGGGAATTTCCGCACAAACAATTTTATCCACATTTTCTGCATCCCTAATCCATGATAAAATTATCACAAAATGCATATGTGAAAGCCCTCTCTTTTGAAACTCTATAATATGTATATGGGCAACAACTTTTCCCAGTATACAAAAACACGTGCTGTTATAGATCCAGTCGATCAACAGCTTTTTGACATGAAAATAAATTCTCTTTAATTTTCCGGTTATTTGGATTACACGTAAATGTAAAGAAAAGACACAAAAAGAATCCTTTCATCTTCCGATAAAAAACAAGATACTTATGTCATTCTGCCCCTTTTTGTAATTTATTTGTGTAGATAGCATCTTCTTTGTATCTGAAAATAATAGAAATTGATTAATTAGCGTTGGTAAAAAAATTTTGAATGTAAACAAATACAAAACTTACCAAAACCTAGATTTCACTGAACATATATAACACCAAATATGCTTACATTAATTTAAGTGTTTTTCCTGCTTATCACCTCAAAAATCAAAATAGAGCTTTCCTATCGAAATGACATTCATGTTCCATGAGCATATTTCGAAATCCAATCAGTTTCGGAGAAGATATACCCAACCCTGGAACCAATAGTTAAAGATCTCGAAAGGGAACTGAAACCTGAGACAACATTATGTTCTAAGAGGAATTGAAATTTAAAATATGATAAAAAACCCGTTAAGGTTTATAATTCTAATTTCCCATTGGTTGAACCTTTCTCGAAAATATAGAGGTAAATCTAGAAAACATGTCCAACTCATAGAACTCTTTTGAAAAATATGGTAATTGCGGCGGAAATTTTGGTACATTTGTCTCTATCTTTGAGAAAATCTTTTGTTTTTATATTGAAATCGAGTCTGAGTTGGTTAAAAGTTGAAATCATGAAAGTAACACAGACTATAGAAATCTAGAAATCGCGTCATTAAATTTGCCTAATTTGAAGTGCGAATACGTTTGAAATTTTATGTGGAAATTTATTGTCGTTTCTGGTGCTGGTGGAACTTTTGAAAATTAAATTTTGATTTTAAAATTAGTACTTTCTCTTGTTGTCGTAATTTGAAGTTTGAAAATTAGAACATAGATATAAATTTTGGAAATAAAAATCTGCTTTGTAAGAATAGTGGATTTTTGACAATACAGTATTGAATTTATTATATGAGGAAGTTGTAATTTTGATTTTTTGTAAAAGACACTTTTGCGGTAATGGATATCGTGCTGGATCACATGCAGTCCAACTCTAGGCGTCGCTTAAAATATTTTTTTTTCGAAAATTTTTTTTTATCAAATTTCTTGCAATTAATTGGTGGAAACCCATTTTGTGGCTAAATATCCTTAGAATCCTGTACACCATATTCCCGAATGGCATAGCATCCTAGAAAATTTGTTGAATATTTCTAGGGCTACCAATAAAAGTAGATGGCAATATTTTCGGTATGCCTGCTCCAGCGCCGTAAGTCGTTTAGTTTAGTCCCCACAGTACTATAGTGAGATACTAGGAAGGTTTCCGCATTTTGTGTCAAAAATAGTTCTTACGTCGGTGCGAACACTGAAAAAAAACCATTGGCGGGAAGTTGAAAAGTGATTTTAATAAAACTTTTCGAGTTTCTGTTGACTATCTATGAATATATTGCCTTTTGCAAACCAATTTTTATCACTAATTAACCCAAATAATTAATTTAAAAATATTTATTTCGACGAACTCACTTATTTATTTGTTGTTTACAGTTCTATCACAGTTGGTACTTGATGCTTAGACCGAAAGGCAACGCTATATAGAAAGGAGCCCACTTTTTGCAGTATTATTTCTATAAACGGTTTCAGTCCATATTATAGATGTCAGTGGTTTTACATCATAAGAACTACAATAGAAGTAAATAACTTTACGAAATTAAACGAAACTGAGGTTTACTTACGAAAAATTGATATTTTTAGCCTAAATATATATCACATTCCATAAGAGTTATTATCTTGATATTTAATATTTTCAATCTTAAATTTTTATTTGTTTAAGTCTTGGAATAAAAATATTTTGTATAATTTTTTGAAGTTGAATTATATATATAAAAGGAATATAAAATAAAATATAGTTTTTTCAAAGAACTCAATTAATTAAATAATTTTTACTTTATTTTGTTAAGGGGACGGGGGGTCATGACCCCGTAACCTTACCTCCTGAGTCTGCAGAATTCGCAGATAGATAACCGACGGGTATGCTAAGGAAGAGGTATCGCAGAAGCCGTGGAGTTCGAGCTTGATCTCTTTGTTAATTGTTCCAAGCCAGCGACTAATTTTAATTTTCTCGACGTATTTTAAATTCTCACGGTAATCATGCCGCTCACTAACCATATGAGGCTGGAGCTCTTCTTCCCAATCTAGTTTAGCTAGCCACAACTTTTGTAGAAATATTTTTGCCACAATTATAAAAGGTGCGAGCCATCCAAGTGGATCGAAAAGTCGACTAATATCCGACAAGACATTTCTTTTAGTATTAGTCAGAGGTTTGATTGCAAGCTGGAGTTCAAAACAAAACTGATCAGAAGCGGGATGCCACAGGATTCCTAACGTTTTGATCTAAGTGTCAGAAAATACCATAAAAGACGTAGAAAGCTCTTTATCTCCTTCACAAATATTGTCTAATAATTCAGCATTATTAGATGCCCACTTCCGAAGAGTAAATCCTGCACTCTTCAATACTCTATCAAGCTCGCTTTTTGCTTTTACCGCAGATGCAGTAT
This sequence comes from Dioctria rufipes, assembly GCA_963924295.1. Classification (NCBI taxonomy): domain Eukaryota; kingdom Metazoa; phylum Arthropoda; class Insecta; order Diptera; family Asilidae; genus Dioctria; species Dioctria rufipes. The sequence continues at coordinate 50,679,166 of OZ002743.1, forward strand.
CATAAGCACCAAAGAGCACATAATCAACGTAAAAGTTGTTAAGCAGAAGCTCTGTCCCAAGCGGGTTATCAGTTTCATGGTCATAAGCAAGCTGTTGCAAGGTTCTGCACGCCAAAAGTGGAGCGGAAGCAGTCCCGTAAGTGACTGTGAGGAGCTTGTAGTCTTTAATAGGAGATGACACGGTCTTACGCCAAACAATTCGGTGTAGATTAGTATCGTCAGGGTGTATCAGGATCTGACGATACATCTTCTCAATGTCTGCCGTATATACAATAGGATGAAATCGCCATCCCATTATGATTGCTGACAGATCTTGTTGCGTTTTGGGTCCAATGTGAATGCAATCATTCAACGAAACTCCAGTTGAAGACTTGTGAGAAGCGTTGAAGACTACGCGAAGCTGGTACTACTTGGTTTCAGGACAGCATGATGTGGAAGATAATAGATATCTTTAGAAACTAATTTAGATTCACTGTCTGATAACTGTTTCATGTGACCTAATTTTAAATACTCTTCGAGGAAGTTGTTATACTGACCCTGCAACTCTGGGTTTCTAGCAAATCGTTTCTCCAAACTACACAGAAATGATACTGCTGCGATGCGTGTCACACCTAAATTCAGAGCAGTACTTTTCCTCGGCAAGCGTACGATATATCGACCATTAGAGTCACGTTGTGTAGTACGCTGACAGAAATCTTCACAGTTAGCTTCTTCAGGGGTCCAGATAGTATTAGAAGGTAGCTCTTCTATTTCCCAAAACCGTCGTAAGATTACGTTAAGATCTTCACCAGTCCTTATTTGAAATGCTGAAGTAGAGGCAATATGTCCTGAATTTTTGCAATTGACAGGCCCTGACAGAATCCACCCCAACTGAGTACGCTGGGCTATTGGTGTACCTGATGGACCACGGCGGAGACCATTTAGCATTAAACGTGAATATAGATCCACACCAATGACGACATCAATAGCTGAAGGTGTCGTAAAATCAGGATCTGCTCATATTAATCCTTGCAGTTGAGACCACTGAGAGCATGTAAGACGAACAGTCGGCAAAATAGTTGATAAAGTAGGTAACACTATAGCAGTTGTGCTGAAAGACCTTGATTGATCGTTTATAGAAAGAATGTCGAAGAAGACTAATGCTTGCGCAACCACTGCTTCACAATTTCCGATTCCTATTACTGGTATCTGCACGCGACGTCGAGGAAGCCCTAACGACTTTGAAACAGAATTTGAAATGAAAGTCGACTCAGAGCCTTGATGCATTAATGCGCACACTTGCAGGATCTTACCTTCAATGGATCGCACAAGTATTTTAGCAGTTGCAAGAATACCTTCATTAGGTAATTGTGAATGCATTGATGCTTGAACGATTGGTACCCTCCGATGTTCTAAATTAGAATAAGAACCTCCTTCTACATCTAGAAGAATCCCCCGTAGCAGCAATTATGGTGGCGTGCTGACCAGAAGGTCCTTGATGCAGCATTGTGTGATGAAGCTGGTTACATAGCTTGCAGCGAGCAGATGTTTGACAGTCGTACATTGAATGCCCTAGTTTCAGACAGTTGTAGCACAAACGTTGACTTCAAACAAATTCGCGTTGTTGTTCAGTAGATTTTGCACGGAATGAAGCAGTTGTCAACACGCGTTTATTTTCATATCTACTCGTTAGAATCTTCCACGCAGAATGATAATTGGCTTCAGTTGTTGAAAAATGCTTTATTACATTTCTTGATTCACCCAACAAACTTGTTTGCAGATAATGCAACTTTTGTACGTTAGATATTGAATCGTTGTTGTGAACTAATGCTATGTAAAGGTCGAGAAAAGCCGGCCATTCTAGGTAATCACCGTCAAACGAAGGTATTGCTATTCTAGGAAGTGTGGTTGCAGATTCGCTGTATGGTACGAATGTATCGACTCGCATAGAATTTGTAGTTGTGTCATTAGGTGACAATTCTCGTAATTTAGCACGTAAAGAGCCGATATGTTCAGTATACACTCGTTCGATTTCCAAGTAAATGTCTTGTTGAAAGTAGTCCTTCTCCAAAAACTCTGCAGTAGCGCAATCATGTAGCTTTTCATGATTTTCCATAAATTTATTCCAGTACATTTGCAAGAGTTGAATTCTAGCTACTTCCAAACCAAAACGACACTTGTGCGCAACTTTTTGTTCTTGATGCAAAGTTTTAAATAAGCTTTTTATGCACAAAAAACAGCTGAAGTTTCGTCTTTTCACTCTCTAGCACAGTCTCACAATTTTAAATAGTTCACTTTAGTTTAAGTTAGATCTTAAAATAACACAATCAAAACTGTCCAAGCGGAATTGTTGCAAGTGCAACTTAATCAGTTTTGGACTTTTACTTCCTTTTTACTGTCCCTATCCGACTCCGAAGGACCAAATGTTTAAGAGGATATGGGAATGCCCGTTTATTAAGTTAATGAAAGTCACGTGATTATTATTTTGTATAATTTACTATTAGATACTCGAAGCCGAGTCCTTTAAAATATAACAGCTCTTCAACTTGAAACTGTTTTGACAGAAGTAATAAATTTTGTATTATTTTCAATAAAACAAAGGAAACAGGTTACTGTATGAAAAACTGGACAAGTAATAAAGTAAACATCATGAACTTAACTTGGTTATTTTAAAATACAGAATTGATACTAGTGTTGGATATTCAGTTAATATCCCATTGCTGTACAGACAGGATGATCATCATATGAAGATGTTGATGTTGATTACAGATTAACCAGTGACCATAAGTTTTATTACGCTAATTATGAAAGCGTTAGGAAAATATTGGCATCTAATGACTATCCGGATAAATAGATTGAAACGATAGCAAAAAAGATAAGATACGCACCAAGATATCATGCCCCTACTACAGAAAATAATAGTGCAGCTACTACACATAGTGGCAGTACAGCCAATGCAGAGCCCACGTAATACAGGCGATTAGCATATATACCAGGCTTAACAGACTACATTATACCAATTCTAAAACGCAACAACACACTAACCTGGAATACTGATTGAAACCGCTGAAAAATTAAGACATCATTTTCACTGACACAAAAACAAAAATAAGTAAATCTAGCCTAGGAGGAATATATGAAGTACATACCATGTAAAACAGACAATTGCGATGAGGTATGCATATATGGGGGAAACAAGGAGAAACATCAAAACGCGGATGAGGGTACACACTACTGACTAAAAACGAGCAATGAAACTTACAAAAAGTAACACAAAAATGGAGAAAACAGAACGCAACTATAATGCGTACAGCTTGCTTATCTCATGCTATCAAAAATGGCCATGTATTTGATTATGAGAATCTGAAGATCCTTCACACGGAAAACAATTGGAGGAGGAGAAAAAACATTGCAGCACTCTACATACACCTTAACAAACTAGAGTCGATTAATTTCAAAATAGACACACAATACATCAACACCCAATATAAACATACACTTGACATATTAAAAAATGTTTCACATTCTCTTCGATTAAATTTTAAAATAGTGACACAAGGAAATAAAATCCTAATTTTTAAATTTCTGTTCACAAAGTTATTTAAATGAGAGAGGTTTTTATAAGGTAGGCTGTATATGGATATATTGTATTTTTAGGCACTGAAGATGGTCTAAACAAAAGACCGTAATATTGGCCAATAAAGTAGAAGCTATATAAATTATGTTGTAGTTTTCAATGTTAATTCTACAAATTAAAGGGTCAAACCCCAAGTATAGTACTTTTTTTAATTGTTTACTTACTTCATTCAGGTCAACTACTTCCCGCCGATTTCTCATTTTTGTCCACACCTAAATGTCGGGGAGGGAAAGAGCATTTTTAATTTTTAATATTTCGTTATAATAAAATCATTTCTTACAGATTTCCAGACCTTGGCTGGCCTCACTGGGGAGCCACACTCATGCAACCTCACCACAATTGCCGGATCGAATACCGGGTTGCGTTCCATAGCTTTCTTTAGGATCTCGTATTGCTGTTCACTTGTTTTCTTTATTTTTCGTGTTCCTATCTGTAAAACATAAAAATTTGTAATTTATAAATTCTTCAAATATGTATAAAAATAAAAGTTAGATAGAAGTGACAAACCTTAAAATGCGACTTTTTGAGTTTTGTGGACACCTAAACGTCGGGGAGGGAAAGTGAGTTTCAATTTTAAATATTTCATTATAAAAAAATCATTTCCTACCGATCTCCATACACTTATTGCCCTGGATGGCGGACCATTTTTATTTAGTGTGTCCACAAGGCTCGCAGATACCTTACGGTCTGGACACTCCTCCAAAAATTTTTATAGTATACGGAATTGTTTCTCATTGGTCTTAATGCTTTTTCCCTTTCCCATCTGTAAAATATAAAAATATATATTTAATAATTAATTTATCTTTGTTTTCTTCTCTCTCTAATTATGAAGTGATTTCGTGTTTTCGTAGGATTCCTACTCCTCCTACATTTTTCAATCTAGAGCAATGATTCGTATGTCATTAGAACGATAACAGAATGGAGCAGTACATAGGGTACTTTCTCAATTCGAATTTCGAAAGTTTTCGAAATTCCAGAGAGGGAAAGTCGAGTCGAATTCGTGAATTTTTGATACCGGGTTGCGTTCCATATTGCTGTTCACTTGTTTTCTTTATTTTTCGTGTTCCTATCTATAAAATATAAAAATTTGTAATTTATAAATTCTTCAAATATGTATAAAAATAAAAGTTAGATAGAAGTGACAAACCTTAAAATGCGACTTTTTGAGTTTTGTGGACACCTAAACGTCGGGGAGGGCAAGTGAGTTTCAATTTTAAATATTTCATTATAAAAAAATCATTTCCTACCGATCTCCATACACTTATTGCCCTGGATGGCGGACCATTTTTATTTAGTGTGTCCACAAGGCTCGCAGATACCTTACGGTCTGGACACTCCTCCAAAAATTTTTTTAGTATGCGGAATTGTTTCTCATTGGTCTTAATGCTTTTTCTCTTTCCCATCTGTAAAATATAAAAATATATAATTAATAATTAATTTATCTTTGTTTTCTTCTCTCTCTAATTATGAAGTGATTTCGTGTTTTCGTAGGATTCCTACTCCTCCTACATTTTTCAATCTAGAGCAATGATTCGTGAAAAATACGGAATTTTTTTTACAGATTCTAGATTAAAAAAATTACTATTTTAATTGTTTACTTACTTCATTCAGGTCAACTATTTCCCGCCGATTTCTGAGTTTGGTCCACACTTAAATTTCGGGGAGGGAAAGTGCATTTTTAATTTTTAATATTTCGTTATAATAAAATCATTTCTTACAGACTTCCAGACCTTGGCTGGCCTCACTGGGGAGCCACACTCATGCAACCTCACCACAATTGCCGGATCGAATACCGGGTTGCATTTGTTTGCAAACAGTAAAGTTAAATAAAAAAAGAGCTTTTGAATTATATCTGAAATATTGTGTTTTAAATAAGAACTAAAGTCACGCTCGTAACAGTATCAAATTTCAATTCTTTTTTATTTTAACAATGTTAAAATTTGAGATTCTTTCAATACGGCGTGACTTTGTTCCCATAAAATTAGTCGGTTGTTTGAGATACCAGTTAGGAGTTTTACAGCCATACATCTATAAAGGTCCATTCCTCTATAATTTTCTGGAAGTTTTTGATATCCGTTCTTGTAGATAGGGAAGAAAATTCATTTTGTAAAGCTTTCCGGTATTTTGCCACTGTTGAATATGTTGTTGAATGCTCATACCGTCTTATTTAAGAATTCTACTGGAGCATATTTATAGTATTCATATGGAATTCGATCAGGTCCTACCGCCTTTTGTACAGTTCATAGGAGTTCAAATAATGAAATTTCGTCATCCAAGATTACATCCTCAACATATGTGCCGCATGTGTACATAAAACTCCAAGGAAGGAAATGTAAGGCATCTGAAATTGTAAAAAATCAGTCAAGAGGAATTTAAAATCGCTGTTATTAATTAAATGTTGGTTTCCGAAGACTTCTGCCAACTAACACTTTTATTCATAACGAATTTTGAAGTAAATATTCAGACTATTGTTATGAACAAAAATAGTAAATAAAATAATATTAATCATATTAACCGATTAGAAAATGTTTGTTAAAATTGGGAAGTATGTTGGAGGATTTGCTAGAAATCCGATGGCATTGGTAAGTGATCGTGACAGAAATAATAAACGAGAAAAGAATTTGCTTTTATTTCCCCTATAATATATAGCCGGAGTTTGTAAACTTCAAAGCCAGGTTTTTTTTACCCATCCCTTTCTCGCCTCTATCTGCCATCCTAATTCCACACAAAAGAAGGGTTCCAAAAGTGCTTAATGTAAATAGCATGAAACGATCATAATGTCTATCGACATGCATTGGAGTTAAATTATAATGCTTATCACGAGTTTATTACTTACGATTCCAATGGAAGTCTTTTAAATAATAAACTGCACACCATTCTTGAAGATCTTTCCCATTATAAGCGAAAAAATACTTTGTGGTTTAATCATGTTAGAATATAACAAAATAAAGGGAGCCTCCTGTTCTTTTTTTTATTCTTCTCAAAGAACTTCCTTACACTTATCCGAATATTCCTTCATCAGCAGGAGATAAAATAGAGCCGACAGGAAGGCAGTAGCGAAATCAAATGAACACAAGAAGCCTTCCATTGTTTTGTTAACATCGCCCGAAGAGCTTTGGGTTAACAATGAAGCGGAAAATCCTAAATATGCGTGAAACTCGCGTATCTTTGATGTTACGGAGAGAGCAATAAGTCTCTCCGCAGGAGTTACTTAAGAGGTAACGTTTATAAACCTTGTGATGCAGAAAGAAAAAAAAAACCACACTTGGTGCCGTGTTAATGATTTCAATTCAAAATTTCTGTGCTTGACAATAAAATATCTCTGCGAAGAGCTTCCTTTTCCTTCAACCAAGATACACCCGCAGCATCTCTAGCCCACAGGGATATTTACACGAATTTTCCCATCGATTAAGTCCTCTTAAAGGTACATGGTACACATACAAGTTACCTATACTTTCCGACAGTTCAGAGGGCGCTTTGTTTTTGTCAAGCTGAATATTGAAATTGATTTAACGAGTGCACTCGTTACAGAAGTGGAGTGCAAATTAACACTAACACTACCAAGAAAAAAAACCGTGAAGCGAGGAAAAGGTAAACGCGACCGAGCACCAACAAGTCATGTAAAGCATGGCACTTCATCGAACGCTAAGTAAATTTTGGGAAACATCAGACCTACACGTGCCACAATGGCAAACACGTGCAGTGTTGATGTTTTTCGGAGGCATTGACAATTACAAGAGCCTTCAAGCCTGTCAGGATATGAGAGGGGGGTGATGTTGCATCCTTTCAAATTCTAAATGTATCTGCTGACGATGACTTGTTAAATCACACTAGGACCATGTTAGTGAAGTTACATTTCCTACCATATAAAAGTTGGTGACAATCGTAGCGAGTATATCTGTCCAGATATGAAGTTGGGAGTCACGTTCCCCTCGAAATGAAACAATGTAAACAACACCCGCATTATATTGGTCTCAAGTTTTGATTTACTCAAGCAATTAAAACCCTCTACGCTGAGGGATTGGGGGTGGATATGTTTTGACAAATTTGCCGTCATTTTTTTTTCTCAAACCGAAGGATTTAAAACAAATACATTTTCGGTTTGACTATCGATGTGACTTATGCAAGTAAAATAGTTGTTGTATTACTTTGGGATTGTAAATATGTTGAATCCATACAAATTTTAAACAACTTTAAATATTTTAACTAATTTCGTAGTTTGATAACAACTATGAAAAATAGTCAAAATTAGTTTTGCTCTGTATAGTTACAGTTGATTTCAATAACCAGCGGCATAGTTAACTAACGAATTCACTTGTTTCTTTATTTCAAGAAAAACATGCCTCAACAATGGGTTTTTACTCACACAAATAATCGATTCTACTGAAAAATAATTTGCGAAATTCAGATCTCGAGGTTTTGGGTATTTTCAGTTCGTTCATTAAATACAACAAGGTCCTAACTCAAAAAATGGCGATTTTGAGTTATTTCTACAGAAGACATTCACTTGGTATGATCTAATAACTGTAAGAGCGTCGTATTTGTGACTAAAAGCTCGCCAAGAGAGAGCGTTAATGTCGTTCCTGTGCCCCTGCGTTTGTAGTTTTTATTTACGACAACACTGGATTATCTCAGTTGTGAGGTTTCACTCATCCTGATAACTTCGTAACAATTTTTACAAGATAGTCACACTGTATGTTAAGACGATAGTGTTTTGATTATGATATCTTTTATTATATGCATAACATATTATTTCGACTTATGGCGTTATGAAGGAGAGAATGTACATTATTCAACTTAGTATCATCATTTTGTAGAAGTATTATTTCCTTTTGTGATGTTATTACAAGAATAAAGCTGCTAATTTCAAAATAATAATTTTTGACTAAATGACGTTATCACGTTCTTACTGCAAATACTATTTTCAAGCCCGTGAAACATGGTTAATTATTTATACTTGTGTTACTCTTGTGGAAATTACTTCCGTATAATTTTGAAATAAATTCAAACGCTATTGTAATCTGTTTATCATTATTAGATACTTATAATAATGAAATCTCGGGGGAATTATTAACAATTGTATGTATTTAAAAATACATTAGACATAAATGATCGAACAATACGTACAGTACAGGAAAAATGGAATAATGTGGCAGATGTACTACTCAAACCAGATCAACGAGGAAAATACGGGAAGCATAAGACTTTGGACCCGGATATACGCAATGGAATTCGCGAGCATATCAATTCTATTCCTAAAATTGAGGGTCATTATACTCGTGCGAATATATCACGAACATTCGTAGACGGTAGTCGCTTATTGGCAGATATCCATAGAGGTTATATATCGGCATGCAAAGAAAAAACAAATCTGTTCATGGAGGAATTTAATATTTCAGTTCTTGTTCCCAAGAAAGATTCATGTGAAACTTGTGTAGCATGCGAAAACGCTACTAATGAAGGAAAATAGAGACGAGAACTACGCCATTCATGCTGAAAAAAGGCACGGAGAACCTTTTTATAGTAAACGAATTGTGCTACGAAGATCTTCATGACGTCAAGGAACCCGCTTCTAGCAGTGGACCCATGAATATGACAAATTTAAAACTTCATGATGTAAAAGTAATTAGGATCGTGCGAGAATCTCCAACCTCTGTGAATTACAAAAATTCTTTCAAGAGGCCAACGTTATAAAAAGTAAAATAATAATAAATGACTCAAAAATTATTTTGAAGCCTGCATTCAATACAAAACCTGGACTGGCAGAGAGAAAAAAAATCGATCTTTTGGATTTGTTAACAAGAGCCACATTCCAAGATATTATAATAACTTTTACCAAAATTTATAGTTCTTAGCTTCGTATCAATAACTCTGAACTTCTCTTGAATTAATAAATAATAAAACTCTTTTCTCATAAAAAATGTGTCATGATTATTTCCTAATTACATTATTTCAGATCGACGGAATTTGGCGCTAGTAACTCAAATTAAAATAATTTGTAAAAATAATAACCAAAAAATGATTTGGTTTTCTATCAACAACGCCATCTATCAAGTTTTGATATATTTTAAAATCAATTTATGTGGCCATAACGTCACAAGTACGAATGAAACTTGTTTCATTGGATTAGTATACCCATACATATTTGTGAAAAGTATTAAATTACAACTATAGATTACTCTACTAAAATAAACAAACGCGTTTGCTGAATGAGAGTAAATCGAAACTTTAAATTGCGTTTTCTTAAGAATGAGGTTTTTTTATTTATGCCGTTGTTGAATTTAATGAGCGTATTCTGCCCGTAGTCACAGCGAACACGCAAATAATGAAGAAATGTGATGGAAGTTATAACCCTGGTTCAAAGTCAATAATTTCGTAGCTTAATTCTTTGGTTCACCAAGTTCACTACACTGTAACCCGCACTCCAACTAGATTTTTTAAATTCAATAAATGCTATAATTTGTAATTAATATATATAATATATATATGCCTGATAATATTATTTCAAAACCACAATTATAATTTAAATTTATCTGTAAAGCTAAATTTAAAATTGAATAAATGTGAAAGAATAGTAAAGATTAAATTAAATTTATGATTAGAAAATTTTATTGTATCTGACAATGTACTCACCAGCTCAGTATTAGGCACCTGATCAAATTGGTTTTCTAATTTATTGAGGTTTGGAATTGGACTATTCTTTATTCCAGTGGATATCCAGAATAAAGTGAGGTTATTAATTCTGACTGCAGTCGATACCCACAGAAAGAATCTTCATTGTAGTGGCTACCCACAATAAAGTTTTTGGTTAGTAATTCTCTTATTCGGTCGATACCCGCAATAAGAATCTTTATTCGGTCGAGACCCGTAATAAAGTGGTTTAGATTAGTAAATTTCTTTTCCGGTCGATACCCGCAATAAGAATCTTTAATTTGATCGCGATTCAAAATAAAATTTTTAATCTAGTCGATACCCAGAATAGAAATAATTATTTTAACTGTCAATTAAATAAAGTATCTAATATGTTAATAAAATTTAGAGCACTTGGAAATAACACTAGGAAATAGATTACCAACTTGATCACTGCACTGCCAAACTTAAAAAGAGACCGAGTCAAGTCAGATTCCGATTTATATAGACGTGGGTTGCTCATGGCACCAAAGAACGGAATTCAAAGGCGCATGGCAAATTGGCATAGCATCTGCACTTCGTTTTCTATTGTTTAAAATGCAATAAAAGAACATAAAAAAAAACTTATTTGTAAATTCTATTCAATCAGAAATTTGTTGTTGACTCATATTTTTTTTTATAGATATTCGTTTTTAACTTACCGTGACAAATGCAGTGTACTACCCATGTACAGTTGTTTCTGGCTACCTCAATTCACTGCAGCGTTGTTGATTTAAACTTCTGATTCAATTTTGCTTTAGGTCGACAAAGAAAAATTACCTTGCGTGAATGCAATGTACTGCCCGTGGACAGTTATCTGGCTCATCTCTCTGCGAAATTGTTACAATTTCGACGTGAATTTTATTTCTTTTCTTTAGGTCAGTATGTACATACATGTGTTGACATGAATTTCGCTAATATTGCTAATATCAGGATTCTTATGAATCTTGAACAGAGCGTTTGTCGTAACATTACCTATTATGTGTTTATAATGGAAATGGTAAGGGATTGACAATTTTTTTTATATATGTATAGTGAAATTTATTCATGTACATATATGAAATATTGTAATATGCTACGCGATACATATTACCAACAGATTTCGGCTCTTAGAAATTTGATGTTGTTACTTTCGTAACAAAATGTTGGAGTTATAAGTATAAATTTCTAGGAATATAAGCCACCAGATTTTCTGATTCTGATAGTTGCTACTATCATTTGTGTATCTGAATTTGTTCTGGAAACACGTGCGCGAGTGATTTTAAAAATGTCTTTTTTACAATTTGTAGGGAATTTTGATTGCATTACACCAGTTAACGACATTAGCGAAAGTGATAAAATGATTACAAATTTAGATGAACCCGATAAAATTTCAGAAGAATTCTACGAATTATTGGAAGATTGGGACTTTTCCTTCCTATTTGAAACATTGAATGTTAAGTGGTTTTACATTTTATTGCCAGAAATTTAATTGCTAATTGAGAAAAGGGATTGTATTTATCCGCCTGGAGTACTTCGTTCAACGGTGTTTTATATTTGAATTGCTCTCCGGTTTCATTGTGCAGAATTTTTCACTTATTAATTGATTAAGTTTCTATCAATTCTATTATTTTCTGAGGTTCTACAATGATGTCGTGATCGTTTTCGTTCTTATCTTGCACTCCATGCAAGGGACCTAACTACTTAATAAAAATAAAAGGGCACGTTATAATATAGTGACTGTCTGGCATAATTTTAGGGTTAACTTATTTCATAGTATATTTAATGTAAAATGTGAGAAAAATTATTATATCCTTTATTAGATCTGGATATTGCATTGGAAAGATTGACATGTGGCACTGAACCTGACTTAAATGATTTTTTTTTTTTTTAAATTACTCACTAGGACCGCAAATGAAGTTTAGACAAAAACTAAATAGTTGGAAAATAATCACTGTAACTAACTGTAAATCAATAAATTAAGGTTTAAACACACCTAAACGTTCATTTTAGAATATACCAACGCCTTCTTTATGTGATACTGCATCCACAAATAGCGATTTTAATGCATTCGTCTCACAGTGGTTGCAGCAAAGTGAAGGCATAAGCCCATCTCCATAATTTGCCACTGCATCAGCGGATAAAACAATAACGTCCAAAAGCTCTTCAACTCAAAGAGAATTCGTAAGGGCCTTTTGGTTTTAAAAAAAGCGAATATTTAATTTTTTTTATAATACTACGTCCTGCAGTCATTTAAGGGGAGGTTACCGTTCATGCCAGTGAAAAATTCGATTTTTTTTACATAATTATCACCCTTAATGCGTTTAGAGCACGTGGGTAAAAGGATATTTTCATATCTAAAGTATTTTAGAATTCACAGTCTGTTGAGTACGGAACCATCCGCCGGCTAGAAAACAGGTAGCTGAGGCGCTCGGAGCGCGCTTGCTGGGGAGAACTTTTCTCGCTACCTTAGGTACCCTTATAAATTTTGGGAAGCCGTTAACCTTCAAAGAATTTTTTATAACGTTAAACAAACTTTATATGAGTTTTTCTGGGAGCAAAATTTTTCAGCTCGCGGGGCGCTCTGTAGCTTCAACGGATGAACCGATTCATTTGAATCTTTGCGAAATTGAAAGGAAATCCAAATTGCGGGGCCATCAGGAAGCGAGTCTTGTAAAAAATTTATTTACAAATAGTTTTTCGTCCGTTGAAGAAAAAAAAACAGGGCAACAAATGTATTTTTTTTTCAAACGGCTAGCATGTTTTTATTCAAAGTTTTTTTTTTTAAACGAAAACCGGTAAGGCCCTCCAAAATTTATCAAGTTTAATCATTTTTAACCCTATTCGTTTCGAATGAATTGGCAGAGCTGTTGAGCGCCCCGTGCAGACCAAAACACGCCATGCACGGTTTTGTTTGATGGGTGCTGGAGCCATTTTGGATTTTTTTTTTGTTTTTATAAATAAAATTGGAATTTACTTTCCATTGATAAAAGAATAAATTACGATAAAATCCATGTCCAAAAGTATTTATTTTATGTAAAAAAAAAAATTCCAAAGTTCAGGTATTTTTCATGCCTCTCGACGGTAAAGAAGAAAAATTATTGTAGATGCAGTTGTGACATGGTACATCACAGGAAAGCAAAAAATCGGATGTAAGAACTTTGAAGCTATTGCTGAAAACATTTCCGAAAGTTTCGATGACGATAAGATAATCCAATTAAATATAGTAAAATAGTTTCGGTTTACTGACATCTTTTCTTTACAATTAATTTACTATAAGCAAGGAGTGGCGAAATTGGCACCATCGGGACGACTTTATGATAAGTACCATAATCACTTGCAACATTTATGAAAAACTGGCGTCTGGGAAAAGAATTCGGAAGACCAACTTGAACCTTCACCAAAACACCAGCGATTTGAACCTGAATACCTTGAGAATAATGAAGGTACTTTTTGCATTTCACTGTCTAATTGCTTTCTAATTTATATAACTTTTTTTAAATTTGACTTATTAAAAAAAAACATATGATCTGATTATCTTTATTTTTATTTTAGAAATATCCCTCGGTAGACGTTCAAAAACACTGAAAGATCATCTTCAATAAAAGACGGCAAGATCTTCTTTCTGACACTTCTAGTTCAAAAATTACCGCATTTCTAAAGAACTGGCATCTTTTTAATCATTACTTAGTCGGTCACAGTTTGGTAAGTTCAATATTCGTGTACATAAATGAATCAACTAAATAAAAATTAAATGCAAATACCCGAACAATTGTGACCTCCACCAGAAGTGGCAAGAATTCAAGGTGAAAATAAAGCCAATAAAAAATTAGAAACTAACAAAGTCTTGTGCTGCTTAAAATTATAAATCAAGCAAAAGAAAGCGATTTCGTTTAGAACATAAATTAGGTAACTTTTCAAAGCATTTCCAATCCTTCCCAGTATTGGAAAAAACACTGAACTATTTTTTTTAATATATGTTATTTTAAATTTACTCCTATTCACACATGTATAGTGCAAAGTGGTAAAACCATGTAAATATCCAAATCTGGAATTAAAAATTGTATAATATTCATTGCAATTCCTAAAATTTGTTTTCTTTTTATATACGAAAATCATTATCTAATTTTTGCATACAATTGAGGGAGCTATTGACCTGCAAAGTTGTATGATACCTACTAACAATAGTTAATTGACAATAGAAAGGTTAAAATTACAAAAAAGTAGGCTGTGCAACAACTTTTTAAGTTGGTGGACAATTAAATAGTATGCTCAATATGTTCACAGTTATTTAACTTAAACAAATGTTAACAAAACCTGCCTCATAGTTGGTTTATGAACAACTTCTAATGTTGGTTATTCGCCAAATTTTATGGTTTAATGTTTTTTTTAAATATTTAACTATTATTTATGGTTGAATGAAACCGATTTTGTTGGTTGGTGCATTATCAACTACTTTTTCAGTTACATTTAACGATTTCTTTTCTCTGAGTGTGTGATAGAGGGAAGATAAATTAAATACAGAAATAAATGAGCGAGCTTTTTCGATAGTAATTATCCTGAAGACTGAAGATTTCACTCTTATGATTTGCACAGGTTTGGCTAAATTGTAATTTTTGGCAAATATTGATTGAGGAATGTAAGGCGATAATAGAAAGATGGGATGAACATTTTGTACAGGCAACTGCAGCCTACAAAAAGAACTAGGAACATCAGCACATACATATATGGCCTACAGTTCGAAAACAAGTTGTTCGACCAACCTAAAAACAAAGGAGAAATTAGATTGAAATCAAATAGAAAAATCTTACCAGCATCTGGAGATTCACAGATGCAAAGATAAATATACTAAAGTATTAAATGAATTTTAAAGGAAAAACAAAAATTTTTAATCTACAATAATTAACAACAAGTTGTATGTACATAGCACATATAGGCACCATGCAAATGCTATAAACTTTGTGTTCTATAACATAAAATCATACAAATAATAACGTACTAGGTACGTATACATATGTAATTTAATTACCCTTTACAAAGGTGTGAAAGGGACAAGGATGAAGATGAACAAAAATGAATTCTGAGAGGAATTTCTTAAATTGAAATTAAACATGGCGAAACGATAAGTTCTGGCAAGATTTAGAAAAACTTATCATAATTATGCGAAATTAATACTGATTTCTATGGAAAAGATGTCAAAAAATGCAATTTGTGATTTGACATCAACTGACAACAACGAAATCATATATTGCCTGACAACAACGAAATCATATATTGCAGTCAAATTTAGCCTGAAAATTCAAGAATTCTTTTTTATGAATGCGTAATCGGAACAAAATTCTCTATAAAAGGGAGTTCATTCTTATTTTTGAAATTGTCAAGGTGCGAGCAAATGCAGTAGCATTTATCCCACTAATTTGCAATTTTTCTTCAGCGACATCAGCCATACTTCGGAATTTTTGCAACCAAAGAACTTAGCGTGGCAGGAAAGTTTCTTTGTTGTGATTTATTCAACATTCATCAAAAGGATTTTGTTTTTTAAGAAAAACTTTCATTAACTCCATATAAAGTGTCAAAATTAAATGGTAAATGTTAATTCAATTATTTATTTCTCAATTTGCGTTCAATTCATTCTGTATGCATGCCAGGTGTTGGTCATACACACATGTATGAAATTAACAAGATTGATTGCGTTTTCACTAATTATTTTCTTCATTTCAGCAATTTAATTAATTTAATTTAAGCAATTATTCATCATATAAAACACAACATAATACTAGATCTGCATTGAGTTTTAATCATCCTTAAATTTTCAACCATTAGTATATCACACATAGTTAGATACTTAAAAGGAGAATCTTTTTTTCTTTTTACCTATAATCTATTAAATTTAAATGTAATTTGTCATAATTGAAAAGAAAAATTCGAGTAAAACATAGTTTTCTAGTATAATAAATTTTCCTTTATTTTTACATAAGTGTAGAGATTATTTGAACCAGTTAACTGAAATTGAAGTTTATAAACGTACTAGTGTAAGTCATTTGTCATAAAATTTACAACTTAAAAAACCGAAGTAGCTTTTTCAAGTATTTCGCCCATCAACTCTTCGTTTCCTCATTTAACTCCACTTTTGCAATCTAGCCCTTCTGTCAGTTGATAACAGAAATGACTTTAAAAAAAAAACCCATAACCTACCCGGGTATGTAATCATAGTTATTTATATTTCTGTACGGAAGTGTCTCATTTTCCTATTTATAGTATATAAGTAGAAAATGTAGTCACATAATTCCTGAGAATTTACTTACATGTTTGATCCTCTTTTGAAAGGTGACTATGCTGATTATGACTGACAAAACTTGTAGGTAAGATAATTGTTGATGGCAGTAATTCGGTTTTTCGAGCATTTCAGGATAGACTGGCTTTTATTTTTTCAACTAACTGGAAAGGGTAGAAAAAGTATTGGTGTGATGTTAAATCGCATTTTAAGGCATTGATCCGCAATCTTGGACTGGTCGAAGCGTTGAAAAAATAAAGCTTACATTCCTACAGCAATGCATGCAATACCTTCCCGTACATCGCATTTTACCGAGTTCGGAATTTGTGGCAAAAGCACGATTTGCTCTTACGTACCGGAAAGGAGGAAATCTGTAACTTTGCTTTCAGCAGTCTATTATGATAAAAGTGTTGGTGGTGTCTCCCAAAAGCCTGACATCATCATATCCTTTTAAAACGAATGCAAGTGGAGCAGATAATATGGATAAGATGGTAGGACACTACACCACCAAGAGGCATACATTGCCCTGGATGCAACATTTGTTTATAACATTTTGGATGTGGGTGCTCTGGTAGCCTTCATTATATACGATACGTAGAGCAGCGAATTTGCATATTACGGGGAATTACGAGATCAGATCAGGTATCGAATGCATGACGGGACATCCAATACCAGTTTCATCTTTACCAAAGCCAAATGAACCAGCAGCAAGATCAAACAGGCAGAGTAAAAGTAAAAGTCAACTGTGGTATTAGGAATGTAGGCGGCGACCCACACGAAAATGTTGTACAACATGCGCTAAACATGTGTGTGCAGAGTAATCTACAGAATTCTCCAGATGTAATAAATGCTAGTCATAATAATTTGTATAACAATTTTTAAGGATTAACTCTATTTTATTTTGATTTCAATCCCCATTCCTAAAAAATGGATTGATTACATACCTGGGTATGGTTTCAATTTGCTAACGTATATTTATAATTTAAGTCTATTTTCGAACCAAAGAATTGTTTTCAGATATATTATATACATTAGCTATAAATAGACCACTTAAGGATAACTAAAGTGGTGACGAAAAATTTCAAAGATGAAATATAGTTTTTCAAATTACAAAAATACGGTGTAGGTGTTGATATTGACATAAGGGCTAGTTATGGCTGTCCGATACCTGGTTTAGTAGCAAAATTTTGAACGCAGAATTAAAAATCCAGAGCTTTTAGTAAATACCGACACTCCACTTCAATATATGCAGCTTATAGGCGGTGGTTTTCTTGTCTTACAGAGCGACTTGACAATGGACTTTTCTGTATCCGAAGGAGTTAAGCTCATTTTTGTGATAATAAAAATGCCTCACAAATGGTTTTGCATAGCATCAGTGTACACTCCTTCTGGCTCACCATCAAGCATCTACGAGTGGGAGTTACTTCATTGACAGGCAAGATAACAGACAGACTTTATGCTGCCTTTTGTTATACTCAGTGACTTTAATTTGCCTTCTATTGTATCGACATACGACCTTCTACCTTCTTCACTGAAAAAAAA
The DNA here is from genome assembly GCA_963924295.1 of Dioctria rufipes. Classification (NCBI taxonomy): domain Eukaryota; kingdom Metazoa; phylum Arthropoda; class Insecta; order Diptera; family Asilidae; genus Dioctria; species Dioctria rufipes. The sequence goes on from OZ002743.1 coordinate 50,697,246, forward strand.
AAAGATTAATTGCTTTACGCCAATGAATTTGTTTCATCAACAAATAATATCAGTTGATTTTCAGCTTACGAATCACATTCATTAAGAAAACTTATTGGCTCTAGTTGATTTAGCTAATCTTGTTTAATCATAACATTTGTGAATTCAACTTTTTGTTTAGTTAGCTTTGGTAATCTTTCGAAATTGCGTATCTCAGAATCTTCTGTTTTTTCAACTAGTTTTTTTTTGTTGAATTAACTAATTTTTACATAATGAGTTACGAAAAAAATAGAAATAACAGCTAAAACAGTCGTTGTTTAGTCCAATCTTTACAAGCAACTATGAGAACAATCGACTAATTAATATTGGTCTTTCAGCAAATTCAATTCCCAAAATTAACTAATTGTTTGGTTGATTTTGAATATAGGATTATTTAAAATAACTGAAACATTAGTTTCGTGAATACATTAGTAATCAACTAATCGAATTTGTTAAAATTTACCATGAAATTGAAAAGCTCAACAAATTTTTTAGATGATCATGATAATAAAATTACGAATTTAATTATTTTTATTTTTATATGATTTATCTGCCCGCAGTAGGTTAATAATATTTAAAAAAAAAAAAAAACAGCATTCCGTATGGTCAGAAACTCTATGTATAGGTACTCATCACTACGTCTGAGAGTTTCTGCCAAATTTAAACGCTGAAGAAAATATTAAGCAAACCCCCTATATACACTTAGTATAAGTTCTGAGTGTGAATTATATGAGGCAAAGTTTTCTGGTTTGTCGATTTCACGAATGTATAAGTCGAAATTACGATTTGAGTTTTGTAATGTCCAAGCGAAATAGATATTGAAAAAAGATTTGTCAAAGTATTTCAGATTTGTCGATTCAACAAATGTATTGGTTTATATTAATGGTTTTACGCACAAGTTTCTATCTAGAACGATGAAGTAAATGATTGTAAGTGACAGTAAAAATTCTTATGATTAATTTCGCAGTTAATTTTTCAATACAAGAAAAAATTGGCGCTAGATGTTTTCCCAATACACTTAAAATATTGTAATTTTTGTATGACAACCCCACGGACTTCAAGATTTATTCTACTTTTAAAATGCCATGTACACAATTTTAACTGTTGAAGTCAAAGCGTTCTCGAGTTATCGACAGACGAAAAAAATCAAAATAACCATTAATACATAAATATCCATTTTGTCTTTATTAGCAATATGCGTTACCAACGAAATGATAACTTCAGTAGGACTTATGGGCGAATTATATTATTCATAACAACTATTGTAATTCGTTAATTTAGAAAATTGTGAGTTTACATCATATTAAAAAAACAACAACAATTTATTTGTTGAAATTATTAATTGCATAAATTCGCTAATATAACAATCATCTTCTTAAAAACAAGCAAACAACAATTTCTTTGTTCCTGCGAAAAAATTAATAATTTTATATGTTGATTTTACTAATACGTCTTCTGAAATATGATTAGTTAATTTATCATTAAACATTTGTTAAGTGAACTAATTGAATTAGAAGCTACATCTTAAGTATTTTCCGAAACAACTAAGAGCAAATCAAATAATTGCAATAAGAAATTGCAACTAATTAGCACTTAGAATTTTATTAATTACTTAATTGTTTTTCCAAATCAATTTGCAGGAATTACTAATGTGCAATCAACTAATCGTGATTTGTCGTTTTAACTAATAATTTTTTTTCATTGTTATTCTGCTATTGATACTCCAGCTTCGTTTTTTTTTTCTTTTTTGTAGACTACATTTTGTTATTTGGACTGATACAGGCTAACATCGTAAAAAATAAGTCCAATTGGCTCGTCGAGTTAACACACTTTACCCACTGTGGCATTTCCTAGGTAAAGAAAATTTTTGGATCTTTTTGCTCTCGAATCGATTCATCATCCAGTGAAATAGCAAAATATTGGCAAGGCCTCTTCTGCTTTTCTATAAGTGCTTTTCTAGCGGTGTTCCATTTTCTAAGCCAGCGTTATTTCGATGACTATTTAAAACATAAAACTTGGAGGGGCAAGAGGACCTGAATCTCTGGAAGAAACAAGATTAGATTATTTTGGTTGATTTAGATTTAACTGCTATTCATATAATACGTTTTCCACCAATCCAAATAGTAGTCTCTCGCGTTCGGAAGTTAGCAAATTGTGATCCTTTGCTGGTGGCATCCAGCCAGAGATAATTAGATTCGCCAACTCTCGAACGCCATGTGCGATTTTGTTGGGGTTTTTTGCAATCTGCTTGACTTTTCCATACTAACAGCTGTAAAAAAAATTACAGTTGTAGCACCCTCCGTTCGAGAATTAGCAAAATTGGGTACCCTATCGGTGGTATATTGAAATACCCAATACGCGCAAACGAATATCGCCTGCTTTTTTAGCTGTAATTTCTATCAAACTTATTTCGCGATGCGAATTGATGTACAAAATTTTAGTTCAGTGCCAATGGAGCTTTATTTACTACGCATAAGTTATTAGGGTACGGTACAGCAGGTAAACTTTGAGCTCATTACAACCCCTAGGTTTTTCATGGAGCTGAGATAGGGTAAAATAGAGATAGCAGGCAATTCAGCTGATTCATTGCTGGTTCTGAAAACGGACATACAGACTGACTTCTTAGGACTTAGCTTGAGCTTCTTTTCCAAGGACCACCCTTGTATTCGCTATATATCTTTATTGATACTAAATATACAGTCTTCTTGAATCCTATAGACCTGCTCAGATAAATCTTTACATCATCTGCATAAAGATGTATAGATGAATTCTTAAAAATAGTGGAAAGATCATTAATGTACAAACTGAACAAAAAAGGTTCGACAATCGAGCCTGGTGGGCTGGCTCAGCTGTTATCTTCCTTATTTGTTTGCACGTTTTCGAGGTGAGGGCTTGGATCATTTTGCCTGCAATGCGAAGCTTGCTTTCGTAAGTAATTTCCAAACTTAATATACCAGCTTTCTTCATTAGAGAAGACTCTGAAGTGAGACCCCATTTGTGATGTCGGACTGACGCATGTAGCATTGCAAATTGCAGGATGCTCATGCCACTTATGATGATCCAGATTAATAGCCGTTTCAAATGGTTTAGAACATAAGGAACCGACATGGTTCAGAATGGGTTGTGATACATTCTTGCACCACAACATGTGCACAGAGAGGCCCTGCTTATTGGCAAAGAACTTTTGACACTGTGCGTACTTGTAGAGTATTTTGACTGACCTGTAGAATTCTTTAACTTGATCCAACTCGTTGTATATATTTAGATGCAGGAAGTTTCCTTGTATCGAGTTTGCATATATAGTGCAAGTTCTACTAGTAAAGGGCATCCAGACTATTATGGTACCCGTACCATCAGTGGAGGTAGTTGATAGAACGCTACTCTCCCCCTGGTTCGTTTTATCAATATAATTAACCGTGGACTTTGCCTGGTAATAGTTTCGGGCTCTCTGGGAAGTCGCAAGGAATCAAAGCGATAACTCTTCCTCTATCGTATATTTGCTAGCCCAGCGGATGATTACCTCACATACAGCAATAGTTATGATCTGATTCAAATTGAAATAGTTGCTACTACCGTGCTCAGTGCAGCAGAAGAGAGAAGTATCTTCGATGTGAATCACACCTAGAAAACAGTACAGGCAGATGTTACGCCTGCACCGACACAATAAGGATTGCGTGTGCAACGTTACCCTGATGTAATTATTTAGAAGCATATAGCCTCGTTGGTACTTAAGCGAAGCGCAAGCTTTTCGGGGGAACCACGAGGAGGTGAGGTGTTATAGAAAACGTAGAGGGTACAGCCGTTCTTCAGCTTTCTTAGTGACAGCACATATGCCGACCTTATAGCTTTAGACAAATAATTAGAAAAGCAGTATCGCATCTGCTACCACATTCGTCGTACCCACTTTTGGGCAGTCGTACATACTTTTGGGCAGTAGAGAAAATAATCTCATATTCAACTTTAATATACCTGACAAGTTTAGCTCAGCTATCTTCGATGGTCCCGCAGTATAAAAGCCGCTTCGCCATCTACCACAACTAGCTCTAGTAAGAGTGTGGTGTTACCCCCAAGGGACAAGCATATACGTATTTTTATTCCGGTGACCCACGTAACTATCTCACATCAAGGTGCCAAATACACCGCCATCAAGGATCAACAGTTGCTTCCAAGACTTGCTTCGCCTTATTAAAATGACGATACATGTGGCTACCAAAAGAGTCGTAGTTACTCCCGCCAGTGAGAGTCATAGTTACTCCCGCCTTTAATACGCGCTCCATATAAAAACCTTCTGGAAAGCCATGAAAAAATATCTACATATTTCCTTCTGAACTTTGCCTAATTTAAATCGTACAAACTGACTGTTCCGACGAGTTTACGACCACCAGCACGCCTACTGACTCTCGCTTTCGGAAGTTAGAAAATTGTGATTCCCTGCTGGTGGCAACGAGCCAGGCAAACTTAGAAGTCGACAATTCCCTAATGCGCTGCGCGATTTTACCGGGGTTTTTTGCAATGCGCTTCAGTTCACGATACAAATTACTGTGAAAAAAATTACAGTTCTACCACCCTCCGTTCCGGAATTAGTAAAATTGGGTAACATACCGGTGGCACTTTCACAAGGCCGACAACCACAAACGAATAGCAGTTGAATTTTTAGCTCTAATTTCTATCAACCTTATTTGGCAATGGTAATTGCTGTATAAAATTTTAGTTCAATGATTCTGGGGCTTTATTTACCAGGCATTTATTTATGGATCAACAAAATTTTTACTACGCCATTTACATACAGAACTCCTTTCCTATAGTATAGCTCACTTGACAATTTTAGATACTTCTGAAAACATTATGATCGAAGATATTTCCGAACTGAAAAATTCAAGAATTTATCCTGATTCACAAAAGTAAATTTATGATCTTTCTATAAAAAGATTGGTGGCTGTAGCCTCTCGGAAGTTAGCAAATTGTGATCCTTTGCAGGTGGCATCCAACCACGAATACTTAGATCACAACAACTCTCGAACGCGCTGTGCAATTTTGTCGCGCCTTTTTGCAATATGCAACAATTCACGATAAAAATGACTGTACAAAAAATTACAGTTGTAGGATGCTCTGTTCGAGAATTAGCAAAATTGGGTACTCTGCCGGTGGCACGTTCAAAAGAAGAACATCTTCCCCATTGCATTGTTCAATTGAAAATTGTGTATACTTCTGCAAACATTATGATCGCAGATAATTCCGAAGTGAAAAATTCTTAATCCTTGCTGCTCCGCGGCGATTCAAGAATTTATCCTGATTCACAAAAGCAAATTTATGATCTTTGTATAAAAAGATTGGCGGCTGTAGCCGGTTAGCAAATTGTGATCCTTTGCTGGTGGCATCCAACCACGAATACTTAGATCACAACAACTCTCGAACGCGCTGTGCGATTTTGTCGAAGCTTTTTGCTATATGCTACAATTCACGATAAAAATGACTGTACAAAAAATTACAGTTGTAGCACACTCTGTTCGAGAATTAGCAAAATTGGGTACTCTGCCGGTGGCACGTTCAAAAGAAGACCATCTACCCCATTGCATTGTTCAATTGAAAATTGTACATACTTCTGGAAACATTATAATCGCAGATATTTCCGAAGTGAAAAATTCTTAATCCTTGCCGCTCCGCGGCGATTCAAGAATTTATCCTGATTCACAAAAGCAAATTTATAAAAAGATTGGCGGCTGTAGCCGGTTAGCAAATTGCGTTCCTTTGCTGGTGGCATCCAACCACGAATACTTAGATCACTAAAACTCTCGACCGCGCTGTGCGATCTTGTCGCGGCTTTTTGCTATGTGCTACAATTCACGACAAAAATGACTGTACAAAAAATTACAGTTGTAGCACCGTCCGTTCGTAAGTTAGCAAAATTGGGTACTCTGCCGGTGGCACGTTCAAAAGAAGAACATCTTCCTTATTGCATTGTTCAATTGAAAATTGTGCATACTTCTGCAAACATTATGATCGCAGATAATTCCGAAGTGAAAAATTCTTAATCCTTGCCGCTCCGCGGCGATTCAAGAATTTATCCTGATTCACAAAAGCAAATTTATGATCTTTGTATAAAAAGATTGGCGGCTGTAGCCGGTTAGCAAATTGTGATCCTTTGCTGGTGGCATCCAACCACGAATACTTATATCACTAAAACTCTCGAACGCGCTGTGCGATTTTGTCGAAGCTTTTTGCTATATGCTACAATTCACGATAAAAATGACTGTACAAAAAATTACAGTTGTAGCACACTCTGTTCGAGAATTAGCAAAATTGGGTACTCTGCCGGTGGCACGTTCAAAAGAAGAACATCTTCCCCATTACATTGTTCAATTGAAAATTGTACATACTTCTGGAAACATTATAATCGCAGATATTTCCTAAGTGAAAAATTCTTAATCCTTGCCGCTCCGCGGCGATTCAAGAATTTATCCTGATTCACAAAAGCAAATTTATGATCTTTCTATAAAAAGATTGGCGGCTGTAGCCGGTTAGCAAATTGCGATCCTTTGCTGGTGGCATCCAACCACGAATACTTAGATCACTAAAACTCTCGAACGCGCTGTGCGATTTTGTCGAAGCTTTTTGCTATATGCTAAAATTCACTATAAAAATGACTGTACAAAAAATTACAGTTGTAGCACGCTCTGTTCGAGAATTAGCAAAATTGGGTACTCTGCCGGTGGCACGTTCAAAAGAAGACCATCTTCCCCATGGCATTGTTCAATTGAAAATTGTACATACTTCTGGAAACATTATAATCGCAGATATTTCCGAAGTGAAAAATTCTTAATCCTTGCCGCTCCGCGGCGATTCAAGAATTTATCCTGATTCACAAAAGCAAATTTATGATCTTTCTATAAAAAGATTGGCGGCTGTAGCCGGTTAGCAAATTGCGTTCCTTTGCTGGTGGCATCCAACCACGAATACTTAGATCACTAAAACTCTCGAACGCGCTGTGCGATCTTGTCGCGGCTTTTTGCTATGTGCTACAATTCACGATAAAAATGACTGTACAAAAAATTACAGTTGTAGCACGCGCTGTTCGAGAATTAGCAAAATTGGGTACTCTGCCGGTGGCACGTTCAAATGAAGACCATCTTCCCCATTGCATTGTTCAATTGAAAATTGTACATACTTCTGGAAGCATTATAATCGCAGATATTTCCGAAGTGAAAAATTCTTAATCCTTGCCGCTCCGCGGCGATTCAAGAATTTATCCTGATTCACAAAAGCAAATTTATGATCTTTCTATAAAAAGATTGGCGGCTGTAGCCGGTTAGCAAATTGCGATCCTTTGCTGGTGGCATCCAACCACGAATACTTAGATCACTAAAACTCTCGAACGCGCTGTGCGATCTTGTCGCGGCTTTCTGCTATGTGCTACAATTCACGATAAAAATGACTGTACAAAAAATTACAGTTGTAGCACGCTCTGTTCGAGAATTAGCAAAATTGGGTACTCTGCCGGTGGCACGTTCAAAAGAAGACCATCTTCCCCATTGCATTGTTCAATTGAAAATTGTACATACTTCTGGGAACATTATAATCGCAGATATTTCCGACGTGAAAAATTCTTAATCCTTGCCGCTCCGCGGCGATTCAAGAATTTATCCTGATTCACAAAAGCAAATTTATGATCTTTCTATAAAAAGATTGGCGGCTGTAGCCGGTTAGCAAATTGCGTTCCTTTGCTGGTGGCATCCAACCACGAATACTTAGATCACTAAAACTCTCGAACGCGCTGTGCGATCTTGTCGCGGCTTTTTGCTATGTGCTACAATTCACGATAAAAATGACTGTACAAAAAATTACAGTTGTAGCACGCTCTGTTCGAGAATTAGCAAAATTGGGTACTCTGCCGGTGGCACGTTCAAAAGAAGACCATCTTCCCCATTGCATTGTTCAATTGAAAATTGTACATACTTCTGGAAGCATTATAATCGCAGATATTTCCGAAGTGAAAAATTCTTAATCCTTGCCGCTCCGCGGCGATTCAAGAATTTATCCTGATTCACAAAAGCAAATTTATGATCTTTCTATAAAAAGATTGGCGGCTGTAGCCGGTTAGCAAATTGCGATCCTTTGCTGGTGGCATCCAACCACGAATACTTAGATCACTAAAACTCTCGAACGCGCTGTGCGATCTTGTCGCGGCTTTCTGCTATGTGCTACAATTCACGATAAAAATGACTGTACAAAAAATTACAGTTGTAGCACGCTCTGTTCGAGAATTAGCAAAATTGGGTACTCTGCCGGTGGCACGTTCAAAAGAAGAACATCTTCCCCATTGCATTGTTCAATTGAAAATTGTACATACTTCTGCAAATATTATAATCGCAGATATTTCCGAAGTGAAAACTTCTTAATCCTTGCCGCTCCGCGGCGATTCAAGAATTTATCCTGATTCACAAAAGCAAATTTATGATCTTTCTATAAAAAGATTGGCGGCTGTAGCCGGTTAGCAAATTGCGATCCTTTGCTGGTGGCATCCAACCACGAATACTTAGATCACTAAAACTCTCGAACGCGCTGTGCGATCTTGTCGCGGCTTTCTGCTATGTGCTACAATTCACGATAAAAATGACTGTACAAAAAATTACAGTTGTAGCACGCTCTGTTCGAGAATTAGCAAAATTGGGTACTCTGCCGGTGGCACGTTCAAAAGAAGAACATCTTCCCCATTGCATTGTTCAATTGAAAATTGTACATACTTCTGGAAACATTATAATCGCAGATATTTCCGAAGTGAAAAATTCTTAATCCTTGCCGCTCCGCGGCGATTCAAGAATTTATCCTGATTCACAAAAGCAAATTTATGATCTTTCTATAAAAAGATTGGCGGCTGTAGCCGGTTAGCAAATTGCGTTCCTTTGCTGGTGGCATCCAACCACGAATACTTAGATCACTAAAACTCTCGAACGCGCTGTGCGATCTTGTCGCGGCTTTTTGCTATGTGCTACAATTCACGACAAAAATGACTGTACAAAAAATTACAGTTGTAGCACCGTCCGTTCGTAAATTAGCAAAATTGGGTACTCTGCCGGTGGCACGTTCAAAAGAAGAACATCTTCCCCATTGCATTGTTCAATTGAAAATTGTACATACTTCTGCAAACATTATAATCGCAGATAATTCCGAAGTGCAAAATTCTTAATCCTTGCCGCTCCGCGGCGATGCAAGATTTTATCCTGATTCACAAAAGCAAATTTATGATCTTTCTATAAAAAGATTGGCGGCTGTAGCCGGTTAGCAAATAGCGTTCCTTTGCTGGTGGCATCCAACCACGAATACTTAGATCACTAAAACTCTTGAACGCGCTGTGCGATTTTGTCGAAGCTTTTTGCTATATGCTACAATTCACGATAAAAATGACTGTACAAAAAATTACAGTTGTAGCACGCTCTGTTCGAGAATTAGCAAAATTGGGTACTCTGCCGGTGGCACGTTCAAAAGAAGACCATCTTCCCCATTGCATTGTTCAATTGAAAATTGTACATACTTCTGGAAACATTATAATCGCAGATATTTCCGAAGTGAAAAATTCTTAATCCTTGCCGCTCCGCGGCGATGCAAGATTTTATCCTGATTCACAAAAGCAAATTTATGATCTTTCTATAAAAAGATTGGCGGCTGTAGCCGGTTAGCAAATTGCGATCCTTTGCTGGTGGCATCCAACCACGAATACTTAGATCACAACAACTCTCGGACGCGCTGTGCGATCTTGTCGCGGCTTTTTGCTATGTGCTACAATTCACGACAAAAATGACTGTACAAAAAATTACAGTTGTAGCACCGTCCGTTCGTAAATTAGCAAAATTGGGTACTCTGCCGGTGGCACGTTCAAAAGAAGAACATCTTCCCCATTGCATTGTTCAATTGAAAATTGTACATACTTCTGCAAATATTATAATCGCAGATATTTCCGAAGTGAAAAATTCTTAATCCTTGCCGCTCCGCGGCGATTCAAGAATTTATCCTGATTCACAAAAGCAAATTTATGATCTTTCTATAAAAAGATTGGCGGCTGTAGCCGGTTAGCAAATTGCGATCCTATGCTGGTGGCATCCAACCACGAATACTTAGATCACTAAAACTCTCGAACGCGCTGTGCGATCTTGTCGCGGCTTTCTGCTATGTGCTACAATTCACGATAAAAATGACTGTACAAAAAATTACAGTTGTAGCACGCTCTGTTCGAGAATTAGCAAAATTGGGTACTCTGCCGGTGGCACGTTCAAAAGAAGACCATCTTCCCCATTGCATTGTTCAATTGAAAATTGTACATACTTCTGGAAACATTATAATCGCAGATATTTCCGAAGTGAAAAATTCTTAATCCTTGCCGCTCCGCGGCGATTCAAGAATTTATCCTGATTCACAAAAGCAAATTTATGATCTTTCTATAAAAAGATTGGCGGCTGTAGCCGGTTAGCAAATTGCGTTCCTTTGCTGGTGGCATCCAACCACGAATACTTAGATCACTAAAACTCTTGAACGCGCTGTGCGATTTTGTCGAAGCTTTTTGCTATATGCTACAATTCACGATAAAAATGACTGTACAAAAAATTACAGTTGTAGCACGCTCTGTTCGAGAATTAGCAAAATTGGGTACTCTGCCGGTGGCACGTTCAAAAGAAGACCATCTTCCCCATTGCATTGTTCAATTGAAAATTGTACATACTTCTGGAAACATTATAATCGCAGATATTTCCGAAGTGAAAAATTCTTAATCCTTGCCGCTCCGCGGCGATTCAAGAATTTATCCTGATTCACAAAAGCAAATTTATGATCTTTCTATAAAAAATTGGCGGCTGTAGCCGGTTAGCAAATTGCGATCCTTTGCTGGTGGCATCCAACCACGAATACTTAGATCACTAAAACTCTTGAACGCGCTGTGTGATTTTGTCGAAGCTTTTTGCTATATGCTACAATTCACGATAAAAATGACTGTACAAAAAATTACAGTTGTAGCACGCTCTGTTCGAGAATTAGCAAAATTGGGTACTCTGCCGGTGGCACGTTCAAAAGAAGACCATCTTCCCCATTGCATTGTTCAATTGAAAATTGTACATACTTCTGGAAACATTATAATCGCAGATATTTCCGAAGTGAAAAATTCTTAATCCTTGCCGCTCCGCGGCGATTCAAGAATTTATCCTGATTCACAAAAGCAAATTTATGATCTTTCTATAAAAAGATTGGCGGCTGTAGCCGGTTAGCAAATTGCGTTCCTTTGCTGGTGGCATCCAACCACGAATACTTAGATCACTAAAACTCTCGAACGCGCTGTGCGATCTTGTCGCGGCTTTTTGCTATGTGCTACAATTCACGATAAAAATGACTGTACAAAAAATTACAGTTGTAGCACGCGCTGTTCGAGAATTAGCAAAATTGGGTACTCTGCCGGTGGCACGTTCAAATGAAGACCATCTTCCCCATTGCATTGTTCAATTGAAAATTGTACATACTTCTGGAAGCATTATAATCGCAGATATTTCCGAAGTGAAAAATTCTTAATCCTTGCCGCTCCGCGGCGATTCAAGAATTTATCCTGATTCACAAAAGCAAATTTATGATCTTTCTATAAAAAGATTGGCGGCTGTAGCCGGTTAGCAAATTGCGATCCTTTGCTGGTGGCATCCAACCACGAATACTTAGATCACTAAAACTCTCGAACGCGCTGTGCGATCTTGTCGCGGCTTTCTGCTATGTGCTACAATTCACGATAAAAATGACTGTACAAAAAATTACAGTTGTAGCACGCTCTGTTCCAGAATTAGCAAAATTGGGTACTCTGCCGGTGGCACGTTCAACAGAAGAACATCTTCCCCATTGCATTGTTCAATTGAAAATTGTACATACTTCTGCAAACATTATAATCGCAGATATTTCCGAAGTGAAAAATTCTTAATCCTTGCCGCTCCGCGGCGATTCAAGAATTTATCCTGATTCACAAAAGCAAATTTATGATCTTTCTATAAAAAATTGGCGGCTGTAGCCGGTTAGCAAATTGCGATCCTTTGCTGGTGGCATCCAACCACGAATACTTAGATCACTAAAACTCTTGAACGCGCTGTGCGATTTTGTCGAAGCTTTTTGCTATATGCTACAATTCACGATAAAAATGACTGTACAAAAAATTACAGTTGTAGCACGCTCTGTTCGAGAATTAGCAAAATTGGGTACTCTGCCGGTGGCACGTTCAAAAGAAGACCATCTTCCCCATTGCATTGTTCAATTGAAAATTGTACATACTTCTGGAAACATTATAATCGCAGATATTTCCGAAGTGAAAAATTCTTAATCCTTGCCGCTCCGCGGCGATTCAAGAATTTATCCTGATTCACAAAAGCAAATTTATGATCTTTCTATAAAAAGATTGGCGGCTGTAGCCGGTTAGCAAATTGCGTTCCTTTGCTGGTGGCATCCAACCACGAATACTTAGATCACTAAAACTCTCGAACGCGCTGTGCGATCTTGTCGCGGCTTTTTGCTATGTGCTACAATTCACGATAAAAATGACTGTACAAAAAATTACAGTTGTAGCACGCTCTGTTCGAGAATTAGCAAAATTGGGTACTCTGCCGGTGGCACGTTCAAAAGAAGACCATCTTCCCCATTGCATTGTTCAATTGAAAATTGTACATACTTCTGGAAGCATTATAATCGCAGATATTTCCGAAGTGAAAAATTCTTAATCCTTGCCGCTCCGCGGCGATTCAAGAATTTATCCTAATGATTACTTAGATGTAATAACAAAATACGGCTTTGATAAATTCTTGACAGGTACAACTCGAGCTGTAGGTGGTAGGGGGTCATGTATTGATCATATGTTTTTTAAATCAAATAAAAGTTTTCTATTTTACCCAGCTATATATGACACCGATATAACTGATCATTTCAGTATATTAGCACACATATGTTACGATAGCCATGTATCCGCAGAATTCAACAAGTATCCACAGATTTCTTCTAGTTCTCTTATCAATACGAAACGGTTGGTCGAGATTATTCATAATGAAGACTGGCATCAGGTTTACGAATGCGTGGAAGCAGAACAATGTATAGAAAGTTTTTATGAAAAACTGAATAATATCTTAACAGAGGTTACTGAAGTGAGGGAAAGTAACTATAGTTCTAATCTTAGGCCAATGAAACCATGGGTAACAAAGGGTATAATGATTTCTATACGAAATAGGAAAAAGTTAGCTAAGATTTGTAGACAACAGCCCTTCAATGTTTATGTCAGTCTCCAATATAAACGATACAGGAATAAGCTTAACTCCATTATTAAAGTCTCTAAAGAACAATACTATCGAAATGAAATATCAAAAGTTATAAATGATCCGAAGAAAGTATGGAACAAAATTAACGAAATAACACTGAAAAATAAGCCTAGTAAAATGATAGCAGAAATCAAAGGAAGTGATGGTACTGATTTAACTGATCCATATTTAATTTCTGCTAGACTTAATGAGCACTTCATTGGTGTGGGAGAGCAGATTTCAAATTCTGTTACCGCTGCTAGTAGAGGAATCCAAAATAGATCTGCTGTTTCTCAAACTAATCCTATGATGACCTTTACGTTTAGTTCCATATCTTCTGAAGAACTACTTTATCATATAGCTCAGTTAAAGATCGATAAAGCGCCAGGTATCGATAAGCTTACACCGAGAATTTTAAAAATTGTAGCACATTATATAGCTCCTCCATTAGCGTACTCATTGAACCTATGTCTAACTCAGGGCATATTTCCATGTAAATTTAAACATGCCATCGTTGTTCCAATACACAAGGCAAATGACAAACGTGATCCAGATAACTATAGACCGATATCGCTAATTTCTAATATCGCGAAGATTTTTGAGAAATGCATTAAGACTAGGTTGGTTGATTATCTGGACCAATACAACATCATTGCAAGTAATCAGTATGGTTTCAAAAATAAATGTAGCACAAGTGATGCAATTTACGATGTTACCAATTTTATAAACTCGGCAGTTGACAAAAAGGAGAAAGTTATCGCGATATTCTTGGATCTGAAAAAGGCTTTTGATACGGTTAATCATGAACTTCTATTACAGAAACTAACATTTATAGGGATTACAGGTACTGCTCTTTCGTTTTTTCATTCCTATCTTACCAACAGAATACAGGCAGTCAGAATTGGTCAGGTAACAAGTGATCCTCTTCGTATTAAGTGTGGGGTTCCACAGGGTACGGTTTTGGGTCCAATCCTCTATCTAATTTACATAAATGAGTGTGTTAAATTATTCGAACAGTCAAGAAGGGAGCATATTGTAGCGTTTGCAGATGACACGGTCTTGTTATTTAGTGGAGAAAATTGGTCCTTTACTTTATCACTAGCGCAAAGAGGCATTAATTCAGTGTATGATTGGTTGGTATGTCACAAGTTAGCTTTGAATTTAAATAAAACATGTTTCTTAAAATTTGGGCATGAAAATGCACATTCAAATGTTAATATTAAGATAGAGTTGCAGGGTAATGTCCTACAGTGCGTGAGTGAAGTGAAATATTTAGGTGTTCTTATAGATCAGAAGCTTAAGTGGGAAAAACATATCCTGAGCTTATGTAAGCGGCTGAGGAAAACAATATATAAAATACTCCTATTGCGAAATATCTTAAAATTTGATCTTTTGAGAATGGTTTATTTTGCCTTGATACAGTCAGTCATTCAGTATGGAATCCTTAGTTGGGGAGCTACATATACTGTCTTGATAAAACCATTATCAAATCTTCAAAGCAAAATAATTAAGATTTGCTTAAAGAAATCTAAATACTACTCCACCACACAGGCATACAATGAATTTAAGGTAATGACTGTAAGACAATTATATATATTTACCCTATTAAAATTCGTATACACAAATTTATCAAAGTTCACTATCTTCCAAACGAATTATCGTACACGCAGGCAGATGTTGCAACCTTTAGAAATCCCTAGAACTAGTAAATGTATTACAGATAGACATAGTAGTATTTTAGGTCCAAAATTTTATAATGCCTTACCAGCAGAAGTAAAAGAGACTCTAAATGTTTCCAATTATAAAACTGTGTTGAAAAACTATGTATTTAACAACCAAGATGTCTTTAATAACATTGTCCATTAGTTTTTTAATTTAGAGATTTTGAATTATGCTTACTTTCTCTCAGGTATTATACATAATATATATAATTTTTGAACTAAATGAATTGGTTGCATTGCATACTATAGTATACCTTAGATGTATTATTTATGTAATATTTTTAAAATTTCATTTTATTTTATTTTATAATATTAGTAAGTAGAAAATTAGTAATATATTAGTAGTAAAAAGTAAAAAATTAGTAATAAATTAGTCACAACCCTCGCACACAAGCTTCGGCTTTTGTGAGCGGTTAGCCTAGATTATTAGCTTATACATTACATATAGAAATTGAATTATGTATTAGGCTGCACTAAATAAATAAATAAATAAAAAAAATAAATAAATAAATAAATCCTGATTCACAAAAGCAAATTTATGATCTTTCTATAAAAAGATTGGCGGCTGTAGCCGGTTAGCAAATTGCGATCCTTTGCTGGTGGCATCCAACCACGAATACTTAGATCACTAAAACTCTCGAACGCGCTGTGCGATCTTGTCGCGGCTTTCTGCTATGTGCTACAATTCACGATAAAAATGACTGTACAAAAAATTACAGTTGTAGCACGCTCTGTTCGAGAATTAGCAAAATTGGGTACTCTGCCGGTGGCACGTTCAAAAGAAGAACATCTTCCCCATTGCATTGTTCAATTGAAAATTGTACATACTTCTGGAAACATTATAATCGCAGATATTTCCGAAGTGAAAAATTCTTAATCCTTGCCGCTCCGCGGCGATTCAAGAATTTATCCTGATTCACAAAAGCAAATTTATGATCTTTCTATAAAAAGATTGGCGGCTGTAGCCGGTTAGCAAATTGCGTTCCTTTGCTGGTGTCATCCAACCACGAATTCTTAGATCACTAAAACTCTCGAACGCGCTGTGCGATCTTGTCGCGGCTTTTTGCTATGTGCTACAATTCACGACAAAAATGACTGTACAAAAAATTACAGTTGTAGCACCGTCCGTTCGTAAATTAGCAAAATTGGGTACTCTGCCGGTGGCACGTTCAAAAGAAGAACATCTTCCCCATTGCATTGTTCAATTGAAAATTGTACATACTTCTGCAAACATTATAATCGCAGATAATTCCGAAGTGCAAAATTCTTAATCCTTGCCGCTCCGCGGCGATGCAAGATTTTATCCTGATTCACAAAAGCAAATTTATGATCTTTCTATAAAAAGATTGGCGGCTGTAGCCGGTTAGCAAATTGCGTTCCTTTGCTGGTGGCATCCAACCACGAATACTTAGATCACTAAAACTCTTGAACGCGCTGTGCGATTTTGTCGAAGCTTTTTGCTATATGCTACAATTCACGATAAAAATGACTGTACAAAAAATTACAGTTGTAGCACGCTCTGTTCGAGAATTAGCAAAATTGGGTACTCTGCCGGTGGCACGTTCAAAAGAAGACCATCTTCCCCATTGCATTGTTCAATTGAAAATTGTACATACTTCTGGAAACATTATAATCGCAGATATTTCCGAAGTGAAAAATTCTTAATCCTTGCCGCTCCGCGGCGATGCAAGATTTTATCCTGATTCACAAAAGCAAATTTATGATCTTTCTATAAAAAGATTGGCGGCTGTAGCCGGTTAGCAAATTGCGATCCTTTGCTGGTGGCATCCAACCACGAATACTTAGATCACAACAACTCTCGGACGCGCTGTGCGATCTTGTCGCGGCTTTTTGCTATGTGCTACAATTCACGACAAAAATGACTGTACAAAAAATTACAGTTGTAGCACCGTCCGTTCGTAAATTAGCAAAATTGGGTACTCTGCCGGTGGCACGTTCAAAAGAAGAACATCTTCCCCATTGCATTGTTCAATTGAAAATTGTACATACTTCTGCAAATATTATAATCGCAGATATTTCCGAAGTGAAAAATTCTTAATCCTTGCCGCTCCGCGGCGATTCAAGAATTTATCCTGATTCACAAAAGCAAATTTATGATCTTTCTATAAAAAGATTGGCGGCTGTAGCCGGTTAGCAAATTGCGATCCTATGCTGGTGGCATCCAACCACGAATACTTAGATCACTAAAACTCTCGAACGCGCTGTGCGATCTTGTCGCGGCTTTCTGCTATGTGCTACAATTCACGATAAAAATGACTGTACAAAAAATTACAGTTGTAGCACGCTCTGTTCGAGAATTAGCAAAATTGGGTACTCTGCCGGTGGCACGTTCAAAAGAAGACCATCTTCCCCATTGCATTGTTCAATTGAAAATTGTACATACTTCTGGAAACATTATAATCGCAGATATTTCCGAAGTGAAAAATTCTTAATCCTTGCCGCTCCGCGGCGATTCAAGAATTTATCCTGATTCACAAAAGCAAATTTATGATCTTTCTATAAAAAGATTGGCGGCTGTAGCCGGTTAGCAAATTGCGTTCCTTTGCTGGTGGCATCCAACCACGAATACTTAGATCACTAAAACTCTTGAACGCGCTGTGCGATTTTGTCGAAGCTTTTTGCTATATGCTACAATTCACGATAAAAATGACTGTACAAAAAATTACAGTTGTAGCACGCTCTGTTCGAGAATTAGCAAAATTGGGTACTCTGCCGGTGGCACGTTCAAAAGAAGACCATCTTCCCCATTGCATTGTTCAATTGAAAATTGTACATACTTCTGGAAACATTATAATCGCAGATATTTCCGAAGTGAAAAATTCTTAATCCTTGCCGCTCCGCGGCGATTCAAGAATTTATCCTGATTCACAAAAGCAAATTTATGATCTTTCTATAAAAAATTGGCGGCTGTAGCCGGTTAGCAAATTGCGATCCTTTGCTGGTGGCATCCAACCACGAATACTTAGATCACTAAAACTCTTGAACGCGCTGTGCGATTTTGTCGAAGCTTTTTGCTATATGCTACAATTCACGATAAAAATGACTGTACAAAAAATTACAGTTGTAGCACGCTCTGTTCGAGAATTAGCAAAATTGGGTACTCTGCCGGTGGCACGTTCAAAAGAAGACCATCTTCCCCATTGCATTGTTCAATTGAAAATTGTACATACTTCTGGAAACATTATAATCGCAGATATTTCCGAAGTGAAAAATTCTTAATCCTTGCCGCTCCGCGGCGATTCAAGAATTTATCCTGATTCACAAAAGCAAATTTATGATCTTTCTATAAAAAATTGGCGGCTGTAGCCGGTTAGCAAATTGCGATCCTTTGCTGGTGGCATCCAACCACGAATACTTAGATCACTAAAACTCTTGAACGCGCTGTGTGATTTTGTCGAAGCTTTTTGCTATATGCTACAATTCACGATAAAAATGACTGTACAAAAAATTACAGTTGTAGCACGCTCTGTTCGAGAATTAGCAAAATTGGGTACTCTGCCGGTGGCACGTTCAAAAGAAGACCATCTTCCCCATTGCATTGTTCAATTGAAAATTGTACATACTTCTGGAAACATTATAATCGCAGATATTTCCGAAGTGAAAAATTCTTAATCCTTGCCGCTCCGCGGCGATTCAAGAATTTATCCTGATTCACAAAAGCAAATTTATGATCTTTCTATAAAAAGATTGGCGGCTGTAGCCGGTTAGCAAATTGCGTTCCTTTGCTGGTGGCATCCAACCACGAATACTTAGATCACTAAAACTCTCGAACGCGCTGTGCGATCTTGTCGCGGCTTTTTGCTATGTGCTACAATTCACGATAAAAATGACTGTACAAAAAATTACAGTTGTAGCACGCGCTGTTCGAGAATTAGCAAAATTGGGTACTCTGCCGGTGGCACGTTCAAATGAAGACCATCTTCCCCATTGCATTGTTCAATTGAAAATTGTACATACTTCTGGAAGCATTATAATCGCAGATATTTCCGAAGTGAAAAATTCTTAATCCTTGCCGCTCCGCGGCGATTCAAGAATTTATCCTGATTCACAAAAGCAAATTTATGATCTTTCTATAAAAAGATTGGCGGCTGTAGCCGGTTAGCAAATTGCGATCCTTTGCTGGTGGCATCCAACCACGAATACTTAGATCACTAAAACTCTCGAACGCGCTGTGCGATCTTGTCGCGGCTTTCTGCTATGTGCTACAATTCACGATAAAAATGACTGTACAAAAAATTACAGTTGTAGCACGCTCTGTTCCAGAATTAGCAAAATTGGGTACTCTGCCGGTGGCACGTTCAACAGAAGAACATCTTCCCCATTGCATTGTTCAATTGAAAATTGTACATACTTCTGCAAACATTATAATCGCAGATATTTCCGAAGTGAAAAATTCTTAATCCTTGCCGCTCCGCGGCGATTCAAGAATTTATCCTGATTCACAAAAGCAAATTTATGATCTTTCTATAAAAAATTGGCGGCTGTAGCCGGTTAGCAAATTGCGATCCTTTGCTGGTGGCATCCAACCACGAATACTTAGATCACTAAAACTCTTGAACGCGCTGTGCGATTTTGTCGAAGCTTTTTGCTATATGCTACAATTCACGATAAAAATGACTGTACAAAAAATTACAGTTGTAGCACGCTCTGTTCGAGAATTAGCAAAATTGGGTACTCTGCCGGTGGCACGTTCAAAAGAAGACCATCTTCCCCATTGCATTGTTCAATTGAAAATTGTACATACTTCTGGAAACATTATAATCGCAGATATTTCCGAAGTGAAAAATTCTTAATCCTTGCCGCTCCGCGGCGATTCAAGAATTTATCCTGATTCACAAAAGCAAATTTATGATCTTTCTATAAAAAGATTGGCGGCTGTAGCCGGTTAGCAAATTGCGTTCCTTTGCTGGTGGCATCCAACCACGAATACTTAGATCACTAAAACTCTCGAACGCGCTGTGCGATCTTGTCGCGGCTTTTTGCTATGTGCTACAATTCACGATAAAAATGACTGTACAAAAAATTACAGTTGTAGCACGCTCTGTTCGAGAATTAGCAAAATTGGGTACTCTGCCGGTGGCACGTTCAAAAGAAGACCATCTTCCCCATTGCATTGTTCAATTGAAAATTGTACATACTTCTGGAAGCATTATAATCGCAGATATTTCCGAAGTGAAAAATTCTTAATCCTTGCCGCTCCGCGGCGATTCAAGAATTTATCCTAATGATTACTTAGATGTAATAACAAAATACGGCTTTGATAAATTCTTGACAGGTACAACTCGAGCTGTAGGTGGTAGGGGGTCATGTATTGATCATATGTTTTTTAAATCAAATAAAAGTTTTCTATTTTACCCAGCTATATATGACACCGATATAACTGATCATTTCAGTATATTAGCACACATATGTTACGATAGCCATGTATCCGCAGAATTCAACAAGTATCCACAGATTTCTTCTAGTTCTCTTATCAATACGAAACGGTTGGTCGAGATTATTCATAATGAAGACTGGCATCAGGTTTACGAATGCGTGGAAGCAGAACAATGTATAGAAAGTTTTTATGAAAAACTGAATAATATCTTAACAGAGGTTACTGAAGTGAGGGAAAGTAACTATAGTTCTAATCTTAGGCCAATGAAACCATGGGTAACAAAGGGTATAATGATTTCTATACGAAATAGGAAAAAGTTAGCTAAGATTTGTAGACAACAGCCCTTCAATGTTTATGTCAGTCTCCAATATAAACGATACAGGAATAAGCTTAACTCCATTATTAAAGTCTCTAAAGAACAATACTATCGAAATGAAATATCAAAAGTTATAAATGATCCGAAGAAAGTATGGAACAAAATTAACGAAATAACACTGAAAAATAAGCCTAGTAAAATGATAGCAGAAATCAAAGGAAGTGATGGTACTGATTTAACTGATCCATATTTAATTTCTGCTAGACTTAATGAGCACTTCATTGGTGTGGGAGAGCAGATTTCAAATTCTGTTACCGCTGCTAGTAGAGGAATCCAAAATAGATCTGCTGTTTCTCAAACTAATCCTATGATGACCTTTACGTTTAGTTCCATATCTTCTGAAGAACTACTTTATCATATAGCTCAGTTAAAGATCGATAAAGCGCCAGGTATCGATAAGCTTACACCGAGAATTTTAAAAATTGTAGCACATTATATAGCTCCTCCATTAGCGTACTCATTGAACCTATGTCTAACTCAGGGCATATTTCCATGTAAATTTAAACATGCCATCGTTGTTCCAATACACAAGGCAAATGACAAACGTGATCCAGATAACTATAGACCGATATCGCTAATTTCTAATATCGCGAAGATTTTTGAGAAATGCATTAAGACTAGGTTGGTTGATTATCTGGACCAATACAACATCATTGCAAGTAATCAGTATGGTTTCAAAAATAAATGTAGCACAAGTGATGCAATTTACGATGTTACCAATTTTATAAACTCGGCAGTTGACAAAAAGGAGAAAGTTATCGCGATATTCTTGGATCTGAAAAAGGCTTTTGATACGGTTAATCATGAACTTCTATTACAGAAACTAACATTTATAGGGATTACAGGTACTGCTCTTTCGTTTTTTCATTCCTATCTTACCAACAGAATACAGGCAGTCAGAATTGGTCAGGTAACAAGTGATCCTCTTCGTATTAAGTGTGGGGTTCCACAGGGTACGGTTTTGGGTCCAATCCTCTATCTAATTTACATAAATGAGTGTGTTAAATTATTCGAACAGTCAAGAAGGGAGCATATTGTAGCGTTTGCAGATGACACGGTCTTGTTATTTAGTGGAGAAAATTGGTCCTTTACTTTATCACTAGCGCAAAGAGGCATTAATTCAGTGTATGATTGGTTGGTATGTCACAAGTTAGCTTTGAATTTAAATAAAACATGTTTCTTAAAATTTGGGCATGAAAATGCACATTCAAATGTTAATATTAAGATAGAGTTGCAGGGTAATGTCCTACAGTGCGTGAGTGAAGTGAAATATTTAGGTGTTCTTATAGATCAGAAGCTTAAGTGGGAAAAACATATCCTGAGCTTATGTAAGCGGCTGAGGAAAACAATATATAAAATACTCCTATTGCGAAATATCTTAAAATTTGATCTTTTGAGAATGGTTTATTTTGCCTTGATACAGTCAGTCATTCAGTATGGAATCCTTAGTTGGGGAGCTACATATACTGTCTTGATAAAACCATTATCAAATCTTCAAAGCAAAATAATTAAGATTTGCTTAAAGAAATCTAAATACTACTCCACCACACAGGCATACAATGAATTTAAGGTAATGACTGTAAGACAATTATATATATTTACCCTATTAAAATTCGTATACACAAATTTATCAAAGTTCACTATCTTCCAAACGAATTATCGTACACGCAGGCAGATGTTGCAACCTTTAGAAATCCCTAGAACTAGTAAATGTATTACAGATAGACATAGTAGTATTTTAGGTCCAAAATTTTATAATGCCTTACCAGCAGAAGTAAAAGAGACTCTAAATGTTTCCAATTATAAAACTGTGTTGAAAAACTATGTATTTAACAACCAAGATGTCTTTAATAACATTGTCCATTAGTTTTTTAATTTAGAGATTTTGAATTATGCTTACTTTCTCTCAGGTATTATACATAATATATATAATTTTTGAACTAAATGAATTGGTTGCATTGCATACTATAGTATACCTTAGATGTATTATTTATGTAATATTTTTAAAATTTCATTTTATTTTATTTTATAATATTAGTAAGTAGAAAATTAGTAATATATTAGTAGTAAAAAGTAAAAAATTAGTAATAAATTAGTCACAACCCTCGCACACAAGCTTCGGCTTTTGTGAGCGGTTAGCCTAGATTATTAGCTTATACATTACATATAGAAATTGAATTATGTATTAGGCTGCACTAAATAAATAAATAAATAAAAAAAATAAATAAATAAATAAATCCTGATTCACAAAAGCAAATTTATGATCTTTCTATAAAAAGATTGGCGGCTGTAGCCGGTTAGCAAATTGCGATCCTTTGCTGGTGGCATCCAACCACGAATACTTAGATCACTAAAACTCTCGAACGCGCTGTGCGATCTTGTCGCGGCTTTCTGCTATGTGCTACAATTCACGATAAAAATGACTGTACAAAAAATTACAGTTGTAGCACGCTCTGTTCGAGAATTAGCAAAATTGGGTACTCTGCCGGTGGCACGTTCAAAAGAAGAACATCTTCCCCATTGCATTGTTCAATTGAAAATTGTACATACTTCTGGAAACATTATAATCGCAGATATTTCCGAAGTGAAAAATTCTTAATCCTTGCCGCTCCGCGGCGATTCAAGAATTTATCCTGATTCACAAAAGCAAATTTATGATCTTTCTATAAAAAGATTGGCGGCTGTAGCCGGTTAGCAAATTGCGTTCCTTTGCTGGTGTCATCCAACCACGAATTCTTAGATCACTAAAACTCTCGAACGCGCTGTGCGATCTTGTCGCGGCTTTTTGCTATGTGCTACAATTCACGACAAAAATGACTGTACAAAAAATTACAGTTGTAGCACCGTCCGTTCGTAAATTAGCAAAATTGGGTACTCTGCCGGTGGCACGTTCAAAAGAAGAACATCTTCCCCATTGCATTGTTCAATTGAAAATTGTACATACTTCTGCAAACATTATAATCGCAGATAATTCCGAAGTGCAAAATTCTTAATCCTTGCCGCTCCGCGGCGATGCAAGATTTTATCCTGATTCACAAAAGCAAATTTATGATCTTTCTATAAAAAGATTGGCGGCTGTAGCCGGTTAGCAAATTGCGTTCCTTTGCTGGTGGCATCCAACCACGAATACTTAGATCACTAAAACTCTTGAACGCGCTGTGCGATTTTGTCGAAGCTTTTTGCTATATGCTACAATTCACGATAAAAATGACTGTACAAAAAATTACAGTTGTAGCACGCTCTGTTCGAGAATTAGCAAAATTGGGTACTCTGCCGGTGGCACGTTCAAAAGAAGACCATCTTCCCCATTGCATTGTTCAATTGAAAATTGTACATACTTCTGGAAACATTATAATCGCAGATATTTCCGAAGTGAAAAATTCTTAATCCTTGCCGCTCCGCGGCGATGCAAGATTTTATCCTGATTCACAAAAGCAAATTTATGATCTTTCTATAAAAAGATTGGCGGCTGTAGCCGGTTAGCAAATTGCGATCCTTTGCTGGTGGCATCCAACCACGAATACTTAGATCACAACAACTCTCGGACGCGCTGTGCGATCTTGTCGCGGCTTTTTGCTATGTGCTACAATTCACGACAAAAATGACTGTACAAAAAATTACAGTTGTAGCACCGTCCGTTCGTAAATTAGCAAAATTGGGTACTCTGCCGGTGGCACGTTCAAAAGAAGAACATCTTCCCCATTGCATTGTTCAATTGAAAATTGTACATACTTCTGCAAATATTATAATCGCAGATATTTCCGAAGTGAAAAATTCTTAATCCTTGCCGCTCCGCGGCGATTCAAGAATTTATCCTGATTCACAAAAGCAAATTTATGATCTTTCTATAAAAAGATTGGCGGCTGTAGCCGGTTAGCAAATTGCGATCCTATGCTGGTGGCATCCAACCACGAATACTTAGATCACTAAAACTCTCGAACGCGCTGTGCGATCTTGTCGCGGCTTTCTGCTATGTGCTACAATTCACGATAAAAATGACTGTACAAAAAATTACAGTTGTAGCACGCTCTGTTCGAGAATTAGCAAAATTGGGTACTCTGCCGGTGGCACGTTCAAAAGAAGACCATCTTCCCCATTGCATTGTTCAATTGAAAATTGTACATACTTCTGGAAACATTATAATCGCAGATATTTCCGAAGTGAAAAATTCTTAATCCTTGCCGCTCCGCGGCGATTCAAGAATTTATCCTGATTCACAAAAGCAAATTTATGATCTTTCTATAAAAAGATTGGCGGCTGTAGCCGGTTAGCAAATTGCGTTCCTTTGCTGGTGGCATCCAACCACGAATACTTAGATCACTAAAACTCTTGAACGCGCTGTGCGATTTTGTCGAAGCTTTTTGCTATATGCTACAATTCACGATAAAAATGACTGTACAAAAAATTACAGTTGTAGCACGCTCTGTTCGAGAATTAGCAAAATTGGGTACTCTGCCGGTGGCACGTTCAAAAGAAGACCATCTTCCCCATTGCATTGTTCAATTGAAAATTGTACATACTTCTGGAAACATTATAATCGCAGATATTTCCGAAGTGAAAAATTCTTAATCCTTGCCGCTCCGCGGCGATTCAAGAATTTATCCTGATTCACAAAAGCAAATTTATGATCTTTCTATAAAAAATTGGCGGCTGTAGCCGGTTAGCAAATTGCGATCCTTTGCTGGTGGCATCCAACCACGAATACTTAGATCACTAAAACTCTTGAACGCGCTGTGCGATTTTGTCGAAGCTTTTTGCTATATGCTACAATTCACGATAAAAATGACTGTACAAAAAATTACAGTTGTAGCACGCTCTGTTCGAGAATTAGCAAAATTGGGTACTCTGCCGGTGGCACGTTCAAAAGAAGACCATCTTCCCCATTGCATTGTTCAATTGAAAATTGTACATACTTCTGGAAACATTATAATCGCAGATATTTCCGAAGTGAAAAATTCTTAATCCTTGCCGCTCCGCGGCGATTCAAGAATTTATCCTGATTCACAAAAGCAAATTTATGATCTTTCTATAAAAAGATTGGCGGCTGTAGCCGGTTAGCAAATTGCGTTCCTTTGCTGGTGGCATCCAACCACGAATACTTAGATCACTAAAACTCTCGAACGCGCTGTGCGATCTTGTCGCGGCTTTCTGCTATGTGCTACAATTCACGATAAAAATGACTGTACAAAAAATTACAGTTGTAGCACGCTCTGTTCGAGAATTAGCAAAATTGGGTACTCTGCCGGTGGCACGTTCAAAAGAAGACCATCTTCCCCATTGCATTGTTCAATTGAAAATTGTACATACTTCTGGAAACATTATAATCGCAGATATTTCCGAAGTGAAAAATTCTTAATCCTTGCCGCTCCGCGGCGATTCAAGAATTTATCCTGATTCACAAAAGCAAATTTATGATCTTTCTATAAAAAATTGGCGGCTGTAGCCGGTTAGCAAATTGCGATCCTTTGCTGGTGGCATCCAACCACGAATACTTAGATCACTAAAACTCTTGAACGCGCTGTGCGATTTTGTCGAAGCTTTTTGCTATATGCTACAATTCACGATAAAAATGACTGTACAAAAAATTACAGTTGTAGCACGCTCTGTTCGAGAATTAGCAAAATTGGGTACTCTGCCGGTGGCACGTTCAAAAGAAGACCATCTTCCCCATTGCATTGTTCAATTGAAAATTGTACATACTTCTGGAAGCATTATAATCGCAGATATTTCCGAAGTGAAAAATTCTTAATCCTTGCCGCTCCGCGGCGATTCAAGAATTTATCCTGATTCACAAAAGCAAATTTATGATCTTTCTATAAAAAGATTGGCGGCTGTAGCCGGTTAGCAAATTGCGATCCTTTGCTGGTGGCATCCAACCACGAATACTTAGATCACTAAAACTCTCGAACGCGCTGTGCGATCTTGTCGCGGCTTTCTGCTATGTGCTACAATTCACGATAAAAATGACTGTACAAAAAATTACAGTTGTAGCACGCTCTGTTCCAGAATTAGCAAAATTGGGTACTCTGCCGGTGGCACGTTCAACAGAAGAACATCTTCCCCATTGCATTGTTCAATTGAAAATTGTACATACTTCTGCAAACATTATAATCGCAGATATTTCCGAAGTGAAAAATTCTTAATCCTTGCCGCTCCGCGGCGATTCAAGAATTTATCCTGATTCACAAAAGCAAATTTATGATCTTTCTATAAAAAATTGGCGGCTGTAGCCGGTTAGCAAATTGCGATCCTTTGCTGGTGGCATCCAACCACGAATACTTAGATCACTAAAACTCTTGAACGCGCTGTGCGATTTTGTCGAAGCTTTTTGCTATATGCTACAATTCACGATAAAAATGACTGTACAAAAAATTACAGTTGTAGCACGCTCTGTTCGAGAATTAGCAAAATTGGGTACTCTGCCGGTGGCACGTTCAAAAGAAGACCATCTTCCCCATTGCATTGTTCAATTGAAAATTGTACATACTTCTGGAAACATTATAATCGCAGATATTTCCGAAGTGAAAAATTCTTAATCCTTGCCGCTCCGCGGCGATTCAAGAATTTATCCTGATTCACAAAAGCAAATTTATGATCTTTCTATAAAAAGATTGGCGGCTGTAGCCGGTTAGCAAATTGCGTTCCTTTGCTGGTGGCATCCAACCACGAATACTTAGATCACTAAAACTCTCGAACGCGCTGCGCGATCTTGTCGCGGCTTTTTGCTATGTGGTACAATTCACGATAAAAATGACTGTACAAAAAATTACAGTTGTAGCACGCTCTGTTCGAGAATTAGCAAAATTGGGTACTCTGCCGGTGGCACGTTCAAAAGAAGACCATCTTCCCCATTGCATTGTTCAATTGAAAATTGTACATACTTCTGGAAGCATTATAATCGCAGATATTTCCGAAGTGAAAAATTCTTAATCCTTGCCGCTCCGCGGCGATTCAAGAATTTATCCTGATTCACAAAAGCAAATTTATGATCTTTCTATAAAAAGATTGGCGGCTGTAGCCGGTTAGCAAATTGCGATCCTTTGCTGGTGGCATCCAACCACGAATACTTAGATCACTAAAACTCTCGAACGCGCTGTGCGATCTTGTCGCGGCTTTCTGCTATGTGCTACAATTCACGATAAAAATGACTGTACAAAAAATTACAGTTGTAGCACGCTCTGTTCGAGAATTAGCAAAATTGGGTACTCTGCCGGTGGCACGTTCAAAAGAAGAACATCTTCCCCATTGCATTGTTCAATTGAAAATTGTACATACTTCTGCAAATATTATAATCGCAGATATTTCCGAAGTGAAAACTTCTTAATCCTTGCCGCTCCGCGGCGATTCAAGAATTTATCCTGATTCACAAAAGCAAATTTATGATCTTTCTATAAAAAGATTGGCGGCTGTAGCCGGTTAGCAAATTGCGATCCTTTGCTGGTGGCATCCAACCACGAATACTTAGATCACTAAAACTCTCGAACGCGCTGTGCGATCTTGTCGCGGCTTTCTGCTATGTGCTACAATTCACGATAAAAATGACTGTACAAAAAATTACAGTTGTAGCACGCTCTGTTCGAGAATTAGCAAAATTGGGTACTCTGCCGGTGGCACGTTCAAAAGAAGACCATCTTCCCTATTGCATTGTTCAATTGAAAATTGTACATACTTCTGGAAACATTATAATCGCAGATATTTCCGAAGTGAAAAATTCTTAATCCTTGCCGCTCCGCGGCGATTCAAGAATTTATCCTGATTCACAAAAGCAAATTTATGATCTTTCTATAAAAAGATTGGCGGCTGTAGCCGGTTAGCAAATTGCGTTCCTTTGCTGGTGGCATCCAACCACGAATACTTAGATCACTAAAACTCTCGAACGCGCTGTGCGATCTTGTCGCGGCTTTTTGCTATGTGCTACAATTCACGACAAAAATGACTGTACAAAAAATTACAGTTGTAGCACCGTCCGTTCGTAAATTAGCAAAATTGGGTACTCTGCCGGTGGCACGTTCAAAAGAAGAACATCTTCCCCATTGCATTGTTCAATTGAAAATTGTACATACTTCTGCAAACATTATAATCGCAGATAATTCCGAAGTGCAAAATTCTTAATCCTTGCCGCTCCGCGGCGATGCAAGATTTTATCCTGATTCACAAAAGCAAATTTATGATCTTTCTATAAAAAGATTGGCGGCTGTAGCCGGTTAGCAAATTGCGATCCTTTGCTGGTGGCATCCAACCACGAATACTTAGATCACAACAACTCTCGAACGCGCTGTGCGATCTTGTCGCGGCTTTTTGCTATGTGCTACAATTCACGACAAAAATGACTGTACAAAAAATTACAGTTGTAGCACCGTCCGTTCGTAAATTAGCAAAATTGGGTACTCTGCCGGTGGCACGTTCAAAAGAAGAACATCTTCCCCATTGCATTGTTCAATTGAAAATTGTACATACTTCTGCAAATATTATAATCGCAGATATTTCCGAAGTGAAAAATTCTTAATCCTTGCCGCTCCGCGGCGATTCAAGAATTTATCCTGATTCACAAAAGCAAATTTATGATCTTTCTATAAAAAGATTGGCGGCTGTAGCCGGTTAGCAAATTGCGATCCTATGCTGGTGGCATCCAACCACGAATACTTAGATCACTAAAACTCTCGAACGCGCTGTGCGATCTTGTCGCGGCTTTCTGCTATGTGCTACAATTCACGATAAAAATGACTGTACAAAAAATTACAGTTGTAGCACGCTCTGTTCGAGAATTAGCAAAATTGGGTACTCTGCCGGTGGCACGTTCAAAAGAAGACCATCTTCCCCATTGCATTGTTCAATTGAAAATTGTACATACTTCTGGAAACATTATAATCGCAGATATTTCCGAAGTGAAAAATTCTTAATCCTTGCCGCTCCGCGGCGATTTAAGAATTTATCCTGATTCACAAAAGCAAATTTATGATCTTTCTATAAAAAGATTGGCGGCTGTAGCCGGTTAGCAAATTGCGTTCCTTTGCTGGTGGCATCCAACCACGAATACTTAGATCACTAAAACTCTTGAACGCGCTGTGCGATTTTGTCGAAGCTTTTTGCTATATGCTACAATTCACGATAAAAATGACTGTACAAAAAATTACAGTTGTAGCACGCTCTGTTCGAGAATTAGCAAAATTGGGTACTCTGCCGGTGGCACGTTCAAAAGAAGACCATCTTCCCCATTGCATTGTTCAATTGAAAATTGTACATACTTCTGGAAACATTATAATCGCAGATATTTCCGAAGTGAAAAATTCTTAATCCTTGCCGCTCCGCGGCGATTCAAGAATTTATCCTGATTCACAAAAGCAAATTTATGATCTTTCTATAAAAAGATTGGCGGCTGTAGCCGGTTAGCAAATTGCGTTCCTTTGCTGGTGGCATCCAACCACGAATACTTAGATCACTAAAACTCTCGAACGCGCTGTGCGATCTTGTCGCGGCTTTTTGCTATGTGCTACAATTCACGATAAAAATGACTGTACAAAAAATTACAGTTGTAGCACGCTCTGTTCGAGAATTAGCAAAATTGGGTACTCTGCCGGTGGCACGTTCAAAAGAAGACCATCTTCCCCATTGCATTGTTCAATTGAAAATTGTACATACTTCTGGAAACATTATAATCGCAGATATTTCCGAAGTGAAAAATTCTTAATCCTTGCCGCTCCGCGGCGATTCAAGAATTTATCCTGATTCACAAAAGCAAATTTATGATCTTTCTATAAAAAGATTGGCGGCTGTAGCCGGTTAGCAAATTGCGATCCTTTGCTGGTGGCATCCAACCACGAATACTTAGATCACTAAAACTCTCGAACGCGCTGTGCGATCTTGTCGCGGCTTTCTGCTATGTGCTACAATTCACGATAAAAATGACTGTACAAAAAATTACAGTTGTAGCACGCTCTGTTCGAGAATTAGCAAAATTGGGTACTCTGCCGGTGGCACGTTCAAAAGAAGAACATCTTCCCCATTGCATTGTTCAATTGAAAATTGTACATACTTCTGCAAATATTATAATCGCAGATATTTCCGAAGTGAAAACTTCTTAATCCTTGCCGCTCCGCGGCGATTCAAGAATTTATCCTGATTCACAAAAGCAAATTTATGATCTTTCTATAAAAAGATTGGCGGCTGTAGCCGGTTAGCAAATTGCGATCCTTTGCTGGTGGCATCCAACCACGAATACTTAGATCACTAAAACTCTCGAACGCGCTGTGCGATCTTGTCGCGGCTTTCTGCTATGTGCTACAATTCACGATAAAAATGACTGTACAAAAAATTACAGTTGTAGCACGCTCTGTTCGAGAATTAGCAAAATTGGGTACTCTGCCGGTGGCACGTTCAAAAGAAGACCATCTTCCCTATTGCATTGTTCAATTGAAAATTGTACATACTTCTGGAAACATTATAATCGCAGATATTTCCGAAGTGAAAAATTCTTAATCCTTGCCGCTCCGCGGCGATTCAAGAATTTATCCTGATTCACAAAAGCAAATTTATGATCTTTCTATAAAAAGATTGGCGGCTGTAGCCGGTTAGCAAATTGCGTTCCTTTGCTGGTGGCATCCAACCACGAATACTTAGATCACTAAAACTCTCGAACGCGCTGTGCGATCTTGTCGCGGCTTTTTGCTATGTGCTACAATTCACGACAAAAATGACTGTACAAAAAATTACAGTTGTAGCACCGTCCGTTCGTAAATTAGCAAAATTGGGTACTCTGCCGGTGGCAGGTTCAAAAGAAGAACATCTTCCCCATTGCATTGTTCAATTGAAAATTGTACATACTTCTGCAAATATTATAATCGCAGATAATTCCGAAGTGCAAAATTCTTAATCCTTGCCGCTCCGCGGCGATGCAAGATTTTATCCTGATTCACAAAAGCAAATTTATGACCTTTCTATAAAAAGATTGGCGGCTGTAGCCGGTTAGCAAATTGCGATCCTTTGCTGGTGGCATCCAACCACGAATACTTAGATCACAACAACTCTCGAACGCGCTGTGCGATCTTGTCGCGGCTTTTTGCTATGTGCTACAATTCACGACAAAAATGACTGTACAAAAAATTACAGTTGTAGCACCGTCCGTTCGTAAATTAGCAAAATTGGGTACTCTGCCGGTGGCACGTTCAAAAGAAGAACATCTTCCCCATTGCATTGTTCAATTGAAAATTGTACATACTTCTGCAAATATTATAATCGCAGATATTTCCGAAGTGAAAAATTCTTAATCCTTGCCGCTCCGCGGCGATTCAAGAATTTATCCTGATTCACAAAAGCAAATTTATGATCTTTCTATAAAAAGATTGGCGGCTGTAGCCGGTTAGCAAATTGCGATCCTATGCTGGTGGCATCCAACCACGAATACTTAGATCACTAAAACTCTCGAACGCGCTGTGCGATCTTGTCGCGGCTTTCTGCTATGTGCTACAATTCACGATAAAAATGACTGTACAAAAAATTACAGTTGTAGCACGCTCTGTTCGAGAATTAGCAAAATTGGGTACTCTGCCGGTGGCACGTTCAAAAGAAGACCATCTTCCCCATTGCATTGTTCAATTGAAAATTGTACATACTTCTGGAAACATTATAATCGCAGATATTTCCGAAGTGAAAAATTCTTAATCCTTGCCGCTCCGCGGCGATTCAAGAATTTATCCTGATTCACAAAAGCAAATTTATGATCTTTCTATAAAAAGATTGGCGGCTGTAGCCGGTTAGCAAATTGCGTTCCTTTGCTGGTGGCATCC
Source organism: Dioctria rufipes (assembly GCA_963924295.1). Lineage (NCBI taxonomy): Eukaryota > Metazoa > Arthropoda > Insecta > Diptera > Asilidae > Dioctria > Dioctria rufipes. The sequence continues at coordinate 50,729,837 of OZ002743.1, forward strand.
AACCACGAATACTTAGATCACTAAAACTCTTGAACGCGCTGTGCGATTTTGTCGAAGCTTTTTGCTATATGCTACAATTCACGATAAAAATGACTGTACAAAAAATTACAGTTGTAGCACGCTCTGTTCGAGAATTAGCAAAATTGGGTACTCTGCCGGTGGCACGTTCAAAAGAAGACCATCTTCCCCATTGCATTGTTCAATTGAAAATTGTACATACTTCTGGAAACATTATAATCGCAGATATTTCCGAAGTGAAAAATTCTTAATCCTTGCCGCTCCGCGGCGATTCAAGAATTTATCCTGATTCACAAAAGCAAATTTATGATCTTTCTATAAAAAGATTGGCGGCTGTAGCCGGTTAGCAAATTGCGTTCCTTTGCTGGTGGCATCCAACCACGAATACTTAGATCACTAAAACTCTCGAACGCGCTGTGCGATCTTGTCGCGGCTTTTTGCTATGTGCTACAATTCACGATAAAAATGACTGTACAAAAAATTACAGTTGTAGCACGCTCTGTTCGAGAATTAGCAAAATTGGGTACTCTGCCGGTGGCACGTTCAAAAGAAGACCATCTTCCCCATTGCATTGTTCAATTGAAAATTGTACATACTTCTGGAAACATTATAATCGCAGATATTTCCGAAGTGAAAAATTCTTAATCCTTGCCGCTCCGCGGCGTTTCAAGAATTTATCCTGATTCACAAAAGCAAATTTATGATCTTTCTATAAAAAGATTGGCGGCTGTAGCCGGTTAGCAAATTGCGTTCCTTTGCTGGTGGCATCCAACCACGAATACTTAGATCACTAAAACTCTCGAACGCGCTGTGCGATCTTGTCGCGGCTTTTTGCTATGTGCTACAATTCACGACAAAAATGACTGTACAATAAATTACAGTTGTAGCACCGTCCGTTCGTAAATTAGCAAAATTGGGTACTCTGCCGGTGGCACGTTCAAAAGAAGAACATCTTCCCCATTGCATTGTTCAATTGAAAATTGTACATACTTCTGCAAACATTATAATCGCAGATATTTCCGAAGTGAAAAATTCTTAATCCTTGCCGCTCCGCGGCGATTCAAGAATTTATCCTGATTCACAAAAGCAAATTTATGATCTTTCTATAAAAAGTTTGGCGGCTGTAGCCGGTTAGCAAATTGCGATCCTTTGCTGGTGGCATCCAACCACGAATACTTAGATCACAACAACTCTCGAACGCGCTGTGCGATCTTGTCGCGGCTTTTTGCCATGTGCTACAATTCACGATAAAAATGACTGTACAAAAAATTACAGTTGTAGCATGCGCTGTTCGACAATTAGCAAAATTGGGTACTCTGCCGGTGGCACGTTCAAATGAAGAACATCTTCCCCATTGCATTGTTCAATTGAAAATTGTACATACTTCTGCAAACATTATAATCGCAGATATTTCCGAAGTGAAAAATTCTTAATCCTTGCCGCTCCGCGGCGATTCAAGAATTTATCCTGATTCACAAAAGCAAATTTATGATCTTTCTATAAAAAATTGGCGGCTGTAGCCGGTTAGCAAATTGCGATCCTTTGCTGGTGGCATCCAACCACGAATACTTAGATCACAACAACTCTCGAACGCGCTGTGCGATGTTGTCGCGGCTTTTTGCTATGTGCTACAATTCACGATAAAAATGACTGTACAAAAAATTACAGTTGTAGCACCGTCCGTTCGTAAATTAGCAAAATTGGGTACTCTGCCGGTGGCGTATACAAACGTACTTAATCGCGAACGAATAGTTCGACTTTTGCACTGATGTTTTCCATCAACTTTATTTGTCGATGTGAATTGATGTAGAGAAATTTAACTCAGTGCCACTATCTATACAAAAGTTAAAAATTTTGAAATATAACGGCACTAAAACAAACAAATCGGGAACCCGTTTATAAAAAAGCCCACGATTTTCTGCAAATGACTCAATTTGCTGAGTTTCCTACACATATGTTGAAATGTTATCAAAATCAAAATATTTTTCGAGATATACAGATATTGCGCAGCAGCACACTTCTGCACGTCTGCAAGAATACAGTTAGCACAAGTAAAATAAAATTCAACTCTAGCCTCAAGCAAGACCAGATAAGAACGATCAGAAATGTCCAACGCATTGCAGGAAAGTCTTCCATACAAATATATGGGTCTCTGATAATTGAGGTGGCAAACAGTGCTTCAATAATAATGCACGGGTTTGGGTAGTACTAGCATCGTTAATGGTTCAACCAGCTTTGTTCAGTCATTCCTCTTACAATTTTTACTTCGTAGACAGAGTATTAGTCACAATAATGACGACATTTAATTCCACAATCATGACGACAATGAATTCAACACATCCCGTTAATAATATTTTAAAACCAAACGACTGGAATAATATTATTTAAAATTACTAGCGATAACACTTTTAGTAAATTGCTAACAACAGAACAAGTTTCGCCTCTGAGCAAAAAAACAAAACACTTCTTCCCACAGCATTTTTGTTTCTCTTCATAAATTCGCCTACTCAAAATATCTTCGGATATCCTGCAAGCTATTTGCGCTATTGCAGTTTCGAAACCCTACAAATGCCGATACGCGTAAAGACAAATACCCGTCAGAGAGCAGCTTCAAAATAGAAAAATTTACGACACGTCGGGTCGCCACAAATACACTACAGTTCCAAGTTGCCCTGCAACCCAGTCCGTGGCTTCATTTAATTCGCTCGTTTAGACCAAAGATAACCTAAAATTTGGTAAGTTAACTTTGGTTTAGACTATTGGACCAGACTGGGGTCTTTCCCTGAGACTCCTCTTCCTCTAGTGATGCTTTCCGTGCATCATTGGACTGGCAGTCTTTCGGAAACATGATGGAGCCCAGTGTTCAGTGCTCATTTATCTCAAAATCATGTTTACTCTTCAGTTGATTTCAACTTTAATAGTGAATGGAGCCTGCGTCGATTAGCGGTTGTTTCATTATCGTGAAGCATACTTGTTTTCTCTCGACCTAAATAAAATTCATGTTGTATGTTGTCGAATAGTTGTACTCTTCGTCATTTGGAAAAGAGAAGTAGAAGAGAAATGCGCTATTTACATATACCAAAGCAATCCCGTAGCAATTAAGAAAGGCCGCGCACTCATTCAGTTCTGATGTTAGCTGCAGAACTGATAAGAGCCGTAAATAGTTTGCTTTTTTTTTTGACATCGAGGTCCGGTATTGACAAATTTTTCTTAGAACAGGGTAATTTTTCTATAAGTGATTCTACAAAATGATCCTGACTAGATGATGCACTTTGAGGTGCGCTCTTTTCTCAGGTACCTTAAACACAAAACCGCGATTTCGTTTATTCGTCGTTCTCTGCCTTGAGCATCGTTTTCGTAAGCGTAGTTCCTACCTCAATACCCTCGTTGTCAGCACTTCACCACCGCGACATTCCGAGTCTACTTGCGCTAGTTGGAGACAAGTTCCACTCACTTCAACTTTTCAGCAAAGCAGAATATGAGAAATAGTCGAGCTGAATATATTTTCTGCAATTGGTACCCGTTTTTGTTATATAGTTATATGCCTCTTGGCAATTCTCAGTCCATTTAAACTTTACATCCTTTCCGAGTAAGTTTGTTAGAGGAGGTACTGTTTTCGAAAAATCGGGTATGAATATTCTGTAGTAATTGGCAAGGCCCAGGAATGATTGAACTTGCCTTACTGTCTTAGGAATGGGGAAAGCTTGGACGCATGCCGTTTTGCTAGGGTCAGGTGGAAGTGCTCCTTAGTTAGAACATTTGTGTCCTAAATACGGACATTAAATTACACAGCTTTATTAAAAAGATCATATAATATATGATAAGTCTTTAATAGAATTGGCATTCCCCTGTTAGGAAGGGAAACTGCGATGTTCAATACAAAATCACGAGGTACCCTTTGGTGAGGGCGATCTTGGTTTATATAATTTAGTGTTTTGACAACCAGAAATTACAAATTCTTTTTCGCTGGGATCAACACACCAACAACCAAATCCGTCCTTTATGAAATACCTTCTTTGTAATGCCACACCAACGCTCCTTTTCCATTTGTCTTTATTCATATTATAATTTGTTACTAATCCCTTGGTATATTTCGCACGCTTTCAGTTTTTCTTTTCCTGAGTCAATTATTGCTTGCGCAATCAGCTGCCAGTAATTAAAGGAGGATTTTTCAATTCTGGCTGTAGAAAGCATTTCTCCCTTAGGATCAGAAATTTGCGGTATTGATAGTTGACCCAAACGATGTTCCCGTTTTTCATAGCATTCTTTTAATTTTAGTTCATATTCATAAACTAGATTTTCTAGTCTTGAAATTTCTAATTTTAGTCTTTCATTTTCACTTAGTAATCAAACATTTTCTTCCCAAAGAGAATCAGAATCATTACCGTTTATATTTACGGAACTTATCGGCCTCATTGTCATTTGTAATATATGAAAATCAAAGGAAGAGTACCGTGTACGTGAATTTTTCGCAATATTCGACTTATATACAATATTTTTGCTATTGCAGAAAAATTCAACACATGAAGACTTTCTTCAAAATAATGTTTGGTTGGTCTTATGTTTATAATCATTGAAAATGTCTCCTTTCCGATTAAAGCCGCCTGAAGAATTAGAGTTAGCTTAGAATTTCTATACGGAATGTTATCTGCAGCATTATTTATTTGATTATTATACGCAGTTTCAAGACAACGTCTAAAATGCGTCAAAGATCTATTGATATTTTGAGATTCTTTCAATCTAGCTCCATCCTTTTCTGTCCCTTTTTGCCTCTCATATCCAGAAAGATCACAAAACTTGTAGCAATTATGTGTAAAAGTACTATCTGGATAAGAATATACTATGTGAACGGCTTTAATGAATAAATTACACAGCTTTATTAAAAAGTTCATATAATATATGATAAGTATTTAATAGAATTGGCATTCCCCTTTTAGGAAGGGAAACTGCGATGTTCAATACAAAATCACGAGGTACCCTTTGGTGAAATTACAAATTCTTTTTCGCTGGGATCAACACACCAACAACCAAATCCGTCCTTTATGAAATACCTTCTTTGTAACGCCACACCAACGCTCCTTTTCCATTTGTCGTCATTGAATGAAGACAAGTTGCAAGTTGAAGTGAGTGGAACTTGCCTCCTACTAGCGCCAGTAGACTCGGAATGTCGCGGTGGTGAAGTCCTGACAACGTGAGTATTGAGGTAGGAAATATGCTTGCGAAAACCATCCTCAAGGCAGAGAACAAGGAATAAACGAAATTTCGCGCAGATAAAGAGATGCCGCGTTACAGTTACACTCGTTGTTTGTGTTTAAGCTACCTGAGAAAAGAGCGCACCTCAAAGTGCATCATCTAGTCAGGATCATTTTGTAGAATCACTTATAGAAAAATTACACTGTTCTAAGAAAAATTTGTCAATACCGGACCTCGATGTCAAAAAAAAGCAAACTATTTACGGCTCTTATCAGTTCTGCAGCTAACATCAGAACTGAATGAGTGCGCTACCTTTCTTATTTGCTACGGGATTGCTTTGGTATATGTAAATAGCGCATTTCTCTTCTACTTCTCTTTTCCAAATGACGAAGAGTACAACTATTCGACAACATACAACATGAATTTTATTTAGGTCGAGAGAAAACAAGTATGCTTCACGATAATGAAACAACCGCTTATCGACGCAGGCTCCATTCACTATTAAAGTTGAAATCAACTGAAGAGTAAACATGATTTTGAGATAAATGAGCACTGAACACTGGGCTCCATCATGTTTCCGAAAGACTGCCAGTCCAATGATGCACGGAAAGCATCACTAGAGGAAGAGGAGTCTCAGGGAAAGACCCCAGTCTGGTCCAATAGTCTAAACCAAAGTTAACTTACCAAATTTTAGGTTATCTTTGGTCTAAACGAGCGAATTAAATGAAGCCACGGACTGGGTTGCAGGGCAACTTGGAACTGTAGTGTATTTGTGGCGACCCGACGTGTCGTAAATTTTTCTATTTTGAAGCTGCTCTCTGGCGGGTATTTGTCTTTACGCGTATCGGCATTTGTAGGGTTTCGAAACTGCAATAGCGCAAATAGCTTGCAGGATATCCGAAGATATTTTGAGTAGGCGAATTTATGAAGAGAAACAAAAATGCTGTGGGAAGAAGTGTTTTGTTTTTTTGCTCAGAGGCGAAACTTGTTCTATTGTTAGCAATTTACTAAAAGTGTTATCGCTAGTAATTTTAAATAATATTATTCCAGTCGTTTGGTTTTAAAATATTATTAACGGGATGTGTTGAATTAATTGTCGTCATGATTGTGGAATTAAATGTCGTCATTATTGTGACTAATACTCTGTCTACGAAGTAAAAATTGTAAGAGGAATGACTGAACAAAGCTGGTTGAACCATTAACGATGCTAGTACTACCCAAACCCGTGCATTATTATTGAAGCACTGTTTGCCACCTCAATTATCAGAGACCCATATATTTGTATGGAAGACTTTCCTGCAATGCGTTGGACATTTCTGATCGTTCTTATCTGGTCTTGCTTGAGGCTAGAGTTGAATTTTATTTTACTTGTGCTAACTGTATTCTTGCAGACGTGCAGAAGTGTGCTGCTGCGCAATATCTGTATATCTCGAAAAATATTTTGATTTTGATAACATTTCAACATATGTGTAGGAAACTCAGCAAATTGAGTCATTTTCAGAAAATCGTGGGCTTTTTTATAAACGGGTTCCCGATTTGTTTGTTTTAGTGCCGTTATATTTCAAAATTTTTAACTTTTGTATAGATAGTGGCACTGAGTTAAATGTCTCTACATCAATTCACATCGACAAATAAGGTTGATGTAAAATATCAGTGTAAAAGTCGAACTATTCGTTCGCGGTTAAGTATGTTTGTATACGCCACCGGCAGAGTACACAATTTTGCTAATTTACGAACGGAAGGGGCTACAACTGTAATTTTTTGTATAGTCATTTTTATCGTGAATTGTAGCACATAGCAAGAAACCGCGACAAGATCGCACAGCGCGTTCGAGAGTTTTAGTGATCTAAGTATTCGTGGTTGGATGCCACCAGCAAAGGATCACAATTTGCTAACTTCCGAGAGGCTACATTCGCCAATCATAGAAAAATCATAAATTTGCTTTTGTGAATCAGGATAAATTCTTGAATCGGCGCGGATCGGCAAGGATTAAGAATTTTTCACTTCGGAAATATTTGCGATCATAATGTTTCCAGAAGTACGTACAATTTTCAACTGAACTATGCAATGGGGATGATGTTCTTCTTTTGAACGTGCCACCGGCAGGGTACCCAATTTTGGTAATTCTCGAACGGAGGGTGCTGCAACTGTAATTTTTTTTACAGTTATTTATATCGTGCATTGGGGAACATAGCAAAAAATCCCGATAAAATCGCGCAGGGTGTTCGAGAGTTGGCGATATTGTTGTGTGCTACCAGCAAAGGATCACTATTCGTAAATTCCAATGGCGAGAGTCTACAGCCGCGAGTCTTTTTTATGGTGCGTTAATTGCGAAGATTAGCTACTTTAGAAAACTGTGACAAATTCCAACCACACATTCAGGAATTTTGTTTTAATTATAAATGCTCAACCCACCAACAGAGGACAACAAAATCTGAAATTTTGTGCTGGTGGTCGCAAACTCGTCGGAACTGTGTTTATAGGATTTAAATTAAGCAAAGTGCAGAAGCAAATAGTTAAATATTTCTTCATAGTTTTGCAGAATGTTTTTATGTGGAGCGCGGGTTAATGGCGGGAGTTACTATGACTAACATTGGCGGGAGTAACTATGACTCTCTTGGTAGCCACATGTATAGCCGCCATTTGAGTGAGAGTAAGCAAGCTTGACTATGTGTACTGGAATCAGACCATAACTATTGCTGTATGAGAGGGAACCAATCCGCTGGGCTAGCAACCATCCGATAGAGGAGGAGTTATGGTTGTGATTCCCCGTGACTTCCGAGAGAACCTGATACAATTACCATATAAAGTCGACGGATATTGATATTAGTAATACGAATCAGCCGGATAGTAGCGTTCTATCAACAACCTTCGGTGAAAATACGGATGCCATGCTAGTTTGGATGCTCTTTACTAGTAGAATACGATACGTTCTAGTTGGAACATATAAAATATTCTCTATAGGTACGCACAGTGTCAAAAGTCCTTTGCCAAGAAGCGGGGCCTCCCAGTTAAAATCCTAAGAAGGGTTGTAATGAACTCCAAGCTTACCTGCTGTATGTAGGCATTTTACTAACATCATAAGTAAAGTACCTATACAGCTGCCTTCGACAATTACGAAGCAGTGCATATTTGTTATAGGTTGAGATCCGCCTTAAATTGGTACGAACTCTTATAATAACGCTTTTTACGATTGGAACCATACTTTCGTTTGGAGCGATACTTTTTCCGATGATAGATTCAAGTTGCTGACCAAATTCCATATCGATGTCAATGATTAAGGTAGTCGTACAATGAACATGGGTCAATGTATCGTAACTCAATTCTGGGACACCCATTACAAATTCATCTCGCAAGTAAATCCCTAATAAATGCCCCAAGTATCTTTACACCAAACTGCATTTGGTGAAAATTCCTAGTTTGTCCAAATAGAATTTGCTGCCAACAAGACATCAAAACACAAGCTCCAGCAGGGCTTTCCTTAATTTATTAAACTCCGCCGAAAATTCGAGTTAAATGTAAAAAAGTTATCTTATTAGATTACCTTTATAAATTTTCTGTACGCCAACAAGATATTGTAATCTTTGTACCGTTGTACTATTTAATGAATAGTTTATGAACTTATGAATTTATGAAAGAATGAAAATCCCGCGTGTTGATACATAAATATATTTCAAGAATGCTCAAATGGATTGACAGAAAAATTAGATCAACACTGCGAGAAATCTTACACTTTAATACTTATTTGTGTGAACAGCATTCATTATGAGACCACCCATATTCTAGGCCAGTATGTCTGTCAGCTTTACATGAACCTTCTTCCTTGTATGGGAATTCCAACTAACCCGCCGGGGGAGAGAGAGATTTTGCAGAGCGAACTACCGTAAGATAGAGTCCGTTTCCCAAATTGTACAAAAGTGTCTTGTGACACATTGGATGCGGATAGCAATATTCATTCAGGTCGCCAGAAAAGTGATGAATGATGCACGAAGAAAACAGTGGGTAAACAAGTAAAGCTGGAGCCGGACATATATGGAACCGATGGTCTCAGAAGGAATGGATATCATGGATATCATCTTAATCAAGAACAACGACTAGGTGACATCTTATGTAGTGATCTATTAGGACTACTTCTCATGGAATAGGCTGTTCAATACCAGCATAAGGTGGGCACTTAGTGCTTTGTTGCTTTCATTGATAAAATAAAAGAAATGTTTGCTAGTAAAAATATTAATATTTACCCTCTCGTCGTAGGTGTAGGGTATATCTGCTGTACCCCAAAGGACCATTTAATAAGTCACTTAACTTTCTCCCATAAATGTGTAGTAAACTGCAATTTAACAACACTTAGAAGAGGTAGAATCATCAACATGCAATGTATGAAGCTGGTTTAGGGAAACAACAATCGCCGCTGCTCGAGAATAACACCATAATTCCATCCTGAACTATTTGGATAATATTTTAATCTTATTGACACTTGAAATGAAAGCATCTAATACTACCATATTGTATGTATAATTGTTGATGATTAAATCTGGAAAATAAACCATGAGCCAAATGCTTCGTGATGTGCACGAATAGATTCCTATTTTCTCTATCGACTTTATAAATTATAGCCAAGCGAATTAGAAATATCTATGGTCTGGAATTGTAAAGAGACATAAGAGGTAAAATGAAAAAAAAAATTGAAGCAGCAACCATCTTGCTAAAAAAAACCTCCCTATGCTAAACAAAATTTACTAATAATCCCAGAAAATTTCAAAATGTTATCAGTTTCCAATTAAAAATCTGTACGTACATAGTTAAAGAAAAAATCAAATAAACTGATATCAGGCTTCACTGTCATTCCAATGACGTTCATTGAATTAAAAATAAAAACATTTTTTCAAAATTTTTTTGTAATGGTATACTTAGCAATATGTTTCATTCGAACTGTTTTTAATTAAAATTTTTTTTTTACATATTTGAAAAATGTTTAGTTCAAGGCGGTACCATTAGATGGAGAGTCCAATTTTCAAAGAATACCAGGATTGGGATAATAGAATACCAATTATAAAAAATAGCTAACATCCTCCATGCGGAACATGATTATAATTGGTTGTTGCTGTTTTACTAATTATTACTCTGATCCAGGCATGTGGGTGTTTGTTGGAAGGTTTTCATGAGTGCTGATCGAGTTGATTACACTCATATTTTTCAAGCCTTGAACATATTGGATACAAAACAGTGAATGCTACCAGCATCGCATCGGATTCTTGAAATTTCACAATTAAAAAATCAAGTGTACATGGTGTGCTATAAATTCGAATACAAAAGTGATTTACTGTTTAAATATGAAACAAAAATGTTTAGTTCGAATAGTTACACAAAACAAAAGTCCCTTAGCAGTCCAAATGCTAAAACAAAAAATACAATTTGTATCAGTCTTAGATAGCGGAGTGCAATGGGATTCAAACGTGAACTAATTGTTAAAAAATTTATTAAAGGAATGAAACCATGTGAAATTTTTCAGGACCTACGAAAGGAAGAGATGAAGCGGGACTTCATATATAAAACACTAAACGATATAAGGAAACATCCTCTGTTAAGGATCGTAAGAGAAGTGGACGTCCACGCACTGCGCATACTATGCAACGCATTAAGATCGTAAGAGATCACATTCGCAGAAAAAAGGTCGTCCGGTGAGAAAAATGTCGGCAAAAATGGAAATCTCAATGTCTTCAACACAATTAATACTCACCAAGAATCTAGGAGCAAACCTTTAAACAACATAAAATTTCATGGAGTTTCAGTCTTATCCAAGGAAAACAGAGCTGCCAGAGTTGAAACCATACTTGCTTGACGGCGGTGATGAGTTCGTGTTTTCCGATGAATAACTAACTATTCATTCTGGAGCAACCACACAATCCACAAAATGATCGTGTGTGGGCAGTGAGAATGGGAGACATTTCCGAAAATGAACTTTATGTGCCCAGATATCAAAATTCACCCTCAGTCATGGTTTGGGGCGGTTTTTGTAAACGAGGCAAACTTCCCCTGGTTTTTATTGAAAATGGTGTGAAGGTCAACGCTGAATATTACCGGAAGCAAGTTCTTGAAGCAGTTGTCCTTCCAAGCTGCAAAATGTTATTTGATGGTGATTATTACTGCTTTCAACAGGACGGAGCGCCTTCGCACACCGCGAATGTAGCTCAAAGGTGTTGTGCTGATAACTTTACCGACTTTTTACCGAAGGATGAATGACCTCCAAGGCGCCCAGATTTAAATCCTTTGGATTTCTTTGCTTGGGGCTATATGGTAGCGAAACTCAAGGACCGAAATCAATCATTTAGAGCAATTCAAGCAAGTTATCTCCAAAATATCAACCTCTTCGTAGTTACATGGAAATTAAGAAATGGTACTAGGATTTCACAAAACAATCTGTATCTGAAAAACGATATGGTGTACGGTCGCCGTCAAGAGCTCATTATAGACAGATTTCATAGTATTTCCAACTACTGCTCCGCCAGATGCATACTCCTCTCCTCTCAGCAGTTATGGGGGTCTAAAAATTTCGGATCTTGTTAGCTGGTTTTTTTTTTACTTTTTTTTTTTTGCAAAACTGTGGTTAACTTCATAAAAACTATAAATTATGGACTCTCCTCTTTAATTAACGGCTACAGATAGCACATAGGGTGTAATAGGTCAAATTATAGAAAAAAAGCCCACGTTTTATAGTTTTTATAAAAACTAGGTATGTTAAGTACTTTTTGCAAACAAAAAGGAGGTCAAAATAAAAACGAAAGTTAGAAAATCAGACATTTTTAATTTAGACCACCATAACTCTTGAGGGGGGAGAACTTGAGGAGGCTGGTTGAGCAGTCTTTGGAAAGGTCATGAAGTTCTGCATACAATCGGCTCATGGCGGTGACCATATTTTAAGATAAAGGGTATTTTATCAAAAACTATCTTTTATTCTTAATCACACTGTAACTCCTAAACGGTTGATATGCTCCCCTCCCCCTGCCATACACATTTTTGTTTATCTACGTGAGTACTATCGCCTCCCGTTCTAAGGACCACCATGGACGAAACACCCTGTAAAAAAGTTTATTTTTTAAACATACTTAGAAACGTCAACATGAAAATGCTAAGCCTTAATATTAAGAGCAATGCACATGCAATTAATGAGTTCGCACGTACTTGCTAAAGTTAGACCTTGAGGGGATGAGGGTGAAAGAATCAATGAGTTATTCCAGGATATGTGCCTAAGAGCAAAGCGTAGGAAGTTCCGCTGAACAGACTCGATATGGCCGATGAAAGCAGACCAGACCTGGCTAACGTATTCTAAAAGTGGTCTCACAAGGCAAATGCACAAACTCAATGTTATGGTAGGATTCGAGAGCTCTAGTGACCAACGTTTTGTAAAGTCCTGGATAGAACTTATCTTTGATGCCATGTAGTTTATATGAGACAAAAAATTCAATCTATGTTCACATTTGACATCCAAATCAAACATACCAGACAAACCACACAGAAACTGGAAGTTAGTACTCACCTCACGAAGGCCAACGATCGAAAATGTTATTTCATCACAAAATAAGATAAAAAAAGTCTTCAAACCGAGTAAAACTCTGATTCAGATGAAATTTCATTTGTGAACAACTGAACTGTTCTACGCGGTGTTTGGAAACTAACTAACCACTGCATTATCTTCCCTTCAAATATATTTTTATAAGTATTATAAAATAGTCTAATGGGAAATGGGCTTCCCGGAAAAATATTCAAGAAAATTCAAAAATATTTATTAAAGTAAAACACCTTTCCATTAAATTCAAGTCAATCACTGTTTTTTTTTTTTCCAAATTAATCCTTTTTCCCGTCAGTTCAAGTGAAACACAGAGCTCCCCAGCGAACCCTTCATAACCAGAAAAAAAGAACGACTTCCGTTAAGAAGAGTAAAATTGAATTTTACGCACATGTGATCATGTGTGATTTGGCCAATTTTGACCACACATTTTTATTTCACAGGATAAATATGGCTGCAGAAATATAAAGAGATGAAAGAAGTCCCTGGCGAGTGTTAAAAAAAAGGACTTTTATGTTGAATATATATATTTTTTTTGACAGACATCTGACAATGTAAGCCGCCCCGATACAAAAAAAAAGGGGTGACACAAAAGCCCTGTTCTCAGCAGCTTACGTATATAGCATAACAGTTGTACCTCGTTATCGAGTTCCTTTGACGGAATGTGATAGTAACGCAATCCCTTAGGCGTAAAGTCTTCAACTTTTTGCCATAAATCCTTTTATTCCAATCTACTATATCAGAAACAGTTACGTGATTTTATGTTTTGGGGTAGTTCTGAAATATGCGCAACTATAAAAACCATCCACCGAGACAATGTCAATCAATTTAATCTGTTGAATAACTGCCAGTGCAGGGATGTATCGTCTATTTTTGATTTTCACGTAATAAATTACGGACACCACCACTCATGCGATGTATTGAAAAATCCTATAAAAATATAAAAATGACCCATCATGCATGCCTTCCTGCAGCCCTAGTATATTCGGGTTCTTAACGTTGAACAAAGTAGTTCCAATTTACCCTTAGAAAAATAAAATACTTATATAAAAAGGAAAATCCAAATAAACCTCAGAAGGGGTGAATATTAAGGCGAGCGCGTCATGCACTCATAAATGCTATCAATCGAAGGAAAAGTTTAAATGCCCCATAAAAACTAGTCCGCCGGGAGATGATAACAAGCGCGCGCAACTCGTCAATAAAGCAAATAAGACCACGGGCCCAGAGTCGTTGTATCTTGAGAATTTCAGTTTTTATTTTTTTTTATTAGGATAAATTGAAGTGCGCATTGCTCCTCCAATAAAACACTTTCCACATAAAAAGTAAATTTTAATGGCTGCTGGCGCTTTTATTGTTGAATTTTGTAGCGTTTCGTGTATGTTCGGGTTCTCTGGAGAAGGAGTATCTTTTCATAGGAAAGATATTTCGGGCTGTCTCACCCTGAATTTCTTGCTATCTAGAATTCGATCAGATGACGACAAATTTAACATTCTTGAGATGATACGAAATTATTGTTGCCATAAAGTGCATTTTAATGTCAAACCACGTCGGTGTACTGCTTTACTACTTTTTTTCATCTTTTTTTTTTATAAAATCACCATCTTTTTGGAAAGTGATGGTAACATTAAAATTTGTATTTTTCCAATATGTTCAGGAGATATGAAAAGTTCTGAGATAAATAATAATTTCCTCCAGGAGCCTTTAACAATTTTATCAAACAATTCTTCTTTTGCTATAGGTTTAAGGAATTATTTAGTTTTAGGGCTTTTTAATAATTATACTAATGAATTTTTAATTTTTTTTTTTTTTTTAATTTCTGAGGGCATAAGATTTGTAGAAGAGAATTCGACTTTAGACTTTAATTTCGCTTGAAGACAAATATTTTTGCTTTACACTACCGCACTATTTTATTCAAACCCCTTTTTTGGACAGTTATTTACGTTCCTTTGGACCGCTTTCGCTTACTACAAAAAGTTTATATACACATCTGCATAAACCTAAATAATTTAACCCTTAACCACAGACGCATCGTCCCAGTGACCGCTAGAAATCTAATTCTTGTAACATCATTTCCACCGTAAGTAATTCAGCTCTTGTTTTTGCAGTAGCTTTCTAGTTTTTAGTTCTTTGCCGACTTCTTATGAGGTAAGTATGATTATTTCTGTTGTTATTGTGGGAATGTGTATATAGTGGTCCGTGGACCCGGCGCGTCTGATATTACGTAAGTATTTTTGTTCATAAGAAGTGCACATTTTTAGGGAAATTCCCATTCTAGTACAATCCAATTCACGAAAAGAATAAAAGGAAGTGATACAGATTTTGAGAAAAGGGCGACTAGAATTTTTGATACCCACATTATGACATATCAGATTTTGAAATTTATAGAAATCTATAGAAATGTATGGAGCAAAAGAAGGTTTCCTGTAGCCGCGAATTTTTAATGCGATTTTCTGAATTTCAGGTGGCATGGAGCCTAAGTCAATGAAATTCATGACTTTGTCTTATATTTTTTTGTTATTTTGTTTCCTTTATTTCTCTATATTTGAACAATTATAATTTTTCTGAAGTTTTGAGGTTTACTAGTATTATGTGAATATTTACTAAATAAATGCTAACAAGTTAAAACAAGAATTGAAAAAACTCTATGCAAACGAAAAATATTTAAAAAAGAGAAATTTCATTGCAAAAACACGGCGTTTCATATAAGTAGGAACCGTATAATCGTCAGTATGGCTTGGTTCCTGCCTACCGTATACGCCAAAGCAAACAGCCAAGCTGACCTTATATATTAGACTCAAAATAAATTTTAAGTGTGAATTATATGAAGCGAAATACTACGTATTTACGTATTATTTTCGTTTGCATATAGAGTTTTTTCAACTCAATTCTCGAGCTGCAGACTTAGCAGCAAACTGAGTCAATTTCAGATTGACTTATTTCGCTATGAATTTTCATAGCAAAACTCTCCAAGTTAAAACAAGTCAAATGAATTATGATTTTTAGCTCAAATTTGTTCAAAAGACTCATTAAATTTCAATATTTTTTTTAATTTATTAATTTTTAATCCAATTTAAATAGTGTTCCGTGGGACCGCGCGTATTTGGTTATGTGAGATATTTAGACGTCTGTAGTTAAGGGTTAGTATTTTTTTTAAGTTTGTTTATACTACATTATATCATATTGATGCAAGTTCTTTCCATAGAAGTTGATTTCTATTAATTGTCGTTTAGTGGGTCTTGTATACATTTTTGCTTTATTGCTTCTGTTCGGAATTTAAATATTTTTAACCAGCAGTGCATAAAATGCTTAGTTCAAAATAGGGAAAAATAATAAATTCTCGCATCTTAGCCATTTCACCCCTACTGGGACTATGTTCGGCCGAGTTTCAAAGAATCATACATGTCATATTATTAAAGAAAATATTTATATCAGAAATGCCAAAAGACTTTTTTAACCTTGTCTATTGATATGCATGAAAAATCCCTGACTCTGAGAAGACTTGTCGCCACATGATCCCACTTTACAATGCTGGGTAGTCATATAGCGTCAGTTTTGCAACAAATTCACATGCAAACAGTCCGAGCTCTTGAGTGCTACCTAAACTTATCCAACCTCCCCCTTTCAAGGTAGTCCCGTCCTCATGGCGGGGTGCTACATTGACACCGAGGAACCCCCTGATTTGTAAATACCAGGTTTGTGAACCACTACAAAATTAAGCCGGATAGTGGGTTCCTTACTCGCTATTATATTCGAGTTCCTTTTGATCGCCTCTTCTAATACAAGTTCCCGATTCTCATTATGTCTCTTCATAATTGATCCTCAACCGGCTCCGCTCTTGCCAATGTGACCCTACTGAGTGCCACGTTTAGCGCGTAGCTTAAGGACGGTGAGGAATCTACATGGTTTTAACAGCGTTGGCTTATATAGATATAGCCTTCTGTTTCCAATTTTGTTGTTGGTGGTAGCCTTTACTACCTTGGGATGAGAGCGATTGCCATCTACCCAACTCTTCCAATTTCGCAATTTTTTTGTATTTTTGAATGACATCAGTGTTTTCAATTGGCCAGTTGAGTCTGATGCCATTCGAAAACTACTTGAACTTTTCATCCACAGAAATAACTCTCGCCACTGGACCCTAAAAGTTTATAAACTTTAAACCCGCCTTTAGGGCATAGCAGGGGACCATCATTTCTAATTTATAGAATCCAAATCCACCATTTTTTTTTTGCTCAATAAAGTCATTCGAAGTGGAGCTCAGTAAATGCAGAATGGATTTCACTACTACACGTACTTCCAAGTCCATCTATCTTATGGAATTGAGAGAAGGCATGGCAATCATAAGGCCGTACATGACGTGTGTGACAAAGTAGGTTGACAAGATGTCCAGCTTCTCGTGCGGCTTAAGAGCCGCTTTCTTAACTCACCGGCAGGATGTGTATAGTGCATCCTTTATACCAGCAAGGTCTATACCACTCCATGGAGAGCTCTTGGCTCCAAGATACTGAAAGCTGGACTCTTCGGTGATACAAGGGATCTTATCTCTATTCGTCAAATGAAGACCGGGGTCTGTACTGAATCATTCGTCCCTAGTTTTCTTAATTTCGCAGCAAGCGCTTTTGGTTGCACTCATAGATATGCTATTTTCCACAATGAATTTCTTCACATGTCTTAACATCAAAACCATCCCATCCTTATTATCTGTGACCAGCACAATGTCGTCGACGACACCGTCTGTTCATTATTTATTGTGAACCCCTGTCATCTTTTCGAGATGTAGTAATAGCGGTTCAAACACCACGTTAAATAAAAATTGAGATGGTGGATATCCTTGCTTAATTGCCCAATCCAAGTTTATTGTCAGGGTTTCATTGCCCACTAATTTGGCTGTTCTGCTCCCGACATACGAGGCAGCCATCATTCTGATTATTAGTGGAATCTCTTTTTTAATCTTTTTTAATGAGAGTCCATCTAATGGCCTCATGTGGTACCATGTCGAATGCCTTCGCAATATCAACCTGAATTATCACAGCTCCTGTATTAATCCAGCTTTAAATTTCATCCAAGATTATTATATTGTTTATACAACCAGACTCTTTTACAACTCTTTTAACACCCCAGTCCAGTCTACTGAGAAATAACGCAATGTTAATCGGTCTATTATTTTCAACTCGGGAGACATGCCTTGCTTCTTTAGGCACCAATGTAGTCCTGTTCTTTCCCCAATTAGTTGGTTGGGTTTCCATACTAGTCACAGGTTGAGCAGGTATCTTAGCATCGTTAATGTATTGAAGCCACTTAGGTTACACTTCTTAATTCCGTCTACGCGAATTTTTTTCATAGGAGGGGACAGCCTTCCCTTAATATCCTCATCGGTGACTGGGTTCAATAATGATTCAGCGCTTATTGTATCATTAACATCTTCACCAGTTGGTATGGCGGTAGGAAATTTTTTTCTTAGACTACCATAGTAGTCTCTAATACTTTCCGCCGAAGATCGACCGTTTCCCGAGCTGGTACTAATGTCGATAAGTTCGCGAATATATTTTGCCAATGTGGCCCTATCCTTCTTAAAGAGCTCTTGGGTTCGGGAATATAAGAGTCTTCTCTTCGATTTCCTCGAACCAGTGCCACTATTACGGGTATTTGGTCGAGGACCAATTCCTTGATTATTTTTACGTCTGGTCCGTTGTCTGTTTGGCGTAGGGCTGCGGAATTCCAGAACCCGTTTATATATATTGTCTAGTATTTTTGTATCTTGCTGTGTATTGGCAGCAGCTATAATAGCGTCACTTATTGAATTGCGAACACCAGGTTGCTCATGCCGCTTATGTTTGGAGAGACCAATGCGTTTATAAAACCCCCTTCCACATATGGAGCATGTACATCCTATCATGCGGTCATCAGACGGATCCTTACGCAATGGCATGTGGCATGACAAGCCATGTTTTTTTGGGGAATTCCTTGCCACAGTGACCACATTTACAAATAATCTTGTAGTCATTATGGTGTTTCATGATGTGGTCTAATTCGTTTCTGCCCTCTATGAATGCCATATATGTAGATTATGTTTGAAGACATATTAATATGAGAGGTGGCTGAGGCCACAGCACCTCCTATTATATTAATTGATGCTCTTGCGTAAGCAAGTTAGCCAACATTGATTCTCTCGTTCTTTCCGGGAAGATCGGAATCATAACTTTGCCTCAATCCGAGGCTTGTGTGTTCTTGAGTAGTAGCAACTAAAACCATCTGCGGGTCGCTAGCCCAGCAGACAGGTTTCCTCTGTGGCAGCTGGAAGAGATTTCCAGGCGTAATTTATTACTGGTAAAAATTTATTTGTGTAAAAAATACTGATATTTCCAAAACGAGCGAATTGAACTTATTTACAATTTATGGAATTTTTTATAATTGCCACTCAGGTCGTCTGGTGTTATACGAGATAACCAGCCTCACGGCGTCCTGTCAACGTGAGCTATATCCGCCATATAGCGACGCGACAACCACCACATCACTAGCCGTATCTAGCAGTGATGACGGGATGCTATGTTGGATGCAAGTATTAGCCCTCACTACATCTAGCAAAGGATGTTTCCGTGGTCTAGCAGTATGGTAGTTACCGCGCTACCTACTACACCTAGCTCTTTTTAAAGAGAGACATTATACTCTAATAGGGTAACTAAACATAAAAATTTAGGAGACCTGCACGTATGGATCTCCAGGGAGACCACAGCGTCACTACAGATGACGAGTCAATCGGTACCAGCAAATAAAATTCCCACCATCATCGTGACAGCATATGTTAGTTAGTGAAAAGCACCCTCAGGTGTTTTGCACTATTTTTATGCACCCCTATTTAGTAGCGATGCGTTTCTGTGTATTCGCACATCATTATTAAGGTGATGGTTTATTAGCTTTATTTATTTGTGCACTTTTTATGTCCACAATTCATTACTACGATGACGGTGCATTTGTATCTATGCATAATTAATTGGTTACCGGAAGTCGCTCCTCCAATCATCGTAGCAATGGTGCCACCCCTTCCGTGACAGAGACACAAGTGTCTCCAGGATTTATTGTTTACCGTCACTGGAATCCGTCACTGAGACAGCATTATCCTTCAGTCCTCAACTGGTTAATATCTGTTTCAGACCAGTAGGAGTATTATATTGCCTACTGCTGTAAAGCTATCTCAGCATATTTGAACAGAAATTACAATCTGAACCATGTGTTTCGATGTGCCGTCTACACCCCGGAAATCACTAACACCAGAAACAGGGAGTCCAAATCCAAGCACTTGGTTTTGACTCCAAGGAATCTGGAATGGTGGATTTCACGAGCACTCCTACTACGTTCGCCGATTTTCTGGACAGACTCCTGAGCTAACTCCTGAATTAGACTCGTGCTTCTCAGGAGGCACTTCGGCACATGGGGTATCGTTAGACCGGTATAGACACCATCAAACACCAGCTAAGCTAACACCTGTGGGACGCCCGAGGGGTTTGGGCTACACTGGGATTGAGAGAGGATATATAATCGCTTCATCAACCCTGTAAATATGTTGCTAACTATACGGGGTGGGCGTTCGATTTTTACGAGCTAAGTTAAGTAATTAGCACTTGACCAACATTGTAGGCTACCTATGAGGCCCCAAGGAGGTCATACGTTCATCATCGTTCAAGTGCGTGGACTCTTAGAGGTGCCATGGCATGTGGGGTCGGGACAGTTCCTTGCTACTTACTGACTAATTAGCCTTTGCATAGCTAGCAGTTCGAGCACCGGCTAGGGTAATATAGTCGGTGTTAAGAACTCAGCTTAGAGAGTGACCGAATACATAGAGGGGTCTTCTGTGTACTATTAGTAGAACAGGCCTTAAATATTCTTCCACTAAACCACTTAAGAGATTCATAGTTACTTTCGCCGTTAACCCGCGGTTTTTTACTCCTGAAAGAGCTAGATAAACGCAAAAACTTACATATATGTCTAGCATTTTCGGATTAAATGAAACTTTTTCCAACTGAAATGAAACCTTTTCCGAAACGATTGACCAAAAAGATAATGATGCAAATGGCTTGCAGTACGCACTATAGCTGGCAACTCTTTTTGGGTGATGAAATAATTTTTGTCGGCCTTACTTAATGTTTTGTTATAGTATTCTAGAATTCTCTCACTGTCATCTTGGACCCGACCACGTAAAGCTCCGATTCCAGTTTGACTGCATCGGTGTCTAATATGAATTCGCCTTTTACTTGAAGAAATGTTAGAATAGGTTAGGAAACTAGCCGCAGTTTCAGCTTTTCAAAGGACTCCTGTTGCTGTTGTTCCCACTAAAATTTTCGCTTGTCGTCTGTTAGCTCTGACAAGGGTTTAGGAATAGTGGAAAATTTGCTAACAAACGATGTAGTAGTAGTAGTACGATGCAAAGCGAAGGAAACTTCAAACCTCCTTTTTGGTTTTTGGGATTGACCATGTACGTATGGTTTCTGCCTTCTCTGGGTCAGTTCGTAGCCCTTGAGCGGATACTACATGACCCAGGTATCTAACTTCCTGACGAAGGAGGCTACATTTCTTTGGACTAAGTTTGAGATTAGCGGATCGAAGATTCATTTCAGGTGAGAAAAGTTTCATTTAATTTAAAAATATTTTCATTCAAATCGAAAATGGTTTCATTTAATCCGTTGCTATGGAAAATTATCAAAATTGAAGTAATCATACCGACTATTTACAATGAGAGTATCCTGATTGACAGATTTTTGATTGTTACTGTTGAGCTAGCTAGATCATCAAAGCCACACATGGAATAGATAAAACAATAATACGAGCAAGATGGAAATTGATAGAACATAATCCTTGAAAACCTACAGAAGTGAAATTAATTCGACTGGGAATATAAAAGATTCTTAATTCTAGAAAGACCAATTACCGTATAGGACAATAATAAAAATTAAAAAATGGTCTTAAGGTAAGTTCAGAAGGAAAATAAATTAAGTTAAGAAAAAAAAAATCCTCTAGCGTTCAAAAGGAGTGGGTTTTCATCAACTCATACTGAACACTTCATGAAGACCAATCACTAAGGCCTGATCCCTCGGTGTTCATTTGTAATGCAAAACATTCTAAATAACTTCTAATGAGTTGATGATCTTAGGTTTTATAAAGGCCTACAACACCAAAAAGTTTACATATTCTTGGTCTTTTGCAACATCTAATTTGTATTTGTATTTATTTTTCCATTCTCTGATATCCAGGAAATAGAGGGAAAAAACTAGCAACAAGTAAGCAAGATCCTTCCTTAATATAGGTACAACTAAAGTGAATTACTTTTCTTCCAAGTCATTTCGATTCCCTTCAAAGATTAACCAAAACAACAACTCGATAAATATTTAGCAACGGCACTGCATCTAAAAACTACTTCTTGTCAGTGACAAATGGTGTCCGCTTTGTTATACTTGATCAAATTGATACAAAACGTCTTCATTTGTAAGACAACCCTCCAATTCCAAGTTTCTATATAGATGCGAGAAAAGAAAAACAAAAAGGTTTCAAAGCTAAACGACAGCAAATTAATGCCCAACCATTCAGTCACATGAGGCCTAAAGACAATTTCCCTTGACAAGAGTCTCAGTTTCTACAATGACCTGCAATTAAACTTTCTTCTAGAAAACAAGTACCACACAGTTATTGACAGCAAGCGCGTTGTGCTAAGAATAGTATAGTAATCCATGGAGAATGCATTATCAATTCGATGATTATATTTCAAAATCAGAACATGACATAATACCGGGAATCCTTGCATATCTATAAGAGAGGAAATATAACAAGAGTCACCACAACCACCACCACAAGTATTTCGTAGCCGTCTTGACTGCGCCACATGGCTCCATGAATAACGACGGCAAATTACATTAATTCTGTCATCAATCTCTTTTCGGGAGATGTCATTTATTTTGTTAACCTCAAGAATCCCGAAGATAAGAAAAATGATGTCAACTCATTTGGGAATTCTGTTAAATTTAGTCCAGGAACAAAATGAGACCACCGACGCTATACGTGTACATTTACAAGAAGGCGAATTGCACGTGAAGAGCTATTTTTATGTCGGGGGAGGTTTACAGTAAATTTATAGGGTTTGAAAAAGTTTTCAGTTCAATTTACATAAATTATGCTAAAGAAATGTATGAGTATTGAAAAGGTAGGTATAGGTGAAGTTAGCAATGAGAAATATTGCACTGGCAGACAACAACGATTGGCAGAAAATACAATTTTTTTTTTCCTTCAGTGGTAGTTTTTTTTTTTTGTTTAGTTTTTACAAACTTCAATAGATTTAGATTAACTGTTCTACCAAGAAGTTGCAGAAATTCTGATTTGTTACTAGCTGAGTATAGGTTAGATACCACTTCCCGCATGCAAGGCGACAAGAATTCACTCTTGAACTAAATAATTAAAACATCCCTGACTGACTGTATACGCATTCCATTATAGCAATAAATCTACTCCGAACACAATAAAAGATCAAAACGTGTGTCACTTCATTCCACTTCATCAAAGAATCCCACCCCTAAATAGTTGTCAATTTTTCATAATGGGACCTGGCAAGCATGTTCTTATCTGACTCAAGTACTTGGCTTATCTTTCCGAAAACATATCTTGGAGTGATTAATCCCACACCAATTGTTGTCTTCTGCCGATTCATATCCTATCTACGGTAGCACATCCATCCATCCGGGGTATATGGTTACGCATTAAGCCGCCTTTTACTTTAATGAAATGAGGGCCAAATGACCACTCATGTGTCCAATTATTTGGCATTGTTTGCAGACCCCTGCCGGCAACGTTACCGAATTGAATTCTGTGACGGGATTTGTTGTCGTCGATTCATCTTTCGGATATATGTATAGATGGCGAATAGAATAGGGAAATAGAAGGACCCTCACCTACAGATATTAATAAGTTTAATTAGTTAAAGACAATGAGGGGGGGGGGGACAAAGCAATGAGATCTCTTCAATATAAGTCTTCAAAATCCAGAGACGACGATGCTTGCCTTCCTAAGATTGCTGTAATGATAACGTGATTATCCTTTGCTTAAATAAGCAATCAATTCTTGGATATATGCGAAATTCTCTCTAGTGTTAATCCTTTGAATAATGCCTCGACTATTAGTCCATCACAAAGGCATTGTCCTCGTTTAATGTGGCGATTTAAGGTTGCATTGTCCGTTCTTTTGGACAAACATGTGAGTGACATAAAATAATTTAAAATTCAATTAAAGCCTTGTTATGGCCCTATAAGAGGTGTTTTGGGGCACATTGTACACAAACACACACAACCCTGTCGAGTTGGACACTTTCCACCCTCCATGTATGGGCGAGTTGGGTGACCATAAATAGAAAACTTTTAAGTGAAATCACGCCATTGTAACTGAAGAGGGTAGAACACTTCGTTAAAGCAGGCGTCTAATAATAATTTATGAGATGGGTGTTACCAACTGTCGATAACTTTGCATATACTAGGTAAATGCAAATGCTTACGGGTGAATGAATAGGTTTTCTTGAATATATGTTTTTGTTTTTGTTTAGTTCATCGCAGTCTATTGGGACTGAAAACTGATTCCATGGAGAATATAAAGAAAAATAAAAACTTCATTGCCATTGAAGATGGCCGCGGTATATTGGCATTCGGTCTTTAAAATTTGTTCAATAATAAACAAGTTTTTCGATGAATTGTAAAACTATATCTTCAGGACAAGTTTGCTCCAACAAAACGAGGATCATAGCTGAGTGAATTTCTTTATAGTGGGTATATGAATACGGTTCGTTGCATCAAGCGACCTTAATTAAACAGAAAAAAAAAATTATATACCTACAAATATCCTTGCATCCCTTTGGTTTAATATTCGAAAAAAAGACAGCACTGCACCAATCAAGTCTTCCTCAGGCGGGATCTTAAAGCTCTCGAGCCGGATCTGGTATTCTTATTTATTATTATTGTTAAATAAGAAATCCAAACAAAGATGGCGCCTCTCATCTAGTTAATACGACCTGTACAACTTTTGTGACATTACCGTTTTAAGGGGCATACGGTGCCGATTCAATCTTAAGGTCTTTTACGAAACTGATAACCTTCTTGGAAGCCATATTTGTTTACATACTTCCAAACTTTCAAAACTCCTTTTCTGACAGCTGGATTGTCAAACTACGAATTTACGTTGTCATGTTTTGGTGTTTTCTTTCTGATGGGATAACATCAGCTCGTTTCTGTAACAGTCAAATAGAGAAGATTGTTTCTCCTATGTAGTTAGAAGCTTTATATACTTTTTCATAACTTTGTCCTCAAGAATATAAATATGTTATTTTATGGACAATTCAGCATCGTCTTGCTAATTGGGCAGATAGAATCTTGCTAACAATCCCTTAAAAAGGAACCGGTAGCATAATAATGTAAAACAGCACACACTCTTATATTTTTGGTAATATATGTGTGTGCTTCTAATTGAATGTCTCATATGTGGACTTAATTTGTTTAGTAATTCCAT
Source organism: Dioctria rufipes (assembly GCA_963924295.1). Taxonomy (NCBI): domain Eukaryota; kingdom Metazoa; phylum Arthropoda; class Insecta; order Diptera; family Asilidae; genus Dioctria; species Dioctria rufipes. Next base: position 50,755,143 of record OZ002743.1, read on the forward strand.
TGCTCCCTGTTTGGTGGAAAAGCTCAAGAAATCTATCTTCGGGGATGTTAAAAGGATCTGTTGCGTCTCTTAAATTACGCCGATGGATCCTTAGCATATTTCTTCGGTCGTATAATATCACGAATATATTGGCCATATTGACTTAATATACGAACTATAAGTAGGTTCCCAACTAACATTTTATAGTAACAAATGGTAATAGGAACATGATAAACACTCAACATAGTCCCTCTATAGTGTTGTTAACTACCAATTTTGTTATCATAACACGTCCCGATCTTGGTCTTTACACCATTTTGGGGAATGATTATGTGTGAATGAAACGTTCCATTTTGATGAAAGTAACGTTATTTTCACTATTATTATCACCATGACCTGATTCATTTTAAAAACAAGTACCGAGGTACTGTCAGTTTCTGGCGTAAAATCCGAAGACCAAAAATTCCATAAAGAAATTTTTGGGAGTATATAGGTACTGTGTGTAAAGTGTTTCGATCACCAGTACCAGGGCGATCTCATCACGACAGCAATAAACCCTGAAACTGCCTGATTTCTACACTACAGGGAATTCAGATGCCAATAAGTTTTTGGTGGATAAATATAGACTTATACAAAAATCTGTATGTGAATCATTTTAAGGAAAATTGGTTGTCTTCACAATTAAAATGATTTTAGGGCATCCCATTTCTAACTAATAAATGGAAGTGGTAATGAGTGTTTTACTCTTTCAATCTTTTTTACTCTTTACTCTTTGCCTGTAGACTCGTATTATACCACTTCCCACTTATTATACCCTAGATGAAATCATAGGGGTATACTAAGTTTGTCATTCCGTTTGTAACACCTCGAAATAATGATGGTAGAGCAAAATGGATTGGATACCCATTCATAATATTAAAAGTTATTTCGATTTTTGCATGTCCGTCCGTCCGTCCGTCCTTGCGCACGATAACTCGAGAACGCGTATACTTAGAGAGCTGAAATTTTGTACAAGAACTCTAAAAAAAAGTAAAATTAAGTTCGAAAATGAGACAAATCGGGCAACTCCTTCGTGGGGTTGCCATATAAAAATTTCGTTTTCCGCTATATATTTGGACACTGCCTGAGAACGCATCGACGTAGAGAGCTGAAATTTCGTATATGATGTTTTTACTATATTAGCAAATAAAATGTCAAAAATGGACTAAATCGGGCAACTCCTTCTTGGTGTTGCCATATAAAAATTTCGGTTTTTTACGTATACTTTGAAAACGATCAGTCCAAGACATTTTTATTGTACTAAAAACTTCTGCAGAATACGAAATCCTATAAAATTGGTTATTACCATTTTTTCTGTGCGACAAACTGTTCTAGAAATATATGCGAAAAACAACTTCAAAATCAATACTTGAATAGATCGGTGACCATACGAAATTTAATACGGGCATTCATCTAGGGTATCATAAGAATTGGTCTTAGACCAATTCTAGCTTTTTTACTTGTTTTTGATTAATTTTAGTTGTTATCACGTTACAAGGATGTGATTTTAACGTTTAAAGATAGCAATTTTTATTTAAAAAACGCACTATACATACAAAAAATGTGATGACAATACGTGTAATGTAAAGAGATGTTAATACGCAAGTGATATTTCTACGAAAATGTATAACACTAATTCACTATAACGTCTAAATTAACATGACTTTGGCTTTAATCTTCTGTAATGTACGTATACTATATGATATGCACTATGGAATTCTAATTCAATATTGTGGAATATTTACCCAAATGAATTATAAACGCTTCAAATATTACTGATGAAATAATATGTTTTAAATCGGAAAATAACAAGGCACGTAGAAAATAAGTTATTATTAGTAAATTTTTCGGAAATGCTTAAATTTGAATTTTTTATCTCGACGTTTTTCAGCCAAAGTAATACCGACTAGGATTAACTTAGGAGTACCTCCAAAAAAACGTTTTCTTTGCTACTTTCAATGGTATAAACGCCTAACATTATGAAATAAAAGAAATATTTTCGAACAATCCAATATGGTGGCAATGATTTCAAGAAAAATATGGACGATTTTGAAGGAATTTCAATATGCAGTACTCCACACTTGATTTTAGTGATAATAACGGACTAATCACATAATCAAAAATTATTTTCCGACTATAGTGATAAGATCGTGATTTTTACTACGAATTTCCCTATATAGTGACAGACATGAAAACTGATGGATATCACAACAATAAAGTTGCATAAACTTCTGCTATAACCCTTTGGTTCTGAAATGATGAAATTGGAACTATTAAGTGACATTTAATTTGACAGATTATTGGCCATTTTACAGATTGCGTTGAATGCGACCGATGAATGTATTTTTAAAGTCATATAAATAAATAGCTAATAAAATGCCTTTTAGAGTTGTCGCTAGAGAAGATTTAATGTGTAGTGACGAGAGTTTGATGCATATTCCGAGTGGCCTTTGTATTGTCAAAAGCATATTGGACTTTTCGATAGAAAGTACCTAGTTAAATGACGAAATTTTGTTTTTTATTTTATATGTTTTACCCCATTTTATTTAATCTAAATAATAGAGTAACAATAAGCTTTTCAAACGCCAATCTATTTCCATTAAATTTAAATGACATAATCTACAGCAGTATCATTTTTGTTTTCACTTTTTCGTTTCTTGGTACTCCTTAGTGGCATACAAATATTTACAGACACCATATAGTTGTCTATTTAACGATGACCTGCAGTCGTTACGATATTCTTAACACAACTTTAGAAATTGTCGGACAATGATGGCGATGATGGCGATAATATCCTAGTCATCAATAAAAACACTATATACAGGGTGTCCCGTAAGTCGACGTCAATCCGGAATCGGCTGATAGAGCAAATCATAACAGCTACCAGAAAAATATAAAAAAAAATCTAAGTCATGTATTTATTAAATTATAGACATTTCTTTTGTTTTCGAGAACATGTACACCCGTGATGGTTTTTAACCTTTGCTGGCTTTGCGTCTTGCCAATATTCTAACGTTCTGGTCAAAAATAAATGTTTCTCTTTGTATAGTGTTTCAGTTCTGCAATTGATAGGCTCGAAAAGCAGACTATTTCGCCTTTATTGCTTGGTTGTACTTATCGTTAAACCAAAAGCGATTTTGCTGTTGTTAAGATTTGCTGTGTAAATAACGAATATATTCATGCATGCCCAAGACTTAGAATTGTACTAAATTCAAATGTGCATTCATCAATAGCCCTTAAAGCAAAACAGACCGACCAATCATTGAGACTTTCCCAATATGCAGATATATTTTAATTGATTTCTTGGATAGCACTTGGTGGAATTTACTAGTTAACATTTTTAAAAAAAAAACACTTGTTCCGAATTTCCACAAAAACTTTTTTATTAAGTTTGTTAACAAACAACAGCTGACGCATTTCGCCTTCTTAGGGCATCCTCAGAGCTACTAAACTAATTCTAACCCAAATGCAAGCTGCAACCGTAACAAAACATAACACACTAACAACCCGTGTGTATGTGAATATCTACTGATCTACTGTATATAAATAAAATAAATAAAATACATAAAAACAAAATAAAAACATACTTGTATGTATATGAGACTGTAACCAACAACTACACAACTAAATAAATAAATAAATAAATAGATAAAAAGGCAAATTAAAAATAAATCAATAAATGAATAAATAAAGAAGAAACAAAATACACAATTACAATTTCATTAGACCTGGTTCAAGAAGTGCGCTTTTATTTGTGAAATCTATCTGATCGTTCAGCAAGATCCCGCCATCAATTTTGGATTTTTTAATTTGATAAATTTCGTATTTATCTAATACACCTCCGCCACGCAATCTATGCATCAATTCTACATTTTCTAGCTTGCACTTGTGTCCTGTGTCAATTAAATGTTTTGCTAAGCCAGAGGTAGGTTTATTTAATTTTGCTGAATTAATGTGCTCACCAAAACGTTGTTTTAATGAACGCTTAGTCTTTCCTATATATATACCCGGACAGTACTCACAGCTTATCTTATACACTCCACTTGATTTTAATATATCTATTTTTCGTCCAATCTTATTATTAACTAATAAATTTTTTAAATTTCTGGCATTAAAAAATGCTGGTTCAATGTTTTTTTTTTCCTCAAGGGTTGGGTTGAATTGGAAGATATATTTTGGATATATGGGATTTTTCTCCAACCTTTCTCATCCGTCTTCTCAAGTAGTGGAAACTTTCGTTGTTTTTTATTTAATAATTTATAAATGATTCTAGTATCATACCCGTTATTTCTTGCAATCATTTTTATAAAACTTAATTGTTTCTTAAAGTTTTCATGTTTTAAAGGAATATTTAATAATCTATTTTTTATTCTACTTTTTATTTATTTTATTATATATATTATATTTATTTATTTATTTATTATTATTTATGTATTTTATTTATTTTATTTGTATACAGTAGATATTCACATACACACGGGTTGTTAATGTGTTATGTTTTGTTACGGTTGCAGCTTGCATTTGGATTAGAATGAGTTTAGTAGCTCTGAGGATGCCCTAAGAAGGCGAAACGCGTTAGCTGTTGTTTGTTAACAAACTTAATAAAAAAGTTTTTGTAGAAATTCGGAACAAGTGTTTTTTTAGATATATTTTGTTTTTATTTAACGTTTCGGCTAAGTATTATATAAAAACTGTGACATTCTATGAAATAAAAAACAAACAAAAAATTATTTAAAAATTAATCTCTTGCTTTAAATGTATTAACACTAACTACAACAATTCACAATGTCTCCTTCGTCGTTGTCTATAGTTTCACTGAATTTCTCCAATTACGAGTTATAATTGTTTCTTTAAATGTTTGTTTTACCACGCTGCGCCGATAATGTTCTGTCTTTATATGGAAGGCTTATCAAAGACCCTTTGGCAGCTCTTTTCAATTAAAACAAACCGTCCATCGCGTTAGCATGAATAGGCTCTGTCTAGCTTCAAACACCCCGAGCAAAGCGACGCTCATGTACAGGTATCCGCGCTTCCTGTTTTCTCTATAGGCTTCACGAACCATGACCGAAGACCAAGATGCTAGCTAGGGCCTGCGTTCCTAAATGTATCATATTGAACGCTTCCAAAAATTATTACGTTTTTTACAAAAGGTGCAATAGAATATATGTGAATCATTTTGTTAAAAAAAATTCAGAAGATATACTGCAATTTTTTCATAGGTCTTCAGGGGGGGGGGGGGTGGCACCCGCGTCTCCTAGCTGGATCCGCCCCTGATCAAAAGTTAGGGAAGGAATTTTGTATTATGTTGCCTCCCTGCAGTCACTTACAGTGTATCTTCTGCAGTATATTGAAATGCTCAAAACCCCTATACATCCACCAACTCCATTTTCCCAAATTTCCCAATTTTTCTTCTAAGGTTTCATAGGAGTGCAGGAGCCACAGGAAAACAAAAAAAGTTTGGCGATTGTCGGCCGGAAGTGTTGTATATTTCATAAAAGGTAATAAAGGCCTATGTAAAAACGAAGTAAATACTTATTTTTGAGTTTCTTCATTGAACAGTATATTTTTTTTGTTTGGAGGAATTTGGGGTATTGTTGAATATTTCGAATTTCTGTAAGAACCGGGTTTGTTAGAAGTTGGTGTTTCTCATCATTGCGAAGAGAAAATCTGTGCAGATGTCGGATTTGGTTTTTCTGGCGAAGGTTTTATTCTGTCAGATTCGTGTTTCTTCTAGCAACTGAAGAGCTCTTTATGTCTGGATTTAACTCTTCTGCCAGTGAAAACGTTGCGTCATTAAATTTGGTGTTTATACCGATGACCGAGAAGTTCACCTCACCACTGGATTTGGTCTTTCTGCCAGTGTAGCACCTATGTTCTTCACAAATCGCGCCCACCGATTATTATTTTATTTAAATTCGGTTATGCATCAAATCCTCAAGGAAATAAGATGCTCACGTTTTTCGTAAATTTCAGGCAACAGATTGGTTCTAGCTCGGAATAAACGGTATATCTAAGTATTGTATCATTATTGTAACGTTCAGGAATACACACATTTAACTGTTTGTAAAGTCTATCCATGTGGGTAGACAAAATAAATATATACATTATTTCTTATAGAAGGTCCAAATTTTCTTGTTTCTATTATATAAGTCTTTAGTAGCCGACCAGTTTATCTGTCATTATTCATTTCCCCAAAAAATCAATAAGGTCGCTGTGAAAATTGGGATGTTCGGAACTTTATGGGCTCCCAAAATTAGACATCTCTTTGTTACCGTATTCTCAACTAATATTCAAAAATACTTGAAAATCTGTGTTCTTTATAGCAAATATATGAAAGAGTTTTTCGATTTGCATCATTTTAGAATCTAAAGCTACAATTTTTAGAAAAAAAAAACAATTCTGAACAAAATTTAAGTTTTTTAGTCATGAATGAACTAAGTACAGATGAGTAGACGTACAGACAGAGTGACGGCAATATGGTCAGAAGAACAAGTACACAAAACTTCTAATTATAGGCTATACTTAATATATTAAGGAGAAAGTATATTTTTTTTGTAAAGAAAATTATTTCCTCTTTCTCACCTAGAAAAGCTACATATACAAACATCCCAACTTATATTAAAGATTCATTTCAGGTACCAAATCACTAACAATTCAAACCACACACAAACGATGGACCAAAACCATTGAATGCCATCATCTCCAAATCTCTCCTTCAGTTTCAGTTGTGCATTGTGTTCATTTGAAAGACGTCCGCAGATAATATATTACTCCGATTCACACTCTGGATACTGCTACCAGAATAAGATTCCGCACTAATGGAACTTTGCAACAAAACGTCGAGCAACACTTTGACAAATTTGCTCAATTGAATTTGACTTAAGTCTCATTGTGAGGCGTCTTGCACGTATTCTGAAGCCCGTCTTAAGTCGATTCAAATAATCTAATCGAAAACCCTTGTACTTAATGGGAGCCATCCGAGAAAGCCTTCATTATGTAAACTAATGCACCCGAGCGTATGTGAGTTTTAGAACTTGCCTAAGTGTTGTTTATAGTTTCCGAACAAGGTGAATACGAAGCTATGGCTGGTGATGCTCTCTGCCCCTGGATCCATTGAACGATTCGTGCTTGCAAATTAATTAAAATATTTCGGCACTGAGACTCTACTTTGGACTAACACATTCTCGGTTCGATGGTTGGTTGGTACTGCATTAGTTATAGGAAGGAAGTATTGTGCCAAGGGTTCAATTGAAAGAGATGAAACCACTTAAAGTTTTCCTCTATGAAACGTTCCGCCTCTGATCATAGGGAAAAGTTTTTGAATTGGGTTTTAATAAGATGTTGCAAGCATCCTAGGGACTAGAGTATATAAACTTATATGCATATAGATATATATGGATTCGTATTATACAATGAAGCTGACAAAGTAATATTAACAGGTTGCTAATTAACTGTGACATAAAATAGATGGGTGAATAAGAAAGACGTTAGTCAATTGTTACAGTAACAAATACTATGTAAATTAGAGAATTCGTCAAGGGTGCATACCTTTTCTATTACTCTTTGTAATAGTTCTTAACGATGGCCTATAAATTACAATTTGACAAATGCGCACACTTCCTACAATTTCACCAATGTTAGATAGTTCTGATGATATCTGGCTGTTCAAATAAACGAGTATCCTTCTTACATTCCCGAATTTTGATTTTGAAAAATTCAGTAAGATTTTAGTTAAAGCATAACTTTGATATTCTAACTCCAATATAACAGTAAAAGAGTAGCGTATGATTAAGAGAAAGGCTTTTAAAATTCTCTGAAGTTACTAATAGTCAAACAACGGACTTTAGAGACAAGAGTCAAAAAAGAGCGTCCTAGAAATTGAAAGGAGATATTGAAGAATTTGATTTCCCACACTCTGCAACAAAATAGCCAGGAAGGCTTTATACTGAAACATATGTGTGCTCAAGAGAAGGGAGTGCCGGTTGTAAAAGGACAACTCAACTTTTCCAATTCGAATATAAAATTTTTATTTCAAAATGCTTAAAACTAATATCACAAAAATTCAATTCCTTATAAATTCAGTTTTTAAAAATATCCCAACCTACTACAACCTAATTCAACTAACTACAATTCAGTTAAAGTTCATATAATTCATAAAATTCAACTCAATCCAGTGCCGCCACTATATTTTTTGTGCCCTGTTTAATTCTGGATAATGAAAAGAATTCACCATTAAATTTATGAATTATATAATTCAAACAGAATACGATTTTTGGTAGTATACTGCTACGTGTAGGCCTTGTAGAAAAAAATGGAATCACTGCAGCGTGTAGCAGTCTCAGAGCAGACTTGAACTTCTCACAAAGTATATTGGGCCGTGCTGGCGCAACAAAATGAAGTTTTGTGTGTGCTGTCCTTGTAAACACAGGATATGGACGAAAATGAAGCCGAAGTAACTTTCTGCAACAGGAGTAAATTCCTACTTAGGTGAAGGATGAAAGTGTAGCAGAAGTAAATTGCTATAAAATGGAAGCAAATATTAGATTTTTTGCAAAGGATAGGAAACAGATTAAATTCTGGTGAAACATGTGTTCAGAATAAATTCTGAAACAAGAATGGGTGCTTCTGCAAGTCAAGTTAAGTGCTGCGCCTTTCAATTTTCTTCATTTTCTTCCTTATTTGGATTTATTTTCATGATTTTTCAGACCCTTCGGATTGTCTTGTTAGGACGTTGGAGCTTATATTTAGCCCTCAGATCGATTCTCTTAATTCTATTTTTCTTTTAGATCCTTGGGTTAGTTTTTGATCACTTCTCGTATTGTTATTGGTTCCATTTCATGCAGGTTCTGCGCCACATCAGCTGTAGTAAATGAATTTCTCGCAAGATTTTGTGTTGCTTCTGCTGCGGTTCGTCGCCTTTTCATAGCCACCGTGAATCTCTACGTCTCTGCTTGATGATAGGTTACTCTGACAACGCTCGATATCAAAGTTGCATTCTATTGAACTCTGACTGCGGCGAAGGCGAGACCATATGATGTGACGTAATGTCATTTAATGACAATACGAATTGTAAACATGCCGGAGGGAAATGGGATTTGGGTTAGTTTGCGGTATTTTATGTATTTTTTTTGTTTTTTGTTCTGAAGTTATCATGTTTTTGTATATTTCAGGAGATAAATGTGTTTGGAGGGAAGCTGGAACGTCGGTGGACCAAAGGGATTTATTTCTCTAGCATCAGATAAGTGCTTTTTATTGATTTGTTAAAAGTTTTAAATTCCTTGTGCGTTTTCTTTTTATCTTTTGTAGAAGGGGTATTTCATCGAGTGACTCGAGTTCAGTATATGGACTGAACAATATGAGAAAAATTAAGCGATCTTATTTTTCAATATGTGATTCAATAGAATAATATATAAGAAGTTAAGTAATTGGTTAAGTTCTGACATTTTCGAAGCTCCAATCTCCAACGATCAATTTTCGACGGCGTCAATATTTATTAATTTCGCTTTATCTTTCTACACAATACTTACACGAAAGCTGTAGTACAGAACAATTATTAAAGATATTTGTTAATTTTAACTAATTAATATGAAAATCAATCGAATGGAAATTCAAATTAAAAGTGCAGCACATAGGCTCAATAGTTGGCATATAGCTGGTACGATGGGAACACAAATAAATAAAATCATTAGATCGCAAGTATCAAGTTCATGAATTGAAGTTAATTTTCACAAGCATCAAAGACATGTCAATGACAGCCTTTACAAGTTTAAATACATAGCTTATGTTACATATTTTCCAACGAGTTTCAAGAGTACGAAGGTGGATTAAATGTGATCTTTTGATATAAGGAGGAACATCAAGTCTATCTCTCCATTCGAGATCTCTTAGGGTAAAAAGTAAGGATCTCCTTTGCGCGCAGTCCATACGATCCGAGTGATTTTTGCAAGAGAGAGACCAGACAGGGCTGGCATATTTCAAAATTGGTCTAACAATGGATCTAACAAGAGTGGAAAGAGGAGCTTTAGTAATGCAGGTATCATCTAGTTCTTTTGTCCAGCACTTGACAAAACCTAACATTCAGATCACTCTATATTAATGATGTGATGTATGTGGAAGCTAACACTGAGTTTCGAGTCAAACAATACCCCCAAGTCACATATTTTATCAACTTTCGAGAGTAATAACCCATTCATAATATAGATAACATTCAAAGGGACTCACTTATGAGAGAAAAAGGTTAGCTTACATTTATCAATGTTCAAAAAGAGAGAGCTCTTTTACACCGTTCAACAAGTCTGTCCATGTCATCCTGCAATTTTATACAATTGAATTGTGAATCAATAGATTTATGCACAGTTTTAAGTCATCTGCGTATATTAACAAATCAGATTTCGTAATTACATAGAAAACATCATTTATGAATATTATGAGGGGAAGGGGCCCTAAGTGACTGCCCTGTGGGACACCGAAGTAAACCGTTATTTCTTCAGGCAAAGCATAAAAGAAATGTTTGCGATCCTTAAGATTGGATGATAACCAATTCAACACGCAAATTGGAAAACCTATAGATCTTAATTTAAATAATAACAGACAGAGAGAAAGCTTGTCAGGAACCTTGCTGATATCTGCATATATGTATACAATGAGCTTCGAAACCACGCTCAAGCGATTCGATACAGATAGATGTAATCTGGAGTAGATTTGTTCATGTTGATTTTTTCTTTATAACACCATGTTGATGGGAATCAAGAGCTCCACTACAAAAAATAAACAGTTTGGAAATACAAGACAAGTTAACAATAGGCAGATAGTTGGGAATAAGTTTCGTTTTACCGGACTCAAAAATTGGGACAACAAAGGACTCTTTCCATTACTCATGAAATTTGGCGAGCCGCAGTGATAGCTTAAACAAAACTGATAATGGGTAAGAAAGTGTTTCTGACAATGGGAGGTAACTCATCTGAAATAACCAGAGTCTAGCTTGTACATGGAGTCCTCAACAGATTTTTGATGAATATTGAAGTGTTGTTAAATTTTTAAAGTAAGCACAATCTTTTTAGTGTCATAAATTAAAAATTATTCAGTGAAGTAATCAGCAAAGAAATTAGAATTCACAGACGGATCAAGGGCTGGACTCTGATAAAATTAAAATGACAATTGACAATGACATTGTGACTTTTCTTCGAAAATACGATTCTTATACCACGACTTCAGTCATAAAAAGTGACATTTAGCGTTAAAATATGACTTATTTTCGAAAGGCTGTTTCCTAAAAAGCTGGGTGACGTGACAAATGACTTTTTTAATGACAATTATTGCAACCAAAGTCACTTAGCCCTTGCCGCTGTGACTTTTGTCATATCCCAATACAAAAGTTACCAACGATGCCGCCACTTAGCAAGTATAAAAATAGTAATCAAATTTCTGGAGAAATCTAAAACCAATCATATTGAATTATTTTATTCTTGTTTTTATTTTATATACTTCTGTTTAATGTGGTTCCAATCTTCATCGGAAATTGGAAATTTTTAACATCATATGCGATTACATTGTAGTAACCCCACAAACTGCTACTACGCATCTAGAAACTGAAGTATGTGACATGGCTGACAGAAAGTCTTGTCCAACTGGCCGTTGATAACTATACACCTTCGCATTAAAATTTGTTCCAATACAGTTTTTTTTTAGAACTATTTTAGAGTATTTTCATGTATAGCCCAATTTAGAACGGAGGGTTAGACTCAGATGATATACGAGTGTTTTATTACATATGGTATGTGTGCAAGTTTGTGTGCATTTGCATATAGATCATATAGAAATGATGAATTTCCTTTGCTGTCTCAACAAGCGTGTATCAATCATGTATCAACTACGTGTACCGTGGGTTGAGACACACTCGACACAATACCCGGTTTTTACGTCATCTTTTCAGAAATATATTCAATTACCCCTGAATTGTAAAATTGGCACTGCTATAATTGAAGATACATGTCATGTCACACAACAATCAGAATTCCAAATTATGGTATAGTAGCATTGTCCTTCCTCCGAAGTCATTTTATCATTGTCATCTGTCATTTTAATTTTATCATAATCCAGCAGCAGGACTAGAATTATAATTAAATACTAACACAGGAGGAAAATTATTCGATTCCATCGTGATATTTATAGAACACCAAAAATTGTTTAGGATCTGTTCTGACATCTAGTTGACATTCTTTCAGAAGCTGGTTAATTTGAATGTGACAAAACGCGCAATAATTTAATTAAATGCTCATATTTTCTAGATTTTCTTTTATTAACCTCCATTAATTTTTTAATATTAAAATTGTGAAAATAAAATTTAATAGTCATCGCAGAAGTGTAAAAATACTCTCTTCTAACATATTTTGCATAAAAGAATCTTACATTTAACAATTAATTCAATATCCTATGGATTTTTTCAAAGCACCTATCCTGCAATATAAATATTCCACAATTTACGAAAGAATGCAATACCAGCATCCTTTGTTCACTCTGACAGCTCAGTCACTCCTTTTGAGGGCTCATTTTTCAGATTTTCCTGTTTATTTATTTCACACATGCCAATAAAATTCCTATCTGATATACATAAATTCCACTTTGTTAAAATTATTTGCTCTGTGAGATAACAATTTTTTTAAAAATATTTTAGCAGAATGCTTTGCATCACCATTCTGCTGAAGAATTACATTATTCTCAGAAATTCACATTTAATTTATGATATTCGGCTGGAAAAAAATATTCAAAATTTCTTTTTTAGCCTATCATCTCTATTTTTTGCATTACACGTCTACACTAAAAATGTTTCGTACACCAGCGCCCTATTGCACCAACAACTAACTCATCGGTTATCACTTAGCAACTTATAAAAATTTCTGATTAATTTCTGTTGCGCCAAGGAGAAATTGGAAAATAACTCATTTGAGGGTTGAAAAGCGAGGAGTACTTAGCTTTTACAAATGTTACTGTTGCACCAAACAGAAAATGAGTGAGTGATAAGAGTTCTATGGAAAAGTTATAGAGCTAGCAAATTAGATGCTTTTTTTTTCTCAATTTCAGTTGCACCAAATTATTACGCTTATCATTTTTCAATAGAGAGTTTGATAATTTAAGGGGTAACACCACCCCAAGATTTAAAAACAATTTTTTTTTTTTCACGATAAATTGCTGATATTTTTAAAAATATTTTAAGCGTTTACCTATTTCAAAGTTCAAATTATTTCGGAACTTATAGTAATTAGAAGTGAGCGCGGCAGCGAGTTGTTGTTTTATCTTTGGCATTTTTCTCGAAACTACGACTTTTCACTTGTGGGCAAATTATCTCAAGACCTAATGAACCGGCTTTGATGAAATTTAAACTACATATTCCTTATATTGAAAGGTGGCAGCGAGGAAATTAATTAAAATTTGAATAAAGGCCAGGTAAGTAAGTGACCTCAACCAGTACTGTATGGTAACTCTACAACAGAGTTACCCGAACCAAACCCCCGATTTGCACGGTTTTGGTTTAACACGACTGCAAAAATGAGGAAAAATTCCATTTATATTATACTAATTTTCAGTTTAACACGCTCACAAACATTTTAGAACAAAAAATAAATAAATTTTCAAACAGTCAGGCAATTTTAAAATTCAAAAAACTAAAAACCTACTATGTAGTGCACATTTATCTCGGCTTCGCAGTTCGAATCGATTTCGTTACAACGAAATATGAAGGTATTGATGTGCGTTCATGCTTTCATTTGAATGAGCTTGAAAGTATTTATGCTCGAGCTCTGAGCTTTCAAATGAGGAGAACAAAGCGCACAAAGCAGCAACAGCAGAATGAAGCAAGAAATATGTTAGGAATTAAGGCCTAAACACAGTTGCAACAGCAGATGGAAGACTCTTGCAGCAATAGAAACTACTTTCTCCAGGAACGTTTTATGGAGCGCATATTAGTGTATTACATAGGGATAGATTCGGATTGGATTGAAACGAGGTTGGGATTCGAAAAGGGTCCTTGGGACGTAGGCTACAACAGATCCCATTGTTCACCTTCCAGACTTATGTAGTCCCAATCGGACGCTCTAACAAAATTCAAAATTTTGCCCCCAATCCTTCTTTCCGACTTCATGCAATTCTTCCAGGAGGTATGAGCCAAGGAATCTGAAACGTTTTCCTGAGAGGGCATGACAGTGACATAGAAAATGTCTCACCGTTTCATATTCCTCGCCGCATCCTCCCAGTAGCATTTTCATTTCATTTGGGTTGGGTAAGCCCCAGAGCTCCTTTGTCGTCCAGCCAAATGTGACTGTGTTGGCAAAGAGGTAAAGGTGTTTTGGCACGATCGCAATTGTGGAGCAGATTTCCTACGAGGTAGCACCAAGACGAGCAAATTCGTCCACCATTTCATTTACGTTAAAGCTGCTGTGACCTGTCACCCAAAAGCACTAGTAACCCGTTGTTCCGAGAAAAGAAATTCAGGGTGATTTTATATTCCAATAGAAGTTTTGGAGGTTGTAAACAGTTTTGACAAGGCCTTGACAGCTGTGTGACTAAGAATAAGGAGATTGCAGTCTGCTTGGATAGCCATCTGAGTTTAGAAGATACCTCTGGGCTTGATGAATGGCCTTATTTTCGCCTGGAAAACCATTACATGGCTTTCAAGCTGAATGGAAATTTCCAAGTGAGGTTCCTCACAGAAAGCAGTTGCTCCGGTGTTCTCTTCCGATTTGTATATATATATATGATAGGGTGTCTGATTGAAGCACAGACTTTGATTCACATTCTGCCATGTCTGTAATTTTCGATTTAAAGTTACTCTTCAGCATAGTCTCAAGGAGGTGATCGCTGTCTCTGTCTATGACTGGTACTATGGGATGGACTGCACGCATTCATAGATTGATTCATGTGGAACTTTTGTACCAGTACGAATCCAGCTCCGATTGAGATGCAGCCGCAGTGCAGCGATTGACGCCCCCTTCTTGATGTGTCTATGGTGAATGTTGAGGATGACCTCAAGACCTCTCGATCTGTTTGACTTGAAAGTGCCACTTATCTATCTAATATGATACCTAGATATTTTACTCTGTCCTTCAGTTCCAAACGTGTGGAGCCGATAGTGGGCAGATTCAATATGGGAGTATTCCTTTTCTTAGTAAAGAGGCATAAATCTGTTTTCAATGGATTAATGCAAAGTCCGACATACGTAGCCCAGTCCGTTCGAATCGTATTCTGAACTAGACCGAATACTTCAGATTCTTAGCTACCGGTGCCCAAGAACACCAGGTCATCGGCGTAACATACTGCTGTGTATCCCATCCGGGTGAGTGTCGATAAAATATCGCCCTTTTTTTAAGAGACTTTCAACGTGATCGGTAGTGTCATAATATAAAAATAATAGAGAAGTGATTCATTTCGAAAGATTATTTGAGGAAGAATCTGAGTCTAGAGAACGAGTGATGAAAGCTAGAATAAATTACACACTGGACTCGGACTCATTCGAAAATTTTCGTTTAACACGCGTCCAAATAGAATATGTTCTACTAAAGATTGGAGGAAATTTGTAAGATAGCAGTGGACGGAACAATTCTTTAAGTCCTTTGGAATAACTACTGACAACTCTGTATTGGTTGGGAAATGGACTTCAATACCATGGAATTTCCAATATGCACGGTGTCAATAAATCAACTGTGTGTAGGATTGTTCATCGTATTATACCGGACTTGTTACAAAAAAAGTACAAAACACGTCAGATGTTGACAATCACTTTATTAATAAAGAGAGTAGACCAGACCAGTAAAATAATGTCTGCGTATGAATATTAATTACTGTCTGCTCATTTCATATTTTCATATTAAAACCAAGTATTTCCTTTAAATTGAAATTTGTTGGTTAACTGTGTGCTAATTTAACACTTGGCCCATTACTCGTTATTCTGTACATCAATGATGTATCCTTGCTTTGAGTTTATTATAAAATACATTGTTATGCGGACGATTTTAAAAATAGTTCATGTTATTAGTTTAGTCAACGTTTAAAAGAGCCACTTTTCTAAGTGGTGCTCCAATGATTGTCTTCCTCTTCATGTTAATAAATGCGCAACTATAACTTTTGCTTAGAAAAGGTTTCTAATTCACTTCAATTATGTTTTAGAAGGAAGGCTCAACAAAACCAAAGAATTGGGTATGATTCTCATTTCATGTCTCTTTTATAAGTATCACATCAATTATATAAAACGTAGGGCTATAATTCGATTTGGGATTTTGTTAAGAGATGGTCTAAAAAATTGTACGACCCTTATACAAAACGTTGTTAGGTCGATACTGGATATGCCAGCCCTGTCTGGTTTGCTTCACGTCAAGTGAAGATTAGTCGTATTAAAGCTAATCAACGAAGATTCCTCCGATTTGCACTCCGTGGCTTTCCTTAGAGTAATCCTTTAATTTTACCTGTCTCTGGGATTCACTTGTATTTGGTATCCTTGGAGACACTGAAAACTAGACGTAATACATCTAGAATTGCCTTAATTTTCGATAATTTTCGATATTTCAATGGCAACAATAAATTCCACTTTTTTTCTAAGCTCCATAGGTGCAAAAACCGAACTCGGTCACTGAGAAGCCATAATTTCTTCCATTATCCTTACCACAGAACCAACTACGATACGAACGAGCCTTTAAATACAATGTCTCGGCCCTTTAATGGGCATTTCAGCCGTATTAATTGAAATTTTTCTAGATTGCAATTGAAAAATCAGTTTGCTGTGTTCCTTGATAAATAATAAAACCAAGCTCGAATACAATATTTATTAATCTTAATTTATAATACAGAAATTTATTTCCAGAATGGTAGCAGCAAAAGATTTCGAGCGAGTCACGGCTGGTCATGAAGAGAGAGAGTCCAATATTATTTTCTGATATGACAAGTCGCAAGGCACTCTTCTTCTTACTTTATTCTATTCAGGTGTGCGCACTTTAATGTTTAATATTACATTTATTTATCTACTTTGATGAATCTTGAATAAATAAAATAAACTACTCCTTATAATTTGTCAATGTAAAGTTTCAATATATCAACTGCGTATAATTCATTGAAAATTATATATTTTTCCACAATGCCAAAATAAAATACGTATATGTTCCCATGGGAATTATATCCTCGACTAATATAAACTTTACATTTAAAAAAAAAACCAAAATCAAGGGTTACACATCAAATAACATGAGTAAAGAAAAGTAAATAGAATCATCATCATCATCATCCTATGTAGGATATAGCTTTCAAAGTCGCTAGAATATTTTCGCTAAAAAGTGCTTTTATTGCATGCTCACCGCATCCACCATCACAACTTCCGTGTAAATATTTGCCTAAATATCCTTTCATCCTTCGAAATGGAGCAATAATGTCATAATTGAAAGTACACATTTCAGAATAATATAGATAAAGATATGGGAAAAAAATTTAAAAAGGATTCATAAAAAAAAAATACTCATAGCTGCCATACACTTGGTTGCTCCCGCATCTATCGAAATCTCAGAACGTGTTCAATGTTTGCACATAGTCGGACGAAAAAAGAAAAACGAAAACGTAAACAAGGAAATTTCTAAAGTTTTCCCCCATTCTCCAAAGCACAGAGTATGGATGGATTCGCTGAAGTGAAGTTGTTTTACAGAAATATCGGGGGCAACATAAGTGGAAATACGTGCCTAAGTAGCAAGACTACAGAGAATGTTCTGCTCCCCTGGAAAAGACTGAAACCGAGTGGTCACTGCAAGAGACTTAGCAGCACTTGAACTACTTTCTAAGAACTGATCCGAATAGCAAGTGGGATATAGTCACGATTTTACTTTTCAATTGGAGATTTGACAGGAAGAGATTTTTGTTTTTAATTATGGTATTATTTAAGGAATTAAATGGTAATTGAAAAAAATTCTCAAGAATTTTCATCCTTGAAAAATCTGAGTGGTCACTCTTCATATAATACCTTCACAATTAGTTCCTTTTTTCGAGATCTAGTGTTCTTGAAATTTTCTCATTCTATGTACAATTTCTAATCACGCTACACTACTGCAATAGATATATGTTTGTATGTATGTATGTATGTATCAAAAAACGATTTAAATTCAACAATAGCCAACAAATGAACAACTTTTCGAAACTCATCGCCAACTAATTTTATGGTTCCGGTAACACCACCCTCGTCTCTTTCTATATACCTAGAATTCAAGTCATTGCTTGACCACAACCACATGACCACGCCACAATAAATATTTGGACGGACGATAGTATTCAAAAAGGAAAAATAAAGGCAACCCCTCCGAATCGGTTTAAGGAGTTTTCTGAAATATTTCAAACTTGGCTCTATTCTGGTATAAGAATGAGAAACTTTGCAAAGTCATTGAAAGCAAGTACGAAAAAAGTGCAGGGAAACACAAATCTCACAGCATGCATAGAAAAGTGTCATGCAAACCACCCTTTTATCGCAGTAGGAAACATTTGCCTGCATAAAATCCTTCGGTTAATTCAAAGCATTTCTTTGAATAAGATGGATTTGACATAAAAGCTACTTATATCCTTCATAGTTAAAGCGCACCTTAGCCTGAACCATAATGTAACCGTCGTCATCATAAGTAAGAATTCGTTTGATGTTGCTCAAAACTCTGCTGTACTTCACTTACTTGCAACAATTTATATATGTATGTGAAGGGGAGATGTCAGGATTTCTTAAATGTCCGGCACCAATGTCCCTTTTCAGAATATATCAACTGAAAATGTTCAAGATTTATAGCTTATTCATGAGAGTCTCCGACGGTATGTATTTCCTTGAACTCTACAAGTGTATAGGATAGACAGGGCCAGTTTTAGCCATCCAACCATCGTCATCCCCATCGATAGGAAGTATCCCAAGCTGCCACAATATATATGTATATAAAATTCAATAAGTGCTCTTTAATAAGGTAATACATCACCTTTTCAGATGAAACCCAGACTTATTGTCCACTTGGGAATATCGACTCCGGATGGTTTTATCTTTTATTTATTCTGGACTCGCATCCATAATGGGCAGTAATTTTTCATGAATTGTTTGTTTCGATATATTTCCGAAGAAAATTTATGTGAACCCCTAAGTCAATCGGTCTTATTCCAAATGCATAGAATTAACCCCTAAATTTAAGGTTAAGTAACTGCTTATCGCATTATTATGTCGACTGTATATAGAATAGGAGTTTTTGGTGATCCATGAATATGTGTGTATGTGTGCCTATATATAAATTTATGCAAATTTGTTTTTATTGCAAATTAATAAAACATTAATACTAATCCAAATTTATCATAATACAAAAGCATAAAGACGAATTGAAAACGGTTTAAATTAAGTTAGGTTAGAATGGCGGCCATCAGAAAATATGCGATCAGTTGTAGTTAGCTTTAGACCATCGCTGGGCCATTGTGATGCCTCATTATGAGGATCCTACTAGGAAAATATTTCTCAAATTTAGGGGCGGCTTTGAAACTAGCCACAATAGTTAATGAACTTCAACAGGTCTTTCAACTTCTTGTCTGCTAATTCCAGGAATTCGCAATAAAAGTAGCTACCAGGCATATTCCTTCTATACTTGTCAAGGTTAGGGCATTCAAACAGAAGGTGCTGAACACTTTCAACCTCTTTTTAGTTCATACAGCTTCTGCAGAAGTCATAGTATGGAGCTATTTGCAAGTCAGCCAAAGAGACAGTACCCCATGATAACTGCGATTAGATTCCGCGTATCATTACGGTTCCTTCTTAGCAGAGTTCCTGTCTTCCTAGGATATATCTTGCTTAAAGGCCTGTAAATACAGAATCCTCTTCGCCGATTCTAAGACACTAACTATAGATTCCTTTGCTAGCCATATATTTACAGCTGAACGCTTTCTGGCCACGGCTGCAAGTGTTTTGTTTCCTGGTATGTCACTGTATTAGGCACCCAGCAGAAAATAACTCTGTGGCTAGTACCAAGCTTCTCGAGATCACTACGTCGTCGTTGAACTAGTCGCGATCTAATTGTGCTCGAATTAAAGCTTTCTGCCAATTTAAAGCCCAATAACTCTATCAATAGGTACCTGTATGTTGCTTCCAGTAGCCTTGCTGTTTACCGATAGCTAGATCCTTCGTTTGGAATACGCTGCAATAATCCGGTATGCGGTACGAATCTTGTATTTGAAGGAATGCTGAGTATACCCCACCTTCCACTCCAACATCTATTTTCAAACGAAATGTAAAAACACATACCAGAGTCATTTGCCATGTTACTTTTTTAAAGTCTAACCGGGGGATAGATAATGTAATCTGTGGATCCCGTATACAGTCCCCCAAGAGAGATCTTTAATATTCTGCTGTGACATAGGTTTGCGGCTATCCAACAGGCTGAATCTGTTAAGACCAAAACACAGTGAGAGCGGTGCAACAATGTTGGCGTTTTACTTGGTGATAATGTCGCATTTAAAACACAGCGAACGTGAGACGATACAAGTGTATTTGACAGCTGTCACTGTTTTATTTAAGAAAAAATTAAGAAAAATCTTTCAGTATAGAATTAGAGCTTATGCGGCGTAGCGACTTAAATTTGCATTGCAAAGCATAAACAAAAAATTTAAAAAGAAGATGGTAGGTCTGTAAAATTCATAAGGATCGGGCAAGATTAGGCCTTTTTGCACTACGTTATATATATAATATATATATAATATATAATATAATATATAATATAATAATATATAATAACTATAATATTAAATGGTATAAGCTACCAGGTTTTAATTTTATAGATACCTTGCACATGCTGGTCGGTCCCAGAAGCATTTACGCCTGGAAATTTAGGATGGGATTGTCAACACTTACCAAAATAAAATTAGAAACTTGTGAGGCTATTTGGAATGACTTGTCACCAGTATACTTAGCGCTATACTAATTCAACAGAATGGAATAGGATATGCCAAGCATACAATTGCAAATTCCTCACCGCATCGCCGGTCTTGATGGCAAACATAACAATATTGTCTGTCCTCCAAGAGGTTGTTCTCATTATTATAATTATAAGGGACACCCTAGTGTTGTTCTGCTTGCTGTACGTGACTCGAACTATTGTTTTACCATGATCGATAGAGGACTATATGGAGGTCACAGTGATGCAGGTATCTTTGAAGAAAGCACATCCGTGCAGAGGCTTCGAAAAGGGTAGCTAGCTCCCTATCCCTAATTCAGATGAAATGCGCAACTCTAGCTTAAAGTTTCCTTTTGTTATTATGGTAGATGCCGCTTTTCCTCTAAAACGCAATCTAATGCGTCCTTATCCAGGTAATAATCATTTAATAACTGCCGATTATGCATTTGAAATATAATGGTATTTAGCAAGGAATAAGACGTTTCGTACCAGCAGAAACCAATTCGGCTAGTTCCTGCCTGGCGCAGACGTCAGAAGAAAAATGCTAAGCAGACCTCATATCAGTCAGTATAAATTCTGAGTATGATATATGAGGCGAAATAGCACGTATTTACTTTAGTGCTTAGCTAATAAAGCGCTAGGCGGGACTAGCCAAGTTGAACCGTACTGAAGAGTACTTCTGTTAAGAAACGCCGTATTCGTTGCTATCTCCTCCAACTGCAGGCTTTGCAGTGCATTAATTATCAATTTTTTTTAACAATTGTTAACATTTTCGTAAAAGCTTTTATGACTTTTCTGTTGTTTAACAGTATTTGTTGTAGGTAAAAATTTATGAGTTAAACACGAATACTATAACAAACGAATATCTTGAGCCTGGATGACAATAGAAAATGCGTGTGCGTTGCCATCCAGATGACGAGTTATACAGAATGTCATTCATTGTGTACCCAAAAATTTGGACAAAATTGTAAAGGCTATGTTTCGCAATTATCTTTAATTAAATTATTTGCGATATTGTGAAGAAAGTTATGCGGATCGCATTGCTAATGGAAAGGTAGTACCCGTAACATTTGCGGAATTAGGCTTAATGCCTTATTAGTGCATGAATCTCTTCCACATATAACAAGGCTTCTCGGAAATCATTTCGCATTCGATATACTCTTTGTACATATTTATTTAAAAACAAAATAAATCAACAATATATGTATTCAGGGTTATTTATTGTCTTTATTGTATTTTGACGTCTCATCTTTCACTAAGCTCATAATTTTACATTGAAGGTCCATTACTTTTAAAGGCGACATTGTAAAACTTTTTAAGCTACAATAGGTGTAGAACAAATTGCCTCCGCACTCTAAGTTGATCCAGGTTCCCCTAATTGGATGAACTCATTTAAAAAGCTGTAATTTTCCATGTATCCTCCGAAATTGGAATGAGACAATTTTTTGCTGCAGTGGGCCTGCAGAAAAATCATCTCATTTCGGATCGTAGTTCCTGGAATGCTTTGACATAAATTTATTTACAAAATTGATTCACAGATATATTATTTATTTACACTTACTCTCTTGGAGTTATAGACTCCCATAGAAAATGCAGCATTTCGAAATATTTCCACTGCTTCTAATCAAGTGCTCCACATCCAGAAGCCCCTTTTGCTTACGAACCTCTCTCATATACTGATCCCGAATTATTTCCACATATTTCTGCATTTTATTTCTGAAGATTTTGGTTTAACTAAAATGCATTAAGAGAATTTATTAAAGGAAATACCGTCTACTTTTAAGTTCGCGCTGAGTTCCTTCCACATTCGATGCTTCTTCCACCGATTGCTATGTATGGGATGATGCTTATCGTACAGAATAACTTTTTCCCTCACTTCGTCTAAACCCACAATCTCTCAACCCAATAGAAATTAATTTTATTTAAGTTTTTAATATCTCATTTATTTACTATTTCCTTTTAATTTTCTGTTAGGGTTTTACGCACCTCCTTCAATCCTCTAATTTAATTTAGATTCCAGTATCACTCAAGAGTAATATTACTTGACTTGAGGGAGCGAAGTCTTCTCGACATAACGAGAAATAGCTCAGTTAAGGAGCTTTTGGAATGCTGCTTGGGGTAGTTCGCTGATCGTCGATAAGACGGTTTAAGTACAACCAAAATCAGCAACGCCTCGCATGAATATAAAATCTAGGACAACTGGTGTGCATGATGTAATGAAACGAGTTTTTTTTTTATTCTGAAGATTTGGTCAAAGTGGAAATTGTGTATTGTAAGGAAAAATGCTGAAAGTGCAAAAATAAAATAAAGAAATTATATTTTTAGTTTAAAATGGTGTAAAATATGCCATTTCTGATAATCTTGTTAACGTCGTATATTAATTTCCGTCGAGACCAGAAATAAAGGTTCTGTTAGTAAAAGATTATCTCAGTCGAGACCAGAGATAATATTCTTCAAGTCAGTCGAGACCTGGCTTAAAGAGTTACTTTAACTTCAGTGGAGACCCGAAGTAAGATTCTTTATTTCCGTTGAGACCAGAAATAAATGTTTTGTTAGTAAATGATTATCTCAGTCGAGACCCGAGATAATATTCTTCAACTTAGTCGAGACCCGGCTTAAAGTGTTATATTAACTTCAGTCGAAACTGGGCTTAAAGTTTTATTTTAACTTCAGTCGAGACCCGAAGTCAGATTCTTTATTTCCGTCGAGACCAGAAATAAAAGTTTTGTTAGTAAATGATTACCTCAGTCGGGACTCGACATAATATTCTTCAAGTCAATCGAGACCCAGCTTAAAGTGTTATCTTAAGTTCAGTCGAGACCGGAAGTAAGACTCTGTGTTTCCGTCGAGACCAGAAATAAATGAGTTTTGCTAGTAAATGATTATCTCAGTCGAGACCCGAGATAATATTCCATAAGTCAGTCGAGACCCAGGTTAAAGTGTTATCTTAAGTTCACTCAGTCAGCTTGTCATATTTTACAGCCCTTGTGTGCACACAGTACCAATGATAGAGTAGCAGAGTCTCATGATAACAATAATTGGTATTCCATCTGTTATTTTACAGTACTGGCGATAAAATTTGCATAGCAACGAACAAAAATGCATAGCAACAAGAAACTTAGAGCAACCCAAGCTGCTGTGCTAGATTCAATTATATTTGCACGTAGCGAAGAAATTTCCGTTGGATGGTACTTGTAATGATGATAATGATAGAGTTGCAAATTGATCTGCTTGAGGGCTTTGTTGTGTTGTGTACGTGCTTTGTGCTTAAGAGTAATCAGATTAGAGTTAATTTTACTAAAAGTCTTGATGCTTTGTTTTCAGCATGTTCTCTCTTCAGATGCCGTCCGTCAGCAACAAATCTATTCGAATCGATTTGGTTCGAACAACAAGCTTTCATATAAACAAGGGTCAGTGTTTACAGCCCCTGTATTTTTATTTAATTTCCGCCTTTTTTCATAGTATACATTCAGTAGACAAATTTTATTTAGTAAACAGAAAAAATGTTCATACTGCTGGTTCATATTAAGATAATACTAGAAACTCTGCTTGGCTAAGCTTATTACTCCGAATTTCTCATCTTAAACAAGTACGTGTCATAGGCATGTAAAAGAACATTACGAAATTCGCTCCTCAAAAGCAATAATTGTGTTAAATCAAGACTCAGCCTAAAGCGCTACTTTGTGTTAACTTTCTTGTAGGAACTGTTTACTCGCCTATGAACTTGCAATCGGTCTGTTTTCCGTGTTGTGCTTGTGACTGAATTTTACGTTGTTAGTCCTGACGATAACCCAAAGCAATTTAGAAAATAATTTCTGTTAGGAGACTCCCATATTCTAATGTGCCATGGGCTCCACTTGGGTTAAGACGGCCCATATTCGCCATTGAGTTTTAAGCTAATTCCCTGTTTTTCTGGTAACATTTTCTAATTTTTTCTCCTGTTGTCTTTTCTGGTGCAGTTAGAGCAAAATAATAATTGACTTCTTTAGAAAGTTTCGTAATTGGATTTAACTAGAATTTCCTCAAAAAAAAGGTCACTAGCTCTCAACCCTATGCCCCCTGAGAAAGACCAGTGCGTAAATATCGTAAGTTGATTTCCAGCGCTCGGCGCGCTGAAGCATATCAGTGGTAAACTTGGTAATAGCAGCCACTTCTATATGAAAACGTATTTGATCAATCCAATTTCTTCCCTGTCAGACCCCTTGATCAGCTCAATCTTTACCCCATCAATTTTTATTTTATACGAAAATTGTTTCGCTCGACTACAGTTCTTAGGAAGGGCAAGTTCATAATACATAATATTTCTAAGGTTGGGTCTAGAACTCCAAAAAACAAAAAAAGAAACCACAAATCCATTTCACTGAAGAAGATGCTCTATTAAGCTATCAGTTCACCCTTAGCACAAGAAAATAAGCCAAGTAGAAAAATCGCAATAAGCTAATTGCAGAAGAGTGTTTTGTCTACCGAAATGCTGGGACAAATTAAATCACTGATGAGGGATGATGCATTGACCACCGAAGTGGAAATATCTTCCGAGTTGTTTGATAAATTGATTACCTCTCCATGGCTATATGCCTCGTTGACATTTCATTAAGGGTTCCTTGAGCTATCTATATGGCCAGCAGCATCTAAAAATAGGTGTCCCGAATCCAGTTTCATATCGCTCGTATTTAAAGAAGGGCACAGATAAAGTGTACCACAAGCAAAGCATAGAAACTTCCGCTAATCAGAACCTCTCTTTATCTATCCCAAGTTGATTGATGATTTCATTTGTTGGTAGCGCGAGAAGAATTCAATATTTCTCCAGGCCTCTAGAATCAAGCAGCTCGGTAATTTCAGTATTTAAAATTGGGGCGCGTGGCTGCCATACAGCTTCCGACATATGACGCATTACACGTAAGACACTCTAAAAGTTGCCAGCTTCCCTAACCACCACCACCGGCAACGAACTCATTAATTATTTTGAGACCATTTTTAAGGGTGGGCTCTTGGCTATATGGCACCAGCCAGAACATTGTTGTAATGCATAAGCATCGTCGCGGCCGCTTAATGATTCATTTTGATTTGAAACATCAATCCGAATGTAGCCAATGTCCTACGATGATCAAATTCGTTTCGCATTGTGATTAAATTGATTTCAAAGGAAATGAACAGACTCCGAAGGTGGTGTGGGTGTAGGAGATTGAGTTCAATTACAATGTGAAGAGATAAAAATTCGGGAAATGAAAAATATTTTCGGGAAATCGAAAAATTACAAAGAAATGGTTTAAAGTGACATGAAGTCTTCTTTTTGAGAAATGAAAACTTTTTACTAACGTCTTTTATAAGTAATGAGAAATGAACTCAGTTCATGTGGCCAGAGTTTAGGGTGTTTAAGGCATTTTGTAATAATTCTCCGGTGATATTAGTGTTGCAAACATTTTAGCGTATTTATTGATTCTTTTACGAACACGTAACATAAAATAATCAGTACATTCCACTATGGTTTCTATTACTTTTTGGAATTTCTTGTTTTTACCAATATTCCAAATTTGTTCACTTTGTAGAAAAAAGATGTCGGGTGAAAAAGGCGTCGAAGGAGCAGTACGAAAATTACTGTGCTTTCTTGAAGCAGCATGCAGAAATGAGATTCAAAAAGGATACTAACCTCTCCACTCCATCCAGATCCAGCCCCCTTTGGGACCAACTAACAACTTCAATAAATTGCACCAAGAGCAGCCCATCAAAATATAAGATATTTTGGGAAAAATTATGCTTTGTATTATTATGTTGACATTTTATAATTTTAATTTCCTATCTTTTATAGACTTTTGAAAATTGGCCACCACAAGAAGAGGCAAAAGCAGCCTACCGGGATGCAACTTTTGATGCTTCAGAAAAACCTAGTAAGCTCAAGGAAATAGAGTTCAGAGTGCTCTCTCTTTTGGACAAGGTTTCTTTAAATGGCGTATCAAGAAGCCGTGCAGAAGTTGGTTTTGGTTCGCTTCCACCTACTAACACAGACGATATATGCACCTCGAATTACATATAGGCCATTCTAACTGAAGAAGGAAGAGTGTCAGTCAAAAATATTGTGGAGAGCATCGTCGATTGTATTGTATCACATAAACTGAATATGCAATGAAAATGCCTATATGGGATGTATCGCGAAAGCTAGGCGGCGCAATCGCTTTTTGAAGATTCATAAATATCTTCACTTCGAGGACTCTAACAAAACGGTGATCAATTCAGACAAAATGTGGAAGTTGCGACCAATTACAGATCACCTAAAGGTTAATTTTATCAAACATTTTCACCCAGAGCAGAACCTATCGTACGATGAGAGTATGATAGCATACTTAAGGCGCCATGGTTGCAAACAATTTATTAGAGGCAAACCTTTGCGTTTCGGGAAAAAAGTTTGTTCACTATGTACTCCTGATGGCTATCTAGTAAATTTTGAAATTTATCAAGGTAAATATCCTACAGCAGAGACTACATATGAGCAACGGTTTGAGAAATGTGCAGATCCTCTCATCAATATTATTGATGACTTCCCACCTGAGATGCAACAGCTTCCGCTTTCTTTTTACTACTTTATTTGAAATCACGTGGTTACGAAGGCACAGGTACAATTCGAGAAAATCGAATCCCGAAAAATTGTCCTATTATGGACAAAAAGAGCTTACAAAAGCAGAACCGCGGCTACATGACTTCCAGTAAAACTGAAAAAAATAGAATCATCCTGACGTCTTGGAAAGACAACAATGTTGGCAATATTGCCTCGACTGCGTTTGGCGTTAATCCAGTTTTGAGTACTCAGCAATATTCAAGAGAGCAATTTAAACGAATTCAAGTGTTGTGCCCTTACGTAATCACCGAATATAATAAGATCATGTGCAGAGTCGATCGGTTGGACCAAAACATAAGCCTGTGTCGTATTACAATCCGAGGGAAAAAATGGTGGAGATCAATTTTCACCTGGTTGATTGATGCGTGCATTTACCGCACGGCTCATCCTGAAAGGCCTCCATTAGAGTTCGTCTTCAAATTGCATTTTGGTATTGTAAACATTATGGAGAAAGTCCACAGCATCCCGGCCCCACTCGAAAGCGAAATTCGCTTAAATCATCAGCTGAAATTCTCCTATTGGATGTAATGTACCATTATCCAACCCAATGCCCTAATAGATGCCACAAAAATAAAATATATTCAAGTCTATTCAAATTATAATACACAAAAAAAAATATGTTTTTTTTTTCAAAAGTAAGTAAGTGAGTATTGTTTTGATAAAATCTAGTTAACACATACGTATATATTTATTATGTATCGAAATTCAAAATTTAGACGGTTATGTTAAATACAAATAAAAACAGTAGAAAGAGAAAATCAGTGTTTTATTAACTTAATCCTAAAAATCCTGGAGAAAACGATTTCTTACACCATATATTCCCTATAATTCCCACATAGCCCGGAGTGACCACATGGTTACATCATAATGCGGGGGATTGCGCAGGGGGCAAATTTGAAAACCACCTTTTTGTCCTTCTGAGAGCTTCAGAAATGTACCTTGAAAGTTTCATTTTGGAATTCAAAAAGAAAAGTTATGGGCGGACTCGAGTTAAAGCATATTTCGGTATTTAACCAGTGTTCAGGTACACACCTCGTATTTACTCATACTGCAGAAATTTACTTCTGCTTCACTTCCATGCTTCACCGAAGCAGGAAGTTACTCCTGCTGCAGAAATTTACTTCTATCTCCTTTGTACCCAAACATTATATCAGCCCACACAGTGCAGTATGTCTATTTTTCGCAAGGGCATCACGTCTTCGCTGCCTGTTCGGGCATACACGTGTCAGTATTCTATTAATTTCGAACTCATTCGTTAATATCAAAATATTAATATTGGAATTTTTTTTAATAGTGGAATTTTAATTTGGATTTTATTTTATTGAATTTCGTTATTTTTAATAGTATTTATAGATTTAAGTTTTATTGAATTGTTACTGAATTCACTGTGATAGATTAGGTTAAGATTATTGAATTAATTTTGGATTTGTTAGTTCTCAGCAATATATTGAAAAAAAAAGTTTTAATATTTGAACTTGTAAGGCTGAGTTATCTATTTACCACCGGCACCCCCTACGCTTGAGCTCAGATATAATAAGTTTCCTAAAATTGGACCGTAAAAAGAAGAATTAGCGAAAGAGCTTGAATGTATAAATAATTTATAATTGTTTAGTTATGAAAGAAGGGAGAATGTTATATAATGTGCTTACAGTGTTTTTTTCCACGCAGGTTTCTGTATTTCCCAACGTAATAGGCTGCATCGATGAAACTGAAGAGATACGAAAACCTGCATATAAAATAAGAAAGACATATATAAACCGTCAAAATAAATTATCTCTTACTATGCAGGAAAAAATGATTTTTAGATGTTTACATTTGTTCTCCCAGCAAAATTAATGATACTCGAATTTTTTAATTGTCTGCTATCAAAGATGAACTGCCGAACTAGTGCGGAGACAGGTATCATATTTTAGAAGACGCCGCTTTTCCTTTAAAGAAGTATTTGCTGACGGCTTTGAGAGATCGTGGGCAGCTTAGCGAACAACAAATGGAGTTCAATTTAAATTTCTGCCAGCTTTTGGGCTATTAAAACAGTGTTTCCGATACCTCATCCGTCTTGATTTCTTTAAAGTTAAGACCATGTGCCAAGTTATTTTAGCATTTTGTGTGTTACACAATTTATGCCTAGATGGAAAGGATACTTGTAAAGAAGACATTGATGAATTATTATGCAATGAAGAAGACATAAAGAATGAATCTGCAGAAAATCATACCAATGACGATGAAAGAGAGGGAATTCTGCAGCAGCTGGGTGAATTAAAAGGGAATCAATTAGTAAGCACATTTTAAATCGAATATATTACAAAAATTTTTGTCTAATTGGATATTTTAAAAATTCGTAAAACGTGTGAAATTATATATTGTCTAATTTTTTATAAAAAAATAACAGCAGTCAGTCTTTATGTAACTTGAACATATAATAAATAAATAATGTTTTAAATTAAATTAATTAGTAAATACTTTTTTGATGACAGTATTTCTAATTTCATCCGCAGTGGAAGACATAACTTTTAGCCGTTCTTTATGACGGTCTTGCTTAATTTTTTAACAAATTTTCTTCTGCTTTAGCAATTTATCCAAAAGGTTTTCTTGGAGTCTTGGAGTAATTCTTTTCCGGCACGTGTGCTTTTAAGCCCTTGTTTTTTTTTTTTTTAAGTTCATTAGAGCTATGTTAGAACTTAAAGTCTTCTTGGCCTTTCGAATTGTCGTTTTATAGCGTTTTTCGACTTGTATGGCTAAAAACAAAATCCGAAGTTCTGCGGCAATAGATGCAGCCAAATGCTTCCACAATTGCCTTTTTTTCTAAATTTTTTCATGGGCCCGAGGTTGTCTATTGACTCAGCATGTATCTGTAATAAATACTTTGTTTGTTCTTCGGTCCAAACATCGATAATCCTCTTCACTTCTTGCAGGTTCCGTTGGTCAGAAGGCCCTTGTGTTGACAAGTCGTTTTCTTACGATTGATATCCATAGATAGATCCACACATCTCACAATTTTAGACCAATACCTCGGCCATAGTCTCAGAAATAGACTTAATAGTTGCCCCCTTCGCCCAGTAATTCAAGATGACCTTTTAGTTTATTTATTTTTTATTGCGAGTACATCACACATACTGACTTAAATAATTGTGGATCATCACGTGTCCATCTTCAATAATTATACCACCAGATTTATGCACAATCACGCCAAAATCTTCGAAATCATAATTCCCCATCCTTCACTCGGTGTTTTTTTTTTTTAATGTCAAAGTATACGGAGTGATTAACGTCTCCCCGTCCATAAAGCAAATACAATTGCGCCGTATCCTCATTTACTATATCTGCACGAAGACGTCTTATAATTAGCAGAAAAGATGGCATTTCATCAACCATAACAAGACTTTAAGAGGACGCGGTGCAAAGCAGAATGTATCTCCTTCCTCTAGAGGCATAGCTGAACTAAATTCACGTTCATCGTCATCAACTCGTAAATGAGGTATTTGATACAAATAATGATTTCCAGATGCAAAAAGAATTCAAAGTCTTCTCTGCTTGTGTACGGCATCAGCGTACCTTACCTACTGTTCCACTAAGTGTTGCATATAATAAAAATTTTGAACCTCCTGGTATTAAAGTAAGCTTTTGTAGGGACATTACAATTTCACCAACATGGAATGTGCAAATATTTTCAGCTTCTGCGACGCTCCCTAAAGTAGACTCTTGTCACATAATAGCTTCATTCCAGTCGGCTCTTCATCTACATCATCAGTTACAGAATTTGGTAAACGTAATATCGATACATTTCCAAGTTTATCAGCAATTGCAATAGTAATATAATCTTGTAAGGTTTGAGCTGTAATCCTTTGGAGATGGGTGTCATCGGCGAAAATAATTATGCAGCTCTTTTGGAACGTAAAAAAACTACGGACTCTTTTACATCGGATACATAGATGCGATGGCCCATTATTTGTAAGTTGACTCTTTTATTAGGAATGTATTTGTTCTCTCACTTTCTCAGTAATTTTTGCTTTCCAAGGTCATATATTCTTAGTATACGACCTGCATCTTGAAATACAGACAAAGCACCAAGAACATAATCTTTTCCAGCTGCTTCCCGCATTTCACCTAAAAAGGCGTATGCTCTGAAGGCACTCTAGTGGATATTTATCCCACTTCTGATATTGTAAGACCAATAAATTTTATTTCAAAACAAATATCGACCAGCTTGATACCACACAATACTAATGAAAACCTCTCCGCTAAAAAACAAAACATTGCTGTCAGCTCCAAAGCAAATCCACTATTGAGTTTGCTTTGCTTTCCTTCAGACCAAGCCCAAGTGGAAAAGCCTGCTTTATATGTGCACCCGATGTTACGTCTTGTTGCATTTGGTTACTACATAACAATTTTATTACTTACATTGTTATGACAAGTTTAGATGAAACCAGTGGAAGTTAGCGAGGAGATCTCATGAAATAGACCTCGTTGGCCTCCGTGTTTGGGTTTTTTCTTTCTTTTTGTCTTACAACAAACAAACAATGAAAAGTTATTTTATGTTAGGTTACAGAGGAGCCGCTAAGATGAGTTCCAGCTTACTTCACTTAGGCCACTGCCAGCTTCATTGTGTCCTATAAGTTCATGGGAATCTACTCTTCTAAAGTCAATCCTAGATCCATCTTATTTCCCTAAAGAATATCAGGATACATCTAATCTCTATAATTTGTAGCTATTCTAGGTCCAGAAAAATGTAGCTACCAAGTATCCCTCTGCTTTTGATCGCTAGAGCATATCGTTCCAAATGATTCAATTTCATGAGGAACTGTGCACAGCCGACAGAAATCGTTAGACTCTGGACCTAGTTGCCTTCTAGCATAGCAGCATTGTATATAGACCAATCATATATTAACACCCCCACTAGTTTCATGGTGTGTCTGTTTTGCACTCTTTAAGGAGCTCTATTATTTTCTCTCTATTATAGTCATAATTGCCTCGCAATATGGCAGGTGTCGCCGTTAATACACCAATAATTAGCTCTCTTGTAACTATGGTTGGCGATATCATTTTTTAAGGATCCTCACATACCAAATCGCATCTCAGCTATTCATTTCAGAACCCTAGCTCATTCACAATCTTATTGGCCTCGACATTTCTAATCAACAGATAAATACCTTTCTGATAAAATACTTGCAATATTGTGTCAGTTGGTTTAATAACGGAAAAGTCAAGATTTTCGAAACAACCCGAGAATATAATTCCCTTGATCAAATTGTGTTCAGTTCTTAAAAAAATTACTTTTCTTAGACCTAAATCTCCCTGTATACAAACTTTCACATAAGGTATGCTCAATGTAAATAGCCGTCCGCCATTATTATGTCCCACTCTATAAAGTACGCAAGATACAATGAAAATTTGAAAAAAATGAGTTTTCAATGAGTGCATTGGTTACACCAGAAAAACATTAAAATATACATAACGGTGTCATGATTTCCATTTCAAAACTATATTAATTCAGGTTAGGTAAGAGGGGTGCCACTAGACGACTAGCTTGCATCACTTAGACCTCTAGTGGATCAATTGTGCCTCTAGACCTCATGGGATAACCATTCAATCCACCCCAGGTCCGTTATGCTTACTTTAGGGAAACTCAGGATATACCTAACACTCTTTCTCTTAATCCATCCTGCTTCTTTCAGAAAACTCAAGATATATCTGAACTCTTTACTTTGCAGCACCCATATACTTGAAAAGAAGAAGCTACCCAATATTCATCAAAGCAGGGCACTAACAAAGCACTCGTTGGGCGGATTCGATTTCCTCCGAGTCCTTACAGCTCCTGCAGAAATCGTTCGCCGCTATACACAGTCTTCTAGCATAGACCCCTATGACCCAGTGATCCATAATGACTCCTACACTAGATTTATGGTATATGTTCTGCTGCAATTAAATAGTTCTCTTGTCCTTTTCCTATCATATGCAGATATCACTGCTGGTCCGCTGGAGGCTTGCCTCTTGATTGGTGCCCTTGATGATATCCTGTCTTTAAGTTCCAGTTGGGATCCTCACAAAAGCAACCGCTCAGGAGCTATCGATTTCAGACACTTTTTTTTCCAATTCATCAACCATCTCATTGCCTGATATATCCTTATGGCCAGGTACCCAGCATAGGGTCACCTTGTGCTTTACAGTCAATTATTCAAGGCTCGTCTAATTTGGTAGTCTGTATACCATGCTTGGGAACCTGAGTATTGTAAGAATTCAGAATAAAAAATAATCGTCTTTTGATGATTCTAGTTTTTTACCCATATTCAAGTCATCGAAAATAGAAGCGAACTCGTCATATATTGAACTGGTGTTTTGTATCCTCTTTACACTTCAGTGCGAACATATCATTGGACAATTTCGTAATCTGCAGCGGAAATAGACAGTAATATATCCTTGAAATAATTTTGAACAACCTATGATAATGGAACTGGGTTGAGTGAGTATTATGAACTAGCATCCACATATTCTTCCGATCGATGTTTATCAGACTACAATGGAAAAAGTCCACTTTCCACATATGCAAATATATTTTCCACATCATGCGAACTACATCGCCCGTTCTTTATTATATTTTTCTAAGAGAACACCACCGCAGTGAATTTAGTTTGTTCTAAATTATCTACATATAATCGCGAAGCTTTTCAGGCCCCTAGTACAAAACTCAATGTAATAAATACGTTTCCCCGTAAATCGACGACGACGTCTTCCCATTCCATTTTAAATCCATCCGCATATATCAGACAACTCTATCCCCCTGTATACTTTCATTTCTTGAGACTCCCCTAGTTTTGGTAGATTTCAAGATGAGTTTGAACAATGAAAACCGAAGTTTGCTTACACATGTAGTAATTCCTCGTCATTATTCGTTACCGATACTTACTGCCTAGACCCGAGGAAATTAATTTTGTCTGGAACAGATAATAGAGGAAGTAGTTATTCATACTATATAAAAATTAAATTTCGTTTCCCTTACCTTAATCGCATATTTAATAACCAAATTAAAACACTATTTGGCAATGTAGTTTGTATATCACAAAATTTAATACGTCTTTAAGGACCCACCAGTTGCGTATGATTTACCTACTTCCCGTAAACTCATCTACACATTAAAGTTCATATCCACTACCAATTATCCGTGGAAATATTGCGTAAACTATCATGTAATCATAAACCAATTAGGACGAAAGAAAAATTGATACCACAGAGGAGGAAAAATATACCAGGAGAGAGTACGTTGCATTTCTGAAATTATGTCAAACATTAATAAACCATTAGATCGAGCTGCTTTCTACAGCTCATGTTCCACAATAGACGGGTATCGACTTACAATTTCATATAATGAAAGCAGAACCGGCACAATGCGGTCAAATAAATTGGACTAAGTGGCTGTCAAATCGTTATGTGATGTGATTCCGTAAAAAAAAATTTTGGGAAGGGTACCGGCACAATAATCATTCCCGCCATCACCACCACCACCACTTTCATTGTGTCATTTGATCTGATTCCCTTAAAAAGCGTCCAACCACGTGCGAACATCTCTCCCGGAAAAAATATGCAGCCCTTCCCGGATTTTGATGCCTTTGTAGCAGGTTACAAAGTTTCCTTGTCCCATATGTTGCCACAATTGCTTTGTCGAAGTCATTTAAAGGCATCAACATTATTTTTAAGGACATATGCGAGAAGTTGTCAAGTGTCTGATATCAAGTCCTTAATTGAATGCCATAAAACATTTTACCCTAATTCAAAGCTAGAAGAAGAACACACACTTGATTTTAGGCATTTCGGCTGACGAACTTCGAATGAAATTCGTCCAAGTGGAAAAATTTTAAAGTGGCGTTGGCAGTTATATTGTGAAAATGTTATCCTCTCAGTTAATCTGATTTCTGTGATTCCGCACTGCGCGGCTTTCTTTATTCCAATGCATTTTGTCCCCCAAAACTGACATGAATTAGCGGCGGATTATCATAAAAAAAGGCGAAAATTTAAAGTGCTTCGGAATTAAATTTGACAACCGCATATCAAAAGTAGTTTCATCCCTTATTATAATACATAACAGCCGCAGGAATAAATTCAGGGTCCCTTGACTTTTGAACTACAAAAGTGCGTCATGTTGTAATCAACTAATTGCTTTAAGTGACGGCATTGAGTTAACAGCTTTTAGGTGTATACATTGTAAAAAAAATTCAAAATTTTCTTATATTTTTTTATTTAGCGATTTAATTAATGTTGCGACTACTGTCCGTGTACACCGAACTATCAATTTAGCGGGTTTATGTATGTAGAATCTCACACCCCTTGCTTTCCTTTCAGGAATTATAAATTGGACAAAATGGTAATTTTTTACCATGTTTCCATCGCGTCTCTTTTGTTCATTAAGACAAGTATGCGGGTCCCGTCACGTGTCACGAGCAACGTCATCAATTAATCATATCAGATAGATGCGAATGGCCTCTACCACGCTTGCATTGCTAACAAAAAAGTCACTTCTTAGATCTGGATGAGGACAATCCTTTTCAACTGCTATATTTGTCACATTCATCAAGGAGAAACTAAAATATTATGCCTTACGCACGTCATTTCCTCTGATGGAGATCATCATCATCATCAACGTGGGCAAGACCTCTTGACGAATGCTTTCAAGTTAAAGTGTCACCGAACGGGCAGAAATAAGGGCTTTAAAATGCAAATTGACTCTTAAATGAGATTTGATGTGATAAGAATTTGTCAATCATTGCGGGATCATTTACATGCCTGGTGATTTTAATGACCGAATTAACTTTTATGCATGTAATTGAAGGGAACTTTTGATTGTGATCTGATAATGGCATAGGAATTGTCCATGATGGTAGTTCCATTTTTGTATGGTTTTATTTTTACAATAATTTTTCAGTGTGGGAAATAATAAACGTAGTTTTAATGGTACGCATGTTGAAAATATATGGCTGTGCTAACTTATATAGTCTAAGTAAGGACCACAAACCTTCTGATAAAGATTCAAAGGGCTTTGATTATATAATACTTACCCTAAAGACGTTTGGTAAAAAAAAACAGTTCATTTCACAAAATACATTTTACAGAAGCGATATTTCCCATGTGAGGGAAAAGATTACCTAGTTATTAATTTATTTTACTTTTATTCAAATAAAAATTAATCTATCATTACCACTGTTTTCCCTATATTTATTATCCTTAATATTTTCTTCTTCTAAAAGGCATCATTTTTTAATTTTCCCTCAAAGGATTATACTTTTCTCTATAAAATAAGCTAAAGATCATGTCTCTGTGATATTTGAAACTAAAGATATGATTTTTTTTTTATATATTTCAGACCAAAAATCTGTGAATTTTAAAGCATTCGAAGTCCTTTAATTTAGGCAGCAGGAATCGCAAGACAAAACAACAGTTGTATTCGCACCTCATAACTACTTAACTTTCAGCAAAACGAAAATTAAATTCATGGTCGGATTGAAATCAATTGAAATCCTATGGCGTGACCTCATAAGAAGGGGTCCTTTGTAAGGCATCCGGTATTTTGGCAAATGACTATGTAAATTTTCCACAAGTTTTCAAATATTTGAATTGTTTCACCTCTTATAGTCAGAGGTTAAAATCTAACACAATTTTTATCTTTAATTTATTACACATGTTCTGTACATATACAAAGTTTCAGCGATTTTTATGTTTTATTCTTTTCCAATTTTTTTGGTTTTTATAAACATAGCTGTGCCGACAATAATGAAAATTTCTGTATGGGGAAATTCATTTACTATATTCTTCGATTTTACGTTTTTGAAAATTTTACAAAATATTTTTCAACCTGGATTCGTTATGTTTCTGTTAATTACAAAGACTCACTTCATCCACCATTTTCAAATATGTCCTTGCGTTTAGAATTTTAAAAATATATTAAAAAATACCCAGATGAATTAGATGTTGGTAAAATTAAACAGAATCTTCTTCAGTACTACATTAAACTGTGTGACCAGTTAAAGGAACGATTTGATTTTATGGATAGCCAGCTGAGTAGAGTAGAGTATATGGATCCTAAAAAAAAAATCGAAAGGAAGAATACCTGTTATTGTTCCTATTTTGGAAGCATGCCCATTTTATGGAGCGTCTTCAAAAATACTGAACGATCAATGGAAGTCATTAAAAATTATTTCAAAGGATTAAATCTAAGAATATTTTTAAGGAAATAGTAAAAGTAGTAAAAGGCTGAAAAAAGTTGGCTAAAGATATTAATATCTTCAAAGATCTCAGCGGTTATATGTGTATTTTGGCATCCTTACCTCATAGTAGTTCTACTGCTAAAAGGCTATTTTCCTCCATAAACGAAATAAAACAATAAATGCACGAAGGATCAACCATTTTTGAGCCGCCTTAGAATTATTAAGGTTTTACAGAAGCTTTAAATTCGTAGACCATAAATATGGTCCAATTGTGTAAAACAAGTTCAGTTTCGAAGATCCATTTTTTATTTTCATATAATTGGAAATTTTGTTAACTCTGTATGATTACGTTAGAATATTTTTTTGGTTTCTGGATTAGGGTTTTGAGTTCCGTACCCAAAGGGTTCCAACGGGACCCTAACTATGTCTGCGCTGTCCATCCGTCGGTTCCGTCCGTCTGTCTGTCTGTCTGACTGTCAGCGGGCTGTATCCAGGGGTGTGCTGGAGCCGGCTCGCACCGGCTCGCGCGAGCCGGTTGTTAAATTATTACGCGAATAAAAATTCAGATCGTTTTCATATTTTAGATAAATGGAAAATTAGGTTGCAAAGATTGTTCCCAAATAAAAAAACTTGGGTATTGAAAGCGAAAAACACGTACATGTTTCGAAAGAATGGATAGAAGGATTGATTGTTCCTAACGGATTAAAAAAAGAAAGCTTCTATTCGCAAAAAAATTAAAGAGCATTCCCTGTCTCATGCACATCTTAAAATTCAGGAGACCATTAGTAAATGCGATAAACAAATTTGCTTACAGTAGCTGACGTTCTAAATTCAGAAGCAATTAATACTACAATTAAAATTTTTAATACCATTTATAGTCTTGTAAGCGTCATCGTCCATTTTAGGATAAAGAGGCGCTTTAGAATTGCAAAAAAAAAATGGGATTGATGTTGGAAATTGTTTGCATTCCAGATTTATTGCCACACGAATAGCAATACATTGCAAACGAAATTAAAGTAACGGTATTTTAAAACATTATCAAATAAAATTCAATAATTTGTATAATAATCGATGAAGCATCGACGTTTTCTAGAAAAAGTACTCTAATCATATGTTACAATGTGAAATCGAATCTGCAGGTGAACCGGTAAGGTTATTTGCAGATTTAAAAGACGTGACATCTACAACGGCAGAGAATATTCTTAAGACGTTAATTGAGTGTTTGAAGGAATATGGTTTTAATAACGATTATTTAAAAAATAAATCTAATAGCATTCTGTTCAGATGGTGCATCGACCATGTTAGATAGGAAGTTTGGGGTAGCCACTAAATTGGTTGAAATATTTCCTAATTTAGTGGTGTGGCATTATTTAAACCACCATTTACAACTAGCACTAGATGATTCTATAAAAGAAATAAATCAGGTCAATCACTTTAAAATTTTCTTAGACAAAGTGTGTTCGATATATCATCAATCCAACAAGAACCAAACTGAATTGGAAACCAAAGAAATGAATATCGAAATAATTAAGATTGGTCACGTGTTAGATCCTCGGTGGGCAGTTTGCAGCTTAAGATCTGCTACTGTGTTCTGGCGAGCATATACTGCGCTATACACGCATTTTGCCTACTCTGTAACACATTCTAGAATAGAAGATTAGCAAATACAAATTTTATTAAAGATTTGGCATTGATGATAGACATATTAGAAGAACTTTCCATTCTATCAAATGCGCTGCCGATAAATTAATTAAACGTATAATAAGACCAATAGAATTGCGAAAAAATAATTTTGGAAACCATGAAAGACAAGTTGCAAGTTTAATTACTTAAAATGAGTTTAATTGTATACCATTTGAAAACAACAATAAATTTAAATCTATTCCAAGAGAAAAATTATTAGATAGTGTCACGCAAAATATAAAACTACGACTTTTATCTGCTACCCAATAAATTTGAACAAAGAACCTACGGATGATAACGATAAGTATAATAATTTTATAAAACTTTTCGAAATTTTAGATCCTTGCACGTGGTCAATAGATAAAATCGTTTCACCTTGGTTAGAAGGGGAAGAAAAAGGTTTAAAATCGAGGAAATTCTAAAATATAAAATTGATATTAACTAATTCCGTGATTCCGTTGATTCAAACTTAGAGTCTAAAAATATTCATGTGTCAAATATAATTTTAAAATCAAAAAAAAAAGAAAAAAGAATAGCAACCACCATCGCAATTAGTAGTGCAGATGCGGAAAGAGGTTTCGGTTTAATGAATATTATTACCACAAAATTGAGAACAAGTTTAACAGTGGATCATGTTGCTGATTTAATGACGATTAATTTATTGGGGAAGCCAATAGAGGATTATAATGCTACTCCATATGTAAAATCTTGGATAAACAATAATCATAAATTAGCAACCGAAACAAGAATTAGAAAAAGTGCCCAGAAATAGTTTTCGGATAATGAAGTAGACATATGGAGCTTATGTTAATTCTTATTAATTAAGTATACTAATGTTACTATCAAAATATTACTTACTTATGTTCATTATAATAAAAAAAAAAATTTTATACTTTTAATTTTGAATTTATCTTGTCTTTACTGTTTTTTTTAGCGAGCCGGTTGTTAAATTCTTGGTAGCACACCCCTGGCTGTATCTCATGAGCCGTAATAGTTAGACAGTTGAAATTGCCAAAGAGTGAGTAGTATTATAGCTGCGATAACAACAAATAATGAAAATAAAATAAAGTTAAAAATTAAAGGGGATCCCCATACAATAAACTTTTGTTTTTGTTCGATTTAAAAAGTACATATTGTTAAATCTATACGATGGTAGGGTTTTTACTGTTGTTTTTATTAAAAAAAAAAAAAACTCTAAAATGTAGCTCGCTTAGCTTTTTTTCTTTTCTACCACATTTTTACCCTTTCACCCAATCTTTTTAAATTGAATCTACCATCGGTTTTTCAAAAGAATTGGCAACGTTTGGCGGCGCGAATGAATCATTTTGCGACAATAAAAAATGTCAACTGACGAGTTGCCAAATATATTTTTCTCAAGTATCCACTTTGTCAAATGCTTTTTATTTTGTTTTTTTTTCCAAAATATCCTGGTACGTAATGCCTGTTTGCGATAGGTCTTTAGACCAAGTGTACTGTACCCGTTTTGTAATTGTAAGAATAGGGGAACATACAAATAGCAATTTCATACAAAAACGATCACTTTGGGCAATTTTGGGTCCGACGATCTACGGTTTGAATGAAATTTTCAGATTTTGTATGGATTACGAAAAAGGTCACCCATATATATTTCCCCCTACCACTCCCCCCCCCCCCCTCGGCGATTGAAGTTAGAAATTTCAGATAAAACTTGATTTTCAAAACATATCGTATTTCAATAATAGTCCAGTCAGTTGGGGTTTTTACCCTACAAAAGGTGGGGTAGCTCTGATTTTTATATATAATATTAAGTTCCGGGCCCCACTGGGGGTCTGTGCGGTACAAAAATTGGTTGCTTTTTCTTCAAAATAATTCCTGAATGGTTGGTCCTACGGCAAAAATGGCTTATACAAATTTGAAGAAGACTAAATTCCTTAAAATTTTCTAAAAAATACTTTTTTTGTAAGTCTGATGTATAACGAGTTACAGTGGCGGATCGCGCCGACCCCCTCCCCCGCAAGGGTGGAAACTTGGATTTTTCATCGGAGCTCGGATCTTAATAACATATATAAAAATCAGAACTACCCCACATTTTGTAGGGAATGGCTTTATTTAGTCCCAATTTACTGGATTATAAGCGAGCAATGAATTTTTGTGGTCCATCCTTGAAATTAATCAAGATACTTAATAGTATAAGGGAAGAGGGGGTGGGGGGCTAGAACAAAAGTTTCTTCCACACACCAAAGAACGCATATGAATTACAAAACTACAGCAGAATAACGAGTTAAAAATTAGGCACGCACACTAACAGCGTTTATTTAATCCGCTATTGCATATATTTTGGAAGCGTAACAAGCAGTTCCATTTGGAAATGCATTTTAAAGTAAAGGACACTAAAAACCTTTGAGATTCCATCGTTCCTTCAGATATTTGATTTTCGGATATATTTATTAAATCATCGTATTCGTTGAATTTAGAAAATTTAGTTTGAGTGTGAATTAAAAATGTATACTCGGTGAACAGGGGAATAAAACCACGGAATTGGTGACTTTAAACCAGCATTATTAATTTTACCACACTTTTTTATTAAATGCGTGTTCTCTCTTACTACGG
The DNA here is from genome assembly GCA_963924295.1 of Dioctria rufipes. Classification (NCBI taxonomy): domain Eukaryota; kingdom Metazoa; phylum Arthropoda; class Insecta; order Diptera; family Asilidae; genus Dioctria; species Dioctria rufipes. The sequence goes on from OZ002743.1 coordinate 50,797,157, forward strand.
GCAGAACAGCCATAATATTGTGCAATTAATCCACGAAGAGCATGATAACGTTATTGCAAGTACTTTCATATCACTGTTGAAATCTATTCAACAGCTCCCCTTATTTGGACCACGACATATTGTTTCTAACATATGATGTATCCATCAGCGCACGAACTCATCCTGTCACTATAAAATATCGTGATTACAATCCCCTTACTGTCCCCGCTCTTCTGTGTGATGTTTCATCCTTGCCGTGGAAAGCAATATACCACTGTACAAATATTGACGACCAAGTGGATATCTTAAATACCAACTTACATTATTTACTAAATAATCATGCTCCTTTGCATTCACGTCAAACTTACCCTAAATATCGTTGTCCTTGGTTCTCCACAGAAACAAAAATAAGCTTGTATCGAAAATATAAAAGATTCAAAACTGATACTGCAAAACAGATATATGCAAAAGTGTGGAGTCTAGTAACATCAAAAATTCCCTGCTCTAAGCGGCGCTATTATCATGAAAAGCTTGATCCTAATCTGTCTCCTAAATATTTCTCGGCTAATTTGCGCAAACTTCAGATGAAAGGAGACAAAGCAGTAGATGTCTGTAACTTCAATGCAGATGAGTTAAATGGATACTTCATCAATGCTAGTAATACATTATCGACAACCAGCGGATCTTCTGTAGATAATGTTGTGCCTCCAATGCTAAATGGTGACGACTTTAGTTTCAGAAATGTCGACCAAGATGAAGTACAAAGAGCCATATCCAAAATAAGATGTGATGCGACTGGTCCCGATAATCTCTCTCCCCACTTCATGAAGCTCTTGCTCCTGATCATATTGCCTTTCGTAACCCATACTTTCAACACCAGCCTTACATCTGGGTTTTTTTTTCCAACTTGCTGTTGTAAAAAAGAACTCTCCAGAATTACCTTCAGACTTCCATCCTATCAGTCTTCTCTGCTTTTTATCAAAGGCTCTGGAAAAGCTTATGACATCACAAATTCTTGATCATTTTGAAACTTTATGTTTCCTGTCATGCTGGTAATCAGATTTTTGTCGTGGACATAGCTGCGAGACAGCTTTGTTAAAGGTGACTACACATCTTCGATTTGCACTTGATAAAGGTGAAATTGGTTAACTGTCCTTGTTGGACTTCTCGAATGCTTTTGACAATGTGAATCATTCTAAATTACTAGCAAAGCTTTTTTCTTTGTATAACTTTTCTTCGTCAGCCATTGCAAGTATAAAAAGTAACAAGTTTTCTGTCTAATAGGCTCCAACAAGTAAAACTAAACAATGATTATTCTAAACTTTTACCAGTGGAGTCCCACAAGGCTCAATTCTGGGACCATTGCTATTTAGTTTATATATAAATTATCTTCCTAGTGTTGTTAAAGACTTAAAAGTACACCTGTCAAATATACCTTGATAGACAAATTGGTTTGATCGAAGATGGGGTGCAACGCATGAATGACGATCTTCAATGAATTAACTCATGGCCAATCGTAAATAATCTGGCACTCAATGCCACTAAATCTTGCTGCATGTTGCAATATAGAAATGACATTGATGTAACTGATGTACCTTCGATAACTCTAAACGGTTCTCCGTTGCCGTACATGAGAACAGTCAGGAACCACTGTGTCATCAAGGGTATTATCAGCAAAGCTTATGGCTGTCTTCGACAGTTATGGTTAACTGCAGCGGTATTATCCATAGAAACCAGATTTAAGCATATAAAAACCTTAGTTATTCCACATTTTAGTTATGGTAGTCTAATGTTTCCGTCACTGGACTCTGTCTGCAGTCGTAAACTTGACGTAGCCTATAATGATTGTCTACGTTTCATCTATGGATTGCGACGTTTTGAACACTTCAGTCCGTATCAGCACAAAATATTTGGATGTTCCATTAAAACTTATGGCACATACAAGAGTTTATTTAATGTTCATGCATAAAATTATATATACTAAAGAACCTAGGTATCTTTATGAATTTTAAATAATAATTGAGTAGGATGGTAAAAATCTTGAACCAATTAAAGATGATAATTGAAAACAATTTTTTTTTTAATATTATTAAGCCAAGCTCAGGGGATACACTATGATGCAAAGCACAGCATGGCAAGCAAAAGATAGGGAAAGAATTAGGGGATATGTGGAAAGTGACTGAGGTGCCGATGTATGTCGCCCTTAAACTTCCGCAGATTGTATGCCGGGGAAAAAACAGAAGATGGTAAGCTGTTCCACATTCGCACTGTTCGGGACAAAAAGCATCACGGAATTTTACTGTACGGCCGAAAGTAATTTGAAGGGTTAAAGGATGTGCGCATTTTGCAGCGCGAGTATTGAGTGCAGGAATCATTCTACAAGGGATTAGACTAGATATTTCATCAGAACATTGACCATGCATATAACGATAAAGGAGCGAAAGGCATCCAACATTGCGGCGGTGCTCGAGTGAGTCGATATGACAAGTTATTACCAAATCGCCAACGACCTTGAAGGCTCTCTTTTGGACAATATCCAATGAAGCTAGGGCTGTGCGACCAGCCCCGGCCCATATATGGGAGTTGTATTCCATTCTAAGTCTAATGTAGGACTTGTAGAGAAGCGCTAGATTTGACGGGCTGAAATATTTCTTACACCTTTTCAGAAATCCAAGACATTTCGATGCTTCTTTGGCAACAGAGAAGATGTGATCTGTCCAGTTTAACTTACTGGAAATATTAATATTAGTGTTCGATTTCAACATCTTAAATACCAATTATTATTTGATCTGAATTAGAAGGGTCATAATTGAAGCAATTTATTTAAGTTATATGATGAAGTTATTGATCTTTTTAATGCTCCTCCAATTCTCAGGGAATGCAGCTCCCACGTATGCTTAAAATGCTCTGCAGTCGTAGCTGAGAGGTTATTTTCTAATCTGAAATTTATAAAATCTTTGCAGCAACTGATCAACCTGGCTTTATTTATCATTGAAATTGAATTCTTCAATGTAATAAATGAAATTTTCTGATAGCAAATCTAATTCTGGGAACCGGAACTAAGTAAATATAGCTGATTTATATTTAATTTGTATATTTATTTCATGTTTTATCAATTTTTACATATTTCAAATATATTACTTATATTTCCTCATCTTATTTTTCTTTTTATATTTCTCAGTACCTACAAGTACTTGAGCTTTATACTCTAGACAAACTGTCTCCATAATGACTTAATTTTTAATAAAATGGAGTAAAATAGACAGACTGCCTCCATAATGACTTAGTTCTTGAGAAAATGTAGTGAAATGTGCAGTGTATGCGAGTATTTCCATAATTTCAATTCAATTTCAAATATACCAAATTTTACACCATATTAGATGAGTGAAATTGCAGGAAAAGTGTCATCTATTGTCATTAAAATGAACTGAATCTGTCAGAAAGTGGAAATATTTTCCAATAATTTCAGTAATGACAGCCATCAGCTAATCATGCATGAAATTCCTTTTTTAACTTTTTTTCTCTTTTTAGTCTCTTTCAACAACAAAAGAAAATGTCTTGTGTGTAAATGCTTTGCAACTACCGCAAATACCCGAAAATTTTCTTGATAACATTTAATTAAATTATCGAACTAGTGAGAAACTGTCAATGACATTTCAAATTAACTAATTATGGTTCACAGTCTGAAATGAATAATTTAAAATTACGTTATTATGGAGATAGTCTGTCTGATAGGGATTAAGGGCATGCAAACATTAGCAAATCACTTCATACCACTGCCTTATGCAGATCTTTCAGTGCCACCTTACTATATAAGATTGTTTAAGTGTTCCTGTAAGTCATCATGGTAGACATAAATGAACTCAACCATAGATCATCAAAGATAGAGCAATCAGACAACTTAGACGGAAGAGATTATGAATACAACATTTATCGCTTTAGGAAGAGTTAAGGCTCCATGAAGCTCAGATATATTTGCATGTGTGGTCTTAGTTGGACTAAGAGGTAATTATACTATATTGCTATACAGAAGACCTCTTGAAACAATATCTACTTTAATACTAGTAGCGGAATTAGAAAATGGCTGGTTTAATTATTTGAACAAATATATTTGGGCGGACTTCAAAAGCACCCTATTTAAGAGGTGATCGTAACCTTGAAAACGTAAAAGAAATCTTGCTTCCCTATAAGAAGTTTGTTTGTACTTCTCTGAAGCCAAGCTTCTAAGAATCTTTCCAGCTGATTTGCCTGCAAAAATTTAACACTTTTTTTTATTGCAATAAATAAATGTAACACAGATTCTCATACAAAATTCGAAATTAAAATAATTTCGAGTTGGCGATCCTCTACAGAGCTATAAACATATCTTTCCTAGCGACCCCACTAAGCTTAAAATGCGAAGGAATTATTTTATTTGAAAATTGTATTTTTGGATGGAAAAGCTTTCTTCCCATTTAAACGACACAATAGATGGCTTTTCTACATCCTAAGAACTTCTTCTTTTGCAAACTCTCCAATTTTCATTTCATAATGCTTTCTTCTTAAAAAAAAAAATTCAATCCAAGAATTGCTTTCTTTGCGCTACTTTTGATGTGGTGAGCGTGTATTATTTACGTGAATTCAGATTTTCTTCCGATTTCAATGAGTTCTTTTTTTTTATTTAGGAAGGAGACCTACCAAAACCGTAGGTAAACAATGATATTGCCTCTCAAAAGATGAGAGTTTTAATGACGAAGTATGCAAAGTAAATCATAAAGCGTCCTCCTCCTCCTCCTCCTGCTGCTCCTATAACTTTCCCCGGGTAAGTACGCAATTTTCTTTCATCAGTTGTTCCGCTCTAATGAAAAATGCCGTGTCCCGGATAAGGTAGAGAGCGAGAAATTTTTGTCTTGCACGCTGCTATACCGATGTCACCGAACGTTTCCATTGTACCCGAGCACAATCATGCAAGAAGGATAATATACATTAGGCATTACCTTTGACATTGCAGCGATACACTTTGATCTCTTTATTTCACCCCATTCCCTATTAGGGTAGTGTATACCTATGATGAAGTCTATAGAGTTGTTATTTTCATGGTCTGATGCGGCATTGTGGTGGCTTGAAAGGATCCGGATTTGTATTCATAAAATCGCGACTAATCACCGCTAAAGCTCCTCCGACTTCTACAGAAAATTGATGTTGTATGCGCATTGGCACCCATCGCATTTGGATAAGTACAGAAAATGTAGAAATTCACGATTACCCAAAGCCAGACGGGAATATAGCATGAAGTTGCATGCTATCCTATTGCTTGAAGTCGGTCTATACCTGCCCGGTGACAAATTGCCTTTATGTCTGGTGACATTGCGAAAGTCATATTATCCTTCACTCCTTTTTGACCCAGGTCACTACCCAACTTGTCCTTTTTCAGGTAAAGCCAAGTGTAAATATTTAATGACTTCACTGGGCAGCCAAGCCACTTCAGTCCCTGGCTCTGAAAGCATTTCCTTTTCCTTTAACACTTGCCACAGTATCATTAGTGGTTTCATGACCATTTCCATAAATTATTCGACGCAGGTATGAGTTATTGTTTTCAAACACTTTTCGTTTTTATCGTCGGAGACAGGTAATGACTTGCTAGTGGTAGCGGTTCGACGATGGTGGGGCTATAAATTTCTTTAAAATTACTGCTTCCGATGGAAAATCGCAAATAATGATGCCGTCTTTAGTGGAATTTCAATTACTTAGAATACAAACATATACTAATGTCCTTTTTATGGCACTGGATTAGAGCACTAAGGATTGCAGTTAATCAACAAAATGGACAAAGGAAAGTGCAGTATTTTTCCATGATATTGATTGTGCGATTAAAGAAAGTAAAAAAACAAATACTGGAATAAATGGCAGAGATTTAACTTCGGTTTTACTAGATCGTAAAGGGTTTTTTTCTAATGAGACTGGGATTTATTATGCGGTTTTTCTCCCCTTTCAAACATAGATTTATAAGGCTGTAAAAAAAATTTCACAAATCTGATTATTGCTGTTACTACTTAATTTTTTAAGTTCATTATACAGGGTATTCAGTAAGTCATGCACTACACTTAAGGATTTGATAACTGTTAGTAAGAGTTTATGCATAAAAATATATTGTGAAAGGGGAGATAAGATGTATGATTAGGCGGCAGGCGGTTGATATTTTTGAGTATAGTGAGAGTGATTAGCACACTATTATTTTTTTTTTTTGTTAACCCTTATATGACCCAGTAGGGTACCCGGTATGTTTATATTTCTTTTCACATCGCTCTTAGAAACCCTGAGATCTCCTAAAAAGCGCTTCCAAATTTTTTCGAATATATATTATACAAATCGACCTCTTGAAATACAGTTTTTTTGTCATTTCTGAAAACTATACTTCTATCACCCAACTGAGGTACCCGGTACCTTATGACTATCTCCATACTTTAAAATTATTAATAACAAATTTATTTATTTAAATAATGTCTAATACCATGAAATTTAATTGATTGGTCTGTCTAATGTGGCACTATCGCTGCAGTCAACACTGGTAGTAGGCTTGTAAAAAGCTGATTGCATATTGCTTTTTTACGTATAGTGCAGCATTTCCTAGTGTTGCGGCGCCTGTTGTCATCTACAAGGCATCAATGATACTTGTATACTTAGTCCCTACATGATGCGTCCTTAGTTCAACTCGGTGATGGCTTTGACACTGTCAGAGTTGGTGTAACTTTAATCCTCTTTCCTAGGACTATTCTTACCGCAGTTCGTACATAATAATGAGAGATTACTTTTTAAATTTGCTCTCAAGTCGTTGAAGAATAGGCGATGGCGTTCTGTTCGTTGCGTCAAGGTGAAAAAATATATTATAATATTAGCATGGGGCCAATTGCCTTAGCTTGGAGCCAAAAAGCATCACAATAAGACATGGCGAGTCCTAAGGTGAGACTAATAATACGACGAAACAAATTTTTAAATTCCGATTTTGTTACTTGATATGAGACTAATGATTTTTGGTCGCTTATAAGGAATCAGTACGAAGACCTATCATGAAATTTTCAACCACCCTATTTTCTTTTCTTCTTTTCCAATGTTGAAAATTAAATTTTCTTCATGATACACATACATGGGAAATATAATAGGGATTAAAGAATTGAAATTAAAAATCAACTTTATTGGAATAAATTCCCGAAAATTTATTTCCATATAAATCAATTAATTCATCATGAAATTAGAAGAGGAACATTTAAGAAACCAGAAGCAAAAGAATTTATACGTCGTTGTCTTCGAAATGCTGAAAATATGTACCGAACATCAATCGCAATGATAATTGATAATGCTCCTTGTCATGCTGCCATTGAAGAAGTTTTCCAAGAAGATGAATTTCTTAATAATTACCTACTAGGACTCGCACCATATAGCCCAATTTGAAATGCAATTAAATATGTTTGGTCAAACCTAAAATCTGGAGTCAAAAGCGATTTAACTATTCAAATGCCGCAAATCCTAGCTGGTGAAGGCAGATCAAATTTGACGCCGGCCGAGTTCCGTCTACTACGGCTAGAAAATATAATTCACGCAAATATAACGACGATGATTACTGTTCCTAATTGGAACCGACATGTCGCTCATATTCAAAGATTTATACCGAACGCGATAAATATGAATTATTACTTTTTAATTAATACAGTAATTCGGAACTGTAATCATCTTCGATATATTTTCGCGAATTATATTTTCTAACCGAGTTGCGTGTAGTATGGCGCTAGAAAATATAACGGAATTATCAATTTTTAATTAATTAAGATATTTTTAATAAATCCATTTTAAATTAACTGTAATAAATTATTTATTTTTTAGTCCCAATTTGAAATTGTTTAGACCCAATTTGAAGTTGAAAAGGTGTAGGTCATTGACTTTTCCACTGTAATACCTTATAAGAGTTGTTACGCCAAATAATGATTTGAATCCTCGTTTCTTCCAACTTCCATCACCAGATACTTTTAAAGTAAGAAGAAGTCTCTCGTGTTTATCATTTTCTTTTTTTTTCTTTTTCTACAACTTTCATACAACAGTGTATGTTATAAGTGTCTTCATATAAATCAGTGCTGATGTCTATATAATTGCGAAATAAATTTAATCCTTCTCGACCAACCCCCAAAAGTCGCTTGACAAACACAATCCTATGATTTATTTCCAATTCATTATTTATGAAACGACCTGTTGGGATTTGTTTCGATCCGCACTTGCAGTTGACAATGAGCTTGAACCCGAAGCCATAAAGCGATAAAGCTGTGAAGACGGTGAAAAATTCAATGATTCGATAATAATGAAGGGCTAACAACGACATTTTCATATATGGCATTTGAAAGTTTTTTTGCACTGCTACTTTCTTGATTTTCACCACATTTGCTTGATTCACTATTAGAACGATGATTTCCGTGTAAAGATCTTCTACGTGCTCTTCTACTGCGAACAAAAACATCACGATCTCTTTTCGGATACGCAGAGATTTTGTCTGGAAACCTGAAACGCACGCTACGAAGGTCGGTTCTAAACTAATTTCAAAACTGACACTTTGTTACAAGGACACTAATACTTCTATAAATGTCCGTCCAAGGTTTCTATTGTAAAAACAAATAAAAGAACATGTTCCAATGTTCTCCCTTCTTCTCCCTGCCTTCTCCCACTCATATCCATTTCAGGAAGTACATTAATGACTGTCTGCTCCAGCCACGCGGTCCGAAACTTGAACTAGGGACGCTCACTTAAACGCTTATAACTTTTGAACGCATTGGAATTTTGACTTGAAATTTTAGGGTATATTTTTGAATAGTTTTACGAAGAAAAAAATGATTTTTTTAAGCGTCTACATCTATTTCCCCCCCTAAGTAAAATTACTTTCTTCATATGTAAAAACGATTGCTCCGTTGTATGTATGTATACTAAATATTAGAGAAGCATAATAAAAAAAAAATTCCATTTTCACAATATAGAGCGTTAGCGTCGAAAAAATAATTTGTGTCACTAGATGGGGCGATTACGACTAGAATTTTCGAAATTTGCATATTTTGTTATAGGCAAATTTATACAAAAATTGGGTGAGAGAACTCTATTTCCCATCTTCAGCCTAGAATTCTTTGAATTGGATTAGAACTAACAATGTTGACTGAATTCTCATCTCTTCAATTTTAGATAGACTAACTGCGGTGGTTTCAGTTGTTTATTGATACAAAGTATTAGATATAAAGTTTCACCCAAAAATTCGCTGTTTTTGAGTAACAAGTAACTTACAGGATAAACTCTAGCTGTCTTAAATCCCATAGATCCACTGGAGTTGTTGATTAAATATTTACATAGCTTCCCTCTGATAAAATCAACTTGACTAATAAATGAAATATTTTAAAAATATTTTGTATCCTCTACCTTTATGTATAACCAAACCATATAGGAAATGTTTCTTTCTTAAAAGCCTTTTATCTATCTTGGAAAACATACAAATTCATTCATTCAAAATAAAAAAAAAAACATTCCAAGGAAGGCTTTTACACACACAAAAAAAAAATATCGTTAAATACCAATCTTATTCGAATTAGTATCTTCTTTGATAAGCTCCCGTTCTGTTGAGACTGTTTTAATAATCCAATAACAGGAATACAAAGCAGAAAAATGTTATTTCACCAAGAAGCACACAAATCTTTGTACTGGGTTAAGAATACATGCTGCTCCTTGTCTCGTCGAAACACATCCTGAATGGTATCCTGGAAGAGCACATTAGGACGACGAAATTATTTTTTATTCATGCATTAAATTTGGTTTTGCAGGGAGAAGCCCTTTCAATAATCAAATTACTTTCGACGACTGCTTTCATCCGGTCGACATCTGCGGGTGTTCTCATATTTGTCAAATCGAAGGTAATTTGCCTGTCAGGGGGACCGGGACGTAAAGGTATCTGAAATGTTTTCAGGGCATCCTCTATACCCGACCCACTGCAATTGTTTGTGTATCTTAAAAGAACATAAACGAATTTTTATATCTAATAATGTGAGCTGGAGAACGGTAATTCCGATTCGTTTTATGGTTCTTGGCATTAGCCCTGGGTTTATAGCGTTCGCATTACGAACGTTAATTATGTATGGCTTATCTTGGTGGTATTAATTCTCTTCGTTGGGGGTTGTATGCCACCCTGTGCACAAAAGTTGTCATCGTATACCAAAGTTAATTCTTTTACGTTTTATCGGGAACGACGATAGTGCTGCACTGTACAGAGAAAAGCCATCCACTTTTCAAGGAAATGGAAATTTGCCAAGGAGATTTTGTGAATGCTTTGAATTTTTCCTTAGCTATGAAGGTAATAAACAAAGAATTTAAGAAGGACTTTTGGTTTAGATAATCTTAAGAGTATTATTTTTGGAAATATAAGTATCCACTTCCGAAGATTTGTCCACAAATTGTAATTACGATTAGAGATTTCGCTAGTTTATTTGATTGCAATTTTCGAAATTTGATTGCAATTGCAGACGGCAGACATAGCTAAACTAAGTAACTAGAAGAGGAAAAATTTGTGCGAAATATAAAATAAAATGTATTAAAGAAATTTGAGATGTTTGTTATGTTGAGACTGCTTTAGAAAATTTCTACTTCTTGAAATTAGCTTAGAAAATATGTTTTTCAAAAATTGTCTTTGCATACATCTCGAGGTAAGGCATATTTTGAATTTCCTTGTTTTTTTTTATTTTTTTTATTTTGCTTGAAGAGCGGAAGGAATCAAAATTCAATTTTTAAAGACAACAAAAAATGTATTTAGCATCTTTGTGGAATAAAGACATCGTTATGAATCATGCAATTATAGTTATTTTGATAAAATGTTGTAGTGGTTGGGGTTTGTAATTGTAAGGCTTAAAATATTGTCTTGGTCCTCTAACAGCGAATTGGAATGATTTTGAAATAGCTTTAAGATAAATATTATTTATATGAGCTGAAGGAGATATATACCTTATAGAAAAAGCCATTTACATATAATACCTTCCGGCCTGACCTCCCCCTCCACCACCCATCTCCCACTACTAGTATTTGGTTATATAGGGTGGTATTACAGTATCGGCGTAAACGCTTTTAGCATTTGATGAAATGACTAAAAATTTCAGACACATAATGTAAAAAGGGGCTAAATCAAAACCGTTACATTATTTGCCTACTTTCCATGAAGTGTCTAGACTTTTCGTGAAATGCTGAGTTACGTCAAATGTCTACGACATATATACTCCTGCTTACTACTTTATGGCATTACAGCTTGTGCGATTATGGGCTTTCCAGCTGACTGACTACATTTTCATTTATTACATTTTGTTTTTTTTTTTAATTTTATTCTATAAGCATTCTTCTCCGCCAAGTGATTCAATAATATTTTCACACTTACGATGGGATTCATTTAAGTGATAGATAGTTTTCTGGGATTTCAATTGCGCTTTATCTTTCTGATCGAATGAATTTTTTACGTCCTTTAAATAAAGAGATTCTATTTCGAAATGGATTTTGGTTCTTTGGTATGCATATTGTGCCCCTAGTATCGTAAGATCACAGCTGCACTACCAATTCTTGTAATCATGCGCCTCTGCTACTCCATCAGTGGTGTCGTGTGCAAGCAGAGCTATACAAACAATAACCGGAGTGATTTTGATCGTCGTTTTGCATTTGGCATCGCTTGGGGTAAATTGGCTTTTGGCTTGTTAAGAGCTAACATTTATATCGGGTATCGACTGGTATACTAATTACTATTAACCATTAATTTCTGGTCTCGACGGAAATTAAAATATTTTACTCCGGGTCTCGACTGAAGATAAGATAACACTTTAAACCGGGTGCTGACTGACTTGAAGAATATTATCTCGGGTCTTGACTGAGATAATATTGCTAACATTTACACTTTATTTGTGGTTCCGACGGAAAAAGAATTCTTGTAACCAATGTCTAGAACAAAGGGTCTTAACATTTGCTTAAAGCCCGTTCCTCAAATGGAAACTTTAGATCGGTGAATACCAGCCACTTGTAACATTTCATTCTTTATTCATATATTCATTTTATTATATATTTACTCATATATATATCTTCATATTATATACTTTGTGTTCAGTCCACACATAAAATGCCTCGCCTCCTAAAACTTCCTCCATTATATTTCACCTGAAAATTAACAAAAAACTCTCATAAATAACTAATAAAATTAATAAATATTGTAAACTTACCATTATTTCTACCTACTGCTGGATGATCACAAGTTGACATGTCAAAATGTCAACACATCACACCAGATGCTCTCGCCTTCGCCGCAGACAGAGTTCAGTTTAATGATCTCATATGACGTCACTGCGTTGCCAAGGCAACCTATCATGAAGCCGAAACGTAGCGGTTCGCGGCGGCTATAAAAAGGCGACGAGCTGCAGCAGAGTCACCCATTCCTAATTCAGAATTTGATCTGAACACATCAGAATTTACTCTGATTTTCCTAATTATCCAAACCAAATTTTGCTTCCATCTAAGTAGGAATTTACTCCTACTGCAGAAATTTAATTCTGCTAATTCTATCCCACACCTAAGTAGGAATTTACCCCTACTGCAGAAATTTAATTCTGCTAATTCCATCCCACACCTAAGTAGGAATTTACTCCTACTGCAGAAATTCAATTCTGCAAATTCTATCCCACACTTAAGTAGGAATTTACTCCTACTACAGAAATTTAATTCTGCTAATTCCATCCCACACCTAAGTAGGAACTTACTCCTACTGCAGAAATTTACTTCTGCATTAATTCCCACACCTGACTAGGAATCTACTCCTAATGCAGAAATCTACTTCTGCTTTATTCAATCGTTTATTTAGGTAGGAATTTGCTCCTGCTGCAGAAACATACTTCTGCCACATTATCTATTTCTATTACTACTATAGTGCTTAGCCGTACAGGACAAGAACTTCTACTTTATTAATAGTTTTCTTCAAGAAAGAATTTTTTGGGATTCTCCGGTATATAGCAAAAGCTAAAAAATGTTCTAATTTGTTATTTCATCACACAACCCATTAATTTTTGGTGGCAAGTTTCAAGTCCTGGTTTGACTAATCAACAGGTCCCAAATAGCGAAATTGGGTGATTAGGAAAACAAATGAAAAAATGAAAAAAGAAGAAAGAAATGAAAAGTTTAAGAAAAATAGAAAAAAACAATTTCTTCCATTTATTAAAAAAATTTAAAAAATTTTAAAGAAACAGATTCATTCGAAGCGAATCGAACCCGTATACGCCACGCAGTGGGCTGAAAAATGAAGAAGAAAAAGGAAGAAGAAGAAGCGTTTCGTGTCAGCAGAAAACCTTCCACTCATCGGTGCAGCTTGGTTTTCTGCCTGCTGCAGACGCTTGAAAATAGATCAAACCGATCTCTTCTCATATAAACTCAGAATAAATTCTGGGTGTGAATTATATGAGGAAAAAACACTCCTCCTTATTTATTAATAGTGGATTTTCTCTCCCTTTTTCAGAAATGAAGGGAACAGACCTCAGCGGCAACATTTATTATTTTCTGTATTGAATTTTTGTATGAACTCACTGAATTCTTTGAATTATCATAGTAGACTAGGTTAATTTTAAGTGTTGAATTATTTTTCATAGGTTAAGTTTTTAAAAATGAATTTGTGATAATAGTTTTTAGGCAACATATTTGAATAAAAAATTTTATGTTTGAATTTATAAAGTTGAGTTATCCTTTAAACCGGCACCCCCCTTCGCTTGAGCACAGATCTCACACTTTGTGTGCATCTCTGCCAAATATAATAATCTAACTTTATTCTATAATTATTTATATCACTTTCTTGACGATCTTATATTGCAACTTTCTGCCAATAAGTGTTTTTCAGTATAATCCGTAAATCTCAGACCCAAAATTCATATATTGAGTTTTATCCCAATAGAACTATTCTTGAAAATCATAAATTACAAAATTTGTCTTGATAAGTGTATTTTGTAGCACGCTTGAATCGTTGACCTTATAACTGTTATACAGAATCTGGTATTAATAGGGGGAAATTCTAAAAAAATAAGTGTAACAGTTCCTTGAAAGTTAAAAGGCAGTGCGTAGTGTTTGTTTTGATAAAAGAGTCGACCACTGATCTTGATCCAAATTTATCAGTGAATTCATTTCAGTTTCTTTAAATTCAAATTTGCGTGTACGTTCCAACAACGGACAGTACAATATCTTTCTTAATTTGTGTATAACGTTTTAGAAGCTACCTGTTTTCTGTACTTACCCAGTTTTTTTTCGAGTTTTGAAATAAAAATATGATTCGTCATTACAGTAAAAATTATTAAAGTGCTTTTGAACCTATCCTTTATATGATAGAATAATTATCATGGCCGCAAGCAGCTACTAGTTTCAATGTTTCCTAACCAAAAAATATTTGGGCGACACTCGGACAAAACTGGGAAATAGTACTATTAGGATATATTACTTACGGCCAACCAAAACATGTTACGTCATTTTACTCAAATAAGCTATTATTAACTTGGGGTGATCACGCTCCCATCAATAGTGGTATGTGTGCCGTGAAAAGCGGCATAGAAATTAGCAAATTCTTCGTCATCTAATTAGTGACGCAAATACCATAATACCCGAAATAATTGCCCATTTAAGCTTATTTCGTTATGCCGAAGTAAATGTAAAGAAGTTGAACATCTACCAGCAATCAGGATAGACCATCGCTTAGAAACAAATTGCAGCTTGCAATTATAAAAATTGAATCGGCAATGGAAATGTATCCAACCGATGAACTGATATCATCCAAAGAAATAAAATTCAAATTGACAAAACCCTTCCTCCCAGGTCTCTGTGAACGAGAAGAAAAGTATTGAAATTGTTAATTGCACTTTTCGAAATTCCCAAGTCTGAGGGCATGGTACTATCTCGGGTTACAAACTCATATTTTGATCAAATATTTGCTCCATTGGGTCACGCGAAATTCACAGATCATGATTTAGCAAATTACCTTTTAGGGTTAAAAATTTTATTCGAGTTTTCACAGGCGCAAAAAGTGTATGGATCAGGAAAGTTCATCAAGAGCTCTTTAGGACTAAGCAAATTCAGTTTATCATTGCTAAGGATATCTCTGGGAAAATAATGACATAATGTTGCGTAGTTTTTGAAATATCACGAGCAGTAGAATTTCAGTGCGAAGAGGTTTCGAAGGTACGTAGTGAAATTTTGTATGGGAAAAAATTAAATGAACCAGTAAAGTTATTTCCCAGATTATTACACAGTTAAGAAGTCTCTTAGCAACAAGGCAATGCCCTCCGCCACCACCTCTAAACGCGTCGAAAACATTTGAAAACTCGTTTGAAAATAGCCGAATAGTACAAACACGATCGGATAAAATGATTACTCACATATTTGAAGCCAATTGAAATTCGAAAGTATTTACATATAATATTGAATCGCTTATGGAATCGCCTAAACTTTCGGAGGAATTTAATTTTTCAGTTCGACAACGTTGCAACTTCTGATCCCACAGAGTTATTTAAATACAAAATTAAATTGCTCAAGTCGAAGATAAATCTAATGAAAAAGCTGGACGATATCAGTTCAGCGGTAAACTAATCCAACACAAGAAGGGTTGGTATTTTTTATTGTATTCTTAAGTAAAGTAAAGTAAAGACTTTTTTGTTTCATGAAAAGCAGAAAACCGTGATTTTCGGATGAAATTATATGCGAATGACAAGCTCACAAATGAGCTCTTAAGAGGAAAGCAGATGATGGATAGAACAACTAAGATTTCTTAGTGTTAAGACAGAACAAATAAAAGGTAAAAGGACAATTTTGATTCAAATAGCGTATATAGAGCCAACTATGGGCATGCATTTAGATCTGCAGTGATTATCCAAATGATTTGAACGAGCTCTCTTTAAGTATGTAGGGAGCAAGTGATCAGGCTCCTTTTATTTAAGAAGCTAATCCTTTTTATTTTCTATTTTAACACTAAGATATATTGATCCTACAAAAATCCGTACAGCGTAGAAGGTTTTTCTACATATTGTAAGCAGAGCTCCAACGAGTTGCAACGTCCAATGTCGGTTTCTCTGAATCCGATTCAAAGCATACCTAAATAAGAATAAATAATATATATATATATGTATGTATAGTGGAGTTTGAGGTAAAAGGAGTAATCACAACTAGTAAAATTCAAAACATACCTGTACGTTGGTGTTCTCAAAACTTTACCAATTTTCCGTACTTCGTCTAGAGGATCTTGGTAGTGACCAGATGTGAAATCTTTAACAGTTAATTGTATAGCAATATGTGCTGCACACTTTACGAAGATAATCTTGCCCAAAGATATTCTTGACAATGCATCATCACATCTACTATCAATATGTTCATTATAATTGTCATTGTCATTACTATCACTGCAATCGCCACATAAAGAAATTAATTCTACCAATTTAACAATATTTCTACCATTGTCGATTGTAATCGAGTAAAATTGTTTTTTGTATATTTCAAAGTCTTCTGAAGTGTTTTCAATAATCAATTTTATATTTTCAGCAGTGCGTCTTTCTTCAAATTCTACTACAGCTAAAGTATATATAAAAATTTGCTTTTGTACTATAAATTGTATGTTTATACCTATTACAGCACGATCATGACGACTGGCGCTACTCGTACCTACTTTTAGTGAAATTAATCTGTCCTTAACTAGAGCTCTTAATTTTTGTTTTGAGAGATTATACTGTCCATCCACATATTTTTAGAAGTAATTTGAGGAGTTTTCTACCCTCTAAAAATTTGTTCAGTTGACTATCAAAAATTGAAAATTGGACCCATTGCAGTGTTTCTAAACCGACACAAGCACTTGCATCCTACACGATCATCTACTTGCACATTTCAATAGAAAATTTAAGTTTTTTAAACAATTCCTTTTGGATGGCTTCAACACGGTTCACTAACGACAATTTTGTTATTTCCTCTTGATATCTTTCATTTTGACTTTTTTGCAAATATCTTTTAAGATTTGTAATAAAATTTCCTCGAAAGGTATAATTACATATCACACAAATAACTTTTTCTTCTTCTACCTTATAAAGTTCACGCACAACTTTAATTCCTTTTCTACCCATTTCACTACCGAAAATAAATATAATCAGTAAATTGCAAAATAGCGGAATCAATGCAATGCTCACATGATAATTATCACTACAGATAAAGTTGAAACGCCACAGAGTTCTGATACAGCCTGAATATCACTCAGCGATAATTAATTTTTTTTTTTTACGTTAGATGGTTCTCATTCAATTTATTTTATTATTTTATTAAGAACAAAAAACAAACCTTACCGTTACAGCAAGTACGTAACTAGCTCTTGTAAATTCTGCAATATCTATTGTTATTCATTTGCCCGAGCGATAATGATTCACGTTTTGCATGTATTATAAGAAATGTTATCAATGAATTGGCAAAAAATATTGTAATTAAAATACAAGTGGAGAGCGAATCAGTGCCAAATCCGAAATTCGGTTATGACACAATTTATTTTCATTATTTCTGAGTGCAAATTTAAATTACAGAAAGTGGATATACCCGAGAAAATTTGGGTTGCATTGCAATTAAGAATTTCGCATTTTCATAACCATTAATTGTTCCACATTGTACAGAATAAGTGGTTTGCAGAACAGTTGGAATTTCTGCTTTAAATTAATTCAGCAACGACTAGCAATATTCGAATTTTCGCAGAAATGTATTTATTTGCCATCTTTGCTGCGGTACGGGAACACAAAGAATTTTTGGATAGCGTTCCCGTTGAATAACGGAGATATAAGTTTGTATGATTCGCAGGAGATTTCCAGCAGCGCCTGCTAAATATTGAGGTCTTGAAAAAGTTGTTAACCAACTACGTCAAACAAAATATCATTTTTTCTGGACTTAAAAATTGAATAAAAATAATTATTCAACATGTGAACAATTGTTATGAAAGTGGGCTCATTTAATAGAACTTTTAAAAAGTTATCAGGATTACGAAACAAATGATGAAGACGAGATTGTAAAATTAAGAAGGTAAGCATATTGCTTACTTAGTTTTGAAAAATGACTGGAAGCAAAAGTGTAATTGTTTTTTTATAGTTAGTACTTACTATTTCTTATTAAACGAAGAATAGGAAGAAGGAGAACAAGGCAGACGAAATTGCTCATGCAGCTAAATTTAATTTCTTGCGTGAATGGCGTAAAATTTAAATGATTATTAGTGATTTAGAAAGTAAAACTCAAAATAATTATTTATTTTTTCCCGGACGGTCAATGATGAAGAAAGAAGAATTTTTAAGTACTTTTATTTTTAACGATTCCAAATCTAAGAGGAAAAAACAACCGCCTCGTTCGGGGTTTGAAACCGGGACGAGGCGGTTGTTTTTCCTCTTGTATTTATGAATTTGATTTAGAATCGTTAAAAATAAAAGTCCTTAAAAATTCTCCATCAAAATAATTATTATAAGTCGACTTTTTTTTTCTAATAATTAAATTTTCGAATTATGCCATATAATGAAAGTAGATGTAAGATTATGTCATGTACACATAATTCATTCCAAATCGATTTTTCACATCCCTTGTTAAATGATTTTTTCACACAAGTCCTTGGAATAAATACTTCCTGATTTGATTTGAATTTCTTTCAAAAAAACAAAAAATAATTAAAAATGTTTTGTTTGTTTTTAATCACAAAATAATTTCCTTGAATTGAAGTAAATTCACACAGACTGCAAATGAATAATGCATTCCAGAGTAATGGAATTCAAGTAGTGCACTTACAAACTACAAAAGATAATTTCATTCTTAATAAGTGGATTCTATAGGAGAAAAAATATGGAATAAACCTATATTAATTGAAAATATAAAATTTATTTATACTGCAACTGCACATAGTAAATCCGCGAGAGCAATATCACGGAAAATGGATTGACTTTGCAAGCAGTATGTGATCGAAATAGGAAACATTTAAGATAACATTGTGTAAAAAAAAACATAATTGATTAACGAACACTTAATAGGTGTAATGTAATGCAACTAATATACTAATTAACATGTACATATATTAGCAAAGAAAAAACTTTCCATAGATGAAAATATTGAAAACATCAGCGAAGAAAATTATACTTTTTCATCTGAAGAGTAGATAATCGTATAATCAATAAAATTCTTTAAATTGAAAAGTTTTTTTGATGTAAAATTCTCTTGATTTTTAGTGTTGGTTTATTAAATATTTTCAGCATTATCCCGACTTATTTTCCAGTCATAACACTTTCATAACAATGTTTCTTCCTCCAAAATTTTAAATTTTACTGTGAGTATTTATACTTTCAATAATACCCCAAAATGAAAAATTATTTAACAAATAACTTTAAATATTTGACAAAAAAATAAATAAAAGTCAAAGAAAATATTTTTGGTTGATATAAAAATAACAGTTATTTTGTGACTTTTATTATTTGACTGCAAAATAAACATCATTTTGGACGGTTTTTGGAAAAGTTATATAATGACTGATTCTTTTCTTTTTTTTTATACAATTACCGGTTACTTGTGACTCTTATTTGAAAAGTCAGAAAAGTTACCTGCTGAAATAACTCTATGGGATCAGAAGTCGCAATGATGTCAAACTGAAAAATTTCTCCGAAAGTTTAGGCGATTCCATAAGCGATTAAATATTATATGTAAATACCTTCGAATTTCTATTGGCTTCAAATACGTGGGTTATCATTTTATCCGATCGTGTTTGTACAATTCGGCTATTTTCAAACGATTTTTCAAATGTTTTCGACGCGGTTAGAGGTGGCAGAGGACATTGCCTTGTTGCTAAGAGACTTCATAACTGTGTAGTAACTGGGAAATAACTTTACTGGTTCATTTCATTTAAATTTTTTCCCATCCAAAATTTCGCTATACGTTCCTTCGAAACCTCTTTACACTGAAATTCAACTGCTCGTGATATTTCAAAAACTACGCAACATATGACATTATTTTCGCAGAGTATACCCTTAGCAATGATAAAATGAATTTGCTTAGTCCTAAAGAGCTCTCGAACTTTCCTGATCCATACACTTTTTGCGCCTGTAGAAAACTCGAATAATATTTTTAACCCTAAAAGGTACTTTGATAAATCATGATCTGTGAATTTCGCGTGACCCAATGGAGCAAGTAATTGATCAAAATATAAGTTTGTAACCCGACATAGTACCATGCCCTCAGACTTGGGAATTTTGAAAAGTGCAATTAACAATTTCAATACTTTTCTTCTCATTCACAGAGACCTGCGAGGAATGTTTTTGCTTTATTTCTGTCCATTTGAATTTTGTATCTTTGGATGATATTAGTTCATCGGTTGGATACATTTCCATCGCCGATTCAATTTTTGTAATTATAAGCTGCAGTTTGTTTATAAGCGATGACCTATCCTGATTGCTGGTAAATGTTCAACTTTTTCACATTCACTTAGGGATAACGAAATAAGCTTAATTGGGCAATGATTTCGGGTAAAAATATTATGGTATTTGCGTCACTAATTAGATGACGAGGAATTTGCTAATTACTATACCGCTTTTAACGGCACACTTACCACCTTTGATGGGGGCGTGATCACCCCAAGTTAATAATAGCTTATTTGAGTAAAATGACGAAACAGCTTTTGGTTGGCCGTAAGTAACATTCCTTACGACACTATTTCCCACCTTCGTCCGAGTATCCGAACAACAGATTACTACTACTGTCAACTATCATTATTGGGCGACTAACCACGGTGTTTGCTTC